>JANUWF010000926.1:0-1277500 GCA_026120185.1 Voacanga thouarsii | reverse complement strand
CAAATTTTGAAGGAGGCCTATTGCAACTACTTTGGTTGAATTCAACATGCTTAAAATTGAAACATATGCATCAACCTACAATGAATGTTTTATTCAATCTATATTTAATGGAATTAGTCAAACAAGCTAAACAACTCATGCTCATGAAAAAGCAATTGTTTCCCAAAAAACTAATTAAACACTAGATGCCAATCACAATGAAAAAAAATGTAGCATAATTCAAAACCAAAATTAATTAATTGTGTTGAAGGCATAGAAAAGCTAAGTGAAATCAAGGATTATTCCAAAAGACAAAGAAAATAAATAGGCATTTAAATGTCCTACATCATTATAGAAAAAACCAAACTTCATCCCATTACCAACCAACCATCGTAAGTAACAATTCCAAACAAAGAGACATTTAAATGTCCCACATCAATATAGCATAAATCCAACTTTTTGATTATCAAACTTTCTTTACCATTACCAACCTCCACCCCCCTTGGTCTGTAAACTAAAGCATACATTATTGACTTTACTAACTATGTCATTGAAACTAATGTCTGACAGAGGCTGAACATTTTAAAGACAAGACACTAGCCCATTTGAAAATTTACTGAAAATGCATTGAAAAATGCACTAAAATGCTACTGAAAATGCTATTGTTTGTGTTCATTGAAAATGCACTGAAATGCTATTGTTTGTGCTCACTGAAAATGCACTGAAATGCTATTGTTTGTGTTCATGATTTTATTCTCCTACCATGCATCTTCATGTCTTAAATACAAAAAAAAAATGAAGATTTTTAGCAAACAAATTGAGACAACTGCAATCTATATGAGCATGAACGAGTCCAATCAATTGTTAAGTGCAATCTTAAATGGTTCATCTATACCCCCAGCTAACAGCAGCCATCTCAATCAACTTGAAGTCCAAATCCAAACACAAAAAAAAAAAAAAAAGGATGATGAACTATTTATATGCATGCTTTGCTAAATTAATGAACAAGTAATGTAGTCATTATGTTTAAATATGTTCTATACCCTTAATGTACTGGTGCTACTATTGGAATCGATTGATGGAATTCTTGAACCAGGTGGGGGTGAACTATTTCTCTGGGGCATTAACAATGGATGTATCTCTGCATGTTCTTTTTCTTGTTCACTTAACTGGTGTTTCATACTTGCAATTTCATCTCTTTGCTCTTTAATTATACGAAAGGATGTGCTACGACTTGGTATTTCATCCCATACATCCAAATAGTGAACACCACTACCAAACATTTAGATTCTGGCATATCTATCTGGGCAAAAACTTGAGAGAATATATTTTTTGGCCTAAGTCTATCTTCTGAGCCAAGAGGGAGATGTGTAGTTCTTTCATTCATTTCATTCTGTTGAAAGGAGAGCAAATGAACCAGATATAAAGTAGATATTTAAATTCAAGTGTCAACTTTGTTAATAGATATTTAATTTTTTTATGCCATAATGTTCTATGTATTCATCCAAATTACATGAAACTTGTCCAAAAATGTTGCTAAGACATTTATCTATAATGTCCAGTTCCTAGAATCCCAGGAACAAGCATCATTTTACATAATTAGGTCCACAAAGAAACTATACACGCTAATCCATAGCCAAGAACATGCTTAGGTTCAGTCTTTTAAGCTTAGTACCCTGCAATCACAACTAATCCATAGTTACAAACATTGAACAAATTCATTTCTAGAATTTCCTTTACAACTATGTTTAGTTTTTCTTCCCTGATTTGGCATACAACTTTTAGAATCTATTTATGGCCTTTTTCCAGCATTTTAACTACTTTAGAACACATCAAATGAATTGCAAAATATCCCTAGAGCAAACTCAAGCTGATTGGTTAATATCCTAGCTCCAAACAACATAAAAAAATGCACTGAAATTCCAAACTTAGCACCATCTAAAAATTTTTCATTTTCAGCCATCAAAACTAATTACGAAATTGATCATTATCATGTCTATAGAAATTTTTGCTCAAACAGATAAATTTTTACCTATTTCATGAAGCTATCCCAAGCTTAGAGGATGGCTAAAATGGAGTTCTTCTTACTCCCTAAACTCTCACTATTTTTTTCCTTTTTTCCTTTTTCCCTTATTTTATTTATTTATTATTATTTTTTGTTTTCTTTTCATATGATTAGCAAGTTTATAAATCAGATAAGAGCTGAGAATACTCTAGAATCTGAGGAGACAAAACATTATTTGTGTGTTTGCTTCCAGAGACAAAACAGATTTTGGAACAATAACCTGTGAATGTAGTTTGATTATGTATGATAGTTAAAGCAACATGTGCAGGATCCAATATAAGTATTTATACCTTTTGGGAGTATCAGGCAATATGAAAGGACATTGTTGAATAAGCAGGTGAAAAATTAAACTACAAATCAACACAGAAGACTTCTAATGGTCTAATTGCTACTAAGTAACATTCAGTTGACAAGTATGAAAATTTTGACCTAACTGCTACTTCTCTATAAGTTTAGAAATGTCAAGTTTTCTAATGTCTATGGCATCATCTTAGCTATGCTAAAAGAAAAAACTGCTAATTTTTGTCATACAAATAATCACTCACTGCACATGAAGATTCACCATAATGAAATCTTCAATTACCTTGAAGACCTCTCAGCAAAAGTAGAAATTAGGAACAAAATACTGCATCCTACAATGTTGTTTCACAATAGTATGGAAGTAACTTTTTTGCATTCAATATCTACCATAATAGTTGGTGTACCGTTAAATAGAAGGCTTTAATTTCCATAAACAATGCCAAGCATTAATGCTTTCGTTGCTAATTTTAGCATTTGCAGGATGAGAATTTAAAAATTAATGGCGGTGGATTGGCAATCATTCCTATCTAAGTACAACCACAATGTGGTACAAATAACAATGACTAAAGTCCTAATACCAGTGAACTTGACAGGCGACACAGAAAATGTCATGTGTTTTTAATTCTTACAATCTTCCTTATTCCTATCAGTTTTAAACTATTTTATTTTGCTAGTGTCCTATTACTACTTGTATGAAGGCATTGACTGATGTGTGTTAGGGTGCCTTGTCATTAAGGTGTTAGATTACTTCTTTGAAATTGGAAAAAAAAAAAAAAAAACCTATCAGCTTATGCCTCAAGGGGTGAGATTTTGTCTTTCTTATGCATGTGTGCTTATGCCTCAGTGTGCTTAAGTTTTACCTAAGCTATCCCAAGTTTTACCAGTTTAATGAAGCTATCCCTGTTTGAACACACAAAAAATGATAAAAGTAAACAAGAATGGGCTTATCACCACCTATTTCTTTTTCTATGTATCCCATAACCAGCATCATGGCAATCTTCAGTTATGCACAATTTCATCTTCTATGCCAATGGTTAAATTTTGAAGATTTTAAAAAAGTTAATATAAGTATTAAAGGCTCTAGAAAATGAAGCTTGTATTCTCCCAAAGAAAATGTGGAAAATCTATAATGTCATAATGATCCACCACCATTTTCTAATAAAAACAAGTAGCCCTCAAAACAAAACCAGAAACAAGGCTCCCAAAGAAACAAAACTAGAAAGTTATGTAATATCACCAATTGTCAAGGCATCAATACAAACTATGATAATTACATGCATCTAACAAAATATTTAAATGAAATGGGAAAATATTCAAATAGGTATTGCAACTCTTCAAAATGAGAAAACAGCTAGACTACTGTCATAGCTTCTCATAAGGCAATACAATAGTGCCTTGAGCATCCCAACAAGAAAGAACTTGCCATTAAAAGGAAAAGGGAAAAAAGAATGTTGGATTTTATCTTTAGTTATCCTGGTAATCTTCAGTTATGCAAAATTTCATCTTCTATGCCAATGGTTAAATTTTGAAGAGTTAAAAAAAGTTAATAAAAGTATTGAAGGCTCTAGAAAATGAAGGTTGTATTCTCCCAAAGAAAATGTGGAAAAGCTATAATGTTATAATGATCCACCATTATTTTGTAATAAAAACAAGTAGCCCTCAAAACAAAATCAGAAGCAAAGCTCCCAAAGAAACAAAACTAGATAGTCATGTAATATCACCAATTGTCAAGGCATCAATACAAACTATAATAATTACATGCATCTAATAGACTATTAAAATGAAATAGGAAAATATTCAAATAGATATTTCAACTCTTCAAAATAAGAAAACTGCTAGACTACCACCGCAGCTTCTCAGAAGACAAGACAATAGTGACTTGAGTATGCTAACGAGAAAGAACTTGCCATTGAAAAGAAAAGGGAAAGAAGAATGATGGATTTGATCTTCAGTTATCATGGCAATATTTAGTTATGCATAATTTCATCTTCTTTGCCAATGGCTAAATTTTGAAGAATGAAAAAAAGTTCATAAAAGTATTGGAGGCTCTAGAAAATTAAGGTTGTATTCTCCCAAAGAAAATATGGAAAAGCCATAATGTCATAATGATCCACCATCCAACTCTTCAAAATGAGAAAACAATTGGACTACTGTCCCAGGTTCTCAAAAGACAATACCATGGTGACTTAAGCATCCCAACAAGCACGAACTTGCCATTGAAAGGAAAAGGGAAAAAAGAATGTTGTATTTGATCTTCAGTTATCATGGCAATCTTCAGTTATGCCCAATTTCATCTTCTATGTCGATGGTTATATTTTGAAGAGTTAAAAAAATTTAATAAAAGTATTGAAGGCTCCCGAAAATGAATGTTGTATTCTCCCAAAGAAAATATGGAAAAGCTATAATGTCATAAGATCCACCATCATTTTCTAATAAAAATAAGTAGCCCTCAAAATAATACCGGAACAAGGCTCCCAAAGAAACAAAACCAGAAAGTTATATAATATCACCAACAATTCTGACTTGAGCATCCCAACAATTAGAAAGAACTTATTATTGGAAGGAAAAGGGAAAAAAGAATGCTGGATTTTACATTGCACTGCCAGCAAGTACTTTTGTCATTTCTGCCTGTGTGCTTATGCCTCAGTGTAGCTAGATGCATTATGGACCTTTAACGTATGTGCATAAACTGCTAAGGAAATTAGGCTAGTCCCCGTAACTAGAACTTTATGCATATTCCAATAAAAACAAATACTTATGCTTCAAGAATCATTTCTTACCACTGCATTGGCAATATTAGAGTTGGAAGAACTTCCTTTAGCATCCTTGTAACACTTCTTAAACATTATTACATGAGTTGGGGAATGGCTTTGCTCCTCTGTCTGAATCATTCAATATAGTTTGTTAGTTAATGTCATTCATTGAAATTAACACTTGAAATTGGAGCAAATCATAAAGTTACCGTATTTGCACAAATTTAACAATCACTACAAAAAAATAGCTTTCCATGACAAAGAAAAAATTTCCTAGCTAAAGGCCAAAATTTCCTGGCTAAAAGTCAAAACACCACAAAAAATTTCCTCACAAGTTCCTAGCTAAAGCCTAGTCTTTTTTGCTAGGAAGTTTTCCTAGCTAAAGGTAAACATATTTTGTTGCCAAAGGTTTAAGATTTGTTGTTGATTATGATTTTAACCGACAAAATGTTTCGTCGCAAAAATTTTGTCATAATTTTTTTAAAAAACTTAAAATGATGATGAGAAAATATAATAACTTTTGTGACATAAAAAATTTCATCTCAAAAAGGGTTCAATAGTGACAAAAAAAATTTCTTCGCTAAAGCAATAATAATTTTTTAAAAAATAAAATTATTTGAGTTGTAGACCACAGCCCTCTTCATGCACCAAGAACACCAAATCGCAGCCTAACTGCGGTGCACAGCCCTGTTCATGCACCAAGAACACCGTTGCGGTGCGCAGCCATTTTCATGCACTGAACACCAGGATTATGGATGTCGCACCTTAGCCGCTTGGCAACTGAGTTGCTTAATGATTTTTTTTTTTTTTTTACATCAACTATACCAAAAATTCTTTTAGTCTATTTTTTTAAACTATAAATGTTATAAAAAAATATATTATTCATATAAAATTTAATATGAAACCATATTACTCAATATAATAAATTATTTTGTATATTTTTATAATTTTAAAAATTTATATGTTGTCAATTATATAATTTTTTATTAAATTATTTATATACACACACATATACATATATATATATATATATATGGATATGTATATAAACATAAATAAATATATACATATAAAGGAATACATAAATATTATATTTATAAATATATCTAATATATGTATATAAACATTTTTATATATTGAAATATTTGAATATATTTATGTATATATATATATATGTATGTATATATACATAAATATATACATATACATATGTTATATTCATATATACATATAAATATGTATATATTCGTATATACATACATATATATTATATTCATATAAATAAAGACATACATTATATATATATATATATATATTCATAATCACACACACACACATACCTACATGCATAGGTATATAAAAAGATAATCTTGTTAAATTAACAACCCGACAGCTAGAATTGTTGAAATTGATGGAAAAAAAAAATATGACCAAATTTGAAGGTAATTGGATATATTTTGGCACATAATCTAACAAAATATTTGCAAAAATGCAGAAAACCTAAGCCATTTATAAAGATAGGCGGATCAAATTAACGATTGACCGTTAGATTTGTTAAAATTGTTAAGAAAAGTGTTATGACCAAATTTGTAGGTAATCGGCCATACTTTGGCAAGTAATCTAAAAAAATATCTACAAAAATGTCAAAATTCTAAGGCCTTTACAAAGATAGGCACTTCAAATTAACAATTTAACTGTAAGATTTTGTTGAAATTGCTAATAAAAGTGTTATTACCAAATTTGTAGGTAATCAGATATACTTTGACACGTAATCCAATAAAATATCTACAAAATACAAAAAACCTAAAGTATTCACAAAGATGGACACTTCAAATTAATGATCTAATTGTTATATTTGTTGAAATTTTAATGAAAAGTGTTATGATCAAATTTGAACGTAATTAGATATACATTGGAACGTAATTCAATAAAATATCTATAAAAAATACCGAAAACTTAAGGCATTTACAAATATAGGCATCTCAAATTAATGATTCGACCGTTAAATTTTTTGGAATTTCTAAAAAAAAAGTGTTATGACAAAATTTGAAGGTAATCAGATATATCTTGGCACGCAATCTAACAAAATATCTGTAAAATTGCAAAAAACCAAAGGCATTTTCAAAGATAGGATATCAAATTAACGATCCAACCGTTAGATTTGTTGAAATTGTTAAGAAAAGTATTATGACCAAATTTTAAGGTAATTTGATATACTTTGGCATATAATCCAATAAAATATCTACAAAAATACCAAACACCTATGGCCTTTACAAAAATAGGCATTTCAAATTAATGATCTGACTATTAGATTTGTTGAAATTGTTAAGAAACGTTTTATGACCAAATTTGAAGGTAATCAAATATACTTTGGCATGAAATCCAGCAAAATATCTACAAAAATACCAAAAACCTAAGGCATTTACAAAGATAGACAATTCAAATTAATGATCCAACCTTTATATTTGTTGCAATTATTAAGAAAAGTGTTAAGACCAAATTTAAAGGTAATCAGATGTACTTTGGCATGTAATACAATAAAATATATACGAAAATACGAAAATCCTAAGGCCTTTATAAAGATAGGCACTTCAAATTAAAAATTTGACTGTTAGATTTATTGAAATTTCTAATAAAAGTATTATTACCAAATTAAAGGTAATCGAATATATATTGGCATGTAATCCAGCAAAATATCTACAAAAATACTAAAAACCTAAGGCCTTTATAAAGATAGGCACTTCAAATTAATAATCAACCGTTATATTTGTTGAAATTATTAAAAAACGCATTATTACCAAATTTGAAGGTAATCAGATTTACCTTGGCAGGTAATCCAACAAAAAATCTACAAAAATACTGAAAACCAAAGCCTTTATAAAGATAGGCACTTTAAATTAACGATCTAATCGTTAGATTTATTGAATTTGTTAAGAAAAGTGTTATAGCCAAATTTGTAGGTAATCAGATACACTTTAGCAAGTAATCCAAAAAAATATCCACAAAAATGCCGAAATTCAAAGGCCTTTACAAAGATAGGCACTTCAAATTAATGATTTGACCGTTGATTTATTGAAATTGCTAATAAAAGTGTTATTACCAAATTTATAGGTAATAATATATACCTTGGCACGTAATCCAATAAAAAATCTACAAAATACAGAAAACCTAAGACATTTACAAAGATGGACAATTCAAATTAACTATGCAACCGTTAGATTTGTTGAAATTTTCATAAAAAGTGTTATAACCAAATTTGAAGATAATCGGATATACTTTGGCATGTAGTCCAACAATATATCTATAAAAATGCCAAAAAAAACCTAAGGCATTTACAAAGATAGGCACCTAAAATTAATGATCCAAATGTTATATTAGTTGAAATTATTAAGAAAATTTTTATGACCAAATTTTTAGGTAATCATATATATTTTGGCAAGTAATCCAAAAAAATATCCACAAAAATGCCGAAATCCTAAGGCCTTTACAAAGATAGGCACTTTAATTTAACGATTCAACTATTACATTTGTTGAAATTGCTAATAAAAGTGTTATTACCAAATTTTTAGGCAATCGGTTATACTTTGGCACATAATCCAATAAAATATCTACAAAATACCAAAAATCTAAGGCGTTTACAAAGATAGACAATTCAAATTAACGATTCAACCATTAGATTTGTTAAAATTTCTCTGAAAAGTGTTATGATCAAATTTGAAGATAATCGAATATACTTTAGTACGTAATCCAAGAAAATATCTATAAAAATGCCGAAAACCTATGGCATTTACAATGATAGGCACCTCAAATTAACGATCAACCGTCATATTAGTTCAAATTGCTAAGAAAAGTGTTATGACCAAATTTGAAGGTAATCAGATATATTCTAACACATAATCTAGTATAATATCAGTAAAAATATCTAAAATTTAACGCATTTACAAAGGTAGATGTATCAAATTAACAATCCAACTGTTAGATTTGTTAAAATTGGCAAAAAAAAAAGTATTATGACAAAATTTGAAGGTAATCAGATATATTTTGCTACACATAATCTAGCATAATCTAATATTTCATCATATTATCTATATTTAAAAATTTAGAGATTAATTTGTAAAATTTTTAGGGTCATATTATAAATATTTCAAAATTTAGGGTCCAATTTATAAATTTATATGGTCATTTTGTATGTATAAAAACTTTAAAGACTAATTTTCAAAATTTATGAGGTCATGTTGTAAATATTTAAAAATTTAGGGATATGTATTAGCTAGGAATGGAAAATTTGTCACTAAAAGTATAGTTAATAGTGATAGAAATTAATATTTTTAGCTAGGAAATGTTAATGATACATCATTGGCCAGGAAAATTTTGTTAGGAAATGAAATTTCGTCACTGGTGGTGCATCTTTAGCAAGGAAAGTTAAATTTTTCTGGTCAATGCACTTATTTCCTAGCTAAAGCCATCACTTTTAGCTAGGAAATAAAAATTTTGTCGCCGAAGGTCTTAATCAGTAATGACAAAAAGTTTTTATCTTTAAAGAAAAATTTTCCACGCTAAAGAGTACTTCCTTTTAGCTACAAAAAAATTTTTCCTAACTAATTTTTTGTCGCCTATGTATCATTTTCTTGTAGTGAATGTTGTTTATTCCCTTTCTTATAATTCATGTTCTTTATGTTTCTATTCTTTTTGTTCTTTTCCGACAGTGCCTGAATTTTTTTTTTTTTTTTAACATCAATAGATTTACATGAAATTAGTCCACATAAAAATAGAAATTTTTCAGAAACAAAGCCTGAATTTCCTAGCAAACAAAAATAGGAATGGTTTCTGCTTTGGCTTTTATGCCTCATCAACTAGTACTTGCCCATGCTTTAGACTGCATTCTAAGCCAATGTGATAAAAAGCATAAAATAAAAACCCAATAAAAAACTAAAAGTATAAGAGAGATAGATATAAACCCTCCAGTGAAGGGAAACTATAAGAAAACAACTGAACTCAGGGAAAATGAAATTTTGCAAACAAAGCTGTTACAAGTTCCTTTTTTGGACTTCCATCCCACAAGATGTTCTAGAGTCTCCAAGCAGCCTGAAAATTTGCCCATCTAGATTTCTCCAACTATGATTTAAAATTATACAACTACACTTGCCCATATTTTCTGATTTTCCCATTTTTTGCAAAACACAACATCTCATAATTGAATAGGAATCCTCAAATCCAATATATAAATACTAAATAATTGCACTAGAATTGCATACATTGGTCATTAATCATATTTTAGACATGCAAGATCATTAAGGAGATAGTCATACATTCCCTTCTAATGAAGCCCACCATTGTATGAGATTAGTCCATTGAGTTTGTGTCACACGTTCATCAATACTGGAGTTTGGTTTAAAATGTTTTTTCCTAGATCATACTATTCATGCTTCAATGATTATTCCAATTCCTCCATTGCATTCCAATTAACCTTAGAATGGCAGGCTTAAGACTATGTTGTACATTAAATTTCTCCTGCATATGTACTAAAAATTGCAAAACTCAAATAGATATTATAACATAACACTAGATGATATAAATATATTTTATAGAACAATGTAAATACCTTCACAACATTGAACATCTCATCCTTGTTTTCTTTTGGAATCTGATACCATGTTTTCATATCAATTGGAGCATACATTCCATTCTTTGCTATTGTTCCCAGATATTTAGTTAATTTACCACAGTTCATTCCAACCGACTGTCCAAACTTGTTGAATTCAATATCCAATGGCTTAGCACTTTGAGGGCTGCCCCAAAATGATGTCATAGAACTTGGACCCCTCTTGCGAACGGGCATATTGCTTTCATTACTTCCTTCTCCTATAAAAAAACATACATTCAAAATATTACAAAGTAATAAAATTTACAAACCATATGAGAAGACACTAAATATGCTATACCTTGATCTTCACTTTGGTGCATGTTACAATAATCATTGGTAGTGAAATGTTTAACTTGATAATCTTCATTATGTTGGAAATTACAAATTTCATTTGCAGTGATTAGTTCAACCTCTTGTATGACATGCTCATTAGTTTGGCCATCAACTTCGTGGTTTGTTGGATTGATGCTTCTTCTTCTTCCCATAGTTCTTGCTATCGATGGAACAATATAGAAATAGAAAATCTTCATGAGGAACAGTCAAAGTAGCATAGTCTACACTATACAAGTGATATAAAGTTTTCAAATTTCAATTTTCTTACAAATATAGATTTCACCTTAGAAGCATTAGCAAATGGCCTATACAACATTGCCCCATTTAAAATGCATTAATAAATGGCCTAAACAACTAAAGGTATCATTTATTTGAGAAGGAGTATTTTAAAAAAATTATGCCATGAAAAAGAATTTTCACAAAAGAATATGCAGTATAAACAATCCAGAAGTTATGTCAATATTTGTACAAAGCTCACAATATTTGTGAAATATGTGTAGAGACTTGCAAAATGGGTTTAGAAGTTACAACATAGTCACTGATATGAGCTTGAGAGAGAAAGTCTTACAAGATCTTAAAGTGGCTTTTGTTTAACTTTAGCAAAGTTCAAGGACTTCAAATAAACAGGAAATGACAAAAAGAGATCAAGAAAGGTTACAAAAAAAACACCTTTTCCAACAAATAAAGAACCCTAAAAGAATTAGCTTTTAGAATCCCAAATTTAGTAGATAAAGGTCTACCACAATAACACCTTTGAACTCTTGACTTAGCAAGAAATCAAGAACTACAAGAATAGGGAATTGTAGGCATTCAATCAAGAAACAAGAAGCACCCTAGATGACAAATAAGAAGAACCCTTATATATTGCTTTTGTATTGTAAGGAAAGAATGACATATATCACATTTTATCAAGAATGAAGAAGTCATCTTGAATGTTTGAAGCTTGGAAGAGATTCCTTGTTCAATCTCAATCCAAGACCAACCTAACTTTGATATGAACTTAAAAAGCACCAAACTTTTAGAGTAAACTTAAGAACAAGAACCCTAACAAACTCACACACAAGAAAGCCAAAATGCTAGGAAAGTAACACTCTTATGATAATGTGAATCTATCCTACTTCAAAAATACCTTAACACTCTAATCTAACTAGAGATTAGAACACCAATGATAGAAATTTAAAGGCACCTAACTTAATTCTATTAAACACACTAAGCAATCTACCATATAAGAATATAGAAGGGGTTGAGATTCTCCCTTAAGGTTTATAGGTAAGATCAAAGGTGGGACTAAATCATTTAAATTAGTCTTTATGTTTATGGGAATCACCCATGAGGATCACCCTCAAAAACTCTCTCTAGAGAGAAAACGTGAATTCTCCATTCAAAATATTATAAGTTGTGTTTACAAAGCTATAATAGGGTATATATAGTCCCCCAACATGACCTAAATAATTAGTAAACTGATCATAAAATTAGGTGGCCTTAATACAAGTATTGAGGCCCCATTACATGTTTTAAAATAAATAAAAATATAATAAAAGTCATGGAAATTAAAATACAAATAAAAAAGGCTGAAACCAAGAAAAACTACAAAAAAGTCGGGACCTGACCTGACTATGGCCGGCTCCGACTCTAGCACACAGAGCTAGTGCTGGCTTAATTCTATCTGAGATAGAAACGAGCTCACTTCGGGCCAGTGCCAGGTTCACACCCCGAACAGGTGCCGGTTCGGCTCTGGGCAACCTCGTTGTACTTCTATTCCGGCTCATTTGACCTCCATTTCTATTCGAAGTTTCCCATTGATCTTCCAAGTGAAATGTTTATCATTTTGAACTCTTCATGATACTCCTTTGACCTTCAATTCTTATTTAAAAGTTAGCTTGATTCACCACATGGATTGTTGTATGTGTCATGCTTCTTTTGGCTCTTCATTTGCTACCCATCTCTTCGCAATCTTCTTGGACTTGAGTTTGTTGAATTTGTTGTCTTGAAAATCCCTTTGAAACCTGTTGAAAATGGATCTCACCCAAGGAACCATGAAGAATGATTTTGTTCTTCTTTCCCTCTTCTTGAAAATGGCCTTCATGCCTAATTTGATTCCTATCATTTCCCCCTTCTTGAAGATGATTCATCCTTAAATCTATATATGCATTACAATTCAAACAAGAAATTTTGTGTGAAGGTAAAACTTTTAGCTTTGGATTCTCACCAACTTCCTTATTTTCTCTCTTCCCATTCTAAATTTTCATTCTCACCTTACCTCTCCAAACCCAAGTTGACACTCTTATTTTATCTTCATGCTCCCTTGTTTGTTCTACCTCTCCCCTTATTTTTGCTTGTATTTGGAGCTCTAAACTCTCTTTTTCTTCTTTTGATCTTTTCTCATTTTCTTTTCTCTCTTGCTCTTGTTTTTCCTCTCTTTTTGTTCTCTTTTCTTTTTATCTTCTTCCTTCAAAATATTTTGATATTTGACAATCGTACTTGTGGATAAGGGAAGTAGAATGAACTTTTTTCCATCTTTCCTCAAAGAATAAGTGTTCCTCTTCCCTTTATGGACCACATCTCTATTAAATATCCAACGTCTTCTTAACAAAATATACCCTACATGCATGGGAAAATACATCACAAACCACTTTATCCTAACACTTTCCCATATCAATAGCAATCTTGGCTTGTTTGTTCACATTAGCCTCTCGACAATTGTTCAACCATTGTAACTTATAGGGTCTAGGGTGCTTCAAGATTTCTATTCCTAATTCCTCCACTAATATAGCACTAATCATATTTTTATAAGTCATTCCATCAATGAGGATACTATATGGTTTTTGTTTAATTCAACACCTTGAAAAAATATATCCTCTTTGCAAATTTTCTCCTTCTCCCACACCCTCACAAGTATTTTCAATTTCCATTGCTACTCTAATAAATGAATAAGTGGGTTCAATCACAATTCCCTTTTACTACTTTCTTCCCCTTCAAATTTACCCTTCAATTTATCACCATATTCTTTCTCACCAGATGAGATGTTTCCTTGGTCATTTATGAACACCATCTTTTTGTTTGGGCACTCTTGGAAAGAACGCCCATATCATAGACATTTGTACCATTTGAAGTCCCTATACTTTTGTGATCCCAACAAGGCTTTGCCTTTCTTTATCCTCCTTTTGTCTCTAGTCTTGGGGTTTTCATGTAAGGTTAGACCAAATGGCTTACTCCCTCTATTTTCATTCCCCATTTGTTCATGCACCACTTCTAGCCAACTCTCATTTTTCTTCCTTTGTTTTAGAGCTCCTTCCTCAACTTCAACTCTTAGTTTCGTTTGCTCCTTAACAAATTCAACACTATCATGCTCTACTCCTTCTTACTCATTCTCCTCACAACACCTCTAAGGAATGTGTTTCATCCTCTAAAAGGAAGAGAATATTTGTGAACTCCGCAGTCACGCCTTGAATTGAGCATAAATGATCCTCATCATTCTCCCCATCACCACTAAGCTCATCATCTTTTTCTACTCTCATCATCACATTTTGTTCAACCTTCTCAACCTTTTAGGCATTTTCTTGCACCATATTTTGTTTCATCTTTTTCTCCTTTTGCTTACATTCTTCTCTTTCTTTTCTTACTTCTCCTTGATCCTGAACAACTATAGCATTTTTTGTGGCAACTTTAGTCTCAAGTCTAGCTTTTTCCTTCCTAATTTGTCTCCCTCCTTCGCAATTGTGCATCCTATAAAATCTTTCATATGCTAATTTATTTGGACAATCAACCTTTATGTGCCTTGTACTACAACAAATCTCATAAGTCAATCCTTCACTACTCCTTTGTTTATTTCTTTTTTGACAATCATAAAAAGTGTGCTCAAAACTTCCACACATTTTGCATTCACGCTCCCTCAAGTTCTTTTGCACCCCACACTTTGATGTTTTTTGTGCTCCTCCCACATACACTTTCTCATTCTAATACTCCTCACTCCCATGTTCTTCTTTTTGATATTCCCAAATTTGTTCCTCAAAAATACCATATCCTTCCCTACTCGAATAAGATTCTTCATTATTTTTACTCCTCCTACTCCAATCTTCCATAGGACTTAAGTTCTCATATTCTTGATCACGTTTCCCTAGGTCTCCTTCATAGCTATCATACTCCCTTCCACTTGTACTTGGCCTTTCATTATGTTCATCCATTATCCCATGCTCTCATAAACAACCTCCTCATATTCTTGCTCATATTCGTTATATTCCCAATAACTACTCTCATCATAGCAAGACTCTTCATAATTGTCACTCTCTCCACTTCCACTCCAACTTGCCATTATGCAGTTATTTGAAGAGAACTATCCCAAAATGTAAGTAGAAAACAGAAATGAATTCTCACTTCACTCCCTCACGTGTTTACACTCACTTTTTAGTGGCCGCTCTTCATTTTGTTTGCACTCTTCTAGGCTTTTATCACAATGAACTCACCCCCTCGCCTTTTCTAAACTCTGAATTCCTCACTTAAGTTCTTCCCAACTCTTTCACACTTCAAAGGATTTAGTTCTACTAGTCAAGTCAACTAAATTTCAAGATATAAGAAAAAAAAAGGTGTTTTAAAGGCAATTTATCAAACACTTGGTAAGTGACACTAGAGACCTCAATTCTAGCAATGATTTTCAAGTGTAAGGTGTTAGTGTTGTGCCCTAGAGGCAATCACTTGTACATTGTATATGACACATTTTATTTTAATAAAATGCATTATTTATCTTATAGTTTCTTTTGTTTAATTTTAAGTAATATAACTGTTCGATAAAGTCCCTAGTACAACACTGTGTTAAGAAAATCATGATAGAGATCATGATATGAGATTTCTACTACACTATATAGTGTTAGTACTTAAATAGTCCCGAGTCATAGTATTAATGAGACAAGACATCATTAATGCGTTAAGACTAACATGTGTTAGATATCCTGATTTGATCAGGCGGTGGTTCTCATATCCGTGAGTATTGAGATACTCAAAGTTAACACATGGATGCTTGTTAACGAAACAAGTTCATTGGATGACCTAGCTTTGAGATAATCACATAGATAACTATTTAGTGCCAATGATATAATCTCAATATAGTAAACGTGCAAGTATCCTTAGACTTGAGATCTCCAAGGTACTTTGTTTGCTGAGCTTTGTACTTTGATTCCAATCTCCGGAGTTTGATCGAGGGCCGCCTATGGGATGGATATTGGGTACATTGTAAGGTAAACGAAAGTAGTTGAGAGAGTCAATAAAGGATTCACCACTCCTAATAGTAGGGGCGAATATCTCACGGCCACTTGTAGGAATTACTACTTAGCAAGTCCTTGGCCAAGGCGATTGTGTATTGGAAACAGTTTCAATTAATACATATCTAGAGTAGTGGGTTCTTGGTACAAGTACTATTGTATTCGGGCCAGAATTAATTCTGGAGAGAGTTGGCACTAATTCCTTACTCCAAACCGAATGAGATATTGTATGGTGAAAGGAGTTAATTGCACTGCAGTTTGTTATTGAAGGATTCATGTCTAACCACTTGACTTCCTGGACTCTGGGTGGTCATGATGTGTTGCTAGATACCGCTTATGATATGGAAATATGAGTTTATTAATTGATGAATTAATAAACCAATCCTGATTAGAATTAATAGGATTAATTCTAATTAATTATGGATTATTAATCTCAATGACGTTTGGATTAATTCATGTTCTCTACCAATTAACTGGAAAACCTAATAGGCCACACACAATAGAGGATTATATACTCAAGATGTTATTTGATAACACAGTGGGGTTGATTGAGAGAAAGAGAAGTTGTTGTGGACAAATTATAATTAGTTATAATTTGTGATCTAAGTTGTAATTGTGAGAAATTGATATTTCCAATTACAATTAGAGAATTCTAATATGATTATAATTCTCTATTTTTGGAGGGGAATTTCGTGTAACATATAGTAGAGTCACATGAAACCCTAGCTGGAGGTGATAGTCATGCCACACAACAATTCAACGTAACCCATCTTTTTCTCTCTCTCTCGATTGTTCTTGTGAACAGCCCTAGCCGCCATCTTTTTCTGCTAGCACAGGAAATTTTGGTGCTTAAGTATTTCTCTGTGTAGATTACTATTAGAGATAATCACATACTATGATTATAGTGGTTAGGCGTTCAACTCTCGTGGAGTTTACACAAGAGGTTTGCTGGATCATGCCTTAACTTGAAGAAGAAATTTTGTTCTTCGGACGATCAAACAAAGGTAAAAAGCTGTTACATTTATTATCTTTATATCTTATTTTCCACACATAGACGGGTCCTGGAATGGTATCTCATTTATTGTTCGCTGCGCTGTATACGATACAAGCCTGAGATACCTGACATAAGGTGCAAGCTAAGAACTCATACAATGAATGTAAAGTCACTTAGGCATTTTATTAAACATTTAGGGTGGAACAAGGAAAAAGCATGGATATCCAAGGCGTTTTAAACTAGGTGATTTCTATCACAACCTCAAGAACATAATTTAGCAATTAACAAATACTTAAGGAAATGATGACACAAGCAAATTCAAGAAATAGAAGTAGGAGTTCAAGATGTACAAATGTTTCCAAGTTTAAGACAAATGCAATGTGAAAAAAATAAATCTTCTAGCATCAATAAGAAGATTTATCCAATTACAACACCAATTAACTTCACAAATTCACTCTACTAATCAAATGAATCATCATACTTCAGGAATAGAAGCTTCGGTAGTCAAGTGTAAGCAACCAAAACCATTGGAGCAATATGTCAAACACCTTGAGTGTAATCCCATATATCAATGTTCTATAGCAAATTTTAGCTTGTTTAAGCTTTCAAATCAACCAACCAATTTTCACATCAGATGACTCCCCAAACATCACTATATCATATAGGATCAAATTAACAACATTCACATGGCACAAATTCAAGTTCTTGACATTCAAAAATAGTAAAAGAAAAAGTGATAAAAAATTAAAAATTCTTAATAAATCTTGAAGAAGATTGTACCTTAGCCCAAGAAAGTTATTTGATTAGAATCAACACATTACAAGCTTTGATACTACTTTGATATGAACTTGAGAAGCACCAAACTTATGGATTAAACTCAAGAAGATAAGAACCCTAACAAACTCACACATAAGAACACCAAAATACTAGAAAATTAACACCCTAATCTAACTAGAGATTAGAACACCATGGATAGAAATTTGAAGGCACTTAACTCAATTCTACCAAACTCACTAAGAAACCTAGCACATAAGAATATAGAAGGATTTGAAATTATCCCTTAAGGTTTAGATATAAGATCAAACGTAGGACTAAATCCTTTGAATTAGTCTTGATGTTTATCAGAATTACTCATGAAGATTACCCTCAAGAACTCTCTCTAGAGAGAAAACCTAAATTCTCTATTCAAAATATCATAAGTTATGTTTATAAAGCTATAATATGGTATATATAGTCCCCCTAGCATAACCTAACTAATTAGTAAACTAATTATGGAATTTGATGGCCTTAATACAAGTATTGAAGCCCTATTACATACTTTAAAATAAGTAAAAATATAATAAAAGTTATGAGAATTAAAATACAAATGAAAAAAAAGTTGAAAACAAGAAAAACTATAAAAAAAGTCGGGATCGGCCCGATTAGGGCCTGGCTGGCTCTAGCACACGGAGCCAGAGTCGGTGCCAGCTCGGTTCTATCCGAGATAGAAACGAGCCTGCTTTGGGCCGGCACTGGGTCCACACCCCGAACAGGCATCGGTTCGACTTTAGGTAGTCTTGTTGTACTTCTATTCCTACTCATTTCACATCCATTTCTATTCCTAGTGTCCCCTTGATCTTTTAAGTGAAATGTTTATCATTTTGAGCTCTTCATAATATTCCTTTAGCCTTCAATTCTTATTTAAAAATATGTTTGATTCACCACATGGATTGTTGCTTGTGTCGTGCTTCTTTTAGCCCTTCATTTGCTACCCATCTCTTCACAATCTTCTTGGATTTGACTTTGTTGAATTTTTTATTTTGAAAATCCCTTTGAAACCTCTTGAAAATGGATCTCACCCAAGGAACCATGAAGTGTGATTTTGTCTTTCTTCTCCCTTCTTGAAAATGGCCTTCATGCCTAATTTGATTATCTCGGACAATTACAAGAGAGTGATTATACCTCACTAAGTAAAGTATAAAAACTCTTTTACATAAGTCCATCTTAACTGATAAGAGTAATACACCTAACATACAAGGATATTGATATCACAAAAGAAATCTCACTCAACATACATCAAAGTATGAAACCCTAACTTTGCTAGACCACTAACTCACACTCAAGTATAAAGGTATCCATTCACGCTGTAGCAGTAGTAGTCTTGTCTCTATAATTATAGTACTTTAAGAGAGATCACTACTACTAGTTCAGTTATATATATTCGAAATACGCTTATGCTTATGATGTGAGTGTACTACTCATTGATTCAAGGTAAATCATTCCTCATAAGAAATCATGGTATAATAATCTTACCTTGATGAAATGTCCAGTTCCATCAAACAACTAAGAACTTAATTTTATTTGTATAACAAGAACCCATGCTCTATACCTTATTGTGAAGAATGATCCAACACATAGGCCATTACTTATCATACTTAGACCTTTAAATGTGTAATAATATAAGAGACAAACTAAATTAAATGAAAAAATATTTTATTGCAATATTTTCATACAAAATACATAGTCTTTGAGGGCATATTTTCCAACAATCTCCCATGTACACTACAAAGACTAAGAAAATCTATAAGTGCCTGCCCCTATGATATCTAAGTGTCTGCGAAACATCTTTTCTGTCAAAGGCTTGTTAAAGAGATTTGCCAAATTGTTGACAGAGAAATTCTGATCAACCACTATCTCTTGTTTCTGGATGAACTCTCGCATGAGGTGATGTGAAACCCCAGTTGAAACCAACCTTAGAGTAAGGAGGTTGGGATGCATATCATGTTTTATTACATGCATAAATATATTTTTATATAGTTTTATGTGCTTTGGATATGTGATTGGTAGCCTAGATGGCTTATTTGTGCTTGTGGAGTAAGAAGGGCAAAATGGTAATTTTTGCTTGAGATGAAAATAGGGAGATAGCTTGAGGATTAAATAGGAGAAATATTTGAGAGAGAAAATAAGAACAAGAGTTGTTGTGGTTTAGTGGTTAGAGCCTTGGAATTAATTTTTAAGGTCTTGAGTTTAAATTCCATCATTAGAATTTTAGTATGATTAACTTTTATTTTTGTTTGGGAAGGCTAGGTTTCGGCCTTTGCATGCTTTAGGGAAGAGTAGGAGTGTTGTCCTAAGGGAGGCATGATAGGAATGCTCTAATCCTACTCTTGTTCCCTACAAAAATATTCTAAGGGTTTCATACCCTTCTTGATTTCTTAACTTTCCTTAATCCTTAATCAAGTAGGTTGATTAATTTATTCAAACCAATTTCATTCCAAAAAATTCCAGCAAAGTTATGTGAGATTTAGGTTTCGAAAATGGCTGTGAATAAGTCATCTTGTTGGCCAAAAAATGGGGAGGAATAGTGGAAGGTTCCCAAGAGAATTAAAATCTATGGTTGAACCTTCAAACTCCAACCTAAGTATATTCATCTTGTTCATGCAGGGATCTGGAATTTTTCCAGCTTCTTGTTCAGTCCAAGTGTCGAAATTTTCAGCCATCATTCCCTCCCAAATGCTGCCAGAAAAATAGCCCTCTTAACCAGCTTGAAGTCTGAAATTATAAGGCCAAAGCCGGACTGCACAAATGCTGTGCAAACCAGAACATTTTCTAGACAACTTTCGCAACTTTGGTGATCCTAAACCAAGCTGATTCTTCCAGTTTTTCACTCAGCATCTTAGCCACGTTTTTCCTCCATAAAGAAGGCTAAAAATCAGCCTTGAAAGACCTCTAAATACCCCTTCAAATCTGCTACAAACCGACTGGAAAATGGCAGAAATTTTGCCCAGAAAAATTCTAGCAACTTGCGAAAAAGCTAAATAGAATTTTCCAGCTTTGTTCCTCCTTTAGCCATGCCCGAAACTTCCACTATTTTTCTGTACAAACTCCCCTTAAATAGCCATGAACTGAGCTTCATCATCTTTCCCAACATTCTGCTCGAAAACCAGTCCATGGCTGCTCCTAAAATATCTCCATCAATTACTCCAATCAAGCCATTGATTGAAGACCAAAATTCTAGCAAACATATTTAGTAAATTATCATAAATCATCCCTAAAACAACCAGAAATCCCTTCACCATTGTGCACCATATTTTTTGCCACCATTAAGCCCCTTCACACAGCTTTCATTCCAACAAAAATCACAGACAAACAACCAGCCATTGGAGCTTCCAAAAGCTCTCCATTAACCAAGATCTTCTTACCATATTTTGTTTCCAAAATTGATCCTCTAAAATATTCTTTTGGGATTTCAAACATCTAGCTTTCCTTTTCCTTTCAAACCAGAAAATTCAGTTGCCAAAACCCCTCAAGCAATTCGGCCACTCTCTTCCACAGAATTTTGGCCAGCTCTCCCTCAATCCTCTTCATTCTCTTCAACCTTCAAGAACACTAAAAACACCAGGAACACTTACTAACCTTCTCTTGCCTAAGGCCACCAAAACTACTTCAATCTTCTTCAAAAAAATTCTAGATTGTACCTACTCACTTCTGTGAATCCATTCCTACCACTTTTAACATCAAACTCAGAAAACAAGCCCTCTCATTCAGATAAAAAAAACTAGTATTTTCGAGAAGGCCAAGAATACCTTCAAGGTAAGCATGATCAATTGCTTCCATCTTCACTCATCTTCAATTTCTAATGAATATATGTATATATAAACAACTAACGAGCTCTCTTTCTCTCTCTGTCTTGCTTTCCTCTCTCTCTCTCTCTCTCTCGTGGCCGAGTGGATACTTCAACCATAGCCATATTTTCCTCATCTCTCTTGGGCGGATTAAGTCTCCTAAGGGTTAAGATCCCTTTGAAACTACTCCAAGGTAGTCATCAATCAAGTAAGCATCTTCAAACTCCTCTTTAAATTCTAGATTCACATCTCTAGGATATTATTGGAAGGAGATGGATTATGATTAGGGTTTGAGCATGTGTTATTGTGAAGGAGTTGAGATTGAAGCATGAATAAATGTGTATGTGATGGAGATGGGAATTGATGCATGAGTTGATTGTCTTGGATGATTGTATGGTGTTTTAGGGTTTGTTGCATGTCTTCATGTCGTGAGTGGTTTATGTGATCAAGCATGTTAGAGATTATGTCACCTTTGGTAAATAGGGTTATGTTCATGTATTTTTGTTAAAGCCATGAATATGTTTATATTAGTAGAATTTGGATCATGCCTTGGTAAATTTAGATCCATACCTTTATTCATGATTTGGATGGTTTGATGAATTGGTATGGAGTGTATGTTCATGATTATGGTTAGCAATAGAAATATGATAATGACCTTATTGTCCCTAAACTAATTTTATTTCATCAATAAAATGATTATTGTTATATCTTCTTCTAGTGAATTTTGAAAAATCCTAAGAAAATGTGGATTTGGTCTCTTATATAAAATAATGATATTTTAGTCAAATAAATGATAAATTTTTTTAAAGAAATAAAATATATAGACATTATGTAAAATAAGATTATCAAATAAAGCATTTTTCATAAATAATCATAATAGATAAAATATTAATTTAGTAAGTCTTATATATTCATAAATACTATTAAAATTTATTTACTAGCTTTTAATCAAAACCTATTAAAATTTATTTAGAACTAATTCTAGCTACCAATTATTTTCTAATCATTAATTATTACTAGATTATTATTTTATGTAATACCATCTAGGACCTAGGACCCTTAATCAAATAAACCCTAATTTATTTTTTGCAATATTTAAACTTTCCACTTATTATACCTATTTCTCCAAACTCTAGTTATTTTAATATCAAGTTACATTTATTTTATAAACCTTTTTATTTATTTATCTAGCCTTAAAGCTTGGGACACTAGGGTCATGGTTGTAGTAAGTCGAGTTAGGTTTATTTGTGAAAGTGAATTTCAGTTTGAGTTTAATTATGGTTTATATTTATCCCAAGTGGGGTTAGGTCAGTTGTTGGAGACCTTTGTTTTATCTCGAGCTAAGGATTAGGTAAGCTCCTGCATAAAACTTGTTGTTGCAAAAAGTTATTATGGCAAGCAAAACCCGAAGGTTGTGAACATTGATTTGGTAAAGGCAATTAGGGACTGTTTCCTTTCTTATTTCTGTCAAACCAATTATTTAAAAATCAACAAGCAATTTTATTCAAATACTAAACTGTTTCTAAACTGATTTTGAGAAAGACTTTGGAAATTCTTAATTGCCATCTACAAGTGGTACTATGTTTTATTCATTTTCCTAAGTAGGATATATATATTACGTTGAGTACTCAATAAAGGTAGACTAGTAGTACTAATTTTAAAGAGCAAGAGTGAGTCTTCTAGCAGGATGCCACCTCTAGAAGATAAACTCAACTTAGAGAAACGTTAGTACTACTTAGTCATGCCGGTCCGAGCTAGCAGTTTTCAGTCATGTGGACTGTGTGTTGCCACAGTAGACAACCGATTTTGTTTGGGTGTAGAGAATGAGGAGAATCTTACCCGGTAGGCTGATCACCTACCTTTTGTCAGTTTGCACAAAGTGTGGCATTCTAATCGTTGTATGGCTGTGGGGCCCAACGTGTGGTAACCCATGACCACCTTTTGAGTGGTTCATTTTATTGAACATGTATGGTTAGAAAAGCCAAAACGCCACTCTTAATTTTTACTATTATTTATTACTTGCCAACATTTCTCTTATAAAGATTTTACACTTTGTATTCATGAACTGTTTTCACTGGACACTCAAGCACACACAAACTTACTGAGATTTTATCTTATCACCTTTTTTACCATGATGACAAGTCGATCCTGTTGTGGGGATGAGTAGCTAGTGTTGTCTGCCTTGGAAGAGATTTTGTTATCTGTTTTTATGTAATGCTTTGGGGAAGTTGAGAGTGAATAATTTTTATTATGGATTTGTTTTGAATTCATGGATTGTAATAAGTTTTAAGTTTAAAGTGTTGTTTTATTCTATTATTTTAATTGTGTGACCTAGTTATAAAGACCCCTTGTCCTTGGACGGGGCGACATCCCTGGCCCTGTCGGGCCTAAGTAGTGGGGTGTTACAGGTGATACTTTATCTCTATGTGTTTGACCTTCCTATGGTTTTATGGTTCCTTGTATTGTGACACCGCTCTAGAATTGTCACAATAAATGGTAACAGGCCTATCTATGTATGGTACTATTCCAAATTCTATGAGGAACTTCTAAAGCCACACAACTTCCTTAGAAGCTTTTGAAGCAATAACGTATTGAGATTGCTTGATATTTCTCCATGAAATAGATTTCTTAGACAAAATAAAGACATATCCACTAGTGAATTTTCTTTCATTTTTATCTGCCTGGAAGTCTGAGTCTGTGTAACTGGTAGGAATCAAATCATCAGCACGATATACAAGTATATAATCTCTCATTTCCTTGAGATATTTGAGTATATGCTTTACAACTTTCTAGTGGGCTTCCCCTAGGTTTGGTTGATATCTACTAAGCATGCCAACTGCAAAGCAGATATCTAGCCTAGTACAAAGTATAGCATACATGAGACTTCCTACAACTGAAGCATAAGGAATCTTGCTCATTTTTTATTTATCTTCTTGTGTCTGAAGACACTGCTTGAAAGATAAGGATAATCTACGTCTAAAGGGTATGATAGCCCCTTTACATTGATCTATGCTCTACTTCACCAATATCTTGTCAATATAATCAGACTGGGATAAGTATAACATTCTTTGATTCCTATCTATAAGATGTTTAATATCTAGAATGTAGCTAGCTTCTCCCAAGTTTTTCATGCTAAACTTACTAGATAGCCAAACCTTAATGAATGACAGTATCCCTACATCATTTCAAATGAGTAGAATATCATCCACATAAAGTACAAAGAAAATTACTTTTTTAGTATCTAATTTCCTATACACACATGGTTCATCCACGTTTTGAATAAAATCATAAGCTTTCACAGTTTCATCAAAACGTATGTTCCATACTCATAACACTTGCTTAAGTCTATAAACGGACTTCTTAAGTTTATAGACCATTTTTTCTTCACCTCTAGCAATAAAACCTTCTGGCTAGGACATATAGATGTCTTCGCTAAGATAGCTATTTAAGAAGGCTGTCTTGACATCCATCTGTCATATCTCGTAGTCATAATGACATGCGATAGCTAAGAGAATTCGGATAGACTTAAGCATAGCTACGGGTGAAAAGGTTTTCTTATAATCGATCCCTTCTTTTTGAATATAATCCTTAGCAACCAACCTTATTTTATAGGTTTCAAGCCTTCCATTTGTACCTTTTTTCCTCTTGTACATCCACTTACACCCAATGAGTTTTATCCTATCAGGTACAGTGACAAGATCCCAGACATGATTGAGGTACATAAACTCAATCTCAGCAGTCATAGCTAGCTGCCATTTATCTGCATCAGCATTAATAGTGGCCTCCTCGTATCTAGTGGAATCTTATTCTTGATAATCCGAAACTAGATCACAGATCTCCTGGTACACCTTTCTGGAACTCTTGTGATCCTCTCATTATGACAAGGCTCAGATTGTATAAGAACATCCGGCTGTGTTTTTTTAGTTCCTTGGTTAGGATGTTAGAAGTACTTGAAGTTGAATTAGTGACCAACTTATCTTCTAACTATATTCTTCTTGCACTCGTGATGGATGTAACTTGTTCATCCTCTAAGTACTTAGCATTAGTTCTAATAAGTGCTTTATGCTCTTGAGGATGATAGAAATATCCACCTCTCATTCCTTTTGGATACCTAACGAAGTAGCATAACTTTGATCTTAGTTCTAGCTTACTCCATTTTGTCAGCACATAAATTGGACAACCCCATATCTTGAGATGGCTCAAACTAAGTTTTCGTCCAGTCCACATCTTATAGGGTGTCATAGGTACTGATTTGGAAGCTACTAAGTTTAAAATATATGCCGCTGATTCTAAGGCATATCCCCAAAGAGAAATAGGAAGAGATGCATGACTTATCATGCTTCTGACCATTTCCATCAAAATTTTATTTTTTCTCTCTGCTATTCCATTCTGCTGGGAAGTCCCAGGCGTAATTAACTGAGATACTATGCTGTGATGTACCAAGAAATCCTTTAACTCATCGAGGAGGTACTCTCCACCACAATCTGATCTCAAAGTTTTAATTAGTTTACCTGTTTGACACTTCACTTTAGCCTTAAACTCCTTGAATTTATCAAAATAGTCAAACTTGCACCTCATCAGATAAATATAACCAAAACGAGTATGATCATCTCTGAAAGTGATGAAGTATTTGTAGCATTCTCTAGTTGGTATAGTTATCGGACCACAAACATCCGTATGAACTACTGCTAGTATTTCTATGGCTCTATCTGCCTTTTTGGTAAAGGACCTTTTAGTCATTTTACCTTTAAGGCAAGATTCACAATGCGACCATTCTTCAATCTTAATGAACCTAAAGGTCCATCTTGGATTAGCCTCTGAATCCGATTGGGATTTATATGTCCTAATCTAAGATGCCACAAATACGAGTTATTTCATATGGCCATTCTCTTTTCATTATTAGGTTAAGTTTGAATATTGTTTAATTGATTTCGAATAGGATGTATGTAAAAAAGATTCCCATACATGTTTCCTGAACAAATTAAATTACCATCTCTACTGATGGAAACACCAGAATAGAAAAAAATAAAATATCCTTGATTCATCAATTTAGAAATTGAAATCAAATTCTATTTAAAATAAGAAATATACAAAACATCTTTTAAAACTAACTTCCTATGACAATAAAAAATAAGGTTAAGATCTCCCATTACATTAGCCCATATTCTTGTTCTATTGCCTACTTGAAGTCCATGCTTACCCTTACCGAGTCTCTTTGTCCTTTTGAACCCCTACAAAGAGTTACAAACATGGTCAGTGGCTCCAAAATCAACTATCCAAGAGGATATTGATCCAACCATCAAAATAGACTCTAGGTATAAAGCAATACCTGAAGTAAACTTAGCTAAGAAGTTGGAGCTATCTTTCTTCCAATGCCTCTTCTTGCTATACTTGAAACATCTGCCTTTGGGCTTGGCCTAACCAGATGCTTTACGTTGGGCCCCTACGTTGTTCTAGACCTTATTCTTCTAAATTTTTTAGGATTCGCCTTAATTCTAGAAGAAGAGGCAAAATAAGAGACCAAAACCTTTGACATAGGCTTCATGATCTTCTCTACCACCTGGAACTCTTTTATAAGCTCCGTGAGACTTATATTCAACATGTTTATGTTGTAGTTCAACTTAAACTAAGAATATGAGTCAGATAGAGTTTCAAGAACCATGTCAATTTGGTTCTCTAGATCTATCGTTGCACCTAGGACCTCGGCCTCCTCGAAGTAAGCAATCATCTTGAGCAGATGCTCTCGAACTATACCCCATCAGCCATCCTAGTGTTCATGATTGCCTTAAGAGCTTCCTTCCTTGCGGGCTGGCTTTTGTTAGAAAATATGGTACGCAATGACAAATCAATATCATACGCAGTGGCCATATGCTTATGTTTAGATTTGAGCACACTAGACATGAAAGCCAATATATAGTATTTAGCCATTTTATCGGCTTTCTTACATACCCTTTTGGCCTCTCGATCCTAATCAGTGAATTCTTCTCCAATCTCAAGACCGGAATCCTTAAGAACATACTTGTATTCTTTGGCTGTGAGTACTATGTTCAGGTTCCTCTTCCAGTCCACATAATTTGGGCCTATCAACTTATTCTCCTTGAGAATGATTAATAATGGATTGAAACTAGACATTTCTGAAATATTGCAAAAAACATTCATTTAGTTTGTAAGAAATAAAAATGAACATTCTTTATATTATTTCTTTGATAATAGATAACTCTTAAAACCATGATCAATAATATAAATAGTTTGACTCTTAGAAAAGCTAGCAGAGCTTTGTAGGAAGATTAATAGTATCCTAAATTAAGTGTATAACCATCACGAATCAAAACTTCTAAAATAAGTAATGGTCTAGAAAAAGTTCCAATGATAAGATGGCCATTACTTCACACCACCTACGGGTAATTTAATGTTAAAACTTTCAATGTAGGTTGGTCGATCTTAGTAAATACCTTAGACTTTTAATTTTATTCTCTGATTAATTCTGATACTTGTGGAAATACATCCTATAAGGGGTCATGCTAAGAATGACAGGAGGAAATCAACTATCTCTAATGAGAGTTGTGATGGAAGCCATATGGTCATTGGAACCCCTCTTTTACTTAATATTTTATTGAAAATAGAGTTTTATGCCTAAAAATTTCTTCTATAATCATATGGTTTCATTAACTTAGGTAAAAATCTAAAATTTAATATTATTCTCTATGTCAAGGATTAAATCCTTTGAAAGAATAAACTATGAATTTATTTTACTATTCTAAGTTAATAATCAAGTAAAACTTTATTAAATAACCTTAAGTTCAACATTATTCTGTATGTTATGGATTATATCCTTTAAGAGAATAAACCATGAACTCTTTTATTTTCTAATTTTCTTAGATTAAAATGTTTTATCAAAACCCATCCTATCTAGTGAGATTTTGGTCTCACAAGAATTCACGCATTTGATCAGAAAAAATGAAATAAGAATGATACCAAAAGTAAACTTTTTCCATGCTCAAACTATTCGTTTATTCCTAAGTGACCAAATAATGAATTAAACATCATCAATTAAAAATTAATGATCTTGTTTAATCCTAAGGTAGTTCCATCTTTTACTATGCATTTTCATGCAAATTATTTATCCATAGATAAATAAAACTATTGCAGAAAATTAATCTTCTACAATGGTTTCAAAACATGATTACAGCAAGAAAACTGAGGAACAAAACTTCAGTAGTGCTCTTCTATTTCTTGGACAATTTATTACCTCCCTTCTCATCCAAAATTGTGCGCAATTGCCTCTGGGTAGAGTGGACCTGGCACTAGGTCCGTTCGGCCCACCTGGCGCAGGGTTAGCTCTAGAGTTCACTAATTGCTAGAAAAAATTAAGCTTTTTAGTCATTTTTCGCTGCTAAAAAATTCCAGCAATCACATTCTTCCAGTCTCCAAAATTTACAGATTAAAAGAATACAAAGAAACACAAAATCAGATATAAAGAACATGCCTTATAAGCGCCTATGCCTCTAACCGCAAAGCGTACATCGAATCTACTTAAAATCAGAAAAGCAATGGGAAAATTTTGAATACATGATCCTATGCCTCAATTGTGAAACATACATGAACTCTAGAAACCAATATATGAGGGATCACATGAAATCACAAAAGATTCATTTTTAATAGTAAAGGAATCACATTTTCCAGTTTTAACCCTAGTACATGCTCCTAGATGAAAACCGTGGATCTAATACCATTTGAAGGATCGAAGAAAAACATTAAAGGAAAACCTAGTGGAAAAGTTTTAATTTTTTCGAGTCACATCTAGGAGAGAGTACTTACTTTTTCTTGTTGGTCATGGATTAACCAATATGGGGGTGGGTTGCACTAGAACTTCTTGCGTTGGAAGGGGAGAAGGAGGCGCATGCTGTTCAACCGAAATTCCCGCCAATTTTCTATTCGTACGCATCAAATGTTTTTATCTTCGTCTTTCGGAGTATGACTCTACCTTACTCTTGGAGTTAACTTCGTGAGAGCTCCTTCTTAGATAATCAAAACAACCTTCAAGAGGGTAGGGAAAGGAGCTAAAAGAACCAGAGAGGGTGAGAGAGAGGCGGCACACTCTGAAGAGAAAAACTACGTTAATTTTTTTTCCTCTTGCACCCTATATTTCGGCTAGCCTAAGGCTTTTATAAGCCCTAATGGCCGAAAACCATCAAGCCCTAATGGGCTAGGTGCTATGCTCAACAATCAATCTAAGACTGGCCCAATCCTTTTAGTTAATTAATTATCTTTTCTGGACCTCATTAAATGCCTAAGACTAATTAATTAATTCTAATTGGACTCTTAATATATGCCAACATATATCAGCCCAATTAATTAATTTATTTTAGTCTAATTCTCTTAATTAATTAATTATCTTTTTTGGGCCTTATTAAAACCCAAGACTAATTAATTAATTCTAATTTGATTCTTAGAATAAATTTTATTTCTCTTCCAAATAATTACCCATTATGCCTATATTGTGTCTAAACAACACCACAATAACTTGAGCTACTCCGGGGATTAAGAGACATATTATTCATGGCTACTAAAATGACCAAAATGTCATTACTATTAAATTGTCGCATTTTACCACTTTAAATATTTTCATTTATCACCATATGAAAAAATATTGACCCTAAGAATAATATTGCTTAAAACAATGTCTCCGACCTATAGGTGAAATGACATAAATACCCCTTTATGTAACACCCATCAATGAGATAGGATAAATGCACTAACACTCATCTCAAAGACATCTATCATCCTTGAATCTCTAATATGATAATCCATTACTTACTTGAATGTACTTGCTTATCATTGGAAGTTACCTAAAAGTACATATTCTAGAGTCATGATAGGGGTTAAAATCACTATTCTTTTTCTAGTTATTTTAAGGTATTTTAAGATACATTTGTTATAATAACTATGCATATTCTTTCCTATTTGACATTTTTCTTGTAAAATGTGTTTTTGGCAAATATGTGCAGATTTAAGTTAAAATCAAGTAGAAAGTGCACAGAATCAGAATGTACCTAGCGCTAAGCCCATCCAGTGGACCGAGGGCCAGGTCTATTCTATTCAGTAGTAGAGATTGAGTGAGCTTTAGGGATTTTTCCAGAATAGACTTGGCGTGATGTCTGGCAAGTATGCCTGGCGCCGAGTTCATTCTACTTGCTAAGGAAAAGACGGCCAAAAACAGAGCAAAACAGAGGAAGAATAGAGTGTACCAAGCCCCAGGTGGGTCGAAGGTACTCGGTGCCAGGTAGGTTCTGGTGGCAAAATTATGTATGCGAAATTAGAACTTATCTAAGGATTTTGGTATTTTCCTATTCCTACTTGGCCAAGACTTTCTTAACCATGAAATAGGAATCCAAGAGGCCTATAAAAGCATAAGAGAACATAAGGGTTTAATATACAATTAAGAGAGGTAAATTAAAGAGCAGAAATTCTGATTTTTATTTTTCTTTGAGCGCGAGATTGACATCATTATGGACAACTACTTTTGGGTAGAAGATCAAAGGAGCTATAATGATGAGAATTTGGCAAATTTGCAAGCTCAGATTGACGCTTTTTGTGAGACGTCACTTGAAGCCTCAATGCATTCTTTTGTTGCCAATACAAATTCCCCCATTAAGTGGCATGAAGAATCATTCTAACGTTCTTCTCAATTCTTGGAGAACAAGGGTCCAAATGATGATGTGTTGAATTTTTCATGCTTCAAGGAGTTAGATCTTTCAATGCTGCATCGTAAGAAGTCCTTGGAGGATGGTAGTAATTTCTACCCTTCACCCCATTCAAAGGGAGGTAACTTAGTATTTATAGATATATTGAAAAGTAAGGATTTCTTGATCCTATCTTTGAGAACTTAAATACTATATTTAAAGGGTGACTTTAATTGTGAACATTCTTTTGAAGGGTTAAAAGGTGATTTCAAGTTTGATGCATTCTTTAGAGACCATATGCACTTATATGTTGACAAAAAGATTTGTGTGTCTACAGGAATGTTAGAAAAAAAGGTTTATGTATTTTGCTTTAGTGAGAAAATTTGTTTTTATAAACCTTTTATTTTTCAAAAACCTCTCTTCTTTCTACCTTCATCATGCCTATCTTCTATTTTGAGTTTTAATTTCTTTTCAAAAAGTTTGATGATGAAGCATGAGTGGAAAGAGTTTTTGTTTTGAGTTTTTGTTAAGTAGTTTATTTTTCCTCTCCCAAATATGAAAAATATTTTCCATCTTAATTATGAGGGAGTGAGTCGTGTCTTTATTTACTCTCTTAAGATTGTTTAGTATTTTTCTTTAGTTTATTTTCTTTTATTTAGGTGTATTTTTATTTTGTTATTATTTTCCTTGTGCTTTTATTTGTGTTTGTTTTATAGGTAAGAATAAAGTCCTTTTGAACAAGCCCGTCTCTCTATTTCCAGCTTTGATATCTATTGGCACTTTATTGCACTTGGGAAGTATTGCTTAAACTTTCTACTCCTTTATTATTTTTGGTCTATTTGGAGATACTTTCTTGTGTTTATTATTATTATTATTATTATTATTATTATTATTATTATTATTATTATTATTATTATTATTATTATTATTATTATTATTATTATTATTATTATTATTATTATTTGCCAATGAGGACATTGTCCAATTTAAGTGTGAGGGAGTGGTTTGGTGATATTCTTTGACCAAGTTTTTATCAATTATCTTGGTGTTTTCTTGGTATTGAGCTATTTTGAAAATTTTTTGTTTAAAAGATTTGGATTGAAATACAACTTTGTTGAAGTTCCTTGAAAGTTTTGAAAATTTGAAGATTTAAAGGTTTGGAACTTTTAGATCTAATTCGCAATGGAAGTACTTTCTTCTCTTTCTTTTTCCTCTTTATTTATTTTGATCTTCTTGGCTGTACTTTTATTATTCTATCGATGGCCATTAAGGACAATATCCAGTTTAAGTGTAGGGGGAGAATAAGGTTGAAGAAATATTTTCATACCATTTTTCTGGTAATTTTTTCAAAAATTTCAATAGTTTCATTGTTAAGCGAGGTTGTAATTCTTTTTCTTACTTGGATATGAGTTTTGTCATTTATTAGGTGGAATTTGATGAAATTGGTTTTATTAGAAAAGATACTTGTCAAGACTTGAGAATTTTGATTAATCTTATTTATGCATTGGTATTTGAATGCTATTGGACTTATCTAGTGGAAATATAGAAGATATGATGAATATGGGAAGAGTTTATTGGCTAACTTTTGTATTATGAGTTTAAATTTTGTTAGCTTTGAGTTATGATGAAAAAATGTGAGCTGTGAAAGGATCTCTGAGAAGAAAGATTGAGAAGAATGTTGAAATTTTTGATTTAAGATGAAGAGAAAAATAATGAGTGAATATAATACTATTGTTGGTGTGAATTAGAGAAAAGGCTCTTATTGATGATCTTTGAAGACCTTTAGCTGAAAAGGGGGGTCAAAATGGGAAAAAGTAGCAAGTGTATTCAGTGCACTCTCTTGAGGCTATCCCATAGGCAAAAAGGCTAGCAAAGGTATAGAAAAAAATAATTGTGGAAAAAATGATGAATGATGGCGGTAAAGGGGGCCAATACGTTGTGTGAAGAGAAATACATGCACTAGAGGCTATTAATTCCCTAAGTCATTAAAAAAACTTTGAGAGAAAATTTTTTTGAGTGCTTTCCTCACATCATAACTTAAGTATGCAATTTTTGAATTTATATTACTTGAGTTGGTAAATGGCTTGACCTATGTGATTAATGTTAGCTATATTTTTACTTGAAGAGTGAAATAACTTTCTTAGACAAAGGTATGCACTTGATTAATTTGACTTCAAGATGGACTCTCTTTTCCTCTCTCTCTCTCTCTCTCTCTCTCTCTCTCGGTCGAATGGTTACTTCAACCATGGCCATATTCTCTCCTTCTTTCTTGGACGGATCAAGCCTCCTAAGAGTAAGGATTCCTTCGAAACTACTCCAATGTAGCCATCAATCAAGTAAGCCTCTTCAACCTTCTCTTTAAATTCTAGATTCATGTCTCTAGGATGATATTGGAAGGAGATGGATTATGATTAGGGTTTGAGCATGTGTTGTTGTGAAGTAGTTGAGATTAAAGCATGAATAAATGTGTTTGTATGATGGAGATGGGATTGTTGCATGAGATGATTTGTCCTGGTTAATTGTATGGTGTTTTTAGGGTTTTGTTGCATGCTCTCCATGTCATGGGTAGTATATGTAATCAAGCATGTTAGAGATTATGTCACCTTTGGTGAATAGGGTTTATGTTTATGTATGATTGCTAAAGCCATGAATATCTTTATGTTAGTAGAGTTTGGATCATGCCTTAGTAAATTTAGATCTATGCCTTTATTCATGATTTGGATGATTTGATAAATTGGTGTGGAGTGTATGTTCATGATTATGGTTAGCAATAGAAATATGATCATGACCTTGTTGTCCCTAAGCTAACTTTATTTCATTAATAAAATGATTATTGCTATAATTTCTTCTAGTAAATTTCGAAAACCCTAGGAAGATGTGGATTTGGTTGCTTATATAAAATAGTGATATTTTAGTCAAATAAATGATAGCTTTTATTAAAGAAATAAAATATATAGAAAGTAATAATAAAGCCTTTTATACAAATATTCATAATAGGTAAAATATTAATTTTGTAAGTCTTATATTCATAAATACTATCAAAATTTATTTATTGTCTTTTAATAAAAACCTATTAAAATTCACTTTCAACTAATTTTAGTTATCAATTATTTTCTAACAATTAATTATTGATAGATTATTATTTTAAATAATACCATCTAGAACCTAGAACCCTTCATCAAATAAACTCTAATATATTTTTAGCAAGATTTAAACCTTCAATTTATTGTACTATTTGCCAAAACCCTAATTATTTTAATATCAGACAGGACTTAGCTTATAAACCCTTTTATTTATTATCTGGCCTTAAAGCTTGGGACACTAGGATCATGGTTGTAGTAAGTTGAGCTAGAATTATTTGTGGAAATAAATTTTGATTTGAGTTTAATTATGGCTCATGTTTAACCCAGACGGGGTTAGGTCGGCTGTTGGAGACCTTTATTTTGAGCAAGGATCAGGTAAGCTCCTGCATAAAACCTATTTGATGCACAATGATTACTATGGCAAGCCAAATGTGGAGCGCGTGGACACTCACTTCTGTAAAGGCAATTGAGGATTATTTCCTTTCTCATTTCAGGCAAACAAATTATTTGAAAATCAAAGGGGCAGTTTTACTCAAACCCTAAAGCTCTTGCTAAAACCAGTTTTGCCCCAAACTTTGGAAATCCTTAATTGCCATTTTCAAGTGGAACTATGTTTTGTTCATTTTTCACCAAGTAGGATAAATTACGTTGAGTACTCAATAAGGACGGACTGCTATGACTAGTCTTTGAGGGGTTAGGATAACTCTCTCAGTAGGTGGCCACCTCTGAGGGGTAAGTCCTTCTTGGATAAGATGTCAGTTCAGTAGGTCGTGCTGGTCCGAGCATGCAGTTTTCAGTCAAGTGGACTGTGTGTTACTGGAATGGACACCCAATTTTGTTTTGGTGTAGAGATGGAGGAGTATCTCACCCGGTAGGCCGATCACCTATTTTTTGTCAGTCTATATAAAGTGTGGTATTCTGACCATTGTATGGTTATGGGGCCTAACGTGTGATAACCCATGACCACCCTATTAAGTGGTTGATTTTATTGTTCATGTATAGTTGGAAAAAGCCAAAACACCACTCTTGATTTTGACTACGGTTTATTGATTGCCAGTATTTCTCTTATGAAGATTTTACACTTTGTATTCATGAACTATTTTCACTGGACACTCAAAGCACACACGGACTTACCGAGATTTTTATCTCATCACCCTTTTTACCATGATTTCAGGCCGATCCTATTGTGAGGATGAGTAGCTAGTTGTTGCTTGCCTCGGAAGATTTTATGATATTTATTTTGTGTAATGCTTTGGGAGTTGAGAGTGAACAATTTCTATTTTGGATTCGTTTTTGAATTCTTGGATTGTAATAAGTTTTAAATTTTAAGTATTGTTTTATTTCTATTATTCTGATTGTGTGACCTAGTTATAAAGACCCCTTGTCCTTTGGACGGAGCGACATCCCCGGCCCTGTTGGGCCTAGGTATTGGAGTGTTACATTATTAATGCAAGTTCTTCTAATTAACTTTGACACAACGATGTTATGAGTTTCAATGCATTTTGTACCTATTAAGTCTTGATGGCTTTGAATGATGAAGTTAGGATTTGAGAACTAAGTGATTCAAGGTTATGCTAATTTTGCCTTGATATAGGATTATTGGCTAATTTCATGTTTATAAGGAATTGAGCCTAATGCATGTTTTGGTTATGTTAGCTTGATTGACAAATCTGTTAATATGAATCAAAATATAGGATTCCATGGATTGATAAATGAAGTGGAATTTACCTAAGTAGAATCATGACTTATGAGACAATTGAGTTTTATTTTATATTCCTTCATAATTCCAAGATGATAATTAGTTGAGAGAATTGTTAATTAGTTCATTGTCATGTTTTCTAGGAGACTTATCTAAATTGCATAAACTAACATCCTTGATTTGTATATGTTTCTTCAGTTTTTTTATTTTTATTCTTTTCTTACTTTATTTGGGTCGGTTAAACAATGAAAGAAAAGTGATTAGTGTGTATTTGTTCCTTTGAGGATCGATACTCGTTAATTTCCTGTACTATACTTACGATGAGTATACTTACTCATATATGTATTTTGAGATTAATGTTTTAATAAAAACTTGATTGAATGATGGATTTAAGATGGATGATTTTATATACCCAAAATTTACACATCAAGTCATATTCTCAGGGTTCTAAATCATTTAGATTAATTTGAACAATCACAAGGGGGTGGTTAAACCTCACTAAGTGAAGCATAGAAACTTTTTTGCATGAGTCCGTCTTAACTGACTAGAGTAATTGATACTTGTTTTTTAGTATAGAAAATATTACCAACAAATAACACAACTACTCAAGTCCTAATTAAAATGTCAACCACTAAAACCACACATACGGACAAGTATACCCATCATATAGTACAGAGAATAGCAAATATTGAATCCACGAGAATTTAAGCTCCTACCTTACTTTACCCAAATCTTTATTATTTAGCCAACAAAATAAAGGAATAGAAATAAATAACCTACTAACCTAATATATTAGAGAAAATCAAGTCACACAAGAAAAGTCATAAGGATAATCAAGGAGTGACAACAAGGAGAAAAGATATGTAAATAGTAAGAAATCCTTGAATACAAAATAATAATTGACTAGCAATTCTCTCAATTTATTATTATCTTGGCATCATGAAGGATTAAAGTAGACCTACTTCATTTGCAATCCATGGAATCACTATCTTCTAGTTAAATTAGTGAACGTATTCCATCTCAACCAATTTACCCAAGAGATGCATTAAAATCAATCCTTACACAAATCCCTATATGCTAGATGATTTAAGTATGAAATTAGCCAATGAATCTATATTCTAATAATCATCAATCAATCTTTGATTACTTAGTTTTAACCCTTAACCTCTTTTTCAAGTAAATTAAGAATAATTAGTATTGAATTAATTAGTTGGCCATTCTCTCCTAACATTGTTTTTCAAGTTAATTAGAAGAAAATTAATCAATCCAAGAAGATATTATGCTCAAGTAATCAAACACTAAGGATAGCAATAAATTGATCAAAGAACTAAAATCAATACAAAATCATAAATCCAAAAGAATATCATCTAAAGACAACTAAAACATTAATATCAAATTGTCAATAAATTGCAAAGAAGAGAAAAAGAAACCAATCATAGACAAGTAAGTCTTCTTCTTCTTTCTTGAAACCTTCTTAAGCAACCTCCTCTTCTTCTTCAAGAATTCTCCTTTATCTTTCTAATTTTTGGTGTTTCTCTAGGAGTTTTCTAAAAATATTACATTGAAGGATTGGAAACTATGAAAACTCCATTGTACAATGTTATTCGCTTATATTTATAGGAGTTCTAATTGCCAAAAAGTGTGTTCAAGAGTCCTTTTTCGTGGTTGAAAGAGTTCCCAAAAGAATCAAACTGAAATTTCCAAAATCTACTTGAACAGGAAAATTCGTCGACTCTGATTAGAATGGGCCTGGCACTGAATCCATTCGACCCACTTGGCATCGGGTCCAATCTATTTTCTCGAGAAATTTACACTTTTCCAGAACAGACCTAGCTCTTGGTGCCTTAGCTAGACCTGTCGCTGGGTCTAATCGGGAAACTTTACACTCTTTACTCGAAATCTACTCAATTCTGCATAAATATGTCAAAAATATTTTTTAGAAATAAAATGTCAAATAGGAAGGAATATGCCTAGTTATTACAACAAAAGATTCTCAAAACAACCTCAAAAAGTTAGGAAAATAATAGTGATTTTAGCCCCTATCACATATCCCCACACTTGAACTTTTGATTGTCCTCAAGTAAACAAGAATTTGACACTAAGTATTTAGAACAAGACAAAATAAATTTTCAAATTTTTCCTTAGCAAATTCATCCATAATGAAAGCATAACCTTCGTCCAACCTTAATCATAAATTCCTCATTCACTCAACCCTTCTAAAACTATGTAAACTCATGTATTAAATCAAACAATCCCAAGGCCATTAAAGTTAAGTTAAACAAGCTTATATCTAGTACAAAAAAATCATCCTACTCCTCAAGCAAAAAACATAGATAACATAAATCATACAAATCGAGCCATTTAACCAATTCAAGTATTGTAAACTCAAATTTACACAACTCAAGTTAATGAAAAAGGAAAACACTTCATTCTTTTTTTTTTCCCTATAACTTTGGGAATTGATAACCTCAAGTGTATGAATTTCTTTTCACACACTATATTGGCCCCTTTATAGTCATTATTATTTTTTCAGCAATTTTCTTTTTCTTCAATTCTTTCTTTCCTCACCTTCTTGCCTTCGGGATAACCTCAATGGAGTGTGATGCTTCTTTGTTTCTTCTCCTCCACTCACCGTATTGGCCCCCTTTTCAGCAAAAGGTCTCTTAAGATAAAAAAATAAGACAATTTTTTTTCCAACTCAATTCTTTTTTTTTTTATCGCATAATAATGATGATTTCTTTTTCACTAATTTTTTTCCCCTCACATTCCTTATTCACAACTTAAAGTCAAGCAAACATTAAATATATAATACAAAAATTAGTCAACAACTCTTCCTATACATCATCACATCATCCATATTCAAACTCAAAGAATAAAACAAACCTTAAATACCAAATATAACCAAGTTTAACTTAAATTCTCAAGACTTAGCAAAATTCGACTTAATATACAAGTTTACCTTTTAATAAAATCAATAAGAATGAATGACAAATCCATATCCAAAGTTATAAAGAAAATCACAACTCCATTATAGACAAATAAGCTCAATTTAGCTCCAAAATTTCTAAATTCTCAAATGTTCAAAATTTACAACAAAATTGTTTGATACCAAGAAAATACCAAGATAATTGATAAAAATTTAGACAAAGAATATCACCAAACCGCTCTCCCACACTTAAAATGGACAATGTCCTCATTGGCTAAAAATTAAACTCAAGAAAGCATCTCTAAAGGAACGAAAATAATAAAGGGGTAAACATTTTAAGCAATACTTCCTAAGTGAAATAAAGTGTCAATAAATATTAAAACATGGAATAAAGAGAAGAGCTTGTCCAAGAAGTATTTATTCCTACCTGCAAAACAAAACATAAATAAAAGCATAAAGAAAATAAAGGCAAAATAAAGCACACCTAAATAAAAGAAAGAAAACTAAAAATCCTAAGAAAACAAATAAAGACACGACTCACTCCCCCACATTTAAAATGGAAAATATTTTCCTTATTCGAGGAGGGAAAAGACACTTAACAACTTCAAACACAAAACAAAGATAAAAACTCTTTCCACTCATCATCCTTCCTCATCAAACATTTGAAAGAGAAATTAATGCTCATTGAAAAATGCAAGGATGATGAGAGTAGAAATAAGAGAGGTTTTTGAAAAATAGAGGGTTCTTGGAGAAAATTAGTTGCAAGGAATGTAAATGGATGACCCCCCTTCCGTTACGCTTTTTTAGACATACAAATTAAGGTTCCAACACAAAGATGTAAATTTTAATGCATAGTCTACAAAAATTAAGTTACCTCCATTTGGATGGGGTGAAGGGTAGAATTTTTGAGCATACTGCAAGGGCTTCTTATGATGTATCAGTGAAAGATCTAACTCCATGAGGCATGTTAAGCTTAACACATCATCATTTGGACCATTGTCCTCTAAGAATGGAGAGAAACCTAAGAAATCATGTGACAAAGAGAAATTAGAATTATTAGCACGTAGAATAAAATCAAATACCTCCCTTTCCACATTGGGCAATTGCTTCTCATATCCTTTCTTCTCTCCTTAGGGATTCTCTTGTTCAAGTGTATGGACATTTATAGCATCTTCAACCAGCTTAGCTAGTTGTGTTCTTGTAGAGCTCATTCGTTGGGATGCTTCTTCATACCACCTAAGGGACGTGTTTACGTTGGCAACAAAAGATTTGATCGAAGCTTCAAGTGACATCTCACAAAAAGCGTTAATCCGAGCTTGTAACATTTCCAATCTATCATCATGGTTCAAACCTCATACTCAAAGAAAAACAAAAATCAAATCGAAAAAGTAAATATAAATATAAATATAAATAATAAAGAAAATAAAAATACACAAATTAGAAATATTCACAAACTGCCTAAATACAAAAGTTAGTGATATATACAAATACAACAAAGGCTAAATCAACAAAACTCGAGTGTTTGTGATAATGCCCGTCCCCAACAACGGTGCCAAAAACTTGATGTGCATTTTTTAGTGTAGAAAATATTATTAACAAATAACATAATAACTTTAATTTTAATTAAAATTCCAACCACTAAAATCATACATACAAGCAAGTATACCCATCGTATAGTATAGGGAATAGCAAGTATCGAACCCACGAGAACTTAAGCTCCCACCTTACTTTACCCAAATCTTTATTGTTTAGCTACCAAAATAAAGTAATAGAAATAAATAACTTACTAACCTAATATACTAGAGAAAATCAAGTCACACATGAAAAGTCACAAAGATAATCAAGGAGTGAGAATAAAGAGATAAGACACGTAAATAGAAAGAAATCCTTAATACAAAATACTGATTGACTAGAAATTCTCTCAATTCATTGTTATCTTGGCATCATAAGGATTAAAGTAGACCCACTTCAATTAGCGAGTGTATTCCGTCTCAACCAATTTACCCCAAAGATGCGTTAAAATCAATCCTCACACAAATCCCTTTATGCTAGGTGATTTAAGCCTGAAATTAGCCAATAAATTTATATACTAGCAATCATCAACCAATATTTGATTACTTAGTCTTAACCCCTAACCTCTTTTTCAAGTAGGTTAGGAACAACTAGTATTGAATTAATTAGTTGGCCATTCTCTCATAACATCATTTTTCAAGTTAATTAGAAGATAACTAATCAATTCAACAAGATAGTATGCTCAAGTAATCAAACACCAAGGATAGCAATAAATTGATCAAAGAACTAAAATCAATACAAAATCATGAATCCAAAAGAATATCATCTAAAGACAACTAAAACATTAATATCAAATTGTCAATAAATTGCAAAGAAGAGAAAAAGAAACGACTCATAGATACGTAAGCCTTCTTTTTCTTCCTTGAAACCTTCTTGAGCAACCTCCTCTTCTTCTCCAATAATTCTCCTTGATCCTTCTAAATCTTGGTGTTTCTTTAGGAGTTTTCTATAGATATTATATTGAAGGATTGAAAACTATAAAAACTTCCTCGTACAATGTTATTCTCTTATATTTATAGGAGTTCTAATTGCCAAAAAAATATGTACAAAAGTCCTCTTTCTTGGTTGAAAGAGTTTCCAAAAGAATCAAACTGAAATTACCAAAATCTACTTGAACAGGAAAATTCGCCGACTCAGATCAGAATGGACCTGGCGCCAAGTCCATTCGACCTACCTGGTGTCAGGTCCAATCTATTTTCTCCAGAAATTTTCACTTTTCCAAAACAGACCTGGCGCTTGGTGCCTTAGCCGGACCTGGCACCGGTCCAACCTGGAAACTTTTCATTTTTTGCTAGAAATCTATTCAATTCTGCACAAATTTGTCAAAAATATGTTTTACATGCAAAATGTCAAATAGGAAGGAATATACATAGTTATTACAATAAAAGTATCTCAAAACAACCTCAAATTACTAGGAAAATAATAGTGATTTTAGCCCTTATCTGTAATACACCCAACATACAAGGATTTTAATCTCACAAAAGAAATCTCACCCAACATACATCAAAGTATAAAACCCTAGCTTTGCCAGACCACAAACTCACACTCAAGTATGAAGGTATCCATCCACGCTGTAGCAATAATAGTCTTGTCTCTATAATTATGGTATTTTAAGAGAGATCACTACTACTAGTCCAGTTCTACGTATTCGAAATACGCTTATACCTATAATGTGAGTAAACTACTCACTAATTCAAGGTAAACCATTCCTCATTGAAAATTATGGCATAATAGTCTTACCTTGATGAAATGCCCAGTTTCATCAAACGACTAAGAACTCAATTTTATCTATATGACAAGTACCCATGGTCTATACCTTATTGTAAAGAACAACCCAACACATAGACCATTACTTGTCATACTTAGATCTTTAAATGTGCAATAATATAAAAAGCAAACTAAATTGAATGAATAAACATTGTATTGCTATATGTTCATGCAGAATATATAGTCTTTGATGGCATAATTCCAACACCCTTCATAAACCTCATAACAATCAAATGCTCCCTTGCATAAACTTTTTTTCTCATTACTCCATTTCCACATCTTAAACATGGACACCATATCATTCCATTTAAACCTGCATTGTTCATTGCAAAGTTTAAAATCATTTCAACTCCATTTTGATATTCAGTGGTATTCCTTGGAAGTTTCATCCTACCCTTATCCATACCTATGAAACTAAAAATCCAAATCAAATGGCAGAAGATCAATTTGAACAATCCTAATTAGTCTAGCAAGAAAAAAATTTAAAAAAAAACAAATGTAAATTAATACAACTTTTTTAAGTTGCTAGGACTCCTAAGAGTATCTGACACGCAATTCAAAACACCATAGTAGATATTTGATACTTATTAATGGAGAAGAATTACTAGAAAAGGAAAAAAAAAGGACTAAATAATACTGTTTGAATAAATAACATATACAGAACAAATTTTCCCAGCAAGTTGTAGGACAAATGTCTATCACACAATAACTAAACAAAAACATCCCAATGGAGAAGTGGTAAAAAGTAGGGGGGAAACCTTACATAGAATCCCAAGATGGTTTTTCAGATAAAATTGAAGGGAAAGAAGTATAGTATATGAAGTTAAACTTATAATTTAACTTTCCAAAACAAGGTCTTATTTATCTAATATGATCTATTTTGATCAACGAGATTTTTTTCACCGTAGCACAAAAATATGAAAAATAAAAAAAAATAGATGCTAATTATTTTCAAATGAATACTATTTTTTAAAATTATTTTAATGAAAAATAAAGCCAATGAAAATAAATAATAATTGAATTTAGTCCCAGTAGATCAGATTATTAATTTTATAGTTTAGATGTTCTTCAAAAATAATATTGCAACAATTCAAATAGTTGTTCATTGTTGATGACTAGAGACTCATCTATAAACTTTAAACTTATCTAAGCCAAAAAAAGAGGGGGGGGGGGGGGGGGATGTTGTTTTGCATATTAGTCTTAAGCATAATTGAGAATCAACATTGAAAATTTCTGGAAATTTCTATATGGGGAGAAAAGTGAGGAAAGCCAAAATTGCATTGAGATTTTGCCTAGCTAATAAGGTTATAGACAACTTTTATTACAAAATCTAAAGGCACATTACACTAGCCTATCTCTCTAACTGCTAAGAATCAATTTAGTCTAATCTATAATAGCTTTCTCTTTCCATTCTTGTGCTTTTGAATGATAGCTTTGAGCAATCTAGAGCAAACTAACTCAGAAAATATAAGATGGCTAAGATTGGTGGTAGGTTTTAAGTATAAGATGGCTAAGATATATAGATGGGCCAGCAAACTAACTCAAAAAATCTTAATAGCAATCTCAACTAGTACATACAGTACAGCAACAGCAAATTCTTGATTTGTATAGCAGATCCCAATCAATGAAAATTCAATTATGTAACTACTAAAAGAACTAATAGTTAACTAAGACCAAAATGAAGTAAGGGGCAGAAACCAAAATTTTACTTTTGTTTTATGCTTAGGAGTAAGGATGGATGAAAGAATCAGTGGTATACACAAATTCAATTGATCCCTGTAGCATATTTTGGACTGCTGGAAACACATGAGGTGGCCTCTATCAAATATGAATTTGTTCCTACCGTGATTTTTTTTCCCTTATAGATATGGTAGGGGGTGTAGAGGTTATCAAGTAGAATGACCTATATTTGTAGTAGCCTTTTATGTGGTATTCTACTATAAAAAAATTAGTGTTATTAGTATTTGCAGAATTCCATGTCATTCCCGATTCTTTCATCCATTAACTTGTTCAGCTACTCCAAATTTCACTCAAAATCCCAACAGGATATCATCATATATAATAGAAATAAAAATCTAGAAACAACACTTAGTAATGTCAACATGCATAGAATGAGGTTTCTTCAAAAATTTCAACAAAAAATTCCAAGAAGAATGAAGGAGTTTGGTGGCTAGTTTCTAGTGTAAAATCTTCATTCACAAGACATTCAATACTTTTCAATCAAATAAAGTCTTCTATTAAATTTAACCAAACAAAGTTACACTAAAAATTAGCTACAACATTTTTATATTGTTGAAAGAAAATTCCAACAAGAAAAAAGAGCATGTTATCGGTAATTTCAAAGGGACAAAAGGTGGGGTTTCGATCAATCAATCTAATGAATTCAAATCATATACCACTCATTAACATGTGAAGCTCAATAATATTCCACCTGAAATTCCACCAAATATCACTTCATATTTAAAACATAAATTTCCAGCAAAAAAGAAAGACTATGTTGGTAGTCTTGAAAGAGAAAAAGAAATGATTTTCTTATCTCTAATGGTGCAAGGGAATGTTGGGCAACTAGAAAAATCGAAGAACAATTTTTCCTAATCAAAACCACGCAAACCCTTGAAGATAAATCTATACAGATATATGCACTTATACCAGACAATTTGCTATCGAAATAATTAACAAAATCCACTAGTAGTCATTTAAGGAAAACCTAATGTTCAGATTATGCTTTAAAAAAAAAAGAAGAAGAAGAAGAAGAAGAGCTCGGTTTAATAGATCCAACTAATTCCCACATCATATTAGCAAAAAATTTTTAAAAGTTTTTAACTTACCAATTATCTCTGTCATTTTCTTTTGATCCTATTCAACTCCTATAACCCCTATCTAGCAAAATAGAGTTCCTCCTTTCATCAAGCAACCGTCTACCTAATGCAATACTCTGGAGCGGAAGCTTCCTAATGGCCCGGTGAAGCCAAGGACAGTGCCACTCAATTACCCAACTGCGGTGCCACTTAACCCAATTCCAGCATTAACCTCCTACTCACAATCGGGTGTTCAACTAGAATAGTGATGATGGTGGAAATTTAATGGCAAACAACCAAACTTCGGTGCTAACCTCCTATTCACAATCGAGTGTACATTCGGGTTGAAGAAGAGAAACAGGGGACTTGGAGGTGAAGAAGAAACCGGCGATCAAGAAGGGTTTTGATGTGAAGAAGAAATTAATCACATATTGAAGTGGATTTCATTCCAAAACTCACTCAGTTTTTAGGAAAACCCCCAAAAGTTATGCCTTTTCTTAGTTACACATACAAAGTGTCACGAAATATTATAGTATCTTTCATGACATAGCCATTTGTCATAATAGAATATAAGCTTAATCCAACTTAATAAAATGGCGTCGTTTTGATTTTGTTATAATGACATGACTAAACCTAATGTCATTGCTATATTATGACATTTTGCAAAAAGCATTATTAAAAAGGTGTCAGGAAAGCCTATTTTTCTTGTAGTGATATTCTTTTATATTTTCAATATATTGTTCTGTTTTTACTCTTAAATTGCTACTCGTATCATAGTACAATTATTCAGTATCATTTATTTGCCCATTTTGTTCTAATTCTATTTCTAACCTTATTAAATCTTCTTCTAATAAGTCTAAACCTAATTCTTTTGGATACATTTTTCTTTTTTCTGCTTCCATAATTTCTATACATATATTTTCTATTCCTTGTCCTAAAGATTTTGTATCTTCATCTTCTTCTGTTCATATATTTGTATTGGAATAATTTAAAAATCTAATACTAGTTTCTCTTCTATTATTTTGATATATTACACTATCTCTGGGTACTAAAGGAGTATTTGCCTCTAAGAATTTATTAAGATTCCATTCTTCCCCTAATAGAATTTCTGGATTAACTTTTACTAGTTTTATTCATCAAATTCCTTTACTAGCCATAGCTTCTATAGTAGATTTCATTTCTATTTTATACTTTGTTCTAGATGCATTAGTTAATCTTCCTATAAATCCTAAGTTTATGATTAAGTTTTCTCCATTAAAATCTTCATAACCCTTAATTTGGATGCCTATTTTAATATTTTTAGCTAAATCTTCTAAGTTTATTAAAAATTTTGGACTACAATAAAAAATTCCTCTATTTTCATTCATATCTACTTCTATAGTTGCTATGAGTGGTTTTTTTAACATTAATTCATAATCCAGATCTTGCTAAACCTTTAATTCCTATTACTATCAATCCTAAATGCATATAAGTATGTGTATTTTTAAATTTTTAAAACTTTCATTAGTGACTAATTTGAGTGTTCTAGGTTCTGTGATTATTGACAAATGTTCTTCTTTGCTTGATCTAAATAAACCTGTATGAGATTGTAACTAACCTACTTGATATAATCTTCTAGGATTTAATAAATCTATATTATAATTTTTATAAATTTCTACATCTCTATTCACATCTATAACTTCGTCTAACTAAATTTGTTTATTTGCTCTGGATTGTCTAATTCCTCCTAGAATGGATGTTTCTATGCTAATATTCTCATTTAAAGTCCCACTTGGTCCTGAAAATGATAATCGCCTCATTAATTTCTAGAAATTTCTTATTTTTTTATATTTTTTCACTACTTAAATTTTCTGAAGATAAATATCCAAATTTATAGATTATTTATTTTTTCTGTTTCTTTCTACTGGTAGTCTACTGAATTTATCTGTTAATTTATCTATTTCTTTTTCTAGGCTTAAGGCTGCTAATCTTTTTTCTATAATTTCTAATTTTTCACAAATTTTAATTAATAATGCTATTTGGATATTATTTTTTTTTGGGTATATTTGATCTAAATTAGTTGTTCCTAAATACTCAGTAAAGCCTAAAGATTTCGGATGATACTTTTTTAATTCTACAAGATACTTTTTATAATATAAATTATCTTATAAAGACATTAACTAAGAATAAGTTTTTTTATATTATTTAATATTTTATTTATTTCTAAATAAGATTCTTCAATTTTCTGGGAATGTTTTTCAAAATTAACTACTAATTGTTTATATTGACTAGTTTTTTCTTTTAAATATTATAAGTGTTTTACTCAATGTATTATAGTATTATTTTGTTCCTTAATATATTCTAAATTTTTTGCCAATTTTTCTAATATTTTATTTTTGTCTTTAATGTGTTTTAATACAATTTCCCAAATATTATAATTTTTCTTTTCTTGGGCTTCTAATCTTTCTCCAAGACTAATTACTAAATCTATAAGACTATTAAACTGCTGATTATCACCATGTAAACTATGTGAATACTGAGAAGGAAAATAACAATTATGTCAATTTTTATTACCATAAATTATGTTCTTAGTTTTTCATACTAATTCAAGATTTAAACATTCTATTCTTCTAATATCTGTCATACACTAAGCTAAATTTAATATTTCTAGTCTTTTTATTAACGAGCTATTTTCTATAGTGAGATTGTATATTCTATTACTTATATGAAAGAAATCAAATGAATAAGGATCAATAAAAACAAACAAATGAGAATATCATTTGATAAGATTTTTGTTAATTTTTATTCTATTCCTTAAATGGTAAACACACAACATAAATACTACAATTTCTAAGTAGAACTTAATAATTTTAATTGTTCATAAATATCTACACATTCTTCGATTAATATATAAAGTGAATAAATATACAACTTAATATTGAGAGAATCAGGATCAATAGTTTTAAGTAAATTTTGTACCTTTTAATAAGTTTTAGCGTACTTTTTAATTTATTTTCAGATTATTTAAACAAAGAATGAGAATCTAATTTATATAGAACTAAGTAATTTTAACTGTTCACAAATATATGCAATTTCTACAGTATGTGATTTTATAGTCCTAAGCAATGACTTATAGGTTCTAACAAGGTTCATCCTATGTTTTAATCAAAATTTAAAAATGTAAACAAAGTATAAATATAAGTAAGACTATATAGAGAAAAGCACTTTATAAAAGAAAAGGAAAGGCTCTGATACTGAATTACCTTGCAAACTTAGTCTAGTTCATTTTTTACATTAAATTTTTGTTTTTAAATCAAGTATAAAAAATAAATGTATTCAAAATAAAATTTTGACCAGTAATTTCTAACCGAATTATAAACTAAATGTTCAATTAGTAATTACCAATGAAAGTTGTGAAATTCAATCTTTTTTTGATAACTAATTACCAACCAAAATATTTTAATTCCAACTGATTTTTAATTGATAATTACCAACTGACTTAGGATATTATTATTGTGGGATTTATTTGAATATATTGTGTGAGGAATATTTGCATATTTTGTAGATAATTTATTTGAATAAATTCATTAACTACTTTTTATATTATTTGTTTATAAGTAAAATATTTGTGTAGGAACTTTGTGTACACTTATGTGAATATATTATAATACTTTATAATGATTAATTTTATGTCTTGGATGGGAAAGTAATTATTAGAAAGTATTTTATGCAATTATTTAGTGAAAATATATATTAGTAATTTACTTTAAAAATATTTATCAATTGACTTATTCTATTTGTAATAATTTACATTGTTGGAGATTTTTTTTTTTTTTTAACAAAACTATTAAACTTTAAATAAAATTTTTTCCAAATATAAACCTCAAAGTTCTTTAATTCATTATTTAAAATAAAATTTCAATATAAAGATGGTTTTTAAGTTTGAAACTTAAGTTGTGCTAAAATTTTAACTCATAAATAAAAAATTTCCTAAATAATAGACAAGTTTTTTTAGTTTATTAATCAAAGTAATTTTTGACTTCAATGTGTGTGTGTGTGAGAGAGAGAGGCCTTTTTATGTGCATGTAAGAATGTGGTGTTAAAGTCCATACATAAATTAAAATGTGAAAATAAATACATATATATAAGTATTCTAAAATAGCTCGTTTGATAAAATTAAAATTTGAATATTTAAGTAATATAAATTCTGAAAGTCGAAGTATAGATATTGATCAATTCTAAAATTTAAAATTTAAATATAAATTGAAAATTAATTATAATTTATTTTACATTATATTTTAGTAAAATTTAAATTACATATAAAATAATATTAATAATTAAATGAGTGTTTTACATATTTATACCTCAAATGCTGGTAACATTTAGTTTATTTAAAATTTATAATAGAAATTTAGTACATCTTAATTAGTTAAATAATAAAATCAAATATATTTAAATAATTTAAACACTTAATATTATCCATAATCAAATACAATTAATGAAATAAGTACTTAATTAATTAATTTTTTTAATTGAATTGTCAAACAAGTCCTTAACTTCAATTTAATATATATTATATTTAACTTTGAATTATAATTTTATGTTTATTTTAATTTATTTGTTCAATTTCAAAATATATAATTGATATTAATAATAAATAATAATTAATAAAAATAAAGAAGCTCCAAATAATAAATTGGAATTTCATATTACCATGCATTTTAGATTATGTGTCTTTAAAGAGAATTTTAGGTGAAATAACATAGTTTGTATATAAGTAGGATATAAATTTTAAAATTATACTAATTAAAAAAGAAATAGAAATAAGTAAAATAGAATAAGTAAGCATTATGAAAATAGAAATTTCACCTTGACATGAGATATACCAATAGTAAACAGAGAAACCTAGCAAATTTAATCAAAATAAATTTTAATATTGATGTTAACTAAATAATTATGACAAATTGACAATTCAAAATAAATAAATTCAATATCTTTTACTTGTAGATGTCCATTATATATGCTTATCTATATATAATAATGTATTATATTTTGATTGATTAAAATAGAAATATATAAAAATATTAACAAACTTCGATGCAACCAAGCATCCGGTACAGTGGGAGGTATACGAGTTTCATATAGTAGGAGGAACACCCATGTGTGACCCGGCAGTTTCGGATTTGTACCTCGCAGACTTAGTCCAGTTTTTTGTTTACATTTATTTTTTTATTTTTAAATCAATTATTAAAAATAAAATTTTGACCAATAATTTCTAACCAAAGTATCAACTAAATGTTCAGTTGGTAATTACCAACTAAAGTTGTAAAATTCAATCTTGTTTTGATAACTAATTACCAACCAAAATATTTTAATTCCAACTGAATTTTAATTGACAATTACCAACCCACTTAGCATATTATTATTGTGGGATTTATTTGAATATATTATATGAGAAATATTTGCATATTTTGTAAAGAATTTATTTGAATAAATTCATTAACTATTTTTTATATTATTTGTTTATAAGTAAAATATTTGTGTAGGAACTTTGTGTACACTTATATGAATATAAGAAAAATTGCTTAATTTCATATTTCATTTCATGCTAGAAATGAAATATATTCCTTGTAATACTTAAAGTCCATTTCCTTATCTCAACATCTTCACATAAACACAAGGTCTTCATAAGTCCTTATAACTTCTCATTCTTCTATTAGGGTAAATAAGATCAATCCATGGATTTATTTCTTCTAACTAAAATTCTGCATTTTTTCAGCTTTGAAACACCTTGTTTTGATCATAACTTTCAATTCACACATCCAAATCACTTCAAACTTGTATAAAAATACTCCTAAATCCTTAACTTTAATCTTATGAACTTGCTTCAGTCAATTATAGAAACGTGACAGAATTACTGGACAGAACAACCCAGTATCTTCAGTAATTCATCCGTTTTCTTACCAAATCATAGCATATCTTTGTTCTTCCTGCACCATGTCATATAAATATCACTTAATTCCATTTCTTCCTAAAACATCAATTAATCACATGATTTTCAGTCATGAACAATGTAGTGTTTTCACACCAAACAACAACAAAACTGGTAGCCTTGTCCATACATAGCAATCTTACATTTTTCTCAACAAATGGTCTATTTCTACTTCATTTCTTTCTTTCTTCCTTTCTTCCTTCTTTTTTTCTACATAAGCAGCCATAATCATCTCCTCATAACCCCTTCAAATCTCTCTCAAACCTCATACAGAACACAACAATTACCCATTCGCTTCCACCGCCACGCAGCACACACAAAAACAGCCACACAACATAGACTTCCACTAAGTATATTTCATAAATCATACATATTTCCTTGTAAAATTTACACAAAAAAACTCACCATAAACTAACAACTTTAATTCAGGAAGCATAGCTTTTTACCTTGTGTGTACTGAATTGGATGCAAGTAAAAGCCTAAGCTTTCTTTTTTTTCTTCCCTACTTCTCTCTCTCTCTCTCTCTCTCTCTCTCTCTCTCTCTCTCTCTATTTTCTTTCATTTTCTCTTTCTTTTCCCTTGGTTGCTGATTTCTAGATGGCTAAATGACCTTCACCATCCTTCTCATCTTCTATTTATAGAGAATTTTGGTCTTGAAGTCAAAATGGCATTAAATGGTCCAAAGCTTTTGGTGAATTCCTATTGGTCCAAGCAAGTACTTAGGTGGCATATGGAGAATTGTAGAATTCCCTAGAACTCTTGAATGATATCTCATGCAACCAATGAATTGATAACATATGATGTATACAACTAATCACAAAATGACATGTGTTCTCTTCTAATTCCCTTTTCACTTTATTTTCTCAGAAAAGGTTATATTCCCTCAAAAATACTCTTAATTTAGCGCATTATCAATTCCAATTAGAAAAAAATTTTATTTTACCAATACAATCTATGCATTGAACTGAACATAATGTTGTCTCTCAAAATTTTCAAATTCTCGTCGTTTCCCACAATTCGTGATCAAATTTCCAACAATACACTCGAAAAATTTTATGGCGCTGAAACCTTCATCTCATTAAACTGGCCATTTCTTATTCTTTCTTTACATACAGATTTTCTCTCTATACAAAATAGTCACACTTTGAAATATAAGAAGTGGGAAATTACAATCTCCTATTGTTTAGAGAATTTTACCCTTGAAATTGAGATTATTCTTCAAAAAGTTTCGGGTACTTCTCACGCACCGCTGCTTCTATCTCCCATGTTGTATCTTGCATTGGGTTCCAAAGCATTTACACCAATGGAATTCTTTTACGTCTCAATTCCTTCTTAGCATATTCCAGGATTCTAATTAGTTTTTCCCCGTTACTTAAATCTAGAGTCATTTCAATTGGTTCTTCATTCATTACATGTTTAAGGTCAACTACATATTTTCAAAGTTGGGATACATGAAATACATCATGGATGCCTTGTAGCTCTAAAGGTAAACTCAATCGATAGGCCATATTCCCAATTTTTTCCACAATTGTGAATGGTCCATCCAATCTACCAAGGTGCCATTTTCTTTTGTGCTTTGCTTCCCATAAAACATTTTGGCATCAGCTTTAAAATACTTAATCCCATTCCATAAATTCCAAGTCTTTCCTACGTTGGTCGGCATAACTCTTTTGCCAACTTTGAGCAACTTCCAATCTTGTCTTGATTAACTCTACTATTCGTCTCGTTTCTTTAATGTCTAAAGTAGCTAGGGTATTTTGTTTTTGCCCTAAACTTTCCCAGTATAGGGGCAACTGATATTTTCTCCCATGTAGTGCTTCAAATGAAGTCATTCCAATCGTTGACTGATAATTGTTATTACATGTGAACTCTGCATATGCTAGATTATCAATCCACTGTGCTCCAAAGTCTAACACATAGGTCCGGAGCATGTTTTCCAAAATGCAGGTCGCTCATTCTGATTGCCCATCTATTTGCAGGATTGTTGCCATACTAAACTTCAATTGAGTTCCACATACTTACTACAATTTACCCCAAAATTTTGAAGTAAACCTTAAGTCATGATTAGAAACAATCCTAGAAGGCACTCCATACAGTCTGACCACTTCCTCCATGTAAATTTTACTTAGCTTTTCCAGAGAGTCTCGTTGATTTATAGGAATAAAATGGGCAGATTTGATCAAACAATCCTCTACAACCCATATGGTATCCCTTTGCCCCATAGTTATTGGTAATCTTGTTACAAAATCTGTAGTAATCTCATCCCAGTTCCACGAGGGTACCGGCAATGGTTGCAATAATCCTCCTAGCCGTTGCTGATTAGCTTTCACTTGTTGACATGTAAGGCACCGAGCTACAAATTGACCAATGCCTATATTCATCCCAATCCACCAATAATGCTATTTTAGATCATGAAACATCTTAACTACTCTTGGGTGGATTGTATACTTACTCTGGTGTGCCTCAGCTAAAATTTCCTATTTCATGTCAATTTATCTTGGGATATAATATCGGTCTCAATAACGAAGAATTCCAACATTATCGACTTGAAAGTCACTTCTCCCCTTATCCACCACTTCCTTTGACAATTTTTGCAATTCTTCATCTTTCTCCTTATCTTCCTTCAATTATTGCAAAAATGTGGGTTGAATTGAAATATTATTCATCCTTCCTTGCCTTTCAATCACCCATGTTTCCAACTCTGGAGTTTGCACCATACAAAGTGCAGACAATCTTACTTTCCTAGTTAAGGTATTTGCTACTACATTTTTCCTTTCCAAGGTGATACTTAATCGGGTGGTGAAATTCTTCGAAAAATTCCAACCATTGGCATTGTCTCATGTTCAAATTTTTTGTAGTGAAAATATATTTCAAACTCTTATGGTCTGTGAAATTTTCAAACTCAGCATCATATAAATAATATCTCTATTTCTTTAAAGCAAACATAATTGTTGCCAATTCCAAATCATGGGAGAAATAATTCTTTTCATGAGGTTTCAATTTCCTTGAAACATACGCTATCCCTCTTCTTTCTTGCATCAATAGTCCCCCTAACCCTTCTTTAGACGCACCAGTGTACACTTCGTAGGGTTTATTTATCACCAACAGTACTAAAACTGATGCAGTGCTTAGCCTTTGTTTTAACTCCTAAAAATTCCTTTCATACTCCTCTAACCAAATGTAAGGAACTTTCTTCTGAGTGAGCTGGGTTAAAGGTGAGGTAATCTTAGAAAATCCCTCAACAAATCTCCTATAATACCCAGTTAATCCCAAAAAACTTCGCACTTTTGTTGGATTTTCATGACGTTTCCAATTCATTATAGCTTCAACCTTCGCAGGATCTACTGTGATTCCTTCCCTGGATAATACATGCTCCAAGAATGCCACTTCATTTAACCAAAATTCACATTTGCTGAATTTGGCATATAACTTACCTTCTTGTAATTTCTCCAACACTTTCTAAAGATGTACCTTATGCTCTTGAGTATTTGCAAAATACACCAAAATATCATCTATAAAAACCACAACAAAACTATCCAAAAATACCTAGAACACTCGATACATCAAATCCATGAAGTGGCAAGAGTATATGTAATGCCAAATGACATTATAACAAACTCAAAATGCTTATATGGCATATTACTTGCAATTTTCAGAATATCTTCTTCCCAAATCCGAACTTGATAATATCCTTGCCTTAAATCCAACTTAAAAAAATATCATGCTCCTTGCAATTAATCAATAGTTCATCAACCATAGGTAATGGATATTTGCTCTTTATAGTCACTACATTTAAACCGTGACAATGTGTGCACATCCTTAATGTTCCATCTTTCATTTTCATAAACAGTACAAGTACCCACCCCAAGAAGACGTACTGGGCCAAATGAAGCCTTGTTCCAACAATTCTTCTAATTGTTTCTTAAGTTCTTTCAGTTTTTATGGCGCTATTCTGTAGGGAGTTTGTGACACTGGTTCTACAATCGACAATAAGTCAATGGTGAACTCTACTTCCCTTTTTGGAGGCAATTACTTCATTCCGTAGGGAAAACATCCAAATATTCACCTATTACAGGAATATATTCTGGCTTCTTTGTTTCACTTGGTTTATTCATAAGGTAAGCCAAATACCTCGAACATCCCTTTCGGATTAGTTTTCTCGCTTTAATTCCTGATATAAAAAAATTAACCTTTCTTTCTAGTTTCAACCACAAATTGTAATACAAGTTTCCCTGGTATACAAAATTGTACTACTTTACGTGTGAAACTCCACCTAAAGACAACCCTAGAGTAAGGGGGGTCGAGATGCATATTATATTACTTTGCATGAATATACATATTTTTGAATGATTTTATGTGCTTTAGAATTATGATTTATAGGCTAAAAATCTTAGTTATGCATATTTAGTAGGAAAGGATAAAATGGTAATTTTGCTTGAAGTCAAAATAGGACTTAAGGATTAAATAGGAAGAATATTTGAGAGAGAAAATAAGAACAAGAGTTGTTGTGGTTTAGTGGTTAGAGCTTTGGAATTAATCTCTAAGGTCATGAGTTCAAATCCCATCATTTAAGTTTTATCATGATTATTTTAATTTAAGGTTGGATTTTTGTCTCTTGCATTCTATAAGTAAAAATAGGAGTGTTGTCCTAGGGGAGATATGAAGAGAATGTCCTAATCCTATTCTTATATCCTAAAAAGAACTCTTGAGGGATTCATGTCTTTTTATTCCCTAGCTTACCCTAAACTTTTTACCAATTAAGTTTGTTCAAAATTCATCCAACTCTATGGTTTTAATTCTAGAAAATTCAGCAAGGATTCTTGGCGTTGAAAATTTCGAAAATGATTTCTAGAGGTTGGAGATTGGACTGAAAATAGGGAAGGAGTTAAGGAAGATTCCCAAGAGAAATTAATCTCCATGGTTGAACCTTCAAACTCCACTCTATAGTGTTCATCTTCTCCATGGAAGAAATCTGAAAATTTTCAAGATTCTTGAGCAGCCTAACCTTTGGAAATATTAGCCATCTTCCTTACTCAATTGCTACCAGAAAAATGGACAACTTATTCAGCTTGAAGATAGAAATTCTTTTGCTAAAAACCGGACTGTACAAAGCTATGCAAACCAGAAAAAAATTCTAGACAGTTTTGATGCATAGCAGGCCAAAATCAAAGCTGTTTCTTCTACCTTCAAACTAGTAAATTACCTCTACTTTTCCTCCATATAGAAGGCTGGAAACCAACCTTAAAGGACCATCAAACACCTCTTAAAACCCTCTGCAAATTGGCTAGAACATTGCAAAAAACTGCACAGCAAATTTCAGCAAACCAATTCGAATCACAACTAGAAAAATTCCAGCCTTGCTCTCTTCCAGCCTTGTCTAAAAACCACCTCAAACCTCTATAAGTTAACCTTTGTTCAGCCATGAACTGAACTCCATTACCCCCTCCACTGACCTTACACAACTAGACTCCATAGCCACTCCTCAAAATCCTCTTACAATTACTCCAATCAAACTTTCAATTAAATTTCAAAATTTCCAACATTTGCTTCATGATAACACCATTGGATTAAGCTTCATAACAAGAAATTCTCCCCACCATTGAACTCAAAATTTTGGCCAGCCTTATAGCTCTCTCAACCCTCATTCATTTCAGCAAAACACAGCAAACCAGTCGGCCATTGTAGCTCCAAGGAACCTCCATCAATCAAACACCATTACCATATCTTTTACCTTAAAACACTCCTTAAATTTCTCCATTTGAATTTCAAACAACCAAATTTTTCTCTGCTCTCTAATTTGAAAATCAAAATCCCAGAACTCCCTCAATCATTCCACCAGCCCCTTCAGAAATTCGTCCAGCATTTTCTTTCTAATCCTCTCCATTTTCACCAAGCACACCAAGAATATACACTACCTTTCTTCAAGCCAAAGACCACTCTAAACGCCTCCAATCCCTTCCAAAAACTCCAGAACACGCCTACATACTCTCTAGAGTCCATTTCTGGATTTTATAACATCAAATCTCGAAAACAAAAATTGACAATCGGATCAAAACTAGAATTTTCCTTAAAGTCTCAAAAACATCATCAAGGTAACCAAGAATAAGTTTTGTTCATCTTCTTCCCTTCAATCTTTAACGTATCATACTAATGCTCTCTCTCTCTCTCTCTCTCTCTCTCTCTCTCTCTCTCTCTCGGCCGAAATAGTTGCTACAACGATGGCTGTTTTCTTTCTCCTCTCTTGGACGATTCAAGCGTCTCAAGCGCGTGGATCTTCTTAAATCTTCATCGAGATTGTCATCAATCAGGTATTTCTCTTTAACCTTTCTTTTAAATTCTAGATTCATGTCTCTTGGTTGTTGATAAAGAGGATAGGATATGAATGGGAGATTGAGTATATGCATATGTATAAAGGGGTGGAGATTGGAGCATGAGAATGATTAATCATGGTTAAGCTTTATGAATTTCCTTGTGGATCGATGCTTGTTCTTCATGTCTTAAGAAATTATGAATGTTTAAGCATGCTAGAATGTTATGCCACCTTTGGTGAATATGATATTATATCCTTTTTTTCATTGAAGCCGTGAGTATGATTACGCTTAGTAAGGATTTGATCATATGATAGTAGGTATGGATTTAAGCATTTGTTCATGAATAGAATAGTTTGTTGATTGATGTTGGAGTATGTGCTCATGAATCTTGTTAGCCATAAGGAAATTATGATCATGACCTTGTTGATCCTAGGCTATTTTGATTAGCAAATTATATTACCCCAATTAAAATTATTACTATGTTTTTCCTCCAAAAATTTTGAAATTCTTAGGAAGTTTTGGAATTGGAGTACTAAATAGAATAGTGATATTTTATGAGCCAAATAAATGATATCTTCTATTAAAAATAATATATAAATAAAACCTTTGATATAAATAAGTAAAATATTAATGACCTTGTAGACCATATATTCATAAATACTATTTATATTTATTTGATATCTATTAATCAAAACCCGATAAAATTTATTTATTATTAATTTTATTTGTTATTAATTATTTATTAAGTATCAATTAAGAGATTAGTAATAATTTAATATTTACTTTAATAATACTACTTAAGAATTACCATTTATTAATATCAATAAGGACTTAGGACTCTTCAACAATTAAACCCTAGTTTATTTATTAATAACAACACTCAATATTTATTATTTAAACCTATAACTTATTAGTAATTATTTTACAACCCCTAATTATTTTATCTTATCAAACTAGTCTTATTTTATAAAATCCTTTATCATCTAGCCTTAAAGCTTAGGACATTATGGTCATGATTGTAATAAGTTGAACTAGGATTATTTATGTAAGTGAATATAGCTTGAGTATAACCTTATGACTTGTGTTTATCCCAGGCGGGGTTAGGTCAGTTTTGGAAGACTTTTGAATTTGATCAAGCAAAGGATCAGGTAAGCCTCTGCATAAACTTATTTGCAAACAAAAGATTTCTATGGCAAGCCAAACGCGATGTGTATGGGCACTCATTTTGTAAAGGAAATTAAGGACTGTTTCCTTTCTTGTTTCAATCAAACAAATCATTTGAAAATCAAACAAGCAGTTTTGCACAAACACTAAACTCTTTCTAAAAACCAACTTTGGCAAGAATTTTAGAAACCCTTAATTGCTATTTTCAAATAAAGCAATGTATTATCAATTTTTCCCAAGTGGGACAATTATCGTTGAGTACTCAATAAGGGTAGACTACTAGGACTAGTCTTTGAAGGATTAGGGTAAGTCTCTCAATAGGTGGCCACCTCTAAGGGGTGAATCCTTTCCGAATAGGATGCTAGTCCAGTAGGTCATGCTGGTCCGAGCTAGCAAGTTTCAGTCATGTGGGCTGTGTGTTTTCGGAGTGGACAACCGACAAGTTTGGGTGTAGAGAATGAGGAGTATCTCACTCGATAGGCTAATCATCTACCTTTTGTCAGTCTGCATAAAGTGTGGCATTCTGACCGTTATATGGTTATAGGGCCCAACGTGTGGTAACCCATGGCTACCCATTTGAGTGGTTGTATTTATTGTGCACATGTATGGTTTAAAAAGCAAAATGCCACTCTTTATTTCTAACCTTATTTATTGCTTGCCAGCACTTTTTCTTTTATAATTTTTACAACTTGCATACATGAACTGTTTTACCTGAAACACTCAAAGCACACACGAACTTACTGAGATTTTTATCTCATCACCTTTTATGCCATGTTTTCAGGTCAATCATGCTGTTGAGATGAGTAGCTAGATTTGTTGCCTGCTTTGAAAACTTTATGTTATTTATTTTGTGTTGTTTTAAGAGATGATAGTAATCAATTTATTTTGGATTTGTTCCTGAATTTTTGGGTTGTAATAAGTTCAATTTTAAAGTATTATTTTTATTTTCATTTGTATGACTTAGTTATAAAGACCCATTGTCCTTTGGATGGGGCGACATCCCCGGCCCTGTTGGGCTTAGGTACTGGGGTGTTACATTACGCCTACAATCAACTTGGGCATGGTGTTGGGATAGCTAGTCCATTTTTATAATAGCATTCTAATCTTCTGAAGGCAAACATATTAAATCTCCTCCAAGTACAATATTGCCCACTAAAATTTTACACCTTAAATATATTTGATCACTACTCATCTGTTTTCCCAAGTGTGTACTAACAATTATCTCATATGGGACTTCTTCACTTTTAACTTCCACAATTAAAAAAAAAAAAAAGGATTTGTAATAAAAGAATGTTTATAACCTGGATCTATTAAAATCTTAACTTCATTAGCATAAATAGAAAGCTTACCTTCTACCTCCAGTAGCAGTGTTAGGATTCACTTTATTCAATGCAACCACCCGTGTGTTTATCTGGGGTTTGCTGGGTCCTAGTTTAGATGTAGAAGCCTGTCCCAGATTTTCTCTTGTTGGTCTTGGTTTCTGTCTAACATAACTTACCTTCAAACCAGTCTATCCAAATAATCGCTGCGGATGTGGACAATTAATAATCTTGTGTCCTTCTTTACTACAATTAAAGCACCTTAGTGGTTTTTTTCCTCCCATCGAATTCCCATTCCTTGGAATTTTCCCTTTCTTGTGCCACTGTGATCCTTCAGTTCTCTTTTCACTAGCATTCTTGAATCCACCTCTATTCTTTTACTTGGCTTGCTGAATATCCTTGCCTTCAATCCTCGAAGAAATTTAAAATGCAACAATATAAGCGGTCAGAGTGATGTATTTGGACTTGGGTAAAAAAATCATACAAAAACTATGCACATTCCCAATCAAGTTTAAATTCAAACGTTACCCAAATCACACATATGAACAAGTGTATTCATCATTAACCGAGCATAGGGTTCAAATGAGCATTGATCCTCCAGGAACAAGTAGATATTAATCACATTTCTTTCATTATTTAACCGACTTGACAAAGTGAAAAAGAAATTAAAAAAAGAAAATATTTATATATATATATATATATATATATAAATATATCAAGGATGTAGAATTATGTAACTTAAACCATTGTTCAGACAAACATGATCTTAAAGTATCCAGCCTTTATCATAATCAACTATTCTCTTAGCATCATGAAGGATTAAAGTAGACTCACTTGTTTCCCAATCCATGAACCCCTATCTTCTAGGTAACTTAGTATCACATACTCCGTCTCAACCAGTCTTACCCAAAAAATGCATTAAACCCGATCCTTGATTAAATCTCTATACTCTGGCAAATTTAAAATACGAAATTAACCAATGAATCCATACTCTGGCATACATCAATTAACCTTTAATTACCAGTTCTTAGAAATTAACCCCTTTCTCAAGCAAGTTAAGAGACAACAGATATGAAATCAATCAAATTAAAACCACCATCAACCCCTTTCCTAAGCAAGTTAATGGATAGAAACAATCAACCAATCTCGTAATAAGCATAAGTAATTAAATACCAAGGATAACAATCAATTAATCAAAAGATCCAATAACTCTAAATATCATGAATATCTAAAATAATGTTAAATTATAATAAAACAATTAATATATCATTGTCCAAGAAAAAGAAAACAAAGTAAAAGAAAGCATTCATATACAAGCCTTATTTTTCTTCCTTTGAAGACCTTCTTGCACAACCCTTCTTGAATTGAAGAATTCCTCATTTGATTGAATAATTTTCTATGATGATCAATAAATTCTCCCATTTTTCTTTGTATTTTCCATCTATTTACAGGTTTGGGAAGTGCATAAACTCGTTGGTGTAATGTTCCTGGCTGAGTAGAAGTTGGAAGATACAAAAACTCCGTAGATTACCAAAAATCGCATAGAAAAAATCAAGCACCGCCTTATCCTCAGGACACAGCTGGTGTTGCATTGGCTCTCAGAGCCGGCGCTGGTTGTGTTTTGCTTCTGTACTTGTTCGTTGATTTTTCTCCGAATTTTACACAATGAAGACCAGAATGCAGCCGGCGATGCCTTAACTCTTGGAGCTGGCGCCGGTTCCCCTCTATTTCACTCTGTTTTGGCAATTTTTCATCGCTTCGAAGTTCATGTAATCCAGTGCATGGCCGACACCAGTTCTAGAGCCCTAGCCGGCTCCTCCTCTCATCTGTTCTGCGACGTTTTTGTTTTGTTTAACCCTAAAAATCTGAAATAATGAACAAAACACCTTTCTAAGGGTAAAATCTCAAATATGAAGAAATATGACTAGTTATTGAACAAAATATATCACAAAAGAACCTCAAATAACTAGGAAAAACATGACTAATTTAGCCCTTATCATATTCCCCCACATTTAGCTCTTTGCTTGTCCTCAAGTAAAGTATCAAGAACAAGTAGGAAAACACAAGGTTGAATCAATCACTCAATCAATTTCCAAACCATATCTTTAATGCTTTCTTCATTCAAGAACATAAAACACATGATACTACATCTTTCACAACCAATGCAAGACTTGCGTAAGTGATAAATGGCTTAGTAGAACTATCACAATACTTAACAATATTCTCAAACCATTGGAAAGAATTTAGTTGAAAAAGAATATGCATTCCATAAGTTTACTTTTCACACACACTCTCTACTAATCTAAGACACACCATGATTCTACAGAGGTCAAGTAGGACTTTCCACCTTGTAATGTAAGGCTAAAGGCTTGTAATGTAACTTATCAAAAGAATGATATAGGAGAATAAAAAATCAAAGAAATTGAGAGTTCGCAGGAAAAGGATAAATAAAATGAATCAATAATTTCCAACTCTTCTTACTCTCCTATTCCAAGAATCAATCAAACCATAACCTTGTTCAGCAATTACAACTCCACTCAAACAAATCCTGCATTTCTCTTTTTTTTTTTTCTCAACTCTTCTTTATTCCTTTCACAAGATCATTCAAATTTCCAGCAATGGTATCAAAGATTTAATATGAACTTAATTTTTACAATTCAATCACCATTCCTTTTGTGATATTTCTTTCTTCTTCTTTCAATAAGTTTTTTTTTCTTTCTCTTTCTTTCTTTTTCTTTTCTTTCTTTTCTTTCCTTTTCCTTTGTAGCTCAACTTGTTATTGATCCATGACTGAAAGTAACAAGTCATGATATTTATCCACATACTCCCTCAACATTCTTTTACATATACTTTCATCCATCAAGAGAATAAAGATTTGGAAAATTATTCAAACTCTCAGCAACAAGTAATGGACAAAATATTGTGACGGGTTTTGATGAAAGAAATCAACCATTTAAGCTAAAATAGGCACTAGGGATAATATGACAATAGGCAGGCTTGAAAAGCTCAAACTATCCAAAGAAGGCCTATTACCGCCATCCCTAAGTTAAATCATGACTGTTTTTCTTATTTCACCTTGAGAGATATTCAAGTAAGTTCTAGAATACTCCATGAAGTTTAGTAAAAAAATAAGTTTAAGAACAATGTAAAGCATTTGATCAAGAACTACTTCGTCTAAGTGCGTGCAAAAAGTCATGCATAAGCTATAAATAATCGAGAACATATGCTCTATAATCCATCATAAAGACATGCACTAAAAATATAGCTTGAAATCTCAAAAAAAGTCAGAAAATTTTGAGAATTTTCGCTCAAAATTTGCTCCCAAGAAGGCAAAAGTATATGTATAGAAGACTTGCAATCAAATCACTCCCCCACACTTAAACTAGACATTGTCCTCAATGGCCAAATAAATATAACGAGAACAAACAATACCATGGGACCAAATATATATATATATATATATATATATATATAAATGAGAAGAGATAAGAAAAATAAACTTTCATTCGTTTGGCATTGTGCTGTACAAAATCTGAATGCTTGAAGAATGAGGCATTGGCAAAGTACCTAAAAAGAAAAATACAAAATAAAACACACCAAAGCATAAAAACTAGAAAAGAAAATAAAGCAAAAACAAAAGAAAGAACATAGTACACAGGAAAGCACCCAAACGAAAAAAACATCAAAAGAGAAAGGAAAAACAAGAGTGATTGAGAAAATGTAGACAAGCACCATCAGTCCTCCTCATCATCATCATCCTTATCATTATCAACTGGTGTAGAGGTACCTGCACCACCATATAGTCCTGAAGAATGCTGCCTCAACTCGGTCAACTGTTACTCCATAGTAGCTTGTCGTCTCGCCATGTCATCCATCGTACCCTGCAAGTGTAGGAGCACTGCCATTTGCTGATCGAGTCGTCCCAGCACGGTAGTCTCAAAATCAGTCTGGGAGTGGGATTGAGAACTACTAGCTCTAGCACGTGCCGGTGGTGGTGGGTGCTCTTCCTCCACTGTAGGTGGCCTAACCTACCCGGGATGTTTGACCTCGAAGGGAGTTAGCCATTTCTTCAACTCCTGGTTGTACTTGTACCCGCAACTCATAAGAGTTTGCTCAGTGACCAAATCGTGCTCGATGGTAGCCTCTATGAGTTCTCTCTCAAGACTCACCTCAAAGTCTTTCAGAATTTTCATTATAACCATGGGAAAAATGAAGGCTTTTATGGAGAGCCAGTGATTAACAACCTCCCTAATAGATTGGATGATCAAGAGCGCAAGAGGGATAGGTAATGTGTTCATCATCCGATGTAAAATATAAGTGCCAATAAGTCTAGCTTCATTGAAACCACTAGTACAGGGTACAACATTGAACCCAAACATGTAAACTAGAACTCTAAAGTTGGCTGCCAGATTATTGTTGGAATAGAAACTATTAGCTTAGAAGGCATTATGCTTATATAATCCTAAGGTGGCTCTAGTCCCGCTAGCATCCCAATTCAGGTCAGACAGAATCTTTTGATTATTCACATCAATCCCTTGCCAAGTATCATTGTCAAAAACCTAGAGGAAATTAGCTAATTGGTTTTGAGTGATGACAATGGGAACTCCTTTCAATTTTGTTTCAATATGTGGAAGATGTTTATTGCCCTTATCCATCATATTAGCATAGAATTCCTTAATAAGCACGAGACAATACTTTCCTTTCAATTGTACTATCGACCCCCCATCCTAGCCTTCTAAACATCATGCCCAATTTGAGTGCACAGTCTAAGGTGGGTGAGAAAGTACGCTCTCCAATAATCTTATTAGATGCTCTCCTATTGTACCATTCCTCATAAGATGCATCAATAAACGTAGTAGGTCTAAGGGAAAAAGGATCAACAGATGACGAGGCTGAGGAAGAGGAAGTTCTTGCCCTTTTAGAAGACTGACCCCCTTGCTCTAGACATGGTTAAGTAAGGAATAGGGAAAATAGGAAGAGAGAGAACAAGTAAGCTCCAAGTATGAAAACAGGGCCACTACCCTTTCAAAGATATTCGTCAAATCTCAGGCAACCATTAATTAGTCCCATAATCCACAACACCCAAACTCTTTCAAGATATCAACTTCAACAACCAATTCAATCAATCGCCTCCAATCAATTCAACATACCTTGCACAATACATGTAAAGTTCACTGTAAAGCATAAACGTGTTGACTATCCTCAATGCATGCAAGTAGATATTATCATGTTAATGAAGGCAGTATTATGGTATTATGTGATAAACAATGCACGTTCCATATATTCAAGTATCACAAATAGCCACAATTTTAGCCTTAGCTATATGGAGTCTCTAATGATCATAAACATGAATCAAGTAGTGAAGGATCAATAACTCCTAATTTAGTCCAATTCATGAAGCTCAATGAGTAATGCATAAGTCAAGAAGGCATGCACAATCCTATGTTTCGGCCAAAACTATTCCCGAAATTAGAAAAAATCATCTACACCGTTTTAACTGTAGGAATTGAATAAAAAACATACCTTTGTGCTCTTGTATACATGGGCAAGCAAAAGATGCAAGCTTTTTGTAGAAATCTAAGCTCCTTTCTTGTGGATTGAATGTGATGTTGGTATGAAAAATTGAAGATTTTGAGCAGTAGGATCATCAAAAGAGAAGCTAATAAATGTTATAGAAGTGTTTAGGAGTTGCAAAATCAAATTTTTGGGAAATGAGGGATGTGAAGTCGGCTCGGGCTTGAGAGAATTTGAGAGGGAGATTGGAGAATTTGAAGAAAAAGTGGCCAAAATGGCTCTTAAATTGTGCTTCACCCGACAGGAACCGGCGCCGGTCCGAGCTCTTGGAGCCGGCGCCGCTTTGGTTCTGTCCTGGGTTTCTCCATTTTTTTTTTGTAAAATAAAAAAAATGCAAAACATACAATAATGCTGAATAATGCACTCTAATTAATCAATCAAAATGACAGAAATAAAAATTGTCTCGATCACAAAAATTGAAAGTAAAGAAAAGAAAACTGCTTCAATGTTTCCCACGATTGTGATCCCATAGATTTTCCTCAGTATTCCTTGGTATGTCCTCGCTGGACTATCTCCCAAGAGTTTGGCTAGTTGACCAATTTGGTTCTCCAAATTGCGCATGGAAGCCTCTAAGTCCCTTGTTATTGCATCGACTTCTTGGAACTTAGTCTCCGTGGTACTTACCAATTGGCCAATCAACTCTTCCAATGGTGGCTTTGAAGATACTGCATTATTGTTCATGGGGTTTTGGTTCCTTTGATTACTTCCAAAATTGAAAGACCCTTACCTAGGTTGATTCCTATTGCTCCAAGAGAAATTAGGGTGATTTCACTAACCAGGATTATAGGTAGAGCTATAAGGGTTATTACCTGGCTAGACATTACCTGTGAAGGCCGCTTGTTCTGACGTTTCATGGAGTGACCCCATATTTTGGCATTCATGATTGGGGTGTCCTTCTCTACAAAAATCACAATTGACATTTAAAACCTGGCCTTGAGGCATCACCATCAGTTCCATCTTTTGAGTTAAGGCATCCACCTTAGCCTCTAATGCTGCCTCAATATCCACTTTGTGCATTTTTTACACACGAGCTCTTGACCTTGCACTCCCCTAAGAATAGTTATTAGAAGCTAAATTTTCAATAAGCTTAAATACCTATTTCGGGATCTTATGATTGATGGAACCTCCTGCAGAAGAGTCCACCACTTACCGTGTTGTGAACATGAGGCCATTCAAGAAGATAAGCATTTGCATTCCCAGCTCAAATCCGTGGTGTGAGCATTTTCTTAACATCTCCTTGAATCTCTTCCAACTTTCATATAAGGGCTCCGAATCTAATTGTTGGAAGGCGAAGATTTCATTCCTAAGTTTGGCTGTCCTAGCTGGGGGAAAAAATTTGGCCAAAACTTTTTCAGCTAAGGTATTCCAAGTAGTGTTGGAACCTGTAGGTAAAGACTTTAACCAAAATTTAGCTATAGCTCTCAAGGAAAAAGGAAAAAGTCTTAACTTAATAGCATCCTCAGAAACACCATTCATCTTGAAAGTATCATAAATCTTAAGAAAACTAGCTAAGTGTGCATTGGGATCTTCTTTAGGTAACCCATCTAATTGAACCATATTTTGAACCATTTAGATAATGTTGGGCTTTATTTCGAAATTATTTGCATCTATCCTAGGTCTAGTGATACTCGAGCCTGTGCCCGAGATTTTGGATTTCACAAAATCATCCATAACCCTCCTATCATTCCCAGCATTATTGTTTTGAGTACCATCCATCTCGACGATTAAGTTCCTTTAAATTGTTCGACGAATTTTTGATAATGTCCTTTCGATTTCAGGGTCCAAATCGACTATCTCGCCTTCGAATTTTCGAGTCATGTACCAAGGATAACACCTAAGCAAATAAGAAGCAAGTTAGATAACAAAATTAATTATTAAAATAAAATTAAAAGGTTACAAAGTTAGTCAAAAGAGTGTTGGATTGTATGCTCTCTTAGACTAGATTTCTATTGTAAAATCGAATATTTTAATAAAAGAATTTATTTTCAAAAATTGTTTGTGAATTTACTTTTTGTTTGTGCACAATTTTTATTTGGAACAGACCCATTGTGTTTAAATAAGTGATCCATGTGTATGGTGGTCTTTCACAGTAAGGTATGGATCACGGGTTATTTAACACATAAACATTTGTTCTTAACCTATTGATGAGATTGGGAATCTCATCATGTTTAGGTTATTATGTTATGAATTCCAAATAGGGAATGGCTTACCTTTAGCCAGTGAGTAGTCCACTCACTTCATGACATAAGCGTATTTCGAATACGTAGGACAGGACCTGTAGTAGTGGCTTCTAAAAGTACTATATGATAGAAACCTAGACTACTACCGCTACAGCGTGGACTAGTACTCTACGACTTGAGTATGAGTTGGTGGTCTAACGAAGCTGGAAGCATATGCTTTGATATGCTATAGTTGAGGTTCTATAGTAGAACCAATATACTTGTGTATTGGGTATATGTAACTAGTTAGTTAAGACAGACTTGTACAAGATAGTTTCTGCACTATATCGCCCCTTATGGTTGTCCGAATAGTCTAAAATGTCCAGGGCCTTGGGAACACATGACTCGGATGTTTGCTTTAGGGTAGCTCCCTTGGAAAGCGAAAACACTCCAGGAAATCGTAGATCATTGGACTAGAAGCCTAAGGATGGTAGATGTCATTTAGAGGGGTGTTAGTACACTTCTTCCTCTCTAAATGTACGACGATGTGTAGAGGGGTATTTTAGTCATTTCACCTGTAGGTCGGAGACTTTGCTAATGCAGCATTGTCCTTGGGGTCAATATTTCCTTATGGTGATATTAGGAAATATTTAAAATGCAAAATACATCTATTTATATAGTAGGGATATTTTGGTCATTTTAGCAGCCAAGACGATGTGTCTTTTTGGTTCTCGGAATAGCCCATAAGTCCTAACTAATTTTGGGTTCAGGAATTGGTCTTAGTTCAAGAGGATTTTGTTTTATTCAGGATGTCTAATTTATTATTAGACTGAAATAAAATAAATAAATGAAATAAAAATAGGAGTTGAGAGAAATTAATTATCTGGTTTAATTGATTAATTAATTATTCAGAGCTTAGGTCCAGTATGAATAATTAGGAAATTAACCTGGGCTTAAACTAGGGGAAATAATTAATGCTTAATTATTTATTGGGTTATTTATATAAGCCCAGAAAATAAATAATTAATGTTTATTATTTTGGGCCTTTTGGGTCCAAAAGAGTTAATAAATATTATTTCGGCCCAAAAGCTTGGACCGTAGGGTTTTTTCCAGATACGGTTAAGAAGAGTTTTGGGTTAAGCTAAACTTATTCTCAGGATAACATCCGGGTGTTTGAAATATGATATCCCGGGGATATGTTTATCAGATAATAAGAGACCTAGTTTTGGCTGACCAATAAACAACTCTCTGGAAAAAGAAAAAATCCCTCATCTCCCTAGCCTAAGTAAAACTCACGTAGCTCTCTCTGTCAGACGTCTTCTTCATTCTCTGTGTCTTCTTCTTGGAGCTTTGGTAATCAATAACAAGAGAACCAAGGAGATTTGAGACCATTCGTCTTCACCGTTGTGTTCACCGACTAGAGGTTGGGCTGTGGTATGTTCTGAGATCTGAAAGGCTTGGCGTTCATGCAAACAAGGCGAAGTAAGAGGCTAGTGGGTTTTCAACCGGAAGCTTCTGCAAGTGGGCAAGGCGAAGCGATTCCTGTCGTTCAAGCCACTCCTACTCAACCTAGTAGGCTTAGAGCACGTAAATGTATGATCTTTATGCTTCCGTGTGGCCTTTAGGGCTTGCGTTTTTTTCCTCTGGTTTTTTTTTCATTAGTGCATGCTTCCTCTGTTTTCTGTCCCTTAATGTGGTATCAGAGCCAATGGTTCTTTGATCAATATAGGGAGCATGGTAGTTAATAAAAATGGAGAAGATGATTATACCTGTGATCCTTCACTGTTTTGGTATGGGATAGGATGACTGTGAGCTTCATCATTGAAGCATAGGACTCTCTGTAGTAAATTTTGGCTTTGATGTTTGATCATGTAAACCAAATTTAAATGGGTATATGCGGTTGTGTTTTTGTTTTGGATGGGTTTTTGTAAGTAAAAATGTCCAAAGAAGCCAAAGAAGTAAGCAAATAAAAGAAGAGCAGAGGTCTCTGCAACTTTTGTGCGAAAGAGAAAGAAAAACGAAGAAGAAACACTATTCATAAGCCGTGCAGTCGAGCCGAGCCACTGCAATTATGTGCCTGGAGCCGTCCGGCTATTTGCTGCGATCCGAGCCGATTTCTGTTTGTTTTGAGCCGTTTCAAATTGAAGAATTGCAATAGGATTGTGCGGGTCGAGCGGTAGGTTATCAGGTCGGCAGCAGAGGGTAAGCGGGTCGCGGGTGCGGGCTGATCCACGGGCTGCAACAAAGGTGATCCGGTGCAGCCGGTGCAGTGGGCTGCCAGTCAATTTTCTTTATTTTTTTCCTTTTTTGTTTTGGGTCCTATACCAGGCGAAGTTAATATTTTTGCAATATTTTATATTCTTGGAATATATTTGCATGAAAAATATTAGTAAGGGATTTTAGGATTAAACAAAATAATTAATTAATTAATTAATTAATGTGTTTAATTCTATTATTTGGGAACTTAGGTTTAAAAAATAGAAAAGCATGAAAACGTTTACTGTTTTCGAGCATACTATTTTTTTGTGTACCTATGTGTGTTTTTTCTTAAAGACCAAAGTCTTTGGGAACATTCTTGACAAGAAAAACATTTTTCTTCAAAAATTAAATGGTTATTTTAATTTGTACAAAAATTAATCCTTGAATATTTTCTCAAAGGATTTAATCCTTGACATAGAAAATATATTGGATTTAGATATTTTTGTAAATTAAAATGGAGAGCCATTTTGTTTTATTTTGCACTAGAAAAATTGTTTTGCCAAAAAAACTTGAGACCAAAGTCTCTAGAAAGTTTTAATTGGAAAATTTTTGAAATCATTAACTTTTAACGTAAATAAAATTAGTCCATGGTGAAATCTCTCAAAGGGTATAAGCCTTGACAAAGAGATTTTAATGAACTTGGATATTTTATTTTTGAGTTAAGGAAAAACTTAATGAAAATTTCAAAAGGATATTTTTTAGAAAAACCTTTTTTTTTAAAAGACTAAGTGGGAGAGGGGTTCCAATGGCCCCACGGCTTCCATCACGGTCCTCATTAGAGATCGTGGGTCCCCTCGCGTCACTTTGAGAGTGAACCCGTATAGGATGGGGATACCACAAGGATCTAGATCTAATGGAATGATGTAATTAATAACCCGGGGCACGTGCTATGATCGGCCAGCCCACGTTGGAGGTCATAGTGCGAGGTATGTCCATAGGAAATGAGAGGAAACAGCCATCCCACGATGGAGTTATCCTTTAGATCATTACCTAGAAAGAAAATTAATTTGTGGTGGTTAGTACACTTAGCTTAGGAAACTGTTAATCTTCCCAAGAAGCTTTGTTAGTTTTTCTAAGAGCCAAATTATTTTCAGTGCACAAATTTTATTTTGTTTTTCACGAACTAAACTCTTTCTTTTATTTTTTAATTTTCAGAAATGGTGGGAGGTTCTTTTAGTCCATTGGCCGTTATTCTCAGGGAGAATAAGTTAACGGGTCAAACTATGTGGATTGGAAAAGGAACCTGGACATAATACTTACAGCTGAAGAGTATAAATATGTCATTTACGAGACCTGCCCTGTTATCGGAGAAGGTTTCACCGACGAAGAGTGAGAGGCTGAGAAGGCATGGAAGAAGGCTGACGAAATGGCATGTTGCTATATGTTAGCCTCCATATCTAATGTGCTCTAGTCAAAACATGAGCACATGGCTTCTGCATATGACATTAGTCAGTCATTGGCTACTATGTTCGCAGACAAGAGCCGGTCCGCAAGGCAAAAGGCTTTTCGAACTATTATAAACACTAAGATGGCTGAGGGAGCATCAGTCCGAGAGCATATACTCAAGATGATTGCTGCTTTCGAGAAAGTAGAAATCTTAGGTGCTGTCATTGATCCCGAGAGCCAAGTGGACATGGTTCTTGAATCTCTACTGGGCTCCTTCACTTAGTTCAAGTTAAACTATAACATGAACAAATTGAATATGAGTTTAACTGAACTGATGAAGGAGCTCCAGATGGCGGAGAAGGTCATGAAGCCGCAGTCAAAGGCCATGATTGCTAAGGCTTCTTCCTCAAGAAATGGGCCTAAACCCAGAAAGTTCAAGAGGAAGAAGGGGAATGCAGCAGCCCAGCCCAAGAACCAGCCCAAGGATAAACCAAAGGGCAAGTGCTTCAAATGTGGAAAGAAGGGACACTGGAAAAAGGAGTGTTTAGATCTTCAAGCCAAGAAAAACCCCACAGGTAATGTTTTCTATCTAGAGTCTATATCAATGGTAAGATCAACTTCCATTTTGATTGTTGATCCAGAAGCCACTGATCATATCTGTAACTTCTTGCAGGGGTTTAGAAAGATTAGAAGACTCAAGAAGGGCGAACATGGGCTACGCGTGGGTAATGGAGCACAAGTCTGAGCCCTTGCAGTGGGAGAGTTGGATTTTATTTTTTATTGTAATAAAATAGTGGTTTTAAAAGATATTTTATATGTACCTAGATTTCGTCAGAATTTGATTTCAGTTGCAAAACTTATAAATCAAGGATATTCTGTATCTTTCCATTCTGGTATTTCTATCAGTAGAGATGGAGAAATTTTATGTACTGGGCACATGTATGGAAATCTGTTCTTTTTAAACCCTATTAACAACCAATCAAATAACACTCAGTTTGAACATTTAACTAAGAAGAGAAAGACCAATATTAATGATTCATACCTTTGGCATCTAAGGTTGGGTCATATTAACTTAACCAGGATTTAGAGGCTAATCCATGATGGGCCTTTAGGCTCATTGAGATTGGAAAGTTGGCCTTAGTGTGAATCCTTCCTGATAGGAAAGATGACTAAAAGGTCATTCACACCAAAGGCGGATAGAGCCAATGAGGTGTTGAGTCTTGTTCACATTGATGTGTGTGGTCCATTGTCTACACCAGCTAGAGAAGGTTTTGAGTACTTCATCATTTCATGGATGATTGTACAAGGTATGGTTATATTTACCTGATGAGACGCAAGTCTGACTCTTTTGACAAGTTCAAGGAGTTTAAGGCTGAAGTGGAGCGTCGGACATGTAAATTAATCAAAACCTTACGATCGGATCATGGTGGAGAGTTCCTCCTAGGTGAATTTAAGGACTACATGGTACATTATGGAATAGTATCCCAGCTCTCTACGCCGGGAAAACCCCAGCAGAATGGAGTAGCTGAGAGAAGGAACAGGACATTGATGGAAATGGTCCGAAGCATGATGTCTCATGCTACTTTTCTAGTGTCCTTTTGGGGATATGCCTTGGAGACAACGGCATATATTCTAAACTTGGTGGCTTCCAAGTCAGTACCTAGGACTCCCTATGAGAAGTGGACTGGGTGTAAGCCAAGTCTGAATCATCTCTGGATTTGGGGTTGTCCAGCGTATGTACTGATCAAGGGAGACAAGTTCGAACCGAGGTCAGAATTATGCTATTTTTTTAGCTATCCAAAAGGGACAAAGGGAGGTTACTTTTATCATCCTAAGGAGCAGAAAGTACTAATCAGTACCAATGCTAGATATTTGGAAGATGATCAAAGTACTTCCACTAAAGGTTCAACAAGGTTGGAACTTGAGGATAAGTTATCTACGGAATCAACTTCTTCTGACCTAATTGTGGAACAAGAAGAGGCATAGACTCAAGAGCCTGTGCAAGTGGAGCTTCGTCGTAGTGTGAGAGTGTCTAGAGTTCCGGATAGATAGACTGGAGAAGCCTTTGAGCTAGTCTTCGACCATCAGGAACAAGACCCCACTAGATACGAGGAGGCTATTGCTGATGTCGATGCAAATCTGTGGCATGAAGCAATGAAAGCTGAGATTGAGTCTATGTACCTCAATCAAGTTTGGGATCTTGTAGCTTCACCTGAAGGGATAAAACCCATTAGGTGCTAGTGGGTGTACAAGAGAAAGAGGGGACGGATGGGAAGGTAGAAACCTTTAAAGCTAGGCTTGTGGAGAAATGGTATACTCAGAAAGAGGGAATCAACTATGAGGAAACATTTTCCCCGGTAGCCATGCTTAAAACCATCCGCATCCTCCTTGCCATCGCATGTCATTATGACTACGAGATATGGCAAATGGATGTCAAGACGGCATTCTTAAATGGCCATCTTAGCGAAGACATCTATATGTCCCAATCGGAAGGCTTCATTGCTGAAGGCCAGGAACATATGATTTGCAAGCTTAAGAAGTCCATTTATGGACTTAAGCAGGCATCGAGAGCATGGAACATTCATTTTGATGAGACTGTAAAGTCTTATGGTTTTATTCAAAATGAAGATGAACCATGCGTGTACAGGAAACTTGAAGGCATTAATGTGGTTTTTCTTGTCCTGTATGTGGATGACATTCTACTCATTCGGAATAATGTAGGGACATTGTCATCTACAAAGGTTTGGTTGTCTAGTCAATTCAGTATGAATGACTTGGGAGAAGCCAGCTACATTTTTGGGAATAGGCTTCTCAGAAATAGGAAGCAGAGAATGTTAGGGTTATCCCAAGCAACATATATTGACAAGATGCTGGCCAAGTACAGCATGGACTCATGTAAGGGAGCTCTAATCCCTTGCAAACATGGGTTGTCATTTTCTTGAAAGGACTGTCCTAAGTCTCAAGAAGAAAATGACAGAATGAGTAGGATTCCCTACGCTTCGGCTGTGAGAAGTCTCATGTACGCCATGCTGTGTACTAGGCCAGATATCTGCTTTGTCGTGGGCTTAGTTAGCAGATATCAGTCAAACCCAGGGGAGGTTCATTAGCAAGCTGTAAAGCATATTCTCAAGTACCTCAAGGGAACGAGAGATGATATATTGGTTTACAGGGCTGATGATCTGGTTCCTACAGGATACACAAACTCAGACTTCCAGGCTGATAAGGAAGAGAGAAAATCCACTAGTGGATATGTCTTCACCTTGTCTAGAGGAGCAATTTCATGGAGGAGTATCAAGTAGTCTTGTATTGCTGACTCAACCATGGAAGCTGAGTATGTGGCAGCTTCGGAGGCGTCCAAGGAAGTAGTTTGGCTCCGGAAGTTCCTTTTAGAACTTGGAGTTGTACCACACATGGACAGGCCGATTGTGATGTATTGTGACAACGCTAGAGCAATATCGCAATCTAAGGAACCTCAGAACCACAAGAAGGGGAAACATATTGAGAGGAAGTACCACCTGATCCGAGATTTCATCCAGAGACGAGAAGTCGCGGTGGAACATATTGCCTCGGAAAACAATCTAGCAGATCCATTCACTAAGCCTTTGGCTGAGAGAGTCTTCAAGAGACACTTAGAAACCATAGGGGTGGGCACCTATGGACTTACCTAGTTTTAGAGTGCAAATGGGAGATTGTTCGATTGTATGCCCTCTTAGACTAGGTTTCTATTATAAAATCGAATATTTTAATAAAAGAATTTATTTTTAAAAATTGTTTGTGAATTTACTTTTTGTTTGTGCACAATTTTCGTTTGGAACAGACCCATTGTGTTTAAATAAGTGATCCATGTGAACGGTGGTCTTTCACAGTAAGGTATGAATCACGGGTTATTTAACACATAAACATTTGTTCTTAACCTATTGATGAGACTGGGAATCTCATCATGTTTAGGTTATTATGTTATGAATTCCAAATGTGGAATGGCTTAACTTTAGCCAGTGAGTAGTCCACTCACTTCATGACATAAACGTATTTCGAATACGTAGGACAGGACCTGTTGTAGTGGTTTCTAAAAGTACTATATGATAGAAACCTAGATTACTACCGCTACAGCGTGGACTACTACTCTACGACTTGAGTATGAGTTGGTGGTCTGACGAAGCTGGAAGCATATGCTTTGATATGCTATAGTTAAGGTTCTATAGTAGAACCAATATACTTATGTATTGGGTATATGTAACTAATTAGTTAAGACAGACTTGTACAAGATAGTTTCTGCACTATATCGCCCCTTGTGGTTGTCTGAATGGTCTAAAATGTCCAAGGCCCTGGGAACACATGACTCGGTTGTTTGCTTTAGGGTAGCTCCATTGGAAAGCGGAAACACTCCAAGAAGTTGTGGATTATTGGACTAAAAGCCTAAGGATGGTAGATGTCATTTAGAGGGGTGTTAGTACACTTCTTCCTCTCTAAATGTACGACGATGTGTAGAGGGGTATTTTAGTCATTTCACCTGTAGGTCGGAGACTTTGCTAATGCAGCATTGTCCTTGGGGTCAATATTTCCTTATGGTGATATTAGGAAATATTTAAAATGCAAAATACAGCTATTTATATAGTAGGGGTATTTTAGTCATTTTAGCAGCCAAGGCGATGTGTCTTTTTGGTTGTCGGAATAGCCCATAAGTCCTAACTAATTTTGGGCTGAGGAATTGGTCTTAGTTCAAGAAGATTTTATTTTATTTTGTTTTATTCAGGATGTCTAATTTATTATTAGACTGAAATAAAATAAATAAATGAAATAAAAATAGGAGTTGAGAGAAATTAATTATCTGGTTTAGTTGATTAATTAATTATTCAGAGCTTAGGTCCAGTATGAATAATTAGGAAATTAACCTGGGCTTAAACTAGGGGAAATAATTAATGCTTAATTATTTATAGGGTTATTTATATAAGTCCAAGAAATAAATAATTAAAGATTAATTATTTTGGTTCATTTGAGCTCATTAATTATTTATTGGGTTATTTATATAAGCACAGAAAATAAATAATTAATATTTATTATTTTGGGCCTTTTGGATCCAAGAGAAATAATAAATATTATTTCGGCCCAATAGTTTGGACCGTAGGGTTTTTTCCAGATACGGTTAAGAAGAATTTTGGGTTAAGCCAAACTTATTCTCAGAATAACATCCGGGTGTTTGAAATATGATATCCCGGTGATATATTTATCAGATAATAAGAGACCTAGTTTTGGCTGACCAATAAATAAGTCTCTGGAAAAAGAAAAAAACCCTCATCTCCCTAGCCTAAGTAAAACTCACGTAGCTCTCTCTCTCTCAGACGTCTTCTTTATCCTCTGTGTCTTTTTCTTGGAGCTTTGCTAATCAATAGCAAGAGAACCAAGGAGATTTGAGACCGTTTGTCTTCACCACTGTGTTCACTGACTAGAGGTTGGGCTGTGGTATATTTTGAGAGCTGAAAGGCTTGGCGTTCATGCAAATAAGGCGAAGTAAGAGGCTAGCGGGTTTTCAACCGGAAGTTTCTTCAAGTGGGCAAGGCGAAACGATTCCTGTCATTCAAGCTACTCCTACTCAACCTAGTAGGCTTAGAGCGCACAAATGTATGATCTTTATGCTTCTGTGTGGCCTTTAAGACTTGCGTTTTTTTCCTTTGGTTATTTTTCGTTGGTGCATGCTTCCTCTGTTTTCTGCCCCTCAAAGAGCATAGTCAAAGTTAGTAGGTTAGGTTACAAGGTTGTACAAGAATACATGAACTACAAAAGATAGGATAGCACCTTTTTGCGGAGAGAACAATTGTACATGTTGTACATATTTACATATTTACATGGTTAAATCAACAAAATCCAAGCTTTCATGCTATTGTTCCCCGGCAACAGCGCAAAAAACTTAATGTGTCTGGACTTGGGTATAAAAATCGTACCAAAACTAAGAACATTCCCAATCAAGTTTAAATTAAAACGTTCAACCCAAATCACACATATGAGCAAGCGTACTCATCATTAACTGAGCATAGGGTTCAAATGAGTGTCGATCCTCCAGGAACAAGTAGACATTAATCACCTTTCTTTCATTGTTTAACCGACTCGACAAAGTGAAAAAGAAATAAAAATAAATATATATCAAGGATGTAGAATTATGTAACTTAAGCCATTGTTCAGACAAGCATGATCTTAAAGTATCCAACCTTTGTCATAATCAACTATTCTCTTGCCATCATGAAGGATTAAAGTAGACTCACTTCTTTCCCAATCCATGAACCCCTATCTTCTCAGTAACTTAGTATCACATACTCTATCTCAACCAGTCTTACCCAAAAGATGCATTAAACCCGATCCTTGATTAAATTTTCATACTCTGGCGAACTTAAAACATGAAATTAACCAATGAATCCATACTTTGGCAGACATCAATTAACCTTTAATTACTAGTTCTTAGCAATTAACCCATTTCTCAAGAAAGTTAAGAGATAACAGATATGAAATCAATCAAATTGAAACCACCATCAATTCCTTTCCCAAGCAAGTTAATGGACAGAAACAATCAACCAATCTTGTAATAAGCACAAGTAATTAAATACCAAGGATAACAATCAATTAATCAAAAGATCAAATAACTCTAAATATCATGAATATCTAAAATAATGTTAAATTACAATAAAATAATTAACATATCATTATCCAAGAAAAAGAAAATAAAGTAAAAGAAAGCATTCATAGACAAGCCTCCTTCTTTTTCTTTTGAAGACCTTCTTGCACAACCCTCCTTGAATTGAAGATTTCGTCCTTTGATTGAGTATTTTCTACAATGATCAATGATTTTTTCCATTTTCCTTTGTGTTTTCCATCTATTTATAGGCTTGGGAAGTGCCTAAACTCTTTGGTGTAATGTTCTTGGCCAAGTAGAAGTTGGAAGATACTAAAACTCCACAAATTACCAAAAACTGCGTAGAAAAAATCAAGCACTGCCTTATCTTCAGGGCACAGCCGGCGTCACCTTGGCTCTAGGAGTCGGCGCCGGTTGTGTTCTATTTTTCTACTTGTTTGCTGATTTTTCTCCAAATTTTGCACAATATAGACCAAAATGCAGCCGGCGCCGCCTTAACTCTTGGAGCCGGGGCTAGTTCCCCTCTATTCTACTCTGTTTTGACAATTTTTCATCGCTTCGAAGTTCATGTAATCCAGTGCATGGCCGGGGCTGGTTCTAATGCCCTAGCCGGTGCCGCCTCTTCTCTGTTCTGCGACGTTTTTGTTTTACCCTAAAAGTCTGAAATAATGAACAAAACACCTTTCCAAGGGTAAAATCTCAAATATGATGGAATATGACTAGTTATGAAACAAAATATATCACAAAAAAATCTCAAATAACTAGGAAAAAAATGACTAATTTAGCTCCTATCACAGAGCAATACTTAACAACACTCACTTCAACTCTGACTACAGTTCTTTCACAAATCGCCTTGTTTTATCGAGTTTAGAATGCACCAATAGAGGGCAATATTTCAAAAATCGCATAAAATCTACTGCATATTGACTCATTGTTCAACCTCATTATTTGAAGTTCTAAAATTCATCCTTTTTCCGCTCTATTATGCAGCAAAGAATAAATTTCGTTTTAAAACTAGCTTTGAAGTCTGTCCATCTCCATTCTTTTTGTTATTTCTCTTGAGTCCACTAGTCTTGAGTGGGTCCTTGCAGTCAGAATATTGCAGATTGTACTTTTCCCTATTCTGAATAATTCAGAATGGCAAAGATGTTCTCCATTTGCTTGACCCAAGATTTGACCTCTTGCTCAGAGTTAGGTTTACCATGAAATTAAGGATTGTGGAACTTCAAGAAATGCTCTAGGGCTTGATCGTCTTCAATCTCGCCCCTTCGATCATGATGATTAGAAATATCTGTTAAACGCTACAAGGTATCTGTCATTCTTAGGAAAATGTTCAGTATTGCATTATCTAGAGCCGTGAAATGTGTTCTTCCCATCGAGGGATCTTCAATGGGTGATTCGGAGTGTCGATATGTTGCGTCTAGGTGGCATTTGTAGATTTTCGCCATTCAACTTAATTAAACCATATAAAGTAAACACATCAAAAGTAGCAGGAAATATAATATATATATATATATATATATATATATATATATATAAAATCAAAAGATACTATCAATATAAAATTAGGTATATAAATACACACACACACACAAACACACACACACAAAGAGCTATATACATCATATCATTCTACATCTCGTTATCACTGCTACTTGATACAGAAAGTCCAGATCCAGAAGAAATAGTGTAGGTCTCAAGTGTATTTGAACAACGACTATCCAATTCTTCTGGCTTGATCTCATCTACCTCATCAAAATCCTCAAGATTGGGATCGTCCTCCAAAATCTCGATCACCTCTAACTCTTGCTCCTCATTAACCTTCTCCTCGGCAACTATGATTTCTTGTTCTACCTCAGCCTTCTCATGTATCTCGGCCTCGACTTCTAAGAGGACATCTTGCGTAATCTCCTCAGAGATCTCTTGTTCAACTTCCTCGGAATTCTCCGACTTGACCTTCATAAAGATGTCCTGCTCAGCCTCTGAGATCATATCAAGAGGTTTCGCCTTAAGTTCTTGCTACATTCCAATAATCATAGACTCTTCCAAATTCTCTAGGAAAGTATCTAGCATCTCCATATCCTCTTCTTGTAATTCACTAAGGTCATCAAATTCACTATCATCCTCTCCCAAGCTACAGGTTTCCCCTCAGCTCTGCTCCGGTGAAGGATCCCAAATCAATGTCAGGAGTAAACTAGAATGAGTCACAAGTGGCCGAGATTGACATTTGGGACACTCTCCTGTAGTCACTACTCAGTAAAAACTAGGTTCGCATCCAATCTAAGTCTTCCGAATCTTCTTGGGTCTAGAACTCTCGCTCTTTTCCACATTCTTCTCATTCTTACTTGAATCGTCTACTGGTTTCATGCCTTTATCAGCTTTTCCAGACATCTACAAAATAACAAAATTCCACTAATTTTTATACTTATACTATTGATGACCTACAACCCTTTGCTCAGGTACCAGTTGTAACACCCCTAACAGAAATTATGGCGGAAGCATGAAGCAGTGTTAGGGGTTGCCCCATCCATTTACCCAGATAAGGGGTCTTCATAAGAAGTAGAGCAAAATGAAAAAATTAAATACAACAAAAGTTATATAAAACCTATATTATATTTTACATCCCAAAACAAAATACATAGGTTCTTTCACTACAACTATATATAGACATAGATAGAATAAAAAGAGATTATAAACTCCTAACAGTAAACTATCTTCAGTCTTCAGTATGGTTGAGTCCCAGCGCCCAATCCTAGGAGAACAAAGCAAAATAGGTGTGAATAAATATCACTCAATGAGTCTCGTATATGGTAGTGACTTTCTCATAAATTCAAGAAAAGAGATGTTCCGGGTGTTTTATGACTAAGACATAAATAGAAATTTGATCATGTGTTTCCTGCTGAAAAAAACCCTACAGCTTAGTAGAAAAAGAATCATCCAAGAAATTATTTTTTTTTTCAGAGTTTCCACGCATATATGAAAATTTAAGTTTTGTTGAAAACATTACCTCGTAATCTGGGCATAATTGGAAACCAAGTTACAATTCGCAATCTTGCCCTAATTTTTGAAATACAGGCACTTCTCTCAATAGAAGCTCGACCAGTGTACCAAGCTCACAAAGCTTCGCCTTTGACATCATAGTCTTGTTGTGCTAAAGAATGTGCCTTTCATACTTAACTATGCATTGTCGGAGTGGTAAGTGCATATCAATATAATACCTCAAAATTAGAATCTTTTATTTACCACCGTAAGTTAGAGGTTCTAATCCTGACGTCAATAACCACCGATTTAGCAAGGGGTTGAACACACTAGGTATCTCTCCCTCCCCAACATCTATGAACAACCATAAACAACGTGCATATAGGCATAAGGCAATTGCCAGGCACTGAACGGATAGCCAAGATGGCTAATCTCAATGTCCTTTTGCCCCACTTAAAGTAAGACAATCCCTAGAACTAGCCCTAGTTACAAGGGTCGTCTATCTCTAATGTGAGCTAGTATAGTGATCAAAGCCCCGGCTAAGTACTCAATGTCTTCTATGATTTACAAGACAGTATTGATGTCATATTCCCAAAGGAAAGCCAATAAAACATTTTTTGAGGGCAAAATAATATTTTCCAAATGTCAATTCCATATCGAGGAATTATTCTCCAAAACTGTGGCGCAAAAGGATAAGAAGTCCTTCCCACGTGATTAAATCATTCTCTAAGGGTATTTAGGTAAATTATACATTTTAAATATACCCGAGTCTAAAATAAATTTCATTTCAGTCAATCCGAAATTTTAAATCAAGAAAAAAAAGAAATAAATTCAAGGATTTCATATTTCGTCGTGTCTTACAGCTTTAAAATAATCCATCATCCCATTGGAGTAAGAAATCACAAATTTCATGCTTTACTATTCAACATGGACCGGAACACATTTGTGCAAGTAAAATACTCATTTTGTCATATAACATATGAGAAAGATATTTTCCACAAACACTTGCACTCAAAATATTCATAGTACAAAGAATTCCAAATTTCTTCGTGGTAAATATCCCATTTTCAAATATTCAACCATTTTTTGTTCAAAAGAACCAAAACTTGTTCAGGAAAACCATTCTTTCGCTCAGAGAGACCAAAAAATTTATTTTCCATTCTTTCATGCTTTTAGGGAAAACAATCATTATTGAATAATATTCTCAACCATAAAGATCAATTTTCCCAATTAAGACACATCATAGCCCAAGATTCTACTTGCTTAGAAAAACTATATTTGGGTCAGAAAAACAAAAAAAGTTCATGACATTCATATAGCATATGAACACAATACACTTTAGAAAAATACTAGCACAAACAGTATTTATAAAACATGTGGGACTCACTTTGTATAGTCTATTGCTTATCAATATAAATATTCCTCAAACTGTCACAACTTCTTGGAGTTAATGGCCTACATCAATGATCAATCCATATCTCATTTAGTATTCTAGGATTCCCAACTAAAACATATTGCTATATATATATATATATATATCTAAGGAAAATTACTTAATCTCCTATTTCATTTCAAGCTAGGAATGAAATGTATTCCTTGCAATACTTAAAGTTCATTCTTTATCTCAACATCTCCATATAAACACAAGGTCTTCATAAGTTCTTATAACTTCTCATTCATCTATTAGGGTAAATGAAATCAATCCATTGATTTATTTCTTCTAACTAAAATTTTCTATTTTTCTAGATTTGACACACCTTCTTGTTTTGATCATAACTTTCAATTCACACATCCAAATCACTTCAAATTTGTACCAAAATGCTCCTAGAATCCTTAACTTGCTTTCCTCAATTCCAAAAACATGGTAGAGTTATTGGGACCAAAATAGCCTAATATTTTCAATAATTCATCCTTTTTCTAACCAAAACATAGCATATCTTTGTTCTTCCTTCACCATGGCATATAAATATCACTTAATTCATTCCATTTCCTCCGTAAACATCATTTAATCACATGATTTTTAGTCATGAACAAAGCAGCATTTTCACAACCAACAACAACAAAACCGGCAGCCTTGCCCATACATAGCAATCTTACATTTTTTTCAACAAATGGTCTATTTCTACTTCATTTCTTTCTTCCTTATTTTCTTCTACATAAGTAGCCATAATCATCTCTTCACAACACCTTCAGATCTGTCTCAAACCTCATACAAAACACAGTAATTACCTATTCATTTCCACACACTAAAAAACAGCCACACAACATAGACTTCCACTAAGCATATTTCATAAATCATACACATTTCCTTGTAAAATTTACACCAAAATACTCACCATAAAATAACTAACAACTTTAATTTAAGAAGAATAGCTTTTTTCCTTTTGTGTGTTGATTTCGATGCAAGCAAAAGCCTAAGCTTCTTTTTTTCCCCCTTCCTTACTTCTCTTTGAAATCTCTCTCTTTCTTTTTTTCTATTTTCTTTCACTTTCTCTTTATTTTCTCTTGTTAGTTGCTGATTTCTAGATGACAAAATGGCCTTCACCGTCCTTCTCATCTTCTATTTATTGAGAATTTTTGTCTTGAAGTCAAAATGGCATTCAATGGTCCAAAGCTATTTAGTAAATTCCTATTGGTCTAAGTAAGTATTTGGGTGGCATAAAGAGAATTGTAGAATTCCCTAGAAGTCTTGCATGATATCTCATGCAACTAATGAATTGATAACACATGATGTATACAATCAATCACAAAATGTCATGTGTTCTTCGAATTCCCTTTTCACTTTATTTATTCAGAAATAGTTATATTCCCTCAAAAATGCTCTTAATTTAGTGCATTATCGATTCCAATTGGAAAAATTTTTTATTTTACAAATATGATCTATGCGTTGAACTGAATACAATGGTGTCTCTCAAAAAATTCAAATTCTTGCTGAGTTTCCCACAATTCGCGTTCAAAATTCTAACAATAGCCCCAGAAAAATTTTATGGCACTAAAACCTTCATCTCATTAAACTGATCATTTCTTGTTCTGACTTTACATACAAATTCTTTCTCTATACAAAATAGTCAAACTTTTAAATATAAGAAGTGGGATATGACATATAACAACAATTATCTAGCTTCAATAGGAATGACACCTTTTGAAACATTGTATGGCTGAAAGCATCCAACTCCATTGCATTGGGATTAGGAAAAAGATAGACCGAACAGTAGTGATAGGGGAATCAGTATTCGTGAAATGGATGAAAAGGTGAAATTGGTGCAAGAGAGGTTAAAAGTTCCACAGAGTCGATAGAAAACTTATGCTGGTAATAGATTATGGGAATTGGAATTTCGAGTTGGGGATTCTATATTTCTGAGATTAACACCAATTAGGGGAATTTTGAAACATACGAAAAGTAAGAAGTTAACTTCACGATATATTGCACCTTTTTTTATCAATGAGAAAGTTGGATCCATTGCATATAAATTGGAACTCCCTGATGCATTGATTGGTATTCACAATATGTTTCATGTTTCACAGCCTGCCATAGTTGCATCCAAATTTGGGTTATGAGGAGAAATCGGTGAAAATTTTGGAATGAAGGACTAAAGAGTTGAGGAGTAAAAGGATTCCTATGGTTAAGGTATTACAGGAACATCATGGAATTCAAAATACGACTTGGAAAACTAAGGACTCGGTAAACAAAAAGTATCCAAGTTTGATTTAAGGTATGACATCAGCAATTTCGAGGATGAAATTCTTTTAAGCGGGGAAGGATGTAGCACCTTTTATAATCATGTATTCAAATACATATAAAATGGCATTTCATGAGCATATTATTATTCAGAAATTTATTTGAATATATTATATGAGAATATTTGCATATTTTATAGAGAATTTATTTAAATAAATTCCTTAATGACTTTTTTGTATTATTTATTTACAAGTGAAATATTTGTGTAAGAAATTTCTGTACACTTATGTGAATATATTGTGATTCCTTATACTTATTAATTTTATGTCTTGGATGGGGAATTAATTATTAGAAACTGTTTTATACATTTATTTAGTGAAAAATATTATTTTTGAGGCAATGTGAGAAATCGATTTTATAAAGGACTCAATATTCATTTTAATTAAATAAAAGTCCTATTTTAATATTTTGACTATTTTAGTTTTTTACTTTAATTAATTTTAACTACAAATTGACCAAGACGTCAAGCTCTTTAAACATTTTAACTATTCTTAGATCATTTTACTTAAATATGAACCTTTTGAACCTTAACTCATTATTTTCACACAAGATTAATTTTTTTTTTATTTCAATAAATCCTAGAGTGCCTTAGATGAGTAAAATTGCAATCATATCCTCCTTGGTGCCACCATTCTTTATCAAATCCTAACCATTGAAGTGTTTTAATTTCAACATTTGAATTTTATTAAATCCTAGTCATAAAAAATTACTTCAAGAACAAGCTAAACAATCTAAATCACTCATTTAACATATAAAAACCAAAAAATTCTCAGTCCTAGCCTCCATTGTTTCGGCCACCATAGAGAACACTTAGAAAAAATTTTCATTTCTTGGTCTTTAATTCTCGCTCCAAATGCCACCTCCTTCCCCTTTTTGTTCTTTGATTTTCTTCACTCAAACTGTTCAAATTTTGCTTAATTACTAAATATTGAAGTGATTTAGAATTATCTTCAAGAAGGTAAGACCTTTCTGCTCATCTCTCTTACAAAATTCTTGTCACACACACACACACACACACACCCCTACCTTACTGGACAGATATTTTGTTCTTGAGCAAAAATAGGTTTTGATGATGAGAAATTGATGTGGATTTGATGTTAACATGTTTTGTTGAGGTTTGGTTGTGGATTTTGGGTAATTGGAGAAGAAGTTGTAGGCGAGTGTGTTGTGAATTGATACTTGGAAGACAAGGTTGTATGCTATTTATGCTTGATCTGTGTAGTTTTGGTCTTAATATTGAAAATATAATTTGGATATTTTTCTATTCTATAATTCTATTTGGTTCTACTGTATCTTAGGAGTATTTTCCCATTAGAATCATATGAGTTGCATATTTGGTTGATTTTATATGCATTTTTGAAAATATTTTGTACTATGTTTGCCGAAAGTTGATTTTGCTATGAATTTAGATCCCTTATTTAACTATTTGCACCATGAATTTTAAATTGAAAATTTTAAACATAAAACTAAATTGTTTTATAAGTAATTTCCACTAGAATCACCTAATATGGGTAAGTAGATTGCTCTCAATATTTTTTTACAAAATCATTGCCAAAATAGAGTTTTGTAGTTACTATAGCATTGCTTTACCTTTGAGCATTTAATTAGCATATTTAGATACCTTTTATTTTAGTGAAAATTTTAAAGTAACTCTCCCAAATATTCAAGTTATATCTTATAAAGTTTCATTAAGTTTTGAATTGATTTGCTTGGTAAACTAGTTGTCTCAATTTGTACCCTATTCTGCCCTATTTTTATTAAAACACTGATTTGATTAAACTTTTAGAAAAAATACATTTTGGCTATACAATATTTTGTATATCAATTTGATTTGTTATAATATTGATATAGAAGTGTTATGAAACAATTAATTCAATACTTTGATACTTATATGACACTATGATTGTATTGAACTTTTATATGTTAACTATACTATGTTCGATACTTATCTAATATGGTCATAGCTTGTCTAATTAAATTTTATATGTACTAATATTATTTGGATGAGTGTATTTTTTCCTTAATTAATTATTATTTAGTTTGAATTTTGAAGGTTATGGGATGTTGGATGTTAGGAATTGGTGAGAGTTAGACTGTAAGATTAGGATTGCCTAAGTTCATAATTATCTTGAAGGAATTCTATTAAGTGTGAGATTTTATAAGAAATTGATATTTATATATTTGTATGCTAGAGTTTGTTGGTTATCAAGTCCCCAAATCTAAGTTGGAATTTGCTATTCCTTACTTAGACGTAAGGCAAGTCCTCACATTTCATGATTTTCTAAATCTAGGAATGAATGCAACATATTTCAATCGTGTAAAATATTTATAAATAAAATTTATTTATTTGAAAATCATTATTGATGAAGTGATTTATTATTTATTAGAGAGGCATTGTTCATGAAATGATTTACTTTTGCAAGTGATACTTTGTCAATTTTTATATCTATGGCTATTGTTTTGAAAATTATATATTGTGAGCATGTTTCTCTATTGTCAAGCAAATAGTGTAACACCGCTACTAAAGATAATAACGGAAGCAAATCAACACCGGGCATTGCCCTATCCAGTTTTCTGGACAAGGGGTCTTTATATCGGAAACAACATGGTACATACACATATGTAAGGTCCAGACTCGACAATAACCCACACTGATGGCCACGCATATACATATATTAGTGAATCCCATACATGCCATCTCTATCTATAACAAAATACAGTACATGATGTAACATCCCACTACCTAGGCCCGCTAGGTCTGGGGATGTCGCCTTGTCCAAAGGACAAGGGGTCTTTATAACTAGGTTACACGAATAAAATAGCGGAATAAAAATAATATTTTAACTTAAAATTTATTATATCCCAAGAATAAATCCATAAATTCCCAAAAGAAAAATAAATCCATAAATAAAATTATCCACTCTCAACTCCCCAAAGCAATACATAAAAATAAATGAAAATATTCTCTTCCAAGGCAGATAGTAGTAGCTACTCATCCCCATACCAGAATCAACCTGAAATCATAGTAAAAATGTGATGAGATAGAAATCTCAGTAAGTCCGTGTGTGCTTTGGGTGTTCAGTGAAAACAGTTCGTGGATGCAAAGTGTGAAATCTTTATAAGAGAAATATTAGCAAGTAATAAACATTAGTCAAAAGCAAGAGTGGTGTTTTGGCTTTTCCAGCCACACATAATCAATAAAAATCAACCACTCGAAAGAAAGGGTTATGGGTTACCACACGTTGGGCCCCATAACCGGTCAGAATGCCGACACTTTGTGCAGACTGACAAAAGGTAGGTGATCGGCCTACTGGGTAAGATACTCCTCCTTCTCTATACCCAAACAACAACCAGGTGTCCATTCCAGCATAATGCAGTCACTTGACTGAAATAAAACTGCTAGCTCAGACCGGCATGACTAAGTAGTACTGACGTTTCTTTAAGTTGAGCTTATCTTCTGGAGGTAGCCTCCTACCAGAAGACTCATTCTTGCTCTTCAAAACTAGTACTACTAGCCTACCCCTATTGAGTACTCAACGTAACATATCCCCTTTTTGGGAAAATGAACATAACATAGTTCCACTTGAAAATGGTAATTAAGGATTTCCAAAGTCTTTGTCAAAATCAGTTTTAGAAAGAGTTTTGAGTTTGAGTAAATCTACTTATTGATTTCTAAATAATTTGTTTGACTAAAATAAGAAAGGAATCAATCCTCAATTGCCTTTACAGAAATGAGTGTCTATGCACTCTACATTTGGCTTGCCATAATAAACATTTTGCATCAAACAGGTTTTATGCAGGAGCTTACCTGATTCTTGCTCACAATAAAAGGTCTCCAACAGCTGACCTAACCCCGCATGAGGTAAATACAAACCACAATCAAACTCAAGCCAAAATCCACTTTCACAAATAAACTAGCTCAACTCATTGCTACCATGATCCAAGTGTCCCAAGCTTTAAGGCCAAATAGTAAATAAAAAGGTTTATAAGCCACGGCTAATTTGATATTCAAAATAATTAGTGTTTTGGGAAATAGGTACTAATAAGCTGAAGATTTAAATCCTATTAAGAAAAATTTAGAGTCTATTTTATGAAGAGTCTTAGGTGGCATTAGGTAAAATAATGATTTATTAATAATTATTTGCTAGAAAATAATTGATAGCTAAAATTAGTTGAAAATAAATTTTAATGAGTTTTGATTGAAAGATAATAAATTTTAATAGGTTTTGGTTAAAAGATAATAATTAAAATTTTATAATAAATATTTTACTTATTATGATTATTTTTGTAAATGGCTTTAGTTGATTTCATCATCTTATATAATATCTATATATTTTATTTTTTCTAGCAAAAGTTATTATTTATTTGACTAAAATATCCTTATTATATATAATAATCCTAATATACCCTTCCTAGGGTTTTTTGAAATTATTAGTAGAAATCATAATATTAAATATTTTATTGAAGAAATAAAATTAGCTTAGGGACAATTAGGTCATGATCATAATTCTATTGCTAACTACAATCATGAACATATTCACCCCTTCACATAATCAAATCATCCAAATCATGAATATAAGCATGGATCCAAATTTACTAAGGCATGATCTAACCTTTATTAGCATAAATATAACCATAGCTTTAATAATCACAAAAGAATATAAATCCTATTCATCATAGATGACATAATCTCTAGCATACTTAATCATGGAGGCATGCATTAAACCCTAAAACACCATACATTCAACCAAGATAATCAACTCATGCATAAATCCCATCTCCATCATATTCATACATATATTCATGCTTCAATCTCAACTCATCACAACAATACATACTCAAACCCTATTCATGATCCATCTTCTATCAACATCATCCTAGAGACATGAATCTAGAATTTAAAATAAGGGTTAAAAAGGCTTACTTGATTGATGAATACCTTGAAGGAGTTTCTAATGGATCTCAACTCTTAGATGACTAGATCCGTCCAAGGAAGATGAAGAAAGCATGGCCATTGGTGAAGAAGCCATTCGGCCAAGAGAGAGAGAGAGTCCATTAGCATGTTTATTCATATACATATTCATTAGAGATCAAAGATTAGAGAAGATGAAGTTGTTAGAACAAACTTACCTTGAAGGTGTTCTTGATCCTTCACAAAAATTCTGGTTTTTGATCCAAATGAGCAAGTTGGATTTTGGAGTTTGATGTTAAAAATGGTATGGATGGACTCACAGCAGTGAGTAGATGAATTCTGGAGTTTTTAGAAGAAGTTGGAAGTGATTTGGAGGGGTATTAGGTGAAAGGAAGGAGAAGGTGTTCTTGGTGTGCTATGTGTTTTTGAAGGTTGAAGAGAGTAGAGAGGTTTTGATTTGAAGCTGTCGAAATTCTGAAGGATTAGGGCTGGTCGAATTGTTTGTAGGGTTTTGGTAGATGATTTTCTGGTTTGTAAGAGAAAAGGAAAGGCTAGTTGTTGAAATCCTAAAAGAATATCTTAAGGAATCAAATTTGGAAACTAAATATAGTAAGAATATCTTTGATCATTGGAGAGCTTTTAGGAAGCTGCTATGGCCGAATTTTTGTGCAGTGTTTTTGCTGCATGAAAGCTAATTGAATAGGGGTAATGGTGGCCGAAAAGATGGAGTGAAATGGTGAAGAATAAGTCTGGTTGTTTGAGGAATATTTTATGGAAGGTTGCTAAATTAATGTTGCTGGAATTTTGGTATCTAATCAAAGCATGATTGCAGAGATTTGTTGGAAAGATTTTCGGGCAGCCATGTCTGTTTTTCATGCAGGAGCTTGGGGAAGACAATGGAGTTTTGATCATGGCTATTTAAGAGTGGTTTGTGTAGAAGAAAGCTGAAGTTTTGGCCAGGGATGAATTAGGAAACAAAGCTGGAAATTTTCCTGTACAGAATTTTCGCAAGGTGCTGGAATTTCTGGACAGTTTCGGCTACCATTTTCCAGTCAGCTTGCAGAGAGTTTGGAGGAGATTTCAGGGGTCTTTCAAGGTTGGTTTCCAGCTTTCTTTATGGAGGAAAAACATGGCTAAGATGCTGAGCAAAAACTGAAAGAAATCAACTTGGTTTCGGACCTCTAAAGCTGCAAATTTAACCAGAAATTTCTCTGGTTTTGCACAGCATTTGTGCAGGCCGAAAATGGCCAGAAAAATTTAGATCTCAAGCTAATCCAAAGGCCATTTTTTGGAAGCATTTGGGAAGGAATAATGGCTAAAAATTTTGACACCTTGAAGGCACAAGAAGCTGGAAAATTTTCAATTCATGCCATGAAGGAAAATGAACCTAGTTAGAGTGCAATTTTAGAAGGTTCACTAGAGGGATTTATTCTCTTGGAATCTCCCACATCTCTACCACATTCAGACCATAAGATGTCTTTCACTAAGACATTTTGAACCTTCAAAGCCACAGCAATTTATTGAAATTTCTAGAATGAAATTGGCTACAACAAATTTGACCAATTTAATGAATTGAGAATTAAGAGAAATTAAAGATCAAGAAGAAATGAATTCTCTTAGGAAATTTTGAGTAGGCACAAGAATAGGATTAGAGTACTCCTATCATGTCTCCCCTAGGACAAAACCTCTGCCCTATGCTAAGGTTCTTAAGGCCGAAAATACCCCTTCCCAAGCAAAAATAAAATTTAATCATGCTAAAGCTCCACGATGGAATTTGAACCTAATACCTCAAGAATTAATTCCAAAGCTCTAACCACTAAACCACAACAACTCTTATTTTTATTTTCTCTCTAAAATATTTTTCCTGTTTAATCCTCAAGCTATCTCCCTATTTCCTCCTCAAGCAAAAATTACCATTTTGCCATTCTTACCCAATAATCATAATTAAGCCCTCTAGACTATAAAACACAAATTCAAAGCACATAAAATCATATAAAAATATATTTAAACATGCAATTAAGTATGATATGCATCCCAACCCATTTACTCTAAGGTTGGTTCCGACTGGGGTTTCACACATGATCAGAAGGAAAACTGTCCAGACCTAAGCCACCTACTTTATGGTATCATTCTTCTATCCGCAGGTCCACTCAGCTTTGGATCCTACAAAAAAGTAAGAAAAAAGACATGTATAAGTGACGAATCACTCAATGAGTCTCGTGTGAGCTAGTGCTTTATGAAAGAACAAAGTACATAAAACTTTTGTGGAATAGTATATCATTTATTCACTAGAAACCATTCCAAAACTCTCTAAAGAAGAGTTTATCCAGAACTCTATCATTTTTGAAAAACTGTATTTTACTTTCAAAACATGACCCCAATTTCCAAATCACAGGCACTTCTCCAACAGAAGATTGGCCTGTATGCAAAGCACACAAGGCTTCACCTTCGGCATCACGATCTTATTGTGCTAGGGACTTCACCTTATATCACTTAACCATGCAATGCTGGATAAGTACATCGACCTGCACCGTGTCATTGTACATAGACTACAGCCTCCAGTACTCAATCCGTGCATTGCCGGATAAGCATACCAACTTGCACCGTGTCATCGTACTGTGATCGCACCCTACAGTACACGATCCATGCATCGCTGGGAAATATTTTACTTGCTACCATAAGCCAGGGATCCTAATTCTGACGTCAATCACCATCGATGTAACACCCCACGACTACGTACCCTAAAAGGGCAGGGATGTCACCCCATCCCGTAGGACAAGGGGTCTTTAGAACGAGATATAAAATATAAAGACAATCTCCAAAAGGATCAACTTAGATAAATAAACAAATACTCTTATTACATTAGGCTCAACTTGGATCAAAACGGAATAAAACAAAATATTGTTTAGAAGCATAAGCAAAAAATGTCTCCTAGAACGGATAGAGAAAATAGCAAAAGCTTCAACTATTACATGCCCCGCTGACTCAGCACAGTCTATCCCCTGAAAACATGATGTAAAACAGTGTGAGAATAAATCTCAGTAAGTCCTGTGTGTGCACATGGTGTTTTGAATAGTACGTGTATGCAAAGTGTAAAACATTTGTAAAAATAATTTGGCAAGCTATAAATAATCTCTTTTCGCAAGGAGTGGGTTTTTCTCAATGTCACACTTTGTACAAAATAAATCCTCCACTCGGATAAAAGTCATGTCACCACACGTTGGGCTCCATGAGAACAAATTGGCCAAGGCACCACACTTTGTGCACCTTGTCCGGACCAGATTACCACACGTTGGGCGTTCTGATCAAGGTGAGTGTACAGCCCACCGGGTGAGATGCTCCTCCATCTCTACCCCCAACAAAACCATCCGGGTGTCCATGTCGGGAATATAAATAATACCTTTCAGGTATAATGCTAGCTCGGACTAGCCTGACCAACCAACACTGTCGCCTTTTCAAGCAGAGTTCATCTTCTGGAGGTGGCCTCCTGCCAGAAGACTTACGCTAGCCCTCCAAGACTAGTATTGTTAGCCTACCCTTATTGAGTACTTAACGAACATATCCGTCAATTCCTGATTCAAAATATTTCCAAACCCTGGCTTTGTAAAACATGGTTTTCTTTAAGAGAGATTTCTAAAAATTTAAGGAAAAGAATAGTTTTCTTGCTAAAAACCGTTAGTTTGACAAAATCGTTTAAAGAATAAATATCCACGTTTACAACCCAAGCAAACACAGTTTAACAATAGCTTTACAAAGCTTCATAACATTGACTCGCCATCACAACCTTTAACAAAACAGTTTATAAAGGGGCTTACCATCACAGCATTTAATAAAAGAGTTTATGCAAGGACTTACTTGATATGCCTCAAATAAATGCGATAAATTCACAACTGGCTTTCCTCAATTATCCTCCTGATCTAAACCATATAATATCATGATCAGGGTCCCAATTAATTCATACATGCTCTAATCCCATTTATTTTCATAACAATTCGCAATCTCCTATTTAATTCCAAGTAAACTATTCAATCCCCAAAGATAAAATACTACGACCACGTGTTTATCTCACTAATAAACACCATTACACTTTACTTTCGACATCAAGGGAGGGTATTCCCTTACCTTGCAACTATCGGGTAATGAGGTTTCAATGCTCCTATGGTGATCGTCCCGAGTTCACTTGAGACGAAGAGAGAAGCTACCTCATTTGCTTCAGTTGACTGAAAATTTAAGAAGACGAGGAAATCAGCCTCTATGGGGTGTGATTTAAGGGTAGAAGAAAGAGAAAAGAATCATTAGAGAAAACGACATCAAGAGGTTGAAAGGATTTGTGCTTACCATAGGGTGTGTTCGATTTTTGCTTGGAATAACTCTTGTGGTTTCGAAAATTTTGCAGAGAGAAGTTGCTGAAATTTTCATGTAGAATGGAGAGGGTAAACGGTGGTTATGATTTAAAGTTGGAGAATATTGGTTTAGGGTTAGATGGTGATGTTTAGATAGACTCCTAATGGCTTTAGGTTTCTTGGACAGCAAAGGCGGAATTTCCAGCTTGCGCGCGTCTCCTTGCTGCCGATTTTAGGTGAGTTTTATGGTGGAAAAGATTCTGCAATTTGCTCCTCTATGCTGGCCGAAATACTGCTCAAAGGAAGGGCTGAATGTGTTCAGAATTTTGGGCCAAAGAAGGAAGAGTTTGAGTGAGTTTTGATGACTGAAAAATCCTGTGCAAGTGCTGTGAAAATTCTGTGCAAGTGTAGCAAGTTTTGGACTGTTTTGGCTGCTATAATTCTACCGAAATTTCAGAGGAAAATTGAGGGTTTTAGGTGCTGAAAATAGCTTGTTTAGCTCAGGCTTTTCAGTGAATGATGTGTACAGAATTTCGGTTGAAGTAGGAACACAAAGCTGGCCGAAAATCCTGCACAAAGCTGTTCGAATTTTTCTGTGTATATGCTGGACGAATTTTAGAGTTTTTGTATGAATAAAATTCTGGTTTTGTGTAGCTAAGGTAGTTGAATTATTAAGGAGTGTTCTAGGTGTTTTGAGCTAGGATTTTTAGAGTTGGATTGTATCTAAAGATGGCTGGAATTTTGGACAGCTTATGTTGATACAAAGCTGCCGAAATTAAGCTAGGAAAAGGAAGAAATCCTAGTTGAATTTGGATTGAAATAAAATCTAGTTTTATCAAGGATTTGGATAAGCTTTCCTCTAGTCCTAGAAGAGTTTGGATTGAGCTAAAGGTGCTCCAAGGTGGCGTTCAAAATCTGGAAAAATTTCCAGAATATTTCCAGCTTATGGTTTCCGAAAATTCAAGGGAACAAAAGCTGAAAATAAAACAAATTTCATCGTTAGCTAAAATCCTTGAACTTAGGAGTTAAATATAGAGTCTTACTCCTAAGGAAGTGGTGTTTAAACCCAAAGAAAATATCTAAGACTTTAGTTAAAATATTTCTCTAAAATAATTAAATAAATAAAAGGATTATGGCTAGAATTCTTGAAGAGGTGAAATAAGATTTTTCCCTAATATATTCCCTAACTCTAATATTCATCAAGAAGACTTTTATACCACTTGAAATTCTTCAAAGTGGCTCCTAGCTAGGGGTTTTTTCGAAAATCCTAAGGAACACAAGCTGAAAATTAAGGGTGAACTTTATTCACATCAAAGTCCTTGAATTTAGGAAATAAATATAGAGACTTATTTCCTTGGAGTAAAAATACTAAAAGTTCTCTAGGATAGCTAGATTCTTTTTCGGCCAAGATAAGAGACGGTCTAAAGAAAAGAATTTCAAGAAGAGGAACTAACTTCACAAAAGGTAGGATTCGAACTCGGGTCACCAAAGGAAATCACCAACCTCCCCGCTATTCCAAAACAAACTCCAGTGCTAATTTTTCTACAAGAAGTTCTTACCACCCCAATACTCATCCTTCAAAATCTCCGACCAAACCTCCCTTAACCAAATCTTTAACAACACAACTATTTCACATCAATTAATTCAAATGCAAGAGTAACGGAAAAATCCACATGCATCCATGCAAATAAAATTATTCTAGCTACTACATAAAATGCAAGATGTTATGCAATGCATAACTTTTTCCCATAGTCAAAGGTGGTTTTGGGCGGGGTATTACATCCCCTCCCCCTTAAGAGAATTTCATCCCGAAATTCAGATTTCATACCGTTCGAGCATACCCAGATACTTTCGTCTTAACCATTCCTCCGTTTCCCACGTTGCATCCTGTGCTCCATGATGATCCCAAAGTATCTTCACCATGGGTATCTGCTTGTTTCGGAGCCTCTTGATATTCCGCTCCAAGATCTTGACGGGTCTCTCCACATAACTCAGATTGGGTTGCAACTCCAACGGTTCCTCATTGAGTACATGACTCGGATCGGGATTGTACCTTTTCAACTGAGAGATATGGAATACGTCATGCATCCCAGTTAGGCCATTAGGTAGATCCAATCGGTAGGCAACTGGTCCAATTTTCTCCAATATCGGGAATGGTCCCAAGTACCTAGGACTCAACTTCCCTCCCCTCGGATGTTTCAGGATTCCTCTACTAGGAGTCAACTTCAAGAATGCACGGTCACCTACTTGGAACTCCAATTCCCTCCTCCTAGTGTCTACATAACTTTTCTGTCTGCTTTGTGCTACCCTTAGCCTTTCCCGAATTAACTTAATCTTGTTGGTCATCTCCTGAATGCATACTTCACCAGTCTTTTTAACATTCCCTTCTTCTGTCCATCCCCAGTATATCGGTACTTGGCATTTTTGCCCATACAGTGCTTCGTACGGCGCCATTCCAATCGACGCCTGATAGCTATTGTTATATGCTAACTCCGCATGCGGTAAAGACTCAATCCACTTATCTCCAAAGTCCAAGATACATGTTCGGAGCATGTCTTCCAGTATCTGAATGACTCTTTCGGATTAACCGTCTGTTTGCGGATGAGCAGAGGTGCTGAATTTTAGGGTCGTGCCCAAGGACTGCTGGAACTTACCCGAGAACCTTGAAGTGAATCTAGGGTCCCTACCCGATACAATGCTCGACGGTACACCATGCAACCTTACAATTTCTCGGGTATATGTCTGAGCCAACTTTTCCATTGAGTCCCTTACGTTTACCAGTATGAAATGCACTATCTTGGTCAATCGGTCCACTACCACCCAGATCGCATCTTTGTGTGACTTGGTCATCGGAAGGCCAGTCACACAAAGTCCATGGTCACCTCTTCCCATTTCCATTCGGGAATCAGTAACGGTTGCAGTAAACCTGCAGACTTCTTATGCTCCATCATAACCTTCTGGCATGTCAGACAGGTTGACACATGCTGAACTACATCCCTCTTCATTCCCGCCCACCAATATTTCCTCTTCAAGTCTTGATACATCTTTACCTCCCCAGGGTGTATGGTGTATTTGCTCTTGTGCGCTTCATCCAGTATCCTCTTCCTTAAGTCTTGGATGTCCGGTACACAAATCCGGTCCCGAAAGTACAATACCCCTTTCTCATTGGTTCGGAAATCGCCTCCTCCTCTCGCGATCTCTTTCTCCCTGAAAGTTTGAAATTCTGTACTGCCCTGTTGACTTGATACAATTTCCTGGTCCAGAGTGGGTTTCAGGGTCAGGTTGCTCACGCAGATCTTCCCCTTTTGCACTTGCGCCTCTTTCTCCAGGATATCCTGGACTGCCAACACCTCCTGTATTCTCAAGTGTGCCATTTTCACCTTTCGACTTAGAGCGTCTGCTACCACATTCGCTTTACCCGGATGATAGTTAATGGGGCACTTATATTCTTCCAGGAACTCCATCCACCTACGCTGTCGGAGATTCAAGTCCTTTTGCGTAAAGATATATTTCAAACTCTTATGGTTCGTGAAAACCTTGTATTGTGCACCGTACAAGTAATGTCGCCATTTCTTCAAGGCGAACACTATAGCTGCTAGCTCTAGGTCATGCGTGGGATAATTAACTTCGTGCGGCTTTAGCTTTCTAGATGCATAGACTATGACTTTCCCTTCCTGGATCTATAAGAGTGTGTAGATCCTGGATCTATCAGAACATTAACATGACAACCTTGGATAGAACGGTTACCTTCGATTACGGCGGCGTCCGCTCCGACCTCCTCTCGGCTCAGGGCAAAAACTTTAGCCTTCACCTGGGGCTTCAGGCCTCTCGCTCCGGCTGGTCCAGTAGCGGCACCTCTGTTGCCTCCCATTGGCTCGGTCGGCGTGGTCTGCTCAGTCCTTAAGGGTTTGGGGCAGACGTTCCTCAGATGTCCTGGGTCTCCGCAGTTGAAACACCTTCTCACACCCCCGCTACCCCAGCAGTTTCTCTCAGTGTGGCCTCGCTTCCCACACAGTCGGCAGTTCAGGCTGCCTTGCATTGATCCGGCTACAGGCACTCGGGGCTACTTACCCCGATTTCCCCACGGCATAGAACCCGCAAGTCGCTTATTGCCTGAAGGCCTCATGGGTGGACGACTTGGTTGAAAGGGTCGGTTCACCGGTCGGTGCCGATCTTCGTTCTCCGTCCGAGAAGCTGCATCCACAGCAGCAGTGTACGACATTGGCGGGGATGGAGCCAACGCCCTCCTAGAGAAGCGTGAGGATGAGTTTCAAAATTTGAAGCAAGAAAACATAACCGTGGCTCAATATGCCACTCAGTTCAATCAGTTGTCTAAATATGGCCATTATTTAGTAGATATAAAGTAAAACCAAAACCTAGTAATTTGTAAAGGGGATGAGTTTGGGATTGAGAAGAGCACTTGCTCCATTCCTACCAATTACTTATTCTTCCACCGTGAATGCTACAATGAGAGCTGAAAATAAAGACAGAAATTGGTTTGCAAGTAGAGATGCAACTATTGTTAAGAAATTTCCAATGAAGAAGCTATTTGGACCACAATGGAGCAATAAGGAAAAGCAAGCCCGCACTAACCATATGAAGAATGTTCCAAATGAGATAAGTTGTTATGCTTGTGGGAAAAAAGGCCACTTAGAGAAGGATTATTGGAGTAAGTGGGAATAATTAAAAGTGCTTTAGTTGTAATGATCTGAATAATCTGAGAAACTTGTGTCCTAAACTAAATCAATTGCTCCATGGAATCCTAATTCACCTATGAAGGAAATGGGATGAATCGACCGAAGCCTCAAGTCAAAGTAAAAGTATTTGCACTGGACAGGACTGAGCTATAATACAAGGAAAATGATAATTAGCAATGGATATTTGTGACCATTTCTCGGCCATCGCTAATTTGAAATAGAACACAACAAGAGTAAAAAAATTGAAAATAAATATATATTTTTTAATGTTTGTGGCTAATCCATTGCTATTCCCGACAAATTAGCGACAAACATTTAGCCATCGCTAATTAGAGATGGATTTGCAATGGTCTTTTTTTAAAGAATTATTCATTAGAACTAATTAAATTGGAAGCCATCGCAAATTCATCGCAAATTAGCAATGGCTTTGTGCCGACCTTTTTTTACATTTAATTAACACTAAAAAATTAAAGTGTCATTTTGTTACTAATTAGCATTGGCTTTGCAACGGCCTCCAAAATTCAAAATAAAATTATTTTTTAAAATTTTAAAAATAAGCCATCACAAATCCCTTGGTAATTTGCGGTGGCTTTATGACAGCCATACAAAATTCGAAAATAAATTTATTTTTAAAATTTTGAAAAAATGTGTCGTCGCAAATCCATTGCTAATTAGCGACGGTTTTGTGACGACTAATTTTTTTAAGATTTTGAAAAATAAATTTATTTTTAAATTTTGAAAAAATGAGCCGTCGCAAATCCCTAGCTAATTAGGTATAGATTTGTGACGACAAATTGGGTTGTCATAGATCCGTCGTAAATCTATCGCTAGGTCATTGCAGATTTGTCACAAATCCATCACTAATTCAGAAAAAAAAAATGCTATAGAATTAATATATGGCATAATAAATCATAAGAATATCCATAACTTAGTGGTAGAGCACATGCTTCCCCAGAACAAGGATGTGGGTTCGAGCCCCATGTCCGACATAATCTTATAATATTCTTGGTGGGTCAGGTCCAGTTGGGTGGGTAAGGCAGGTCAGGTCTGATTAGTTGGGTCGGGGAACTAATTAATTAATTTTTTAAATAAATTTTTTTCCATCACAAATCCGTGGCCAAATAAATTAGTTTTTTTATGAATAAAATAATTTTTCTCCGTCGCAAATCCGTTGCTAAATTAATTGATTTTTTTTTGCCGTAGCAGTCGCTGAATTAATTATTTTTTTAAATAAAAATTTTTGGTCGTCATAAATCTATCGCTACGTTAATTATAAACTTAATTATAATGTCATCAATTAAATGGCCAACAGCGATGAATTTTCATTCTGTCACAAATTACGATGCCCATTTTAGCGACGGTTGTAATCCGTCGCTAAACTCTATTAGTGAAGGATTTGGCCGTCGCTAATTTATTTTTTCTTGTAATGCTAGGAGTTGACCTTGCAGCTGTTCAAAGTACACTTACTATCCAAGATTGTAAAATAAATGTCTTGATTGATCTCGATTTTAATCATTCCTATACAAATAAAGATTGTACATGTCATTTGGGATGGGATGGGATAGAACTGCCATATACTTTGTTGGTAAGCACACCTTTAGGGAAGTCAGTTGAGGCTAGGAAAATACATGCCCAGTTGTGTGATCAAAGTAGGAAGGAAGAATTTGGCAGAAGACTTGATTGTGATGACATTTGAGGATTATGACCTTATTCTTAGGATAGATTGGTTACCTAAGCATCATCTTGGGTGGATTGTAAGAATAAAGTAGTCCAATTTGTTAAAACCGATAAGGATGTGTTGGAATTTGAGGTAACCAGGTGAAGGAGTTGAAATATGTGAAATCTTGCAAGGATAGCTAGCATACATTACCAACATGCCGAAGGACCATTGCACAATAGAAAGTGCGGCCGTGGTGAAGGATTATCTAGATATTTTACTTGAGGAATTAACAACGTTGCCTCTCCCAAGAGACGTGGAAATTTATTGTTGAATTAGTGCCGAGAGCTGAGCCAATTTCTAGGACTCCTTATCCAATAGTACCAATAGACTTAAAGAATTGAATGAGCAACTGGAAAAACTTTTAAGTCAAGATTATATCCGACCAAGCACCTTACTATTGGGAGCACCGGTATTATTTGTAAAGAAAAATGATGGAACATTGCGATTGTGTATAGATTACTATGGGTTAAATCATTTAATGATTAAAAACAAGTATCCTCTTCTGTTGATTGACAAGTTATTTGATCAACTCCAAGGATCAAACTTTTTCTCTAAATTGGATTTGCAGTAGGGATACTATCAACTACGAATATGTGAATAGCATATACCAAAGATTACGTTTAATATGCAGTACGGTCATTATGCATTTGTGGTAATGCCATTTGGGTTAAAAAAACGCCATGTGACTTTCATGGATTTAATGCACAACATATTCCAATCGTATTTTGAAAAATTTGTTGTGATCTTCAATGATGATGTTTTAATATATTCCAAAAGTCCGGAAGAGCATGCTGAGCATTCGAAGCTGGTTTTGGAGAAGTTGAGGAGCATCAATTTTATGGTAAATTTAGCAAGTGTGAATTTTATTGGACTCTATTTCATTTTTTGGGGCATATGGTGATGAACGAAGGAATTAAAGTTGATCAAGCTAAAGTAGAAGTAATTAAATGGAAGCAACCAAAGAATGTCATAGATATCCGAGGTCTTGGGATTAGCAGGATATTATCGACGTTCTAGTAAAGGATCTTCATCTCTTGCATCCTCATTGAACCGATTGTTGCACAAGAATACAACATTCATGTGGAGTGATAAGTGTGAAAGAAATTTTCAAGAATCAAAGAGTCGACTTATAATAGCTTCTGTGAAATTATACTAATAATGTGTTTGATGTGGACAGACTATGTTGATGAGAAATAATCGCTTTTCTCGAAAATAAAGTAAATGATATATATTTTTTTTCTTTAAAATTCTCCAATGGATTATCACGTGAATTGTTTATTGGAAACAAGGTATACTATTACTCCATATCCATTTTGAAAAACTTATCATGCATCATGAAAAATATTTTACTTGGAAATTTTCATGATTCACATACAGGACTTATTGAGATTTTATCTCACGCCTTTTTAATTCATATTTTAAGCTTAGAAGCAAGATTATAGGAGTTTTATGGATATTATCCCAAATATTATCTTTACTTTATGGATGATGTTTGAGAATGATGTAGTTAGATTATTTGAAATGCTATTTTATATTTAGGATTTGATGTATTATTCGAAGCCTTGTAAGGTTTTAGTTTAGTTTTCCTTTTAAGTTTTAGATATTTTCCTTATTTAGTTTTTGTTATAAAGACCCCTTGTCAATTATATAGAGTAACATCTATAATCATTCAGGCCCTATGGTTGTGGGGTGTTATAAGCAACCAAATTAATATTAGATATTTATAAATAGTACTTCAACTATTTAAATCTCATAAGTTTAATACTAGGAGACAAAGGAGTTTTACCAGAATATTCATTAAAAATATTACTAACATTAACACATTTTTAACAACTAAATGTGAAGTTGGATAACAAACACCGAACAAATTATAAGTAGTATCATGATGCATATAGATTTGGGTATAAAAATCATATAAAAATAAGCACATTCCTAATCAATTTTAAATTAAAACGTTAATCTCAAATTATACATATGAGCAAGCGTACTCATCATTAACATAGCATATGGTTCAAATGAGTGTCAATCCTCAAGGAACAAGTATACATTAATCACTCTTCTTTCATTGTTTGACCGACTCTATAAAGTGAAAAAGAAATAAAAAGGAAAATAAAATAAAAATAAAATATATACATGTTAAGGATGGAGAATTATGTAATTCAAGCCCTTGTTTGGACAAACATAATCTTAAAGTACCCAATCTTTATCACAACCAATTATTCTCTTGGCATCATGAAGGATTAAAGTAGACTCACTTCTTTTCCAATCTATGAATCCCTATCTTCTAGATAACTTAGCATCATATTCCTGTCTCAACCAATCTTACCCAAAAGATGCATTAAACACAATCATTTGATTAAATTTCCATTCCTAGCAAACTTAAAATATGAAATTAACCAATGAATCCATTCCTAACAGACATCAATTAACCTTTAACTACCTTGTTCTTAGCAATTAACCCCTTTTCCAATAAAGTTAATGGAAAGAAATAACCAATTAATCTCGTAATAGGCACAAGTAATTAAATATCAAGAATAACAATCAATTAACCAAAAGATCAAATAACTCCAAACATCATGAATATCTAAAACAATGTCAAATTACAATAAAACAATTAACATATCAGTGTTCAAGAAAAAGAAAACAAAGGAAAGAAATAGATACTCATAGACAAGCCTTCTTCTTCTTCCTTCATAGACCTTTTTGTACAATCCTCCTTGAACTATTTATCTCGAGAAAATATTGGTGATGCACTCTAAAATAAATCTAAGTCTCTACATTGTGCACCCCCTTTCTAGGGTAAATTGGCCTTTATTTATATGCTTACAAAGTTCCTAAAAGAGTCCTAAATAAAGAAGAAGAAATTACCTAAAATTAATCCAAAACCAAAAAGGATTAATAATAGCTAAAATAAAATCGTAAGAGAATTTAATGGTCCACCGTCTTTGACTTAGCAATTGGAGAATTGGGTTTGGACTTCAATTTGATTTCTTGATTTGGACTTTAATTGGGATTTTGTCGTCTTGTGCTGAAGTTGCAATTGATGTTGATTTGGAATTGTTGAATTGGTGAAATTGTCTTGCAAGTAAGCCATGTGAAATCTGCTTGAAGCCACCGAGATCTTTATCTTTGTGGTGTCAGCTTGATTGAGCCGTCTTCCAAGCCACCAACTGCTATTTCTTTCTTCTTCCTGTTATCTTCTTTCGGCTGCTTCTTCCACAACCTACCATTGTTGACTTTGCTTACATCTAGGCCCCACCGAAATCCTTCACTTTGTGTGCAATTGTCTTCTGTTGCTTTTGCTGTCCGTCGGCTTGCTTGGAGCCATGAAGCTGCCGAAATCAACTCATTTTCTTTTCTTTCTTTTTGCTAATTTTGTCCTTTTCTTTTGCTTAGCCGTGACATAGCCTTCAAAATCTTAGCCATTTCTCTCCTTTTTTTCTTCCATTTTCAATTGCAATACTCTATTCCTTCAATTCTTTTTGCGCTTCTAGTAGCTAATCGACGACGGCTGTCCTTCTCAGGCTGGCGCCGCCTCTGTTCTGAAAAATCACACAATTAGCTCTAATTTTTCCTTATTTTTGCATAAAATTTTAGAAAAACATTTTTATAAAAGAAATATCAAATATGAAGGAATATGACTAGTTATTTCACAAAATGTATCACAAAATAGCCTCAAAATACTAGGAAAAATATGACTAATTTAGGCCCTATTATATCATTTAAGATTTTTAACATATTTAATATAAGTTTTCAAACATTCTATTATTGAGGAAATAAATGTGTTTTAACAAATAGATTTGATTTTAAAAAATCAAATATAAATGTTGTATGCATGACAAAAAGGAAAATACTCTCCAAGTCGTCTCCAACATGGTCAAAGGGATTCCCATTAAGTTTAACAAGGCTAGACTAGCTAGAATTTTGGGAGTCCTGGATGAAGGACAGTGGATTGCTATGGACCATAATAACTAAAAGATTATCTCTGAGCCTGCCTAGGATGTGGGGGCTATAAGGGCTAGTTTTTGTAGGAGAAAAGGGGAAATAGGTCAAAACCGGTATTACTCCAATAATGGCCTTAATGCTCAGTGGCATGGCCTAGTATTTTTCTTTGCTTTCAATGTCTATCCCAAGGCTAGTGGCTTCAATTAGTCCAGGGTCCTCGACCTTTATATTCTAGATAAGATGAGGAACTATAAGCCTATTCCCCTTGCTTCAATTATCATTAACTCTATGCGTGAGGTTGTGGCCTCTAACATTGTAGCCAAAGCCCTTAAATTCCATTTGGTTATTATGTGTATTTTGAGGGACTTTAAAGTACGACTGGATGGAGAGTTGAATGAGCTTACTACTGACCGCAACCTAGTGACGGAGCATACCTTAATTCAATGTGGATATTACTATGATAAGAGGGCCAAGAGATGGAAGAGGCTGTATGAGGTGTAGTACCCCGAAATAGAAGAGCTTCCCCCTGATGAGGAGGAGGAAGAGGAGCCATCTGCTAGACCTGCCTCTTGTGCCACTAGCTCTCATTCAGGAACTGATTTTGAGGCACGTATGGAGGCTCGAAGGAGACCTAAATGACTTTCCTTCTCCAACTTCACGATTCTATTACCGACATTCATCAACACTAGGAGGTCCAAGATCAAAAGTTGACCACTTTGATCCAAAATGTTACTGGTGCTTCTTCCAATGGCGAAGCTGACAATGATGACAATGAGGATGACTTTTGACTACTCTTTTTTATTTTAATTTTCTTTTCTGTTATTTCTTTTTTTTAATTTTAATGACCTTTATTAGCTTGTAGGTGTCTTTTCTTTTCTTTTTTGTGTCTTTTATTTTTTTTTTTACTTTGTTTTTCTAGATTTATGTTTTTTTTTCCTTGTTTTATTTTTTTTAGGTACTCTTGTAATGACCCTTCCTTGAGGTGGATTCAAACATGGTGACACGATAATATAATAGAATTATCTTCTTAACTTTATTCTTCTTTTTTATTCATCTTGGTCTTCTTGGCTGTATTTTTATTGTTCTATTTTTTGCCATTGAGGATAATGTCCAGTTTAAGTATGGGGGAGAATAAGGTTGAAGAAATGCTTTTCCATATCATTTTGTGAATATATTTGTGATAATTCTTTCAAAAATTTCAGTAGTTTCATTGTTAAGCAAAGTTGTAATTCTTTTTCTTACTTGGATATGAGTTTTGTCATTCATTGATGAAATTGATTTTGTTGGACAGGATATTATGTAAGACTTGAGAATTTTGATTAATCTTGTTTATGCATTAATGTTTGAATCTTATTTAACTCATCTAGTTTGAATATAAAGGATGTGATGAATATGGGAAGAGTTTATTGGCTAACTCTTGTATTATGAGTTTAAATTTTGCTAGCCTTGAGTTATGATGAAAAATGTGAGTTGTGAAAAGATCTTTGAGAGGAAAAGTTGAGGAGTATTATGAAAAAAAAATTGATTTGAGTAGAAAAATGACAATGAGTAGAAACAACACTGTTGTTGGTGTGAATTGGAAAAAATGCTCTTATTAATGATTGTTGACGACCTTTAGCTGAAAAGAGGGTTAATATGAAAAGAAGTAGCAAGTGAATTTGCTGCACTCTCTTGAAGCTATCCCAAAGGAAAAAAGGCAAGAAAGAACATAGAAGGAAAGAATTTTTGGAAAAAATGATGAGTGATGATTGTAAAAAGGGCTAATACGGTGTGTGACAAGAAATCTATGTCAATTCCCTAAGTCATTGAAAATTTTTGAGAGAAAAAAAAAAAATTGGAGTGCTTTCATCGCATCATAACTTGAGTTTGCAATTTTTAGATTTATAATGATTGAGTTGAGAGATGGCTTGACCTACGTGATGCATATTATTTATATTTTTAGTTGAAGAGTGGAATAACTTTCTTAGACTAAGATATACACTTGATTAATTTAACTTCAAGAGTTTTGTGATGTCTTGTCTAATGTTTCAAAATTTGTATTATTTTCAAAAGATATGAATGACAAGAGTTGTATCTAAAGTTTGAAGGGAAGACATAATCTTTACTATGGTGAAGAAATTTTTTAATGAGAAAGAACTTGTGTTTTCTTGATAATGTGACTTAGACTAAAGTATTTTGCTTGAAGACAAGCAAATGTTAAAGTGTGGGGTATGTGATTGGGGTTAAAATCACCATTCTTTTTCTAATTATTTGAAGATGTTTTAAGATAATTTTTTTGTAATAACTAGGCATATTCCTTCCTATTTGACATTTTACTTGTAAAAGGTGTTTTTGGTAAATATGTGCAAATTTAAGTTAAAATCGAGCAGAAAGTGCACACAACTAGAGTAGACTTGGCACTAGGCCCAACTAATAGACCAGGCACTAGGTCCACTCTACTCCGATAAAAGAAATTGAGAAAGCTTAAGCGGAAAACCAGAACAGACTTGGCGCCAGGCCTAGCAAGTGTACCTGTCGCCGGGTCCATACTATCTGCCGAGGAGAAAATGTCAAAAAAAGAGGAAAAACAAGGGAAGAATAGAATGCACCTGGCGCTAGATGGGTCGAAGGTACCCAGCGCCAGGTATGCTCTGGAGGCGAATATTCTGTACACCGAATTAGGGCTTATCCAATGATTTTGGTATTTTCCTACTTCTACTCGGCCAAGACTTCCTCAGTCACGAAATTGGCATTCAAGAGGCCTATAAAAGCACATGAAGACACAATGGTTAGATATACAAGAGAGAGAGGTGAATTAAAGAGCAGAAATTTTGAATCTCTCATTGAAGTAGGAATTCACCCAAATCAAGGAAGATTGTTCAAGGGAGTCTTCAAGGAAGAAGAAAGAGGCATATCTATGAGTGCTTTCTTTTCTCTTGGTCTTCTTTTCCCTTAGCAATGATGTATTCAATGTTTTGATTGTAATTTAACATTATTTTGGGATTCATGATGTTATGTTAGTTTAGGTCTTTGATTAATTAATTATCATCTTTAGTGTTTGATTATTTGATATCATTGGTTATTAATGTGAGTTCTTCTAATTGACTTGAGACAACGATGTTAGGAGTTTCATTGCATTGATTTCATATTTGTCTAATCTTAATGGACTTGAGTGATGAAGTTAAGATTATAGGACTAAGTGATCAAAGATTAGTTGATTTTGCTAGAGCAAAGGATTATTTGCTAATTTTATACTTATAAGGAGTTGAACTTATTGCATGTTTTGATTATGTTAGTTTGATTAGCAAATTTGTTAATTTAATCAAAATATAGGATTCCATGGATTGGGAAACGAAGTGGATTTTTTTTAAGTAGATTCATGATCTGTGAAACGATTCAACTTTATTTTATATTCCTTCAAAATGCCAAGATGATAATTAGTTGAGAGAATTACTAGTTAGTTCATTATCATGTTTTCTAGGATAATTGTCTAAATTGCATAAACCTACATCCTTGAGTTGTGTGTGTGTGTGTGTGTGTGTGTGTGTCTATATATATATATATATATATATATATATATATATATATATATATATACAATTTTCTTACTTTATTTGGGATAGTTAAACATTGAATGAAAGTGATTAGTGCATACTTGTTCCTTTGAGGACCGATACTCGTTAATTCCCTAAATATGCTTGTGATGAGTATACTTGCTCAGATTTGTATTTTAGGATTAATGTTTTAATTAAAACTTAACTAAGGGATGGATTTAAAATTGATGATTTTACGCACCAAAAATTTACGCATCAATGCACAAGGCATGCATAATCGTGCAAGCTTGCTTAGCACAACCGTGCATATGCCTTGCATGGCCGTGTTAGCTGTAGGCTAAATGAAGCTATGTTTTCTTATTTTGTTTAAGTTTTAATTTGTTTCAATTTTAATTTCCATGAATTATTTTTTTAAATAAAGTACTTAAGATATGTTTTAGGACCTTCGAATAGTTGAGATTGTATCTTAATTAGTTAGGGTAAGATGCCTATAAATATGATATTATAACACTTTGTAAAAAACTTAGTTGATATTTGGTGAATTAAAAGTCCCTTTGTGAGCTTTTCTTTTTGGGTTCTTTCCATAAACATCACGACCATCTGGTTCTACTCCTTACCTAAGATTAGGTCCTAAGATAGATCAATTATCTCTCTAATTAGAGTTTTAGAGTCTAGTTCCTCTTAGGTTTCTCTTAGGAGATCTAATTGATTGCCTAAATCATCCTATCCAAAATGTTCTTAACACCTAGTTTGGTTAAGGGTAATTAAGGTTGATTTAGTATATTCAATTCTTTGAACTTAGAGTTTTTAAGATCCTTTGTTGTCCTAGAGTTCAAGTCTTTGGATTGGGTATTGATTGTACTTCAAGTTTTAACAACAAATTCATATTTTGGAACAATAATTGTGTTCTTGTTTTATGCATCAATTGATTCATGCGAATCACTTGCAAAATATCTTCAAGGATTCATATCAAAATTAGTATCAAAGCAAGAAAGAGCTTTGATTCTTATCAAGTCTTGTTGTGCAACAAAGTTTTATGCAAAAGTGACATAAAACGGAGCAATCTTGATGTAACACCCTACTACCTAGGCCCAACAGGGTCGTGGATGTCGCCTCGTCTATAGGACAAGGGGTCTTTATAACCATGTCACATAAAATAAAATAAAAGCAATACTTTAAAATTAATCTTATTACAACCTAAAAATACATGAACAAATCCAAAATAAATCGCTTGCTACCATCTCTCAAAACATCACATAAGAAAAATAACATAAAGTCTTCAAAGCATAGGCAACAAATCTAGCTATAGACCTCTACAGCAGGATCGCCCTAAAAACATGGCATAAAAGGTGATGAGATAAAAATCCCAGTAAGCCCGTGTGTGCTTTGAGTGTTTCAAATAAAACAGTTTATGTATGCAAGTTGTAAAAGTCTGATAAGAGAAAGTGATGGCAAGCATTAAATAAATGTTGAAAATAAAGAGTGGCGTTTTTCTTTTCAAACCATACATGTGCACAATAGATACAACCACTTAAAGGGGCAGCCATGGGTTACCACATATTGGATCCCATGACCACATGGTCAATATGCCACACGTTGAGCATATTGCCAGTCAGACTGCCACACATTGAGCATGTTGACAAAAGATAGGTGTACGGTCTACCGGGTGAGATACTCCTCCATCTCTACACCCAAACTTACCGATTGTCCACTCCGGAAACACACAGTCCACATGACTGAAACTTGCTAGCTCGGACCGGCATGACTAAGTAGTACTATCTCTTCTCCAAGTTGAGTTCGTCATCTAGAGGTGGCCTCCTACTAGAAGACTCGCTCTTGCTCTTCAAAACTAGTACTACTAGCCTACCCTTATTGAGTACTCAACGTTGATTGTTGGAAATAGCAATTAAGGGTTTCTAAAATTCTTGTCAAAGTTGGGTTTTAGAAAGAGTTTAGTATTTTGTGTCAAACTACTTGTTTAATTTTCAAATGATTTGCTTGACTGGAATAAAAAGGGAAACAGTTCTTAATTGCCTTTACAAAATGAATGTCCATACACATCACATTTAGCTTGTTATAGTAATTTTTTGTCTTCAAATAATTCAATGCTGGAGCTTACCTGATTTTTTGCTTGCTCGAACTTAACAAAAATCCTCTAAGGCTGACCTAACCCCGCCTGGGGTAAACACATGGCATAAGGTTATACTCGAGCTATACTTGCCTTACACAAATAATTCCTAGTTCAACTAATTACAGTCATGACCTTAATGTCCTAGGCTTTAAGGCTAGATAATAAAATATTTTATAAAATAAGTCTAGCTTGATAAGTTAAAATAACTAGGGGTTCTAAAATAATTATTAATAAGGTATATGTTCAAATAATAAATCTTGAGTACTATTGTTAATAAATAAACTAGGGTTTAAAAGTTGAACAATTCTAATTAATATTAATAAATGGTAATTTAAAAAATAGTTTTATTATAAATAAATAATAAATTACAATTAATTTTTAATAGATAATAAATAATTTGCAATAAATAAAATTAATAATAAATGAATTATATTAAATTTTTGTTTAATAAATAACAAACAAATTTTAATAGAAATAGTATTTATGAATATAGGTAAAAGTTTGAACTATGGTCTACAAGGTCCTTAATATTTTATTTGTTATTATTATTTATATAAAAGATCTTATTTACTATTATACATATATATATATATATTATTTTTAATAAAAGATATTATTTAGTAAAATATCAATATTTCATTTAATATTCCATTTCCAAAACTTCCTAGGAATTTTGAAATCTTTAGAGAAAAATATGTTGGGTATCTCAAGCTCGTATCTTATACTACGCATCGGAAAATAAAACGAGATACCATCCCAGGACCCGTCTATGTGTGGAAAACAAGACATAATGATAATAAAGACAACAACTTTTACCTTTGGGTGATCGTCCAAAGAACAAAATTGATCTTCTTCAAGTCGAGGCGCGATCCAGCAATCCTCTTATGCAAACTCCACGAGAGTTGGACGTCTAACCACAACAATCACAGTGTGTGATTATCTCTAACAGTAATCCACACAGAGGAATACTCAAGCACCAAAATTTCCTATGCTAGTAGAAAAAGATGGCGGCTAGGGCTGTTTTCGTTTTCAGCAAAACGAGAGAGAGAGAGAGAGAGAGAGAGAGAAGAAGAAGAAGAAGAAGAAGAAGAAGAAGAAGAAGAAGAAGACGTTTGTTTTGTAGCTCCTATTTTCGTGTGAATCACCCTTGGATTAGGGTTTCAAGCATATCCAATATATGTTCCAAAATTTGCTGAAAATATGAAATTCTAAAACAATTAGAATTTCCTAATTGTAATTGGAAACATCAAGTTCCCACAATTACAACTTGGACCACAAATTATAATTAATTATAATTTGTCCACAACAACTTCTCTTTCTCACAATTAACCCCACTATGTTATCAAATAACATCTTGAGTATATAATCCTCTATTGTGTGTGACCTATTAGATTCCCAGCCAATTGGTAGTGAACATGAATTAATCCAAACGTCTTTGAGATTAATAATCCATAATTAATTAGAATTAATCCTATTAATTCTAATCAGGATTGGTTTATTACTTCATCAATTAATAAACCCATATTTCCAAATCATGAGCGGTATCTAGCAACACATCATGACCACCCAAGAGTCCAGGAAGTCAAGTGGCTTGACATGAACCTTCAATAGCAAACTTCAGTGCAATTAACTCCTTTCACCATACAATATCTCATTCGGTTTGGAGTACAGAATTAATGCAAACTCCCTCCAGAATATATATTAATTCTGGACCGAATATAACTATACTTGTACCAGGAACCCACTACTCTCAATGTGTCTCAATTGGAACCCTTTCCAATACACATACGCCTTGGCCAAGGACTTATGAGTAGTAATTCCTACAAGTGGTCGTGAGATATTCGCCCCTACTATTAGGAGTGCTGATTCCTTTATTGACCCTTTCAACTACTTTCGTTTACCTCACAATGTACCCAATATCCATCCTATAGGCAGCCTTCAATCGAGCTCCGGAGATTGGAATCAAAGTACGAAGCTCAGCAAACAAAGTACTTTGGAGATCTCAAGTCTAAGGATACTTGCACATTTGCTATATTGAGATTATATCACTGGCACTAAATAGTTATCCATGTGATTATCTCAAAGTTAGGTCATCCAATGAACTTATTCCATTAACAAGCATCCATGTATTAACTTTGAGTAACTCAATACTCATGGATATGAGAACCACAGCCTGATCAAATTAGGAAGTCTAACACATGCTAGTCTTAAAGCATTAACGATGTCCTATCTCATTAATACTATGACTAGGGACTATTTAAGTACTAACACCATCTAATGTTATAGTAATCTCATATCATGATCTCTATCATGATTTCCTTAACACAGTATTGTACTAGGAACTTTATCGAACAATTATATTACTTAAAGTATACAAAAGAAACAGTAAGATAAATAATGCATTTTATTAAAATAAAATGTGTCATATACAATGTACAAGTGATTGCCTCTAGGGCACAACACTAACAAAATATAGTAATAATTTTATTAAATAGTACCTAGATGCTAGGAATTGAGATTTAGTTTTGACGTCATTTTGTTTTACTTATAGGATGACGAGAAGATCTGCAACTATGAACATAGACTAGCCCTTTAAGTGTGGTCCCGCGAGTGGTAGAGTATCTAGCCCAATCCTTATAGCGGATTCATCACCATCTAATTCAGAGACAGAACTGGAGGGTGGATGGCTTTTATGTGAGGAAGAGTAGATCATGAACCACATATGATGGAAGACTTTGGTGTAGAGGAAGAACCAAAGAACCTAATACTTGAAATGCCTGAACTTGAGGAAGAAGGGGATGTGGTTGAGTATGAAGGAGACGATGAGGGAGAGATAGGGGAGATAAGAGAGATTGGTGATCAGAGTGAGAATGAACTAGAAGGACCTGGGGATGAGGGTGAGATAAGAGTGCTCGGGGGTGAGGGTGGTGAGAAAGTGATTGAGGTTGATGGTGAGGAGAAGGATAGGGTTGATACACATGTGACCCTATCTATAGAAACCTTCTCGCCGTAGCCATGTTGAAATCCATCAGGATACTCACATCCATAGTCAGAGATGGATTCTATATTCGACAACCAAGTATGGACTTTGTTTGATCCACCCAAAGGAATTAAACTGATTAGGTGCAAGTGGGTTTTCAAGAAGAAAATGGACATGGATGGTAATTTAGTTACCTATAAAGCACGACTAGTGGCGAAAGGTTATCGTCAACAACATGGTATTAACTATGATGAAACCTTCTTGCCAGTAGCCATGTTGAAATCTATCAGGATACTCCTAGCTAATGCTGCTCATTATGATTATGAGATTTGGCAAATGGATGTGAAAATAACTTTCCTAAACAGAAATTTGACTAACTGTATATGACACAACCTGAGGGTTTCACATCCAATGATAGCACAAAGGTGTGCAAGCTGCAAAGATCCATTTATGGACTTAAACAAGCTTCTAGGAGTTGGAATATCTGTTTTGATGAAATAATCGAAGAGTTTGGTTTCATTCAAAACATGGATGAGTCTTATGTATACAAGAAGGTTAGTGGGAGTGCAATCATTTTCTTATTACTTTATGTGGATGACATATTACTACTAGGAAGTGATATACCTGTCCTGCAAATGGTTAAAATTTGATTGTCCAAACGATTCTCCATGAAAGACCTTGGAGAAGCAACTTATATTCTTGGAATAAGGATCTATAAGGGTAGATCCAAAAGGTTGCTAGGTCTTTCGCGGTCTACATACATAGATAAAGTGCTAAATAGGTTTAGCATGGATCAGTCCAAAAAGGGATTCATACCCATGTCACATGGTGTAAGCCTTTCAAAGTCGATGTCTTCTAAGACACAAGTTGAAAGGGATCGCATGAGTAAGATTCCATATGCCTCGGTAGTTGGATCTATCATGTACGCTATGATATGTACTAGGCTTGATGTATCTTATGCTCTCAATTTGACAAGCAGATACCAATCTAACTCTGGTGAGGGTCATTGAGCGGCTGTAAAGAACATTCTAAAGTACTTACGAAGGACTAATGATATGTTCTTAGTATATGGAGAAGGTGATTTGAAAATAAATGGGTATACTGATGCCAATTTTCAATCTGACAAAGATGATTTTAAATCACAATCTGGCTACGTGTTTATGTTGTGCGGAGGGGCAATAAGTTGGAAAGGTTCCAAACAAGATACTATTGCCAACTCTACGACAGAAGCTGAGTACATAGCCGCTTTTGAAGTAGATAAGGAAATAAAAATAGAGAGAGTTCCCACGGATAAGAACATACCTGACCCTTTTACGAAAGCACTATCCCAAAAGAAACATGATTGTCATGTTGAGTCATTCGGTATTAGATACATGAATGATTGGCTCTAGTGCAAGTAAGAGTTTGTTAGTGTTGTGCCCTAGAGGCAATCACTTATACATTGTATATGACACATTTTATTTTAATAAAAGGCATTATTTATCTTACGGTTTTTTTTTATTTACTTTAAGTAATATAACTATTTAATAAAGTCCCTAATACAACACTGTGTTAAGGAAATTATGATAGAGATCATGATATGAGATTCCTACTACACTGGATGATGTTAGTACTTAAATAGTCCTTAGCCATAGTATTAATGAGACATGACATCATTAATGTGTTAAGACTAGCATGTGTTAGACTTCCTGATTTAATCAGGCGGTGGTTCTCATAACCGTGAGTATTAAAATACTCAAAGTTAACATATGGATGCTTCTGAATAGAACAAGTTCATTGGATGACCTAACTTTGAGATAATCACATGGATAATTATTTAGTGCCAGTGATATAATCTCAATATAGTAAATGTGCAAGTATCCTTAGACTTGAGATCTCCAAGGTACTTTGTTTGCTGAGCTTTGTACTTTAATTCCAATCTCCGGAGCTTGATCAAGGACCACCTATGAGATGGATATTGATTACATTGTGAGGTAAACGAAATTAGTTGAGAGGGTCAATAAAGGATTCACCACTCCTAATACTAGGGGCGAATATTTCACGGCCACTTGTAGGAATTACTACTCGGAAAGTCCTTGGCTAAGATAATTGTGTATTGGAAACAGTTTCAATTGATACACATTTAGAGTAGTGGGTTCCTGGTACAAGTACTATTGTATTCGAGCCAGAATTAATTCTGGAGGGAGTTGGCACTAATTTCGTACTCCAAATTGAATGAGATATTATATGGCGAAAGGAGTTAATTCCACTGAAATTTGTTATTGAATGGTTCATGTCAAGCCACTTGACTTCTTGGACTCTTGGGTGGTCATGATATGTCGTTAGATATCGCTCATGATCTGGGAATATGGGTTTATTAATTGATGAATTAATAAACCAATCCTGATTAGAATTAATAGGATTAATTCTAATTAATTATAAATTATTAATCTCAAAGACGTTTGGATTAATTCATGTTCTCTACCAATTGACCAGGAAACCTAATAGGTCACACACAATAGAGGATTATATGCTCAAGATGTTATTTGATAACATAGTGTGGTTGATTGAGAGAAAGAGAAGTTGTTGTGGATAAATTATAATTAGTTATAATTTTTGGTCCAAGTTATAATTGTGAAAACTTGATATTTCCAATTACAATTAGGGAATTCTAATAGGATTAGAATTCTCAGTTTTGGGAGGGAAATTTCGTGTTAGAGATAATCACACACTGTTATTATAGTGGTTAGTTTGCATAAGAGGATTGCTGGATCGTGCCTCGACTTTAAGAAGATCAATTTTGTTCTTCAGACGATCATCTAAAGGTAAAAGCTATTACCTTTATTATCATTATGTCTTGTTTTCCACACATAGACGGGTCTTGGAAGGGTATCTCGTTTTATTTTTCGCTGCGCTGTATAGGATACGAGCCTGGGATACCCAACACTAGCATGCTTAAACATTCATAATTCTCTTAAGATACGATGATAATTCATTGTTTCTCAAGGAAATCCATATAGATTAATCATGAGCAATCATTCTTATGTCCTAATCCCAATCCCTTCATTCATATGCATATACTCAATCCCCCATTCATATTCTATTCTCCTTATCAACATCTAAAAGATATGAATTCAGAATTAAAAAGAAGAATTAAGGAGAAATACTTGATTGATGTGTACTTAGATGAAGATTTAAGAAGGTCCACGCAATTGAGAGTCTTGAATTGTCCATGAGTGGAGAAAAATAGCCATGGTTGTAATCCACCATTTTGGCTGAGAGAGAGAGAGAGAGAGAGAGAGAGAGAGAGCATTAGCATGATATGTTGTAGGTTGAATGGAAGAAGATGAACAAAGAAGTTGTTCTTGGTTACCTTGATGATGTTCTTGAGACTTCAATAAAAAAAACTGGTTTTGATCCAAATGCCAATTCTTGTTTTCGAGATTTGATGTTATAAATTCTAGAAATGAGCTTTAGCGAGTATGTAGGAGTAATATGGAGCTTTTGAGAGGGATTAGAGGTGTTTAGAGTAGGTTTTGGCTTGAAGAATGGTAGTGTGTGTTCTTGGTGAAAATTGAGAGAGAATTTGAGAAAAATGTGTGCATGAATTCTAGAGAGTGCTAGTCGAATAGTTTATAGAGTTTCGAGATTTTGGTTTTTAGCTTAGAGAGGAAGAGAAAAATCTGATTGTTTGAAATTCAAAAGGAGAAATTTGAGAAGTGGTTTGAGGTATAGGATATGTTAATGGTGTTTGATTGATAGAGGTTTCTTAGAGCTGTAATGGAGCCAGCTGGACTGGTTTGCTTTTGCTGAAATGAATGGAGATTGATAGAGCTTTAAGGCTGGCCGACATTCAGAGCTCAATGGCAGAAGAATTTCTTGTTAGGAAGCCTAGTACAAGGGTGTTTTCATGGTGCAAATGCTGGAAATTTTTTAAGTTCAAATTGTAGTTTGAATGGAGTGATCTTAGGAGATATTTGATGTGTGGTTATGGAGTCCAAGTGTGCAAGGTAAGTAGAGAGGTTGATAGTGTTTAGTTCATGGCTGAACAAGGGTCATTTTACAGAGGTTTGAGGGTGGTTTCTTCAGTCTAGGCCTAAGGGAACAAAGTTGGAAATTTCTGGTTTCATGGTGTCCTATGGTTCGAATATTTGCTGCAATTTCCTATGCAGTTTTTTGCAATATTCTAGCCCAATTTGCAGAGGTTCTTGAGAGGTGTTTGAGGGTCCTTTAAGGCTGGTTTCCAGCCTTTTTTATGGAGGAAAAGTAGAGGAGTTCTGCTGGATTGAAGGTAGAAGAAAACAGCTTCAGTTTTTTGGTTGAAGGTAACGAAATTGCCCAGAATTTTTTTCTGGTTTGTGCAATTTTTTGTGCAGTCCAAATTGCACAAAATTTTCAATCTTCAAGCTGAATAAATTGGCCATATTTCTAGCAGTAAATGAGTAAGAAAGCTGGCTATGTTTTTCGAAGGTTAGGCTGCTCAAGAATCTGGGAAATTTCCAGGTTTCTTCCATGAAGAACATGATCACTATGAAGATGAGTTTGAAGGTTCAACCATGGTGATTAATTTTTTTTGGGAACCTTTCCTAACTCCTCTACTATTTTCAGTCAATTCTCCAACTTCCAAGATCCATTTTCAAAATTCAAAGAAAAGAGATCCTTGTTGAATTTTCTGGAATTAAAAAAATGGATTTTGATAAATTTTGAACAAATTTAATTTGTGAAGGTGTTAGGATAAGGTAGAGGTAATAAAAGGACAAGAATTCCTTTAGAAATCTTTTTAGGACATGATGATAGAATTAGGACATTCTCTTCATGTCTCCCCTAAGACAACATTCCTATCTTTATGGAATGTAAGAAAATAAAATTTTAAACTTAACTAAGATAATCATGATTAAAACTTAAGTGATAGGATTTGAACTCATGACCTTAGAGATTAGTTCGCTATATTCCATAGCTTCTTGGACAACATCAAGATATAAAGAATTTTAAGGAGGAATTCAAGCCTATAAAGCTTACATGCCAAGAGTCAAAAGGATTGCTATGAAATAATTGCTCAAAATAAGTCTAAAAGAAGCCAATTGTGACCATAAATTCATATGCAAAACTCAAAAAAACTCATGGGAATGTATTGGAGGTCAAAGGAGCATAGTTTGGAGTGCAAGACATCAAAATAAGCTTAATAAAAAGGAGCGGTATGGCTTGGTACAAGGCAAGTAGTGCCACCTACAATTTGGACACTTAGAACACACATTGCACGGCTTGTTCCGAGTATCCAGATGTTAGGCAGCAAGTCGTACTAGAGTAGGGCTGGCCAAGTTTTTGCTTGGCACAACTGTTCACATGCCTTGCATGGTCATGCAAGCTACAAACCAAAAGAAGCTATGTTTTCTTGTTTTGTTTAAGTTTTTATTTGTTTCCTTTTTACTTTCATGAATTGTATTATTTAACTAAGTAATAAAACATGTTTTAGGACCTTTTAATGGCTGAGATTATATCTCAATTAATTAGGGTAAAATGCCTAAAAATATGGCATTATAACACTTTGTAAAATACTTAGTTGATATTTGGTAAATCATAAGTCTATTTATGAGCTATTCTCTTTGGGTTCTTCTCATAAACATCAAGACCATCTTAAGGTTCTAGTCCTTACCATAGATTAGGTCTTTAAACCACTAAGAATAAATCAATTATATCTCTAATTGGAGTCTTAGAGTGTAACACCCCGGAAACCTAGGCCCGCCAGGGCCGGGGATGTCGCCCCGTCCAAAAGACAATGGGTCTTTATAACTAGGTCACCCAAATAAAATAGCGGATTAAAATAATACTTTAACTCAAAATTTTATTATATCCCAAGAATAAATCCATGAATTCCTAAACACAAATCCATAAATAAAAAAACTATCCACTCTCAACTCCCCAAAGCAATACATAAGAATAAATGACAACATTCTCTCCAAGGCAGATAACACTAGCTACTCATCCTCACAGGAGGATCAACCTGAAATCATGGTAAAAAGAGTGATGAGACAGAAATCTCAGTAAGCCCCGTGTGTGAGTTGGGCTAAAAAGACAAAACACTTTTCATGATGCATGCACTAGCAGTATATCAAAAGCTTGTCATGCCTTCTTTACAAATTTAACTCTCACTTTTTGGAAGATAGTAGTGAGAAGTCATGAAGCAAAATGCTCTTAAAATATTCTGTTTGGATAGATATGAATAATTAAAAGATATTGAGCTTCGAATAAAATTCTAATGACACTTTAAAATAGTTCCACAAAAATAGCTCATCAATTTAAGCAACCAAGTTAATCTGACAGGGCACAGCGGTGGCTCTCACACCAGGTGAAGCACTTGACCCCCGACAAGTGGTGAAAGGGCACAGAGGTGGCTCTCACTCCTGTGAAGCACTTGACCCCCAACACCTGGTAGGTGTACATCTTACCGAGTGAGATACTCCTCCCTCTCTCACTCAATCCAAACCGGTTGTCCCACTTCTGGCCGTCGATTCTACCAGAACCCCGTCGCTAGCTGAGGACGGCTCAACCTTCTATACTGACGCCTTGATCGAAAAGAGTCAACCTCTCGGACGTGGCCACCTGCCGAGAGATATCCCCAGACCAACCAAAGGCTAGTATAAAGGCCTAGCCCCCATTGAGTACTCAACGTTATTCAATCTTCACAATTCATAAGGCTCCATAGTGGAACCTACAAAATTAGCTCAATACAGTTCCAAACAACATTTTTCAACTCGTACAAAAATTTTAGAAGGCATGGTTTTAAGTCAATAATTTATTCCACAAATTCATAATGGAGGAGCCACATGCTCAAATAAGTCATGTTGTGATTTTCAAAAATTAGATGCATGCCCAAAAATTTATCTCCTGCATATTCAAAACAAATCAAAATGTTTGATGCTTGGCTCCTAAGTCATGCCTGACACATTTTAAAAATTTATAAATCTAGAAGTTTCTAAAATTAGAAGTTTTCCAAATGTAGAAAGTTTCCAAAATAAGAAGGTTCCAAATATAGAGGTTTTCAAAATTAGCTACCATGATAAAAATTTCGTATTTGCAAAAGATACTCACCAACCTTACTTTCAAACCAAGATAATAAAATAAAATCAATTTCATGAATGCAAGGGAACTTACCTTATCCTTAAGCCTAGGGTATGAACTCTAGTAGGTTGGTCCATAACCTTGACAATCTTCTAAATCTATCAAAGAGTTCATATAAATTAATTACAACATTTTCTAGATCATCCCAAAAGAAAATCAAGTCCAAAATCGACTTTCACAAATAAAACAAACTCAACTCACTACTACCATGATCCTAGTGTCCCAAGCTTTAAGGCCAGATAATAAATAAAAAGGGTTTATAAGCTAAGTCTAATTTGATATTTAAAATAATTATTGTTTTGGAAAATACGTACTAATAAGTTGAAGGTTTAAATCTTGCTAAGAAAGATTTAGAGTTTATTTGAGAAGAGTCCTAGGTGGAATTAGGTAAAATAATGATTTATTAATAATTTAGTTGTTAGAAAATAAATGATAACTAAAATTAGTTGAAAATAAATTTAATGAGTCTTGCTTGAAAGACAATAAATAAATTTTTAATTGGTTTTGATTAAAATATAATAATTAAATTTTTAGTAATAAATATTTTACTAATTATGATTGTTTCCATAAAAGACTTTATTTGATATTATCATTCTATATATAATATCTATATATTTTATTTTCTAGCAAAAGCTGTAATTTATTTGACTAAAATATTCTTATTATATATAATAATCGAAATTTACCCCTCCTAGGGTTTTTTGGAAATTACTAGCAAAATCCCATTATGAAATATTTTATTCATGAAATAAAAATTAGCTTAGGGACAACTAGGTCATGATCATATTTCTATGGTTAACCACAATCATGAGCATATACAATCATTTAATTCATCAAATCATCCAAATCATGTATATAAGCATAGATCTAGACTTACTAAGGCATGATTTAACTATTACTAGCATAAATATAATCATAGCTTCAATAATCACACAAGAATATAATTCCTATTCATCATAGATGACATAATCTCTAGCATACTTGATCATGGAGACATACATCAAACCCTAGAACACCATATATTCATCCAAGATAAGCAACTCATGCAAAAATCCCATCTCCAACATATTCATACATATGTTCATGCTTCAATCTCAACTCATCACAACAATATATACTCAACCCTATTCATGATTCATCTTCTATCAACATCATCCTAGAGACATGAGTCTAGAATTTAAAAGAAGGGTTAAAAAGGCTTACTTGATTGATGAATACCTTGAAGGAGTTTCGATTGAATCTAAACCCCTAGATGCCTAAATCCGTCCAAATGAGATGAAGGAAGCATGGCCATGGTTGATGAAATCATTCGGCCAAGAGAGAGAGAGAGAGAGAAAAGAGAAGAAGAGAGTACATTAGCATGTTTAATCACATATATATTCATTAGAGATCAAAGATTAGCGAAGATGAAGTTGATTGAACAAACCTACCTTGAAGGTGTTCTTGAGCTTTCACAAAATTTCTGGTTTTTTATCCAAAAAAGCAAGTTGGAATTTATAGTTTGATGTTAAAAATGGCACGGATGGACTCACAGCAATGAATAGATGAAGTCTGGGATTTTTAGAGGTGGTTTGAAGTGATTTGGAGTGGTATTAGGTGAAAGGAAGTAGTAGGTGTTCTTGGTGTAGTGTGTGTTCTTGATGGCTGAAGAAAAATCGAGAGGAATGGTTGTTGTGGCTGCCGAATTTTCTGTGGAATGAAGGCTGCCAAAATTCTATAGGGTTTAGGAGGATGTTTCTCTGATTTGAGAGGGAAACGGAAAGGTTAGTTGTTACAATCCTTGAAGAATATTTTTAGGAAGTGAATTTGGAAAGTAAATATCCTAAGAATATCTTGATTGTTTGGACAGCTTTGAAGTCTGCCATGGCTGATTGTTTGAGCAAAATTTCGTGGGATTAATGCTGGCTTATGGAGGCTTATGGTGGCCAAAATTAGGGTGTACAATGATGAAGAAGAAGTCTGGTCCATTGAGCAAAATATTATGGAAGGTTGCTAAATAAGATGGCTGAAATTTTGGAAACTAATCAAGCTAAATTGCAGGGATTTGTTTGAGAGATTTTTGGACAGCCATTAATGGAATTTCGTGCAGAAGTTCAAGGGGATCAATGGAGCTCTATTTATGGAGGTTTAAGGAAGGTTTTGACAGATTAGGGTTGGTGTTTTGGCTGGAAGAGAGATAGGAAACAAGCTGGACAAAAATCTGCACAAAAATTTCTCTGCACAGTGAATTTTCTGGCAGATTTTCGTCTGCCACTTCCAACCATTTTGCAGTGAGTTGGAAGGGGGGTTTTAGGGGTATTCAAGGCTGGTTTCCAGCCTTCTTCATGGAGGAAAAACATGGCTAAGGTGCTGCACAAAATCTGGAAGAGAACAGCTTAGTTTTGGGCTCTCAAAACTGATTTTCGTACAGGATTTTTTTCTATTTTACTCCAGCTTGTGCAGTCCGAAATTGGCCCAGACTTTTCAAGTTTCAAACTAATCCTAAAGACCATTTTTCTGGAAGCATTTTGGAGGGAATTTTAGCTAGAAATTTCGCCCTTTTGAAGGTACAACAAGCTGGAAAATTCCAGCTCATTCCATGAAGAAAGATGAACTAAGCTAGAGGAAAATTTCAGCAAGCTTACTAGAGGGATTTTTCCTCTTGGAATTCCTCACAACTCTTCCATATTTTTCAGACCATAAGAAGTCTTTCACCAAGACATTTTGATCCTAAAAGTTCTCAGCATTCTACTGAATTTTCTGGAAAGAAAAAGGCTAGAACATCTTGATCAAACTAATGAGTTGAGCATTGAGAAAAATTAAAGAACAAGGAAGAATGAATTTCCCTTCAATAATTTCGAGTAGAGTAAAGAGTGAAATGAGAATTCTCCTAACATGTCTCTCCTAGGACATTATCACCACCTTGTTCTAGGCTCTAAAGGCCAAAACTAATCCTCCCTAAGCAAAAATAAAATTTAATCTAGCTAAAGCTTCTATGATGGAATTTGGACTCTAGACCTCAATAATCTATTCCAAAGCTTTAACCACTAAACCACAACAACTCTTGTTGCTATTTCTACTAGAAAAATTATTTTCTATTCAATCCACAAGCTATCTCCCTATTTTCACCCCGGGCAAAAATTACCATTTTGCTCTTCTCACTAAATAATCATAATCAAGCCCTCTAAACTATAAAACACAAATTCAATGCACATAAAATCATATAAAAATATATTTAAACATGCAATAAAATATGATATGCATCCCAACCCCCTTACTCTAAGGTTGGTTTCGACTGGGGTTTCACATAGAGTCTAGTTCTTCCTAAGTTTCTCTTAGAAGGTCCAATTAATTGCCTATATCATCCTATCCAAATTGCTCTTTGGTCTTAACTAGGTTGATAGTGCTTGGGATTAATTTAGTATATTTAATTATTCAAACTTAGGTTTTAGGATCCTTTGTTGTCTAAGGGTTAAGTCTTTAGGTTGGGTATTAATTGTTCTTCAAATTTTAACAAGTTGCTATTTTGGAACAACAATTGTGATCTTATCGTACGCATCAATTAAGTCACAAGAATTACTTGCACAAGACCCCCAAGGATTCGTATTAGGAATTGTCGTAATGTTAAAATATTTAGTAAACATGTGACTTTTGTTTCCCTCCCTTTCTTCATCGCAATTTCAGTGCTGATTTTAGTTTAAGTATAAATACTTTTTGAGTGTAAACATAAGATAGTTATTAAACTTCCACCTTATCATCATCCACTCTTGTTGAAGCAAGTTGCTAAAGTAAAACATGACACTGAAAAAAAATTAATCAAAACTAATGGCACTGAATGTAGAACTAAATGTCTACTAATGGAAATTTGAATCATATCACTCATTTTTCTTTTACATTTTGAAAATTTTGAATGAGATTTTTTCTCCCAAAAAAGGAAAATTTTCATAAATAGTCATTAATCTATTTTACTTGATGAATAGTTCCGAATCTTTTTTTTTTTTTTTTTTTACAATTTTTATGATACCCAATCTAAATACTTCCATTTTACAAAGTCTCATCCATCCAACACGCAAAGAAATCAAGCAAAATACTTCACATGGATTACAAGTGAGCATATTAATAAAGGGCAAAATTGGCACAACGTTTGTGCGTACCCAAATCAAATGGCGACCCAAACTAATTGAGAATGTTCCAACCTTTCAAATTAAGAAACTTCAACTAGACTTCATGTTCTTGAAGATATTCTTCTGTTGCTTCACAAAGCATAATGAAGCAGCCAAGAATGAGCTTTTGGGACCTCTTGTGGCCAATATTGGAGCTCAATTAAGAAAAGTAGGACAGTGACTTTATGCTACTAGTCAAATACCTATACGTAGAGGCTAAACTAAAAAATAGGAAATCGTGGCTTCAAATTTTCTTCATAGGGTACATGTAATAACCCTCTCAAAACCACCTTTGACTATGGGGAAAAAAATTATGCATTGCATAGCATTTTGCATTTCATGTGCTATCTTAAAATTATTCTTGCATGGGTGCATGTGATTTTCAAAGTTGCTCTTGCATTTGATTTATTTGGTGAGAAATAATTGTGTTGTTGCATTGTTTGAGAGTTGTTTAAGTGAAGTTTAGTAGAGGAGATGGAAGGAAGAGAATTAGGGTGAAAAGAAATTCTTAGAGATATTAGCATTGGAGTTGAATTGGAGTAACGGGTAGGTTGGCGATTTCCCTTGGTGACTCGAGTTTGAATCTTACCTCTTGCGAATCTTAGCTTTTCTTTTTGAAATTCTTTTTCCTAGAATTCTCCATGTTTTGGCTGAAAAGACCCTAGCCATCCTAGTGAATTTTCAGCGCCATTTTTCTAAGGAAATAAGCCTCTATATTTATCTCCTAAATTCAAGGATTTTTTATGTGAATAAAGTTTACTTTTATTTTCAGCTTTTGTTCTCTTTGATTTTCGAAAAACCCTAGCTGAATAATTAAATTCAAACTTGATTTTAACTTACTAGATTTTGTAATGGATAGTTGGAATTAAAGTGTTATTTTTCTAGTTGGATACCTTGTTGATTTTGAACCTAGAACCCTAGCTAAAAATCTAGAAAAATTTTCCAGTTAGGTGCTGCCATTTTTGAAGGAGTTTTAGCTGAACTCAAACTCTTCCAATACTAGGAAATCTTATCTTAAATCCTTTAGCAAATCAGATTTTATTTCAATCCTACTTCAACTAGGTTTTTGCTCCCCTCTCCAGTAGAATTTCGGTAGCCTTCTACAAGCACAAGCTGTCCGAAATTCCTGCACTCCTAGGTGCAGTCCAACTCTTCAAACCCTAGCTCAAAACACCTAGAACACTTCTCATCAATTCAGATTACCTTAGCCACACAAAAATTAGATTTTACTCCTTAAAATTCTAGAATTTTGGCCAGCTTATGAACCAGAAATTCGGCCATCTTTGTACAGGAAATTTCGGCCAGCTTTGCACTCCAAATCAAACGAAAATTCTGCACACCAAAACATACCAAAACCCTCAGCTGATTAAGCTAATTTTCAGCACCTAAAACCTTCACCTTTTCTCTATGAATTACGGAAAAGCAACAACTAAAACAGTCTAAAATTTCTCCCCTTTGGTTCAGTGATTTTCGCACAGCACTTACGCCATCCCTGCACAGAATTTTAGTTGACAAAACCTACTCAAACTCTTCCTTGTTTTGGCCAAAAACTCTGAACACACACAGCCCTTCTCTTGAGCAATATTTCGGCCAGCATAGGAGAACAAGTCCAGAATATTTTCCCCTCATAAACCCTCCCAAATTCGGCATCAACAAGGTGCACAGCAAGCTGCACTTCTCGCCCTTACTGTCCAAGAGATCTAAAGCCATTAGGAGTCTTTCTTAACACTACTATCTAACCCTAAACGAATCTTCTCTAACCCTAAATCACAGTAGCCGACTACTCTCTCCATTCTACACAAAAATTCCAGCAAGAATCTCTCTGCAATTTTCGAATATCACAAGAACAATTCCTAGCAAGAAACCGATCATACTCCAAGGTAAGCAAAAACCATCCTAACCTCTTAATTCCTTCCTTCCCTCAATTCTTCTCTTTTCCTTCCCTTGAATCACACCACCTAAAGGCTGATTTAATCCTCTTTAGCTACTCTCAGCCAAAAGGAAGGAAAGAAGGCAGCTTTTCTCTTCTTCTCAAACGAACTCGGGACGATCACCATAGGAGCATCGAGATCTTGTTAACCCGGTTGTTGCAAGGTAAGGGAATCCTACCCTTGATGTTAGAACTAAGGTTTAATATGATTGATGATGTCTATTAGCATGATGAATGGGTATTTTGAGGCAAGTAATTAATTAAGCATATTCGATGGATAGCAATGCTATATCTTATTATGGTAATAATGGATATGAGTTGTGATGGTCAAGTCGAGACCTTTTTGATATAATATTCATGTCTTTGATGAATATATGGTCATAGTATATGAACTTTGGGGATTGGATAATTTATTTGGAGTTAGATAGCGGATTGTGAATTGTTATGGGAATAAATGAGTTTAGAGCATGTTTGAATCGATTGAGACCCTGATCATGATAATATGTGGTTCTAGATCAGGAGGATATTTGAAGGAAGCAAGTTGTGATTTTATCTTGTTTATCTGAGGCATATCAAGTAAGTCATTGCATAAACTCTTTTGTTAAATGTTGTGATGGCAAGTCAATGTTGTAAAGCTTTGCGAAGCTATTGTTAAACTATATTTACTTGAGTTGTAAACGTGGATATTTATTCTTTAAATGGTTTTGTCAAACTAACGATTTTATCAAGAAAACTATTATTTCTCCTAAATTTTTAGAAAACTCTTTTAAAGAAAACCACGTTGTACAAAGCCAAGGTATGGAAATTTTGAATCAGGAATTGACAGATATGTTCGTTGAGTACTCAATAGGGGTAGGCTAACAATACTAGTCTGGGAGGGCTAGAGTAAGTCTTCTAGCAGGAGGCCACCTCCAGAAGATGAGCTCTGCTTTAAAAGGCGATAGTATTGGTTGGTCAAGCGGGTCCGAGCTTGCATTTGTACCTGATAAGGAATTATTTATTTTCCCAGCATGGACACCCGGATGGTTTTGTCGGGTGTAGTGAAGGAGGAGTATCTCACCCGGTGAGCTGTACACTCACCTTGATCAGAATGCCCAACGTGTAGCAATCTGGTCCCGGCAAGGTGCACAAAATGTGGTGCCTTGTCCTCATGAAGCCTAACGTGTGGTGACATGACCTTGATTCGAGTGGAGGATTTGTTTTGTATAAAGTGCGATTATGTAAAAAACCCACTCCTTGCAAAAGGGAAATTATTTATGACTTGCCAAATATTTCTGCAAATATTTTTCTCTATGCATACACGAACTGTTTAAAATACCATGTGCAGACATAGGACTTACTGGGATTTAATCTCACATGTTTTATATCATGTTTTCAGGAGCTGGACTATGCTGAGCAAGCGAGGCATGTGATAGTTGAAGCTTTTGCTATTTTTCCATTTTGGTTCTAGGAGATAATTGTTGTTTAAGCTTCTGAACGATATTTGTTTTATTTCGTATTGCTCCATTTTGAGCCTGATGTAATAAGAGTTTTCTCTATTTATCTAAGTTTGATTCTTTTGGGGTTTGCCTTTATATTTTATATCTCGTTTTAAAGACCCCTTGTCCTCTGGGACGGGGCGACATCCCTGCCCTTTTAGGGTACGTAGTAGTGGGGTGTTACAGTACAACATCTCAAGCCAAAAATTGCAGATATTTATCTCGACTTTCTAGATCATTCCTTTAAATGCAATTTCTCCTAAAGCTATGAGATCTTAGACTTCATCAACACTAACTGTGTGAATATGATGCATCTCGAAAGCTCAAATTTTATTTTTAGGGGATGTATAGAGATGAAAATCAAAGAACTTGAAGAGATCTTAAGGTTTCTCAAAGGTTTTGTCAACTTTGCTATTGCACATGCCATCACATATGAGAAACTTGAAGATTTCTAGAATCATTTTCAATGTTCTACTAACAAAGCCGCATGTGTATTATTCCTGTTTTGGGTTAGCGAGGTGAGAAAGCCTAAAATTGATAGTGTGCTTTCTGATCTACGGCAAAAGATTGACCTTTTTCCCGTAAGACTGTAGCAATGTATCTTTGGGTTCTAAAGGCATCAAAATTTTCATGGTTAGATACCTTTTTGATAGTTGAAGTTGTTGCCAATTTGTTGATTATCTCCTGAAGAATCTGCAGGTGTCTATAAAGGATTATATTTCTGTCCTTGGTTCGAGTCGCCATTTGATTTAGGTACCTACAAGTGTGACACCCCGCCTTAAATGTCACTAGAAATGGGAAAATGGATGGACCATATGGCATGAGCATTTTTGTGTATTAACATATTTGGCATAGAATGAATGAATTTGTTTAAGTATGATTGTGGAAGGATTGTTGTTCTCTGGTGATGTTTGAGAAATCGCTATTTGCAATAATGATGGATAGAATATTCTAACATAAAACTATTAATTAGGAAATACACACGCACGCGCACGCACACACACACACACACACACACAAGTATAGCTAACTCTAAAAATGTGTATTTAATTATTGAGTAGTAGTTAATTAAAATAACTTATGTAACCACGTATTAGTTGATAAATATTTACTTATTTGTTATTCTTTAATATATTTGTGTAGTTACTATTTATATTTATTACATACTAATTCTAGGATTATTTCACTTATTTGCTCATGTATTAATTTTAGGAAGTATATAAATGTTAGACTAGCAAGATTTTTCTCTTTATTTAATTTATTTGGAAAGAAATTAGTTTTTCTTAATTTAAATATTTAATCTAGCTAGGAGAATATTTTGAGGAAGTTACTAGGCTTCTAGAGGCCTAGTAGCCGCCACCTAGAAGAAGGGAAAGAGGGAAAACCCAATTCTTATGTAATTGGAAAATTATCTTGAAAGAGATTTATTATTTCCAATCTTTTGAAACTTAGGGAAAATTAGAGAATAATCTCTTCCTATTTTCTCTCATATTTGCCGCCCCCTAACTCTCCAAATCCCCTAGGAACTATGACAAATTAATTATAAGAAGCTTTTAATTAGACAAAACTTAGGGAAGATAGGATTTTCCTTAATTCTTTTTCTATTTTGTAAACGGATCATAATATTCCTATTAAAACCCAGCTAAATCATATTTTTCAGCCCACCCTAGAAGTCATCTCTCTCTCTCTCTCTCTCTCTCTCTCTCTCTCTCTCTCTCTCTCTCTCTCTCTCTCTCTCTCTCTCTCTCTCTCTCTCTCTCTCTCTCTCTCATGAGATGTTGTCTTCTTTTGGCTAAAGTCTGATTATTGTATTGCTTATGGAGAATTTTTGCACAAAAACACAACTTCAAAGGACCATTCTTGGATTGATTTCTTAACGTTCTTGGTAGTAATGAAAGCTAGAGGACACCCACTCTTCCCTCTAAGGTTGTTTGAATTAGACATAATAAGAGGTAATGACAAAGTCAGTTCTTTTATTTGATTTTCTTAGATAATGCCATAATAGAGGAAAATTAGAGTTTTTAGATTTTAAAATTTGTAATGTGTTCGTTGATTGTAAATTTGTGATTGTTATTCGAACATACTTGGATATTGAAACAAAAACCACCTTTCAAAAGATTTGATGAAAAGAAAATACTTTTATTCTTTATTCTTGAAAGCTAAAACTTTTGTGATATTATGCTAGTTGTAAGATTTAATGCAAAATAAAATAGCAAAGTAATTTATTAATGTGGGGCCTATTGATATTGTAATCAAACATGTTTAGGATGTGTTTTTTGCCAGAGATCATGCAAGAAAACCCTAGGATAAAACCCAGTAATTTTTTAAAAACCTAAAGGGACAAAGTACCCTGTTTTTACTGGATATTTTTTATGCAGTTATTACTACCTGATAAAGTACGAATTTGAGAAAGGTAAAAATAAAGGAAACATAGATTTAGATGTGTAAATGGTAACTATAAAATTTTAGTCTAATGAGGGAATTAAAAGTTACGAACTTTTCTTTAATGCTAGTCCGTGCTAGGCAGAACACCGGTAGCGAAAAATAAATTTCTGAGTGTAATTGATGTCTGATTTTTGTGCAAGGCCACTGGTATTATGTTCTATATGTTTTTTAAGAACGTGTCTATAGAAATTGAGGTCATTTAGAGGTGTTTTCATATGTATTATATTATTAGGAAAGAAGGGTAAATTGCTGAAAATTGTGATCGGCTTAATAATTTTTAAGGAAACTCTCGAGTATTAATTTATATACATCTATAAATAAAATAATTATATGGGTTTACACTTGGGGATGAAGGAAAAGTTTATACAAGGATTTATTTGAAGATGTGCTAGTTGTATGTGAATGGAGAATTAATTATAAAAGGAATATGATTTCCTAAAGTATTAGGAGTATGTGGCGACTTATTTATTTTATGACTTTTAGACTTGGAAGCTTCTCAAGAGCAATGATCCACTCATTGGGATTAAGAAATTAATTTGCTATACCAAGGTAAGTTCTTGCATTAAAACCATTTGTGAAATATAGCAATTGCAAGTTGTCAAATGTTTTGTGGTAATTATGGAAACACGGTTTGTTGTGATTTTTTATTCTATTTCAACTCACGTACTGTTTTCTTAAACAAAAGGATTCCAAAACAACTCACTTGACTTTTGCACTAAATGATGTAATCAAAGTTTACCAAGTCATGCTTGAAACTCTCTTATTGGTTACCAGTTGTTGCAAATGTGGTTCTTGGTTACAAAAACGTTGATTAGTCAATAAGGGTAGACTACTAGCACTAGCCTTAGAAGGAGCGAGCTAGTTTCCCAATAGGAGGCTACCTCCGGGAGATGAACTTATTTTTTATTAGGCAATAGTACTAGGTAGTCAAGCCAGTCTGAGCTAGTGAACTAGTTCTAAGTGGAGCTGTATTTCTCTAGAATAGAGTGTTGGGTATCTCATGCATATATACAGTGCAGCAGAAAATTAAAACCGAGATACCATCCTAGAATCCATATATGTGTGAAAACAAGACATATATATATATAATAAAGAAATAAAGCTAACAGCTTTTACCTTTCTTTGTTTGTGTGGAAAACAAAATTTTCCTTCTTCAAGTATGATAATTGTGGCGCGATCCAGCAATCCTCTTAAAGAATCACCACGAGAGTTGTATGTCCAACCACTATAATCACAATGTGTGATTATCTCTAACAGAAATCCACACGGAGGATCTCACTCAAGCACCAAGATTTTCTGTGCTAGTAGAAAACAACAATGGTGGTTGAGGTTTTTCTTCCTTGTTCTTCTTGATCAGCAAAACTAGAAAAAGAAGAAGAAGAAGAAGAGTCTTGGTTTCCCTCTTGGAAAGAGTCACACGAGAGAGAGAGAGAGAGATAGAGGGAGAGAGAGAGGGAGAGAGATAGTCTAGAGAAAATAAAGATCATATCATCTCTTGTGATGATGGCCCAACACAAATTATCTTATGTGTGTTGATAAAAAAGCAACATTGACACCCATTGCTTCATGTGTGCCCTTTTGTTTTTTGTAGAATTGGATCATATAACCTTTGGTTTTCATGTTTTGTTTTTCATGTGTGACCATTGAAGTCACACGAAAAGCTCAACAATAAAACCACTTTGGTTATATCTCATATAACCAAAAGCCTCTACAAAAACCACATCTGAGAATTCCAAACTATTCTCCAATTGCAATTGGAACCCATCAAGTTCTTAGAATTACAAATTGGCCCATCAATTATAACTAATTATAATTTGGTCACATCAACTTCTCTTTCTCGTAATAAACCCCACTATATTATCAAATAACATCATGAGTATGTATTCCTCTTTTGTGTGTGACCTATTAGGTTTCCCGGTTAATTGGTAGTGAACATGAATTAATCCAAACGTCTTTGAGATTAATAATCCATAATTAATTAGAATTAATCCTATTAATTCTAATCATGATTGATTTATTAATTCATTAATTAATAAACCCATATTCCCATATCATGAGCGGTATCTAGCAACACATCATCACCACCCAAGAGTCTAGGAAGTCAAGTGGTTTGACATGAATCCTTCAATAACAAACTACAGTGCAATTAACTCTTTTCACCATACAATATCTCATTCGATTTGGAGTACGGAATTAGTGCTAACTATCTCCAAACTATATATATTAATTCTGGCCCGAATATAACTATACTTGTACTAGGAACCTACTACTCTCAATGTGTCTCAATTGGAACCCTTTCCAATACACATACGCCTTGGCCAAGGACTTGTGAGTAGTAATTCCTATAAGTGGCCGTGAGATATTTGCCCCTACTATTAGGAGTGGTGAATCCTTTATTGACCCTCTCAACTACTTTCGTTTACCTCATAATGTACCTAATATCCATCCTATAGGTGGCCCTCGATCGAGCTCCGGAGATTGGAATCAAAGTACGAAGCTCAGCAGATAAAGTACCTTAGAGATCTCAGGTCTAAGGATATTTGCACGTTTGCTATATTGAGATTATATCACTGGCACTAAATAGTTATCCATGTGATTATCTCAAAGCTAGGTCATCCAATGAACTTATTCCATTAACAAGCATCTATGTATTAACTTTAAGTATCCCAATACTCACAAATATAAGAACCACCACCTGATCAAGATCGGGAAGTCTTAACACATGCTAGTCTTAATATATTAATGATGTCCTATCTCATTAATACTATGACTAGGGACTATTTAAATACTAACACTATACAGTGTAGTAGGAATCTCATATCATGATTTTCTTAATACAGTGTCGTACTAGGGACTTTATCTAACAATTATACTACTCAAAAGTAATCAAAAGAAACTGTAAGATAAATAATGCCTTTTATGATATAAAATGTGTCATATACAAGGTACAAGTGATTGCTTCCAGGGCATAATACTAACATAGACAACTGGTAAGTTAGAGGGGTTTGGGACAAGGAAGAGTATCTCTACACAATGGGTCAATCACCTACTGTACTGTGATACACGATTTCACAGTACAAAGTTATGATGCAAGGTTTCATGACCCAGGGCTATGATGCAGGGTTTCATAGTCTATATTATTCTTGAGTGGTTGATGTTCTTGAAATAAGGGTATTTATTCAGAAAACAAATTGAAAACACCATACTTGTATTTAAAATGGTTGAATGTGAATGCAATTGCATTTTTGTTATTTCAAAATATATATCACGAAATTATTTCAAATGAACACTCTCACTTATAGGACTTATTGGGAAAATTATTTCTCACATTATTTCTGCATGTTTTCAGGCTGAGAGCACTTCTGACAAGGTTGGGGCTAACGTCCAAGATTTGTACTTTACATTTTTAATCGTTTTACTTAGAGATGATGTTCTGTCAATCTTTATTCTAAAACTCTATATGATTTTTTTTTTAGTTGTAATACGTTTAAGTTTTATTTGAGGGATTTCTTTGATTGAGCTATTTATTTACCTTGTTATAAAGACCTCTTATCTTTTGGATGAGGTGACATCCCTGCCCTTTTTGGGGTACGTAGATAATAGAGTGTCAGAAGTGGTACCAGAGCCGAGGTTTAGGCAGTACATATATGTTGATGAAACTATTTCTTTAAGCATTTAAATCCAATACTAATTTAGTTGTTACTTATTGTTATCCCTAAGGCCCTTCTCCTATATTTTGACTTATGACAAACATTGATGTAGACTAACTTGTGCAATCCATATGTGATAAGTCACACAATGTTTGACTTCAGTTCTTCTAAGGCATTCAAATAAGATTATTAAGCAACTTTTAAGCAATGGAATTCAAGAATGGGTGATCAAGATGAAGTTCAAGCTTATGAAATTTCATACCAAGAAGTTCTTATGGAAGAACTTTGGACTAAGAATTGTTATTAAGGTATTTCTTGTTAATTCCTATGTCTCTTTACCTTATGATTTAATTGATTTTTACCTTGAAGCACAAAACAAAAAAAAAAAAGGATTTCAAAGTTTTAAATCTCAAAATTTTGGATTGAATAATTTGGATGATTCTGCATTGAAAAGATTCATCTAAAATCCAATAAACAATGTCAAATTGTTTCTGCCTGAAAAAGTGTCATTTTGGACTTACCTTTTGGATGCATCATCATTCGAAACATGAGTCCAAAATATGGGTAAATTAAAAAAAAATTATAGCCGTTTTATAGTCGTTAGTATTTTACTTTATTGTTCTATATAAAGCCTCTAAACATGATTTGACATAAGATTTTTGTGGTATCTTTCTAAGAAACACTCTTGCTCTATAGAAAACAAAATTCTCCTTTATCAAAGTACTTCAAAGTGAATTCAAATTGTGTCTAAAAGGTAAAAGTGTTTATGCTTTTTCCTTGGTGCATATCTACTGAAACAAGTGAGCTTTTACTGTTCATTTGATATTCAATCTCTTTTGTATTACAAGGTTATGGCGTAAAACCCATTTGGGGGTGAACTTTGATTTGATTGATTGGTTGAGAGGTTTTGGAAAACCAAGTGTGGTGATCTTCTCTTGTATTTTGTGCAATTTGATTTTATTAAGTTGAGTAAATGAAATCTGGTTGAAAATCCTTAAGTGTGAGCTTAAGGTAGTGGATGTAGATCTTGGTAGATCGAATCACTATACATTCTGCGTCTTATTTCTCTACATACAATATTAACTACATTGTACTTTTTACTTTGGTCTGAATCTGGATATTTCTCAAAGTTTCCTTAGATAGCTTTCTTTGTTGCCATGAAATTGGTCCAAGAAACTTGAAGATCATCAATATTCTGTATATCAGACAACTTGAAAATTTTAGTTTGCCAAAAAACTTATTCACCCCCTCCCCCCTTTCTAAGGTTTTTTATTTGGTATCAGAGCTTGATCTACATTTTCTTAGTTTAATAATCTTGTAGGAAAGATTCTCATGGCAAGCTCATCCTCTCTTCCATATGTTGAAGGATCTTCAACAAATTGACCTCCTTTGTTCAATGGAAACAACTACACATTCTGGAAAAACATAATGAAAATCTTTGTGTGTTCAATCAACTCTAAGTTGTGGAATTTGATAGAGAAAGGTCCTTTTATTCTGTCAAAAGTTTTTGATGGCGTAAAAAAGCCTAAACAAAATGACGAGTTTAATGTTGAAGATAATGCTAAGATGACATTGAATTTTCAGGCTATGAATATCTTATGCTATGCACTAGATGCAACTAAATACAATCGAATTAGTTGTTGTGATTCAGCCCATAACATGTGAAAATTACTTGAGGTCACCTATGAGAGGACAAACCAAGTTAAAGAATCAAATTTGGGACTTCTAATTCATGATTATGAATTATTCACAATGAAGCCGAATGAAAGCATCACTATATGTTCACTAAATTCACAAATATCACAAATTGTCTCAAAGCCTATAGGAAGGTTTATTCCCTTGGGGAACAAAACTGAAAAATTTTGGATGCCTTACCTAAAAGCTGGTAGCCTAAAGCTCTTACAGTGGAAGAATCCAAGGATTTAAAATCCTTACCAACCGAGGAGCTGATCGGCTCTCTTCTAACACATGAAATGAAACTCAAAAGGTTTCAGGAATCTGATGATCATGATAAAGGTAAAAATGGAATAGCATTGAAAGTCAAAAAAGAGGATGAAGAAACTAGTCAATCTGATAGTAGTAATGGTACGAAAGTAGACAATGAAGATCTGGCAATGATAGCAAAAAAATTCAGAAGGATGTTCAACAAAGGAAACTTCAAAAGAGGAAAGAAGTTCATGAAAAATAAAGGACAAACCTCAGCGTTCAAGCCTCAATGTTACGAATGTAAAAGCACTGAACACTTCATTGTTGATTGTCCAGTTGCGAAAAGAAAGGAAGGTAGACGCTTAAAAAGAAGAAAGACCTGAAGGCAAAGAAAGGCAAATGATTGATGGGGACTTGGGACGTAAATGGGATTGAGTCTGAAGAAGAATATTCTGAGAATGAAACTGCCAATATATGCTTCATGGCCATGGAAAACAAGGTAAATTCTACTACAACTAATTTCATATCTAATTCGCTTATATCTATGACTGAAAAGTATGATGATCCAAATGAGTTGTTAATTGATATGTTCCATGAACTAAAAAAACTGTCCAAAAAAGCTAAAGAAATGAAATTGAAGATTAACTATTTGATAAATGAGAATGAAATGTTGTTGAGTGAGAACAAAATGTCTCTTGAGTCATATATAAGTGCTATTAGTAAAAAAGATGTGATCATGACTATTTTACAGTATGTATAGCTAGAAAATAGAAGTTTGTGTGATAGAATTCAAACTCTTGAAAGTATGGTTAGCACTTTTGATGACATGAAAAATAGAGTTAATGACCTACCACATGTATTGAAAAATTCACAAATGGAAAAGGCAACCTAGAAAAATTACTTGGGACTCAACATCAAGCTGGAAATCAAAATGGCTTAGGATATAGACATGAGAATAAGGACAAAATTCGGAAGCCTCGATTTGTTAAACCTGTCTCATGTTACACGACACACAAAATATGCACATATTATGAAAAATCAAGACATATAGCATCAATATGTCTTATTAAAAGAAAAGTGGAATTTGGTGGAATAACTTTTGGGAAAATCAAAGGAAACGCTACTAGCCTCCATGGACCTAAGAAAGTGTAGGTACCAAAAATCACTCCTCCTTCTCATGTATAAGCACATTCTTTGAGCTTCACCAAGTGATTCTTGGACAACGGTTGTTCAAGACACATGACTGGAGACGCAGCCTTGTTAAAAAATGTACAAACTATAAATAAAGGATTCGTTACTTTTGAAGATAAGAAGAGAGGAAAGATTATTGGCATTGATAACATTGGTAAAGGTTCCTCAACCATTATAAAACAAGTATTACTAATTGATGATTTGAAATATAATTTACTTTGCATTAGCCAACTATGTGATAATGGCTGCAAAGTCGTTTTTTAAAAGGATTCTTGTTCTATCATGGATAGATCAAATCTTGAAACAATCTTTGTTGCCAACCGTATTGTAAATGTGTATGTATTCATCTAAATGACCTTATAGCTGATGGTATTAGATGCATTTCCGTACATTACAATGATGGTAATCTTTGGCATAGAAGACTAGGTCATGTTTATTTTGATTTGCTAAATAAATTGTCCTCAAAAGAGCTTGTTAGGGAAATGCCCAAAATGAAGTTTAATAAAAGCAAAATTTGTGATGCATGCCAATTTGGAAATAAATCAAAACTTCCTTTAAACCTAAAAAAATGATTTCAACCTCAAAATCTCTTGAATTAATTCATATGGATTTGTTTGGACCAATGAGGACTGTTAGTCTTGACGGTAAACTGTATGCATATGTGCTAGTTGATAATTTCTCTAGATTTACTTGAACTTTATTTCTTAAACAAAAGGATGAAGCCTTTTCTGAATTTTTGAAACTAATCAAACGCGTCCAAAACTCTATTGGATGCAAACTGATTTCTATTAGAAGTGATAATGGTAAAGAATTTTGCGACAATGAATTTACACATTTTTGTGATGAAAATGAAGTTCTTCACAATTTTTCAACAGCCAAAACACCTTAACAAAATGGTGTTGTTGAAAGGAAAAATCAAACTTTGCAAGCAATGGCTAGATCTATGCTTTGTGAAAACGCCCTTCAAAAATACTTTTGGACTGAAGCTGTTAATACAGCTTGCTATATAGTAAACTGAGTTATGCTGAGATTGTTTTTGAGAAAAACACCTTTTGAACTTATGTTTGACAAAACTCCATCAATCTCTTGTTTTAAAGTGTTTGGTTGTAAATGTTTTATCCTTAATACCCAAGATAATCTTGGAAAAATTGATAGCAAATCCGATAAGACCATATTTCTTGGATACTCTTCCAACAAAAAGGCATATAGAGTGTACAATAAAAGAACTCTTTGTGTGGAAGAATCTGTACATGTTGTGTTTGATGAATCTAACATTTATGTTCCAATGAAAGACGATGATGATGTAGGAGGTTCAAAGGAAGTAGGAATAGACCAACTCAAAGCTCCACCTCTAGATACTCATGCAAAAGAAGAAGAAATTGAAGAACAACAAGCTGAACAAGAAAAGGAACAAACTGAAGATTCTACGGTTCAACAATTACCAAAGGATTGGAGATGCAAAACAGGTTATCCCAAAGAACAAATTATTGGTGATCCAAACTATAGAGTTAAAACTAGACGGTATTTCATAGATAACTTTGCTCTTCTCTCACATATAGAACCTAACTGTATTGATGTAGCACTGCATGATAAATTTTAGATCATCGCTATGCAAGAAGAATTAAATTAATTTGAAAGAAATCAAGTTTGGAAACTTATTCCTAGACCATTTGATCGTTCGGTTATTGGTACAAGTGGGTATTTAGAAATAAACTTGATGAAAACGGAGCTGTGATTAGAAATAAAGCTAGATTAGTTGCCCAAGAATTCAATCAAGAAGAGGGCATTGATTATGATGAGACATTTGCTCCCGTTGCTAGACTGAAATCTATAAGAATGCTTATTGCTTTTGTATCCTTCAAAAATTTCATGCTCTATCAAATAGATATTAAGAGTGTATTCCTAAATGGTTTTATTGAGGAGGAAGTATATGTTGAACAACCTCCTGATTTTATTCATGAGCACTTTCCAAATCATGTTTTCAAACTTTCTAAGGCTCTTTATGGATTAAAACAATCTCCACAAAGCTTGGTATGAGAGGCTTGGCGGATTCTTGATTTCAAAAGGTTTTTCAAGAGGATTAATCGATACCACTTTGTTCATTAAATCTGATAAATTCGGTGATCTACTTATTATTCAAATTTATGTAGATGATATAATTTTTTGTGCTACTAATGACTCTTTGTGCATGATGTTTGCTAAGACAATACAGCAAGAATTTGAAATGAGCATAACGGGAGAACTAAACTTCTTCCTCGGGCTGCAAATTAAGCAAATCAAGGATGGAATCTTTATAAATCAAGCTAAGTATGCCAAGGAGTTGCTCAAAAGGTTTGGTATGTACGAAGCCAAACAAATCTGCACACCTACGAGTACTTCTATAAAACTTAACCAAGATGAAAAGGGTAAGAAGGTAGATGAACATAAGTATAGAGGTATGATTAGAGACTTACTCTATCTTACTGCTAGTCGGCCTGACATTATGTTTTCAGTATGTCTTTGTGCCCGTTTTCAATCATGTCCAAAGGAATCGTACCTATGTGCAATAAAATGCATCATTCGACATATAATCGGCATATATGATTATGGCTTATGGTATCCTCACACTAACACATTTGATCTTATAGGATACACTAATGCAGATTATATTGGCTGCAAAGTGGAAAGAAAAAGCACAAGTGGCCATTGTCTTGGACACTCTCTAGTATCATGGCATAGCGAGAAGCAAGCCTGTGTGTCCTTATCCACAACTGAGGCCGGACATATAGTAGTCGACAGTTGTTGCGCACAAATTTTGTGGATGAAGAATACATTACTTGATTTTGGTCTTAACTTTAATTGCATACCTATATTGTGTGACAATACAAGTGCTATCAATCTAACAAAAAATCTTGTTCAACATTCTAGGACAAAGTATATAGAAGTTAAACATCATTTTATCCGAGATCATATGCTCAAAGGCAATGTGTGTGTTGAATATATTTCAAATGATGAACAACTTGCCGATATCTTTACCAAACCTCTAGCTGAAGAAAGATTCAACAATCTAGGAAGAGGATTGGGAATTAAAAAAATCACATAACTAACCTATTGGCATAAGTTTTCTTTATTTTGCAGGATTAGTGAAGATGATGTTTTTAGATGCAGTGTTTGTATCCAAAACACACCAACAAAGTTGTTGGACGCAGTATTTAAGTCCAAAACCTACATCCAAAATTCATTTCTGAAAAAGTTCCATTTGGATTATTATTTCGGTTTGGGTCAAAATCCAAAACAGGACTATTTAACTGCTTCCATATTTTAATTTTTGAATTTCAAAAAGGGTTTGTGCTTTTCTCAATACAGTTTCTCTAAATCTCTATGTTAATTTATCTTTTCAATGTTCTTTCTATCACAACTCTCTAGACATTCAAAGGACTTCGTTTTTTCTCTCCTCCAAATCTCTGTAACCGACACACTCCATCTTCTAAAAACTCTTTTTCTTTCCCACCAAACAACCGACAGTCTAAAAGTCCTAATCTTTTCAATGGCAAAAAAAAAAATCATCTACACCAAAACCCAAGAAGGTACAAAAAATGTCTCCAAAGACAAAAAAGGAAGGGTTCTACATTGAACAAAGCAAAAGGAAAAGAAGTTTCACCAGAACTAGACTTCTCGGCATCACATTATGACTCTTCTAAATCTTCACCAAATCAAGTGAATTTCGAAAACCAGGTACTCCGATTTATTAACTCTAAGAGTGAATATAATTACAATGACTGAGTTTCTAGATATAGAACCATTATTTCTATATCATGTTAATTCATCATCTTTTCTGAATCTCTCAAATGTGTTGGATATGTTTAAGCATATTGGTCGGGGTAGTTTACTATCTGTTGATAAAAAATTATATACCCCACTTGTTTGGGAATTTTATTGTAATCTGAGAAAAGGACATCTTGAGGAGACATAGGGAGGATTTATGATTCGTTGGTATGTTTCTAGAGTTAGAAGTAAGGACATTGAGTTTGATCATCATTTGCTGAATAGAATCTATGAAGTAAGGGACGAAGGGGTTCAATATTTTGAATTAAATAAATATCCAGAAGGAAATGACATGTTTGAGTTAAAGAAATTTGAAAACAATTTTGCTGGAGGAAGAAGTTTTGGGAATTCAAGTAAAAGAAATACTAAATGGCTTAATGGAGTAGGGAGAATCTTACACCATATGGTTTCTACCATAGTGGTGCCAAGTTCTAGTTATAAGACCCCCATAAATTTTTTGCAGATATTAATTACATTAGCTTTAGCAAAGGGAAGGCAAATTAGTTTTAGATTTTTAGCTACCAAATTGATGTTGCAATCGAGAAAAAATTCCCCTAGCAAAGCCTTGCCATTTGAAAATCTGTTAACTAAGGTCTTCAAATATTTTATTGTTGATTTAAATTCAGTTTGCTGTGACCTTCAAAAATGAATGTTTATAGTTTTTATTCTTTTGAGAGAATGGGATATGTAAGAGTGGGCAATGAATAGAAGTTGCTCCAAGATACTAAAGGTGGGGAAAAGGAAAGACTAATGAAAATAAAAGCAAAATGAAAGAATGCCCCTTCAGTTGGGGCAAAAAGAAAAATTAAGGACGATCCTCAAGAAAAATCCTCTGCTAAAGGAAAGGAAAAGGACAAGGAACTATCTAAAAATATTTTCTTCTCTATCAACTCATTAGCTGTCAAACTAGATAACCTCACTTCAGAACATTAAAATCTTGGCAATAGACTGACAGCAGTGGAAAAGAAAGTACAAATAGACGACCCAGTGTCTGCACTTACAGCATCTACTCAAGCAAAGGCAATAGAAGAAGAACCAGTTATTGAGGAAGAAACTGAACAAGAATAGCCTGTAGCGGAAGAAGTGCCTATTACTGTGCAAACCAAGGAAAAATCCCCGATTCAAGAAGTACCTTTTGCCTCCTCCAAACCACATATCTGATCTGGAAAGAGATAGAAGTATGTTGTGGTTAAAAGAAAATCGAGTAGGATTGCTGGTCAACACTCTCGAAATGGTGCAAGATCAAAAACTGAAACAATTCACATTTCCTAAGAAGACCAGTTTGGCAGAATGCTCTTCAGTTGACCTCTAATCCGACTACCCTCAATTCTATCTGCTATCGTGAGCAATTTACTTTTTGTAGTTGAACATCTTTACTTATGCACAAGCCTATCTGCTTAAATTATAAATACTTCCTATCTATATATATTCCATTTCTTTTGCTTTTTTTGTGCTATTCCGCTTTTTGATTGATGACAATGGGGGAGAAAACTTAAAATTGACTGACTAGATTTGATTAGGAAGTCTTTACTAGGAGAAAACATAAAACTAATTGTGGATTTGGTTGGGATAGTATCTTCATAAGCGATATGACTAGGAAGTTTTTGCTTGGGAAATGTTGGGATAGTTACTGATATGATTAGTTATGACTGGAAAATGTTGGAATGTTGGGATAATTTTCTGCATACAATTTTGCTTATAATTGTGACTGTTACAATTGCTTATTCTACTGATTGTGAGCATTATAATTGACACTGTTGATTGGGTTGTGATAATTCTATAGATTTATTTGATTATTTATCTATGTGATAGTATGCTATGCTCTTTGTTCCACTAATTAAGTAGTAAATTTACTTGAGGGAAACTTTGTTCTTTAATTTGATATTTTTGGATAAAGTGCTTAATTCTCTAATCTCAGTTTGTTGATATCCAAATTGGACACTAGTTTGGTATCTTGAATTTTGTCCAAAATATTCTTTTCATAATTAAGATATCTTTGAGACTAGATTGATAAGATGTTTTTAAGTTATTGATATAATTTTGTGACAATTTCATTGATAAAAATTTCAGTCAAATGGATAATTTCCTTTATGATCAAAACTCTTTGTGAAAATCAGGACAGATTAAATTTCTGAAAAATCTATTATCTCGTGCATTATGTCAGGGGAAGTTTTGGACTCATATTTCCTTAATCCAAAAATTGTGTCCAAAAACATTTTCTTAAAAAAAAATCATACTGTTTTGGACATACACCTTTTGGACATCCAAAATTCACATTCAAAAAGGTTTCATATTCACTTTCACCAATATTTTGGATGTACAAAATTGACTTCAGTTTCTCTCTCATTTACAAATATTCATATATGCAAATATTAAGGGAGAGCATCTCATTACATAACTTGCCTGCTATATCTCCTTTATAAAAATCATTGTATCATTGTTTCTTTTTGGAATAATTGTTTGATGGAATGATTGAGAAAATGGAGGTAGGTTGGGCCATAGGCTTATTGAGCCACGTTTGTGAGTATATGCTTTAATTTTCTATCATAATCTCATAAGCACTCTTTGAGTTCTATAGTAAGAGATTGTATTTCAATAAAAAATATTATTATTTCTCTCAAGCTAACATGTTTATACAGTTATTTATTTCACAATCCTATCAAGTTTTGTCATCACTCAAAAAGGAGGAGATTGTTAGCCCTAAGGGCTTTCTCCTATGTTTTAACTTATGACAAACATTGATGTGGACTAACTTGTGTAATCTATATATGATAGGTCAAACATTCTCAGTTCTTCTAAGGCATTCAAATAAGATTGTTAAGAAACTCTTGAGCAATAAAATTCAAAAATGGGTGATCAAGATGAAGTTCAAGCTTATGAGATTGCATACCAAAAAGTCTTTATGGAAGAACTTTAGACTAGGAATTGTTATTAAGGTATTTCTTGTTAATTCCTAGGTCTCTTTACTTTATGATTTAATTGATTTTTACCTTGAAGCACACAAAGAAAAAGATTTCAAAGTTTTAAATCTCAGAATTTTGGATTGAGTAGTTTGGATGATTCTGCATCCAAAAGATTCGTCCCAAATCCTATAAACACTGTTAAATCATTTCTGCTTGAAAAAGTACCATTTTGGTCTTACTTTTTGGATGCATTGTCGTCCGAAACATAAGTCCAAAACATGGGTAAATTTAACAAAAAATTATAGCTATTTTATTGCCGTTAGTACTTCACTTTATGGTTCTATGTAAAGCCTCTAAACATGATTTGACATAAGATTTTTGTGGTATCTTTCTAAGAAACAGTCTTGCTCTATAGAAAACAAAATTCTCCTTTATCAAAGTGCTTCAAAGTGAATTCAAATTGTGTCTAAAAGGTAAAAGTGTTTATGCTTTTTCCTTGGTGCACATCTGCTCAAACAAGTGAGCTTTTATTGTTCCTTTGATATTCAATCTCTTTTGTATCACAAGGTTATAGTGTAAAACCCATTTGGGGTGAACCTTGATTTGATTGTTTGGTTAAGAGGTTTTGGAAAACCAAGTGTGGTGACCCTCTCTTGCATTTGGTGCAGTTTGATTTTATTAAGTTGAGTGAATGAAATCTGGTTGAAAATCCTTAAGTGTGAGCTTAAAGTAGTGAATGTAGATCTTGGTAGATCGAATCACTATACATTCTGCATCTCATTTCTTTGCATACAACATTGACTGCATTGTATTTCTTACTTTGGTTTGAATCTGGATATTTCTCAAAGTTTCCTTAGATAGCTTTTTTTGTTGCCATGAGGTTAGTCCAAAAAAATTGAAGATCATCAATATTCTGTATATCAGATGACTTGAAAATTTTAGTTTTCCAAAAACCTTATTCACCCCTTCCCCCCCCCCCCCCCCTTCCCCCGTAAGGTTTTTCACTTATGAATAGAATGGCTAAAAGATCAGTAGTAGTTGTTAGGGACTGCCTTTCTTGTGTGGACCCAATGCACCACCACCACCCATACCCCCTCCACCATCTGATTCTAAGCCTGAGTCTGAACCAGAGTTACTTGAGTAGGAGAGTAAGGAAGAGGAAGAGGAAGTAGTTGAGGAAGAACCTAATCCACCTGTGTAAGAGGTGGACTTTACCCCTGATAGTGATGACCCAGGCGAGGTAGAGTTTGAGGCACCCTAGAGTAAGTTAGAGGAGTTCATGGCTCAATGCCATGAGCAGTTAGAAGGGCGAGACTAAGGGATGGATTGACTATGCTTGAGAGCTCTATGAGACCTATTGGTTCCATAGGAAGTCCCGATAGGGTTTCCAAGGAGTCTGAGACCTTGGGGTTTGTGGATAAAAAAGGGATAGACTTTTCTAAGAACACTGGGAGTTGGCTAGAAGAACCCGCCTCTGATAGCTCTAGTGATAAAAAATAAAAGTTCATTATTTGTTAGCTTCCTTGATTATTCTGAGATTGAATTGTTTTATTTGCAAGTATTTTATTGTATGATATCTATTTCCTTTTCAAAAAAAAAAATGGTCTAATAAAATTTGAAGAATTTGTTTATTTATTTATTCATCTATTTACTTGTTCGAAACTGGGGAAAAAATTATGGTATGATATGTGCTGTTATTATGCAAAATGGAGAGCTATGCATGCGAATTTATTTTCTTTCAAATGACTACTTACACTTAAAATTACTGTATTTAATACTTTGCATAAGTTAAGTTTGGATTTTCATATTTGCAGAATATGCATAACTAGATCACACATATTGCATACATACATACTTATGCTCTAAGTGACCTTGTATGGATAAAGATGGCACTAAGGCAAAAAAACACAGTCCTCAGTAAAACCACCCGGGAGAGTGCTTCATCTATCTCGGAGTTTAAACCTATGCAACAATCCATACCTGAAGTAGGAAGAGGTCATGGACAAAAGTAGGATATGGCAATCAAGGGACCCATGAAGGAAAACTTTGGACGAGTATTCAACAAAATGATGGAGATTCTACAAACTTTATTAAAAAAAAAACACTCCTAAGGGAGACGATGAGGCCTTAGAGCATTTTCTTAAGTTTCAGCCATGTACTTTCCATGGTGAGGCTAAGCAGGATTAGAAGGCTGAACAGTAGGTGGAGCAGATGAAGGACATCTTCTTTACCCAGAATTACACCCAAAAACGCATAGTGAAATTTGCCATCTTCAGGCTAAGAAGCCTGGCCTGCGACTGGTGGTAGCGTGTCCAAGAGGACTAGGAAAACTTTGATCAGGATTGAACGTAAGACAACTTTGTGAAAATTTTCCTAGCTGAATACATTCTCCAATGGATAGTAGAGAAACGGGAGGATGAGTTCCAGAACTTGAGGCAAGAAGGCATGACGGTAGCTTAATATGTAGCCGGGTTCAATCAACTGTCTAAGCACTGCAAGAGGTTAATAGATACTGAATAGAACAAGACTCAATAGTTCATCAAAGGATTGAGACAGGAGCTAAGGCAGGCATTGGTGCCTTTCCCTCCAATGACTTCTATTGTGGCTATTGATACAGCTAACCGCACGGTGAACGAAGATAAGAATTGGATGACCTTTAAACCTCATCAACTAATGAGGCAAGCCCCCATCAGCCAATCAACAAAAGGCCAGCAGGACAATAGTTTGGAAATCAGAAAAAATAAGCTCAGATTTTTCCAGCAGGACCTGCTCCAAACTTGCTAACATGCCACTTCTGTGGGAAGTGGGGCCATATGGAAAATGGTTGCTGGTCTACGGGGAATATAAGGAAGTGTTGTAACTATGGGGACACTTCCCACCTAAGGAACACTTACCCAAAGCTATTGAGGATTGGGCCACCAGTAGCCCCAGTTAATACAGGGAACAAGGAAGCAGCAACTACAGCACCTAGGAGTGGGGGACAGAAGCCTCTGGTGAAGGCAACGGTATTTGCCATAAACTAAAAGGAGGTTGAAGATAGAGCTGCTATGGTAAAAGGTACACTTGTTATCTAAGGTTATTTTATTTCTATTTTAATAGACCCCAGTTCAATATATTCATACATAAATTAGAGTAGTGCATGTCATTTAGGATAGGACGGGTTAGAAATACCCTACACCATGTTAGTGAGCATTCCTCTAGGGAAATTGGTAGAAGCAGGAAAATGTGTGCATGACTGTAATGTAAATGTGGAGAAGGAAAACTTAAAAGTAAATCTTATTATATTTCCCATAGAAGATTATGACTTAATATTAGGGATGGATTGGTTACCAAAGCATGGGGCTCAAGTAGATTATAAGAAAAAAGCGGTACAATTTGTTAGACCAGGCTGCGACGTGTTGGAGTTTAATGGAAAATGAGTGAAGGAGTTGAAGTTCATGATAGCAGGAGCGAAGACCCAGAAATTACTTAAGAAAGAATGTACGAGTTACTTGGTTTACTTAATCAATAAGCTAAAAGACCAGAGCATCTTAGAGAAACAGAAGTAGTGAACGATTTTCCCGAAGTATTTCCTACAAAACTCACTTCTCTTCTTTCAGTACAAGAAGTTGAGTTCACTATTGACTTGATACTGGGAGTTGAACCAGTTTCACAAACCCCTTACCGGATGGCACCAATAGAGCTAAAGGATCTTAAGGAGCAGTTGGAAAAGTTAGTGAAGCAAGGGTATATTAGGTCAAGTACATTTCCATAAGGAATCTCGGTGTTATTTGTAAAGAAGAATGATGGGACGGTAAAGCTGTGCATCAACTACCAAGGACTAAGTAATCTAACAATAAAAAATAAGTATCCATTGCCATTAATTGATAAGTTGTTTGACTAGCTACAAGGATCATATTATTTTTCTAAGATAGATCTTTTGCAGGGGTACTACCAGGTGCAGATAATAGAGAAGGATATTCCAAAAATAGCCTTTAACACAAGATACAAACACTACAAATTTGTAGTGATGCCATTTAGAGTAACAAATGCACAGTGGTATTCATGGATTTAATGCATCGGGTATTTCAACCCTACTTGGACAAGTTTGTCATGGTATTTTTAGATGACATATTGATCTATTCGAAAAACTTAGAGGAGCACACGAAATATTTGAGACTAGTATTGGAGAAGTTGAAGGAGCATAAGTTGTTCGCCAAGTTCAACAAGTGTGAGTTTTGGCTAGACTCAGTATCACTCCTCGGACATGTGGTATCCAAAGATGGCATCAAGGTGGACCCAACCAATGTGGATACCGTTTCAAATTGGAAGTAACCTGAGACGGTGATTGAGATTAGGAGTCTTTTGGGATTAGTCAGTTACTACTGTCGTTTCATCAAGGGGTTTTCTACATTGGACTCCTCGGTGACTCAGTTGTTGATGAAGAATATACCATTTACCTGGAATTAGAAGTGCGAGAAGAGTTTTCAAGAACTCAAGAGAAGATTGATGACAGCACATGTGCTAAGCGTACTAGAGTAGAACAAACCCTATGCTCTCTACACCGATGCATCTAAGGAAAGGTTTGGAGCAGTACTGATGCAAGAAAGAAATATTATAGCATATGTATCCAGGAAGCTAAAGCCGCATGAGGTCAATTACCTAACATATGACTTGGAACTAGCCGCTACTATGTTCACCCTAAAAAATGTTGACACTATTTGTATGGGGCAGACTATAAGATTTTCACTACCAAAAAAGTCTAAAGTACATCTTTACGCAGAAGGACCTAAACCTTAGGCAACGGATGTGGATGGAATTTCTGGAGGAGTACAAATATTCAAACAACTACCATCCCAGAAAGGCCAACGTGGTAGTTGATGCTTAAGTCAAAAAATGAAGATGGTTTGATTGAGGGCACAAGAGTTAAAAGCTATAGAGGAAGTGTTAGCCTAAGAAACGGGGGTGAAAGAATGTTGATTATCTCTCACGCATATCATATACGGCGCAGCAGAAATATAAGAATGAGATACCATCCCAGGACCCGCATACGAGTGGAAAATAAGACATAAAGAGAACAAAGGTAATAACTTTACCTTTCTTTAAGTGTCTGAAAAATAAAATTTTTTCTTTTTCAAGTCGAGGCGCGATCCAGCAATCCTCTTGATCAAACACCATGAGAGTTAAATATCCAACCACTATAATCACAGTGTATGATTATCTCTAATAGAAATCCACACGGAGGATCGCACTTAAGCACCAAGATGTTTATATGCTAGCATAAACCAAAAATGGCAGCTAGGGTTAGGGTTTTTCGTTTCCTCTTTGCTGAAGAAAAATGAGAGAGAAGAGAAGGTTTTTAGGAGTTATTTTCATGTATTACGCTACCAGGAATTTCGTGCTCATATACCATATATATCAGGAAAAATCCTACTGAAAATACTCCATCTGAGAATTCTAAAATAGTTAAAATTCTCTAATTGTAATTAAAAACATCAAGTTCTCACAATTACAATTTAGACCATAAATTATAACTAGTTATAATTTGGTCACAACAACTTCTCTTTCTCGCAATTAACCCCACTATGTTATCAAATAACATTTTAAGTATATAATCCTCTATTGTGTGTGACCTATTAGGTTTCCCAGTCAATTGGTAGCGAACATGAATTAATCCAAAAGTCTTTGAGATTAATAATCTATAATTAATTAAAATTAATCCTATTAATTCTAATCAGGATTGGTTTATTAATTTATCAATTAATAAACCCATATTCCCAGATCATGAGCAGTATCTAGCAACACATCATGACCACCCAAGAGTCCAGGAAGTTAAGTGGCTTGACATGAACCCTTCAATAACAAACTACAGTGTAATTAACTCCTTTCACCATACAATATTTCATTCAGTCTGGAGTACAAAATTAGTGCCAACTCCCTCCATAATATATATTAATTCTGGCCTGAATATAATAGTACTTGTACCAGGAACCCACTATTCTAGATGTGTATCAATTGAAAATGTTTCCAATACACAGTCGCCTTAGCCAAGGACTTCTCGAGTAGTAATTCCTACAAGTGGCCGTGAGATATTTGCCCCTACTATTAGGAGTGGTGAATCCTTTATTGACCCTCTCAACTACTTTCGTTTACCTCATAATGTATCCAATATCCAACCCATAGGCGGCCCTTGATCTGGCTCCATAGATTGGAATCAAAGCACAATGCTCAACAAACAAAGTACATTGGAGATCTCAAGTCTAAGGATACTTGCACGTTTGCTATAGTGAAATTATATCACTGGCACTAAATAATTATCCATGTGATTATCTCATAGGTAGGTCATCCAATGAACTTGTTCCATTAACAAGCATCCATGTGTTAACTTTGAATATTTTAATACTCACGGATATGAGAACCACCGCCTGATTAAATCAGGAAATCTAACACATGCTAGTCTTAACACATTAATGATGTCCTGTTTCATTAATACTATGACTAGAGATTATTTAAGTACTAACACTATACAGTGTAGTAGGGATCTCATATCATGATCTCTATCATGATTTTCTTAACATAGTGTTGTACTAGGGACATTATTTAACAGTTATATTACACAAAAGTAAACAAAATAAACTGTAAGATAAATAATGCCTTTTATTAAAATAAAATGTGTCATATACAACGTACAGGTGATTACCTCTAGGGCATAACACTAAGAAAGAATGCAAGATATATGTAAGTAATTTAAGGTTAATGCCGGATTTGAAGCAGGAGATAATCAAGGCTCAACAAAATAATGCAGAGTTTCAAAAATTTTTAAAAAGTGAAGTGGCCAGATGAGGAAAAGACTTCCAGGTTAACAAAGCAGGAGTTTTATACTTCTGAGATCGCATATGTGTACCTGAAGAAGTGGCACTGAGGAAGAAGATCTTAGAGGAAGCTCATAAGAGTAAATATGCAATTTTTCTCAAGGAAGTAAAAATGTACCAAGATTTAAAAAGAGCTTTTTGGTGGCAAGGAATGAAGAAATATATGGTGAGGTATGTTTCAACTTGTCTAACTTGTCAAAAAGTTAAAGTAGAGCACAAGAAATCAACTGGAATATTGCAACCTCTACCGATACTCGAGTGGAAATGAGAAGAGGTGACAATAGATTTTGTCACTGGACTTCCTCTGACGAGAGGTCAAATGGATGCAATATGGGTAGTGGTGGACAAGTTAACTAAGATAGTACACTTTATACTGGTAAACGTGAGGGGTTCTTTAGATAAGTTAATTCACTTTATACCGGTAAATATGAAGGATTCTTTAGATAAGTTAATTCAGACATATGTGCATGAATAGTGAGATTGTACGGAGTACCTTCAAGTATTGTGTCAAACAAATATCCGAGGTTTACTTCAAGATTTTGGGAGAAATTCCAAGAATCCATAGGATCAAAGTTAAACTTCAGTACAACAACTCACCCTTAGGTAGACGGACAATCAGAAAGGGTTATCCAAATTCTGGAGGACGTGTTGAGGGCGAGTATTTTAAATTTTGGTGTTAAGTTAGCCTATAACAATAGTTACTAGGTGTCAATTGGAAAGGCATCATACGTGATATTGTATGGAAGAAAATGTCAAGTGTCATTATACTAGGGATGGACAAAAGATGGGTAGATTAATAAGGCGGGAGAGGTGTGCATACAGGAGATGACAGCAAAGGTGAGGGCGATAAAGAAAGGTTGAAGGTAGTGCAAAGTCAACAAAAGAGTTACGCTGATAATGGAACAAGAAAATTGGAGTTCCAAGTAGGAGATTAGACATTCTTGAAGTTGACTCCTAGTAGAAGAATTCTAAAGCATCCGAAAGGAGGGAAATTGAGTTCAAGTTTTTTGGGGCTAATTCCAATTATTAAGAGGATTGGGCCGATGGCATATCGTTTGGATTTACTGGAGGGTTTGACTAGAATACATGATGTGTTTCATGTATCACAATTAAAGAAATATCATCCTAACTTGGAACATATACTTAATGAGAAACCATTAATTCTGCAACTCAATCTGAGTTATGTCGAGAAGCCAGTAAAAATTTTGAATAGAAGTATTAAGACACTTCGAAATGAACAAATTCCTATAATGAAGGTTTTGTGGGATCATAATGGTACACAAGATGCTACTTGGGAAACTGAGGAATGGGTAAGTCGAAAATATATGAAAATATGTTGAGGTATGACATAGTAGGAATTTCAGGACAAAATTCTCTTAAGAGAAGGAGAATGTGACACACCACCCTAAATGCCCCTTGAAATGGGGAAATATATAGACCATATAACATGAGCATATTTGCATATAAACAGATTTGGCATGGCATGAATGAACTTATTTGAGTATAATTGTGGAAGAATTGTTGTGCTTTAGTGAAGTTTAAGAAATCTCTATTTGCAATGATGATGGATAGAATATTCTAGCATAAAGCTATTAATAGGGGAAATGTGTGTGTGTGTGTGTGTGTGTGTGTGTGTGTGTAGCTAACTCTAAAATTATGTATTTTATTATTGAGTAGTGGTTAATTAAAATAATTTAGGTAACTATTTATTAGTTCATAAATAATTACTTGTTTTTATTCTTAAATTTATTTGTGTAGTTACTATTTATATTTATTAAATACTCATTATATGATTATTTCATTTATTTGCTTATGTATTAATTTTAGGAAGTATTTAAATATTAAACAAGCAAGACATTTCTCTTCATTTAATTTATTTGGAAGAAAATTGGATTTTCTTAATTTAAATATTTAATCTAGCTAGGAGAATATTTTGAGGGAGTAAAGCCTAGTAGCCTCCACCTAGGAGAAGGGAAAGAGGGAAAACCCAATTCTTGTATAATTGGGAAATTATCTTGAAAGGGATTTATTATTTCTAATTCTTTCAAGCTTAGGAAAAATTAGAGAATATTCTCTTCCTATTTTTTCTCAACTATGCTGCCACCTAGCTCTCCAAATCCCCTAGGAATTATTACAAATTAATTATAAGAAGCTTTTAATTAGATAAAACCTAGGAAAAATATGATTTTCCTTAATTCCTTTTTCTATTTCGTAAACTTATCATAATTCACCTATAAAAACCCAACTAAATTAGATTTTTGAGCCCTAATCCACCTTAGTAGCCGTTTCTCTCTCTCTCTCTCTCTCTCTCTCTCTCTCTCTCTCTCTCTCTCTCTCTCTCTCTAATGAAATTCCTTCTTCCTTTGGCCAAAGTTCAATTATTGTATTGCTTACGGAAAATTTCTGCATAAAATACAACTTTGAAGCACCATTGTTGGATCAATTTCTTGATGTTCTTGGTGGTAATAAAAGCTAGAACCTCTAAAGTTGTTTGAGTTAGACGTAACAAAGGTAATGACAAAGTTGGTTCTTTTCTTTTATTTTATTGGTTGTGCCATAATAGAGGAAAATTAGGGTTTTTAGGTTTTAAAATTTGTAACATGCGTTCTTTGATTACGAATTTATGATTGTTATCTGAACATGCTTGGCTATTGAAAAATAAACCACCTTTCAAAAGATTTTATGAAAAAAAAAACACTTTTATTCTTTATTCTTGAAATTTGAAAATTTTGTGATATTATGCTAGTTGTAGGATTTAATGATAAATAAAATAGCAAAGTAATTCATTAATGTCTAGCCATGTTTAGGATGTGTTTTGTGCTAGAGATCAAGCAAGAAATCCCTGGGATAAAACCAAGTAATTCTTGAAAGACCTGAAAGGATAGAGTACCATGTTTTTGTTGGATGTTCTGTTTGATGCAATTATTACTACCTGAAAAAGTCTGAATTTAAGAAATGTCAAAACAGAAACAACATGACTTTAGATGTGTAGATATTAAATGTGAAATTTAAAAATTTTCTAATGAGGGAATTAAAAGTTGTGAATTTTTCTTTAATGTTGGTCTATGCTGGGCAAAACACTACAGTAGAAAAAATTAAATTTCTAAGTGTAATTGATGTCTGATTTTTTTGCAAGGCCAATGGTATTCTATTCTATATGTGTTTGGGAATGTCTTTATAAAAATTGAGGTCATTCCAAAGTGTTTTCACATGTATTATATTATTAGGAAAGAAGGGTAAATTGTTAGAAATTGTGATCAGCTTCATAATTTTTAAAGAAACTCTCTATTATTAATTTGTATACTTCTATAAATGAAATAATTATATGGGTTGACACCTGGGGATGAAGTAAAAGTTTGGACAAGGATTTATTTGAAGATTTTCTTGTTGTATGTGAATGGAGAATTAATTATAAAAGGAATATGATTTCTAAAAGTACTAAGAGTAGTTGGCGACTTATTTATTTTATGACTTTTAGACTTGGAAGGTTGTCAAGAGCAAGGATCCACTCATTGGGATTAAGAAATTAATTTTTGTTACCAAGGTAAGTTTTTGCATTAAAATCATTTGCAATTAGAAATTGCAAGTTGTCAAATGTTGTGTGGTAATTATGAAAACACAGTTTGTTGTCTTAAAATGTTTAGCATAGCTAGTTTTCTTATTCTATTTCAACTTATGCACTGTTTTCTTAAATAAAAGGATTTCAAAATAACTCACTTGAATTTTGCACTAAACTATTTAATCAAGGTTTATCAAGTCATGCTTGAAACTCTCTTGTTGGTTACCACTTGTTGCTAATGTGGTTCCTTTTTTCAAAAACGTTGAATACTCAATAAGGGTAAGCTACTAACACTCACCTAAAAAGGAGCGAGCTAGTTTCCCGGTAGGTGGCCACCTTCAGGAGATGAACTTATTTTTTATTAGGCGGTAGTGCTAGGCAGTCAGGCCAGTCCGAGCTAGCGAGCCAATTCTAGGTAGGACTATATTTCTCTGGAATAGATAATTGGTAGGTTAGAGGGGTTTTGAAGATGGAGGAGTATTCCTACCTAGTGGGCCAATAATCTACTTTACTATGATGCAAGGTTTCAAAATATAAGGTCATAATACAAGGTTTCATGACTCAAGGTTATGATGCAGGGTTTCATAATCCATGTTGTTAGGGATCAAGAGAGATTTGATGGTTGCTATCACAATCAGTTCCTTGTGGTGAATGATTGCTTGCATAGGTATATGTTTGTTTCTAAGTGGATGTTTTTCTTTGATGTGGATGAATTTGTTTCTGTGCCTAAGAAGTGCATTGTCAAATCTGTGCTAGATTCACTTTCTAACTACACACAATTCACAATTGAGCAGATGCCGATGTCTCACAAGTTTTCTCTAGCAGAGGATACTGCAAATCTTACAGGTATGCATGCCAATCTTTGCAATTTCTTTTATCAAAATTTGCAATTATCCACTTTCTCCTTTGTGCATCTGAATCTTAGATACTGCATATATTTATTAACTTTTAGATATTCTACTAAATGTTGCCATTTGATTGAATAAGGTGATTTTGGGTTGTAGGAGGAAGGCGATATGGTTATTTTAAGCTAAATAACTATTAGAAAATCGATACCGATTAGTATACACAGGCAACTCAACTGAATTAAACAAGCACCGTCTATACCCAACTAGGGCTCTAACAAAAGCACAATTATCAATTATCAACAAACTCGGCAAGGCCAAATAGTCCAAATGCAAAGCAACCAAACAGAATTCAAAACAGAAAAATAATTCAGTAACGGACTTGAACCGTAGAACCGGACAACAAGTTACCGACAGAAGCACAGATTGAATCACCAATTCAATATTTGGTTGCCTTCAAGAAGTTATTCGCCCCACTTACCGGTGCGATGGGTATAGCAACTTTCCTTGTAGGATAAGACGGTCTCAGATCACTGTCAACGCACATCAATTGCAATCACCTCAAAAATCTCCTCAATTTGCTGGTCCCATTAAGTTAAAAAATTATGAATTGTAGGGAGAGAACACAAGCAGAGATTTTTCTCAAGAAAAAAAGAACTAAAGTGGCTGCTCTGTTCTGTTTTTTTTTTTTTTTCCTTTTACTATCGCCTTAGGGAAAAAAACCCTACACCAATCCAAATTAGGAGATTTAATTCTTATCAATTTTAATCTTTTCTTTTTCTGTACAAGTTAGAGTTAATTGGACAAAATAAAAAGAGAGGAACGTAAAAATATGGCCAAACCGAGCCAAGCCAGGCCGGTGGCACACACGCGTGGCAGCCCCACTACCTTGGGCTTTCTATCAAATCCATAGAAAAGCTTTTTAGTATATAAGGGCTTCAACATTCCTCAACTTTTCCCATGTGGGACTTATGTATAACATGAGTTCCCAAATGGTTAAACACCCAACTTTAATGACATTTAATTATGGATTCCCACTATAAAAATGGCTTCTACCATAATCAAAACAATCTCTAACATGTCAAGAACAACATCTATTAATTGTTTTAGGCTAAATAATCATGTGTTAAAAATTATTAACTCCCAAAGTTATCATTTTCAACAATCCCTCACAAATCCATAATTAAAGATTATCCAGGATTTGCATAATCTGCTTTCGATAATGGTACCTTCTAGTTTGAACCACTACCTAAGCTATCCAACTTATGCCCCCACAGGAATAGATGGACTTAAGCCTTGAATCTAAACCTTGAATATGATAGTATCCATTGGAAACTATAGACTATTGGCTATAGATACTGATGTGTTAATTTTGGGAATATAAAATTATCAATTTTAAATCCATCCCTTAATCAAGTTTTAATTAAAACATTAATCCCAAAATACACATGTGAGCAAGTATACTCATCGCAAACATAGTATAGGGAATTAACGAGTATCGATCCTTAAAGGAACAAGTACACACTAATACTTTTCTTTCATTGTTTAACCGACCCAAATAAAGTGAGAAAGAATAAAAAGAAAAACTAAAGAAACATATACAACTCAAGGATGTAGGTTAATGTAATTTAAAGCATTATCCTAGAAAACATGACAATGAACCAATTAGAAATTCTCTCAACTAATTATCATCTTGACATCATGAAGGAATATAAAGTAAAATTCAATCGTCTCACAAGTCATGATTCTACTTAGATAAATCCTACTTCGTTTCCCAATCCATGGAATCCTATATTTTTATTACATTAACAAATTTGCCAATCAAGCTAATCATAACCAAAACATGCATTAGACTCAATTCCTTAAAAATATGAAATTAGCTAATAACCCTTTGTTCGCAGCGAAATCAACTAATCTTTGATCACTTTGTCCTATAATCTTAACTTCGTTACTCAAGTCCATTAAGATTAGATAAATACGAAATCAATGCAACGAAACTACTAACATCATCATCTCAAGTCAATTAGAAGAACTCGCATCAATAACCAATGAAATCAAGTAATCAAATACCAAAGATGACAAAGAATTGATCAAATAACTAAATTAACTCAAAATCATAAATCCCAAAATAATGTTAAATTACGATAAAAGTATTGAATATATCATTGCTAAAGAAAAAGAAGATAAAGAGAAAAGAAAGCACTCATAGACAAGCCTCTTTCTTCTTCCTTGAAGACTCCCTTGAACAATCTTCTTTGACTTGGGTGAACACCTTCTTCAATGAGACAATCAAAATTTTTGCCCTTTAATTCAGCTCTCTAAGTTGTATATCTCCAATCCTTGTATTCTCTTATGCTTTTATGGGCCTTTTGGATGCCAATTCGTGGCTGGGGAAGTCTTGACTGAGTAGGAATAGAAAAATACCAAAATCATTAGATAAACCCTAATTCCGTGCACAGAATTTCCGCCTCTAGAGTATACCTAGCGTCGGGTACCTTTGACCCACCTGGCGCCAAATGCACTCTATTCTTCCTCTATTTTTGCTCTATTTTTTGTCATCCCTCCTTGGAAAACAAAATAGACCCAGCGTCAGGTACACTTGCCAGACCTAGCGCCAGGTCTGTTCTGGAAAAACCCCTAAAGCTCGCTCAAACTATGCTGCTGGAGCAAAATGGACCCAGCGCCTAGTCCACTAGCTGGGCCTGGCGCCAGGTACATTGCGGTTTTGTGCACTTTCTACTCGATCTTAACTTAAATTTGCACATATTTGCCAAAAACACCTTTTACATGCAAAATATTAAATAGGAAGGAATATGCCTAATTATTACAATAAATGTATCTTAAAATACCCTCAAATAACTAGGAAAAGAATGGTAATTTTAACCCTTATCACATACCCCCACACTTGAACATTTGCTTGTCCTCAAGCAAAACACTTTAGTCCAAAAAAAAAAATATATCAAGATAGCACAAGTTTTTTCTCATTCAAAAGCTCCTTCATCATAGTAAAAATCATGTCTTCCTTTCAAACTTGATATACACCCCTTATCATTCATACTCTTTGAAAACAATTTCAAACTTTGATACATTGAACAAGACATCACAAAACTCATGAAGTCAAATTAATGAAGTGTATACACCTTAGTCTAAGAAAATTATTTTACTCTTCAAGTATAAGTATAGATAATATGAATCACATAAGTCAAGCCATCTACCAACTCAAGCATTATAAATCCAAAAATTGCACAACTTAAGTTATGATGTGAGGAAAACACTCCAATTTTTTTCTCTCAAAATTTTTCAATGACTCAAGGAATCGATAGCCTCAAGTGCATGAATTTCTCTTCATAAACCGTATTGGCCCCTTTTACAGTCATCACTCATTATTTTTGTCTACAATTCTTTTTTTCTATACTCTTTCTTACCTTTTTACCTTCGGGATAGCCTCAAGAGAGTGCACTGAATTCACTTGCTACATCTCCCCATATTGACCCCCTTTTCAACTAAAGGTCTTCAACGATCATCAATAAGAGCATTTTTTTCACAATTCACACCAACAATAGTATTGTTTCTATTCATTATATTTTTTTCAACTCAAAACAAACTTTTTTCAGCATTTTTCACAATCTTTCCTCTCAAAGATCTTTTTTCAACTCACATTTTTTGTGAAACCCCACCTAAATCTAACTCTAGAGTAAGGAGGTTGGGATGTATATTATATTATTTTGCTTATATATATATATATATATATATTGAATGATTTTATGTGCTTTAGAATTATGATTTATAGGCTAAAAGGCTTAGTTATGCTCATTGAGCAAGAAGGGTAAAATGGTAATTTTGCTTGAGGACAAAATAGGAAGATAGCTTGGGGATTAAATAAGAACAATATTTGGGGTGAGGAAATAAGAACAAGAGTTGTTATGGTTTAGTGGTTAGAGCTTTGGAATTAATCTCTAAGGTCCTGAGTTCAAATCCCATCATTTAAGTCTTATCATGATTTTTTATTATTATTTAGGGTTGGATTTTCATTTCTTGCACTCCATGAAAAAAATAGAAGTGTTTTCCTAGAGGAGAAGAGAAGGGAATGTCCTAATCCTATCCTTATGTCCTAAAAAGGAATCTAGAAGAATTCTTTGTCCCTCCATTACCTCTAGCTTGTCCTAACCTTTTCACCAATTAAGCATGTTCAAAATTTATCTAAATCCATATTTCAATTCCAGAAAATTCAGCGAGGATTATTGGACTTTGAATTTCGAAAATGACTCTTAGAGGTTGGAGATTTGACTAAAAATGGAGAAGGAGTTAAGAAAGGTTCCCAAGAGAAATGAATCTCCATGGTTGAGCCTTCAAACTCCACACCATAGTGTTCATATCCTCCATGAAAGAAATCTGGAAATTTTCCAAATTCTTGAGCAGCCTAACCTTCGAAAATCTCAACCATCTATCTTAATCAATTGTTGCCAGAAAAAAATGGCCAATTGATACAGCTTGAAGACTAAAATTCTTGGGCAAAAACCGAACTGCACAAACCAGAAAAAAATCTGGGCAGTTTCGCAGCATAGCAGGCCGAAATCAAAGCTGTTTCTTCTACCTTCAAACCAGTAAAATACCTCTGTTTTTCTTCCATAAAGAAGGCTGGAAACCAGCCTTAAAGGATCCTCAAACGCCTCTCAAAACACTCTGTAAATCGGCTGGAATATTGCAGAAAAAACTGCACAAGAAATTCTGCAACCATTAGAACCATAACCAGAAAAATTTCAGCCTTGTTCCCTTCAAGCCTTGGCCAAAACCACCCTCAAATATTTGTAAGTTAACCCTTGTTCAGCCATGAATTGAACACCATTACCCCCTTCCACTTACCTTGCACAACTGGACTCCATAACCACACCTCAAATTCCTCCTACAATCACTCCCATCAAACTTCCATTTGGATTTCAAAATTTCTAGTATTTGCTCCATGAAAACACCCTTGGATTAGGCTTCATAACCAGAAAATTCTTCTACCATTGAACTCAAAAATTCGGCCAGCCTTAAAGCTCCCTCAACCCTCATTTATTCAGCAAAACACAAGCAAACCAGTTGGCCATTCATAGCTCCAAGAAACCTCCATCAATCAAACACCATTAACATATCTTTTACCTTAAAATACTCCTTAAATTTCTCCATTTGAATTTCAAACAACCAGATTTTTCTCTTCCTCCCTAAATTGGAAACTAAAATCCCTAAACTCCCTCAATCATTTGGCCAACCCTCTTCAAAAAATTCGTCCAGCATTCCCCTCCAATCCTCTCAATTTTCACCAAGAACACACACTACCTTTCTTCAAGCCAAAGACCACTCTAAACACCTCCAATCCCTCCCAAAAACTCCAAAACATGCCTACATACTCCCTAGAGTCCATTTTTATATTTTATAACATCAAATCTCAAAAACAAAAATTGATAATCGAATCAAAACCAGAATTTTTCTTAAAATCTCAAGAATGTCATCAAGGAAACCAAGAACAACTTTTATTCATCTTCTTTCCTTCAACCTTTAACATATCATACTAATGCTCTCTCTCTCTCTCTCTCTCTCTCTCTCTCTCTCTCTCTCTCTCTCTCTCTCTCTCTCTCTCTCTCTCTCTCGACCGAAGTGGTTGCTACAACCATAGTTGTTTTCTTTCTCCTCTCTTAGATAATTCAAGACTCTCAAGCACGTGGATCTTCTTAAATCTTCATCGAGATAGTCATCAACTAAGTATTTCTCTTTAACCTTTCTTTTGAATTCTAGATTTATGTCTCTTAGATGTTGATAGAGAGGATAGAATATGAATGTGGGATTGAGTATATGCATATGTATGAAGGGGTTGAGATTGGAGCATGAGAATGATTAATCATGATTAAGCTTTGAGAAATTCCTTGAGAATCGATGTATGCTCTCCAGGTCTTAAGAGATTATGAATGTTTAAGCATGCTAGATGTTATCTCACCTTTGGTGAATAGGATATTATGTTCTTATTTTCATTGAAGCCGTAAGTATGATTATGTTTAGTAGAGATTTGGCCATGTGATAGTAGGATGGATTTGAGCCTTGTTCATGAATAGAATAGTTTATTGATTGATGCTAGAGTATATGTTCATGATTCTTGTTAGCAATAGGAAAATTATGATCATGACCTTGTTGATCCTAGGCTATTTTGATTAGCAAATTCTATTACCCTAATTAAAATTATTACTATGCTTTTTCTCCAAAGATTTCGAAATTCTTAGGAATTTTTGAAAATGGAATATTCAGTGAGATAGCGATATTTTACTAGTCAAATAAATAATATCTTTTATTAAAAATAATATATATGTATTTATATATAATAATAATAAACAAAACTTTTTATATAAATAATAATAAGTAAAATATTAATGACCTTGTAGACCATATATTCATAAATATTATTTATATTTATTTATTAATCAAAATTTAATAAAAGTTATTTATTATTAATTTTAATACGTATTGATTATTAGTTAAGAGAGTAGTAATAATTTATTTTACTATTTAAGAATTACCATATTTTAATATCACCTAGAACTTAGGATTCTTCATCAATTAAACCCTAGTTTATTTATTAATATCAACACTCAAGATTTATTATTTGAATCTATAAGTTATTAGTAATTATTTTACAAACCTTAGTTATTTTAACTTATCAAGCTAGACTTATTTTATAAAATCCTTTATCATCTAGCCTTAAAGCTTAGGACATTAGGGTCATGATTATAATAAGTTGAACTAGGATTATTTATGTAAGCGAATATAGCTTGAGTATAACCTTATGACTTCTGTTTACCCCAAGCGGGGTTAGGTCAGCTTTGGAAGATTTTTGAATTTGATCGAGCAAAGGATCAGGTAAGCTCCTGTATAAACTTATTTAAAGACAAAAGGTTCTATGGCAAGCCAAATGCAATGTGTATGGACACTCATTTTGTAAAGGCAATTAAGGACTATTTCTTTTTTATATTAGTCAAGCGAATCATTTGAAAATTTAAACTAGTAGTTTTGCACAAATACTAAACTCTTTCTAAAACCCAACTTTGCAAAAATTTTAGAGACTCTTAATTGCTATTTCTAAATAAAGCAATGTATTATCAGTTTCCTCCTAAGTGGGACAATCAACGTTGAGTACTCAATAAGGGTAGACTACTAGGACTAGTCTTTGAAGGGTTATGGTAAGTCTCTCAGTTGGTGGCCACCTCGGAGGGGTAAGTCCTTCCCGGATAAAATGCCAGTCCAGTAGGTCATACCAGTCCGAGCTAGCAAATTTCAGTCATGTGGACTGTGTGTTTTTGGAGTGGACAACTGGTAAGTTTTGGTGTGGAGAATGAGGTGTATCTCACCCGGTAGGCCGTACACCTGCCATTTGCCAGTCTGCAAAAAGTGTGGCATTCTGACCGTTATATGGTCATGAGACCCAACATGTGGTAACCCATGGCTACCCGTTTGAGTGGTTGTATTTATTGTGCACATGTATGGTTTGAAAAGTAAAACGCCACTCTTTATTTTAACATTATTTCATGCTTGCCAGTACTTTCTCTTATGCAATTTTTACAACTTGCATACATGAACTGTTTTACCTGAAACACTCAAAGCACACACGGGCTTACTGACATTTTTATCTCATCACCTTTTATGTCATCACCTTTTATGCCATGTTTTCAGGTCGATCCTACTGTGGAGATGAGTAGCTGGATTTGTTGCCTACTTTGAAGACTCTATGTTTTTTATCATATGTGTTGTTTCGATAGATAGTAGTAATCAATTTATTTTGGATTTGTACCTTTTTTTTTTTTGTTATAATAAGTTCAATTTTAAAGTATTGCTTTTATTTTCTTTTGTGTGACCTAGTTATAAAGACCCCTTGTCCTGTGGACGGGGCGATATCCCCGGCCTTGTTGGGCCTAGGTAGTGGGGTGTTACATTTTTTCCATCATAACTCAGAGCTAAGCAAAATTTAAACTTATAATACAAGAGTTAGCTAATAAACTTTACCCACATTCATCATATCTTCTATATTTTAACTAAATAAGCTAAATAACATTTAAACACCAATGCATAAACAAAATTAATCAAAATTCTCAAGTCTTGACAAATATCTTTTCTAATAAAACCAATTTCATCAAAATCCACCACATGAATGACAAAACTTATATCCAAGTAAGACAAATGAATTGCAATCTTGCTTGACAATAAAACCACAGAAATTTGTGAAGAAGAAAAGTTATCACAAACACAAAATAAATTCCCTAAATAATATGGAAAATCACTTTTTCAACCTTTATTCTCCCCCCTCCCCCCCCCCCCCAACACTTAAACTGGACATTGTCCTCAATAGCCAATGGCCAAAGATAAAATTAGAACAATATAGCCAAGAAGACCAAGATGAATAAATAAGAAGAATAAAGTGAAGAAGATACTTCCATTTATTGTCGTGCCACCAGATTTTAATCCATCTCAAGGAAGAGTCATTACAGGAATACCTACTAAAAAAAAGAAAGAAAAGAAAGAAAACATAAATCTAGAAAATAAAATAAAAATAAGATAAACGAAATGAAAAAGAAAAGAAAAAACACCTACACGCTAGTAAAGGTCATTAAAATTTTAAAAAAAAGAAACAACAGAAAATAAAATGCAAAAGAGTAAGTCAAGAGTCATCCTCATCATTATTAGTGTCATCATTGCCAGCTTCATGACTGGAAGATGCACCAGTAACGTATTGGATCAAAGTGGCCAGCTTTTAATCTTGGACATTCTGGCAATGATGAATGTCGGCAATGGAATCGCGGAGTTGGAGGAGGATAGTCATCTGGCTCTCTATCTGTGCCTCCATTCATGCCTCAAAATCAATGCGTGAATGAGAGCTAGTGGCACGAGGGGCTGGTCTAGCAGGTGGTACCTCTTCCTCCTCCTCATCAGGGGAAAGCCCCTCCTTTCCGGGGTACTGCACCTCATATGGCCTCTTTCACCTTTTGGCTCTCTCATCATAGTGATACCCGCACGAAACCAAAGTATGCTCTGTCACGAGATCGCGGCCCGTAGTGGGCTTATTCAACTCTCCATCTAGGCGTACTCCAAAATCTCTCAAAATACGCATAATAACCAAAGGGAATTTGAGGGCTTTGGCTGCAATGTTAGAGGTCACAACCTCTCTCATAGAGTTAATAATAATTAGAGCAAGGGGAATAGGCTCATAACTCCTCATCTTATCTAGAATATAAAGGTCAAGTATCCTAGACTCATTAAAGCCACTAGCTTTGAGATAGACATTAAAAGCAAAGACATAGACTAGGGCATACCACTGAGCCTCAAGGTCATTGTTGGAGTAATATTAATACTGATCTATTTTCCCTTTTCTCCTCATACAAAAACTACTCCTTATAGCCCCCACATCCTAGATAAGCTTAGAGATGATCTTTTGGTTATTATGGTCCACAGCTATCCATGGTTCCTCATTTGGAATCCCTAAAATTCTAGCTAGTCTAGCCCTGTCAAACTCAATGGGGATCCCTTTGACCATGGTGAAAATAACTTGGAGAGTATTTTTCTTTTTGTCCTGCATATTGGCATAAAACTCTCTCACGCTCACAGGATAATAAAGACCTTCTATTCTAATGATGGGCTCCCACCCCAAGCGCATAAATATAGTAGAAAGCTATAGGGAATTGCCTAAAGATAGCATGTAACGCTTTTCTACTATAACTTTATTTTGTTGGCGCCTGTCATACCAGATTTGGCACATAAGGTCAGAAAATTAAGTAGGTAGAGGCTTGAACGAATGTATAGATGAAGATGCCTCTCGAGCTATCCTAGCCCCCGGTGCTAACCCTTTAAGTTATATAGACATGATTGGAGGATGGAGAAAGATGATACAAATAGAAAAGTGTGAGGCTCTTAAGTCACTTTTTACAACAAATGTTCAACTCTCAACTGTCTCACAATCACAACATCATACAACACCACCACCACTCAACACGAAAACACATCAAGATAATTAGTAAACACCACTCAACGCCCTCCAACAAACCTGCAAGAAAATAAGACATATGCCAATCCAAACACCTTATCAACCAGTTTGATCAAATCCACAATATTCAATATTACTCAAGGAAACCATATTCAGCCTAGAATCACAATGCTCAATCAACTATACCATGTATATCATAATGCAAAACTTATTAGTATAAGGCTAAGTGAAGCATTGAATAAGCATCCTTTATCCCAAACGTTAATCACAAAGCATTCATGCTCAATCACTTCCAAAAAAAAGTGTAAACTATCAATGGCATTAATCATAAAGCAGTATCCATGATATTCCTATGCCAATGCAAGCTCAAAGAAAGTAATATTAACAATCAAATTCTTCACTAGAAAGTATTCAAGAATTTTTGTCCAAAAAGGTATAGAAAATTACCCAAAATTCATAAGAAAAACTTAACCGTAAAAAGTGTAGAAAATTCATACCATAATGTTCTCCAATGCATGGGCAATGATTCTATGTAAAAAGTTTGTAGAAATCGTGCTCCTATTGGAAGGATTGAAAAATAGATTTTAGGTGAAAATGTTAGATTTTTCCTTATTTTGATCCAAACTTTCAAGAACAAAGTAAAGATTTTATATTTTAGAAGTGTTTTAGAGGTATGGAAAGTGATCCAGTGGTATTTTGCAGATGAACTCGACGATGGGTTGACAGAAAATTGGAGAGGAGTGAAAGTTTTTTGAACAAAAATGACCAAGAAGGCCGTTTTTAGTGTGGCAGCCCTGGGCTCGACGCTGGGCCGCTTCTGCCCGCGCTTCTTTGTTGGGTCGTGTTTACCGGCGCCCGGGCCACGAGTTGGGCTGATTTACCTCCATTGCTTTCCTTACCCTTTCCCTTATAACCTTCCGGACCTTAATGAGAGTTCTCTCAATTTCTAGATCAAGGTCGACTATCTTAGCTTTAGATCATCTGGTCATAAACTAAAAGTAAGGTCTACATAAGACAGAAGATTTTTGAGATTATAGAATTTACAAATTAAACAGTTATGCTACATTTACAAATTAAGTTACAAGGGATTGCAATGTACAAAGATATTAAAGTACAAGTATACAAGAAAACAAAATACAACACCTAGTCATACAAGGAACATATATACATATTCACATATTTATATATAAACATATTAGCATGGTTAAAGCTACAAAATTCAAGATTTCAAGATATTGTTTCCCGACAACAGCGCCAAAAACTTGATGCATTAATTTTGGGTATATAAAATCATCAATTTTAAATCCATCCCTTAATCAAATTTTAATTAAAACATTAATCCCAAAATATACATGTGAGCAAGTATACTCATCGCAAGCATAGTATAGAGAATTAACGAGTATCAATCCTCAAAGGAACAAGTACACACTAATCACTTTTCTTTCATTATTTAACGGACCCAAACAAAGTGAGAAAAGAATAAAAAAAACTAAAGAAACATATACAACTCAAGGATGTAGGTTTATATAATTTAAACCATTATCCTAGAAAACATGACAATAAACCAGTTAAAAATTCTCCCAACTAATTATCATCTTGACATCATGAAGGAATATAAAGTAAAATTCAATCACCTCACAAGTTATGATTCTACTTAGATAAATCCACTTCGTTTTCCAATCTATGAAATCCTATATATTGATTACAATAACAAATTTGCTAATCAAGCTAATTATAACTAAAACATGCATTAGGCTCAATTCCTTATAAACATGAAATTAACTAATAAACCTTTGCTCGAGGTGAAATCAACTAATCTTTGATCACTTAATCCTATAATCTTAACTTCGTCACTTAAGTCCATTAAGATTACATAAATACAAAATCAATGTAACGAAACTGCTAACATCATCATTTCAAGTCAATTAGAAGAACTCGCATCAATAACTAATGAAATCAAGTAATCAAATACAAAAGATGACAAAGAATTAATCAAATAACTAAATTAACTCAAAATCATGAATCCCAAAATAATGTTAAATCACAATAAAAGCATTGAATACATCATTGCTAAAGAAAAAGAAGATAAAGAGAAAAGAAAACACTCATAGATAAGCCTCTTTCTTCTTCCTTAAAGACTCCCTTGAACAATCCTCTTTGACTTAGGTGAATACCTCCTTCAATGAGAGAATCAAAATTTCTACCATTTAATTCACCTCTCTAAGTTGTATATCTCCAACCCTTGTATTCTCTTATGCATTTATAGGCCTCTTGAGTGCCAATTTCGTGGCTAAGAAAGTCTTGGTCGAGTAGGAATAGGAAAATACCAAAATCATTGAATAAACCTTAATTCCGCATACAGAATTTTCGCCTCCAGAGCATACCTGGCACTGGGTACCTTTGACCCACTGGCACCAGGTGCACTATATTCTTCATCTATTTTTGCTCTGTTTTTTGCCGTCTCTCTTTGGCAGATAGAATGGACTCGGCGCCAAGTACACTTGCCAAACCTGATGCCAGGTCTCCTTAAACTCACTCAAACTCTGCTGCTGGAGTAGAATGGACCTAGTGTCTGGCCCACTGGCTGGGCTTGGCGCCAGGTACATTCTTTACATCATTGCTAAAGAAAAAGAAGATAAAGAGAAAAGAAAACACTCATAGATAAGCCTCTTTCTTCTTCCTTAAAGACTCCCTTGAACAATCCTCTTTGACTTAGGTGAATACCTCCTTCAATGAGAGAATCAAAATTTCTACCATTTAATTCACCTCTCTAAGTTGTATATCTCCAACCCTTGTATTCTCTTATGCATTTATAGGCCTCTTGAGTGCCAATTTCGTGGCTAAGAAAGTCTTGGTCGAGTAGGAATAGGAAAATACCAAAATCATTGAATAAACCTTAATTCCGCATACAGAATTTTCGCCTCCAGAGCATACCTGGCACTGGGTACCTTTGACCCACTGGCACCAGGTGCACTATATTCTTCATCTATTTTTGCTCTGTTTTTTGCCGTCTCTCTTTGGCAGATAGAATGGACTCGGCGCCAAGTACACTTGCCAAACCTGATGCCAGGTCTCCTTAAACTCACTCAAACTCTGCTGCTGGAGTAGAATGGACCTAGTGTCTGGCCCACTGGCTGGGCTTGGCGCCAGGTACATTCTGGTTTTGTGTACTTTCTGCTCGATTTTAACTTAAATCTGTATATATCTGCCAAAAAACACCTTTTACAAGCAAACTATTAAATAGGAAGGAATCTGTTTACTTATTGCAACAACTGTATCTTAAAACACCCTCAAATAACTAGGAAAAGAATGATGATTTTAACCCCTATCAGAGACAATCTTTAGGGTTGAAACGTTATGGTTGTGTGTCCTGATCCTGTCTCATGAGTGTACTCAGAGAAAACTCAATTTTCTTTAGTTGCAGCCACAAAATTGATGGGATTTCTATATCACAATAACGATTACTATGGCAGAAACTAAGAAATCCAAGCCCCAAGATCACAAGCATGTGATTTAAAACAGGTTTAGCAAGGAACAAAAGGTAATAGTTTTACCTTTCTTTGTGCGTCTGAAAAATAAAATTTTTCTTCTTCTTGTCTGACAATTGTGGCACAATCCAATAATCCTCTTGATCAAACACCACGAGAGTCGAATGTCCAGCCGCTACAATCACAATATATGATTGTCTCTAACAGAAATCCACACGGAGGATCACTCTCAAGCACCAGAATATTTCTGTGCTAGCAGAAAACCAACAAGGTGGCTAGGGTTGCAGAAGAACAGCGAGAGAGAGAGAGAGAGAGAGAGAGAGAGAAATAAGAAGGGTTTTTTTTTCTTTTTCCTCTTTTTAAGGATGTTATTTCCGTGAATGGCCTAATCAAATTAGGTATCGTGCATATCTCACATATATCATGAAAAAAAAAACCTATTGAAAACATCCATCTAAGAATTCTAAAACAATTCGAATTCTCTAATTGTAATTGGAACCATTAAGTTCTCACAATTATAATTTGGTCATAAATTATAACTAATTATAACTTGGTCACAACAACTTCTCTTTCTCGCAATAAACCCCACTATGTTATCAAATAATATCTTGAATATATATAATCCTCTATTGTGTGTGACCTATTAGGTTTCCCAGTTAATTGGTAGTGAACATAAATTAATTCAAACATCTTTGAGATTAATAATCTATAATTAATTAGAATTAATCATATTAATTCTAATCAGAATTGGTTTATTATATTAATTCTAATCAGGATTGGTTTATTAATTCATCAATTAATAAACCCATATTCTCATATCATGAGCGGTATCTAGCAACACATCATGACCACCTAAGAGTCCAGAAAGTCAAGTGGCTTAACATGAACCCTTCAATAACAAACTACAGAGCAAATAACTCCTTTCACCATACAATATCTCATTCGGTCCGGAGTACAGAATTAGTGCCAACTCCCTCCAGAATATATATATATATATATATGTATGTATGTATATGTATGTATGTATTGATTTTGGCCCAAATATAATAGTACTTGTACCAGGAACCCACTACTCTAGATGTGTATCAATTGTAACTGCTTCTAATACACAGTCGCCTTGGCCAAGGACTTCTCGAGTAGTAATTCCTACAAGTGGCCGTGAGATATTCGCCCCGACTATTAGAAGTGGTGAATTCATTATTGACCCTCTCAACTACTTTCGTTTGCCACACAATGTGCCCAATATCCATCCCATAGGTGGCCCTCGATCTGGCTCCAAAGATTGGAATCAAAGCACAATGCTCAGCAAACAAAGTACCTTAGAGATCTCAAGTCTAAGGATACTTGCATATTTGCTATATTAAGATTATATCACTGGCATTAAATAGTTATCCATATGATTATCTCATAGCTAGGTCATCTAATGTACTTGTTCTATTAACAAGCATCCACGTGTTAACTTTAAGTATTTCAATATTCACGGATATGAGAAACATTGCCTGGTCAAATCAAGAAGTCTAACACATGCTAGTCTTAATGCATTAATGATGTCCTATCTCATTAATACTACGACTAGGGACTATTTAAGTACTAACACTACACAGTGTAGTAGGAATCTCATATCATGATCTCTATCATGATTTCCTTAACACAGTGTTGTACTAAGGACTTTATCTAACAGTTATTTTACATAAAAGTAAGCAAAAGATACTGTAAGATAAATAATATTTTTTATTAAAATAAAATGTGTCATATACAATGTACAAATATTGCCTCTAGGGTATAACACTAACAAACTCCTACTTGCACTAGAGCCAATCATTCATATATCTAATACCAAATGACTCAATATGCCTATCATGTTTCTTTTGGGTAGTGCTTTTGTAAGCAGGTCAGCTATGTTCTCATCCATGGGAACTCTCTCTATATTTACATCATTCCTATCTATGATCTCCTGGATCAAATGATAGCGTCGCAGTACGTGTTTGAATCGTTGGTGAGATCGTAGCTCTTTTGCTTGTGTAATGGCTCCGTTGTTGTCACAATACAGAGATATTAGACCAATAATGCTAAGAACCACACCCAGTTCCGTCACGAACTTCTTGATCCAAATGGCCTCCTTAGCTACTTTAGAAGTGGCTATATACTCAGCTTTTGTCGTAGAGTCGGCAATAGTCTCTTGTTTGGAACTCTTCCAACTTATTACCCATCCGCACAATGTAAACACATAGCTGGATTGTGATTTGAAATCTTCTTTGTCAGATTGAAAACTAGCATCGGTATACCCGTTTATTTTCAAATCACCTTCTCCATATACTAAAAACACATCCTTAGTTCTTTGTAAGTACTTAAGGATGTTCTTTACAGCCGCCCAATGACCCTCACCAGGGTCAGATTAGTATCTACTCGTCAAACTGAGAGCACAAGATACATCGGGCCTTGTACATATCGTAACGTACATGATAGATCCAACTGCCAAAGCATATGAAATCTTACTCATGTGATTCCTTTCAACTTGTGTCTTGGGAGACATCAACTTTAAAAGGCTTACACCATGTAACATAGATAAGAATTCCTTTTTGGATTGATCCATGCTAAACTTCTTTAGCACTTTATCTATATATATAGACTGTGAAAAACCTAGCAACCTTTTAGATCTATCTCTATAGATCCTTATTCCAAGAATATAGGTTGCTTCCCCAAGATCTTTCATGGAGAATTGTTTGGACAACCAAAATTTAACCGTTTGCAAGATAGGTATATCGTTTCCTATTAGCAATATGTTATATACATAAAGCAATAAGAAAATGATTGCGCTCCCAGTGACCGTCTTGTATACACAAGGTTCATCCACATTTTGAATGAAACCAAACTCTTTAATTATTTCATTAAAACGGATGTTCCAACTCCTAGAAGCTTGCTTATGTCTATAAATGGACCTTTGCAGCTTATACACCTTTGTGCTATCATTGGATGTGAAACCATCAGGTTGTGTCATATACACTTCCTCAGTCAGATTTCCATTTAGGAAAGCTATTTTCACATCCATTTGTCAAATCTCATAATCATAACGAGCAGCAATAGCTAGGAGTATCCTAATGGATTTTAACATGGCTACTGGCGAGAAGGTTTCATCATAGTCAATACCATGTTGTTGACAATAATCCTTCACCACTAGTCATGCTTTATAGGTAACTATGTTACCATCCATATCCATTTTCCTCTTGAAAATCCATTTGCACCCAATAGGGTTAATTCCTTTGGGTGAATTAACCAAAGTCCATACTTAGTTGTCGTGCATGGAATCCATCTCTGACTTCATGGCCTCAAGCCATTTGCCAGATTCTGAACTGTTCAAAACATCCTTATAGATAGTAGGCTCATCTTCATTTATGAGCAATACGTCATTGTGGTCACTAATGAGAAATTCATATCTCTCAGATGCCACATGTATCCTACTAAACCTACAAGGTTCTTGTGTAGTAGAAGGTTCATCTATTCTCTCAAAAGATGTGGGATCAGATGGTTGATCCTTGTTTGTTTGATCTTCATGAACTTCACAAAGTTCAATTTTACTCCCACTGTCCCCTTTGAGCATGTGCTCCTTCTCTAAGAAGATGGCATGCTTCAAAACAAACACTTTGTTTTCAGAGGGTAAGTAAAAGTAATATCCGAAAGATTCTTTCGGATATCCCACAAACAAACACTTTTCAGACTTCCTATCAAGTTTATCTGACTATGGCCTTTTGACAAAGGCAGGACAACCCCATACTCACAAGTGAGATAACTTTGGTTTCTTACGAAAGAACATCTCAAATAGGGTAGAATCAACCGATTTTGTCATAACTCTATTTAGTATATAAACAGATGTCTCTAGTGCGTATCCCCAAAACGATTTTGGTAGGTCTGTAGAAGCCATCATGGTCTATACCATGTCTAGAAGTGTTCAATTCCTTCTTTCAGATACACCGTTATGTTGAGGTGTATGTGGTGGAGTCTATTGAGATAATATCCCATTATCTCAAAGATAACTCAGAAACTCTTGGCTCAAGTATTCTCCTCCTCGATCAGATCTTAGAGTTTTAATACTTTTGCCAAGTTATTTCTCTATTTCATTCTTGAAGTCTATAAATTTTTCAAAGGCCTTAGATTTGTATTTCATTAAATACAAATACCCGTATCATGAGAAATCATCGATAAAGGTTATGAAATAGTTATAACCTCCTCTTGCTTATATTGACATTAGGTCACATACATCAGAATGTATGAGTTCTAATAACTCATTGGCCCGTTCTCCTTTTCCTGAAAAAGGAGTTTTAGCCATTTTACCTAGTAAACAAAACTCATATGTGCCATATGATTCATAATCAAATGACCTTAAGTAACCAAGCTTGTGTAACTTAGAAACAAGATTTTCGTTTACACGGCCTAAACGACAATGCCATAAGTAAAAAGTGTTAGAGTTATCTATTTTAGGTTTCTTATTATTTATATTGAAAATTGGATTATCCAAGTCTATAACATATAAACTATTAACCAGAGTTGCTGAACCATAATGAATATCATTCAATGAAAAAGAACAACATTTATTCTTAAATATCAAATGAAATCCATTTAAATCTAAACACGAAACTGAGATAATATTTTTCATTAAAACTGATACATAATAACAGTTTTGTAATTCTAGAACTAATCCCGAAGGAAGGTTCAGCTCATATGTCCCCACAGCAAGTGCAGCAACATTTGCCCCATTTGTAGTACGTAGGTCCACGTCACCTTTCTCTAGCCTTCTACTGTTCTTTAGTCCCTACAAGTTATTGCACAGATGTGATCCACATCCGATATCTAATACCCATATCTCATTTCTAAAGGGAGTATTTATCTCAATCATAAATAAACTGGAGTAGAAGTAGAAGTGCTTGCAAGTTTCTCCTTCTACTTCTTGTCCTTAACAGTCTCCAAGCAGGCCTTGCAGTTGCGCCTCTAGCAGCCCATCTTGCTACAATGATGGCATGGGCCCTTGGTATTAGTGTCCTTCTTCTTCAAACCATCTTTAGGCTTTATGGGAGCCTTCTTCTTCTTCTTTAGAACTTTCTTCTTAGAAGAAGAAGATTCTACCATTAAAACTGCATTGGAATCCTTCTTCATGGAGGACTCCGTAGTTTTGAGAAGATTGATCAACTCAGGAATGGTGGACTCAATCTTGTTCATCTGATAGTTAATCACAAATTGTGAGAAACTATTAGGTAAAAATTGTAGAATTAAGTCAACACTTAAGTCATGATCCTTCGCGAACCCGAGAGATCCAAGCTTCTCTATTAAGCTCAGCATCTTCAACCCATAAGTGGCCATAGAAGAACCCTATACCATTTTGCAATGGAATAGTTGCTTCGAGATCTCATATCTCTCAGTTCTGGCTTGGGCGTCAAACAGCTCTCGAAGATGTAGTATAATCGATTGAGCATCCATATGCTCATGCTGTTTTTGCACCTCAGGAGTCACGGATGCAAGCATAATACACGATGCTGTATCACTATCCTCCTTATACTTTTTGTGGACAGCATGCTCATTAGCATGAGCATCTTGAATTGGTGGTGGTAGAATAGGAGCATCTACCACGTAGAGCAACTTTTCCGATTTGAGAATAATTCTCAATTTTCTATACCAATCGAGGTAGTTTGATTCGGTTAACTTGTTGGTCTCCAAGATGCTACGTAGATTTAGGTTGGTAGATATGATACAAATGTCCTAAATGTAAAGATAGAGAGGATTAGCTATTGTATATGCACATGAAATGCAAATAATTAGGACTTTAATTAAACGCATTTTTTGCTCCACTATTTTACTCAAACCAATAGCCCCCACTATTGATTTGGGAAAGCCCGTTGGAAACTTTCCTAGTAGACCGATATCCAAATTCCTCGAGAATAACCTTGGGTTTGCCCAACAAGCAACCCTTGAGTTCATTGGTAGGTATCCAATACCAATTATATCGTATATAATTAACAAATTATTGGGTGATTAATAGCTTTTAATCTTAAAGCCTTTTGAGTTACCCCAATTTTTCCTCTAAATTTCTTTATGCTTGAGTTTGCCCAACTGGGATAAAGAATTTTAGTTAAACCTGACCCATTAATCAGGAATTTAATTCCATAGCTTGAACATGCCCGATGTCGAATAGGCTTAGGTTTGCCCAATAACTTGGTCTAGAAAAGAGACTCTCGTTCTTACTATATTAACGGAAGGAATTAGGTTTAATATTAATTGAAGGATTTGTTCCTTTTAGTGATTTCAACAAATGACATGCATAAAAATCAATAAATCACATAATTGATAATCATGGTAATAAAGCAATTACGTGGTATGATTATGGACTTTTCCCTAAATTAATTTTTTTAAGCCATAAAAAAAATTAATATAGTTAACCTTATATGTTCATGCATGATTTAAGTAGAAGGTCTTACCTTCTCACCTTGTTTTGGTTACCATCTCCAAAATAAAATAATTCTAATCCTATCAATCCATGTAAACTATTTACATAATTTCCTAAAGAGAGAAAACCTCGAGTTACATTCGAGGGGAATTAGATGAGAAGAGAATTACACAAGAATTCTAGAGAAGACAGGACAAGCAGGCCCTATTTCATTAAAAAAAAAAAATCAAAACTGTAAAATGCATGAATAGATATAATTGGTTTTAGTCCATAACCATCCACCATGCCATTAATTATACTTAAACAAAATAAACATATAATTTTTATTATTCCAAAATCACTATTTTGGAAAAATAAAACAAATTCTAAAATCAACATTTTAGAAAAATACATTAATTTTAAATTTTCTAAATCATTATTTTGAAAAAATAAAATTGTTTGTCTCAAAATTAATTTTTGAGAAAATGCTTTTGGGTCCCGTCTCCGGTAGTGAAAATGGTGGTCCCGCTGGCTGGTCAGTAGGTGAGGGTCAAAGGAGCAGCGCCCTTTGAAAGAAAATTTTTTATTTTACCGCCTCTCATCAAATGAGATTTTTCCCTTTCAAAATTCTATTTTAGAAAATTTATTAATTTCTAAAATGGCTAGAATATCATGGAACAAAATAGAATCGGCGCCAATTAGGAGCCAGAGGCGGCGCCGGCTGCAGTTTGATTTTTAAAATAGGTTTAGCAAGGAACAAAAGGTAACGGTTTTACCTTTCTTTGTGCATCTGAAAAATAAAATTTTTCTTCTTCTTGTCTAACAATTGTGGTGCGATCCAGCAATCCTCTTGATCAAACACCACGAGAATCGAATTGTGAAACCCTAGTTGAAACCAACCTTAGAGTTAAGGGGTTGGGATGCATATCATATTTTATTTCATGCATAAATATATTTTTTATATGGTTTTATCTGCTTTGGGTTTGTGATTTGTAGCCTAGATGGCTTATTTGTGCTTGTTGAGTAAGAAGGGTAAAATGATAATTTTTGCTTGAGGTGAAAATAGAGAGATAGCTTGAGGAGTAAATACGAAAAATATTTGGGAGAAAAAATAAGAACAAGAGTTGTTGTGGTTTAGTGGTTAGAGTTTTGGAATGAATTCTTGAGGTCTTGAGTTCAAATTCCATCATTGGAGTTTTAGCATGATTAAATTTTATTTTGTGTAGGAAGGCTATATTTCGGCCTTGCATGACTTAGTGAAGAGTAGAAGTGTTGTCCTAGGGGAGACATGATAGGAATGTCCTAATCCTACTCTTGTGCCCTACAAAAATTTCCAAGGGAATTCACACCCTTCTTGATCCTTAGTTTTCTTACTTCTCAATTCATTAAATTGTTCAATTTATTCAAGCTAACTTTATTCCAAAAAAATTTCAACAAGGTTCTGTGAGGTTTAGGTTTCGAAAATGGCTATGAATGAGTTATCTTGTGGCCGAAAAAGGGAAGGAGTTTTGGAAGGGTCCCAAGAGAATTTATCTCCATGGTTGAACCTTCAAAACTCCAACATAGCTGTGTTCATTTCCTTCATGTTGTAAACTGAAAATTTTCCAGCTTCTTGTCTAGTCCAAGTGTAGAAATTTTCAGCCACCTTTACCTCTCAAATTCTGCCAGAACAATGGTCAAACCACTCAGCTTGAAGACTAAAAATCACAGCCAAAATCGAGCTGCACAAAATCTATGCAAACCAGAAAATTTTTCTGGACAATTTCGCAGCTTTGGTAAGCCTAAACCAAGCTAATTCTTCCATTTTTTCACCTAGCATCTTAGCCACATTTTTCCTCTGTAAAGAAGGCTGGAAACCAGCCTTGAAAGACCTCTGAATATCCCTTCAAACCCTCTATAAACTGACTGAACAATGGCAGCAAAATCTGCCCAGAATTTTCCATCAAATTTGCGAAAAAAACTGGGCAGAATTTCCAGCTTTCTTCCTTCGCCAACCTTAACCGAAACTTTCACCATTTTTCTGTACAAACTTCCCTTGAATAGCCCTGAACTGAACTTCATGATCTTCCCTAGCATTCTACTTGAAAATCAATCCATGGCTGCTCCTAAAAACTCTCCATCAATCACTCTAATCAAACCATTGATTGAAGTCCAAAATTTCAACAACTTATTTTAGCAACCTTCCATGAATTAAACCTCCAACAACCAGAAAATCCCTTCACCATTGAACATTATATTTTCGGCCACCATTAAGCTCCTTCAACCAGCTTTCATTCTAGTAAAATCCCTAGCCAGCCAACCGGCCATTACAGCTTCCAAAAGCTCTCCTCCATCAAAGATCTTCTTACCATATTTTGTTTCCAAAATTGATCCGCTAAAATATTCTTTTAGGATTTCAAACAACCAGCTTTCCTTTTCCTCTCAAATCAGAAAAATCAACTTCCTAAACCCTCCAAATCGATTTGGCCACCCTAATCCCTCAGAATTTTGGCCAACCCTCTCCCTATTCACTCCATCCTCTCCACACCAAGAACACCAACTAACCTTCTCTCGCCTAAGGCCACCAAAACCACTTCAATCTTCTTCAAAAAAATTCCAGATTGTACCTACTCACTTCCATGAATCCATCCCTACCACTTTTAACATCAAACTCCGAAATTCAACTCTCTCTTTTGGATAAAAAAAACCAATATTTTTGTAAAGGCTCAAGAACACCTTCAAGGTAAGCATGATCAATCACCCCACCTTCTATCATCTTCAACTTCTAATGAATATATGTATATATAAACACACTAATGGACTCTCTTTTCTCTTCTCTCTCTCTTTCTCTCTCTCTCTCTTGGCCAAATGGTGACTTCAACCATGGCCATGTTTCCTTCATCTCTCTTGGACGGATCAAGTCCCTAAGAGTTAAGATCCATTCGAAACTACTCCAAGGTACTCATCAATCAAGTAAGCCTCTTCAACCCTCTTTTTAAATTCTAGATTCATGTCTCTAGGATGATATTGGAAGGAGATGGATTATGATTAGGGTTTGAGCATGTGTTGTTGTGATGAGTTGAGATTGAAGCATGAATATATGTGTGTATATGATGGAGATGGGATTGATGCATGATGATGATTGGTCTTGGTTAGGTTATATGATGTTTTAGGGTTTTGTTGCATGCTCTCCATGTCGTGAGTGGCTTATGTGATCAAGCATGTTAGAGATTATGTCACCTTTGGTGAATAGGGTTTATGTTCATATATAATTGTTAAAGCCATGATTATGTTTATGTCAATAGAGTTTCGATCATGTCTTGATAACTTTAGATTTATGCCTTTATTCATGATTTGGATAATTTGATTAATTGTAGTGGAGTATATGTTCATGATTATGGTTAGCAAGTGAAAATATGATCATGACCTTGTTGTCCCTAAGCTAATTTTATTTCATCAATAAAATGATTAATACTATGACTTCTTCTAGTAAATTTCGAAAACCCTAGGAAAATGTGGATTTGGTCATTTATATAAAATAGTAATATTTTAGTCAAATAAGTGATAGCTTTTATTAAAGAAATAAAATATATAGATATTATATAAAATAATAATATCAAATGAAGCCTTTTATATAAGTAATCATAATAAGTGAAATAATAATTTTGTAAGTCTTATATTCATAAATACTATTAAAATTTATTTATTCTCTTTTAATTAAAACCTATTAAAATTTACTTACAACTAATTTTAGTTACCAATTATTTTCTAACAATTATTTATCGATAGATTATTATTTTAAATAATTACATCTAGGTCCTAGGACCCTTCATCAAATAAACCCCAATTTAACTTTAGCAAGATTTAAACTTTCAACTTATAGTACCTATTTTCCAAACCCTCGTTATTTTAATATCAAGCTAGATTTATTTTATAAACCCTTTTATTTGTTATCTAGCCTTAAAGCTTGGGACACTAGGGACACGATGGTAGTAAGTTGAGCTAGTTTTATTTGTGAAAGTGAATCTTTGGCTTGAGTTTGATTATGGCTCATGTTTAACCCAGGCGGGGTTAGGTCAACTGTTGGAGACCTTTACTTTGAGCAAGGATCAGGCAAGCTCTTGCATAAAAACCGTTTGATGCAAAATGATTATTATGGCAAGACAAATATAGAGTGCATGGACACTCACTTCTGTAAAGGCAATTAAGGATTGTCCTCTTTCCCATTTCAGTCAAACAAATTATTGAAAAAATCAATGAACAGATTTACTCAAGCCCTAAAACTCTTTCTAAAACTAATTTTGACAAAGACTTTGGAAATCCTTAATTGCCATTTCCAAGTGGAACTATGTTTTGTTCATTTTCCCCCAAGTGGATTAATTACGTTGAGTACTCAATAAGGGTGGACTGCTAGGACTAGTCTTTGAAGGGTTAGGGTAAGTCTTTCAGTAGGTGCTCACCTCTGAGGGGTGAGTCCTTCCCGGATAAGATGTCAGTCCAATAGGTCGTGCCTGTCCGAGCTAGCAGTTTTCAGTGAAGTGGACTGTGTGTTGCCGGAATGGACAATTGGTTTTGTTTGGGTATAGAGAATGAGGAGTATCTTGCCCGGTAAGCCAATCACCTACTTTTTGTCAGTCTTCACAAAGTGTGGCATTCTGACCGTTGTATGGTTATGGGGCCCAACGTGTGATAACTCGTGACCATCTTTTGAGTGGTTGATTTTATTGTACATGTATGGTTAGAAAAGCTAAAACACTACTCTTGATTTTGATTGTTGTTTATTGCTTGTCAGTATTTCTCTCATGAAGATTTTATACTTTGCATTCACGAACTGTCTTCACTAGACACTCAAAGCACACACGGACTTACTAAGATTTTTATCTTATCACCCTTTTTACCATGATTTCAGGTTGATCCTGCTGTGGGGATGAGTAGCTAGTGTTGTCCGCCTTGGAAGAGATTTTATTACCTATTTTTATGTAACGCTTTGGGAGCTGAAAGTGAATAATTTTATTTCTGGATTTGTTTTTGAATTCTTGGATTGTATAAGTTTTAAGTTTTAAGAATTGTTTTATTCCATTATTGTGAATATGTGATCTAGTTATAAAAACCCCTTGTCATTTGGACGGGGCGACATCCCCGGCCCTGTCGAACATAGGTAGTGGAGTGTTACACGAATGTCCAGCCACTGCAATCACAGTGTGTGATTGTCTCTAACAGAAATCCACATAGAGGATCACTCTTAAGCACTAAGATGTTTCTGTGCTAGTAGAAAACCAACAAGGTGGCTAGGGTTGCAGAAGAACAGCGAGAGAGTGAGAGAGAGAGAAATGAGAAGGGTTTTTTTCTTTTTCCTCTTTTTAAGGATGTTGTTTCCATGAATGGCCTAATCGAATTAGGTATCATGCATATCTCATATATATCACCAAAAAAATAAAAAACCTACTGAAAACATCCGTCTGAACAATTAGAATTCTCTAATTGTAATTGGAACCATCATGTTCTCATAATTACAATTTGGTCATAAATTATAACTAATTATAACTTGGCCACAACAACTTCTCTTTCTTGCAATAAACCTCACTATGTTATCAAATAACATCTTGAGTATATAATCCTCTATTGTGTGTAACCTATTAGGTTTCCCAGTCAATTGGTAGCGAACATAAATTAATTCAAACATCTTTGAGATTAATAATTCATAATTAATTAGAATTAATCATATTAATTCTAATCAGGATTAATAGTACAGAATTAGTGCCAACTCCCTCCAGAATATATATATATGTATGTATATGTATGTATGTATTGATTTTGGCCCAAATATTATAGTACTTGTACCAGGACCCCACTACTCTAGATGTGTATCAATTGTAACTGTTTCTAATACACAGTCGCCTTGGCCAAGGACTTCTCGAGTAGTACTTCCTACAAGTGGCCCTGAGATATTCGCCCCTACTATTAGGAGTGGTGAATTCTTTATTGACCCTCTCAACTACTTTCGTTTACCTCACAATGTACCCAATATCCATCCCATAGGCGGCTCTCGATCTAGTTCCAGAGATTTTAATCAAAGCACAATGCTCAACAAATAAAGTACCTTGGAGATCTCAAGTCTAAGGATACTTGCACGTTTGCTATATTAAGATTATATCACTGGCACTAAATAGTTAACCATGTGATTATCTTATAGCTAAGTCATCCAATGTACTTGTTCTATTAACAAGCATCCATGTGTTAACTTTGAGTATCTCAATACTCACGGATATGAGAAATGTAACACCCCACTACCTAGGCCCGACAGGGCCAGGGATGTCGCCCTGTCCAAAGGACAAGGGGTCTTTATAACTAGGTCACACATTCAAAATAATGGAATAAAATAATACTTAAAACTTAAAACTTATACAATCCAACAATTCAAAAACAAATCCAGAAATAAAATTATTCACTCTCAGCTCCCAAAGCATTACATAAAAATAAGTAATAAAATCTCTTCCAAGGCGGACAACACTGGTTACTCATCCCCACAGCAGGATCGACCTGAAATTATGGTAAAAAGGGTGATAAAATAAAAATCTTAGTAAGTCCGTGCGTGCTTTGAGTGTCCAGTGAAGACAGTTCGTGGATGCAAAGTATAAAATCTTCATGAGAGAAATACTGGCAAGCAATAAACAACAGTCAAAATCAAGAGTGGTGTTTTGGCTTTTCCAACCATACATGTACAATAAAATCAACCACTCAAAAAGGTGGTCATGGGTTACCACACGTTGGGCCCCATAACCATACAACGGTCAGAATGCCACACTTTATGAAGACTAACAAAAGTAGGTGATCGGCCTACCGGGCAAGATACTTCTCCTTCTCTATACCCAAACAAAACCAATTGTCCATTCCGGCAACACATAGTCCACTTGACTGAAAACTGCTAACTCGGACCGGCACGACCTACTGGACTAACATCTTATCCGGGAAGGACTCACCCCTCAGAGGTGGCCACCTACTGAGAGACATACCCTAACCCTTCAAAGACTAATCCTAGTAGTCTACCCTTATTGAGTACTCAACGTAATTAATCCCACTTGGGGGAAAATGAACAAAACATAGTTCCACTTAAAAATGGCAATTAAGGATTTCCAAAGTCTTTGTCAAAATCAGTTTTAGAAAGAGTTTTAGGATTTGAGTAAATCTGTTCATTGATTTTTCAAATAATTTGTTTAACAAAAATGGGAAAGAGGACAATCCTCAATTGCCTTTATAGAAGTGAGTTTCCATACACTTTACATTTGGCTTGCCATAATAATCATTTTGTATCAAACGGTTTTTATGCAAGAGCTTACCTGATCCTTGCTCAAAGTAAAGGTCTCCAACAGCTGACCTAACCCCGCCTGGGTTAAACATGAGCCATAATCAGACTCAAGTCAAAGATTCACTTTCACAAATAAAACTAGCTCAACTTACTACCATCATGTCCCTAGTGTCCCAAGCTTTAAGGCTAGATAACAAATAAAAATGTTTATAAAATAAATCTAGCTTGATATTAAAATAACTAGGGCTTGGAAAATAGGTACTATAAGTTGAAAGTTTAAATCTTGCTAAAAGTAAATTAGGGTTTATTTGATGAAGGGTCCTAGGACCTAGATGTAATTATTTAAAATAATAATCTATTGATAATTAATTGCTAGAAAATAATTGGTAACTAAAATTAGTTGTAAGTAAATTTTAATAGGTTTTGATTAAAAGATAATAAATAAATTTTAATAGTATTTATGAATATAAGACTTACAAAATTAATATTTCACTTATTATGATTACTTATATAAAAGGCTTTATTTGATATTATTATTTTATATAATATCTATATATTTTATTTCTTTAACAAAAGCTATCATTTATTTGACTAAAATATCACTATTTTATATGTAAGACCAAATCCACATTTTCCTAGGGTTTTCAAAATTTACTAGAAGAAATCATAGTATTAATCATTTTATTGATGAAATAAAATTAGATTAGGGATAACAAGGTCATGATCATATTTTCACTTGCTAACCACAATCATGAACATATACTCCACTCCAATTCATCAAATCATCCAAATCATGAATAAAGGTATAAATCTAAATTTACCAAGACGTGATCCAAACTCTACTAACATAAACATAATCATAGCTTTAACAATCATACATGAACATAAACCCTATTCACCAAAGGTGACATAATCTCTAACATGCTTGATCACATATACTACTCACGACATGGAGACATGCATTAAACCCTAAAAATGCCATACAATCAACCAAGTCAATCAACTCATGCATCAATCCCATCTCCATCATATACACACATTTATTCATGCTTCAATCTCAACTCATCACAACAACACATGCTCAAACCCTAATCATAATCCATCTCCTTCCAATATCATCCTAGAGATATGAATCTAGAATTTAGAGAGAGGGTTGAAGAATCTTACTTAATTGATGACTACCTTGGAGTAGTTTCAAAGGGATCCAACTCCTAGGAGACTTGATCCAACCAAGAGAGATGAAGGAACCATGGCCATAGTTGAAGAAACCATTCGGCCAAGAGAGAGAGAGAGCATTCGGCCAAAAGAGAGAGAGGGAGAGAGAGAGAGAGAGAGAGGAAAGAGGAAAGAGGAAAAGAGAGTCCATTAGTATGTTTATATATACATATATTCATTAGAAGTTGAAGATGAGAGAAGGTGCGGTGATTGATCGTGCTTACCTTGAAGGTGTTCTTGAGCCTTCACAAAAATACTGATTTTTTGATCCAAAAGAGAGAGTTGGATTTCGAAGTTTGATGTTAAAAATTGTAGAAGTGGTTTCAAGGAGTGGAGTAGGTGTGATCTGGAGTTTTTGGAGAAGATTGGAGTGGTTTGGAGTGGTATTAGGCGTATGGATGCTAGTAGGTGTTCTTGGTGTTCTAGGTGTTCTTGAAGGTTGAAGAGAATGGAGAGGATTTGATTGAAGTTGGCCGAAATTCTGTGGGATTGGAGTGGCTGAATTGTTTGAGAGGTTTTGGTAGTTGATTTTTTTGGTTTGAGAGGAAAAGGAAGGATGGTTGCTTGAAATCCTAAAAGAATATTTTAGGAAATCAAATTTGGAAACAAAATATGGCAAGAAGATCCTTGATGAAGGAGAGCTTTTGGGAAGCTCCAATGGCTGGCTAAGTTGGCTAGGGATTTTACTGGAATGAAAGCTGTTTGAAGAAGCTTAATGGTGGCCGAAAATATGGTGAACAATGGTGAAGGGATTTCTGGTTGTTTGAGGGTTGATTTATGGTAGTTTACTAATTAGATTTGCTGGAATTTTGGTCTCCAATCAATGGCTTAATTGGAGTGATTGTTAGAGATATTTTAGGGGCAGCCATGGACTATTTTTCGAGCAGACTACTGGAAAAGATGATGGAGCTCAGTTCATGGCTGTTCAAGGGAAGTTTGTACAAAAAAATGGTGAAGTTTCGGTCAGGGCTAAAGAAGGAAGAAAGCTGGAAATTCTGCCCAGTTTTTTTCACAAGCTGGCTGGAATTTCTAGGCAGGTTTTTCTGCCATTGTTCAATCAGTTTGCAGAGGATTTGAAGGGGCATTCAGAGGTCTTTCAAGGCTGTTTTCCAGCCTTCTTTATGGAGGAAAAATGTGGCTAAGGTGCTGGATGAAAATCTGGAAGAAACAGCTTGGTGTAGGTTCACCAAAGCTGCGAATTTGCCCAGAAAATTTTTTGGTTTGCACAGCATTTTTGCAGTCCAGTTTTAGCCTTATAATTTCAGACTTCAAGCTGGTCAAGAGGGCTGTTTTTCTAGCAACATTTGGGAGGGAATGATGAGTGAAAATTTTGACACTTGGACTGAACAAGAAGCTGAAAAATTTCCAAATTACTTCATGAAGAAAATGAACATAGCTAGGGTGGAGTTTTGAAAGTTCAACCATGGAGATTAATCTATTGGGAACCTTCCACAACTCCTACCCATTTTCGGCCCACTAGATGTCTTACACTTAGACATTTTTGAACCTTCAAAGCCACAGCACTTTGCTGGAATTTTCTGGAATAGAATTGGCCTGAATAAATTGAATAACTTTATGAATTGAGAAGTAAGGAAAACTAAGGATCAAGAAGGGTATGAATTGCCTTAGAAATTTTTATAGGGCACAAGAGTAGGATTAGGACATTCCTATCATGTCTCCCCTAGGTCAACACCTCTACTCTTCCCTAAAGTATACAATGCCGAAAATAGCCTCCCTAAATAAAAATAAAATTCAATCATGCAAAAACTCAAATGATGGAATTTGAACCCAAAACCTCAAGAATTAATTCCAAAGCTCTAACCACTAAACCACAACAACTCTTGTTCTTATTTTCTCTCCAAAATATTTTTTCTATTTAATCCTCAAGCTATTTCCCTATTTTCTCCTTAAGTAAAAATTACCATTTTGCCCTTCTTACTCATTAAACACAATTAAGCCTTCTAAGCTACAAATCACAAATCCAAAGCACATAATATCATATAAAAATATATTTAAGTATGCAATAAAATATGATATGCATCCCAACCCCCTTACTCTAAGGTTGGTTTCAACTGGGGTTTCACAAGAAACACTGTCTGATCAAATCAGGAAGTCTAATACATACTAGTCTTAACGCATTAATGATGTCCTATCTCATTAATACTACGACTAAGGACTATTTAAGTACTAACACTATACAATATAGTAGAAATATCATATCATGATCTCTATTATGATTTTCTTAACACAGTGTTGTACTAGGGACTTTATCTAATAGTTATTTTACACAAAAGTAAACAAAAGATACTGTAAGATAAATAATGTATTTTATTAAAATAAAATGTGTCATATACAATGTACAAATGATTGCCTCTAGGGTATAACACTAACAACAACACCACTCACATAGTTGACGATCTCAAGAGATGTAATACCAACATGCTATCAAAAAGATTTAATCCCATTCAGAGTTAAAAACCTTACTAATTGAGGTAAACGCATCATTGGCTTTCAGGGATAGGACCTAGATACAAAGGTATCATAATAGGTGCTAGATTCACTCAGATAACTTATTTATATCTCATTGAACTACCTTATGAGATCTCCATTTGGTCAGTTGGGTTGCCATTGTAGGTGAATCATTGCTGGGTTATCAGTTTCATTCCCAACCTAGATTTATGGAATAAGGATGTTTCCAGTCCCTTAGTTTAAAGGTCTGCAATATTATCTTTGGATCTAACAAAGTCAACAGACACCACCCTTTCAGATACTAACTCCCTTATAGACTTAAGTCTAACTTCAATATGTCTCTTAAGCTTTTAATTATACTTGGTACTCTTTATCTAAGCGATTGTGATTTGACTATCACAATGCACAGATATAGCAGTAATAGGCTTGCCGATCATTTGCAAAAAGGATAATAGTCCATACAACCATTCAGCTTCCGTTCCAGTAGTATTCAAGGCACATAACTCAGCCTCAAAAATTGACCGAGTTATCAAAGTCTATTTACAACACTTCTAGGCGATTGCTCCGCCACCTAATGTAAAAATATATCCAGTGCAACCATTGCTGCCAGAGTTCTTAGCAATCCAGCTTGCATCACTATACCTTTCAAGTACAACAGGGAATTTTCCATAATGCAGCACAAGGGAAATTGTTCCCTTTAAGTACCTTAGTACTTTATCTAAGGCCTCCCAATGAGTCCGATTTGGACAACTTGTATATCTTGCCAGCTTAGATACTGAACATAAAATATCTAGTCTTGAGACATTTGCAAAATATTGCAAGCTACCAATAATCTGAGAATATCTTAATTGAGATACTGGAATACTACTTTAATTCTTGAACAAAGATATAGAAGGGTTTCTTGGAGTTTTAGTAATTCTACAATTTTGATAACCATATTTCTCAAGAACGCTCTCAACATAGTGACATTGAGAAATAGTTATCCCCTCAGTTGAGAGAATCAACTTTATGCCAAGAATCACATTTGCTACTCCTATATCCTTCATTACAAACTTACTTTTCAAGAATGATTTAGTCTCATTAATTATCTCAACATTAGACCCAAATAACAAAATATCATCCACATACAAGCATAGTACAATACATGCATTACTCTTAACATTACAGTAGACATACTTGTCATTCTCATTTATGATGAAGCCAAATAATAAAATAGTTTTATCAAACTTTTCATGTCATTGTTTGAGTGCTTGTTTTAGACCATATAGGGATTTAACAAGTTTACAAACTTTCAGCTCGTTTCCTTTGACTACAAATCCCTCAGGCTGATCCATATATATCTCTTCTTCAAAATCACCACGAAGAAAGGCTGTCTTCATATCCATTTAGTGGATAGTGAAACCATATATAGAAGCTAATAAAATTAGCACTCGAATTGTAGTCAGACAAGCAACAGGAGAGTAGGTATCAAAATAATCTATTCCCTCTTTCTGTCTGAACCCTTTGGTAACTAATCTGGCTTTATACTTATTTATGATCCCATCTGGTTTGAATTTCTTCTTAAAAATCCATTTTCAACCAATTGTAGTACACTAAAAAAGGAGATCTATCAGTTCTCGTGTCCTATTGGAGACAATGGAATCCATCTCGCTTTTAACAACTCCTTTCCAATGCCCTGCTTCTAAGGAAGCCATGGCTACTTGAAAGGTTAAAGGTTCGTCCTCAACATTGTAAGTGACAAAGTCACTTCCAAAATTCTTGACTACCTTAGCTCTCTTACTCCTTCTAGGTTCTTCTAATTTCTCAGTTTGAGTGTTGGAATTATTTGGACCTGTCCTTATAGCTTTCACCATTTCCACATGATCAAGAATAGAATCAGATGGTAAGGCTGAATCTAAAGTAGAAACATCTTGAGGCAAACTAATTTTCATGGAAAACACATTTTCAAATAATGTAGCATCACGGTATTGAATAATTATGTTAACATCTATGCCAGGTATTTCAGACTTAATTACCAAAAACCTCATAACATAACTTATTTCCACATAACCAATAAAGATGGCGTCAACAGTCTTTGATCCTAACTTTTCCCTCTTATATTTAGGGATTAGAACTTTTGCAAGACAACCCCACACATAGAAGTATTTGAAGTTAGGTTTCCTACCTTTTCAAACCTCAAACGAAGGTACCTCTTTATGTTTGTGAGGGATTCTATTCATAATATGGAAAGCCATATTCAAAACCTCATGCCACATATACTTAGGAAATCTAGAATTCAAAAGTAAACTGCTGATCATATCTTTAAAAGTTCTTTTTTTTTTTTTTTTTGGTTCAACAATCCCATTAGATTGGGGAGAATAAGATGGTGTCTCCTCATGAATTATGTCATTACTTTGGTAATTTTCAACAAATGGATTAGACCCATACTCTCCACCTCTATTAGATCTTAACTTTTTAAGTTTCTTGCCAATTTGAGTTTCAGCTTCATTTTTAAATATGAGAAATTTTTCAAGTGCTTTATCTTTATGTTTAAGTAAATAAATATGGAAATATCTATTACAATCATCAATAAAAGTAATAAAGTTTTCTTATGATCCCAAGTCAACAAATCATTGAATTCACAAATATCTGTGTGAACTAAATTAAGTATTTTTTAATTTCTTTCAATTGAATGATAGGATTTTCTGGTTATTTTAGCTTCCACACACACTTGACATTTGTTCTTCTTATCAATTGCATGTTTCGGGATCAAGTCTAAATGCATCATTTTTTTTAACAAAATTTAAATTTAAATGTCCAAGTCTACTATGCTAAATATCGGTGGGTTCAATAATGTATACCATAAGATAAATAGAATTCTCAATAGAAAAAGCTTTATTCAAATTAGAAGTAAATGGTTCAACTCTTAATTTAAATAAATCATCTGACAAATAACCTTTGCCAACAAAATTATTATAGTGCATAATCACTACTTTATTACATTTGAAAGTAAACTCATAATCCTCTCTAACTAAATATGAACCACTAAGAATATTTCTACGAATTGTTGGAACATGTTGCACCCTATGAAGAGAAAGAAGACGCCCCGAAGAAAACTTCAAGTCCACGCATCCAATCCCCAACACATTGGCCACAGCTGAGTTCTCCATCCTCACAGTTTTTCCTTTAATTGACTAGTAAGACACAAAAAGCAATTTATCAACACAAACATGCACATTTGCTCCAATATCAACCAGCCATTCAAGTGGCTCATAAAAATTAAGGACTTCTGGGTTAATAGAAATATACATTTCCTCATCATTAGAAGTAGTGATATCAGTCCCAATCTTAATGGTACAAACCTCAGTGTGGTGTGTACTCGAATCAACTTTCATTTGACTAGTATTCTCTACCATCACATTGACTTGTGCTTCAGAATTTGATCCTTATTTAACTTTGGACTTCTTAGACAGAAGTCCTTAGCCCAATGCCCAACCTAACCACAATTCTAGCAAGATTTGTTTGTTTTTTGTTTTTTTGCCTTACCTTTTGTCTTGTTTATATTTTTAGAGTTTGAATTAAATCCCATATTCCTTTGATTATTGCTCTTCTTTCTCGTAATCATTATATGGACATTAGACTCCACATGTATAATATGACTATTCTTCCTATGTTACTCTTCAATGGATGTTGATTTCATCAGATCGTTTAGAGAAAATTTCTCCGTCTTGTGTTTGAGAGGCATACCAAAGTCCTTCCAAGATTAAAGAAATTTTTCTATCACTAACATCACTTGGAACTTCTCAGAAAGTTCCATATCCACTTCATAAAGAAAGTGAATAATCAATTGTAACTCTTGAGTCTGTTTAGTCACGGACTTGCCATCAACCATCTGAAATTTCAAGAATTTAGAGACATAATACCTCTCAAGACCTTGATCTTCGGTATTATATTTTCTATCTAACTCATCCCATAGCATCTTTACTGTATAGGACTCAGAACAGTAGACATCAAAGCGAGCATTTGTCAAGGCTGACAGTATTGCCCATCTACCTACATTGTTCTGTTCAACCTATGCAGCAATCTCAGCTACTCTAGAATGCCTTTCAGTTGGTATGGGCCTGTCAACCTGCACTGCTGACAATAAGCCCCTCATGGTCAATCAAAATTTCATACGTTGTTGCCAACGCTTAAAATTCTACCCCGAGTCTAATTTGTTTAGTAGACCATTCAAGTTAACCAAGGCTTATATGGAGTAGAAGCAATACCTGACAAACTGGTCATTGCACACAAATAGATAATTGCAGAATAACTTCTTGAAGATTGCTAAAAAATCAGTACCGATGAGCACAAATAGACAACTCAACTGAATTGAACAAGTACTGTCTATACCCGACCAGGGCTCTAACAAAAGCGCAATTATCAATTATCAACAAAACTGGCAAGGCCAAATAGTCCAAAAGCAAAGCAACCAGACAGAATTCAAAACAGAAAAGTAAGTCCATAACGGACTTGAACTATAGAACTGAACAACAACTTATCTGATAGAAGGCAGACTGAATCACCAGTTTAATATTGGTTTGCCTTCAAGAAGTTATTCTCCCCACTTATCGGTGCGATAGGTATAGCGACTCTCTTTGGAGGATAAAACGGTCTCAGATCGCCGTCGATGCACACCAACTGCGATCACCTCAAGAAGCTCCTTAGTTCACTGGTCCCATTAAGTTAGAAAATTATGAATCACGGGGAGAGAACATAAGAGGCGATTTTTCTCAAGAACCAAAAAAACTAGAGTAGCCGCACTATTCTTTTTTTTTTTTTCCTTTTACTATTGCTTTAGGAAAAAAATCCAACACTAATCCGAATTAGGGGACCTAATTCTTATCAATTTTAATCTTTCCTTTTCCTGTACAAGTTATAGTTAATTAGGCAAAATAAAAAGAAAGGAACGTAAAAACATGGCCAACTAATCCGAATTAGGAGACCTAATTCTTAACAGTTTTAATCTTTCTTTTTCTTGTACAAGTTAGAGTTAATTGGGCAAAATAAAAAGAGAAGAACATGAAAACGTGGCCAAGCGCGAGCCTGGGTCGGGCAAGGCACGCACGCGTGTGGCAGTCCTACTACCTTAGGCTTTTCTATAGATTTCATTGAAAAGCCTTTTAGTACATAAGGGTTTCAACACTCCTCAACTTTTTCCATGTGGGACTCATGTATAACATAAGTTTTCAAATAGTTAAACACCCAACTTTAATAATATTTAATTATGAATTCTCAACATGAAAATGGCTTATACCATAATCAAAACAATCTCTAACATATCAACAACAACTCTCATTAATTGTTTTAGGCTAACTCATAATGAGTTAAAAATTATTAACTCCCAAAGTTGCCATTTTCAACAATAATATCTTTAAAATCTGGATCATGAGAAATTTTCTCTATGGTTCTTTGGTGCTTGTCTTTGTATTATCCCTTTGTTGGGTTGTTTTAGTTTGTATTAGGGGTTTTGATAAGGGACGAAATGATAAGCAAGGAGAGTTGCTAATAAGAAGGCTCGAGAAACTTATAGATGGATTCAAATTTATAGGGCTGGCGAGTGTTTATGAGTCTTGCAAGCTAAAGTAACTCTCTTGAGGCATTATTAGTAGGTTGTAGACCAAGAAAGTATTTATCTGCACTTAGTGCAAGCCTTCTATTCCATGCTTTTTTAACATTTTGTGGCTAGGCAGTGAAAGACTTATACGACATCATTGGAGATTTCCTCTAGGTCGGCATGATTCCTGTTGTGATTGCTAATGTAAATATCCAAATGATAGTTTTGTAACCTCATTTTTAATTATGGGGTTTGTATGCTTTTCACCTCTGAGAAATGATTGGAATTGACATAATTAGTTTATGCTACTAAAAATTGTTCACAATAATGTTATGTTTTGCAACTTTTTGTGTTTAGTTCTCAGTAATCATGCTAAGTGATGATCCTGATTCTTGAATGGATATCAGTCGGATGTTCCTATTTTGTGCTATGTGATAGATGGTCTGTTGCAGGATAAGAGTTAAATTTGAACAAGAAAATATAGTACCCACTTAATCATCTGGCAAAGAGAATGTCTACATGGCTAAGTTGGCTGAGCAGGCTGAGAGGTATGAGGAAATGGTTGAATTCATGGAACAAGTTACCAAGGGAGCCAATGCTGAAGAACTAATTACTGTGGAGGAAAGAAATCTGCTTTCTGTAGCTTAGAAGAATGTCAGTGGAACTAGGAGAGCCTCTTGGTGAATCATCTCCTCTATTGAGCAAAAGGAAGAGTCTTGTGGGAATGAAGACCACGTGGCAATTATTAAGGATTATAGGGGAAAAATTGAGGCTAAACTCACTAGAATATGTGATGGGATATTGCGACACATCTTATACCCTTAACAGATACTGCAAGCCAAAAGTGTTTTTATCTGAAGATGAAAGGTGACTATCGTAGATATTTAGTTTACAAAACTTGATCAAGCTGTATTCAAACGGAGGCTTAGATGATCATAAAAATGGCATTGCTGGCCTCTTTTTATGATAAATACCCATTTCCTCCCCTTTCAAATGATGTTTCTCTCCTTTATGGGGAGATCCATTCCATAGCCACTGATCCGCTAAATGACACTCCCGCAAACGAAGGTTCTAAATGTTGCTGCGAACATATATTTCAAGCACCTATTTTCGTTTCGTTTTATTATTAATTCTATCTTCAATTTTAGTCAATGAAAATGTTATAACTATTATTATGTCTTAACTTGAAGATGAATAGAAAAAGAGAATATTTTTATTCATAATAAAGAAATTCAAATGAATGTCTTTTGATTCAGATGATGTAAGGAGAATGAGAACACCACCCGAGTAATATACGAATATCAACCTAGTTCATTTTTAATTGATAAACAACGATGAAGTGGAGGAAATGAGAAAGAAAGCTAAAGATTATGCATAGATAGCAAAAAGAGTTAAGAGATTAGAAAGATAATGTATTTATGGAAAGTGGACAGGCGGAAGGAAAGAAGAGACATAAAGACTAGCGGAGAGGGGTTGACTAATAAGGTATATTTGGTGTTTGAGCATAAATTGCTCTGGCAGGAGGAAACATGCTCTGGCAATATCGCCAGCCAAACCCGAATCATGTAGGTCTAAGTCATGCAGTGTTCATGTTGCTGCTGTGACCGATTTGAAATGGCTCATTTGGTGTTAGTGAAGCCTATGAATGGATGAATAAAGAGCGCTCACGGTAGTTGTACTTTTATTCTTTCAATATAAACGGATGAAATCATAGACAGCAACTAAATTTATAAGCAGATGAAATAGAATATAATGTTATGATATATTGTGAATTAGTGGAAGCTCCACTAATTATGGATTTTTATGGATGCCCATCATTTAGTGGAGACACTACTAATTAAGATTAGTAGATGATGATGTATTTCATGATGTATTATGGAAGATGATGTATTCCATGATGTATTATGGAAGATGATGTATTCCATGATGTATTATAGAAGATGATGTATGCCATGATGTATTCCACTTATGAGAGCTCTATAAATAGAGCTATTCTCTAAGCTTGGAATACACCATCATTTTGTGAAAGAAAGATTAGAGAAAGAATTGTGAGAGAAAGAAAGAGAGAAGTTTGAAAAGAAAAATTCTTGTGCAAAGAATAGTTAGAATTTTCTTAGTGTGTAGTGTGTAGATTTTATTCTAACACTACCATAATTTTATAACACGTTATCAGCATGAGACTCTACCGAAGTACTGAAGGTTATAATCACGGTGGTACTATTGAAGTGTTCTTGAACAAAAGAGGAAGGTAAGTACTTTTTCTATTTGATTTTGTATCTACATGGCAAATCTTACCAAACTTGAGTTCGCAGCTTTTGATATTACTGGGAAAAACTATTTATCTTGGATACTAGATGCTAAAATGCATTTAGCTGCAATGGGTCTGGAAGATACCATTGTAGAAGGAAATCCATCATTATCACAAAATAATGCTAAAGCTATGATTTTTCTCCGTCATCATCTTCATGATGACTTAAAGGTTGAATACCTTACCGTGAAAAATCCACTTATTTTGTGGACTAATTTGAAAGAAATGTTCGATCACCAGAAGATGGTCGTCCTTCCAAAGGCACGGTATGACTGGATGCATTTGCGATTACAAGATTTTAAATCTGTTAGTGAGTATAATTCTGCTATTTTAAAAATTAGCTCGCAGCTAAAACTGTGTGGAGAAAATATTACTGATGAGGATATGTTAGAAAAAACTTTTTCTACTTTTCATGTCTCGAATGTGCTCCTGCAGCAGCAATATCGAGAAAAGGGATTCAAGAAATATGCAGAATTGATATCTTGTCTTCTCATAGCTGAGCAAAATAATGAGTTATTAATGAAAAATCATGAAACTCGACCAACAGGTTCTACTCCATTCCCGGAAGTGAATGATGTTAGAACTCGTAATTTTGGTCCTGGAAGAGGTCATGGTCATGGTCGTGGTCGTGGATATGGCCGTGGCCGTGGACATATATATAGTCGTGATAAAAATATTCATTATAATCGCAATAGTCAAAATAAAGTTACGAGAAATAATGACAACCACCAGAAGTGGCCAAAAACTAACGTGAAAGGAAAAGGAAATGATGTTCCTAAAAATTATGAAGATAAATGTTATCGCTGTGGTATAAAAGGTCATTGGTCTCGTACCTGTCGTACGGCTAAGCATTTAGTTGAATTGTATCAAGCTTCATTGAAACATAAAAATGTGGAAGCGAATTTTTCTCAACATCCAATAAATAATGCTGAGGATGATGATATTGATCCTGAAGATCTTAATATCAATATTACCCATATGGATGTATCGGATTTTTTTGAACACCCAAACGGTAGGATAGACCATTTAATTGGTGATGGCAGTGTCCAGAAGAACTAAAGCCTCACCCTGATATTTTTGTATTTTCATTTTCATTCTATTCTAATAATATTTACGTTTGCATATATATATTTGTGCCCAGATGGCTATTATTCCGCTTACTGGATACACAAATGGCATTGAAGATATATGCCTAATTGATAGTGGTACAACACACACCATATTGAAAGATAAAAAATATTTCTATTACTCGCAGATGGGAGAAACAAATGTTAATACTATAGGTGGTAGTGTAAAGTTGATTGAAGGCTCTGGAAGAGCTAATATTGTATTACCCGGAAGAACAAATGTTGTTATTCCTAAAGCGTTATTTTCTTCAAAATCTCGAAGAAATTTATTAAGCTTTAAAGATATTCGCCGAAATGGATATCACATTGAAACAATGGAAGAAAATAGTTTTGAGTATCTCTGTATTACTCAAATAATGTCGGTTAAGAAATCTTTATTAGAAAAGCTACCATCTCTTTCTTCTGGCCTATATAGCACAAAAATCCATGCAATTGAAATGCATCATTCAGTAAATCAGAAATTTACTGATCCTGTTACATTTATCATTTGGCATGACCGTTTGGGTCATCCAGGAGCTATTATGATGCGAAGAATAATTGAAAATACGCATGGTCATCCTTTGAAAAGTCAAAGGATTTTGACATCTGATAAATTTTCATGTGCTGCATGTTCTCAAGGAAAATTGATTATTAAACCATCTCCAACAAAAGTGGAGTTTGAGTCTCCAGTATTTTTAGAAAGAATTCATGGTGATATATGTGGACCAATTAATCCACCATGTGGGCAATTCAGATACTTTATGATTTTAATTGATGCATCGACCCGATGGTCGCATGTTAGTTTATTATCAACTCGCAACCTGGTATTTGCGAGATTGCTTGCCCAAATAATTCGCTTAAGAGCGCAATTTCCAGATTATCCGATCAAAAGGATCCGTCTAGATAATGCTGGAGAATATTCCTCCCAAGCTTTTGATGCTTATTGCTCGTCAATTGGCATTACTATTGAACATCCAAGTAGCTCATGTTCATACTCGGAATGGTCTAGTTGAATCATTCATTAAACGGATACAATTAATTGCTAGACCGTTATTAATGAGAACAAATCTCCCGACAATCGCTTGGGGACATGCTATTTTGCATGCCTGCAAGCACTTGTACGCCTAAGGCCAACAAGTTATCACAAATTTTCTCCCTTACAATTGGCTTTTGGTTCCGAGCCAAATATAGCTCATTTAAGAATTTTTGGGTGTGCTGTATATGTTCCAATTGCACCAAACCAACGTACAAAAATGGGTCCTCAAAGAAGAAAGGGGATCTACGTTGGATATGATTTTCCCTCTATTATCAGGTATGTTGAACCCCTGACAGGAGATGTATTCTCAGCAAGATTTGCTGATTTTCATTTTGATGAATCATTATTCCCTAAATTAGGGGGAGAACCAAAACAAGCATAAAAAGGATCTTGCTTGGACAACATCATTAAATTATCTTGATCCGCGCACAAGCGCATGTGAACTTGAAGTTTAAAAGATAATTCATTTGCAAAGCATTGCAAATCAAATGCCAGACGCTTTTGTTGACTCCAGAAGAATTACAAAATCGCATATTCCAGCTATAAATGCTCCTATTCGAATTGAAGTTCCAGCAGAACAAAATATTATACCTATAGTCTGTTGAGTCAAAAACACGCCGAAGCGTGGCCGACCTCTTGGTTCTAAAGATAAAAATCCTCGAAAGAAAAGAGGATTAACTGATCCGGAAGATCATATTGAAGAAAAGAATGATAAAGACCAAGAGAGAACCGATGACAAAGAACCGGAAGTTGATGAAAGTAACACTGAAATTTCTATCAATTATACCACTTCCGGTAGAAGTTGGAATCGGATAGAAACCGTTATTGATAATATATTTGCATACAATATATCTCTTGATGTTACACATGATAATGATGATCCTGAACTAATATCAGTTGATGAATGTCGGCATAGAAAAGATTGGCTGCAATGGAAAGATGCGATTCAATCGGAGTTAAATGCACTGACAAAACGTGAAGTCTTCGGACCTGCAATCCGAACACCAGAAGGTGTAAAACCTGTTGGCTACAAATGGATATTTGTGCGAAAGCGCAATGAAAAGAGTGAAATCATTCGATGTAAAGCGCGATTAGTAGCCCAAGGTTTTTCACAAAGATCAGGTATTGATTATGATTAAACTTATTCTCCTGTTGTTGATGTTATTACACTCCGATATCTTATCAGTTTGGCAGTACATGAAAAGATAGATATGCGCCTATTAGATGTTGTCACTGCTTACTTTTATGGAAATTTAGAAAATGATGTTTACATGAAAATCCCCGAAGGACTTCATATGCCTGAAGCATATAAACATTATCCTCGTGAAAATTACTCCATCAAGTTGCAGAAATCATTATATGGCCTGAAGCAATCTGGGCGCATGTGGTTCACACGTCTTAGTGAATATTTATTGAAAGCGGGATTTAAAAATGACCAGGTATGTCCATGTGTTTTTATTAAGAAATCTGGTTCTAAATTTGTGATATTAGCTATATATGTTGATGATATTAATCTTATTGGAACTCCTGAAGAGCTCCAAGAAACAATTGATTATTTAAAAAGAGAATTCGAAATCAAGGATTTTGGTAAAACCAAATTTTGCCTTGGTTTACAAATTGAACATCTGGAGAGTGGAACATTTATTTATCAATCAACATATACAGCAAAAGTGCTAAAAATATTTTACATGGACAAAGTACATCCATTGAGTATTCCAATGATCGTCCGATCATTAAATGTGGATAAAGATCCTTTCCGACCTCAAGAAAATGATGAAGAACTCCTTGGTCCTGAAGTACCATATCTCAGTGCAATTGGTGCATTGATGTATCTTGCTAATAACACACGACTTGATATTGCTTTTGCTGTCAATTTATTAGCAAGATTTAGTTCTTCACCAACACGACGACATTGGAATGGAATTAAACAAGTCCTTCGATATCTTCAAGGTACAATTGATCTCGGATTATTTTATTCAAATAAAACCAGTCCAACATTGATAGGTTATGCAGATGTTGGTTATTTATCTGATCCACATAAAGCACGTTCTCAAACAGGCTATCTATTTACATGTGGAAATACTGCTATATCATGGCGTTCTACGAAACAATCTATAGCAGCTACTTCTTCAAATCATGCTGAAATTATAGCCATTCATGAAGCAAGTCGAGAATGTGTATGGCTAAGATCCATGATTCATTATATCCGAGAAAGTTGTGGATTATTATCAATCAAAGATATTCCAACTCCTCTTTATGAAGACAATGCAGCTTGCATAGCTCAATTACGAGGATGATATATTAAAGGAGATCGTACAAAACATATTTCACCAAAATTCTTCTTTACTCATGAACTCCAGAAGAAAGGTGAAATTGATGTGCTACAAATTCGGTCATGTGATAACCTCGCAGATATTTTCACGAAGACTTTACCAACTGCAACATTTGAGAAGTTGAGATATAAAATCGGTATGCGTTGGTTTAAAGATTTAAAGGAATCATCTCATCAGGGGGAGTAATAAACAGACATATAGAATAGTGTACTCTTTTTCCTTCACTAGATTTTTTTTTCCCACTGGGTTTTTATCTAGTAAGGTTTTAACGAGGCATATTCTTTATGTAATGGATGGACATCCAAGGGGGAGTGTTATGATATATTGTGAATTAGTGGAAGCTCCACTAATTATGGATTTTTATGGATGCCCATCATTTAGTGGAGACACTACTAATTAAGATTAGTAGATGATGATGTATTCCATGATGTATTATGGAAGATGATGTATTCCATGATGTATTATGGAAGATGATGTATTCCATGATGTATTATGGAAGATGATGTATTCCATGATGTATTATAGAAGATGATGTATGCCATGATGTATTCCACTTATGAGAGCTCTATAAATAGAGCTATTCTCTAAGCTTGGAATACACCATCATTTTGTGAAAGAAAGATTAGAGAAAGAATTGTGAGAGAAAGAAAGAGAGAAGTTTGAAAAGAAAAATTCTTGTGCAAAGAATAGTTAGAATTTTTTTAGTGTGTAGTGTGTAGATTTTATTCTAACACTACCCTAATTTTATAACATATAAGTTTTATTCTAATATTTGTCGAGATTTCAAAGAGAGAATCTAGAGAACCGTGTTTTAGATGCAACTTAATCCAAACAGCAAAGGTCCATGAACTTTTGGAGCGTGTTGAAAAAAACGCTTTATATGCACTTTTCAATTCTTGGAAAACAGAAAGATAGATACACATATGACAAATCTCCCTAAAATGCAATTAATTTGCAGAAAAGTAAAAAATAGAAAAATGAATGTCCCTTCTGATTATTATGGTTGAAACATTTGTTTATATCTATTTTTAAGGTAAAGAAGAATAATTGTATAAATCTGACTCATTTTGAAAGAAAAAACATTCGCATATTCAAAAAACACGTGTAAGTTGTATACCATTTAGAGGGGAAAATGTCCATCATAGTAATCGTCATCATATGAATGAGTAAATTCCCACTTGGAAACCCCCCCCCCCCCAAAAAAAAAAAAGAACTTCATCAGTGAGTCATCTCTACTAACTTTAACAATTTTTTTTCTAAATGTCAAAACAGAAGCTATCATACAACGCATTATAGTGTTATCTTCCATACCGCAGCAAAGAATGTTAAGCAACAAATACGAAATCTAACTATCGACCTTTATTTGTATTTCAGGAATACCATCTGGGGTGCGGTCCATGTTAATGCACAAGGTAAACTAGCGTTAGCAGGCAAAGCTAATGATGCCGTGCACCTTTAAACCATGAATGGACTCCATTTTCTTCACCTTATTGTCATCATTCATGCAACAGCTTTTGCTGTGCCCAAAATCCACGAGCAATCTACTGCAGATATCATTACATAGTTTCCACGGTACACCTGTTTGCCAGCACTACACCAGTTTCTATAGAGCATTCCCAATATTTCTTCACATGATGATAATTGAAATCAGAGAACATGCATAGGTTTATTAGATTCAGTATGAAGAAGCCACTTTCCTTTCAAAGCATACATTATTCATGCAATTCCAAATTAAGCCATAGCATGACAAAGTATTCCGCCAGATATTCTAGTGAAGGACGGTATTCAGTCCATCAGAGCCAATCACAAAAGGATAGCCTAACCAGCAGAAAAATAAAAAGACAGGCCTAGATGGTCTCCCAAAGCATAATAAATGTAGACAATTCAAAGGAACAGAATACAAGATTCTGAAGGACATTCACGTTTGCAACATGCTTGAGTCTACTCTTATCCCCTCTACGGAATTATATATATAACATGTGAATATTTTTATATCACAAACCACCAGACTGCCCAAGGTTGACAGAGCCTAACAAAATTAGGAGGCATCCACCATCTTTGGGCACTTTATTCTCTTTTCCATTTCCTTTAGAAGATAATCCATGAACAAGAAATACAAGATACAATGTTAATCACAAGAAGATCCCTCATTATAAAGTACTTAAACAAGGAGGACCTATAAAATAAAGGCTCAGCTGCCTTAAGAATTCTCCAGGTCAACAGTACCTGCTTTAAATCCTTTAGAACTCCAGAATCCAGACACCTCCTACCCTCCAAACCAAAGTAAGTGACAGTTCTTTCATGTCCAGAGGATTTCCAAAATCATTCCCTATCGACACAGGAAAACTCATCAGTCTCAATAGTTATGACAAATGGATGCAAGGATTTTATAAACTGATTTGGCATAAATGGAGATAGCAGAAAGAACAATCTTTATGAGAAGTAACTTTCCAGCTTGAGATAAAACATTCCTTTCCCGTCTAGAAAATCAAGGAAAATTTTCCCTAAAAGAATCTACTTGCCATGCATATTGCAAAAGATAGAAGTTTACTACAAATCCCCACTCATATGTCATTTAACAATTCTTGAAATGGTGCACTCCACTTTTCCAGAAGATCCACATAAATTAGCTTTAAAAAAATAAATAAATAAAGAGCTACATTTGACATGCATATTTGGATTTCAACCAAAATTGCAACAAGACATGCATATTTGGATTTCAGCCAAAATTGTAACAAGAGCCCAATTGCTTTGTAGCTTGTAGGATAACAACAAAGATGCCAATTCAAGTGCTTTCTTGCTAGCCTCTTTTGATCTAAATTAATAACTGTTTAAAGAAGATTGTAAATGATAAAAATCTCGGAAGCTTGCCATTTGACAGTAAATTGCAGTCAATTTATACATATATGTATCTATTGGCTAGAAAATAGCAAGTTGCAGTCAAATTTGGTGCTAGACCACACAAGAGGAGGAAATGAGAGTGATGCCCAATACAAGGGCAAAGCTCGTGTTGCCGGATTTTCCTCTCTGATTTGGTGTATATTAGCTGTATATTAATTGTACTCTTTCCTTATAGAGAAGATTAGCTATAAATTGATTGATTAGCAGCTGATTAGTAGCTGTCAATTAAACTATCAATTAGGCTAAGATTGCCTAGGATTCTTACCATACTTAGACCCTTGTACAACTATAAATTGTAACAATTTTGATCAGTTAATCATTAAGCCAATATACTTTTTCATGGTATCAGAGCTCCAATATCTCTCTAAGCATCTTACGTTACTCAAACCCTAACCATCCTACTCGAACCTCTGTCATTTTTTCTACCGCACCAAAACATGTCATTCATCTCCAAAACTATAAGTGCTAAGAATATTCCTACGAGCTTGCCTACACCCGCTGCTACTCGGTATTTAAATTCAGCCGCTACAGCCCCTTCTTCAGGGTCTCATTCCATTCAAATCACTACTATAAAGCTGAATGGAGAGAACTTTTTGCGCTGGTCTCAGTCTATGCGCATGTACATTCGAGGCAGAGGCAAAATCGGCTATTTAACAGGAGAAAAAAAGGAGCCTACAACCATGATGTTACTTACTCAACTGGGAATGTAGAAAACTCAATGGTAATGACTTGGTTGGTAAATTCGATGGAGGAGGACATTAGTTCTAACTACATATGCTACCACACAGCAAAGGAGCCTTGGGACAACGTCAACTAAATGTACTCAGACTTGGAAAATCAATCTCAGGTATATGAGTTGACTCTGAAACTTGAAGAAATTCCCCAAGATGAGGATAGCATCACTAAGTGCTTTAATTCTTTGAAGCGTCTTTGGCAAGACCTTGATCTTTTTAATGATTAAGAGTGGAAGTGTCCTGGTGATTGTAATTACTATAAGAAAACTTTAGAGGATAATCGTATTTTTAAATTCCTTATTAGTCTTAATGTGGAGTTTGATGAGGTTAGAGGCAGGATTATTAGTCGGCAGCCACTTCAATCACTTGGAGAAGTTTTTTCTAAAGTCCGCAGTGAAGAGAGCTGCCGTCTCATCATGTTGGGAAAAAGGGGTTCACGAATCCTATTGAAAACTCACTGCTCTGGGTGCTGGCCGAGGTATGGGAAGGAAGCTGGGTGACAAAGACCATGCTTGGTGTGACTACTGTAACAAGCCACCCCACACGCGTGAAACATGCTAGAAAATACATGGAAAACCAGAAAATTGGAAGGGCTCCCATGAAGGCAAATTTAAGAAAAACCCCACTGCACATGAGGCCGGCTTAGTTCCCATCAACAAGGGGCAAATTGATCAACTCCTAAAACTAAGTCTAGTTCTGGTTCATCTAGCGCTCCTAATGCTTCCATGGCACAAGCAGGCAGTGATTTTAAGGCTTTATCATGTCATTCATTAATCATTCCCCTCCTTGGATCATAGATTCTGGTGCTTCTAATCATATGATTAGCTTATCTAGTCTGTTTCATTCTTATTGTCCTTGTTCTGGCCATTAAAAAATTTGTATAGCAGATGGGTCCTATTCACCTATAGCGGGCAAAGGTGTGGTTAACCTTTCACCCAATGTTTCCTTATGGAATGTCTTACACGTTCCTAAATTAACCTATAAATCTATCAGTTCACAAATTATCCAGAGATTCTAATTATCATATCACTTTCTTTGACTCCTATTGTATCTTTCAGGAATTGAATTCGAGAAAGACGATTGGCAGTGCTAAGTTAATCAATAGTCTCTACTTCTTTGAAGATTAAGAATCCAATAATAAAGACGCTCGTGGTTTAAGTGGTATGAGTTCTTCCTCTGTTAGAGATAAGATCATGCTTTGGCATTATAGACTTAGTCATCCTAGTTTTCCTTATCTTCAAAAACTATTTCCTACTTCATTTAAGGGTTTGGATTGTTCTAAGTTTTATTGTGAAAATTGTATTTTTATTTAAGAATCAAAGATCGTCTTATCCTCCTAAAGAGTATCAACCCTCGAAACCTTTTTACTTAATTCACAGTGATATTTTGTTAGTGTTGTGCCCTAGAGGCAATCACTTGTACCATGTATATTGCATATTAAATTAATAAGAGGCATTCTTTATCTTTCAGTTTGATTGTTATATCTAAATATGTGTACAAACCGTTAGATAAAGTCCCTAGTACAACACAGTATTAAGAAAATCATGATAGAGATCATGATGTGAGATTTCTACTACACTATGCAGTGTTTGTACTTAAATAATCCCCAGTCATAGTATTAATAAGATGGGACATTATTAATACGCCAAGACTGGCACATGTTATATCTCTTGATTGGATCAAGCGGTGGTTCTCATATCCGTGGGTATTGGGATACTCGGGATTAATGTGTGGATGCTTGTTTTGAAACAAGTTCATTGGATGACCTAGCTACGAGATAATCACTTGGATAACTATTTAGTGCCAGTGATAGAATCTCATTATAGCAAGTGTGCAAGTATCCTTAGACTTGAGATCTCCAAGGTACTTTGTTTATCGAGCGTTGTACTTTGATTCTAATCTTTGGAGTCTTATCTAAGACCGCCTATGGGATGGATATTGGGTACAACGTAAAGTAAACAAAAGTAGTTGAGAGGGTCAATAAAGGATTCACCACTCCTAATAGTAGGAGAGTATATCTCTAGGCCACTTGTAGAAATCATTACTCATGAAGTCCTTGGCCAAGGCGACTATGCGATGGAAATGGTTCCAATTGATACACATATCGAGTAATGGATTTCTTGAACAAGTACTAAAATATTCGGGCCAGAATTAATAATATTCTGGAGGGAGTTGGCACTAATTCCATGCTCTAGACCGAATGAGATATTGTATGTTGAAAGGAGTTTATTGCACTGATAATTTGCTATTGAAAGGTTCATATCAAGCCACTTGACTTTCTGGACTTTTGGGTGGTCAAGAGTCATTGCTAGATGTTGCTCTTGATATGCTAAATATGAATTTATTAATTAGAGAATTAATAAATTTAATCATTTATTTTACTAAGGATTATTAATTCTAATATTGTTAGAATTAATTCATATTATGCTACCAATAAGACCAGGAAACCTAATGGGTCACACACAATAAAGGTTTGAATGCTCAAATATATTATTTGATAATATTGTGGGGTCAATTAAGAGAAGGGAATATATTTATAGGTGAATTATAAGTTTGTTATAATTCATGGGACCTAATTGTAATTAAGTAAACTTCAAGGACCAATTTGTTGACAATTGGACGTTGAAGGACTAAGTTGCAATTTATGGTAATTATAAATCTATAAATATAAGGAAACGGTTTCCTTAAGGTTTGAGACAGACTATTCACGCAATAATAGAGAAACCGTTTCTCTGCCTCTCTCTTGATCAAACTCTAGCCGTCTCTCTTCTTGATCAAAACTCTAGCCTCCCGAATTCTACTAGCATAGAATTGTGAGATTGTGAGCATTCAACCTTGTGTGGATTATCATTAGAGGGAGTTCTTTCTTGGACTTCAGTTGAGCTACAATGAACGATTTTGGATAATCTGGATCGTGCCTGCGTTCTTGTTTCTGAAATTTTTGAATTCCGGCTTCACGAGGTAATAGACGCAATCTTCTCTTTTTCCCGTTTCTATTGCAAACCCGTGATACATGGCTTGGATTTCTTGTTGTTTTCCACTGCGCTTAATCTGATTATGCATGATAGAAATCCTACATATTTGGGGTCCATCAAGGATTAATTCACTTTCACATAAAAAATGGTTTGTGACTTTTATCGACAATCATACTCGTCTATGCTGGATTTATCTAATGTCAGAAAAATCAAAGGTTGAAAACCTTTTTGAGGCAAAAATTGGAATTCTCCACTCTGACAATGGAACAGAATATTTCAAAAGTGTCCTTGGTAATTTTTTCACTGAAAAAAGGATTCACCATCAAACTACCTGTGTTGATACACCATAGCAAAATGGCATTGTTAAATGCAAAAATAAGCATTTTCTTGAAGTGGCTTGTGCAATTATGTTTTCTATGAATGTCCCTAAGTACCTATGGGAAGAAGCAGTCTTAATTGCATCATATCTTATTAATAGGATGCCTACACGTGTTTGAAACTATATAACACCTCTTGAATGCCTTAAAAAAAATTTTCCTGAGACATGTATTCCATCCAACCTTCCGCTCAAAATATTTGGTTGTACAGCATATGTCCACCTTACTCAAGGGAGATCAAAACTTGATCCTAGAGCAGAAAAATGTATTTTTATTGGGTATGCCCCACATAAAAAAGGTTATAAGTGCTTTAACCCACAAACCAAAAAGGTTCTTATTTCTATGGATGTTACATTCCTTGAGCATCAACCTTTCTTTCAAAAAAATTCATTTCAGGGGAAGCATGTATAGAACGAAGGAAATTTTTGGGATACTTTTACTTTATCTAAACCTGTTGATACTGTTGATTCCACAAATGGGGATGAACTGTTAAATACAATAGGAAATGACAATGAAAATGAAACTCTTGAGTCTGCTTTGCCAAACATACCTGAGTCTTCTACAGGGGGAGAGATACTACTGAGAGTTCATAAAGAGCCTCTCATTTATTCAAGGAGGAAGGTTTGTCAACGAATAAAGACGACCATGATTCCCTTAGAACCAACTAAATCGTCTACTTCGATGATAGAACCTGAAACTGCCTCAGGTATTCACAATAGTCCTCTTACCAATATACCATGTTCTCTTGATACTTCCAATATTGATTCTATTTCTCAATCTGTACCTAATGATGAACCAAGTGACTTGGATATTCCTATAGCTATCAGAAAACCAAAACGTTCTTGTACTTCGCATCCTATATCCCGTTACCTGACCTATAGAAATCTATTAAAGACACATAATACCTTTTTATCCAAGATATCTGACTTGGTCATCCCAAGAAACATACAAGAAGCACTAGGTGATCCTAATTGGAAGCTCTAAGAAGAAGCGGGACCTAGGAAGTTGTTGACTTACCTAGGGGATAGAAGACAATTGGCTGTAAATGGGTGTTCACAGTAAAGTGTAAGGTAGATGGGAGTATTGAAAGATATAAGGCAAGGTTAATAGCTAAAAGTTTCACCCAGACATACGGAATTAATTAACAAGAGACCTTTGCTATTGTTGCAAAGATCAACTCCATACGGATTCTACTATCATTAGCTACTAATTTTGATTGGCCACTACACCAGTTAGATGTCAAGAATGCATTTCTAAATGGGAATCTAGAGGAAGAAGTATTCATGGCCCTGCCTCCAGGATTTGAGGAGAGAATGGGAACAGATAAGGTTTGTAAACTCAAGAAATCCCTGTATGGTCTTAAACAATCTACTAGAGCTTGGTTTGAACACTTTGGAAAGGTGGTAAAAAGTCATGGCTATCATCAAAGCCAGGCTGATCACATAATGTTTTTCAAGTGAACAGAGAGAGGTAAGATCTAAATCTTGATTATTTATGTAGATGATATAATATTAACAGGTGATGATCTTGAAGAAATAACAGAGTTGAAGGAGTTGGCACGGGACTTTGAAATCAAAGATCTGAGACCATTAAAATATTTTCTTGGTATGGAATTTGCCATATCAAGAAAGGGTATCTTTGTGAACAAGAGAAAGTAAATCCTTGATCTCCTTAGTGAGACAAGACTATTAGATTGTAAAGCTGTCGATACTCCACTTGATGCAAATCTGAAACTAAATCCTACTAAAGCTGAAGAGGTGATTAACAAAGAGAGGTTCCAAAGACTTATGGGAAAACTAATCTATCTGTCACGCACTCGTCCTGATATTGCTTTTGCAGTGAGCAAAGTAAGTTAGTGTATGCATTCACCAGGACGAGAACATTTCAATACAGCTTATAGAATATTAAGGTACCTTAAAAGAACTACATGTTTCGAAAGAACAACCTACAGATAGAAGTCTACACAGATGTAGGCGGGATTAGTTGTCCTATTGATAGACAGTCTACTTCTAGCTATTGCACTTTCGTTAAAGGTAATCTTGTTACATGGCGGAGCAAGAAGCAGACTGTCGTGGCTCGAAGTAGTGCCGAAGCTGAATTTAGGTCCCTTGCCCATAGGACAAGTGAGGCAATATGGTAGAAAAGAATGTTTGAAGACTTGAAGATACCATTATTATATCCTATAAAAGTTTATTGTGACAACAAGGCAGTGATCTCGATTGCACACACTCTAGTGTTACATGATAGAACGAAGCATATTGAGGTAGACAAGCATTTTATTAAAGAAAAAAATTGAGAGTGGCTTAATTTGTCTTTCCTGTGTCCCGACAACAAACTAGTTAGCAAACGTTCTCACCAAAGGACTTCACAAGGGTCAATTTGAGCTTTTGGTTAGCAAGCTAGCTATGGAAGACATCTTCAAGCTAGCTTAAGGGGGAGTGTCGCCAGATTTTCCTCTCTGATTGGGTGTATATTAGTTGTAAATTAATTATACTCTTTCCTTATAAAGTAGATTAGCTGTAAATTGATTGATTATTGATTGATAAGCAGCTGTCAATTAAACTATCAATAGGATTCTTACCATACTTAAACCCTTGTACAACTATAAATCGTAACAATTCTGATCAGTTAATCATTAAGCCAATATACTTTTTCAGCTCGGGTATGTAGGGTCATCCAAATTGGTGAGAGCTTAATGAGCCAGAGGAAATAAAAAATCGCACTGGATATAAAGAAGAAGATAAAACTGCTCAACAGGTGTATATTGCCTCACTAAAATTGTCTAATTGACCAATAATTTGTGTTCATTTCTGTCAGCATGGCTTCACTACAGGGAATATGATTTGAACTTGGCCAAAACATCCTGTTATGAACTATCTTCCCGCTAAAGTGGATCTACTTCTTCTATCAGGATATAGGATAAAAATGACTAAGAAAGAAAGAAGCATGAAAAACATCATATTCAGCAATGTATAATTGAACTCTCACATTAGCTTCTGAAGAGTTGCAAAGATGTATGTTTGGCTATGACCCATATCTAATCCAACTAGATTCCAATGCCCATTTGAAAACCACTTCTGGACAGATTTTGTGAGCCTGTATTTAAGCGCATATGCTAATAAGCACCCTGATGGTGCATCACTCCATCTATTTCCTTTCCTGAATTGCAGAATAGAGGATAACAAAAATATGTCCTGCCACAATAAAATACTTCCACATAAAGATCACATTAATAAGTACCTTGCAAAACTCTACTGTTCATAATCAATTTTCTACAAGACTTCTGAAAAGGTAACTAAGGACTCTCATAGTCCTGAATCTATATTCAGCAAAGTTGGCATTCATTCATATCAGAAGAATCACAATTATGTGTACTTCACATGGATTGAGAAAACACTAGTACGATAAAATTTTCAGATTCGTCAACACCTTATGCAATACAGAAAACTAACAAGAGAGATCTGTATTTTTCAATTGTCAAATGCATAACATGATGATCTATAATTCAGTGTAAGATAGAGCAAAGCAATTCTTATTAGAACTGTAGAAGAAACTTTATCTCATAAAAACTATTGAACATTAAGCTACTGTATGGTCAATGAATTCTTTCATAAGCTGAAACTTGCCGCCGCAAGTGATAATGAACAACCTGTTAAACATGTAAATCCACCTCCTACGACAATCATCTGAGAAGAACAATAATGCGTCTTAAAATACATTGGTGAAAAGCTAGCATAGACAAACACAAAATGCAGATGCTTGTAAGTACCTGGAGCTCTTCAAATCAATGAGCGATCAGTGATTGTTTCATTGCAACAGTGGTGAAGAGCCAAGCAATTTCCCAAGTATAAGTTGGTGGTAATGAAGAGAGAGGAGGGAAGTAGAGAAAGAGGCTCCTGGGTGCAAGAATGCAAAATTGAAAAGAGAAAAAAATATCTATTAAAAAAAGGAATAAGAAGAAACAGATCAAAGCAAAACATACAGTCGGCAGGTGGAGTATGGTGAGCAAGGGGACTGGAGTGTTTCACAAAAAATGCTTTTTACTTTTTCTAAGTAGTTGCTGGCACCCCAAGAGCATGAAGTATGAATTATTAACTATTAACTCTCCTCCTCAGAAGTTAGTTGCCCAGAGATACCAACATATAGATGGTTCCTCTTTAACTGGAATCGCCCTTGGCTAGTGCTTAATACATATGTTTGACATCATACACTGCTACAAATGAATGTCATATTGGCATTTATACTGTTGATTGATCACTTCAAACATATTATTTTACCACGAAAAATAGAATGTGTAGGAAAAGTTAAATAACATAATAGAGATCAAAGTAAGCACACCAGAAATTACTAGAAGGGAAAAAATCAGAGGTTGAAAACAGTTGCAGACCAACAGAGATTGAAGAACCTATCCTGCAAGACTTAAGTTGTACTTTGTTACATAAAATGAAGAGTACCAAGAATAGAACTTTGGAATATGAGAGAGAATCTATGGAGTTATTTTTAAAAATTTTAATTTCTTAATAGCCCACCATTTGTTCATTGGGGGAAAAAAATTGTGTAAAGGAATATACATAATTCTATGTATTCCTTTTTTTTTTAGTGGGTGTTGTGGGGGTGGGGGTTGGGGGTGTTTGGTGTTCAGATACTTCTATGTATATGAATATGCATAAAATGGGTTTAGACAACAAAAGGAATGATAGGGGTTCTGGAATTACTTTTAAGCATGTGAACAATTTTACAGAAAAAAGTAAATGGAAAGTCGGAAATACTTGCTAAAATTAAATGAGGATTTTAACAACTAAAAAAACTTTTTAGTCTAAAGCATCTAAATTTGGACACATTGGTTGTATAACTTTCTTTTCTATACTTACAAAGTTTCCTATTTAATCTCAATTGAGATAGCTAAGGAAAATCGATTCATGCATTCACTAGGAATGCTGGATTCAAAATTTTCTTAATCTAACAATAATGCTGTGGAAACTAAACCGATTGAGAAGCTTCCTCTAATTGAAATCATATGATTCATAAACTGGACCTTTGAAAATTAGCACCAGCCAAGCTTGCCTCTTCCTTGGCCTCAAATGTCAAACACGAACTTCCCTTCAGTTTTCCTTGAGCAATATCACTATTAGTTCCATTATAACTAGCTTGGTATCTCCATTCCTTGCTGCATTTGGATCCCCTGTTCCATGCATTCTTCAGCAATTCCTACATCCACCCCAACTTCAGCTCTTCTTTCATCCTCTTCAACCCTTGACATACTTTCCACCTCTTCTTCCTCAGGTTCTGGAATGACTTGGAGAAGTTCCTCAGGCATAGCTGCAGGATCCAGCTCCCAACAACCCTTTGGAGCCTTTTCGCCAGTGTAACCAGTAAGAAGGTATGAAGGAACCTGATGAGAAAATCGAAACATTTCCTCTCGTGGGATTGTGTAGATTTTTCTTGGGTCCAAATGCTGGTGGAACACTGACTTGAATCCTGCTACTTTAACTAATGGGACAACTGGAACGCCATGCTCCTTATTGTAATCCTTGAGCGCTTCCACCATATCATATTTCCGTATCACATCATCTGGGGTGAGCTCATTCCAATCAGAGCTCCAGTTTCTATACAAAGCCCAAACATCCCCTTTCCTAGGAAAAATCTGAACAACCCCTCTTGCAATTTTTGTGTACTTAACTCTGTGGGAAAAAGAATTCAGTGCCAAACCAACTTCGTGCCTGCTTATGCTGAAATCACCACAAGTTTTACTAAACCCACAGCTAACCCAATTCAGTGTTGCATGGTCAGCATCACTTCTGGAGTTGAACCAGCTAATCTTAACTTTTGATGAACATCTAGATGTCATACCTCGAACCAAAGCATAAAAACGGGGCATGCCATCTTTATCATCATATGTAGCCCAAACTTGGTTTTCAGCAAATGATTCTTCTACTCTGTCCTTGTCAAAATTAATAAAATCTGAATCAGGGACAATCATTGTCATGGTCATTGTGTCCTTCCCATCTGACTCAACCACTGCAGCAGAAAGGGAAGACTTTTTAAGTCCATCCGAAACAGGAGAAGTCATTGTTGCAATTTTTGTGGCCTTAGTGTCAGAGTTGGTGCTCGCAGAAGAGAGTACAGAATTTTTGGGTTGGCCTGAACAATCAGCATCCTCGAATGCAGCATTCATGTTTTCTTCTATCTTCATGCCACAAGCAACAGATTCTTCAACAGCATTTATCTTTGGCATCTGTTTCTCCATGTCTTTGTGTGCTTCTCCAGAAGACTTTCCAGCAGCAGCCATACCAAACTCACTTATTTTCTTAATGATTTCCATCTTTGCCTTCTCCATCAGCCCATTACGAGTTTCTGATTTTGACAAATCCCTCAAACATTTAGACCTGTTACTTCCAGAAATACTGACCTTCTCTCTGCCCAAGCCTGCCATTTGACTTCCAGACATGTCACCCTCCCCATCACCACCACCTCCCAGTGCCATTTGGTTTGCCACCCCTTTTTCCCCAACATATGGCCGATGCTCATTTATGCGTCTCTTTTTAGCTCCTCTCTCTCCTTTTCCAAAGTTTGACCCACAGTCAGAATCAGCTTTCCTAGTAACAGTGCTTCTTTCCCAGAGGGTCTCCTCATTCAATGCACCAGTAACTCCCTCTTCATGCCCTCTCTTTAAATTTTCAACACTTGACTGGAAATTTTGGGCAAGTTGACCTGTTGCCATAACTGATGTTGATGTATGTCTGGCACCACTGCATTTAGAGGATGAACCCCGTGAAATATCTACCCTACTAGTTGGGTTAAAACCTGAATAACCAGAAGTACCCATACTCTTTCTTCCTGAATCAGAAGAGGTATTGAAAATACTGTTATCGGCAGCCTGTTGCTTTCGTCTCAAGGACCCCTTTGTTGATGATTTGTGGCCCATTGCATGTGGTGGTGGCATTTCTCTTGCTAAAAAGGGCTTTCGACAGTGGGGACAGAGAAGCTTCTGGTTCCGATAAATATGCACATACTCATACTGCATCATGCATGATTTGCATGATGTCCAAAAAGTATTGCGATTTGCCCCACGAGGAACAGGAACAGTCTGGGGGTACTCTGGAGTTGCTGGATTTCTTGTCCTAGATGTACTACTGGAGAAATTATTGTAGCCAGTATCCCCAGCAGCTGCTGGAGGATTCCCATCCCTCGCCTTTTGATGTGAAGCCCTTGTATCCTGCTGCAGATTATCAGGAGTTGCTGGATTTATTGTACTTGATGAGATACCAGTGAGATTATCATAACTGCTCTTCCTAGCACCCACTGGTGGATTCCCACCTCTAGCCTTCTGATACAATGGCCTTATGTCCTGCTCAGGCTTATCTTTAGTAGCTGGATTTATCGTACTTGAGGAACTACAAGTGAAATTAGTGCAGCTGCTCTTTACAGTACTTGCAGGTGGATTGCTACCTCTAGCCTTCTTATAAGAAACCTTTATATCATGCTGGGATTTATCCTGAGTTACTGAATTTCTAGATTTTGACAAACTACTGGTAAAATTATTGTAGATGCTCTTCCCAGCACCAGCTGGTGGATTCCCACCTCTAGCCCTTTGAAACGAAGTCCGTATATTCCGCTTCTCATTATAAGCGTCTCTCTTTGCCTTATCAGAAAGCAAACTCCATGCTTCAGAGATGATTTTGAATGCCCCATCTGCCCCAACAGACTTGTTTTTATCGGGGTGCAGAGCAAGAGCTAATTTCCTATACTTTTTCCTTATTGTTTCATCGTCAACAAAGGGATCTACACCAAAGATCTCATACCAGTCAACCTCCCCATTCACCTTTTTCTGAGAAGCAACATGTATGTCAAGTATCTCTTGAAGCTGAGAAAGACCCTCCAGTCCAGGAAACAAACTTTCAGCCTTTGAGGCAAATCTTTTAGCCCCTGGAATGTCTTTCTCAGTCAACTTCTTCTCTGCAATCTTTTTAGCCCTAATTGCCTCATCTTTGTTACATTCCATTCCTAGAAGCCTCTGTTGTTTCTTCACTAAGCATTCAAGATAACCATTTCCAGTTCAGAAAATCTGAAAAGTATAAAAGACAACGCAAGGTAAGAAGACAAGTGAAGAGATACAAGACAATAATAACAAGGAAGAATCACAGAATCTAAAATGAATGACAAAATGTTCCCATAATGTAGCATGAACCACATAAATGAATGATCCTTTAACACATGAGCTCACATATTTAATGCATAATCCAAAAGTGCCTTAAATGTCTTCTGAGGGAACTGGATTGAGACAAATAAAAACAACAATCATTCTAGACTCCTTGAATTAAACTATACAACTAAATGCTTTATTTTCTTGGGAATCGGAAATTCCATGATAACAATCTACAAATAAGGCAGTATTAAACAATGTAATTTCCTTTTGGGAAGTTCATTATATTTCAATTAGTATCATGATTTTTAATGATAAAGACAGTTAACAAGTAGATAACTGTCAACCAGGTGACTGAATTCGTGAAAAGCCCTATACATGTATAGACAAACTCCTTATTCTCCTGATTTCAGTCCACCTTATTCCATTTCTACCAATTACCAACAACATCTATAGACTCCCATTAAAACCACATGCACCATTGACTCCAATGTCAATTAAATCCACCTTCCAAATACTTGAAATCAAAGAATTATACAACTAAATCACTCAGAATAACTTACACAAAAGAAATCACCCATAATAACAAATCCAAAAAACAACATCAAGACCATGAATCCACCATCCACTGATAAATTAAAAATCAGGCTACACAGTGGAGCTGGTAGAGTACTTCTATATTCCATCACTCAAACTTTAGCACAAAAAGTTGAAGATTATACTTCAAACTCCTAGTTTGAAGAATCAGCTATGATAATCAGAAAGGTTTCTACATATGCACCCAAAACAGTCAATAATCAGACCTGACAAATCAGTCCGAACTTGAGTCAAATGACACATGTTCATGTTCTTACAAAAGCAGATTAGAGGGACGGTGGTTCTAGACAGGTTCTGTATTATAAATTCTGAATCGGTTTTAGTGGGGGCAGTAGGAGATAAGAGGAACTGAAGAGGTAGGGGAGTTGCCAGCAGCAAGCTGTCCATGTGAGAGAGAGAGAAAGGGAGAGGGAGCAAGGGCTGGCTATTAAGAGGGGAGTGAATGCAGACAGTGGGCATTGAAGGTGAGGGAATTGGATGCAGGTTGGAAAGGAAGCAAAGCAGATGTCACCAGAAGAAGAAGAAGAAGAAGAGAGAGAGAGAGAGAGAGAGAGAGAGGTGTAGCAACAGTAGGGAGAGGAGCGGAAGTCCGAGCTGGGGGCAGGACAGTTTCCCTGTTGACGAGTATTCCAATTCACTTATATATATACATATAAAGATTTTATTTTCCAAAAGTCAAATGTTTTGAAACAGCAGAAATTGTTTACAGACCCAAAATTACCGTTCTCAAACCAATCACATCATCACTTAATCGTCAGATACATTAAGAAGTTGTCAACAAAAGACATAGTCCATAATTAATAGCATGATTCCTTGACAAAACAAACTATTGAATGCCTGGCTTGCTGTTTCAAAAATGAATCAATGAGAATCAAAATAAAAGATGGCCCTAATTTGTGGTCATAACTAAGGTGATGAATGCTTCAATACCATCAAAAAAACGGCCCAACTTATCACTAACTGCAAAATTACAAATAACTTAACAAAAAGAATTTGTTCGTTAAATCTATCTGACACCTTTTAAATGTTTTATTCAAGGTAATTGCTAGGGAATTCAAAGGAGCAAAGCATGATCTTGGGGTTCATCTCTTTCCTTACAAAGGGCAAACCATAACGTTCAGTTCATGAAAAATTCAAGAAACATGCTCTCGTGAACGATGCGTCTAGTGATCAATAAGTTTGGTATTCTCTGTTTGAAATTTATATGGTTTGAAATAAGTAATGCATTTTCTTTTTTTAATGAGAAAGACAAAGTAATGCATTTCCCACTTTATCTTTCAGAAAATATAAAGTTCCGTTAAAGTTGAATACAGAAATGTATTAGGACATAATCATATACAGGCACAAACAAAGAGACATTTTCTCTCTCTTCTTCTTCTAGAGTATGCAACCTAATTAACTCCCAAAGAGACAGTTTGGTGACCACAAAATCATGCTTACCGTATTAGTGCAGGTTCAAGCCCCTCAACCATTCGTGAAACAAATGGGGAGAAGAAAAGGTAAAAGGAAAAACAATCTATCAATGAATCTATCAGTTATTCAAGGTCATTCTTTTTGAACTTCTGGATTTTTTTTTTAAAAAAAAAAATTAAAAGGACACGCAAACCCATTCTAGATTGACTAAGGGCGATTTTCCAAATTCTTAGAACCACCACCAATTTTTTCATACAACTAATTTTCCATATTAGGTTGAAAACTGAGTATCAACTTTTTCATAAATGATTTTCCACATACTTGTCAAAACCCTCTCAATCTCGACAGTATAAAAATATTGTGCATGCCCTCTGCCGATGGTCAACTGATCAACCAAGATAAATCAACATGCGAATAACCATATTACTTGACTTTAACCAAATCCCAACAGCTCGAACAAGCCATTAATCCCCATAACCAGAAAGAAATTAATAGAGGCATTATCAGCACAATGACTCGATGGCTTGTATAGACATATAAAGAGAGATGTGACAAGAACTACCCATTAGCAAACATGTCAATAATCTCTGAGAATCAAAGCATTGGCTCCAAGAATTTGAAGGAAAACACGACGAAGAAGAAGAAGACCTCATACACCCTATCAAAAGATGCCATTAAACAATTAAGTAAAACCCCAGAATCACCCACCATCGGTTCCTAGTGAAGGGGGGAGAAGACATTGATCACCAAAGCAATAAAAAAATGTAATTTGTTTACACGCAAGCATTAAAAATAGTAACTTCCAGCTACACACACACACACACATATAAACAGAAAATGCGATACAAATTACCCATTAGCAAAAATGTCCGTCTCTAAGATGCTGCTGAATTAACTTAAAAAGAAATTGGACAAAAAAAAAAAAAAAACAGAGAACAATGCCTATATACACAGACTTCAGACTGTGCATGCAAAGATAATGACAACCCATTTTGTGTCCGTTGAGTTAAAAGAGAAAAGGAAAAAAACAAAATTAGGGTTTAGAAACTTACTCGTTTCTGAATTTTAAGAAAGAAATTTGATGCTCGGGGAAAACAAGCGAGACCGGACGCCGTCGACAAGTGATCTGAGAAGGCTATCAATTTCTTTTCTCTCACCTGTTCACCAAATTTCAGTTGAAGACCCCCAAATTTGAGAAATTTTTATACTTTTAGGTTGCTCCACAACAGTTCTTACATTTGGATTGAGTGAAAGTAAAGCATAGAAGAGAAAGAAGGGAATTTGACTTAACTGTAGTGGATTAGTGTTTTTGCCAAGGAATGGGAGAGAAATCATAGAATTAAGGGCGCAAGTAGATAGTAGGTAGATAGCAATTAGAGGTTAAGTGAGGATTTAAGACGAGTAGACTGTCCTCGAATCGAATCGAATTTTAAGATAATCGAGTCAAATCTTATTATTTTTACACTGGATTCGAATTCGAGCTCAAGTTCAATTTGAATGTCAAATCTTGACTCGAACTCGATTCGTTTGAAATACTTTAAAATTCGAGTTTGATTCGAAGTTCGATTATAATAAATTTGAGAGTTTGAATTCGAGTTTAAAGTCGAACTCGAATTTAAATAAATAATTTATAATATAATATATTATAAATAATATTAATTATATATTAATTAATTAATTAATCGAATATGCTCACGAGTCTTCGAGTCTAATACTTAGATATTTAAATTCAACTCGTTTAAAATTCGAGCCTAAATATAAGATTTATATTCGAGTTCGAACTCGATATTTCGAATTTGAACCAAATTCTTATCGAGTCGAGCCTAAACATGTTAGATAAAAACTCAATTCGTTTACACTCCTAAAAAAGAGTATTTTTTTAAAATAAAAATTATTTAAATTATTATTATTATTTTAAATTATAATAAAATTTTAGTTTGAATTAGATTAGTATCCACTCACACTTTAAGTTTGATATAAAAATTACTATGTCTTTTTCATATATAAGAATACATGTTTGAGATTCTCTCCTTCACCTCTCTTTTTTGCGCTCATTCTCCCTCTTAAAAGCTCGCTACGTGTTCTCTTACTTTTCTTTTTTTTCTTCTTTTTTAATTAAAAAGTATTATTATTATTATTATTATTATTATTATTATTATTATTATTATTATTATTATTATTATTATTATTATTATCCCCCATTAATAATTCTATTACAAATACAAACACAGTAGAATATTTGCATATAAAAGTATTTTCTATATAAAATGGATATAATTGAGGTTAAAAAATTTATAAAAATTTTAATTTCTTCAATGTTTGTATGTGACAAAAAGTGAAGAGAAAATTGAAATTCATTCATTTCTTCTCCAAATTCCTTCTATAAACGGTCATGTTAAAGCTCTCTATACCTATTTTTTATTTCTCTAAGTGAATCTACACACTCTATTTCAAGAGGCAGGACTAGGGGGTGAGGAGGATCGTATTTTGCTAGCTCATGTGATGTTTGGTTGACTCTTTTGTTTAAGGTGAGTCCTATTGCATTCATTCATGAAAATTGTTTATATACATAACCTACTTTTATCGTGCTAGTTTTTAAAGAATAATTTGTGTGCCTATATTTCATGTCCTTAAATATATTTCATAGAGTAAAATTATGATCTGACCAAGACATGAACATGATTACAAAACTTATAACATATTATGAAACTATTGGTGTCATTTACTTACATGGAATTATTTTAATGTATGGAAATAACTTTGATGTAACGTCTCACCTCTGCAATACCTAACAATATGAGCAGTCATGCATTTAAAGAGCACTTTATATGGTATGTATATGTTGGGTATGCATGTGTGTGTTTCGTGACTATTAGTTGTGCTTGATATTTTCATGTGTAATTAATGTTACATATTTTGAATTTTGTGTAGCCTCACTCTCAAATTCCCTTTCTAGCTCCCTCAAGTCATTGCTCTTATATCTATCTTGCATCCTACCTTGTCATCCTCTCATTCCTTACTTCATTCCTCCTCCCATAAAGTGTTCATCCCAACGTTCACCTTATTGTTAATATAAAGAAGGTGTGGCATTGTATTCATATCTCACTCTAAGGCTATCTTGTTGTCTTTGTCCTCTTCTTTGGATAATCATAAAGGCTTGACTTTGATTAGATTGCAAATCGGTTAAACCCCTTTGTAAATTTTCAAAACCATTTTATACAGTTCTCATCATTTCTTAAATGTTTTCTTGAAATGTCCTAACATCAATTGGTCCTTCTTCTTCCATTGTTTTGGGAATTTAATAGAGTAACAACCTGTAGACTTTGGTTAGAAAAAAAAGGCAAAAGTTCATCATAATCACTTCCTTATGTGTATCACTTAAGTGATGTTCACTCAATCACTTGTATATCACTTTTTTCTTGGTTTTTATAACAATAAACTCACCCTCTTACCTCATTCTATCTATGTCCTCTTCCTCAAAAACCTCCCTAATGTCTTAGTGAAATAGTCCACTTAAACAAGTCAATTAATCCTCGAAAGATAATTAAATGGTGGTCTTGGTTAGAGAGCAAACGATCAAGCATAAAGATAACAAGGATAAGTCAACCAAGGGTGATCCAATGAAATAGAGCTCAACAAAGTCAAACCCAACAAGTAAAGAGAGTCATATTATTCATATAAGTATGGATTAAACAAAGAAAAGATAAGAGTTTCAAAGAAAATAAGATTCAAGAACTAGGAACCAGATAATCTGGAAACAATGAACAATAGAAATAGAGTTCAACTATGATGATTCAATTGAACATGTAATCCATCCATGAAGTGTGTTTGCATGCTAAAATTCATCAACAAAGTATATCTGAAGAGTAATAATGCTCACAATATCCAATAATCAACTCATAGTATTCATCAAGGTATTCATCAAACACATGGTACATTAATTTTCAGAGTTCAACATATTTCAAAAACTTCTATAAAACTAACCTAAAATTGTCCACAAATCACATGAAATTTTATTCTCCAAGATTGTATATGTCATAGAGTAATTTTCCCAACAAAATTTCAAGAGAATCAAAGTTTTTGATGACCTTTTGATAACTCTTTTCTTATATCTGAGAATGCTCTGTTTTTGTGTCACGTTTACATAGCTTTTTCTTGGTCCACAACTGTTTTTTTTTTTTTTATGAAAATGTAAATGTATATTAATCATGAAAGAAGATATACAAAGAGTTCAAGTGGTTTTAGGCCCAAGTGGAGCCCTAACCCTTTCGGTTTACATAAGACTAAAAAATGTTCAACACATGAGGGTACAGGGTGAAAACGACTCTATACACATGTGTTTTTATCCTTGTTGCTACGTCAGTCGGTTGGCATTGGTGTGAATCAAACACCATGCGATTCTGAGTTATCCATAAGAAATAAACTGTGGCACACATGGCAGTGGTCTTTGCCTTGGCCTCCCAATCGGATCCTTGGTTGTGGCGGTTGAACAATTGAAGGCATTCCGACAGCGAGTTCACAGCCCGTGGTATTCGAAGCCAGTCCTGGATGTCAGCCCACACAACTCTAGTGAATGCATAAGTAAAGAATAAGTGAGCAGCCATCTCAGGCACCAGTCTGTAGAATGGACACATAGTGTCTTCAACTTGAAATGGAAGAGTGTCCTTCGTTTTGAGTCTACCCTGAACAGTAAGCCACATCGTGAACGAATGTTTCGGTGTGAGACCCTGTTGCCATATAGTTCAAGCCCATGGGTAAGTCTGGCCTTTGGTATGAAAGTATTCATAGGCTTTTCTGGTGCACAGTCGTTCTTCTTCGGCCCATGAAGATAAAATTTGTGTCGCTCTGTTCTGTCCCATGCCGAATTGAGTATCCAGTCCCTAATACTTAAAATATGTCAAAATAGTTGGGACTGTCCCTTGGTTGGATGGACATCCCATATTGACTGACCATTCATATAGTAGTGGGAAACCCATCTAACCCATAAAGTTTGTTTCTCCATGCTAATGTCCCATAGCACCCGTGCCAACAGCGTAGAGTTCCATACTCGCAGGTCCATCAGGCCAAAGCCACCCTTATGCCTCGGCATGCATATGTTGTCCCAAGCCACCATAGCATTTTTGCCATCCCAAAGGAAGTCTCTTGCCATTTGATTTAACTGATCAATAACCCCTTAAGGGAAGGGCAAGATAGATAACCCGAAATAATCCACTCCTTGTAGGATAGCCCTAATAAGTTAGATTCGGCTAGCATAGGAACGAGAACGAGCAAACCATCGACCTATATAGGAATTAATCTTGTCTAGCAATGGTTTGTAATTGTTGATCTGTACCCTAGTGGACATAATGGGGACACCAAGGTATCTGAATGGAAACGAGCCAATCGATATTCCCGCAGTGCGAGCTAAACAATCCTTGTCCTGATCAGGTGGTCCAGCAAGGTAGATATATGACTTGCACTTGTTGATATGAAGTCCCGAGCATGCCCTGCAATGGTCAAAACAATGTAACAAAACAGAAATGGATGCTTCTTCTGCCTTGGCAAAGAGCATCAGGTTGTCTGCAAATGCCAAGTGCGTGATGCCCATCCTGTGACACTTGGGATGGTACTTGAAGCCAGTCCCCAGAGTTGCAACCTTGATGGCTCTAAATAGATATTCCATACATAGAACATAGAGGAGGGGGGAGATGGGATCTCCCTGCCTCAGGCCCTGTTTTCCTTGAAAGAAGCCATGTACTCTTCCATTTACGACAACGGAGTAGGATGGAAAGGTGATGCATTGTGAAACCCAACAAATGTATTTCTCTGGGAACCCAGCTCGGTAAGAAAGTCTAGAATGAAGCCCCAATTGATTAAATCATATGCCCTGCTCAGATCAATTTTAATGGTGCATCTGGGTGATATCCTTGTATGGCTATACGTCCTAAGCAATTCTTGGACAAGAAAAATGTTATCCGCCATAAGCCGGTCCTCAATGAAAGCTGATTGTGCCAAGTCCACTAGTGCAAGAAGAACCCCTCGCAGCCTATCTGCTAGAACTTTTGAGATAATCTTGTAGACTACATCGATATTGGTCTATAGTCCCCCATATTTTCCACCGAGTTGGCTTTTGGTACAAGTGTGATTAGAGAATGGTTAATTTGCCTCAGGAGTTTACCCGAGTGGAAAAATTCCTTGCATGCAGTTACAATATCATGACCCACAATTGGCCAAGCTTTCTTAAAGAAGATTGAAGTGTATCCATCTGGTCCAGGTGCTTTATTGTCACCAATGTCCCAAAGTGCTTGCTTAATTTCTACCGACATGATTTCTCGGATTAAGTCCATCGCATCAGAAGGCAAAAGCACTGGCCCAGCTCGAGCAGTGTCGGGGTCCAACTTAGAGCGCAGAGAAGCCATTCCTAGCTGTATTCGGTAGAATTCCACAAACTCCTTAGCCACATCCTCCGGACTAGCAGTACAAGAACAATCCTAGCGTGTGATTGAGCCAATGAAATGCTTTTTCTTGTTTCGGTTAACCACATTATGGAAATACCAAATTTGATATGACTTCTTGGGGATCTTTTGATCTAGAAATTCGTTGCTCAAGCAACATAAAGATCAAGAACAATTTGGAGTAATAAAACAAGACACAATTGATGAAAGTTCTTACCCAAACAAACACACAACCCCAAGTATAGAACCCTATGATTTATCGAATTTTGGCATTTTATTCAATACCCTCAACCCCTAATTTAGCAAAGAATTAGAAACTAAAAAGATATAGAGAATTAGGTAATGAGTTATTAGTATAACAAGAACCTTAGAATAACAAAGAGACCAATACCTAAGCAAGAGCTTATAATTAATTTATCCTTTTTAGAATTTAGAGAGCTATTCTACGGAGAGGGCTAGAATCTAAAAAATTAGTCTTTATTTTTAGGGAAAAACCTAAGAGAAATAACCTCACAAAAGAGAGTTTGATCTCAAAAATGATATCAAAAGTTATATTAATAATGTTATAATGAAGTTGTTGGATTGTATGCCCTCTTAGACTAGGTTTCTGATGTAAAATCGAATATTTTAATAAAAGAATTTATTTTTAGAAATTGTTTGTGAATTTACTTTTTGTTTGTGCACAATTTGCATTTGGAACAGACCCATTATGTTTAAATAAGTTATCTATGTGAATGGTGGTATTTCACAGTAAGGTATGGATCACGGGTTATTTAACACATAAACATTTGTTCTTAACCTGTTGATGAGATTGGGAATCTCATCATGTTTAGGTTATTATGTTATGAATTCCAAATGGGGAATGACGTACCTTTAGTCAGTGAGTAGTCTACTCACTTCATGACATAAGCGTATTTCGAATACGTAGGACAGGATCTGTAGTAGTGGTTTCTAAAAGTACTATATGATAGAAATCTAGACTACTACCGCTACAGCGTGGACTAATACTCTATGATTTGAGTATGGGTTGGTGGTCTGACGAAGCTGGAAGCATATGCTTTGATATGCTATAGTTGAGGTTCTATAATAGAACCAATATACTTGTGTATTGGGTATATGTAACTAGTTAGTTAAGATAGACTTGTACAAGATAGTTTTTGCACTATATTGCCCCTTGTGGTTGTCCGAATAATCTAAAATGTCCAGGGCCCTGGGAAACATGACTCGAATGTTTGTTTTAGGATAGTTCCCTTGGAAAGAGGAAACACTCCAAGAAGTCGTGGATCATTGGACTAGAAGTCTAAGGATGGTAGATGTCATTTAGAGGAGTGTTAGTACACTTCTTCCTCTCTAAATGTACGGTGATGTGTAGAGGGGTATTTTAGTCATTTCACTTGTAGGTCGAAGACTTTGCTAATGCAACATTGTCCTTGGGGTCAATATTTCCTTATGGTGATATTAGAAAATATTTAAAATGCAAAATACAGCTATTTATATAGTAAGGGTATTTTGGTCATTTTAGCAGCTAAAGCGATGTGTCTTTTTGGTCCTTGGAATAGCCCGTAAATCCTAATTAATTTTGGGTTGAGGAATTGATTTCAGTTCAAGAGGATTTTATTTTATTTTATTCAGGATGTCTAATTTATAATTAGACTAGAATAAAATAAATAAAAAAATAGGAGTTGAGAGAAATTAATTATCTGGTTTAATTGGTTAATTAATTATTCAGAGCCTAGGTCCAGTATGAATAATTAGGAAATTAACCTGGGCTTAAACTAGGGGAAATAATTAATGTTTAATTATTTATTGGGTTATTTATATAAGCCCAAGAAATAAATAATTAAAAATTAATTATATTTTGTTTATTTGGGCTCATTAATTATTTATTGGGTTATTTCTATAAGTCCAGGAAATAAATAATTAATGTTTATTATTTTGGACCTTTTGGGTCCAAGAAAAATAATTAATATTATTTCTGTCCAATAGCTTGGACCGTAGGGTTTTTTCCAGATACGGTTCAGATGAGTTTAGGGTTAAGCCAAACTTATTCTCAGGATAACATCCGGGTGTTTGAAATATGATATCCCGGGATATGTTTATCAGAGATATGAGACCTAGTTTTGGCTAACAATAAACAAGACTCTGGGAGATAAAAAAATCGTAATTTCCCTAACTTTTCTCTCTAGCCTCACGAAAGACTCACACAGCTCTCTCTCCCTCTCGTGAGTTTTTGTGCAGCCCTTTGTTCTTGTTTCTTTGCTAACTAATAGCAAGAGAACCAAGGAGACTTGAGACCGTTCTTCTTCACTGTTGTGTTCACCGACTAGAGGTTGGGCAGTGTCATATTCTGAGAGCTGAAAGGCTTGGCGTTCATGCAAACAAGGCGAAGTAGGAGGTTAGCGGGTTTTCAACCGGAAGCTTCTTCAAGTGGGCAAGGCGAAGTAATTCCTGTCGTTCAATCCACTCCTACTCAACCTCGTAGGTTTAAAGCGCGCAAAGGTATGATCTTAACGCTTCCATACGGCCTTTAAGGCTTGCGGGTTTTTTTCTCTGTGTTTTTTCCCGTTGAAGCATGCTTCTCTGTTTTCTGCCCGTCAATGCGGTATCAGAACCACTGGTTCTTTGATCAACTTAGGGAGCATGGTAGTTAATAAAAATGGAGAAGATGATTGTTTGGTGGTTATACCTGTGATCCTTCGCTGTTTTGGTATGGGATAGGATGACTGTGAGCTTCATCGTTGAAGCATAGGACTCACTGTAAAATTTTTTTGGCTTTGATGTTTGATCGTGTAAACCCAATTTAAATGGGTATAGGCGGTTGTGTTTTTGTTTTGGATGAGTTTTTGTAAGTAAAAATGTCCAAAGAAGCCAAAGAAATAAGCGAAAGATGAACCAGAAGTTCTTCTACAACTTCCGCGTGGAAAAGAGGAAAAAACGAAGAAGAAGAACTATTCCTAAGCCGTCGGTCGCGCCAAGCCGAGAATTCTGTGAGAGGAGCCGCTGTTCGTGAGCCGTGTAAGCCGAGCCAATTCCATGAATTTCCAGCCGTTTTCAATTGCAAAATTTGCAATTGACATTGCAATTGGCGCGCGGGTCATCGATGCACCGAGGAGGTGAAACAGGTCCATGCGCGAATCTTGCTCGGGTCGGCAGCAAAGGAGAAGCGGTCGCGGGTCGCGGGCACAGGCGGATCCATGGGCTCCGGTTGGAAGGCAATCCGGGCGGGGCCGCGGTGCACCGTAGGCCATTCGGGCGCGGATCCGGTGCGGCCGGTGCAGTGGACCACCAGCTATTTTTTGCAATTTTTTTAAATTTTTTTTCCTTTTTCGTTTTAGGTCCCATACAAGGCGAAATTAATATTTTTGTAATATTTTATATTCTTGGAATATATTTGCATGAAAAATATTAGTAAGGGATTTTAGGGTTAAACAAGATCATTAATTAATTAATTAATGTGTTTAATTCTATTATTACACTTAGGTTTAAAAATAGAAATGCATGAAAACGTTTACTGTTTTCTAGCATGCTATTTTTATTTTTTTTTTTGTGTACCTATATGCGCCTTTTCTCAAAGACCAAAGTCTTTGGGAACTTTTTTTGACAAGAAAAACATTTTTCTTCAAAAATTAAATGGTTAATTTAATTTGTACAAAAATTAATCCTTGAATATTTTCTCAAAGGATTTAATCCTTGACATAGAAAATATATTGGATTTAGATATTTTTGTAAATTAAAATGGAGAGCCATTTTGTTTTATTTTGCACTAGGAAAAATGTTTTGTCAAATAAACTTGAGACTAAAGTCTTTAGAAAGTTTTAATTGGAAATTTTTTTGAAATCATTAAGTTTTAACTTAAATAAAATTAGTCCATGGAGAAATCTCTCAAAGGATATAAGCCTTGACATAGAGATTTTAATGGATTTGGATATTTTATTTTTTAGTTAAGGAAAAACTTAATGGAAATTTCAAAAGGATATTTTTCAGAAAACCTTTATTTTAAAAGACTAAGTGGGAGAGGGGTTCCAATGGCCCCACGGCTTCCATCACGGTCCTCATTAAAGATCGTGGGTCCCCTCGCGTCACCCTGTGAATGAACCCGTATAGGATGGGGATACCACAAAGATCTAGATCTAATGGAAAGATGTAATTAATAACCCGGGGCACGAACTATGATCGGCCAGCCCACGTTGGAGGTTATAGTGCGAGGTATGTCCATAAGAAATGAGAGGAAACAGCCATCCCACGATGGAGTTATCCTGTAGATCATTACCTATAAGGAAAATTAAATTGTGGTGGTTATTACACTTAGCTTAGGAAATTGTTAATCTTCCTAAGAAGTTATGTCAGTTTTCTTAAGAGCCAAATTATTTTCAGTGCACAAATTTTATTTTGTTTTCACAAACTAAATTCTTTCTTTTATTTTTCAATTTTCAGAAATGGTGGGAGGTTCTTTTAGTCCATTGGCCGTTATTCTCAGGGAGAATAAGTTAACGGGTCTAAACTATGTGGACTGGAAGAGGAATCTGGGCATAATACTCACAGCCGAAGAGTATAAGTATGTCCTTTATGAGACCTGCCCTGTTATCAGGGAAGGTTCCACCACCGAAGAGCGAGAGGCTGAGAAGGCTGACGAAATGGCACGTTGCTATATATTAGCCTCCATGTCTAATGTACTCCATTCAAAACACGAGCACATGGCTTTTGCATATGACATCAGTCAATCATTGGCTACTATGTTCGCGGACAAGAGCCGGCCTGCAAGGCAGGAGGCTCTTCGAACTATTATAAACACTAAGATGGCTGAGGGAGCATCTGTCCGAGAGCATATGCTCAAGATGATTGCTGCTTTCGAGGAGGCAGAAATCTTAGGGGCTGTCATTGACCCCGAGAGACAAGTGGATATGGTTCTCGAATCTCTACCAGGTTCCTTCACTAAGTTCAAGTTGAACTATAACATGAACAAATTGAACATGAGTTTGACTGAATTGATGAAGGAGCTCCAGATGATGGAGAAGGTCATGAAGCCGCAGTCAAAGGCCATGATTGCTAAGGCTTCTTCCTCAAGAACTGGGCCTAAACCCAGAAAGTTCGAGAGGAAGAAGGGGAATGCAGCAGCCCAGCCCAAGACCCAACCCAAGGACAAACCTAAGGGCAAGTGCTTCAAATGTGGGAAGAAGGGACATTGGAAAAAGGAGTGTCCAGATCTTCAAGCCAAGAAAAACCCCACAGGTAATGTTTTTTATCTAGAGTCTATATCAATGGTAGGATTAACTTCCACTTGCATTGTTGATTTAGGAGCTACTGATTATATATGTAACTCCTTGCAGGGGTTTAGAAAGATTAAAAGACTCAAGAAGAGCGAACATGGGTTACGAGTGGGTAATGGAGTACAAGTCTGGGCCCTTGCAGTAGGAGAGCTGGATCTTATTTTTTATTGTAATAAGATAGTGGTTTTAAAAGATATTTTATATGTACCTGGATTTCATCAGAATTTTATTTCAGTTGCAAAACTTATAAATCAAGGATATTCTATATCTTTCCATTTTGGTATTTCTATCAGTAGAGATGGAGAAATTTTATGTACTGGGCACATATATGGAAATCTGTTCTTTTTAAACCCTATTAACAACCAATCAAATAACGCTCATTCTGAACCTTTAGTTAAGAAAAGAAAGACCAATATCAATGATTCATACCTTTGGCATCTAAGGTTAGGTCATATTAACTCAACCAGGATTTAGAGGCTAATCTATAATGGGATTGAGATTGAAAAGTTGGCCTCAATGTGAATCCTGCCTGATGGGAAAGATGACCAAAATGTCATTTACACTAAAGGCAAATAGAGCTAAGGAGGTGTTGAGTCTTGTTCACACTAATGTGTATGGTCCATTGCTATACTAGCTAGAGGAGGTTTTGAGTATTTCATCACTTTCACGGATGATTGTACAAGGTATGGTTATATTTACCTGATGAGACTCAAGTCTGACTCTTTTGACAAGTTCAAGGAGTTTAAGGCTAAAGTGGAGCGTCGGACAGGTAAATTAATCAAAACCTTATGATCGGATCGTGGTGGAGAGTACTTTCTAGGTGAATTCAAGGACCACATGGTACATCATGGGATAGTATTTCAACTCTCTGCACCAAGAACACCCCAGTTGAATGGAGTAGCTGAGAGAAGGAACAGGACATTGATTGAAATGGTCCGAAGCATGATGTCTTATGTTACTCTTCCAGTGTCCTTTTGGGGATATGCCCTGGAGACAGCGGCATATATTCTGAACTTGGTGCCTTCTAAGTCAGTACCTAAGACTCCCTATGTGATGTGGACTGGGCGTAAGCCAAGTCTGAATCATCTCAGGATTTGGGGTTGTCTAACTTATGTACTGGTCAAGGGAGACAAGTTGGAACTAAGATCAGAATTATGTTATTTTGTTGGGTATCTAAAAGGGACAAAATGAGGTTACTTTTATCATCCTAAGGAGCAGAAGGTACTAGTCAGTACCAATGCTAGATACTTGGAAGATAATCAAAGTACTTCCACTAAAAGTTCAATAAGGTTGGAACTTGAGGAGAAGTTATCTATGGAATTAACTTCTTCTGACCCGATTGTGGAACAAGAAAAGGCACAGCCTCAAGAGCCTGTGCAAATGGAGCCTCGTCGTAGTGGGAGAGTGTCTAGGGTTCCAGATAGATAGACTGGAGAAGCCTTTAAGCTGGTCTCCGACCATCAGGAACAAGACCTCACTAGATACGAGGAGGCTATTGCTGATGCCAATACAAATCTATGGCATGAAGTAATGAAAGCCGAGATTGAGTCTATGTACCTCAATCAGGTTTAGGATTTTGTAACTTCACTTGAAGGGATAAAACCCATTGGGTACAAGTGGGTGTACAAAAGAAAGAGGGAAGTGGATGGGAAGGTGGAAACCTTCAAAGCTAAGCTTATGGCGAAAGGTAATACTCAGAAAGAGGGAATCGACTATGAGGAAACCTTTTCCCCGGTAGCCATGCTTAAATCCATCCGCATCCTCCTTGCCATCGCATGTCATTATGACTACAAGATAGGGCAAATGGATGTCAAGACGGCATTATTAAATGGCCATCTTAGCGAAGACATCTATATGTCCCAACTAGAAGGCTTCATTGCTGAAGGCCATGAACATATGGTTTGCAAGCTTAAGAAGTCCATTTATGGACTTAAGTAGGCATCGAGAGCATGGAACATTCGTTTTGATGAGACTGTAAAGTCTTATGGTTTTATTCAAAATGAAGATGAACCATGCGTGTACAGGAAACTTGAAGGCATTAATGTGGTTTTTCTTGTCCTGTATGTGGATGACATTCTACTCATTGGAAATGATATAGGGACATTGTCGTCTACAAAGGTTTGGCTGTCTAGTCAATTCAGTATGAAGAACTTGGGAGAAGCCAGCTACATTCTCGGGATTAGGCTTCTTAGAAATAGGAAGTAGAGAATGTTAGGGTTATCTCAAGCAACATAGATTGACAAGATGCTGGCCAAGTACAGCATGGACTCATGTAAAGGAGCTCTAATCCCTTGCAGACATGGGTTGTCATTTTCTTCAAAGGACTGTTCTAAGTCTCAAGAAGCAAATGACAGAATGAGTAGGATTCCCTACGCTTCGGCTGTAGGAAGTCTCATGTATGCCATGCTGTGTACTAGGCCATATATCTGCTTTGTGGTAGGTTTAGTTAGCAGATATCAGTCAAACCCTGGGGAGGTTCATTGGCAAGCTGTAAAGCATATTCTCAAGTACCTCAAGGGAACGAGAGATTATATGCTATTTTACAGGGCTAATGATTTGGTTCCTACAGGATACATAGCTCAAACTTCTAAGCGGATAAGGATGAGAGAAAATCCATTAGTGGATATGTCTTCACCTTGTCTGGAGGAGCAATTTCATGGAGGAGTATCAAGCAATCTTGTATTACTGACTCAACCATGGAAGTTGAGTATATGGCAGTTTCGGAGGCATCCAATGAAGCAGTTTGACTCCGAAAGTTCCTTTCAGAACTTGGAGTCGTACCACATATGGACAGGCCGATTGTGATGTATTGTGACAACACTGGAGCAGTATTGCAATCTAAGGAGCCTCGGAACCACAAGAAGGGAAAATACATCGAGAGGAAGTACCACCGATCCGGGATTTCATCCAGAAACGGGAAGTCGTGGTGGAATATATTGCCTCAGAAAATAATTTAGCAGATCCATTCACCAAGCCTTTGGCTGAGAGAGTCTTCAAAAGACACTTAGACGCCATAAGGGTGAGCACCTATGGACTTACCTAGTCTTAGAGTGCAAGTGGGAGATTGTTGGATTGTATGCCCTCTTAGACTAGGTTTCTGATGTAAAATTGAATATTTTAATAAAAGAATTTATTTTCAGAAATTGTTTGTGAATTTACTTTTTGTTTGTGCACAATTTGCGTTTGGAACAGACCCATTGTGTTTAAATAAGTTATCCATGTGAATGGTGGTCTTTCACAGTAAGGTATGGATCACGGGTTATTTAACACATAAACATTTGTTCTTAACCCGTTGATGAGACTGGGAATCTCATCATGTTTAGGTTATTATGTTATGAATTCCAAATGGGGAATGGCGTACCTTTAGTCAGTGTGTAGTCCACTCACTTCATGACATAAGCGTATTTCGAATACATAGGACATGACCTATAGTAGTGGTTTCTAAAAGTACTATATGATAGAAACCTAGACTACTACCGCTACAGCGTGGACTAATACTCTATGACTTGAGTATGAGTTGGTGGTCTGACGAAGCTGGAAGCATATGCTTTGATATGCTATAGTTGAGGTTCTATAATAGAACCATTATACTTGTGTATTAGGTATATGTAACTAGTTAATTAAAATAGACTTGTACAAGATAGTTTTTGCACTATATTGCCCCTTGTGGTTGTCTGAATGGTTTAAAATGTCCAAGGCCCTAGGAAACATGACTCGGATGTTTGCTTTAGGGTAGCTCCCTTGGAAAGCGGAAACACTCCAGGAAGTCGTGGATCATTGGACTAGAAGCCTAAGGATGGTAGATGTTATTTAGAGGGGTGTTAGTACACTTCTTCCTCTCTAAATGTACGGCGATGTGTAGAGGGGTATTTTAGTCATTTCACTTGTAGGTCGGAGACTTTGCTAATGCAACATTATCCTTGGGGTCAATATTTTCTTATGGTGATATTTGGAAATATTTAAAATGCAAAATACAACTATTTATATAGCAGGGGTATTTTGGTCATTTTAGCAGCCAAGGCTATTTGTCTTTTTGGTCCTTGGAATAGCCCGTAAGTCCTAATTAATTTTGGGTTGAGGAATTGGTTTCAGTTCAAGAGGATTTTATTTTATTTTATTCAGAATTTCTAATTTATAATTAGACTAGAATAAAATAAATATAAAAAATAGGAGTTGAGAGAAATTAATTATCTGATTTAATTGGTTAATTAATTATTCAGGGCCTAGGTCTAGTATGAATAATTAGGAAATTAACCTGGGCTTAAACTAGGGGAAATAATTAATGTTTAATTATTTATTGGGTTATTTATATAAGCCCAAGAAATAAATAATTAAAGATTAATTATTTGTTGTTTATTTGGGCTCATTAATTATTTATTGGGTTATTTCTATAAGTCCAGGAAATAAATAATTAATGTTTATTATTTTGGACCTTTTGGGTCCAAGAAAAATAATTAATATTATTTCTGTCCAATAGCTTGGACCGTAGGGTTTTTTCCAGATACGATTCAGATGAGTTTAGGGTTAAGCCAAACTTATTCTCAGGATAACATCCGGGTGTTTAAAATATGATATCCCGGGGATATGTTTATCAGAGATATGAAACCTAGTTTTGGCTAACAATAAACAAGACTCTGGGAGATAAAAAAATCGTAATTTCCCTAACTTTTCTCTCTAGCCTCACGAAAGACTCACACAGCTCTCTCTCCCTCTCGTGAGTTTTTGTGCAGCCCCTTGTTCTTGTTTCTTTGCTAACAATAGCAAGAGAACCAAGGAGACTTGAGACCGTTCTTCTTCACTGTTGTGTTCACCGACTAGAGGTTGGGTAATGGCATATTCTGAGAGCTGAAAGGCTTGGTGTTCATGCAAATAAGGCGAAGTAGGAGGTTAGCGGGGTTGCAACCGGAAGCTTCTTCAAATGGGCAAGGCGAAGCAATTCCTATTGTTCAATCCACTCCTACTTAACCTAGTAGGTTTAAAGCACGCAAATGTATGATCTTAACGCTTCCGTGCGGCCTTTAAGGCTTGCGATTTTTTTTCTCTATTTTTTTCCCGTTGAAGCATGCTCCTCTGTTTTCTGCCCATCAGAAGTATTTATAAGCATCTTGACCTAATTGTTTGAGATGGAATCTCAACGACTAGATACCCTATTACATGCCTTTTGATAGCATAATACATAAGAAAAGTTGTGGGAATTAAAGAAGAAACAAACAAAGCAAAATAAATTAACAAGAAAATCTTCATTTGGTCCTAATGAGGGGTGATGCCGCTTGAATCAACCCAAGAGATGCTGCCAACTCTCAGAACTTCCTCTTGTTCTACAGGTAGTACCAGGCAACGCTCCTTGGTATGAATCAAGCAGCCTCGCCTCCTTTTAGTAGCACCAAGCAACACTACTCCCTTAATCTAGCAGCATTGTTCGCTCTCAGGTTTTCCTCCCTTAATTTCTAGCTTTACTTCTTTAGTTTGATCTTTAGTTCCCTTTAGTACCTTAACTTGAATTTGTTGGTATTATGCCCCAAAAACAACCATTTATATAATGTATTTTGCACATTTATTTAATAAAAGACATTCTTTATCTTTCATTTTTTTTTTGTAATTTGAATGTGTGTATAAAATGATAAATAAATTCCCAAGCACAGTGTACAGTATTAGAGAAATCGTGATAGGGATCATGATGTGAGATTCCTTCTACACTATATAGTGCTTGTGCTTAAACGGTCCCTGGTCATATTATTAATGAAATGTGACATTATTAATATGCAAAGACTAGCTCATGTTATACTTCTTAATTGGATCAAGCGATTGTTCTCACATCCGTGAGTATTGTGTTACTCAAAATTAACAGGTAGATGCTTGTTAGGTGAACATGTTCATTAGATGACTTAGCCATAAGATAATCAAATAGATAATTATTTAGTGTTAGTGATAGAATATTATTATAGCAAATGTGCAAATATCATTGGACTTGAGATCTCCAAGGTACTTTGTATGCTGAATGTTGTACTTTGATTCCTATTCATGGAATCTTTTCAAGACTACCTATATAATGAGGATATTAGGTATAACATAAAGTATAAAAAAGTAGTTGAGAGGGTCAACAAATGATTCATTACTCTTAATAGTAACAGAGTATATCTTATGGCCATTTGTAGAGGAATTATTACTCAAAAAATCCTTGGCTAAAGTAACTATGCATTGGAAATAGTTTCAAATGATGCACATAATGAGTAATGGATTCTAAGAATGAGTACTAATAAATCCAAGTTAGAATAAATTATATTTTAAAGAGAGTTAGCACTAATTCCATACTCTAGACCAAATGACATATAAATGATGAAATGAGTTTATAGCACTAATATTTTGCTATTGAAAGGTTCATGTCAAGCCACTTGATTTTTTAAACTTTAGGGTGGTCATGATGTATTAGTAGATGCCATTCTTGATTTGCTAAATATGAATTTATTAATTATAAAATTAATAAATCAATCCTAATTATAAAAGGATTATTAATCCTATAGTTGTTAGCATTAGTTCATATTTTTGTTACCAATTGACCAAAAAACTTAATAGGTCACACACAATAGAGAAATTAGTACTCAAGATATTATATGATAATATTACGAGGTTGATTTATGAGAAAAAATAATTATATGGGTGAATTATAAAAAAATTATAATTATTATGGTCAAATTGTAATTATTAAACCCTTGTGGTGTCTAATTGCAATTGTAATATCCTAAGCCCATTATAATTATGATGAAAATGTTTTATGGGCTTTCCAGGGTTGGTCTACATAATATATATGAAAAATCAGCTTTTAGAAATTTGACTGTAGCCTTCTTCTACAAAAGAAAACCGAAGCTTTTTCTTATTGCTCTCTGGAAATGAAATAGACCCTATTGCCACCACAAATAATTCTACTAGCATAGATATCTGGTGTTTCTTTTTTGAGTACCATATTCTTTTGTGGACTTCTGTTATAGGCATTCTTATTCTTGGAACGCAATGTTTGCTATGAACATGAAAAGGCAGAGAACGGTTCTCTATTGATGCATATTGCAGTTTGCTTGCATAAGAGTTCATAAGGGAAATTTTTGTAGTAGAAGCATCACAAAAGTAATGTTCTGCAACTCTCTATTTTTCTTTGCATCTTAAGCTACATATGAGTGATCCTCTTGTCATATTTCATTTTATTTTTCACTATGTATGTTAGATACATGATCAAAATCTAACAGTGGTATCATAATCATTCTGTGTGTGTTTTATGAGTCTGTGTTTGCATATGAAATTGTTTCATGAATATTTTTCAATTTCTGGAAAAATAGTTCCAGTAGGTTTTGTTCTTTATGCACCTCTGAAATTGTTTCAATAAATGTTTAAAAGCATAGCATTATGTTTTGTTCATAGAATTTGTTTCGATAATGATCATAACATCAAATTAAAACAGATTGATTTGTTTTTGTGAAATAAATTGATCGAAAATCCATTTTCTAAAAGCTGAATCGAATCTATTTTTTTTTTTCAGGTTTTAGTTTTTTGAAAACCTTGAGCCGATAGCCAGCTTTTGTAATCTAAGCTGGCAGTTAGTTTTCATGAAGCCAGCCACCAACTATGTTTTGTGAAAACAAGTCGGCGGCCAGCTTTCTTATTTATAAAAAAATTATTTTATTTTTCCCACTAAAACATATCTTCTTTTCCCTAAAAAGACCCCAAAAGATTCTAAAAATTAGATTTTGGACCTATTGTTTTCCATTTTTTTTAAATTATGATATTGGATTTATATTTATGTTAATTATGCTTGAAGTATATTTTAGCATGGTAGCTGGTTATGGACTTAGACCAATTTATTTTGCACATACATGTTTACTGCTTTAGTTATAAATAAATAGGGCATTCGAGTCATGATTTCTCTATAATTCTCATATAATTTCTCTTCTCATCTAATTCCCCTCAAATGTAAATCGAGAGGAATTTATGTAAATTAGATTGCATAGGTTAGAACTCCGTCTGTGAGCTCCACGGGTTTTGTCTGCGGTGTTCATTTCCGGTCTCAATCCCGAATAAAGGAGGAGAGTTGTGGTAGGCTTGTGACGGCCAGCGTAATAGTTACATCTATGACATGAACCAATCGATTGACTTCGTGGGGGCGTTCCCTACTCAGCGACGCGCTGCACTTCCTAGACCCGGGTGTAGTGATAAATATGCGAGGGTTGCTAGGTCGTTGCCCGGAAGCAACGCACCGTGTCGGTCCCTAGATGCGGTGTCAAATATGCAAGGGTGTAGGGTAAAAAAGACAGTCTATAGGGATAGGATTCGTCTAGCTACATGGAGTATAGGATCTTTGACCGGTAGATTGACAGAGCTAGTTGAGGTAATGCGGAGGAGAAAGATTAGCATTTTGTGTCTTCAGGAAACCAAGTGGGTATGTGAGAATGTGAGAGTAGTCGCTCTATGGGGTTATAAGCTTTGGTATTCAGGTAGAGTTAGAAATAGAAATGGAGTAGGGATTATTATTGATCGTAAGTTTATTGATGATGTGGTTGAAGTACAGAGGAAGAGTGATAGGATTTTGAGCATCAAGATCATGATTGGCGGCGAGATTACTACTGTTATTAGTGCGTATGCGCCGCAAGTAGGACTTGATGATTCAGTTAGGCAACAGTTCTGGGATGATTTAGATGAGATTGTCTAGAGTGTACCGTGTGTAGAAAAGCTTTTCATTGGTGGTGATCTAAACGGACATGTAGGTACTGAGCGGGTTTGAGAGTGTTAATGGAGGTCAGGGTTTCAGAGCTAAAAACGAAGCAGGAACTGCTATTCTTGATTTTGCCTTGGCCTATGATTTGACCATAGCAAATACTTAGTTTAAGAAGAGAGATTCTCACTTAGTGACCTTTAGAAGCGGGTTAAATACCAGTCAGATAGACTTCTTTATTATGAGGCGTAGGTTTCGTAGTGGGTGTACGGATTGTAAAGTTATTCCAGGTGAGAGTGTAGTTACGCAACACAGGTTGTTGGTCCTCGATTTTAATTTTAGAAAAAAAAGTAAGCAGCAGAATTTTCGAGTTGACCCTAGGATTAGGTGGTGGAGGCTTCGGGGGGATGAAAGAATAGCCTTTGTCAATAAGGTAGTTGAGGCGGATAATTGGTCTTCTGATATGGATTCGGATCCAGATACTATGTGGAGAAAGATGGCTCAATGTATTAGGACAGTAGCTAAGGAAGTGCTTGGGGAATCTAAAGGAAAAATACCTCTTAACAAGGATGTGTCGTGGTAGAACAACGAAGTGAAAGAAGCCGTAAAGAGTAAAAGAGAGTGCTATAGAAACTTAGGAAGGTGTAGGGGTGATGAAAATTTTGAGAAATACAAGGTCGCGAGAAGAAAAGCTAAAGAAGCTGTTAGAAACGCAAGAGCCATAGTTTATAAGGATTTATATGAAAAGTTAGATACCAAAGACGGAGAGAAGAATACATATAGACTGGTGCGTTAGAAGGAGAAGAAGACGAGGGATATAGGTGTAGTGAAATGTGTAAAGGACGAAAACCATAATGTTTTAGTTAAGGATGAAGAAATAAAGGAGAGATGGAGATCATATTTTGATAAGTTATTCAACGGGAGTCAAGTCCAAGTTTCGAGTGTAGGTAGCCTGGCGCTTTCAAACGAAGAGGTTAACCGTGCATGGATTCATCGTATTCAGAAGCATGAAGTCCGTGATGTCCTTAAAAGGATGAGTCCAAAAAAAGCTGTAGGACCAGATGGTATACCGATCGAGGTTTGGAAGTGTTTAGGAGATATAGGTATTACGTGGCTGACAAGTCTGTTCAACAAGATATATAAAGTTAATAGGATGCCTACAGAGTGGAGGAAGAGTACCTAATTCCTCTGTACAAGAATAAAGGAGATGTCCAGGATTGTGCCAATTACCGTGGGATTAAACTCATGAGTCATACTATGAAGCTTCGGGAGAGAGTGATTGAACAGAGGTTACGGGGCATTATACAAATTTCAGACAATCAGTTTGGTTTTATGCCTGGGCGTTCCACTACGGAGGCAATTCATTTATTACGGCAAATGATTGAATATCATAGGGAAAGAAAGAAAGATTTACATATGGTATTTATTGACCTGGAAAAAGCCTATGACAGGGTTCCTAGAGAAGTAGTTTGGTGGGTGCTGGCCAAAAAAGGTGTATCAATAAAGTATATTACTCTCATTAAAGATATGTATGAGGGAGCATGTACAAGTGTAAGGACTGGCGCCGGAGTGACTGCAGAATTCCCTATTAATATCGGGGTGCATCAAGGATCAGCACTTAGCCCTTTCCTCTTTGCAGTCATTATGGATGAGTTGACCTGCACTATACAGGAGGCTGTGCCATGGTGTATATTGTTTGAGGATGATATTGTATTAATTGATAAGACTAGAGCCGGTGTAAATGCTAAATTGGAATTATGGCGGCAGACATTGGAATCCAAGGGTTTCAGAATTAGTAGAAGTAAAACAGAGTATATGGGATGTAAGTTTACTGGTAGCAGAAACATAGCCCAGAGTGTAACTTTGGAAGGTAGAGATATACCGTTAGCTGATTATTTTCGCTATCTAGGATCTATTATTCAGAAAGACGGAGAGCTCGATAGTGACGTTGCATATTGAGTTAAGGCGGGTTGGTTGAAATGGAGGAGTGCGACTGGTATTCTTTGTGCTCGTAATGCACCGTTGAATTTAAAGGGAAAGTTATACAAGGCAGTCGTACGACCTGCTTTGTTATATGGTACAGAATGTTGGGTAGCTAAAAGGTGTTTTATTCAAAAAATGAAAGTAACTGAGATGCGTATGTTACAGTGGATGTGTGGATATACTAGGAAGGATAGAGTTAGAAATGAGATCATTAGGGAAAGGTGAGTGTGACATCTATTGAGGAAAAGATGAGAGAAAGTCATCTGCGTTGGTTTGTACACGTTCAGAGAAGACCGAGGATGCTCCTGTTAGGGCGATGGAGAGAGTGAGACAAGATAGGTTAGACAGAGGTAGAGGTAGAGGTGGGCCTAAAACGGCATGGATAGAGGTAATTAAGAGAGATATGTCTTTGTTAGATTTGGATGAAAGTATGACGTTCGATAGAAGAAAGTGGCGAGAGAGGATTCATGTGGATAACCACACGTTGCCTGACGTTAGTTCATGTAGCCGACCCCAAGTTACTTGGGATTAAGGCTTAGTTTGTTGTTGTTGTTGTTGTAGATTGCATAGGTTAGGAATAGAAATTAATTTTCAAGCTTATAGAGATGGCAACCAAGAGCAAAGTAAGAAGATGGTAAGACGTTCTTTCTAAACATGCATAAACACATATGTTTGACCAAATTAATTTCTTACTTAGCTTAAAAAAATTAATCTAGCAAAATTTATAACTAAGTCATGTAATTGAGTTAGTACTATTATGTCAATTTGTTGATTTTATGCATGCCAAACGATAAGGCCATTAATAAAGAATAAAATCCCTCAATTAATATTAAATTTAAAGGCCTTCCAATAATATAGGAAGAACAAGGGCTCTTTTTTTAGATTAGGTTATTGGGCACATCCAAGCTTGCTTGACATTGAGTATATTCAAACTATAGAATTTGATTCCGAATTAATGGGTTGGATTTAAATAATATCTTTATCTTGGTTGGGTACACCCTAACATAAAAAAATATTAGAGGCAAGATTAGGTTAGTACTAAATACTTTAAGATTAAAAGATATTAATCAACCAATGATCTAATAATTGTATTTGATGCAATTGGTATAGGATACCTATCATTGAACTTAAGAGTGGTTTGTTGGGCATACCCAAGGTCATCTTAAGGAATTTAGATACTGATCCACTAGAAAAGCTTCCAACGAGCTTTCTCAAACAATAGTAGGGGCTATTAGTTTGAGTAAAATAGTTCTACTAACTCCAACTCTTGATACTCCTACTGAAGAGCATACAGTCCATAAGAAGTAGCAAGAGGACAATGACATTGCATCAATGAAGTCTAAGCTACAAAGCAACACGAGCATATGGATGCTTATATATTCATCTTCCATCTAAGGGAGTTGTTTGACAAATAAGCAAGAATGGAGAGATATAAGATCTCAAAGTAATTATTCTGTTTTAAGATGGAAGAGGGTGCTTTAGTTGCAATGCTTGGACTGAAGAAGTTAGGTTTGATTGAGAAGCTTGGATCTCTCTGGTTTATGATGGACTACAAATTAAGTGTTAACTTAATTCTACAGTCTTTACCAAACAATTTTCATAATTTATGATGAACTACCAAATGAACAAGATTGAATCTACCTTGCTTGAGTTGATCAACTTTCTCAAGATCGCAGAAAGTTTTATGAAGAAAGAAAATATTGTAGTCATGTTGGTTAATTCTTCAACTTCTAAAAAGAAAAATATTTCTAAGAAGAAGAAGGAGAATCCAACCAAGTCTAAAGATGGAATCAAGAAGAAGGAGACAGCAACCAAGGGACCATGTCAGCATCGTGGTAAAATGGGCCATTGAAGGTACAACTGCAAAAGCTACCTAGAGACCATAAAAGAAAAGAATGAGAAGGAAAAGCTTGTTAACATTTCTACTTCTACTCTTAGTATGTTTATGATTGAGATTAATATTGTTTTTAATAATGATATATGGGTATTGGATACCTATTGTGGATTTCATTTATGCAATAATATACAGAGACTAAAGAGCAATAGAAAGCTAGAAAAGGTGATGTGGACCTACGTGCTGCACATAGAGCAAAGATTGATACACTTGCTATGGGGACTTATCATCTACACTTGCCTTCTGAATTGATTCTAGAAGTTTCAAACTGTTATTATGTTCTAGTTTTGTTGAAAAACATTATCTCAATTGCTTGTTTAGAAATGGATTGTTTTCATTTGATTTTTAAGAATAAAAGTTATTCTTTTTCATTAAATGATATTCATTATGGTACTACAACTTTGATAAATGGTTTGTATGTTCTAAACATAGATAATCAAATTCTCAACATAAATAATAAGAAGCAAATAAAATATAACACGAACATATCTTACTTATGGCATTGTTAATTAGGTCATGTAAACAAGAATCGCGTTTCTAAGTTACACAAGTTTAGTGATTTAGGATCATTTGATTATGAATCATATAGTACATATGAATCTTGTTGTCCTTGAAACCTTTTTCTCTAAGAAAAGGAAAAGATTTAAGCAATTGGTGGAACTAATACATACAAATATATGTGGGTTAATGACATTGCAGGCAAGAAAGCTTATCAATACTTCATAACCTTTATTGATAACTATTCACGATTTGGGCATTTGTATTTAATGAAATACAAATTTGAAGCCTTTGACAAGTTCAAAGAATTCAAAAATAAAGTAGAGAAATAACTTGATAAAAGTATTAAAACTCTAAAATCCGATTGAGAAAGTGAATACTTGAGTCAAGAGTTTCAAAGTTATCTTAGAAATAATGGAATATTATCTCATTAGACTCCTCTGCATACACCTTAGCATAATAGTATATCCAAAAGAGGGAATCAAACTCTATTAGATATAGTTTTTACCATGATAGCTTTTGCAGAATTACTTGAATTGTTTTGGGGATATGCACTAGAAACTGCTATTTATACTTTAAATAGAGTTCTATAAAAAATGGTTGATACACCTTATACGAGTTTTTTTTTTTTTTGGTTAGAAAACAAAATTAGCTCATTTGAGAATTTGGGGATGTTTTGCTTATGTTAGGAGGACAAACTCAGACAAACTTGAAAATAAGTCCGATAAGTGTTTGTTTGTTAGATATCTGAAAGAGTTACATGGATAATGTTTATATCTTTTTTCTAAAAATAAAGTATTTATTTCAAAGTATACTATTTTCTTAGAGAAGGAATTCATGCTTAAAGGAGATAGTGATAGTAAAATTGAATATAGTGAAGTTCAAAAAGAACAAACAAATAATGATCAACCGGATGATCCCGAGTCTATTGCTAAAATAGATGAATCTTCATATACATAAGAATCTTGTAGGTCAAGTAGGATAAATGCAGCACTTGAGAGATGGATTTCTATTAGTAATCACAATGACGTATTTCTCATTGAAGAAGATAAGCCTACCATTTATAAGGAAGTTCTAAAAAGTTCAGAATCTGACAAATGGTTCGAAGCTATGAAATAAAAAATAGATTCTATATATGACAACCAAGTTTGAACTTTAGTTGATCCACCCAAAGGAATAAAATTCATAGGGTGCAAATAGGCTTTCAAGAAGAAAATCAACATAGATGGTAAAGTAATTACCTATATGGCATGACTCGTTACAAAAGATTATCGTCAATAATAAGGTATTGACTATGATGAGATTTTTTCACCAGTAGCAATGCTAAAATTCATTTGAATACTGTTAACACTTGCTGCTCACTATGACTATGAGATTTAGCAAATAGACGTGAAAATGGCTTTCCTGAATGGAAACTTGATTGAGAAGTGTACATGACATAACTTGAAGGTTTTACATCTAAAGATAACACGAACATATACAAGTTGCAAAGGTCTATTTATGGATTAAAGTAAGTTTCTAAGAGTTGGAACATCTATTTTGATAAAACAATTAAGGAATTTGGTTTCATATAAAACATAGATGAACATTGTGTATATAAGAAGGTTAGTGCGAGTGTAATTATTTTCCTATTACCATATGTATATGACATAGTGCTAATAGGAAATGATATCTCTACTCTTCAATCAGTCAAGATTTGGCTATCAAAAAAATTCTCCATGAAAGACCTTGGTGAAACAACCTATATTTTGGGAATAATAATCTATAGATATAGATTAAAGAGGTTGCTCGGTCTTTCACAGTCTATATACATAGACAAAGTGCTAAAAATGCTTAGCATGGATTAATCCAAGAAAAGATTCTTACCTATGACTCACAGGATAAGCCTTTCACAATCTGCGTCCTAAAATATAAGATGAAAGGATTCACATAAGTAGAATACCATATGCTTCAGTAATTGGATTTATCATGTATGCTATGATATGTACTAGACTCGATGTATCATGTACTCTTAGTTTGACGAGCAGATACCAATTCAACGCTAGAGAAGGCTATTTGGTAGCTATTAAGAACATCCTTAAATACTTAAGAAGGACAAATGATGTGTTTTTAGTATATAGAGGAGACAACTTACAAGTTAAAGGGTATCCGATTTCCAATCTAATAAGAATGATTATAGATTCTAATAAGGCAACGTGTTCATTTTAGGTGGAGTAACAGTTAGTTGAAAAAGTTTCAAACAAGACATAATTGTCGATTCAACCACTGAAGTAGAGTATATTGTGGCTTTTGAAGCATCTAAAGAGGCAATTTAGATAAAGAAGTTTATAACATAATTAGGAATGATACCTAACATTGTTGATCCAATACTTTTGTTTTGTGATAACAATGGAGCCATATATAAGTAAAGGAACTACGATCTCATCAATGCTCTAAGCATGTACTTAGGCACTATAACTTAATACTAGAGATCGTTGATAGGAAAAATGTAAAGATAGAGAGAGTTTCCACTAATTAGAACATAGCTGATCCACTTACGAAAAAACATTATCCTGAAGAAACATGATAGTCATGTTTAGTCATTTGGTATTTAATACATAAATGGGTCTAGTGCAAGTGGGAGATTATTGGTATTATGTCCTAGAAATAATCATTTGTATAATGTATTTTACACATTTATTTAATAAAAGACATTTTTTATCTTTCAATTTCTTTGGTTATTTGAATGTGTAAATAAAATTGACAAATAAAGCCCCAACCACATTGTACAACATTAAGGAAATTACGATAGGGATCATGATGTGAGATTTGTACTATGCTATGTAGTGCTTGTGCTCAAACTGTCCCTGATCATAGTATTAATGAAATAGGACATCATTAATACACAAAGATTAATACATGTTATACTTCTTAATTGGATTAAGTGGTGATTCTCACATTCGTGAATATTGTGTTACTCAAAGTTAATATGTAGATGCTTGTTAGGTGAACAAGCTCATTGGATGACCTAGCCATAAGATAATCACATATATAACTAATTAGTGCCAATGATAGAATCTTATTATAGAAAATGTGCAAGTATCATTAGATTTGAGATTTCTAAGGTACTTTGTATACTGAATGTTGTATTTTGATTCCTATAATTGGAATCTCTTCGAGACTGCTTATATAGGGAGGATATTGGGTAAAACGTGAAGTATACGATAATTATGTGTTGAAAATAGTTCTAAATGATACACATAATGAGTAATAGATTCCAAGAGCAAGTACTAATAAATCTAGACTAGAATAAATTATAGTATAGAGAGAGTTGGTACTAATTCTATATTCTAAATTGGATGAGATATAGAATGATGAAATGAGTTTATTGCACTGATATTTTGCTATTGCAAGGTTCATATTAAACTACTTGACTTTCTGAACTTTAGGGTGGTTATAATTCATTGCTAGATGCCGCTCTTGATCTGCTAAATATGAATTTATTAATTAGAGAATTAATAAATTAATCCTAATTGCAAAAGGATCACTGACCCTATAGTTGTTAGGATTAGTTTATATTTTTGCTACCAACTGATTAGAAAACCTAATAGGTCACACATAATAGAGAAATTGGTACTCAAAAAATTATATGATAATATTATGGGGTTGATTTGTGAGAAGATATAATTATACAGGTGAATTATAAAGAGGTTATAATTATTAAGATTAAATTACAATTATTAAACCCTTGTGGTGTCTAATTGCAATTGTAATATCCTAAGCCCGTTGTAATTATGATGAAAAGGTTTTATAGGCTTTCCAAGGTCAGTGGATATAATATATATGAAAAACCCTCTTTTGGAAATTTGATTGTAGCCTTTCTTCTGCGAAAGACAACCGAAGCTTTTTATTATTCCTCTCTAGAAATGAAATAAACCCTATTACCGCCACAAATAATTCTGCTAGCATAGATATTTGGCATTTCCTTTTTGAGTACCATATTCTTGTGTGGACTTCTAATAGAGGCATTCCTATTCTTGGAAATTAGTGGCTACTATGAACGTGAAAAGGTAGAGAATAGTTCTCTGTTGGTGCGTGCTACAGTTTGCTTGCAGAGAAGTCCACAAGGGAAATTTTTGTAATTAGTAAAAGCTTCACAAAGGTAATTTTCTACAACTCTCTATTTCTCTTTGCCTTATAATCTACATATGAGTAATCCTCTTGTCACATTTTGTTTTAATTTTGCTGCATGTATGTTTCATGTTTGATCGAAATCTAATAGAATCGCTATCAAAACATGTTGCTTAAAGCCTTCAAATGTTGAACAAAGGTCTTCCAATCTCAAATTAGTCTCCATAAAGCCTTCGAATCCTTCTTGAAACTTTTTGATCCTTACTCCTGTCATTGGCCCATGAATGCTTTGAATGGTAGGTTATATGAGTGCTCTCCCTTCTTCTGAGTGATCTTCATAGAGTAGATTCCTATCACACGGATAATATGTCTTTTAGTCCTCAAGGTAGTTCTAGAAATCTAAATGGCTATTTTAGTTATTGTACAAATTATTTAGATTATTTGATAAATAAGAGAATTTATTTTATTCTAAAAATTCTATTGGACTAGCATAATTAGTTAAGTGCAAAATTAATTCATGGGTTAAATTAATTAATTAATCTTAGGAAGTCTAATTCAATATATAGGCTTGAATAAAATAAATAAGGGTTGGCCTAATAATTACACCGAGTCATGTATTTATTATTTTGATCTTTAATTAAATTAAAAGGCCCAAATAAAATAATATATAAAGTGGGTTAAGGTTTTATTATTTTACGTTCTAATAAAAGACCTAAGACGAATAATAAAGCCCCTAGTAGCTCTCTTTCCCCCTTTCTCTCTATCTCTGTCTGTCTGTCTGTCTCTCTCTCTCTATCTGTCTGTCTCTCTCTCTCTCTGTCTGTCTATCTCTCTCTCTCTCTCTCTCTCTTTGTGTGTGTGTGTTTTCTTCCTCAAGAAAAATAATCCTAACCCACTTTTACCGGTAGCTCGATTTGTGAGGTTGAAAGAATACCTTGGAAGGTTAAAAGTTTCAACTATTATACACGTTTCATACATAAGAACAAATGTTTAGGCGGATCTTCCAATTAGTACAATCCCAAAGTTCATGATTTAGACAAGTTCTGGATAACTTACTAATCAATCAAATCTAGTTATGACCACAGTTTTTTCTAATTCAAAATGAAAAAGTAAGGCATGCGATCCTAATCTCTTATATATTAAATTTTAATTTTTTACTGTGCTTGTGTGATATTCGATCATACAATTACTTGGTAGTCGAGTCAATTAGCTTTGAAGGGCACCTATAATTAGTTCTTTATTTCCTTTCAAAATACTTTGAATTTTTGCTAACAACCACCCATGATTTTATCACTTATTCTAGCTAAGATAACTAGAATTTTACTCAGCCATTTTAGCTTCTTATAGTAAGCTCTTCTTCACCATTGTCTTTCACTATTTTCGGCCACCCCATAGCAAAATAGTTGAACACTCTTTCTTCTTCCTTCAACCTTAGCCATTAAACTCCATTAAAGCACATCAAACTTCTCCTAACTTCTCTCCATTCAAAATATTTTGAGTTTGAAAATTGAATTCCATGCATTGTTCCATCATCACTCACCATTCTAGCGATCAACTTCACCACACAAACCAGAAATTTTGCTCACCTTCACAAGCCATTTTTGACCAGCTCTTAGGCTAGAGCAATCTCCAATTTTCTTCTACAATATAGACAAACTAAGTGAACTATCATTGTAGAGCTAGAAACCTTCAAGCATAGAACACCATTAGCAACCATCTACCTCAAGAATCGCCATTAATTCTTCAATCATTATTCAAATTCAAAACTTGAATAGTCCTAGACTTCCTCTCTCCTAGCTAGACTGAATCATCCCCTCAAACAAGGCCATTTGGCCACTACCAATCCAAGAACACTTCCACTTTTTTCTAATTTTCTCTCTTGTTCTCTCAAGAACACCAAGAATATATACTACTTTTCTTCAACTCTTTAGCTACTTCTAAACATCCAAAACCATTCTAACACCTTCAAACCAACTAGAGTGCAACTTATTCTCTCTTTTAACATATTTTATAACACCAAATCAGTCAAAATTCTTTCTTTACTTGGATCAAACAAGCATTTTTCTTTCAAGTCAAGAAGAACAAGAAAGTAAACCAAGTTAAAAAAAACATCATTTCATATTCTTTCTTTTCATCTCTCTTATTCTTTATCTTACTTTTCTTCTCAATCTCCTCTTGACCGAAATGGTTGGTGGACATGGACGGACCTTTTCATTTGGACTCTCAAAGGTGTTCACCAAGGCAATCAAGCTTTGATTAGCCAATATCATCTTCAAAATGGTCATCAAGACAAGTATTTTGATCTAACCTTCTTATTTCTTTTCAAACTCAAGATGTGTATGATGATGTTAATATAGATGAGTTGATGTGATTTGTGATGAGCTAAGAATATTGGGGAAAATATTTATGATATGAATGATTTTATGAGATGTGCTTATGACTGCTTTATGAATTACTCATGGATCATGATTTTTAATGTGGGGGTGATATGAGGGAATTATGGTTGATAGTGAGGCTATGTTATGATTATTAAGAGATATGAGATTATGTGATTGGAGTTTGCATGTCATTGATGCATGGAATGATGTGGTTGCTGTTGAGAAATTATTATCGTAACTGTTGTTTTAATACCATTGATAATGCTATCAATAGTTGTTGTTGCTTTTGCGGATAGTATTGTTGATGTTACAAATATTACTTTTGCTATGAAAAATGTTGTTATTACTTCTACTTGTATTATTGATATTGCTACAAAAATTATTATCATTATTTTTATTATTACTATTATTATTAATATTTATTATTATTATTTTTATTACTATTACTGTTATTATTATCATTATTATTAATATCATTATTACTATATTCTTTTAGCAATATTATTGTCAATATTATTTTAAAGCCATTATCATTACTTTTACTATTATTGTTATAGACATTACATATATTGTTGATATCACTAATATTATTTATGTTCTTGTTATTGCTTTTAACATAATTATTATTTTTAGCTATACTTATTTATCAATAATATCACTCTTACATATTTTATTGTAATATCAAATTATTTTCTTTTATATATATTAATAATGATACCAAAACTCTAGTATGTTCAAATATCAATTAATTTTGGAACCATTATTAAGAATTAATAAACTATTATTTATTAATATATTGTATCTATTAACTAGTCTCTACTTCCTAAGAGAACATGTACATATAGTTTACTAGTTTTTATATGTGATATGAAATTTATTACCTATAAAATTATTATTTTATATTACAAACACTTGTTTTCATTTACTAGTTATATAAGAGCACATTGTTTAGCCTTAGTGGGCGATGCTTGTAGTATATTGGATGTAGCTGTCAATAGGAGTCAATGACATTATTTGTGAATATTGGATTGAATATGTGACTATGAATACTTGGAGTTTGGAGTTATATATTTGGTTATACATATATGCTACTATAGTTGTTGGCCAATAGTGATATGTACTTTGTATTTATCCTAGACGAGACTAGGTTGCCCTGAACGAGACTTGGAAGATTATTTTATTCGAGAGATCAAGAGATCAAGTAAGTCTTTGCATAAAGTTGTTTGTTGAACCAAAGTGCTTCTGCAAGTCGAATGTGTTGTTTGCCATGAAGATGTACTTTGAGGTGCAATTATGGATGTTTTATCTTTCCTGCTAAACAAAATTAAATTCAAAACAAGCAAACAATTTTTCAAACAAAACAGTAAATTTTTCTTAAACCAATTTTTACTAGACTATCTGAATACCGTAATTGCTACTTGATAGGGGAAAAATTCATCTATATTTTCCTAGTTATTTGAGGGTATTTTGTGATACATTTATTGTAATAATTAGGCATATTCCTTCATATTTGATATTTTATCCTTAAAAAGGTGTTTTGGAATCTTGTTATAGAAAATGATAAAAAAAAATGACAAAATCGTCACCGTCAGAGCACGGTCGGTGTCGGCCCCATTTTGGAGAAACAAGGGAATTTTTGCACAAAAAACAGAGCATTACCGGGCCAATAGAGCACGGTCGCTGCCGGCCGTAACCCGTTAAGCTAGTGTTGGTTCTACTCTGTTTCATATCGGCGAGTTTTTTAATTTTTGTGTGGATTTGGTAATTTCCAAGAGTTTTGGTATTTTCTATTCTCTACTTGACCCATGACTCTTAGGGGACGAATTTTAGTATCTTGGAAGCCTAGTTAAACAAGAGAAACACAAGATAAAAGTATGAATTCAAGGATTAAAGTAGCAAATCACTTATTGAAGGAGGAATTCATCAAATCAATGAGCATTGTTCAAGAGAGTCTTTAAGGGAGAAGAATGAGGCTTATCTATGTGTTCTTTCTTTTACCTATATTTTCTTTTTCTAAAATAATGATTTAATTAATGTTTTCATTGTAATTTGACAATATTTTGGGATTCCCGATTTTTGTTTTAATTTAGCTATTTGATCAATTTTCTATCATTCTTGGTGTTTGATTACTTGTAATCATAGAAGAATTAATGAAGTTAGATTTGCTTCTAATTGACTTGAGAAACTACGATCGATACTTGTTAATTCCCTATATTATGCTTACGATGGGTATACTTACTCGTATGTGTATTTTGAGAATATTGTTTTAATTAAAACTTAACTAATGGATAGATTTAAATTTGATGATTTTTATACACCCAAAATTTACGTATAAAGTTTTTGGCGTTGTTGCCGGGGAATAATATCATGAAAGTTTGGATTTTGTTGATTTAACCATGTTTATATATTTATATGTCTATATGTAAATATGTGAATATGTATATATATCCTTTGTATGAATAGGTGCCATAATTTATCTTCTTATATACTTGTAATTTAATGTCCCTACATGTTGTAATTTTTCTAACTTAATTTGTACAACATGTTCCTTAAGTAACATGATTTAGTATTGTATTATATGACCCTAACAACTTATTTTGTGCAGATAAGACGACCAATTGGAACATGGGACGATATCACAACATGTCTCAAGAGATGATGCCTCGGCCATCTGACTCTACTACCTTGGAAGGAGTATTAGGAAAATTCGCTAACCAAGTAACTAACGCTTTCAAGAGATAGATGACACACTAGAAAATTTGAGGAAATGATTAGAAACATGGAAAGGAAAATTTGGTTTTAACGGATCTAGTGATAAAATCACCATTAGGGATGGAAACACAACATGATTCAACTTCCATTACATTATAAAATGGTAAGAAGCTACCTAATCGTAGCATGGAGCTGGTACCATCTAAAAAAGATGAGCCGGAACCAACTCCTCTTGATGAACCTTTTGAAAAACAAACTGAAAAGTCAGATTTTCAACCATAGGTACCTTACCCCACTTGTACACACAAAGCAAGAAAAGATGCACAATTCGATAAGTTTTTGGAAGTAAACAACTACATATAAACATCATATTCAGTGAGGCCTTGATACACATGCCCAAATATGCAAAATTCCTCAAAAGTATGCTTGTTAACAAAACAAGGTTAGTGGAATTATCCGTTGTGGTTTTAAATGAAGAATGCTCGGCTATCTTACAGGACCAACAGACTTTGCCATGAAAAGAAAGTGATCCAGGGAGTTTTTTAATTCTTTGTCTTGTTGGCACTCTTACATTTTGTAATGCATTAGCGGACTTAGGTGCTAGCATTAATCTTTTGCCATATAAAACTTTCAAAAAGCTAGGCCTAGGTGAACCCAAGTCTACTAGAATGAGTATTCAACTTGCGGATAGATCTATTAAATATCCTAGGAGAATAGTGGAAGATGTATTGGTTAAAGTGGATAAATTCATATTTCTAGTGGATTTTGTTATTCTTGATATGGATAAAGATTACAAAGTTCTTTTAATCTCATGTTGACCTTTTCTGGCTACTACCAAAGCATTAATTGATGTTTATGGGAAAAAATTGACACTTAGGGATTGGGGATGAGGAAGTCATTATCAAAATTCATAAAAGCATGCAACATCCTATTTTTTATGATGATTCTTATTTAAGGATTGATATTCTTGATGAAGCTAGCCTTGATTTTATGCAAGAATCATTTGTCAAATGCTATATGGACTTAATGGAACAATCTATTGCATATTTGGAGGATTCAAATGAGGGCCATGAGTTGGGAGAATTTGAGAAAATTAAAAAAAATAGTTTGGAAAGGATGAAGTCATCCATTGAGGAACCACCGGAATTGGACTTAAAAGACCTCCTCGAGCACTTGGAATATACATTTTTGGCTTAAAGAGAAAAATTACCAGTAATCATAGCAAAAGACCTTACTTGTGATTAAAAGACCAAATTGGTAAGTCTATGAAGAAAATATAAGGGAGTCATTGCATGAAAATTACGGACATTAAGAGAATTAGATTGAACCAAAAAATGAGTTATGTGGTAAAGGGTGAGGTAATTAAACTCTTAGATTCCAGCATCATTTACCTTATTTCTGATAGTATTTATGTGAGTCCAACACAAGTAGTACCAAAGAAGAGAGGAATGACTATGAGCCCAAGTGAAAAAAATGAGTTGATTCCAATAAGATTGGTAATTGGTTGGAGGGTTTGCATTGATTATAGAAAATTGAATGAGGTAACTAGGAAGGACCATTTTCCTCTCCCTTTCATTGACCAAATGCTAGAAAGGTTAGTCAGACATGAATTTTATTATTTTTTAGATGGTTTTTTTGGCTACTTTCAAATTCCCATAGCACCAAAGGATTAAGAGAAGACCACATTTACATGTCATTTTGGTACTTTTACATATCGACGTATGCCTTTTGTGTTGGAAAGTATGCCCTCAAAGACTATACATTTTGTGTAAATATATTGCAATAAAATGTTTATTCATTCAATTTAATTTTTTTCATATATTATTGCACATTTAAGGTCCAAGTATGACAAGTAATAGTATTGGGTCATTCTTCGCAATAAGGTACAGACCATGGGTACTTGTCAGACAAGTACAATTAAGTTCTTAGTCGTTTGATGGAATTGGGCATTTCATTAAGGTAAGACTATTATGCCATGAATTCCAATGAGGAATGGTTTACCTTAAATCAATGAGTAGTTCACTCACATCATTGGCATAAGCGTATTTTGAATACGTAGAACTAGACCTATAGTAGTGGCTTCTCTTATATTATTATAATTATAGAGACCGGACTATTATTGCTATAGCATGGACAGATACCTTCAAACTTGAGTATGAGTTGGTGGTCTGGCGAAGCTAGGGTTTTATACGTTGATGTATGTTGGGAGAGATATCTTTTGTGAGATCAATCGTTGCTACAACATGGACAGATACCTTCAAACTTGAGTATGAGTTGGTGGTCTGGCGAAGTTAGGGTTCTATACGTTGATGTATGTTGGGTGAGATTTCTCTTGTGATATCAATATCCTAGTATGTTAGGTGTATTACTCTAATTAGTTAAGATAGACTCATGCAACAGAATTTCTATGCTTCACTTAGTGAAGTTAAATCACCCACTTGTAATTGTCCAGGATAATCTAATGATCCAGGGCCCTGGAAACGTGACAATAGAATATGTGCTTTTGGGTAGCTTCCAATAATAGGCAAGTACATTCAAGTGAGTCATGGATTATCAGACTAGAGATCTAAGTATGGTAGATGTCTTTGAGATAGGTGTTAGTACATTTATCCTGTCTCATTGATGGGTGTTACATAGAGGGGTGTTTTCATCATTTCACCTATAGGTTGGAGACATTGCTTTGGCAATATTATTCTTGGGGTCAATATTTTCACATGGTAATAAATAGAAATATTTAAAATGATGAAATGCAGCTATTTAATAGTAATGACATTTTGATCATTTTATTAGCTATAAATAAAATGTCTCATGATCCTTGGAGTAGCTTAAGTTACCTTAGTGTTGTTTAGATATAATCTGGGCTTGATGGATAATTATTTGGAAGAGAAATAAAATTTATTCCAAGAGTCTAATTAGACTTGATTAATTAGTTTTGGGTTTTAATAAGGCCCAAAAAAGAAAATTAATTAATTAAGAAGATTGGACTAGAATAAATTAATTAATTGGGCTGATATATGTTGACATATTAAGAGTTCAATTAGAATTAATTAATTAGTCTTGGTATTTAATAAAGTAAAAAAATAATTAATTAATTAAGAGAATTGAGCCAATCTTAGATTGGTTTTGGAGCATAGCACCAAGCCTATAAGGGCTTAGTGTTTTCGGCCATTAGGGCTTAATGAAGCTCTATGGATGGCCAAAAATATAAGGCAAGAGAAGAGGGAAAACATAACGTGGGTTGTAGCATGAGTTCTCCTTTTTAGAAAAATGTGCCGTCTCTTCCTCTCTCTCTATTCCACGTTCTTCTCTTCTTTCTTTCTTGGAGAGTGTTGATTATCTAAAGAAGTAGTTTTCACCAAGCTAACCCAAGTGCAAGGTAGAGTCATACTCTGAAAGATGAAGAGAGAAAGCTTGCAGACTCTTGATGCGTAGGAGTAGAAGATTGGCAGAAATACCGGTTGAACCGCAGGTGCTTCCTTCTCCTATTCTGTCTCAAGTTCCAGTGCAACTTGATCCTTCATTGGTTAATTCACGACTAATAAGGAAAAGTAAGTACTCTCTCTTAGATGTGGCTCGAAAAACTGAAAAAATTTTCGCTACACTTTCTTTGATATTTTCTATTTTGATCCTTTAAGCGGTATTAGTGGTACGATTTTCATCTAGGAGCATGTACAAGGGTTAAAACTGGAAAAGGTGGTTCCTTTACTATTAAAAATGAATCTTTTGTGATTTCATGTGATCCTTCATACATTGGTTTCTAGAGTTCATGTACGCCTCGCGGTTAGAGGCATAGTATCATGTATTCCAACGCCTTATGTTTAGAGGCATAGATACTTATAAAGGCATGTTTTTATACTTGTTTTTGCATTTCTTTTAACTGTAAATTTTGGGGACTAAGAACATGATTTCTAGAATTGTTAAGGGGTGAAAAATGGCTGAAAAGTAGGATTTTTCCAAAAATTGGCCAACTCTAGAACGGACCGAGTGCCAAGAGGGCCGATTGGACTAGGTGCCAGGTCAACTATGTCTAGCTGGAGATTTTGGAGAAACAGAGAAGACCCAGTGCCAGGAGGGCCCAATGAACCAGGCGCCAGGTCCACTCTGCTCAGAGATGGATGCACGCAATTTTGTCCAAGAAAAGGGAGAGCATTGTTGAAGTTCTGTACCTCAATTTTTTCCTTGATGTAATCATGTTTTGAAACTATTGTTTGAGGTTAATTTTCTATAATAGTTTTATTTATCTATGGATGAATAATTTGCACAAAAAATGAGTGGTAAAGGATGGATCCACTTTAGGATTAAATAAGATCATTAATTTTTAAATTCATGATATTTAATCCATTGTTTGGTCACTTAGTAATAAATGAATAGTTTGAGTATGAAAAAGTTTACTTTTGTTATCATGCTTATTTCATTTTTGTGATTAAATGCGTAAGTTCTTGTGAGACTAAAGTCTCACTAGATAGAATGGTTTTTTATATAACGTTTTAATCTAAGAAACTTTAAAATAAATGAGTTCATGATTTATTCTCTTAGAGGGTTTAATCCTTGACATAGAGAATAATGTTAAATTTAAAGTTATTTAATAAAGTTTTACTTGGTTATTAACTTAAAATAGTAAAATAAATTCATAGTTTATCTTCTCAAATGATTTAATCCTGGACATAGGGAATAATATTGAATTTTAGTTTTTTACTAAAGTTAATGAAACCATAAGATTGTAGAAAATGTTTTTAGACCTAAAACTCTATTTTCAATAAAAGATTAAGTGGGAGAGGGGTCCCAATGACCCATGGCTTCCATCACAATTCTCATTAGAGATAGTGGATTTCTTCATGTCATTCTGAGCATGACCCCCTATAGGATGGATTTTCATAAGTATCTAGAACTAATGAAAGAGTAAAATTAAAAGCCTACGGTATTTGCTAGGATCAACGAACCTACGTTGGGGGGTTTTTAGCACTAGATTGCCCGTAGGTGGTGTGAATCAGTGGCCATCCTATTAGTGGAACTTTTTGTAGACCATTACCTATTTAGGAAGTTTTGATTCGTGATGGTTATACACTTAATTTAGAATGCTATTAATCTTTCTATGAAGCTCTGTTAGCTTTTCTAAAAGCTAAACTATTTATATTATTGATAATGGTTTTAAAAGTTATCTATTATCAATGAAATAATATAAAGAAATGTGCATTTTTATTTCTTACAAACTAAATGAGTGTTTTTTAGCAGTATTTTAGAAATGTCTGGTTTCAATCCATTGTTAATCATTCTCAAGAAGAATAAGTTGATAGGCCTAAATTATGTAAACTAGAAGAGGAACCTGAACATAGGACTCACTTTCAAGGAGTACAAGTATGTTCTTACAGATTCCTGTCCTGAGATTGGGGAAGAATCCACTGATCAGGAGCAAAAGACTGAAAAGGCATGGAAGAAAGCGATGAGATAGCTAAGTGCTATATGTTGGCTTCCATGTCTAGTATGCTCCAATCTAAGTATGAGCACATGACCACTGCGTACGATATGGATTTGTCATTGCGTACCATATTTGCTAACAAGAGCCAGCCTGCAAGGTAGGAAGTTCTTAGGGCAATTATGAACATTATGATGACTGAGGGGGCATCGGTTCGAAAGTATCTGCTCAACATGATTAACTATTTCGAGGAGGCCGAGGTCCCAGGCACAATAATAGATCCTGAGAGCTAAATTGACATGGTTTTTGAAACTCTGCCTGATTTATATTCTTAGTTCAAGTTAAACTACAACATGAATAAGTTGGATATGAATCTCACGGAGCTTATGAAGGAGCTCTAGGTAGCAGAAAGATCATGAAGCCTGTGTCAAAGGTTTTAGTCTCTTGTTCTACTTTTTCTTCTAGAATTAAGGCAAAGACTAAGAAATTCAAAAAGAGGAAGGTCCAGAACAACGCAGAGGCCTAGCCTAAAGTATCTAGTTAGGCCAACCCAATAGGAAGCCTAAAGGCAAATGCTTTAAGTATGGCAAGAAGAGGCATTGGAAGAAAGATTGTATGGACTTCTGAGCCAAGTTTACTTCAGGTATTGCTCTATACCTAGAGTCTATTTTGATGGTTGGATCAATATCTTCCTAGATAGTTGATTCTGGAGCCACTGACCATATCTGTAACTCTTTGTAGGGGTTCGCAAGGATAAGGAGACTCAGCAAAGGTGAGCATGGACTTTAAGTAGATAATGGAGCAAGAATATGAGCTGAAGCAATGGGAGATCTTGAACTTATTTTTTATTGTAATAGGAAGTTAATTTTAAAAGATATTTTATATGTTTCTTGTTTTAAATGCAATTTGATTTCAATTTCCAAATTGTTGAATCAAGGATATTCTGTTTCTTTCCATTCTAGTGTTTCCATCAGTAGAGATGGTAATTTAATTTGTACAGGAAACATGTATGGAAATCTTTTTTATATACATCCTATTTGAAATTAAGTAAGCACTATTCAAACTGAACTTGATAATAAAAAGAGAAAGGCCATATTGTGAAACCCCAGCTAAAACCAACCCTAGAGTAAGGTGGTCAGGATGCATATTATATTTTCTTGCATGCATAAGTATATTTTTGAATGATTTTATGTGCTTTGGAATTGTGATTTGTAGTCTAGAAGGCTTAATTGTGCTTCTTGAGTAGGAAGGGTAAAATGATAATTTTGCTTGAAGTGAAAATAGAGAAATACCTTGAGGAGGAAATAGGAAGAATATTTAGGAGAGAATAAAAACAAGAGTTGTTGTGGTGTAGTGGTTAGAGCTTTGGAATTAATTCTTGAGGTCTTGAGTTTAAATTCCATCATTTAAGTTTTAGCATGATTAATTTTATTTTTGCTTAAGGATTGGGATTTTCGGCCTTATGCTCCATGAATAGAAATAAGAGTGTTGTCCTAGAGGAGGCATAAAAGAAGTGTCCTAATCCTATTCTTATGCCCTGCAAGAATTCTTAAAGGACTCATGTCCTTCTACTCTTTAGCATACCTTAGTTCTTTATCAATTAAGTTGTTCAATTCATCCCAAGGCCATTTTTATTTCCAGAAATTTCAACAAGGCTTATTAACCTTGGAATCTCGAAAATAATTCTTAGAGGATGGAGTTTTAGCTGAAAATAGGGAAAGAGTTAAGGAAAGTTCCCAAGAGAATTAATCTCCATGGTTGAACCTTCAAACTCCACTCTATAAGTGTTCATCTTCTTCATGTAGTAATCTGGAAATTTTTTTCAGCTTCTTGGTCAATCCAACTTTCAAAATCTTCAGCCACATTTCTCACTCAAATACTTCCAGAAAAATAGCTAATTTACTCAACTTGAAGACTAAAACTTTGGCCAAAATTTGGACTACACAAAGCTATGCAAATCAGAAAAAAAATTCTGGGTAGAATTCGCAACATAGCAGTCCAAAAACCAAGTTGTTTCTTCTAGCTTTCAAACTAGTAATTCATCTATGTCTTTCCTCCATAAAGTGACGGGCAGAAAACAGAGGAGCATGCTTCAACGGGAAAAAAAATAGAGAAAAAAAACCCGCAAGCCTTAAAGGCCACACGGAAGCGTTAAGATCATACATTTGCGCGCTTTAAACCTACTAGGTTGAGTAGGAGTGGATTGAACGATAGGAATTGCTTTGCCCACTTGAAGAAGCTTTCGGTTGAAAACCCGCTAACCTCCTACTTCGCCTTGTTTGCATGAACGCCAAGCCTTTCAGCTCTCAGAATATGCCACTGCCCAACCTCTAGTCGGTGAACACAACATTGAAGAACGGTCTCAAGTCTTCTTGGTTCTCTTGCTATTGGTTAGCAAAGCTCCAAGGAGAACAACAGAGGAGAAGGAGACGTTAGAGTGAGAGAGAGAGAGGCATGAGTCTCTATTGTTGTTAGGGAGATTAGGGTTTTTCTTTCACTAGAGACATGTTTTATTGGTCAGCCAAAACTAAGTCTGTAATTATCTGATTAACATATTCCTGGGATATCATATTTCAAACACCTGGATGTTATTCTGAGAATAAGTTTGGCTTAATCCTAAACTCATCTGAACCGTATTTGGAAAAAACCCTACGGTCCAAGCTATTGGGCAGAAATAATATTTATTATTTTTCTTGGACCCAAAATGCCCAAAATAATAAACACTAATTATTTATTTCTTGGGCTTATATAAATAACCCAATAAATAATTAATGAACCCAAACGAACCAAAATAATTAATCTTTAATTATTTCTTTCTTCGGCTTATATAAATAACCCAATAAATAATTAAACATTAATTATTTCCCATAGTTTAAGCCCAGGTTAATTTCCTAATTATTCATATTGGACCTAGCCCCTGAATAATTAATTAACCAATTAAACCAGATAATTAATTTCTCTCAACTCCTATTCTTTGTTTTATTTATTTATTTATTTTATTCCAGTCTAATAATAAATTAAAAATCCTGAATAAAATAAAATAAAATAAAATAAAATAAAATAAAATCCTCTTGAACTGAGACTAATTCCTCAACCCAAAATTAATTAGGACTTACGGGCTATTTCGATGACCAAAAAGACACATCGCCTTGGCTGCTAAAATGACCAAAATACCCATACTATATAAATAGTTGTATTTTACATTTTAAATATTTCCTAGTATCACCATAAGGAAATATTGACCCTAAGGACAATGCTGCATTAGCAAAGTCTCCGACCTATAGGTGAAATGATTAAAATACCCTTCTACACATCGCCGTACATTTAGAGAGGAAGAAATGTACTAACACCCCTCTAAATGACATCTACCATCCTTAGGCTTCTAGTCCAATAATCCAAAACTTCCTAGAATGTTTCCGCTTTCCAAGGGAGCTACCCTAAAACAAATATCCGAGTCATGTTTCTCAGGGCCCTAGACATTTTAGACCATTCGGACAACCACAAGGGGTGATATAGTACAGAAACTATCTTGTATAAGTCTGTCTTAACTAACTAGTTACATATACCCAATACACAAGTATATTGGTTCTATTATAGAACATCAACTATAGCATATCAAAGCATATGCTTCCAGCTTCGTCAGACCACCAACTCATACTCAAGTCGTAGAGTACTAATCCACGCTGTAGCGGTAGTAGTCTAGATTTCTATCATATAGTACTTTTAGAAACCACTACTACAGGTCCTGTCCTACGTATTCGAAATACGCTTATGTCATGAAGTGAGTGGACTACTCACTGACTAAAGGTACTCCATTCCCCATTTGGAATTCATAACATAATAACCTAAACATGATGAGATTCCCAGTCTCATCAACAGGTTAAGAACAAATGTTTATGTGTTAAATAACCCGTGATCCATACCTTACTGTGAAAGACCACCATTCATATGGATCACTTATTTAAACACAATGGGTCTATTCCAAACGCAAATTATGCACAAACAAAAAGTAAATTCACAAAAAATTTCTGAAAATAAATTCTTTTACTAAAATATTCGATTTTACATCGGAAACCTAGTCTAAGAGGGCATACAATCCAACAATCTCCCACTTGCACTCTAAGACTAGGTAAGTCTATAGGTGCCCATCCCTATGGCGTCTAAGTGTCTTTTGAAGACTCTTTCAGCCAAAGGCTTGGTGAATGGATCTACTATATTGTTTTATGAGGTAATATATTTCACCACAACTTCCCGTCTCTGGATGAAATCCTAGATCAGGTAGTACTTCCTCTCGATGTGTTTCCCCTTCTTGTGGTTTCGAGGCTCCTTAGATTGCGATACTGCTCCAGTGTTGTCGCAATAAATCACAATCAGCCTGTCCATATGTGGTACAACTCCAAGTTCTGAGAGGAACTTCTGGAGCCAGATTGCTTCCTTGGACGCCTCCGAAGCTACTACATACTCAGCTTCCATGGTTGAGTCAGCAATACAAAACTGCTTGATATTCCTCTATGAAATTGCTCCTCCAAACAAGGTGAAGACATATCCACTAGTGGATTTTCTCTCATCATTCAAGATTGCTTGATACTCCTCCATGAAATTGCTCCTCCAGACAAGGTGAAGACATATCCACTAGTGGATTTTCTCTCATCCTTATCTGCCTGGAAGTCTGAGTCTGTGTATCCTGTAGGAACCAAATCATCAGCCCTGTAAACCAGCATATAATTTCTCGTTCTCTTGAGGTACTTGAGAATATGCTTTATAGCTTGCCAATGAACCTCCCTAAGATTTGACTAATATCTGCTAACTAAGCCCACGACAAAGCAGATATCTGGCCTAGTACACAGCATGGCGTACATGAGACTTCCCACAGCCGAAACGTAGGGAATCCTACTCATTCTGTATTTTTCTTCAAGGAGACTTAGGACAGTCCCTTGAAGAAAATTACAACCCATGTCTGCAAGGGATTAGAGTTCCCTTGCATAAGTCCATGTTGTACTTGGCCAGCATCTTGTCAATGTATGTTGCTTGGGATAATCCTAATATTTTCTGCTTCCTATTTCTAAGAAATCTAGTCCTGAGAATGTAGCTGGCTTCTCCCAAGTCCTTCATACTGAATTGACTAGACAGCCAAACCTTTGTAGACGACAATATCCCTATATCATTTTCAATGAGTAGAATATCATCCACATATAGGACAAAAAAAACCATATTAATGCTTTCAAGTTTCCTGTACACGCATGGTTCATCTTCGTTTTGAATAAAACCATCAGACTTTACAGTCTCATCAAAACGAATGTTCCATGCTCTCGATGCCTGCTTAAGTCCATAAATGGATTTCTTAAGCTTGCAAACCATATGTTCCTGGCCTTCAACAATGAAGCCTTCTGGTTGGGATATATAGATGTCTTCGCTAAGATGACCATTAAAGAATGCCATTTTGAAATCCATTTGCCCTATCTCGTAGTCATAGTGATATGCGATGGCAAGGAGGATTCGGATGGATTTAAGCATGGCTACCGGGGAAAAGGTTTCCTCATAGTCGATTCCCTCTTTCTGAGTATACCCTTTAGCCACAAGCCTAGCTTTGAAGGTTTCCACCTTCCCATCCGCTCCCTTCTTTCTCTTATACACCCACTTGCACCCAATGGGTTTTATCCCTTCAGGTGAAGCTACAAGAGCCCAAACCTGATTGAGGTACATAGACTCAATCTCAGCTTTCATTGCTTCATGCAATAGATTTGCATCGGCATCAGCAATAGCCTCCTCGTATCTAGTAGGGTCTTGTTCCTAATGGTCAGAGACCAGCTCAAAGGCTTCTCCAGTCCATCTATCCGGAACCTTAGGCACTCTCCCACTATGACAAGGCTCCATTTGCATAGGCTCTTGAGGCTGTGCCTCTTCTTGTTCCACAATCGGGTCAGAAGAAGTTGATTCAGTAGATAACTTCTCCTCAAGTTCCAATCTTATTAAACCTTTAGTGGAAGTACTTTGATAACTTCAAAATTTCAACAATTTTAATCTTCAAATAGCTACCCAATCTTAAACCCAATATGTAGGTCCAATTTCACAACAAACTCATGCAACAATTTGAAGTACTAAGCATTCAAAAATAGCCCCAAAATAAGTGACGAAAATCTGAAAATTTTAACAAGTTCTTGAAGAAAATTGTACATTTGCCCAAAGAAAGTTGTATTGATTAAAATCAACATAATATTGCTCTGATTCCACTTTGATATAGTAAACTTGGAAGCCTCTAGATTTTGAAAGCAAGAACCCTAGAGTTGGTCACCCAACTCCCTACTAAATTCACACTTACACATGAACTAAATACAAATGCAATTAACCTAATGAGATTTGGTAAATCTAGCCTATTTCAAAACATCTAAATACCCTAATCTATCAAGAGATTAGAACAAAAAGATGAGATTTGAAGGCACACAAAAACTCAACCTATCAAGAACATTAGAGAGAATACTAGCACCCAAGAATAGATAAAGAGATTTAGATTATCCCTTTGAAGTTTAGAAACATTGAATCAAAGGTGGGACTATGTCCTTTGATTTGGTCTTGAAATGGGAATCACCCATTACACACGATTCTCTAGAGAGAATTTGGTTTCTCTATAAAAAAAAAAAAAATTCTAAGTCTCAAAAGTCTATCTATTACAAGAGCAAGGTGACATATATAAAGATAACAAACTAAACCTAGCAAATGTGAGATGTAATCTTAGCCATTCATCTCCTAAGTAAGTCCAAAATATACTTATTACAAGTTAAAAGTCATAGAAATTAAATTGAGAACAAAATAAAACAAAACAAGAAAAATCAGAAAAAACTAGGCCGCGCCCGAAGTGACCTGGTACCAGGTGTTCCAGTGGACCTAGTGCCAGGTGTGTTCTGGAAATGGAACAATTCTGTTCCAGTATAGACCTGGCGCCAGGTGTACCAGTATACCCGGCACCATGTGTGTTCTGCTTTCCTCACACCTTACTTTTCTTGTCCTTTCAGCCTTCTTTTGTGCTCCTTTGGCCCTCCATACTGATTGTTGTTGAAGCTTTAATCTTCTTGGCCCTTCTTTAATCCTCCGTTACTTGACAACCTTCTTCATCCTTGGCTTGGAATCTTGAAATTCACCTTAAAGTCTCTTGTAAAGGAGCTTCACCTATGGAGCTATGTGTTATTTCTTTGTCCTCCTTCCCCTTTCTTTAGAATGACCTTTATACTGAGGATGATTCCTATCACAGGGTTTCACAGTACATGGTCATAATGTAGGGTTTTATGGCCATGACTATGATGTAGGATTTCATAGTTAACTATATTTGAGTGGTTTATTTTTTTATAAGTTGTACACTTTTATTTTGCAAATACTGATAAAATACCACTCAATATTTAAAGATGAATTTTGGGACTTGCAGACTTTTCATTGTGACTCGTTTAAAATTTGCATACATGAAATTTTTTCTTAAAATGTCATGATCACACAGAAGACTTATTGGGAAATATTTTTCATCACTCTTTTATGTTATGTTTTCAAGTCGATCCTGCTTTAAAGATTGATTGTTTCATGTTACCTTATGTTTCAAGGATTCGTTTTGATTGTACTTATTTCTTGAGATATTTTAGTTATCTTTTATTTGTTTTGAGACTTGTATAAGTATTATTTTGGGTTGTAATAAGTTTTAATATTAGATTATTTCCTTCTATATTTTTATTACCAAGTTATAAAGACCTCTTGTCTTAAGGACGGGGCGATATCCCCGCCCTTTTTGGGGTACATAGGTAGTGAGGTATTACAGAGTCAGTAGAAGAGGTTTGCAGAAGATAGGAGGAGAATATTGAAACTGTTGCCTATAGATTGGACTTACCAGGCGATTTGATGAGATTACAAGACGTGTTTCATATATCTTAGCTGAAGATGTACGATCCTAATTCAAAATATGTTTTAACGACGAGTCTTTACTATTGCAACCTGAGTTGAGTTACATGCAGAAACCAGTTAAAATTCTAGATCGAAGCAACAAGACTCTTCGAAATAAGCAAATACCAAAAGTGAAGGTGTTATGTGAGCATCATAATACACAAAATGCCACATGGGAAATGGTGGAGTGAATGAAGCAAAAGTACATATGAAAGTAAATGCTGAATTTTGGGACGAAATTCTTCTAAAGAGGGGAGGATGTAAAACCTCACCTAAGCCTACCCTAAAATTAGAGGGATGTGTTGCATTTCATGACATATTACATGAATAAATATTTTCTAGATGAATTTGTGTGTTTTAGAATTATTATATGTGGTCTATATGATTTATTTATGTTTGATGAGTATTGGAGGCAATTAGAGAATTTTGTTTAGGGAAGAGAGAATGAGAAGCTAGGATTTAGAAGGGAAGAGAATTAAATTGGAAAAATAGAAAATAAGAATTAAAGTGGTAAAGTGGATCGAGCCTTGTAGCTAATTTCTAAGGTCATGAGTGAGCAAAAGTTATATATGTTCAATGAGTGAGAAAAAGTTATATATGTTATCTTTGCACTATATGTTTATATGCATATGTATACATTTGATGACCCACAATTATGGTGATAATGATTGAAGATGGCTCGTAGATGTAAAACTATAGTTAGAGGTAGAGCTGGTCATAACAGAGAATCTTCAATACTTGAATATGAACCAACAAAACACTCGAAGCCAGATGTAGGAGAAGAGTACGAAGAAAAATAAGAGATCGAGCCTAAGGGATCTACTAAGGTGACAGTTGGACATGCCCAATTAAGACCCCACAACTAAATTCAATCAACTAAAGAAATATAGTTATTGGAGGAAATAAGTTAAAGCCATAAGTGATGACCATGGTGTTAGCTTTGAGCAGGGAAGACATGAGATCCAATGCAGTCGTGGTACTAAGTTAATTCTTTATTTCTCCTGAAAGAATATGCTCTATCTTTGTTCTATATAGCCTATATATGTTGTGTAGTGTACTATTCATTTGAGTAGTCATAAGCTAGACCATAAGAGTCTAATCCATTAACTGCGAATAGTTATAGATTTTCTTATAAATTGTTTAGAAGTAAGGATTTATAGGTTTGATCCGAGAGATGAAATTTTGGCTGGAGAGGTAAAATTTATCGAGAATCTAACTCGTTTTTCTTTTGAGGATTATGATAGCATATTAGACAAGGAATGATTGTCGAAGCAAGGAGTTAAATTGGTTACAGAGATAGAATAATACATTTTTGTGGATCAGATAGATATGATTAAATTTTAGAAGAGGTAAGGTAAAGGAAGGGTGGTGCACAATATCGAAGCGAAGGTTCATAAACTATTGTTGAAGGAATACTAAGGATATCTCGCCTGGTGTTGTAGCCTACAGGACCCAGTAATAATAGCATAAGAAAAGGATGGAATTTTAAAGCTATGTATAGACTAGAGAATAATGAATAGAGATAGGGCTAAAATCACCATTATTTTCCTAGTTATTTGAAATTGTTTTGTGATACATTTGTTGTAATAACTATGCATACTTTTTGACATTTTGCTTGTAAAAAGTGTTTTTGGTAAATTTGTGTAGATTGGAGAAATTGAAAAATGCACCCGGCACCAGGCCCAGCCAATGGACCAGGCGCCGGGTCCATTCTGGTCAAGTAGAAGAAACTAAGCCAACCTTCAGAGAAATAACAAAACAAACTTGGTACAGGGTCGGGCAAGTGGACTAGGCGTCGGGTCCATTCTGTCCAGCCCGCAAAAATAGAGCAAAAAACCAGAGAAAGAATAGATTGCACCTAGCGCCAGGTGGGTCAAAAATACCCAGCGCCAGGCCCGTTCTGGAAGGCGAAAATCCTACGCACGAATTTGTGAATTTTCCAAAAATTTTGGTATTTTCTAATTCCTACTCGGCCAAGATCTCTCAAGCAACAAATTTAGTGTCTAAAAGGGCTACAAAAGCAAGAGAAACACAAGAGAATACATACATATGGAGGTGGATTCAAAAGTAAAAATTTCCAATCACTCATTGAAGGAGAAATTCACTCAATTAAGGAGGATTGTTTAAGAGAGTCTTTAAGGAGGAAGAAAGCAGCTTGTCTATGAGTGTTTTCTTTTATCTTTGTTTTCTAATTCTTTAACAATGATGTATTTAATGTTTTTATTGTAATTTAACATTATTTTGGATTCATGATTTTGTGTTGATTTAGTTATTTGATCAATTCTTTGTCATCTTTGGTATTTGATTACTTATTTTCATTGGTTATTGATGCGAGTTCTTCTAATTGACTTGAGACAATGATGTTAGTAGTTTCATTGCATTGATTTCATATTTGTCTAATCTTAATGGACTTGAGCAACGAAGTTCAGATTATAGGACTAAGTGATCAAAGATTAGTTGATTTCACCTCGAGTAAAGGATTATTAGCTAATTTCATGCTTATAAGGAATTAAGCTTAATGCATGTTTTGGTTATATTAGCTTGATTGGCAAATCTGTTAATATTAATCAAAAGATAGTAATTCCATGAATTGGGAAACGAAGTGAAATGTATCTAAGTAGGTTCATGACTTGGGAAACGATTGAATTTTACTTTACATTCCTTCATGATACCAAGATGATAATTAGTTGAGAGAATTGCTAGTTGGTTCATTATCATGTTTTCTAGAATAATTGTTTGAATTGCATATTCTTACATCCTTGAGTTGTATATATTTTATTATTTTTTAATTATTTTCTTACTTTATTTAGGTCGATTAAAAAATGAATGAAAAGTGATTAGTGTGTACTTGTTTATTTGAGGATCGATACTCGTTAATTCCCTATACTATGCTTGCGATGAGTATAATTGCTTGTATGTGTATTTTTGGATTAATTTTTTAATTAAAACTTGAGTAAGGAATGGATTTAAATCTGATAATTTTTATACACCCAAAATTTACACATTAAGTTTTTGGCACCGTTGCTGGGGAATAATATCATGAAAACTTAGATTTTATTGATTTAACCATGTTTATATGTTTATATGTCTATATGTAAAGATGTATATATGTTCTATGTGTATGCCAGTGTTCTATCTTGTTGTTTGTAACATTGTGTGACTTAATTGACTAGTTTACTTCATGTTGTACTATAAATACCACTAACTTTTATATTTTAATAGTTTGTGAATACGTGTGTTTTTCTTTTCTTTATTTTCTATTATTTGTCCCCCCCCCTTTTTTTCTTTTTTTTAATTATTTTTGTTTGTTTTTATTTTCTATTTGATTTTTTTTCTTTGAGCGTGAGATTGACATCATCATGGACAACTACTTTTAGGCATAAGATCAAAGGAGTTAAATGACGAGAATTTGGCAAATTTGCAAGTTCAGATTGGCGCTTTTTATGAGACATCACTTGAAGCCTCAATGTATTCTTTTGTCACCAATACAAATTCCTCCATTAAAGTGGCATGAAGAAGCATCCCAACGTATGAGCCATCAAAGAATACAACTTGCCATAATGGTTGAGGATGCCATAAAGGCCCATACGCTTAAACAAGAGAATCCCCAAAGAAAAGAGAGAGGATATGAGGAACAGTTATCCGATGTGGAAAGGGAGGTATTTAATTCTCCTTTATGTGCTAATAATTCTAATTTTTCTTTATTACAAGATTGTTTAGGTTCCTCTCAATTCTTGGAGAATAAGGGTCTATATAATGATGTGTTGAATTTATCATACCTTAAGGAGTTGGATCTTTTAATGCTATATCATAAGAAGTCCTTAGAGAATGGTGGTAATTTCTACCTTTCACCCCAATTTCAGTGAAGTAACTTAGTTTTTGTCAATCATGTATTGAAAAGTAAAGATTTCTTGATATCATCTTTGAGCACTCAAATGCTATGTTTAAGGGGAATTTTCATTGTGACAAATCTTTTAAAGGGTTAAATTTTGATTTCATGTTTGATGCATTCTTTAGAGACCATGTGCATTTATTTGTGGGCAAAAGTATTTGTGTGTCTACAGAAATGTTAGAGAATGGGGTTTATGTGTTTTGCTTTGTTAATAAAAATTGATTTCATAAACATTCTATTTTTTGAAAACCTCTCTTGTTTCTATTTTTTATCATCGTTTCCTTTTCAATGAGCATTAATGTCTTTTAAAAAGGGATAATGTATGAAAAGAGTTTGTCTCTTTGTCTTAGGTTTGGTTTTCTTTAGTTGGTTAAGTGTCTTTTCCATTCCCAAATAGGAAAAATATTTTTCATCTTAAGTGTGGAGGAGTAAGTCGTGTCTTTATTTGCTTTCTTAGGATTTGTTACAATTTTTCTTTAGTTTGTTTTCTTTTATTTAGGTGTGTTTTTATTTTGTTATTATTTTTCATGTGCTTTTATTTGTGTTTTGTTTTATAGGTAGAAATAAAGTCGTCTTGAACAAGCCCTTCTTACTATTTTCAATTTTGATATCTATTGGCACTTTTTTGCACTTGGAAAGTATTGCTTAAACTTTTTACCCCTTTATTATTTTTGGTCCCTTTAGAGATGCTTTCTTGTGTTTATTTTTTGCCAATGAGGACATTGTTTAATTTAAGTGTGAGGGAGTGGTTTAGTAATATTCTTTGTCCAAATTTTTATCAATTATCTTGGTGTTTTCTTGGTATTGAGCTACTTTGGAAAATTTTGGTTTAAAAGATTTTGATTGAAAAATAACTTTGTTGCAAGTTCTTTGAAAGTTTTGAATAGTTGAAGATTTAAAAGTTTGGAACTTTTGGAGCTAATTCGCGATGAAAGTATTTTCTTTTCTCTATTTTTCCACTTTATTGATTTTGGTCTTCTTGGCTTTGCTTTCATTGTTATATCTTTGGCCATTAAGGACAATTTCCAGTTTAAGTATGGGAAAAGAATGAGGTTGAAGAAATATTTTCATGTAATTTTTTTATCTATCATTTTTTTTTTGGTGAAAAATTTTCAAGAATTTCAGTGGTTTTCATTGTTTAAGCAATGTTGCAATTCTTTTTCTTACTTAGATATGATTTTTTGTTATTCATTTGGTGGATCTTTATGAAATTGGTTTATTGGATAAGATATTGTCAAGACTTGAGAATTTAGCTTAATGTTGTTTATACATTGGTGTTTGAATGTTACTTGACTCATCTAGAGGGTTGTACAAATCAAGGAGGGTTATACAAGAAGGTTTTCAAAGGAAGAAGAAGGAGGCTTGTCTATGAGTACTTTCTTTTATTTTGTTTTCTTTTTCTTGACCAATGATGTATTAATTATTTTATTGTAATTTGATATTGTTTTAGATATTCATGATTTTGAGAGTTATTTGATCTTTTGATTAATTGGTTGTAATTCTTGGTGTTTAATTACTTGTGCTAATTACGAGATTAATTGGTTGTTTCTTTTCATTAACTTTCTTGGACAAAGGGGTTGATGGTGGTCTCAATTTGTTAGTTTCATATTTTTTATCTTTTAACTTCCTTGGATAAAGGGGTTAATTGTTAGGGACAAAGTAATTAAAGGTTGATTAATGTCTACCAGGATATGAATTCATTAGTTAATTTCATGTTTCAAATTTGCCAGGATATGGAAATTTAATCAAGGATTATGATTAATGCATCTTTTAGGTGAATTAGTTGAGACAGGATATGTGATGCTCGTTTGTCTAGAAGATAGGGATTTCATGGATTGGACAAAGAAGTGAATCTATATTAGTCCTTCATGATGCCAAGAGAATAATTAGTTATGATAATGATTAAGTACTTGACGATCATGTTTGTCAAAACAATGGTTTAAGTTACATAATTCTACATCCTTGATATGTACATATTATTTTATTTTATTTTTCTTTTTATTTCGTTTTCACTTTATTGGGTCAGTTAAACAATGAAAGAAAAGGAATCAATGCATACTTGTTCCTTGAGGATCGACACTCGTTTGAACCCTATGCTATGTTAATGATGAGTACGCTTTCTCATATATGTAATTTGGGGTTAACATTTTAATTTAAACTTGATTTGAAATATGCTTATTTTTATATGATTTTTATACCCAAATAAATACACATCAAGTTTTTGGCACCGTTATCGGGGAACAATATCATGAAAGCTTGGATTTTGTTGATTTAACCATGTAAATATGTAAATAGGTAAATATGTAAATATGTACAGTTGTTCTTTTCACAAAAATGTGCTATCTTTTGTATTTTGTGTATTTTTGTATATCTTTATAATCTAATTTACTAATTTTGACTAACTTGGTATTTTGTTGTAATCATGAATTCTGTTATCTAACTCGCTCCTTGTCTTTTTAGGTGTTATCCTTGGTACATGACCTGGAAATTTAAAGGCGAGATAGTCGATTTTGACCCTGAAATTGAAATGACATTTGAAAGATCCTCCGGACATTCCAAAGGAACTTGCTCGGCGACATAGATGGTACTCAAAATAACAATATTGGGAATAATAGGAGGGTTATAGATGACGTTGTGAAACCTGCAATCTCGGGCACAGGCTCGAGTATCACTAGGCCTAGGGTGGATATAAATAATTTTGAAATAAAACCTAATATTATCCAGATGGTCCAAAACATGGTTCAATTTGATGGGCTACCTGAAGAAGACCCTAATGCCCATTTAGCGAGTTTTCTGGAGATTTGTGATACTTTTAAAATGAATAGTATTTCTGAGAATGCCATAAAGTTAAGACTTTTTCCTTTTTCCTTGAGAGATAGAGCCAAATTTTAGTTAAAGTCTTTACCTACGGGTTCCATCATTACTTGGAATGCCCTAGCTGAAAAATTTTTGGCCAAATATTTTCCTCCAACTAGGACAGCCAAACTTAGAAATGAGATCTTTGCCTTCCAACAATTAGATTTTGAGCCCTTGTATGAAAGTTGGGAGAGATTCAAAGAGATGCTGAGAAAATGCTCACACCACGGATTTGAGCTAGGAATGCAGATGCTTATCTTTTTTAATGGCCTCACGTTCACAACACGCCAAGTGGTGGACTCTTCTGCAGGGGGTTCCATCAATTATAAGACCCCGAAACAGGTATTCGATCTTATTGAAAATCTGGCTTCTAATAACTACTCTTGGGCAGTACAAGGTCTAAGGCTCGTATGCAAGGAGTATACAAAGTGGATGCTATAGCAGCATTGGAGGCTAAGGTGGATGCTCTGACTTAGAAGATGGAACAAATGGTGATGCCTTAAGGCCAGGTATTAAATGTAAGTTGTGATTTCTGTGGAGAGGGGCACCCGAATCATGAGTGCCAAAATATGGGTTCATTCCAAGAAACCACGGAGCAAGCGGCCTTTGTAGGTAATGTCCGTCCAAGTAACAATCCTTATAACTCTACTTATAATCCTGGTCGGAGAAATTACCCTAATTTCTCATGGAGTAATGGAAACTAACCTAGGCAGGGTTCTTTCAATTTTGGAGGCAATCAAAGGAAGCAACCCCCTATGAACAATAATGCAGCACCTTCAAAGCCATCATTGGAGGAATTGATTGGTCAATTGGTAAGTACAATGGAGACTAAGTTCCAAGGGGTCAATATTACAACAAGGAACCTAGAAGCCTCCATGCGCAACTTGGAAAACCAAATTAGTCAACTGGCCAAAATACTGGGGGATCGTCAAGCCGGGACATTGCCAGGAAATACTGAGGAAAATCCACGGGATCAAAGCCGTGGAAAATATTGAAGCCATTTCTACTTTCAGTTTTGTGATTGAGACAATTTTTACTTCTGCCGTTTTGGTTGATTATTTTTCATGAATTGAAGTGTATTATTTTTCATTATTGTGTGTTCATCCTTTTTCTTAAATTTAAAAAAAAAAGGCCGGATAGAATTCAACTGGCGCCGGCTATGGCTAGGACCGGCGCCGGTTCCTGTCGGGCAAGGCATAAGAAATAGGCCATTTTGGCTACTTCTTCTTTCAAAATCTCCAACTCCCTCTCAAATCTTCTCTAACCCGTGCTGGCTTTACTTCCCCAACTTCTCAAAATTTGATTTTTTTTCACCTCCTAATCACTTTTATAACATCCATTTACCTTTCTATTGTTGATCCTACGGATAAAAAATCTCTAAGTCTTCCATTTTTCACAACAAACTCAACTTCAATCCACCAGCCAAGAGCTTGGATTTCTGCAAAAAGACTACATCTTTTGCTTACCCATGCATACATGAGCACAAATGTATGATTTTTATTCAATTCCCACGGTTAAAATGGTGTAGATAGCTTTTTCTAATTTTAGGAACAAATTTGGCCGAAAATTGGGAGTTGTTTATGTTCTCTTGAATTGTGCATTGCCTCTTGAGCTTCATGACTTAGGATAGATTAAGAGTTAATGGTTCTTGGATACTTGATTCATGCACATGATCATTAGGAAATTCATGCATATATCTAAGGTTAGAATTGTGGCTATTTATGATGGTTGAGTAATTACTGCCCATGGACCTTGAATTGTTTTTCACAAAATGCCATGATGTTGCCTTCATTCATGTGATCATGTATACTCAAATGCATTGGGGATATTCAACACATTTATGCTTTACAGTGAGCTTTATATGTATTCTTGTAGGTTGTGTTGAATTGATTGGAGGAGATTAAATTGGTTGTTGTTGGGAGTGTTCTATACATTGGAGGAGTTTGGGAATTGTTTTTGGTGCGACTGGTTGAGGGTTGCGTGAGAATTGTGGATTGTGTTTGAAATGGGTAGCTACACCCCCCTTTCTAGTCTTTGAGCTCATTTGTTCTATCCTCCTATTTTCATCACCACTCACTTGACAACATGTCTAGAGCACCGGGTTAACCCTCTAAAAGGGTGAGAGCATCCTCTTCCTCAGCCCCTTCATCCATTGATCCCTTGTTTCTTAGACCAGCTGAGTTTAGTGATCCATCATGTGAGGAATGGTATAATAGGAGAGCATCCAATAAGATCATTGTAGAGCGTACATTTGCACCTACCCTAGACCGTGCCTTTAAATTAGGAATGATGATTAGGCGGCTAGGATGGGAATCGATAGTATAGCTAAAAAGGAATTATTGTCCAGTGCTAATCAAAGAATTTTATGCCAACATGGTTGACAAATGCAATAAACACCTTCCCCACATTAAGACAAGAGTGAAAGGAATCCCTATTATCATCACACAAAATCACTTAGCTAACCTTCTCCTGGTGTTTGATGATGATTCTTGGTAAGGGATAGATGTTAACAATAAAAAAATTCTTTCTAACCCTAATTGGGATGCCAATGGGACTAAAGCCACTAGAGGGTTGTATAAGCATAATGCCTACTAAGCCAATAATTTCTATTCGCACAATGATCTTGCTGCTAACTTTAGAGCTCTAGTCTATATGTTTGGGTTCAATGTTGTACCCTGTGCCAGTGGATTTAATGAGACTCACCATATTGACACCTACATTTTGCATAGGATGATGAACACCCTGCCTATCCCTCTTGCACCCTTGATTATACAATCCATTAGGGATGTGAATCATCATCGTCTTTCTAGTAAAGCCTTTAAGAACATGGAACAGTTGAAATTGGTGTTAGAAAGTGGAGGTAGAATAAATTTCCATTAAGTTTGGTATGTGAAAGTTTTAGTTGAACATAGCACTATTTCTAGAATAAGAGGTAATCAAGGACGGTTTTAAGGTAAACCTATCCAAGATAAAGGCTGCATGGAATGGCATATGGTATTGTATCTAAATAGGATCCTAGGTTCGCTATAAGATTTTAAACTAAATTCTAAGAGATAATAGGATCGATTTGGAAGTTCTGTACTACAACATATCCTCAAAATTGTTGGCCAGTCGGAGAGACTTATTCAGATACTGGAGGACATGTTGAGGGCATGTATATTGGACTTTGTTGATGCATGGACTGAATGCATGCCACATGCAAGTAGGCCTACAACAACAATTACCAATCTTCAATTTGTTTGGCCCTATATTAAGCATTGCAAAGTCAGAAATGTCAAGTGCTATTATATTAGGGATGAATAAAAGATATGCAAATTAATAAATTCGGTAAAGTTTGTATTCAAGAAATGGTAGACAATGTAAAAGTAACAAGCGAAAGATTGAAGGCGACTCATAGAATGTTGGAACCGTTGCCTATAGATTGGACTAACCCGATGTTTTGATGACATTACAAGACGTTTTTTATATATCTCAGCTGAAGATGTACGATCCTGATTGAAAACATGTTTTAATGACAAGCCTTTACTATTGCAACTTGATTTGAGTTACATGGAGAAACTAGTTAAGATTTTAGATCGAAGCAACAAGACTCTTTGAAATAAGTAGATAGCAAAGGTGAAGGTGTTCTAGGAGCATCACAATACACAAGATGCCACGTGGGAAACGGAGGAGTGAATGAAGTGACTTGATATAAAAGTACACGCTGAGTTTCGAGACAAAATTCTTCTAAGGAGGGGAGGTTCTAAAACCCCACCTAAGCGTACCCTAGAATTAGAGGGATGCGTTTCATTTCATACCATATTGCATGACTAAATATTTTTTGGATGAATTTGTGTGTTTTAGAATTATTATATGTGATCTGTATGATTTATTTATGTTTGATGAGTATTGGAGGCAATTAAAGAATTTTGCTTGGGGAAGAGAGAAAGATAAGCTTATGATTTAGAAGGGATCGAAAGAGAATTAAGTTGGAAAAATAGAAAATAAGAATTAATGTAGTCAAGTGGATAGAGCTGTGTGGCTAATTCATAAGGTCTTGAGTTCAAATCTTATCAACTAAGAATTATTCTTTCATTATCCTAACTAATATTTGAATTTTATTTCTTGCATTCCATGAATTTAGGAATGTTTTCCTGAGCAATCACAATAGTAATTTTCTAACCATGTGATCTTGCCCTAAAGAAAATCTAGAGAAATTTTATTCCCCATTATGTTAGCAATCCATGTCTTAGAATATTTGAATTTAAAAATATTTTATTTCTTGAATTCTTTTTATTTTATTATAAAATGTTCTAAATTATTATGGACTTGGAATTTAAATAAAATGCCAGCTCTTTGGGAACCACTTGTCCAAAATCTTGGAAGGAAATAGGAGAGATAGGAAAATATTTGATTTCCAAAAATTAAATCACGAACTTTCTCACTTAGGAAAACTTCATTTTTTGTTAATCTTTTTTTAGTGAAAACCTGGAAATCTTTTTAGTCTTCTTCCTTGGTTAATCTCAAAATTAGGCAGCGTAGTACCATTTCTTTCTTTGCAAAACAAACACCCTTTGTGTGAGCAAAAAGCTGGAAAAATTCATGGTAAATTTCGGATCTCACTTAGCTTTTGCAAACCAGAAAAAAAAAAAAAAATCTAACAAGCTTGAAGATTGTTTAACCAAGAAACCTTTGAACATTCAACACCAAGAACTAACTCTTCAACGGTTCATGTTCTTCATCAAGTTGTTAGCTAGAAAACTCCATTAAAAGACCTAGAGGTGCTCCTAATTTGTAGCTATCGAAATCCTTTCAAAATACTTTAAATTTTTGCTAACAACCACCCATGATTTTATCACTTATTCTAGCTAAGATAACCAGAATTTTACTCAGCCATTTTACCTTCTTATAGCAAGCTCTTCTTTACCATTATTCCTTCACTGTTTTTTGCCACCCTATAGCAAAATAGCATGGAATGATGTGGTTGCTGTTGAGAGATTATTATCGTAACTATTGTTTTAATACTATTGATAATGCTATCAATGGTTGTTGTTACTTTTGTGGATAGTATTATTGATGTTATAAATATTACTTTTGCTATGAAAAATGTTGTTGTTACTTCTACTTCTGCTTGTACTACTACTACTACTACTACTACTACTACTACTACTAATATTAATATTATTTTTATTACTATTATTGTTATTATTATCATTATTATTAATATCATTATTACTATCCTTCTTTTAGCTATATTACTATCAATATTATTTTAAAGCCATTATCATTAATTTTACGGTTATTGTTATAGACATTACTTATATTGTTGATATCACTAATATTATTTATGTTTCTGTTATTGCTTTTAACATAATTATTATTTTTAGATTTACTTATTTATTAATAATATCACGCTTACTTATGTTATTGTAATATCAAGTTATTTTCTTTTATATATATTAATAATGATGCCAAAACTCTAGTATGTGCAAATATCAATTAATTTTAGAACCATTATTAAGCATTAATAAACTACTATTTATTAATATATTTTATGTATTAACTAGTCTCTACTTCCTAAGAGAACATATACATATAGTTTACCAGTTTTTATATGTGATATAAAATTTATTACCTATAAAATTATTATTTTATATTACAAACAATTATTTTCATTTACTAGTTATAAAAGAGCACATTGTTTAGTCTTAGTGGGTGATGCTTGTAGTATATTGGATGTAGCTATCAATAAGAGTCAATGACATTATTAGTGAATATTGGATTGAATACATGATTATGAATACTTGGAGTTTGGAGTTATGTATTTGTTTATGCATATATGCTACTATAGTTATTGGCCAATAGTGATATGTACTTTGTATTTACCCCAGACGAAGCTAGGTTGCCTTGAACGAGACTTGAAAGATTATTTTATCCGGGAGATTAAGAGATCAAGTAAGTCCTTGCATAAAGCTCTTTGTTGAACTAAAGTGCTTATGCAAGTCGAATGTGTTGTTTGCCATGAAGATGTACTTTGGGATGCAATTATAGATGTTTTATCTTTCCTGCAAAATAAAATTAATTTCAAAACAAGCAAAAAATTTTCCAAACAGTTAGTTTGTTAGTCTCCAAGATGCTACGTAAGTTTAGGTTGGTTGACATGATGCACGTGACCTAGATGTAAATATCGAGAACATTAGCTAACTTTATATGCACATGTAATGCAAATAATTAGGTCTTTAATTAAGCACATTGTTATTCCACTATTTTACTCAAACAAATAGTCACCATTGTTGATTCGGGAAAGCCCATTGGAAGCTTTCTTAGTGGACTAGTATCCAAATTCCTCAAGAATAACCTTAAGTTTGCCCAACAAGCCACCCTGGAGTTCAATGATAGGTATCCAATACCAATTACATCGTATGTAATTACCGGATTTTTAGGTGATTAACATCGTTTAATCTTAAAGCCTTTTGGGCTACCTCAATATTTCCTCTAAATTTCTTTATGCTTGAGTTAGCCCAATCGGGATAAAGAATTTAGTTAAATCCGGCCCATTAATCAGGAATTTAATTCCATAGCTTGAACATGCCTGATGTCAAGTAGGCTTGGGTTAGCCCAACAACCTAGTCTCGAAAAAGGACTCTCGTTCTTACTATTTTAACAAAAGGAATTAGGTTTAATATTAATTGAGGAATTTATTCCTTTTAGTGATTTCATCAAATGACATGCATGAATATATCAATAAATTACATAAATTGATAATCATGGTAATAAAACGATTACGTGGTATGGTTATGGACTTTTCCTAAATTAATTTTCTTGAGCCAAAAAAGAAATTAACATGGTTAATCCTATGTGTTTATGAATGTTTTAAGTAGAAGGTCTTACCCACTAACCATATTTTGGTCGCCATCTCCAAAATTAAAACAATTCTATCCATATCTAATCTATATAATCTAATTATATAAATTTCCTAAATAGAGAACCTCAAGTTATATTCAAGAAGAGTTAGATGAAAAGAGAATTACACAAGAATTTAGAGAAGACAGGACTCGCAGGTCTTATTTAATAAAAACAAAAACTGTAAAGATGTATGAATAGATATAATTTGGTTTTAGTTCATAATCATACACCATGCCATTAATTATGCTTAAACAAAAATTAAATGTATAATTTTATTATTCCACAACCTCTATTTTGGAAAAATAAAACAAATTTAGATTTAATTTTTAAAATCAAATTCTAGAAATTAAATTAAGATAAATCTAAAATTAATATTTTAGTTTTAATTTCTAAAATCAAATTCTAGAAATTTAATTAGGATAAAATCTAAAATCGATATTTTAGAAAATATATTATTTCTAAAATATAATTTTATCCCAAATCATGGGTCCCATTTAAAAACTAATTATAATTAGATTTAATTCTCAATATGAGAATTAATAAAATATTTTTTTTACATATCTAAAATCAATATTTTTAAAACCAATTTTAGAAATTAAACTTGGTTAGTCCCAAAACATAACTTCTGGGAAGCTTTTGGCACAAGTGGAAAAGGAGAAAAAAAAAACCTCATGGGCTATTGGGGGAAAAAAAAAACAAAGAAATGAATTATTATTATTATTTTTTTTTTACATAAAAGACAACATCACACCCATGACCACCCATAAGAGCCATGCTTTGGGAAGCTATTCCCAAGCGAGCCACAGCTAGGGCCAATTGTGCCATAAAAAAAGAAAAAAACTTTTTTTTTTACTTCTTCATTCTTCTCTAGAAACTATTTCTGGATCGTTTTCTTTCGATTTTCGTAGCATTTTTTGGAGAACAAACATTCTGTTTGTGTTTATCTAGTAGTGTTCACAAACTTGCAATCCAAAACCTCACAAAACAATTTCGATCTACAATCAAACAAACATTCTGTTATGCAGAAAATTAAACCAGAAGAACCTTTCTTACGCCGCACAAGCAGAAAAAATGGAAACATATTTTTTGTATTGAAAACAAAATTGTAATTTTTAGAAAACTAATTTTTTTGAAAATGTTTAGAACACAACAAAGACCCACGATCCTTGAATTTCAAGAAATAAATTGAAACGATTTAAAAAAAAAAAAATAGTGCATTCTGCAAACACCTTTCAGAACACAAGCAGTGACCCATAACAGAAACAATTTTGAATCAAATGAATTACAGAAATAATTTCTATAATCCAACTATGTGCGTGAAACAATTTCAAACATAGATAAGGAAATCAAACAGAAAACAATGTTCAAACATCATATTTGTGTGAAACAATTTTCACAGAAGAAAACAAAGACTCAAATGAAACAGTTTCATGGCCAAATAATGATATGTAAATCACACATAAGTGGCTCTGATACCACTGTTAGAATCCTTAAATGCATCAGATATGCATTACGCGGTGAAAATACAAGATTCTAGATAAGAGGACCGCATGTATGTGTTGATATGGATAAAAATAGAAAAATATACCTATGTCTCTTGTTAGTGTTGTGCCCTAAAGGCAATTACTTGTACATTGTATATGACACATTTTATTTTAATAAAAGGCATTATTTATCTTACAGTTTCTTTTGTTTACTTTAAGTAATATAACTGTTCGATAAAGTCCCTAGCATAACACTGTGTTAACGAAATCATGATAGAGATCATGATATGAGATTCCTACTACACTGGATGGTATTAGTACTTAAATAGTCCCTAGTCATAGTATTAATGAGACAGGACATCATTAATGCATTAAGACTAGTATGTGTTAGACTTCCTGATTTGATCAGGCGGTGATTCTTATATCCGTGAGTATTGAGATACTTAAAGTTAACACATGAATGCTTGTTAATGGAACAAGTTCATTGGATGACCTAGCTTTGAGATAATCACATGGATAACTATTTAGTGCCAGTGATATAATTTCAATATAGCAAACATGCAAGTATCTTTAGATTTGAGATCTCCAAGGTACTTTGTTTGCTGAGCATTGTACTTTGATTCCAATCTCTAGAGCTCGATCGAGGGCCACTTATGGGATGGATATTGGGTACATTGTGAGGTAAACGAAAGTAGTTGAGAGGGTCAATAAAGGATTCACCACTCCTAATAGTAGGGGCGAATATCTCACGGCCACTTGTAGGAATTACTACTCGAGAAGTCCTTGGCCAAGGTGATTGTGTATTGGAAATAGTTCCAATTGATGCACATCTAGAGTTGTGGGTTCCTGGTACAAATACTATTGTATTCAGGCCAGAATTAATTCTGGAGGGAGTTGTCACTAATTCCGTACTCCAAACCGAATGAGATATTGTATGGTGAAAGGAGTTAATTGCACTGAAGTTTATTATTGAAGGGTTCATGTCAAGCCACTTGACTTCCTGGACTCTTAGGTGGTCATGGTGTATTGCTAGATACCACTCATGATCTGGGAATATAGATTTATTAATTGATGAATTAATAAACCAATCATGATTAGAATTAATAGGATTAATTCTAATTAATTATGGATTATGAATCTTAAAGACGATTGGATTAATTCATGTTTATTACCAATTGACTGGGAAACCTAATAGGTCACACACAATAGAGGATTATATACTCAAGTTGTTATTTGATAACATAGTGGGGTTAATTGAAAGAAAGAGAAGTTGTTGTGGACAAATTATAATTAGTTATAATTTCTTATCCTAGTTGTAATTGTGAGAATTTGATATTTTCAATTACAATTAGGGAATTTTAATAGGATTAGAATTCTCAGTTTTGGAAGGAATTTTCATGTGACATATATTATGAGTCACACGAAACCCTAGCTGAGGATGGAACACATGAAAACAATAGCCACGATATGCTCTCTTCTCTCTCTATCGATTGTTCTTGCAAATCAACCCTAGCCACCTTTTTTTTTCTGCTAGCATAGGAAATTTTGGTGTTTGAGTATTCCTCTATATGGATTACTATTAGAGATAATCACACACTGTGATTATAGTGGTTAGACGTCCAACTCTCGTGGAGTTTGCATAAGAGGATTGTTGGATTGCGCCTCGACTTGAAGAAGATCAATTTTGTTCTTCGGACGATCAAACAAAGGTAAAAGGTTGTTACCTTTATTGTCTTTATGTCTTGTTTTTCACACATAGGTAGGTCCTGGGATGGTATCTCATTTATTTTCTTCTGCGCCGTATAGGATACGAGCCTGAGATACCCAACATCTCTGTTGTTCAAAACTTCAACTGCTGAAGGAACGATCCAACACAAACCAGACTCCACGTCTTTGCAACTGGAGTCTAAGTGTAAGACTCCCTCTAGCAATATCCACACAGAGGAGACTCAAGGAACCAAAACGTTTTCTATGCTAGCAGAGAACGTAAAGGTAGCTAGGATTTTTCTTTTATATTCTAAGAACAGAAAACCAAGAGAGAGAGAGAAGAAGATTGTGTGTGTGTTCTATGTTTCTCTTATTAAAGCAATGAGAACAATTCTCTTGATATATCAAAAAATATATCCAGATTTTAACTCTGGTGTTATCCCCAAAATTGTGCAAAAACACGTTTATGTGAATTCTAATCAAATTAGAATTTACAAATTGTAATTGGAAACCATATGTTTTAGCAATCACAATTTGGCCTAAAATTATAACTAATTATAATTTAACCACAATATTTTTTTCTTCTCACAATTAACCCCATAATGTTGTCAAATAATATCTTGAGTACTTAATCCTCTATTGTGTATGACCTATTAGGTTTTTTCGTTCTATTGATAGCGAATATGAATTAATCAAAACGTCTTTGAGATTAATAATCCTTAATAATTTAGAATTAACCTATTAACTCTAATAAGGATTTGTTTATTAGTACATCAATTAATAAACCCATACTCAGCAGATCATGAGCGTTATCTAGCAATACATCATGACCACGCAAGAGTCCAGGAAGTCAAGTGGCTTGATATGGACCCTTCAATAACAAATTATAGTGTAATAAATCCCTTTCACTATATAATATCTCATTCGATTTAGAGTACAAAATTAGCACCATCTTCCTTCAAAATATATATTAATCCTAGCTCGAATATATTAGTACTTGTACTAGAAATCCACTACTCTACATGTGTATCAATTGGAACTGTTTCTAATACACAATCCCTTGGCCAAGAATTTCACGAGTATCAATTCCAACAAGTGGTCGTGAGATATTTATCTCTACTATTAGGAGTGGTGAATCTTTTATTGACCTTCTCAACTACTTTTATTTACCTTCTATTGTACCCAATATCCATCCCATAGGCAGCCCTCGATCTAGCTTTAGAGATTGGAATCAAAGTACAATGCTCAGCAAACAAAATACCTTAGAGATCTCAAGTCTAAGGATACTTGCACGTTTATTATAGCGAGATTCTATCACTGACACTAAATTGTTATTCACATGATTACCTCATAACTAGGTCATCCAATGTATTTGTTATATTAATAAGCATCCACGTATTAACTTTGAGTATCACAATACTCATGGATATGAGAACCACCACCTGATCAAATCAGGAAGTCTAACACGTGCTAGTCTTAGCTCATTAATGACGTCCAATCTCATTAATACTACGATTAGGGATTATTTAAGTACTAACACTATACAGTGTAGTAGAAATCTCACATCATGATCTTTATCATGATTTTCTCAACATATTATTGTACTAGGGACTTTATCTAACAGTAATTTTTTATATGAAAGTAAAGAAAACAAATTGAAAGATCAATAATGTCTTGTATTATAAAATAAATGTGTCATATACAAAATAGAAGTGATTGCCTCTAGGGCACAACACTAATAGTGATTGTCGTGCATGAGAAAAAGGAGGATTTGTTGATGAAAAGTTTTATCAAAAGAAAAGAGAGACATACCTGCAAAAAGAAATGAAATGTAATAAAGTTCAAGCAAAGTAAATAAACATAAACATGAAAGAATTGAAAAGCTAATGAAATCGAGGTCTTAAGAAAGTAAGTATGAAATTGATTCAGTAACCAAGACTAAGAAATGGCCTCTCCCCCAGAATTAGATAGTCCAGGTCCTCTATCTGGTCTGAGGTTCCTAGCTAGGGTATCCCAAATATTTTCCAAATATTGCTGCTAGCCCTGTTATATTTTCCTTGTATCATGTTGGAGGTCCCTCATAGCATTTTGCCCCATCCATACTTGATCCATTTTATCTTAGAGTCGTGCTATTGATTCTGAATACCTTTGTGTTTGCTCTTTTTGATTAATTTTCCAATATTGCTCATTCTCCATGCAATTCCTTTGTTGTTCAAACCATGCATTGTGTTGGATTTGGGTGTTACAAAGGTCATTCTGTGTAGTTCTTAAGTCTATCACATCCATTCAAAGCTATGCAATGGCTATCAGCTTGAAAATTTACATTGTTTGTGGATCTTGCAGTCTGAGCTCTCGAGGCATGGGGAGGTTCTATGATTGGAGTATCATCTTCCACTACTATGTTCCTCATTTCTATTGGTGATATTTTTTTTGGGGTTTCTTCATTATACTGATAGCCTATGTGGTATAATATTTTTGGGTATCTCTCACGCATATCGTATATAGCGCAGCGGAAAATAAAATGAGATACCATCCCAGGATCCGCATATTTGTAGAAAAAAAAAGACATAAAGAAAACAAAGGTAACAACTTTTTACTTTCTTTGATCGTGCGAAGAACAAAAAATTTTCTTCTTCAGGTCGAGGCGATCCAGTAATCCTCTTGATCAAACTTCACGAGAGTTGAACGTCTAACCATTATAATCACAGTGTATGATTATCTCTAACAGTAATCCACACAGAGGATATGCTCAAGCACTAAAATATTTATGTGTTAGCAGAAAAATAAGGCGGCTAGGGTCCTTCACGTTTTCAGCAAAACGAGAGAAAGAGAGAGAGAAGAAGAGAAGGTTTTGTTTCATGTATTAATCTCTCGCTAGGGTTTCGTGTATCATATACATATATTTTGAAAAACCCTACTAAAAACTGAGAATTCTAATCCTATTAGAATTCCCTAATTGTAATTGGAAATATCAAGTTCTTACAATTACGATTTAGACCATAAATTATAACTAATTATAATTTGGCCACAACAACTTCTCTTTCTCGCAATTAACCCCACTATGTTATCAAATAACATCTTGAGTATATAATCCTCTATTTTGTGTGACCTATTAGGTTTCCCAGTCAATTGGTAGCGAACATGAATTAATCCAATCGTCTTTGAGATTAATAACCCATAATTAATTAGAATTAATCCTATTGATTCTAATCAGGATTGGTTTATTAATTTATCAATTAAAAAACTCATATTTTCAAATCATGAGCGGTATCTAGCAACACATCATGACCATCCAAGAGTCCAGGAAGTTAAGTGGCTTAACATGAACTCTTTAATAACAAACTACAGTACAATTAACTCCTTTCACCATACAATATCTCATTCGGTTTGGAGTACGGAATTAGTGCCAACTCCCTCCAGAATATATATTAATTCTGGCCTGAATATAATAGTACTTGTACCAGGAACCCACTATTCTAGATGTGTATCAATTGAAAATGTTTCCAATACACAGTCGCCTTGGCCAAGGACTTCTTGAGTAGTAATTTCTACAAGTGGCCGTGAGATATTGACCCTTAATATTAGGAGTGGTGAATCCTTTATTGACCCTCTTAACCACTTTCGTTTACCTCACAATGTACCCAATATCCATCCCATAGGTGGCCCTTGATCGAGCTCCAGAGATTGGAATCAAAGTACAATACTCAGTAAACAAAGTACCTTGGAGATCTCAAGTCTAAGGGTACTTGCACGTTTGCTATACTGAGATTATATCACTGGTACTAAATAGTTATCCATGTAATTATCTCATAACTAGGTCATCCAATGAACTTGTTCTATTAAAAAGCATCCATGTGTTAATTTTGAGTATCTCAATACTCACGGATATGAGAATCACCGCCTGATCAAATCAAAAAGTCTAACACATACTAGTCTTAACGCACTGATGATGTCTTATCTCATTAATATTATGACTAAAGACTATTTAAGTACTAACACTATACAGTGTAGTAGGAATCTCATATCATGATTTCCTTAACACAGTGTTGTACTAGGGACTTTATTGAATAGTTATATTACTTAAAAGTAAACAAAAGAAACTATAAGATAAATAATGCCTTTTATTAAAATAAAATGTGTCATATACAATATACAAGTGATTGCCTCTAGGGCACAACACTAACAAATGTTTGGTCAGAAACCATGTTATTTGGCCATGTAGTAATAACTAATTTTCCAGAGAAATCCACACCAAAATAGAGAAGTACTCTTGTAATGACTAAGAGCAACACAAAAGCATATAAAGAATGACTATAAGCTATCACCTCACGTATGGAAGAAATAAGAATAGGTGCCACTAGTATTAGATTAGAATGCATCATTTTGTAACCATAGTAGATATCAGTAATCCTAGATTCATTTATAGCAGTCATTCTAGGACAAACATTAAACCCAATCAAGTTGACAACTAGGCAAAATTAAGGAGGCAAAATATTAGTATGAAGAACAAAGGATTGGTTTTTTTGCTTATACCTTAAACCCATCTCTCTTTTTGTAGTTTTAAAATCTCAATCCAAATCCGAAGTGAACTTCTTATTCAAGAGGTTAATAGCAACCTAATTTCCCCATTTGAGATTCCCAAGATTTGAGCCGAAGTTTATCTTATAAGATGGATGGGAATACCTTTGACTATGGTATCAATATGAGTGAAGGTGTCTTATCTCTTATCAAGTATATTAGCCTAGAAATCCTTTATAAAATCAAGGTAATTTGGTCCATCTTAAGAATAGATTTTCAGCTAATTTTATGAAACATTTGAGAAATTTTTAAAGACCGATCCAATTCAACATCCATAGATTACTCAACTACAATCTTATTTGAAGCTCTTTTAGCAAACTAAAAAGAACAAGAGTTGTCAACAAAATGTCTATAAGGAGTGGGGGGTGGTGTCCTTAGCAGGAGGTCATGGAAGGAAGAGACATCCCCTTTTCTTCTTTTTAGGATTAATTTTTAAATCCTAGGCATTGTAATACCCCACATAGAACCGCCATTAGATATGTAGGGTATTGGGCATTGCATGGCATATCATTTGCGCATAAAATGTTTTAATGCATTGATATATGTGTATTTGTTTATTGTGTTGGCCTATACATGTTTTGCCCTATGGATTTGTAGTAGTTCTTTGCCTGAGTTATTTGGAGGTTACCTTTTTGGAGGTAGAATTTATTTTAGGAATATATGATACAGTGTTTGAGATGAAAAGAATTTATTAGAGAATATTTAAACGAGAGTTGTAGTTTATGGGTTAAAGCTTGGCATGTACTTCTTGGAGACCAGAGTTCAAATCCCAACTTGTTCTTATTTTTCTTACCTTGGCCTAAATTCCTTGAGTAGCAGCCACTCTTGGGTTAAATTCCTAAATTCTAGAAGTTTTAGTCTATTACGAATTTTTAAGATAAAACTAGGATTTATCTATTGAATTTCTCTATTTACAAAAATATTTTTCATAAATTTATTTACTTAAATGGTTAAAACTTTATTTACAAAATAACATCCATATTCTTTATTTTAATTTCTAATTAGGTATTAAATACCTTAGTCTAGCTGCCATCTTGGAGATAAAATCTCCTAAAACCTAGTTTCCAAGATATTCTAATATATTTATCCTCTATAGGAATTTTTTATATATTTATCTTCTATTAAGTCATTGTTTAGCTCACCTAAAACTCCTATAGCATTTAAATTAAAATTCCAAATTTTATTTACCCTCTTAGTCACCACCTTTGAAGGGTTTTCTAACTTTAGTAAGACTCTTAATATATTGACAAGAATTCTCCTAAGATCTGGTGATAAAATCCTGTCAAATTATTCTACCAATTTCATTAAAAAAACCAGAATTTTATTTACATAATACTTTCACTTTTCTCTCTTAAATGCTGCCACTTCTCTCTCTCTCTCTCTCTCTCTCTCTCTCTCTCTCTCTCTTTGTTCTCTCTTATATTTAACCAACACAAAGAGGAAACCATAGCTGCAAAATTTTCTTCTTCTTCCCAAGTAGCCAAAACAACTAGGATTCTCCAAGAAAAAAGATAAAACTCTACCTAAAAGTCTCGGAGACTTCACCTAGGTTCTTTTTATCTAACATTTCTTGTTTTGATTAAACTCCAACCCTTCTAAACCTAGCTACTATTTGGCCACCACTACTACAAATGCACACATGAGATCCCCAAATGAAAGCATTCAATAAACAGTTACTTCAACGAAACATAAAGCTCACAAAAAAAACTCTCTCCATAGTTTCAACTACCTTGCTTATCATAAGCAATTAGTGAATTTCCAAGACTTCTTGCTCAACCAAAAAGATACTATATAACATTCTTTTGATTACCAAACATAAGAGACCAAATTTTCATCTTTGTAGAGCATCTCTTCTTCCAAGGAACCAAAACACCATAGACAAATCTTGGTTTTGGTTGACACACCCATATGCACTCTAAAACCATTTGAAGATTCTTTTCTTTCCTTATTCAAATAAACTCTCTTTAAGGTAACTCTTCTATCCATAATCTTCCCTTCTCTTTTCTTCTTCTTTTCTATTTGTCATTAATGCCAAATAAGAGGAATAATATTCTATCTATCCTCCTACTGCATGGGTCTCTCTATTTTTAGACCAAGGTCTCGTCTTTCCTTTTATTTCGGATTCATTCTGGGCTCAAAGAGGTAGTTTTTTATTGTAGCATTATCTTGTTTGTTTGTTCTTTTGAGATAATCTAAAATGCTTAACTTTTGTGGCCTTATGAGTAATATGGATACCTGATCTAAGTGTTATTATTATAAGAATGCTTATGTAAAGGTTTTAGCACTATAAGCATGAACAATTTGGAATTTTTTATTATGCTAGATGGATTATTGATCTGAGCAATATTATACCTTATTGGATCTGGATCTATGCTTGTAATAGATAAGATATGATCTTCTAATTTAGTTAGGCATGTTTTGATAATTGTATTACCGTAGAGGATTTGAGTTTTTAGTTGTATGATTTTAGTGCTTTAAAAGAGATGAATATTAATTTGTGTTTATGAGCATGAAATGGGAAGAATTTCATTATTGTTGATAACTTGATAGTCTAAGTTTCTTGTGGTTGATTTTTATATAATTTGATCATGTAAGTATTAGATCAGCATAAGAATGATAGTTGTTGTATGATGAGTTGATGCACATTTTTGATAGTGGAGTACAAGGTCCAAGTCATGAGTCCATTGACTTGGATTTCTTTGATGATTGTGTTATGTCTGGGGAATGAATCTAATTGTAGTATTATATGATTTTAGGTAAGGGAAATAACTGAAGTTAAGGATCAGAGGGATTGATTTTTCTTATCTGACTGAACTATTCCAAAATAAGTCCTTGCATCAAACTATGTTTTATAATGCTCGTATTGCAAGTCATTTATATTTTGATGCTAAAGGCATGTTGTTGTTCCTTGGGTCACAAACATGGTTTGTTTTACTAAAATGATTTGAACAAACAAGGTTTTCAATCAAACACTGGTTTTATTCACTAAATGTTTTCAAGCAAATTATTTTGTAACCATGCTTGTATGAATAAAGTGTTGTATATGGATATTGAGATTGATCCTCGAGCAAGATGCTATCGTTGAATACTCAATAAAGGTAGGCTAATAGGGTAAGCCTTTGAAATACGGGGATAAGTCTCTCAGTAGGTGACAACCTCTAAGAGATGAGCTCTGCCTGTATACATCCCTAATAAGTTAGGCCGGTCTAAGTTAGTACTTCAATCTAGGTGGACTATTGTCCAAAGTGGACAACCGATAAGTTTGGGTGTAGAGATGGAGGAATATCTCACCCAATTGGCCGATCACCCACTACACAGTGATGTAGGATTTCACTGTATGTTTTCATGATGCAAGGTTTCATGGCATGGGCCATAATGTAAGGTTTCATAGTCCAGTTCCTTTGTTGATGAGTGGTTAAACTTTTATGAGAATTATTTTTATTTGCTATTGTGGATTGCTATGGAAATATTACCACTCAATATTTTAGAAAAAGATGAGCTTTGAATTGCAAACATGTTTTATAACATTTAAATGTGCATACATGAAATGATTTGAATGTCATTAGCATACACAAACTTAGATGTATTTCTTATACCCTTCTTATATCATGTTTTCAGGGTATCAACTTTGAAGGTAGTGGCTCTCTTTTAGAGATTGGAATTTATTTTTATATTCTGAGAACTTTTCGATTTATTTATTTTAGGATGATTGAGACTTGTGTACATTTTTAGATGTAATCGATTTAGATTGTTTTATTTATTTATTTAGATTTTTCCTCTCTTAGTTTCTATTTTACCTTGTTATAAAGACCCCTGATTCTTCGGATGGGGTGACATCTCTGCCTTTTTGGGTATGTAGGCAGTAGAGTGTTACAAATAGTATCAGAGCCTATGTTTAGGCTAATAATCCTATTATTAAGCATTTATATTTTAAGTATGTGGTCTGCTATTGATCTGTGTGTTCTGTTTATAGGTTTGTTAGAAGATTTGCCTCAATCACGAGAGATTGGCCACCAAGTTGTAGTAGTACATTTGCCCCAATTCTCTTCATAAAGCCATCTTCATCTAGTACGGAGTTAGAACCTAAGTTATGATAGTTTAAGCTGGAGAGTAGTGACGATGAGATAGAAGTCAAGACGCCCAACCTTACCATACCTGGGAGTGCTGAGAGTGAGTTGGAATCAACATTTCTGAGCTAGAGATACTTGAGCCAGACAGTGATGATAGTATAATACAGGACATAGCACCTCCTATTCCAGTGATTAACTTGGTCATCTATAGTGAGGGAATGAGGAGAAGATAGAAAACACTGATGGTGAGGGTGAGAATGAGATGGATATAGATGGTGATAGGGATGAGGAAAAGGTAGACATTTCAGGGGATGAGGGTGATGATGAGATAGATACTTCTAATGGTGATGAAGAAGAGGAGATGACTGACTTAAATGACGAGAAGGAGAATGAGCCAAATGAGGCGCCTATGACCCCACTGATAGGAGTTTTGATGTTATCCCGTTTAGTGATATCTCTAATAACGAGAAACATAAGCCAAATGATGGACTTATACCATGGATAAGGAAACTTTGAGAAGCAGCTCATAAGGTAAGGGAAAAAAGAAAGGGGAAGGTTATATACAGTCCTGAGAGACTTTAGTTTAGGGGTAAAGTTCTTGGTTTTGTGGATGGATTAAGGTTAGATTTCTCTAAGAACACTGGGAGTTGATTAGTAGAACCCGTCTCTGATAGCTCTGAGGACGAATAGAAGTACGGAGAGATGATCTATGAAGAATTATCATAGAATATGAGTTTATTTATTTGTTTATTCCTTGTTTGGTTCAAAACTGGATTCTCCTATTTACAAGTTTTTTATTTATTAAAATAATGGTACCATATAAGATATCTCTTTCCTTTCTATAAAGTTTATTTAATAAAAATTAAAGAATTTATTTATTAATTTTCAATTAGGAGTTATTTTATGCGTTTGTTATTATTTAAAGTGTAAATACTATTAATGTTTCTATATTTTTTTACTTGAGAATGAATCTTTTATTTGTCTACCATTTGTCACGAAAACTTGTGATTGAAGATGGCACAAAAGCGAATAACTACAGTGTGCAGCAAAACCACCCATAAGAGTGCATCATCAACTCCAGAGTTCGACCTATGCAGCACTCTACACCGAGTATAGAGGGTGGTTAGGAGTAGGAATACGAGGAGGCACTCGAGGAACCCATAGAAGTAACCCTTGGGCAAACTTTCCATAAGATGACAGAGATTCTCCATTCTCTATCAGGGAAGGTTGAGAGGAAGATACCTAGGGGAGAATATGAAGCTCTGGAACAATTTCTAATGTTCCGGCCACTATCTTTCCATAAAGAGGTAGAGTAGAATGAGAAAGTTGAGCAATAAACTGAGCAGATGGAGGACATATTCTTCACTCTGTAGTATTCTAAGGAGATAATGGTTAAGTTCGCAGTCTTTAGGCTAAGAGGACCTAGTCGAGCTTGGTTGTAATGTATTCAAGAGGAATTGAAGAGAATTGATCAGGAGTGGACCTAGAACAATTTTGTTAAAGCATTCAGAGCATAGTATATCCTACAGTGTATAATAGAGAAGAGAGAGGACGAATTTCAAGGCTTGAAGTAGGGAGGTATGATAGTGGCATAATACGTTGCCTGATTTACTCAGCTGTCCAAGTACTGTAAGTGTCTAGTTGACATTGAACAGAATCGAACAGGACAGTTTATTAGGGGACTAAGATAGGATCTGAGGAGAGCATTGTCACCCTTTTCACCAACAACCTATGCAACAATAGCAGATGTCACAACAAGGATTGAGAATAAATATCAGCATCGAGTGGCACCTAACCGTATCAACAAGCTTAGCCACCAGCGAAACAATGGGGAAATAAGAGAAAGTAGGCTCGAATCGCTCCAATAGGCCTAGTATCGAATTTACTCATATGTTGATACTGCAAGAAACATGATCATGTTGAGAATGATTGCTGGTCGAAAGGAGTAGCAAAGAAATGCTACAATTATGAAGATCCAACCATCTTCAGAGCAACTGTAGAAAGCCATTGAGAATTGGACTAGGAGCCCTAGCACCCATTACTGGTACCCATAAAGGGACAACCATTGGAGCTACTGAAAGTGATAGGTAGAAACCTTAGCTAACAGCTAAGGTCTTTACTTTGAATCAGGAAGAAATTATAGTTGATGTAATGGTGGTTGAAAGTATGCTCTCTATTCAAAGTTGTGTTGTACATGTGTTAATAGAATTTGGATCCACATATTCTTATGTAACTGAAAATTGTACATGTCATTTGGGTTAGCATGGGGAGGAATTACCCTATACTCTGTTAGTGAGTACTCTTTTAGAGAAGATAGTCGAAGCAAGAAAGTTGATGTAGGAATGTGATGTTAAGGTAGGGAAGGAAATTCTTAAGGCAGAACTTTTTGTTTTACCAATTAAAGACTATTATCTAATCATGGGTATGGATTGGCTAGCTAAGCGTGAAGCCAAAGTAGATTGCAAGATCAAGGCCATGTAGTTTATTAGACTAGGATGCGATGTGATAGAATTCAATGGAAAATGTGTGAAGGATTTGAAATTTTTGATAGCTGGGATGAATGTTCGTAAGATGTTGAAAAAGCAATGTACGAGATATTTAGCCTATTTGATAGCTAGGCCTAAGGACTAGTGTATGTTAGAGAGTACTATGGCTGTAAAAAGAATTTTGGGACGTTTTTCCTACTGAGCTTACTTCTCTTCCACCTTCTCGGGAGATCGAGTTCACAATAAACCTAATTCCAGGAATTAAGCCAGTATCGAGGACTCCTTATCAGATGGCCCCCGCCAAGTTGAAGGAATTAAAAGAACATTAGAGGAGTTAATAAATTAGGGCTATATTAAGCCGAGTATGTCATCGTGGGGAGCCCCGTGCTATTCGTGAAAAAGAAGGATGGGATATTGAGACTTTGCATCGATTATAGAGGATTGAACAACTTGATGGTCATGAACAAGTATCATTTACCATTGATACATGAATTGTTCAATCAATTAAAAGGCTCTAGTTGCAACTCTAAATTAGATCTATGACAAAGGTACTATCAAGTGCGAATTAAGGAGAATGATGTACCTAAGATGGCCTTTAACACGAGATATGGCCATTTTGAGTTTGTAGTAATACCTTTTAGAGTAACCAATGTACTTATTGTGTTCATGAACTTAATGAACAGAGTATTCCAACCATATCTAGACAAGTTCATTGTAGTATTCATTGATGATATCCTTGTCCATTCTACAAGTTTGGAGGAGCATACTGAGCACTTAAGATTGGTATTGGAGAAGATACGAGAACCTAAACTCTTGGCTAAGTTTAGCAAATATGAGTTTTGGTTGGACTTGAGGGAACGCAAAAACAGGGGAGCCATGGACAAAAAAAAAAACAGAGAGAAAAATAAAACGCGAGCCTTAAAGGCCATGCGGAAGCGTGAAGATCATACCTTTGCATTCCTTAACCCTCATAGGTTGCGTAGGAACAGATTGAACGGCTGGAATCGCCTCGCTTTGCACACTTGAAGGAGCTTCCGGTTGAACACCCGCTAGCCTTCGACTTCGCCTTGTTTGCATTAACGCTTAGCTCTCCAGCTCTTGGGATATTCCTCAGCCTAACCTCTAGTTGGTGAACACAATGGGAAAGAAAAACGGTCTCAATTTTCCTTGGTTCGCTCGCTATTGGTTAGCAAAGAACAAGGAGAAAACAATAAGAAGAAACGTGAGAGAGCAAGAGAGAGTCGTGAGTGCTTGAGGCTAGGGAAAGAATTAGGGTTTTTCCTTTTCAAAGAGTTGTTTATATTTAGCCTAAACTAGGTCTCTCAATCTCTGATAAACATATCCCCGGGATTTCGAAACATCCGGATGTTATTCTGAGAAACAGTTTGGCCTAATCTTAAACTCCTCTCAACCGTATCTGGAAAAAAACCCTAACGTCCAAGCTATTGGGCCAGATAAATATTTATTATTTTTCTTGGACCCAAAAGGGCCAAAATAATAAATATTAATTATTTATTTCCTGGGCTTACATAAGTAACCCAATAAATAATTAATGAGCCCAAATGAACCATAATAATTAATCTTTAATTATTTATTTCTTGGGCCTATATAAATAACCCAATAAATAATTAAACATTAATTATTTCCCCTAGTTCAAGCCCAGGTTAATTTCTTAATTATTCATACTGGACCTAGGCCCTGAATAATTAATTAACCAAATAAAATAGATAATTAATTTCTCTCAACTCCTATTTTATTTATTTATTTATTTTATTCCAGTCCAATAATAAATTAGACTTCCTGAATAAAATAAAATAAAACAAAATAAAATAAAATCCCCTTCAACTGAGACCAATTCCTCAACCCAAAAATAGTTAGGACTTACGGGCTATCCCGAGGACCAAAAAGACACATCGCCTTAGCTGCTAAAATGACCAAAATACCCCTGCTATATAAATAGCTGTATGTTGTATTTTAAATATTTCCTAATATCACCATAAGGAAATATTGACCCCAAGGACAATGCTGCATTCGCAAAGTCTCCGACCTACAGGTGAAATGACTAAAATATCCCTCTACACATCGTCGTACATTTAGAGAGGAAGAAGTGTACTAACACCCCCCTAAATGACATCTACCGTCCTTAGGCTTCTAGTCCAATGATCCACGACTTCCTGGAGTGTTTCCGCTTTCCAAGGGAGCTACCCTAAAGCAAACATCCAAGTCATGTTTCCCAGGGCCCTGGATAATTTAGACCATTCGGACAACCACAAGGGGCGATATAGTGCAAGAAACTATCTTGTATAAGTTGTCTTAACTAACTAGTCACACATACCCAACATGCAAGTATATTGGCCCTACGATAGAACCTCAACTATAGCAAATCAAAGTATATGCTTCCAGCTTCGCCAGACCGCCAACCCATACTCAAGTCGTAGAGTACTAGTCCACGCTGTAGCGGTAGTAGTCTAGGTTTCTACCATACAGTACTTTGAGAAACCACTACTACAGGTCATGTTCTACGAATTCGAAATACGCTTATGTTATAAAGTGAGTGGACTACTCACTGGCTAAAGGTAAGCCATTCCCCATTTGGAATTCATAACATAATAACCTAAACATGATGAGGTTCCCAGTCTCATCAATAGGCTAAGAACAAATGTTTATGTGTTAAATAACACATGATCCATACCTTACTGTGAAAGACCACCATTCACATGGATCACTTATTTAAACACAATAGGTCTGTTCCAAACGAAAATCGTGCACAAACAAAAAATAAATTCACAAACAAATTTTGAAAATAAATTCTTTTATTAAAATATTCGATTTTACATAAAAAACTTAGTCTAAGAGGGCATACAATCCAACAGGACTCAGTTTCATTCCTCGGCTATAGGGTATCTAAAGATGACATTAAGGTAGACCCTACAGAGGTAGAAATAGTGGTGAACTAGAAGCAACCAGAAATATTGCAAAGATTTGAAGCTTTCTTGGTTTAACCGGATATTATTGCCAGTTCATCAAGAATTACTCTACTTTGGCCTTGCCGATGACACATTTGTTAAGGAAGGATCTTCTATTTGTATGGAATGAAAAGTGTGAGAAAAGCTTTCAAGAACTTAAGAAGAGATTAATGACGGTTCCTGTTTTGAGCTTGTCTAAAGAGGATAAGCCTTATGCCTTATACACTGATGCGTCTAAAGAAGGATTGGGAGCAGTACTGATGCAGGAGAGAAAGGTCATAGCCTACACTTCAAGAAAGCTGAAGCTATATGAAGTTAATTATCCAACTCATGATCTAGAGTTGGTAGCAATAGTGTTTACTCTAAAAAAAATGGCGACACTACTTGTATGGAGTAGAATATGAAGTGTTTACTAATCATAAGAGCCTAAAATATATTTCACATAGGCAGACTTAAATTTCAGGTAGCAAAGGTGGATGGAGTTTTTGGAAGAGTATAAGTGTTCTATTGGCTATCATCTGGGAAAGGCTAATATAGTGGTTGACGTATTGAGTCGAAAGGTGAATATGGCTAGTATAAGAATACAAGAAGTTGAAATACAAGAATACAAGAAGTTCAAATAGTATCAGAGATGTTGGAACGAAAATAAAAAATTCACGGGGAGAAGATTTGTATAAGCAATTTAAGGTTGGTACTTGAATTGAAGAAGAAAATTATTAAGGCATAGAAAAACAGTGCTGAATTTCAAGCTTTTAAGTATAAAGAGGTCAAATGAGAAGGAAAAGACTTTTGAGCAGATGAAGAATGAGTACTATATTTTCGTAATTGGATATGTGTACCGCAAAATTAGGAGTTGAAGATGAGAATCTTAGAGGAGGCACACAAAAGTACATACACTATTCGGCCAAGAAAAGGAAAAATTTATCAGGACTTGAAAAAAGTGTATTAGTGGTCTAAAATGGAAAAAGATGTGGTGAAGTTTGTAATGACCTGCCTAACCTGTCAGAAGGTCAAGGTAGAGCACAAGAAAACTGCAAGATTATTGCAACCATTACCTGTCCCTGAATGGAATGGGATGAGATAACTATGGGCTTTGTTACCGACTTTCCTATGGTAAGTAAAAAAAGGACGCTATTTGGGTGGTTATAAATCAATTGGCCACTACACATTTCATACCGGTGGATGTAAGGGATTCAATAGGGAAATTGACTCAAGTCTACATATGAGAAATTGTGAGACCATATGGAGTACCGTCAAGCATTGTATCTGACTGAGACCTAAGGTTTACTTCGATATTTTGGGATAAATTTTAGGAATTTATGGGTTCAACTTTGAAGTTTAGTACTACAACATATCCCCAATTGACGGCCAGTCTGAGAGAGTTATCTAAATATTGGAGGACATGTTGAGGGTGTATATTTTAGACTTTGGGGACGAGTGGATTGACTGCTTACCCCATGTGGAGCTAGTATATAACAATAGTTACTAGTCTTCGCTTGGTATGTCACCATATGAAGCTCTTTATGAAGGGAGATATCAAGTATCATTGTTTTGGGGCTGGATGGAAGATGGATACGTTAGCAAATCTGGTTAGGTGAATATCTAAGAAATGATGGATAAAGTCAAAGTAATTAAATAAAGGTTGAAGGCAGCTCAAAGTTATGCAGATAATAAAAGGAGGGAATTGGAATCCTAAGTAGGAGATTAAATGTTCTTGAAGTTGACTTCTGGCAGAGGAATCTTGAAATATCCAAAAGGAGGAAAATTAAGTCCAAGGTATTTGGGACCATTCCCAATTATCAAGTGAATTGGAGTAGTAGCTTATCAGTTGGACTTGTCAGAAGGTTTAACTTGAATACATGATGTGTTCTATGTGTCGCAATTGAAGAAATATCCTATTGAACTAAAGTATGTACTTAATGAAGCACCATTGTTGCAACAACCCGATTTGAGCTATGTCGAGAAGCCATTAAAGATTTTGGACAGAGATGTTAAAGTGCATTGGAATAAGCAAATTCCTATGGTAAAGGTTTTGTGGGATTATTACGGAATGCAAGATGCTACTTGAGAAACTGAAGATCGGATAAAACGGAAGTATCTAGGATTGTTTTAAAGGTATAATATCCTGAATTTTGGGATAAAATTCTGTTAAAGGGGGAAGGATATAATACCCTACCCCGAACTGCCCTTAGACATGTAGATTAGGCATTGTATGGCATGTCATTTGCATATAAAATGTTTTAATGCATTTATATATGTGTGTTTGTCAATTATGTTAGCTTATTTGTGTTTTACCTGGTAGATTTTTAGTATTGCTATGATTGAGTTATTTGGAGGTTGCCTTTTGGCAGTAGAATTTATTATGGGAATATAAGATACAAAGTTTGAGAGTGAAAAGAATTTGTTAGAGAATATTTAAACAAAAGTTGTTGTGGTTTATCGATTAGAGCCAGGTATGTATTTCTTGGAGACTAGAGTTCGAATTCCAGCTTGTTCTTGTTTTCCTTTCCCTTATTTTTCTTCCCTTGGCAAAAATTCCTTGAACAACCACCATTCTTAGGTTAAATTCCTAAATTCTAGGAGTTGTAGTCTCTTATGATTTTTGAAGATAAAACTAGGTATATATCTATTGAATTTCTCCATTTGCAAAATTATCTTTCACAAATTTATTTACTCAAATGGTTAAGACTTTATCTAAAAAATAACATCCATATTCTTTATTTCAATATCTATCTAGGTATTAAATACCCTAGTCTAGCCACCGCCATGGAAATAAAATCTCCTAAAACCCAGTTTCCAAGATATTCTAATATATTTATCCTCTATAGTAATTTGTTATATATTTATCTTCTATTAAATCGTTGTTTAGCCCACCTAAAACTCCTCTAGAATTAAAATTAAAATTATAACTTTTATTTATCCTCTTAGCCACCATATTTGAAGGTTTTCTAACCCTAGTAAGACTCCTAATATATTTACAAGAACTCTCCTAAGATCTAGTGATAAAATCCTATCAAATTATTCTATCAATCATCATAAAAAACCAGAATTTTATTTACATAATACTCTCTCTTTTCTTTCTTAAATGCCACCAGTCTCTCTCTTTGTTGACTCTTATTTTCGGCCAATACAAGGAGAAAACTCTAGCTGCAATTTTCTTCTTCTTCTTTCCAAGTAGTTGAAACAACTAGGATTCTCCAAGATAACAGATAAAACCCTACCCAAAATCTAGGAGATTTAACCTAGGTTCTTTTTTATCTAACCTTTTAGATTAACTTGTTTTGATTAAACTCCAACTCTCCTAAACCTAACTATCATTTGACTACCACTACTACACACATGCGTGAGATCCTCAAACCAAAACATTCTACACCCAATTGCTTCAACCAAAACACAAAGCTCACCAAAAAAACTCTCTTCCTAGTTTTGGCCACCTAGCTTATCACAAGCAATTAGTCAATTTCCAAGATTTCTTGCACAACTAATAAGATACTAAATAACACTATTTTAATTACCAAATATAAGAGTCCAAAGTTTCTTCTTTGTGTAATATCTCTTCTTCCAAGACACCAAAACACCAAGAAAAGATCTTCGTTTTGGCTGACACACCCATATGCACTGTAAAACCATTTGAAGATTCTTTTCTTTATTTATTCAAACAAACTCTCTTTAAGGTAATTCTTTGATCCATAATCATCCCTTCTCTTTTTTTTTCTCCTTTTTTATTCATCATTAATGCCAAATAAGAGGACTCGATCTTCTATTTATCCTTCTACTGCACGGATCTCTATATTTCTGGACCAAGGTCTCATCTTTCCTTTTATTTGAGATTCACTCTAGGCTTAAGGAAGCAGTCTCTGATTGTAGCATTATCTTATTTGCTTGTTCTTTTGAGATAATTTGAGATGCTCAACTTTTGTAGCCTTGTAAGTGATACGGGTACCTGATCTATGTGCTATTGTTATAAGAATACTTATATAATGATTTTAGCACTATAAGCATGAACAGTTAGGGTCTGTGATTATGCTAGATGGATTATTAGTCTGAGCAATATTATACCTTGTGATATTAGATCTGGATCTATACTTGTAATGGATAAGATGTGATCTTCTGATTTAGTTGGGCATGTTTTGATAATTGTATGACCGTGGAGGATTGGAGTTTTTAGTTAGATGATTTTAGTAGTTTAAAAGAGATGAATGTTGATTTGTGTTTATGAGCATGCTATTAGGAGAATTTGATCATTGTTGATGGCTTGATTAGCTAAGTTTCTTGTGGTTTATTTTTATATAATTAGATCATGTAAGTATTAGATCATTATAAGAACAATAGTTGTTATGATAAGTTGATGTACATTTATGACAGGGGAATACATGGTCCAAGTTATGAGTCTGTTAATTGGGATATCTTTGTTGATTATTCTATGTTTTGTGAATGGAATCTGATTGTAGTATTTTATGATGCTATATAAGGCAAATAACTGAAGTTAAGGATCAGAGCGGTTGATTTTTTTTTTAATATAACTGAACCACTCCTAAGTAAGTCTTTACGTGAAACTGTGTTTTATACTGCTCATATTGCAAGTCACTTGTATTTTGATGCTAAAGGCATGTTGTGGTTATTTAAGTAGCAAACATAGTTTGTGTAACTAAAATGATTTGATCAAACAAGGTTTTCAATTAATCACTAGTTTTATTCACTAAATGTTTTCAAGCAAATTATTTTGTAAATATGCTTGCATGACCAAAGTGTTGTATATGGATATTAAGATTGATCCTTGAGTAGGATATTATCATTGAGTACTCAATAAGGGTAAGTTGCTAGGGCTAGCCTTTGAAATATAAGGTAAGTCTCTCAGTAGGTGGCCATTTTTGGGAGATGAGCTCTGCTTGGATATAACCCTGGTAAGTTAGGCCAGTCGAGCTACCACTTCAGTCTAGGTGGACTGTTATTCAAAATGGACAACCGGTAAGTTTAAGTGTAGAGATAGAGAAGTATCTCACCCAGTGGGTCGATCATCTGTATAGTGATGTAGGGTTTCGTGGAAAGGGTTATGAATCAAGGTTTCATAGTCAAATTACTTTGTTGATGAGTGGTTAAAGTTTATAAGAATTATTTTGATATGCTATTGTGCATTGCTATGGAAATATTATGACTTAATATTTTGGAAAAAAATGAGCTTTAATTTGCAAACTCGTTTTATCAAGTTTCCAAACGTGCGTACATGAAATACTTTGAATATCTTGAGCATACACATGACTTATTGAGATGTATTTCTCACTTCTTTCTTATATCATATTTTTAGGGTATCAACTATGAAGGTGGTGGTTCTCTTTTAGAGATTGGAATTTATTTTTATGTTTTGGGAACTTTCTGATTTATTTATTTTGGGATAATCGTGACTTGTATACGTTTTCTGATGTAATAGATTTAGACTTGTTATTTATTTATTTAGTTGTATCCTCTCTTAGTTTCTATTTTACTTCATTGTAAAGACCTCTAGTCCTTTGAACGGAGCGACATACCTACTCTTTTGGGTACGTAGATAGTAGGGTGTTACAGGCATGACGAAAACAAAAGGCTTCTAATTATGATCAACACCTAGGGAACACAATTCTTCTCAAACCATCAACAACAAACCCAAAACACTATCTCAATTCAAAATACAACACTAAGCCAACTATTCTCATCCACAACAATTTTCTACAAGCCCTTCCACGAATTCAATAAAAAGCCATTTTGTGAATTTGAAAACTTCCATTTCTTAAGCTTCTGAGCCACCAATCTTGAAAAATGCTTATCTTCTTGCCTTGATTTAGTGTTTTCACTCTATTAGAGCTCCAAGTATGTGCCAAAAATGAAAGCTTTTGTAAACTGGCTGTGGAAGACAATAGTGGAAATAAAAAATAAAGATAAGTTATTTTGAGTGAGAAGTTGAAGAAGATGAAGAAAAGGTTGAAGAATTTCAAAAAATTACAAAAAATATGATTACTTTGGCAAAGAAATTGAATGGGTAAAAAGAAGAGGAGGCGATGTTTGGAGAAAAGAAGAAGAAGAATAATAAGATGATGTAAAGAAGAAGAGGAAATAGGATGAAAAATTTAACAATTGTTGGTTTTTCTTTGTTGTTGGATGAGCCAATGTAGCACAGGCTTTTATGCCCGAGCAGCCTAGGCCAATTCAACAGCACTTAGACTCGATACCAGACACCCAAGGTCTTTTGACCTGGGTAGCCCAATCTAGTATGAATCTATTTTTTGTATTTTTTTATTAATTAATTACTATATATATATATATATATCCATAGATATAATGAAAATAACTATGAAAAATCTTTAAAAAGACTCTAGTATTTATAAAAATAAAATATAAAGAAAGCGAATTAAAGTGTCAATATGAATCACCAAAAGTACTCTAAAAGACAAACATAATCAAAAGGAAAATAAAGCATGCAAAAATAAAAATAAATCAATATTACAAATTGTCTAACTACGATAATAAATTAAAAAGGAATTACTGCTTCCCATGCTTATCTCACTGGTTACTTTCGGTGTTGCCTAGAAACGATGCACTTTACCTTTCAGAGATAAGCTTAGAGAGTTGTCCAAATTAGTTTTCCAAATTGAGAATAGAGGCTTCTTGGTTCCTCATGGATGCTTCAACTCCTTGAAAGCTTGTGTGTCTATAGAAGAGACCAACTTGGAAACTAGATCTTCAAGAGAGAGCTTTGTAGCAGATGGTGGAAAAGCACAATATTATAATGGTGCTTAAGGTCAGACAAATGAAAAGTATTGAGGAAGGGGTAGTCACACTTGTTCAGCTTATTCTATAAAAAGTTGGCGTATTCCCTCCATCCAGGATTGTATGTATTACTGTATTATTCTCTTATCTTATAGTCCCAATGAAGTCCAATTGCTCCATAGCTTACTTGTTAGTTTAATCCATGCTTTAGCATTCATAATTTGGGTGGCATCCCAAACAAAAGTCACAACACATGACTTGAGTTTGAGCTTGAGGGGGGACATTCACCTTCTCTATCTTTTTGGTAAGGGCCTCTAGCTTCACTTTCATTACTGCCATGACATCAATATTGTGAATCCCTTGTGTGCGTGCCCTAGGATTTGGATTCCCCAAAGAATTACTATTCATGACTATGTTTTCAATCAAATTTCATAGCTCTTTGGGAGTCTTCATTGCTGTAGAACTACCAAAAGACGCATCCAAAAGTTACTTAGTAGCAAAGTTTAAACCATTATGAAAAGTAAGCATTTAAAAACCTAAGAAGTAAGCATTTAAAAACCTAAGTCCAATCCATGGTGTGGATACTTCTTCCATCTTTCTCAATATTCATAGAGAGTCTCTAATTCTATTTGAACAATGAAGAAGATTCTTGAGTTTTCCTGTCCGAGTAGGAGGAACGAATTTCATGAGAAATTTCTCTGTAAGTTCATCCTAGGTGGTGATAGAGCTTGGATGGAGTGATGTTAGCCATGATTTTCCTCTATCACTCAAATTTTGCAATTTAAAATGCCAAATCAGCTCGCACAATATATACATTTAGACAAGTGCACCTATTGTGTAGTATAGAGTACAATGGCAAGTATCGAAAAACCTTTGGGAAAGATGGCAAGTACCCCCACTTCTTTCTTTTCTTGTTGTTTAGCTAATTGATTAAGTGGAAAAAGACTAACTAATTATACTAGGAAGCATATCAAGTTTACACACAAGGAAGAGTCATAAGGTCATCAAGGAAGTAGAAAAAAAGAGAAGGGCCATGTGATAGAAAGAATTTCCCCAATTAAATACCTCAAAGGAGAGTATAACTTGGATCAATCAATTCCAACTCATGACACCGGTGTGAGTTCAAAAGTTTATTTCACTCTCTCTCGAGTTATCAAATTCCTAATCCTTAGTTTAGTTAATTGGTATATCTACCTAATCAACCAAACCCTAAGGATGTATTAAATACTACTTGCAAACCCAAATTATTCGGATGCTATAAAATCTCTATCTCTGGACAATATCATAAACCATTTTATTATTTAGTCCTAATCTCCAATACCTCTCTCTCTCTCTCTCTCTCTCTCTCTCTCTCTCGATAATCAAGGATAATGAACATCAAGTTAGCTAAGTGGGTATTTAAGACCTTAACCCACCTCTTGAATTCATTAAGGAGAACAAATAATTGAAGGAAATCAATTAAAACCTAACTCAACCAACTCAACACAATAAAGCAAAATAATCAAATGCCATAGAAAGAACTTAATAGATCTAAGCAAATACAACATCGCAAAGCGTAAAATAGGGTACAACCCTCTACTACAACTAAAAATAAAGGATTAGCATAATATTAATAAGTTAGATTTACAAAAACTAGGGAAAGAAAAATTCATTGACAAGCTCTTCTCTTCATCTCTCTTGAAACCTTCTTACAACCTCTCCCTTTTCTCCTTGAATTCAAGCACCTCCTCTTCTTCTTGTGTGCAAACAATGCTCCCTAAGGTCCTTAGAGAAAAACAAAAGGTCCAAATTAAGTTGTTAGGCTTATAAAAGGCTTTATATAACTTTTAGCTCGTAGGTTTCTTCAACAAGCTGAAATATGAGCTTTGTACAAATATAGGTAGCCAAGGGTACTCCCAAGAACCCTGAGCTACCTAGTCTTTTCTTGCCCAACTAGGGACTAGGCAGCCTAGAGTGGTTGGGACCACTTGGCCCCGGGTGATCACAACTGTTGGATTTAGATTACGCAAATCAATTTACACACAGCAAAAAAATAAAATGAAATCCATGTAAAGGATCACTTGTATGTAATTAAACGGTTCAAGAGAAGGGAAAAAATTAATTACCTAAAAAATGCAGCTTTTAAAAATTTTCTTCCGTGTGAATCCCTTTCAAAAGTCAATCCAATTGAGCTACTAAATTCCAAGGATAGGATTTTCTCTAATATTGATTTAAACAAGGAGCACTCAAGAACAAATGAATTTTGTGCTAGGAAAATTCAACAGGGTGTTTGGGTTGGTTAAAAGAAGAAGAACAAAAGAAAACTAATTTTTCTTTTGTGATTTTCGGTTCTGACTAATCCAAATCACCACCATCGCAGCATATATGTATCAATATATATGTCCATGTAAATAGGAAACTAATTTCTTCAAGAAATGGAATTCTATATGTTGTAATTAGAATTGAAATTCTTCAAATTATAATATGGCCCATGAATTATAGTTAACTATAATTCGACCACAACAACTTCTTCTTTTTATAACTAGTCCCATAATGTTATCTAATAACATCTCGAGTACTTTATCATTTATTATGTGTGACTTGTTAGGTTTTTCTAGTCAATTGGCAGCTAATATGAATTGATTCATTCATAATAGAATTAATAATCTATTTAATAGAATTAATATTTATAATTAAGATTAAATTTATTAATTCTCTAATTAATAAATCTATATTCAGCAAATCATGAACGGTATCTAATAATATAACATGACCACTCAAAAGCCCAGAAAGTCAAGTAGCTTGACATAAACCTTTCAATAGTGAAGCGTCAGTGCAATAAATTCCTTTCACCACACAATATCTAATTTTGGTTTAGAGTATGCAATTAGTGCCAACTCCCTTCAAAATGTTAATTCATTCTAGCCCAAATATTTTAGTATTTGTTCCCGAAATGTATTACTCATCATGTGTATTAATTAAAACTATTTTCAATACATAGTTGCCTTGGCCAAGGACTTCTTGAATAATGATTCATACAAGTGGCATTGAGATATTCGTTCCTATTATTAGGAGTGGTGAATTTTTTATTGACCCTCTCAACTACTTTTGTTTACTTCACGTTGTATCTAATATCCATCTCATAGGCAGTCTTGTAAAGACTCCAGAGATTGGAATTAAAGTACAACGCTTAGCAAATAAAGTACCTTGGAGTTCTCAAATCTAAGTATATTTGCACATTTACTATAATAAGATTCTATCACTGGCACTAAATAGTTATCCATGTAATTATCTCATAGTCAGGTCATCCAATGTACTTGTTCAAGTAACAAGCATCCACGTCTTAACATTGAGTATTACAATACTCACAGACGTCAGAACCATCACTTGTTCAAATCAAGAGGTATAATATGTGCTAATATTAACTTATTAATGATGTCCTATGTCATTAATACTATGACTAGGGATAATTTAAGAACAAATACATTTTAGTATAGTAGGAACCTCACATCACGATTTCTATCATTATTTTCTTAACACAATATTGTACTTGAGACTTTATCTAGCAATTATATTTATATATAATTTGAAATAAAGAAATTGAACGATAAAGAATGCCTTTTTAATGATTTAATGTGCAAAATACATTGTATAAATGATTGCTTCTAAGGTACGATCCTAACAATCTCTTACTTGTACTAAACCTAATCATTTATGTATCTAATACCAAATGACTGAACATGACCATCGTATTTCTTTTGGGATAATGCCTTTGTAAGTGGATCAACTGTGTTCTGATCAGTGGAAACTCTCTCTATTTTTACATCTTTTCTATCAATGATATTTCTAATCAATTGATAGCGCTTAAGTACATGTTTAGATTGATGATGAGACTGTGGTTCCTTTGCTTGTACAGTGGCTCCTTTGTTTTTGTAATATAAGGGTCTTGGATCAACAGTGCTAGGTACCACACTTAGTTCTATAACAAACTTCTTGTTCAAAACTGCCTTCTTAGCTCCTTTGGAAGCTACTATGTATTCAGTTTCAGTGGTTGAGTTGGTAGTTGTATCTTATTTGGAAATTTTTTGAACTAACTGACCCACCTACAAAAGTGAGCACTTATCTTGATTGGGATTTATAATCATCCTTATCAGATTGGAAACTAGTATCGGTATACACTCTAATTAGCAAGTCATCATCTTCATATACCAAGAATAAATCTTTAGTTCTTCTCAAATACTTAAAGATATTTTTGATAGCCACCCAATAACCTTCTCCAGGATTAGATTAGTATCTGATTGTCAAACTAAGAGCATAAGATATATCATAGCATACATGATAGAACTAATTGTTGAAGCATATAGTATCTTATTCATGTGATCCCTTTCGTCTTGTGTCTTGGGACACATAAATTTTGAAAGGTTTACCCCATGGGTCATAGATAAGAATCCCTTTTTGGGTTAATCAATGCTAAACCTCTTTAGCACTTTGTCTATGTATGTGGATTGTGAAAGACCAAACAACCTTTTTAATTTATCTCCATAGATCTTTATTCCCAGAATATAGGTTGCATCTCCAAAGTCTTTCATGGAAAACTTCTTAGATAACCAAATCTTGACTGAATGTAGAATAGAGACATCATTTCCTATTAGTAACATGCAATCTACATATAATAATAGGAAAACAATTGAACTCCCACTAACCTTCTTGTACACATAAGGTTCATCCATGTTTTGTTTGAAACTGAATTCTTTAATTGTTTTATCAAAACGGATGTCCTAACTCCTAGAAGCTTACTTTAGTCCATAAATGAACCATTGCAGCTTACACAATTTAGTGTGATTCTTGGATGTGAAACCCTCAGGTTGTGTCATATACACTTCATCAGTCAGATTTCTATTAAAGAAAGCTATTTTCACATCCATTTGCCAAAACCTCATAATCATAATGAACGACAAGTGCTAGGACTATACTAATGGATTTTAGCATTGCTAGTGGTGAAAAAGTTTCGTCATAGTCATTACCGTGTTTCTGACAGTAACATTTTGCAACTAATCACGCTATATAGGTAATCAATTTACCATCCATGTCTATTTTCTTCTTGAAACCCCATTTGCATCCTATAGGTTTTATCCCTTCAAGTGGATCAACCAAAGTCCAAACTTGGTTGTCATAAATGGAATCTATTACTAATCTCATGGCTTCAAACCATTTGTCAGATTTTGAACTATTTAGTAGTTTTTTGTAAGTGGTAGGCTCATCTTCTTCTATGAGCGATATGTCATTGTGGTCAGTGATGAGAAATTCATATCTCTGAGGTGTCACACGTATCCCTACTTGACCTACAAGATTCTTGTGTATTAGATGGTTCATCTATTTTATCAATAGATTCGGGATCAAATGGTTGATTATTTATTTGTACTTCTTAAACTTCACTAAGTTTAATTTTGCTCTCACGATGTCCCTTAAGCATGAATTCATTTTCTAAGAAAATAACATGTCTTGAAACAAACATTTTGTTTTCAATAGGGAGATAGAAGTAATATCGATGAGATTCTCTTGGATATCCAACAAATAAACACTTGTTAGACTTATTCTTTAATTTGTCTAACTTTGTCCTCTTTATATAAGTAGGACAACCCCAAATTCTCATGTGAGTTAGCTTTGGTTTTTTACAAAAAAAAAAAAATAGTTGAAATGGAGTAGTGTTAACCATTTTTTTGGAGCTATATTTAAAATATAAACAGTAGTTTTTAATGCATATCCCCAAAACGATTTCAGTGGATCAGGAAAAACCATTATGGATCGAACCATATTTAATAAAGTTTGATTCTTTCTTTCAGATACACCATTATAATAGGGTGTATGTGGTGGAGTCCATTGAGATAATATCTCATTATCTCTAAAATAACTTAGAAACTCTTGGCTTAAGTATTCACCTTCTTGATCGAATCTTAGAGTTTTAATTCTCTTACCAAGTTGTTTCTCTACTTCATTTCTGAATTCTTTAAATTTGTTAAAGGCTTCAAATTTGTATTCATTAAATACGAAATGCCCAAATCGAAAATAATCATCAATGAAGGTAATAAAGTATTCATGATCCCCTCTTACTTGCAATGTTATTGATCCACATACATCAGTATGTATTAGTTTCAATAATTTCTTAGCCCTTTTCCCTTTTCTTGGAAAAAAGAGATTTTAGTCATTTTCCTAGTACGCAAGATTCACAAATTTTATATGATTCAAAATCAAATGAGCCTAAGTCACCACACTTATGTAACTTAGAAATGCAATTCTCATTTATATGGCCTAGACGACAATGCCATAAGTAAGATGGGTTTATGTTATCTTTTCTTGGCCTTTTATTGTTTATATTGAGAACTTGATTTTCTATTTTTAGAATATATAAATCATTCATCAAAATTGCAGTACCATAATGGATATCCTTTAATGAAAAATAATAACTTTTATTCTTAAAATTTAAATGAAATCTAAGCAAATCTAAACAAGCAATAGAGATAATGTTTTTAAGTAAAACTGGTACCTAATAATAATTTTATAGTTCTAGAATTAATCCAAAAGGCAGGTGTAGATAATAAGTTCCCACGATAAGTGCAACAACCTTTACACCATTTGTTGTATGAAGGTCCACACCACCTTTCTCCAGCTTCCTTCTATTTGTAAATTATTGCACAAATGATATCCACTCCAGTATCCAATACCTTAATCTCATTATTAAATGTAGTATTAATCTAATCAAAAGCACACCAGGAGTGGAAGTAAAAGTGCTTGTAAGCTTCTCCTTTTGCTTCTTTTCTTTAATAGTCTCCAAGTAGCTTTTGCAGTTGTGCCTCCAATGGCCCATTTTCCCACAATGGTGACATGGGCCTTTGGTAGCTCTCTTCTTCTTTCTTACACCACCTTTAGGTTTAGTTAGATTCTTCTTTTTCTTTTTAGAAAATATTTCCTTTTAGAAGAAGAATAAACCAACAAGACTGCATTATTTTCTTTTTTCATAGAAGACTCTACAATCTTAAGAAGGTTGATCAACTTAGGTAGTGTAGCCTCAATCTTATTTATCTGGTAGTTCATCAAAAATTGTAAAAAACTAGCTGGCAAAGATTGAAGACTTAAGTCTATACTTAATTCGTGATCCATGGTGAACCCAAGTGATCCAAGTTTCTCAATTAGAGCATGCATCTTAAGTCCATGAGTGGCTATCGAAGCACTTTCTACTATTTTAGAATGAAATAACTACTTAGATATCTCATATCTTTCTATCCTTGCTTGTTTATCAAAAAGCTTTCTTAGATGGAAGATAATAGAATGAGCATCTATATGCTTATGCGGTTTTTGAAACTCAGTGGTCATTTACACCAGTATGATACAAGATATTGTGTTACTGTCCTCTTTATGCTTCTTATGAACTTCATGCTCTTCAGTAAGAGCATCATCAGCTGGTAGTGGTAGAACTAGAGCATATAACATGTAAAACAACTTTTCTAATTTGAGAATGATTCTTAAATTTCTATATCAGTTTAAGAAGTTTAATTCAGTGAGTTTGTTTATTTCCAAAATGTTACGTAAGTTCAAATTTGTTGGCATGATGCAAATGACCTAGATGAAAGATAAGAGACATTAGACTATATATATGCATATGAAATGCATTTAATTAGGTCTTTAATTAAACACGTATTTAACCCACTATTTTCTTCAAATCAATAGCCCTCACAATTGGCTCAGAAAAGCTCGTTGGAAACTTTCCTAGCGATCCAGTATCCAAATTCTTTAAAAATGACCTTGGATACGCCCAACAAACCATTTTTAAGTTTAATGGAAGGTATCCAATACCAATTATATCAAATGTAAATACTAGATCATTAGGTGATTAACTTCTTTTAATCTTAAAGCACTTAGTGCTACCCCAACTTAGCCTCTAATATTCTTTATACTTAGGTATGCCCAACCAAGATAAAGATATTAGTTAAATATAACCCATTAATCAAGAATCATATTCTATAACTTGAACATGTTCCATGTCAAGTAAGCTTAGGTATGTCCAACAACCTAATATCAAAAAAGAACTATTGTTCTTGCTATATTAATGGAAAGCTTTAGATTTAATATTGTTTGAGAGATTTTAATTATTTAATTAACAGTCTCATCCTTTAGCATGCAAAATATCAACACTTTAACATATTTGTAATAGACTCAATTACATGGCTTGGTTAGGATTTTTCTAGATTAATTTTCTTGAGTCAAGAAGGAAATTAATTTTGATCAAAACCTATATGTTCATGCATGTTTTGAGAAGAAAGTCTTACTATCTTCTTGCCTTGCCTTGGTCACCTTCTCCAAAAATTCATAAAATAATTTCTAATCTCTTTATTTAACCTATGTAATCTAATTACATAAATTCCTAATGAAGAAATGCCCAGTTACATTCAAGGGGAATAAGATGAGAAGAAAAACTACAAAAGAATTACAGAGAAATGCAGGACATGCAAGATCTATTTTTTTTCAAAACACAGTGATAAAATGTATGACACAATTTAAATTAATCAAATTAATTTGGTCTAAATCCATAACCAATCCAACATTCTTAAAAAATATTAAGTAAAAATAATTATACGTAAAATATTAAATTCTAAAATCATTATTTTAAAATTTTAATTAATTAATCCCAAAATCAAATTTTGGGAAAAAAATCTTGGAGGTCCTATTGAAATAAAAATATTTTAGTGGGTCCTTGAAGAAAAACTAGTAAAATCGACAGTCAAAATGTGAGGATTGAAACTAATTTTTTTTTTAATATATTGATTCCTTGATCAAGGAAACAATTTCGAAGCACATGCGCACTCACATGGCCATGCGTGGCTATGACATAGCCACGCATAGAGTTTCAATAATTTTTTTAATAATAATAATAATAATAATAATAATAATAATAATAATAATAATAATAATAATAATAATAATAATAATAATAATAATGTTATAAAATTTGGGTAGTGTTAAAATAAAATCTACACACTACACACTAAAAAAACTCTAACTATTTTTTTTGCACAAGAATTTCTTCATACTTCTCTCTTTCTTTTTCTCACAATTCTTTTACAAAATAATGGTGTATTTCAAGCTTAGAGAATAGCTCTATTTATAGAGCTCTTAATTAGTGGAATACATCATCTTCCACTAATCTTAATTAGTGGTGTTTGTAGGATTTCTAAATTAATTAAACAGATTAAACGCAGCAGAAAATAGCAAGAAATCTAAGCCATGGATCACGGGTTTGCAGTAGAAACGGGAAAAAGAGAAGATCACGATTATTACCTCTTGAAGCCAGAATTTAAATTTTTCCTGTTCCAAGAACGCATGCGCGATCCAGATCACAAAACCGGTTCACAGCAGCTCAACTGAAGTCCAAGAAAGAACTCCCTCTAATGATAATCCACACAAGGTCGAACGCTCACAATCTCACAATTCTATGCTAGTAGAACTTAGGAGGCTAGGGTTTGATTAATAAGAGAGAGACGGCTAGGGTTTGATCAAGAGAGAGGCAGATAAACGGGTTCTCTGTTATTGCGTGATATAGTCTGTGTCTCTTACCCTAAGGAAACCGTTTCCTTATATTTATAGATTTATAATTACCGTAAATTGTAACTTAGTCCTTCAATGTCCAATTGTCAACAAATTGGTCCTTGAAGTTTACTTAATTACAATTAGGTCCCATGAATTATACCAAACTTATAATTCACCTATAAATATATTCCCTTCTCTTAATTAACCCCACAATATTATCAAATAATATATTTGAGCATTCAAACCTTTATTGTGTGTGACCTATTAGGTTTCCTGGTCTTATTGGTAGTATAATACGAATTAATTCTAACAATATTAGAATTAATAATCCTTAATAAAATAAAGGATTAAATTTATTAATTCTTTAATTAATAAATCCATATTTAGCATATCAAGAGCGACATCTAGCAATGACTCTTGACCACCCAAAAGTCCAAAGAGTCAAGTGGCTTGACATGAACCTTTCAATAGCAAATTATCAGTGCAATAAACTCCTTTCACCATACAATATCTCATTCGGTCTAGAGCATGGAATTAGTGCCAACTCCCTCCAGAATATTATTAATTCTGGCCCGAATATTTTAGTACTTGTTCAAGAAATCCATTACTCGATATGTGTATAAATTGGAACCATTTCCATCACATAGTCGCCTTGGCCAAGGACTTCATGAGTAATGATTTCTACAAGTGGCCTTGAGATATACTCTCCTACTATTAGGAGTGGTGAATCCTTTATTGAATTTCTCAACTACTTTCATTTACTTTACGTTGTACCCAATATCCATCCCTTAGGCAGTCCTAGATAAGACTCCAAAGATTAGAATCAAAGTACAACGCTCGTTAAACAAAGTACTTTGGAGATCTCAAGTCTAAGGATACTTGCACACTTGCTATAATGAGATTCTATCACTGGCACTAAATAGTTATCCAAGTGATTATCTCGTAGCTAGGTCATCCAATGAACTTGTTCCAAAACAAGCATCCACACGTTAATCCTGAGTATCCCAATACTCACGGATATGAGAACCATCGCTTGATTCAATCAAGAGATATAACATGTGCCAGTCTTGGTGTATTAATAATGTCCCATCTTATTAATACTATGACTGGGGATTATTTAAGTACAAACACTGCATAGTGTAGTAGGAATATCACATCATGATCTCTATCATGATTTCCTTAATACTGTGTTGTACTAGGGACTTTATCTAACTGTTTGTATACATATTTAGATATAACAATCAAACTAAAAGATAAAGAATGCCTCTTATTAATTTAATATGCAATATACATGGTACACGTGATTGCCTCTAGAGCACAACACTAACAGTGCCTCTACTAAATGGTGGATATCCATAAAAATTCATAATTAGTGGAGCTTCCACTAATTCCCTAATAATTCATATAAATTCATAATTAGTGGAGCTTTCACTAATTTAACTAATTTGCAACACTCCCCCTTGGATGTCCATCTATTACATAAAGAATATGTCTTGTTAAAACCTTACTAGATAAAAACCCAGTAAGAAAAAAAAATCTAGTGAAAGAAAAAAAGTATACTATTCGATATGTCTGTTTATTACTCCCCCTAATAAGATGATTCCTTTAAATCTTTGAACTGACGCATACCAATTTTATATCTCAACTTCTCAAATGTTGTAGTCGGTAAAGTCTTTGTGAAAATATCTGCGAGGTTGTCACATGACCGAATTTGTAGCATATCAATTTCACCTTTCTTCTAGAGTTCATGAGTAAAGAAGAATTTTGGTGAAATATGTTTTGTCCAATCTCCTTTAATATATCCTCCTCGTAATTGAGCTATACAAGCTGCATTATCTTCATTAAGAGGAGTTGGAATATCTCTGATAGATGATAATCCACAACTTTCTCGAATATAATGAATCATTGATCTTAACCATATATATTCTCGACTTGCTTCATGAATGACTATAATTTTAGTATGATTTGAAGAAGTAGCTGCTATAGATTGCTTTGTAGAACACCATGATATAGTAGTATTTCCACATGTAAAGAGATAGCCCGTTTGAGAACGTGCTTTATGTGGATCAGATAAATAACCAGCATATGCATAACCTATCAATGTTGGACTAGTTTTATTTGAATAAAATAATCTGAGATCTATTGTACCTTGGAGATATCGAAGGACTTGTTTAATTCCATTCCAATGTTGTCGTGTTGGTGAATAACTAAATCTTACTAATAAATTGACAGCAAAGGCAATATTAGGTCGTGTATTATTAGTAAGATACATCAATACACCAATTGCACTGAGATATGGTACTTCAGGACCAAGGAGTTCTTCATCATCTTCTTGAGGTCGGAAAGGATCTTTATTCACATCTAATGACTAGACGATTATTAGAATACTCAATGGATATGCTTTGTCAATGTAAAATCTTTTTAGAACTTTTGTTTTATATGTTGATTGATGAATAAATGTTCCATTTTCCAAATGTTTAATTTGTAAATCAAGGCAAAATTTGGTTTTACTAAAATCCTTGATTTCGAATTCTCTTTTTAAATAATCAATTGTTTCTTGGAGCTCTTCAGGAGTTCCAATAAGATTAATATCATCAACATACATAGCTAATATCACAAATTTAGAACCAGACTTCTTAATAAAAACACATGGACATACCTAGTCATTTTTAAATCCCGCTTTCAATAAATATTCACTAAGACGATTGAACCATATACGCCCAGATTGCTTCAAGCCATATAATGATTTCTGCAACTTGATGGAGTAATTTTCATGAGGTTAATGTTTATATGCTTCAGGCATATGAAATCCTTCGGGGATTTTCATGTAAACATCATTTTATAAATTTTCATACAAGTAAGCAGTGACAACATCTAATAGGCGCATATCTATCTTTTCATATACTGCCAAACTAATAAGATATCGGAGTGTAATAGCATCAACAACAGGAGAATAAGTTTCATCATAATCAATACCTGGTCTTTGTGAAAAACCTTGGGCTACCAACCGTGCTTTATAGTGTACGATTTCATTATTTTCATTACGCTTTAGCACAAATATCCATTTGTAGCCAACAGGTTTTACACCTTCTGGTGTTCGAACTGCAGGTCTAAAGACTTCATATTTTGTTAGTGCATTTAACTCCGATTGAATCGCATCTTTCCATTGTAGCCAATCATTTCTATGCCGACGTTCATCAACTGATATTGGTTCAGGATCATCACTATCCTATATAACATCAAGAAATATATTGTATGCAAACATATTATCAATAATTGTTTCTATCCGATTCCAACTTCTATCGAAAGTGGTATAATTGATAGAAATTTCGGAGTTACTTTCATCAACTTCTGGTTCTTTATCATCAGTTTTCTCTTGGTCTTTATTATTATTTTCCTCAATATGATCTTCTGGATCATTTAATCCTCTTTTCTTTCGAGGATTTTTATCTATAGAACCAAAAGGTCGGCCACGCTTCTGGCGTGCTTTTGACTCAGCAGCTATAGGTATAATCTTTTGTTCTGCTAGAACTTTAATTCGAATAGGAGTATTTATAGTTGGAATATGCGATTTTGTAACTCTTCTAGAGTCAACAAAAGCATCTGGTATTTGATTTGCAATACTTTGCAAATGAATTATCTTTTGAACTTCAAGTTTAGATGCGCTTGTACGCGGATCAAGATAATTTAATGATGTTGTCCAAGAAAGATCTTTCTTATGCTGTTTATGTTCTCCCCCTAATTTAGGGAATAATGATTCATCAAAATGACAATCAGCAAATCTTGTTGTGAATACATCTCCTATTAGGGGTTCAATATACCTGATAATAGAGGGAAAATCATATCCAACGTATATCTTCTTTCTTCTTTGAGGACCCATCTTTATACGTTGGTTTGGTGCAATTGGAACATATACAGCACACTCAAAAATTCTTAAATAAGCAATATTTAGTTATGAACCAAAAGCCAATTGCAAAGAAGAGAATTTATGATAACTAGTTGGCCTTATACGTACAAGTGCTGCAACATGTAAAATAGCATGTCCCCAGGCAGATGTTGGGAGATTCAGCAAGACCATTTTGTGTATAAACATGAGCTACAGGATACTCAACATTAATGCCAATTGACATGCAATATGCATCAAAAGCATGTGATGAAAATTCACCAACATTATCCAAACAGATATTTTTAATGTGATGGTCAAGAAATTGTGCTCGTAATTTAATTATTTGAGTAAGTAATCTCGCAAACGCTAGGTTACGAGTAGATAATAAACACACATGTGATCATCGGGATGATGCATCAATTAAGACCATAAAAAAATTTGAACGGTCCACATGGTGGATCAATCGGTCCACAAATGTCTCCGTGAATCCGTTCAAGAAATGTAGGACTTTCAGCTCCTACTTTTACTGGTAATGGTCTAACAATTAATTTTCCTAGGGAACATGCAACATATGAGAATTTTTCAAATGTCAATATCTTTTTATTTTTCAATGGATGACCATGTGTATTTTCAATTATTCTTCTCATCATGGTAGATCCCGGATGACACAACCGATCATGCCAAATGCTAAAAGTAGTAGGATCAGTAAACTTCTGATTTACGAGATGATAAATTTCAATTGTATGTATTTTTACAAAATATAGGCCAGTAGAAAAAGACGGCAGTTTTTCTAATACAAATTTATTATCGAAATTAATTTGAGTAATATAAAGATATTCAATACCATTTTCCTCATTTGTTTCAACATGATACCCATTTCTGTGGATATCTTTAAAACTCAATAAATTTCTTCTGAATTTTGAGGAAAATAGTGCCTTATTAATAGTAATAATTATTCCTTCAAGTAGCAATATACTAGCTCTTCCAGAGCCTTCAATCACATTTGTACTATCGTTTATTGTATAAATATTTATTTCTCCAATTTTGAGATAAGAAAAATATTTCTCATTTTTGAGTATGGTGTGTGTAGTTTCACTATCAATAATACATACATCATCATTAACAATAGCCATCTGAACAAAAAATATATATATGCAAATATAAATATTATTATAATATAATGAAAAGTCAAACATATCAGGGTGAGGCATTAATTTTTCTGGACACTGTCATCACCAATTAAATGGTCTATCCTACCGTCTGGGTGTTCAAAAAAATCCGATACATCCATATGGGTAATATTGATATTAAGATCTTCAGGATCAATATCATCATCCTCAGTATTATTTACTGGATGTTGAGAAAAATTTGCTTCAACATTTTTATTATTCTTTTTCAGTGAAGCTTGATATAACTCCACTAAATGCTTGGCCGTACGACAGTTACCTGACCAATGACCTTTCATGCCATATCTATAACATGTATTCTCATACTTTTCTTCCATTTCTTTCTCTTTTGCTTTTCCCTTCTGATCTTTTATGTTCCACTTTAAGTGTTCAGTATTTCTCACAACTTGATTATGACTATGATAAGGAAAATATCAAGCATGTCCACGACCATAACTACGACCACGGCCACGACTATGACCACAATTATAACGATGGCTTCTGCTAGAGCCAACAGCATTCACTTCTGGGAGTGCTATTGAGTCAGTTAGTCTGACTTCATGATTTCTCAATAATAACTCATTATTTTTCTCTGCAATGAGGAGGGTAGTAATTAAATCTGTAAATTTTGTATACCATTTTTTTGCGATATTGTTGCTGTAGGACAATATTCGAGGCATGAAAGGTGGAGAATGTTTTCTCCAGCATATCATTATCAGTAACTTTTTTTCCACATAATTTTAACTGAGAAGTAACTTTATACATTGCGGAGCTATATTCATTCACGATTTTAAAATCTTGCAACCTCAGGTGCAACCATTCATACCGTGCAGTGGGTAGTACGACCATCTTCAGGTGGTCAAATCTTTCTTTTAAATTTACCCACAGAACATATGGATCTTTTTCGATAAGATATTCTATTTTCAAATTTTTATCAATATGACGACGAATAAAAATCAAAGCTTTAGCCTTTTGCTGTGCAGATGCACTATTGTTTTCTTGAATAGTTTCACTAAAGCCTTCAGTATTTAGATGCATTTCCGCACCGAGAACCTATGACATATAATTTTTTCCAGTAATATCAAGGGCTACTAATTCGAGTTTAGCCAGGTTAGCCATATGGATCAATAAATGTGTACCTGTCTTCTGGTTTGTGTAACGGTAGTCTTCTGGTTTTTGTAACGGCAGAGACTCGTGCTGATAATGTGTTATAAAATTTAGGTAGTGTTAGAATAAAATCTACACACTACACACAAAGAAAACTCTAACTTTTTTTTTTGCACAAGAATTTCTTCAAACTTCTCTCTTTCTTTTTCTCACAATTTTCTCACAATTCTTTCACAAAAATGATGTTGTATTTCAAGCTTAGAGAATAGCTCTATTTATAGAGCTCTTAATTAGTGGAATACATCATCTTCCACTAATCTTAATTAGTGGTGTCTCTACTAAATGGTGGACATCCATAAAAATTCATAATTAGTGGAGCTTCCACTAATTCAACATATTTACAATAATAATAATAATAATAATAATAACAACAACAACAACAACAATAATAGGGACAAGCCTGGAGAGGATGCACCTCATCCTCTCATGGCTATGTTTTAGGAAACAGTTTCCTATTTGCAAAGAAATTCCCCAATTGCAATTGGAGAATTCAATAATGCCATCCACCACTTTTTCAATTTCGTTCACCAATTCGAAACTATTTCCAATTTGGAAATAATTGGAAATTGGACATTGGAAACAATTGCAATGTTGTTGTTGTTGTTGTTGTTTTTTTTTTTTTTTTGCTTTTTTTTTCTGGTTAAAACGGTTTCTGCAGACTACACATTCGGAATTTTTTCTCTTTCGGAATTTTCTTTTCCGTTGTTTCCTTTTAGGTTTCAATTTCCTTAACGAATTTCAGGAAACAAAGTTTCGATTTTTTTTTCTTTTCGTAGAAACAATTTCTATAAATTAAAAGGAAACAATTTCTATTGCTCATATTCCTTAACAAATCTAAGGAACAAAAAGCTACAATTTCCTTTTCCTTCAAACTTCCGTATAGAAACAAATTTTGTGGATTTTTAAAAAATAATTTTTATAATTTACTGAAGCCAATTTTAGTAATTAATATGTGCATATATATACATACACACACATGCGTGTGCGCATGTGCGCACACACACACACACAAACATATATATATATATATATATATATATATATATAACCCACTAAAATATTTTTTTCTAAAATAAAATTTTACATGAAACAATTTTCATAGACCTAAATATAATTTTGAAACTATTTCAAATTTTAAAATATTTATGAAATAGTTTCATAACGTCAAATTTATTTTGAAATAGTTTCAAAATAACAATAAAATTCATAAAACACATATGAGATGACTTTGATACCACTGTTAGATTCCGATAATGCAAACCAATTTATATGTAGTGGAAAAATAAAACGAAATCCATGCAAAGGATCATTCGTATGTAATTAAACGGTTCAAGAGAAGGGAAGAAAAATTAATTAGCTAAAAAACGTAGCTTTTAAATTTTTTCTTCCGTACAAATCCCCTTCAAAAGTCAATCTAATCAAGCCACCAAATTTCAAGGATAGGAATTTCTCTAATATTGATCCACAAAAGAAGCACTCAAGAACAATTGAATTTTGTGCTAGCAAAATTCGAAAGGGAGCTTAGGTTGGTTCAAAGAAGAAGAACAAAAGAAAAGTAATTTTTTTTTTTCAATTTTCGGTTCTAACTAATCTAAATCTCCACCATCGCAACATACATACATACATACATACATACATACATACATACATACATACATACATACATACATACATACATACATACATACATACATACATACATACATACATACATACATACATACATACATACATACATACATACATACATACATACATACGTCCACGTGAATAGGAAACCAATTCTTTCAAGAATTGGAATTCTACATGTTGTAATTAGAATTGAAATTCTTCTAATTACAATATGGCCCATGAATTATAATTAAATATAATTTGACCTCAACTTCTTCATTTCATAACTAACCTCATAATGTTATCTAATAACATCTTAAGTACTTTATCATTTATTGTGTGTGACCTATTTGGGTTTTCTAGTCAATTGGTAGCTAATATGAATTAATTCTATCATAATAGAATTAATAATCTGTTTATAATTAGAATTAATTTATTAATTCTAATTAGAATTAAATTTATTAATTCTCTAATTAATAAATCCATATTCAGAAGATCATGAGCGATATCTAGCAACACATCATGACCACTAAAAAGTCCAGAAAGTCAAGTGGCTTGACATGAACCTTTCAATAGCGAAACGTCAGTGCAATAAACTCCTTTCACCACACAATATCTCATTCGGTTTAGAGTATGAAATTAGTGCTAACTCCCTCCAAAATATTAATTAATTCTAACCCAAATATTTTAGTACTTGTTCCCAGAATCCATTACTTATCATGTGTATTAATTGGAACTATTTCCATCACAAAGTCGCCTTAGCCAAAAACTTTATAAGTAATGATTCCTACAATTGGCCTTGAGATATTTGCTCCTACTATTAGGACTGGTCAATCCTTTATTGACCCTCTCAATTACTTTTATTTACTTCACATTATACCTAATGTCCATCCCATAGAAGGTCTTGATTGGAATCAAAATAGAACGCTTAGCAAACAAAGTACCTTAGAGTTCTCAAGTCTAAGTATACTTGTACATTTGCTATAATGAGATTCTATCAATGGCACCAGATAGTTATTTTTGTAATTATTTCATAGTTTGGTCATCTAATGTACTTGTTCAAGTAACAAGCATCTACGTATTAACTTTGAGTATCACAATACTCACAAACGTGAGAATCACCGCTTGGTCAAATCAAGAAGTATAACACGTGCTAATCTTAATGCATTAATGATATCTTATCTCATTAATACTATGACTAGAGATAATTTAAGAACAAACACATTCTAGTGTAGTAGGAATCTCACATCACAATCTCTATTATGATTTCCTTAACACAATTTGTACTTGAGACTTTATCTAACAGTTTTGCATACATAAACATATGAAATAAAGAAATTGAAAGATAAAAAATGCCTTTTTATTAATTTAATGTGCAAAATACATTGTATAAATAAATGATTACTTCTAGGGCACAATCCTAACAACAACCACCTTGGGTTGCCTTGTTTCTAGCTGCTTCTTTTTTCTCCTCTTTTTGCTAGCCTAGGGAGCCCATGGTAGTTCAGACTACCCTAGGCTGCCTTAGTATTCGAAAATTTCATCCCTTTGCTCTACTTTTCATCTCTTTTTGTGAAACCCCAATCAAAACCAACCTTAGAGTAAGGGGGTTGTGATGCATATCATAATTTATTGCATGTTTAAATATATTTTTAAATGATTTTCTATGCTTTGGATTTGAGTTTTATTGTCTCGAAGGCTTGGTTGTGAGTATTGCTTAAGAAGGGCAAAATAGTAATTTTTGCTTGAGGTAGAAAAAGGGAGACAACTTGAGGATTGAATAAGAAAATATTTTTTTGAGGGAAAATAAGAACAAGAGTTGTTGTAGTTTAGTGGTTAGAGCCTTAGAATTAATTTTTGAGGTCTTGGGTTCAAATTCCATCATAGGAGCTTTAGCTTGTTAAATATTTCTTTTTGTTTGGGAAGTATCATTTTCGGCCTTAGTGGTGTTTGGAGTAGGGTAGAGATGTTGTCCTATGAGAGGCATGATAGGAGTCTTCAAATCCTATTCATTTGTTCTACACAAAACTCCTAAGAGGAATTCATTTCCTCTTGATCCTTAATTTTCCTATTTCTCAATTCATTAATTTGTTCAAATTGTTCTAGCCAATTTCTTTCCAGAAATTCTAGTGAAGTGTTGTGGCTTTTTAGAATCAAAATGTCTTAGTGGAAGACATTTTATGGTCTGAAAATGTGGAGGAGATGTGAAAGATTCCAAGGGGTTAAATCCCTTTAGTGAACTTTCTAAAAATTCATTATAGCTAGGTTCATCTTCCTTCTTGGAATGAACTGAAATTTTTCAGCTACTTGTGCCTTCAAGTTGTTGAAACTCTTAGCTAATATTCCCTCCTAAATGCTGCCAGAAAAATGGCCTTTTGGATCAGCTTGAAACTTGAATTTCTCTGACCATTTTTGGACTACACAAAGTTGGTGCAAAACCAGAAAAATCCCTGGGCAAATTGCAGCATTGGAGGTCTGAAACCAAGTTGTTTTCTTCCAGTTTTTGTTCAGCACCTTAGCCATGTTTTTCTTCCACGAAGAAGGTTGGAAATCAGCCTTGAAAACCCCTGAAACTCATCTTCAAACTCCTTGCAAACTGGCTGGAAAAGGGCAGCTGAAAACTGCCCAGAAAATTCCAACAAGCAGCGAAATTCTGTTCAGGAATTTTCCATCTTTGTTTCCTAATTCTACCCTAGCCGAAACTCCATCCTTTTTCTGCATAAACCACCCTTAAACCTTCAGTAATTGAGCTCCATTATCCCTCTCAAGATTCTGTATGAAAATCCAGTCATGGCTGCCTAAAAGATTTCCAAAAAAATTCTGCAATCATGCCTTGATTAGGATACCAAAATTTCAGCCACCATGATTTAACAACTTTCCATAAAATATACACTAAACTACCAGACCTTCCCTTCACCATTACACTAATTATTTTCGGCCACCTTAAGCCTCCCTCAACCAGCATTCATCTAGCTGAAACACTGCCCAGCAATTCAGCCATGGCAGACGTTCAAAAGATCTCCCATAATCAAAAGTATTCTTGAATATTTAGTTTCCAAATTTGCTTCCTAAAAATATTCTTCAAGGATTCCAACAACTAGCCTTTTCTTTTCCCTTCCAAACCAGAGAAATATCTCCCTAAACCCTACAGAAATTCGGCCAGCCCTAATCTCTTTAGAATTTTGGCAGCCCTCATCCAAAAACTCTTTATTCCCTTCAACCTTCAAGAACATACAACACACCAAGAACACCTACTTCTTCCTTGCACTTAATACCTATCCAAATCCCTTCAAACTACTTCTAAAAAGTCCAGAATTCATCTACTCACTGCCGTAAGTCCATCAACACCATTCTTAACATCAAACTCCAAAATTCAACTTGCTAGTTTGGATAAAAAACCAGAAATTTTGTGAAGGCTCAAGAACACCATCAAGGTAGGTTTGTTCTAACAACTCCATCTTCTCTAATTGTGATCTCTAATGAATATATATATGAATAAACCCACTAATGGTCTCTCTCTCGCACACTCTCTCTCCCCTTCTCTCTCTTTCCCTTGGCCGAATCTCTCTCCTCCTTGGCCGGATGGGTTCTTCTCCAATGGTCATGCTTCCTTCACCTTCTTTGGTCGGATTTAGACATCTAGGAGTTGAGACTTATTCAAAACTCCTTCAAGGGAATTCATCAAGCAAGTAAGATTTCTTTTAACCCTTCTTTTAATTCTAGATTCATGTCTCTAGGATGATGTTGATAGAAGGTGGATTGTGGATAGGATTTGAGTATGTATTGTTGAGATTGAAGCATGAATATATGTATGAATATGAAGGAGATGGGATTTATGCATGGATGGTTAAGTTTGCAGCTTTCCGATTGAGAGGACCAGCTCGAGCGTGGTGGCAGCAGGTCCAAGATGACTTGGAGATGGACGAGCAGGAATGGACATGGTCCAACTTCGTGGAAGCCTTCTGGGTGGAGTACATTCCACAGTGGATTGTGGAGAAGTGAGAGGACGAATTCCAGAATCTGAGGCAGGGAAGTATGTCGGTAGCCCAGTACGCGGCCCGGTTCACTCGGTTGTCCAAGTACTGCAAGCGATTGGTGGACACCGAGCAGAATAGGACGAGGCAATTCATCAAGGGGCTGAGACCGGAGTTGAGGAGAGCATTGACACCTGCCCCGCCGACAACCTATTCGGGGGCTGTAGACGCAGCTACTCGGACGGAAAATGAGGATCGCAGCAAGATGGCAGTAAAACCCTTCCAGCTACCGAGATAGCAGCAAGGACAATTCCCTAGACCATAACCCCATAAAATCCCCGCCAACCACCAATGGCAGAACTGGGGGAAGCAAGCCTATACAGCACCGAGTGGACCTGCCCCGAATCTCCCATCATGCAAGAAATGTGGAAGAAAAGGCCACACCGAGAGGAATTATTGGCCCAAGGGTGGTGAGAGAAAGTGCTATCACTGTGGCGACCCGAACCACCTAAGGAACACCTGCCCCAAATTGCACCGAGTCAGGCAAGGAAACCCGGCTTAGAACCCAAGGCCCAACTGAGCCAACCCCACGAGAGCATCCGGGAGTGGAGCGCCAAAGCCGCAAGTGAAGGCCAAGGTGTTCGCTTTCAACAGAGAGGAAGTTGGGTCTGATGCAGCGGTGGTGGAAGGTACGTTCACTATTCAAGGACGTTCCGTTAATGCTTTGATTGATCCTGGTTCTACTCATTCTTATATAAACAAGTTGTGTGCATGTCATTTAAGTTGGGATGGAGTGGAGCTACCTTTCATTTTAGAGGTAAGCACACCTCTGGGGAAAATGGTGCAAGCGGATTGGCATGTAAAGGAGTGTAAAGTTAATATGGGGAGAGAAAGTTTGGAGGGGGATTTGATAGTGTTAGACATTGAGGATTATGACTTGATCTTGGGAATGGACTGGTTAGCCAAGCATGGGGCTAGGGTAGACCGTAAAAATAAGACAGTTCAGTTCGTTAGGCCAGGATGTGATGTATTAAAATTTAATGGCAAGAGGGTGAAAGAATGTAAGTGTTTGATTGCAGGGGCTAAAGCTCGAAAATTGTTAAAGCAAGGGTGTCAAGGGTACCTGGCTTACGTGATAAACAAGTCGAAGGACCAGTGCACTTTGGAAGACACGGAAGTAGTGAAGGATTTTCCCAATGTATTTCCGGCGGAGCTTGATTCTCTACCCCATAGCCGAGAAGTGGAATTCACCATCGACTTAGTTCTAGGAGCGAAACCAGTATCGCGGACTCCGTACCGAATGGCACCGGCAGAGTTGAAAGAGTAGTTGGAAGAGTTAGTGAGTCAAGGCAATATTAGGCCGAGCACGTCGCCCTGGGGAACGCCTGTGCTATTTGTAAAGAAGAAGGACAGAACTCTGAGGCTATGCATATACTACCGAGGGTTGAACAACTTGACGATCAAGAATAAATATCCCCTACCGTTGATTGACGAACTATTCGACCAGTTACAAGGATCCAGTTGCTACTCTAAGTTGGATCTGAGGTAAGGGTACTACCAGGTGTGGATAAGAGAGGATGATATTCCCAAGACACCCTTCAACACCAGATAAGAACACTACGAGTTCGTGGTGATGCCGTTCGGGGTGACTAACGCTCCAGCAGTATTCATGGACCTGATGCACCAAGTATTCTGACCTTATCTGGACAAGTTCGTGGTGGTCTTTATCGACGACATTTTGACTACTCCAAGAGTCCGGAGGAGCATGCAGAGCATCTGAAACTCGTACTGGAGAAGCTTCGGGAGCACAAGCTGCACGCCAAGTTCAGCAAGTGCGAATTTTGGATAGACAGTGTGGTATTCCTTGGCCATGTAGTGACCAAGGAGGGAATCAAGGTGGACTCGACAAAGGTTGAAGCGGTATCGGACTGGAAGCAGCCGGAGAGTATCACTGAGATCCGGAGTTTCTTGGGACTGGCTGGTTACTACTGAAGATTTATCAAAGGATTTTCGACACTTGCATCGCCAACGACCCGATTATTGCGAAAGGATGTTCCATTTGTGTGGAACGAGAAATGCGAGAAAATTTTTCATGAACTGAAGCGCAGACTGATGTCAGCATCGGTATTGAGTCTACCGGAGGAAGGGAAACCTTACACGCTATATACTGACGCTTCAAAAGAAGGACTGGAAGTAGTGTTGATGCAGGATCGAAAGGTGATTGCTTACACTTCTCGAAAGCTGATACCTCATGAAGTCAACTATCCCACTCAAGATTTGGAGCTGGCAGCTATAGTGTTTGCCCTAAAAAAATGGCGACACTACCTGTATGGAGCCGAATACGAGGTATTCACCGACCATAAGAGTCTGAAGTATATCTTCACCCAAAATGATCTGAACTTGAGGCAGCGAAGGTGGATGGAATTCTTAGAAGAATACCATTGCCCGATCAACTACCATCCCGGGAAGACCAATGTGGTGGCGGATGCCCTAAGTAAAAAAGTTGGGATGGCCAGGTCAAGGGTGCAGGAAATGCAAGCGGTGCAGGATGTGTTGGGCAGAAGGATGGAAGTGCAAGACAAAGGGATTATCATAAGCAATTTGAAGTTGGTGTTGAATTTGAGAAGGGAAATCGTGGAAGCTCAGCAAGGCAACGTCAAGTTTCAGCTTTTTAAGGACAATGAGCTAAAGCGGCTCGACAGTGAATTCCATCTAGACGAGACGGGAGTTCTACATTTCAGGGATCGGTTGTGTATACCCGGAGAGCAGCAATTAAAGGACCGAATTTTGGAAGAGCGCACAAGAGCAAGTACACCATTCATTCGGGGGAAGTCAAGATGTATCAGGACTTAAAGAGAGCCTATTGGTGGCCTAGACTGAAGTGAGATGGGGTTAAATATGTCTCGACCTGTCTCACCTACCGAAAAGTTAAAGCGGAGCATAAGAAGTCAGCGGGACTATTGCGGCCATTGCCAGTACCGGAACGGAAGTGGGAAGAGATGACTATGGATTTTGTCACCGGGCTTCCCATATCAAGGACTCAAAGATGAGTGTCCATGCACTCTACATTTGGCTTGCCATAATTAAATACTTTTCATCAATCAGGTTTTATGCAGGAGCTTACCTGATTCTTGCTCACAGTAAAAAGGTCTCCAACTGCTGACCTAACCCCTCATGGGCAAATACAAACCACAATCAAACTCAAGCCAAAATTCACTTTCTCAATTTAAACAACTCAACTTACTACTATCATGATCTTAGTGTCCCAAGCTTTAAGGCCAAACACTAAGTAAATAGGTTTATAAGCTAAGGATAATTTGATATTAATGTTTTGGGAAATAGGTACTAATAAGTTAAAGGTTTAAATATTACTAAGAAAATTTAGATTTTATTTGATGAAGAGTCTTAGGTGGTTTTTAGGAAAAATAATGATTTATTAATAATTTAGTTGTTAGAAAATAATTGATAACTAAAGTTAGTTGAAAATGAATTTTAATGAGCCTTGCTTGGAAAATAATAAATAAGTTTTAATAGGTTTTGATTAAAAGATAATAATTAAATTTTAATAATAAGTATTTTACTAACTATGATTATTTCAAAAAAAAAAAGGCTTTAGTTGATTACATTATTTTTATATAATATCGATATATTTTATTTTTCTATCAAAACTATTATTTATTTGACTAAAATATCCTTTATATATATAATAATCCAAATCCACCCTTCCTAGGGTTTTTTCAAAATTACTAGCAAAATCATATTATTAAATATTATATTCATGAAATAAAAATTAGCTTAGGGACAACTAGATCATGATCAGATTTCCATGGCTATTCACAAATCATGAACATATACAATCCTTCAATTCATGAAATCATCCAAGACAAGCAAACAAGCATAGATCTCAATTTATCAAGACATGATCTAACCCCTACTAGCATAAATATGATCATGGCTTCAACAATCCAACATGAATATAAATCATATTCACCAAATGTGTCATAATCTCTAGCATACTTAATCATGGAGGCATGTATTAAACCTCAAATAATCATACAATCAACCAAGATAATCCATCCATGCATAAATCTCATCTCCTTCATATTCATACATATATTCATGCTTCAATCTCAATAATACATACTCAAATCCTATCCACAATCCACTTTCTATCAACAGCATCCTAGAGACATGAACCTAGAATTAAAAGAAGGGTTAAAAGAAAGCTTACTTGCTTGATAAATTCCCTTGAAGGAGTTTTTAATAAGTCTCAACTCCTAGATGTCTAAATCCGACCAAAGAAGGTGAAGGAAGCATGACCATTGGAGTAGAAACCATCCGGCCAAGGAGGAGAGAGATTCGGCCAGAGAGAGAGAGAGAGAGAGAGAGAGAGAGAGAGAGAGAGAGAGACCATTAGTGGGTTTATTCATATATATATTCATTAGAGATCACGATTAGAGAAGATGGAGTTGTTAGAACAAACCTACCTTGATGGTGTTCTTGAGCCTTCACAAAATTTCTGGTTTTTTATCCAAACTAGCAAGTTGGATTTTGGAGTTTGATGTTAAGAATGGTGTTGATGGACTCACGGCAGTGAGTAGATGAATTCTGGACTTTTTAGAAGTAGTTTGAAGTGATTTGGATAGGTATTAGGTGAAAGGAAGAAGTAGGTGTTCTTGGTGTGTTGTGTGTTCTTGAAGGTTGAAGGGAATAGAGAGTTTTTGGATGAGGGCTGCTGAAATTCTGAAGAGATTAGGGCTGGCTGAATTTCTATAGGGTTTAGGGAGATATTTCTCCGGTTTGGAATGGAAAAGGAAAGGCTAGTTGTTGGAATCCTTGAAGAATATTTTTCGGAAGCAAATTTGGAAACTAAATATTCAAGAATACCTTTGATTGGGAGAGCTTTTGAAAGTCTGCCATGGCTGAATTGCTAGGCAGTGTTTCGGCTAGATGAATGCTGGTTGAGGGAGGCTTAAGGTGGCCGAAAATACTGAGTGTAATGGTGAAGGGAAGGTCTGGTTGTTTGGGGTATATTTTATGGAAAGTTGTTAAATCATGATAGTTAGAATTTTGGTATCCTAATCAAGGCATGATTGCAGAATTTTTTTGGAAATCTTTTAGGCAGCCATGACTAGATTTTCGTGCAGAAGCTTGAGGGGGATAATGGAGCTCAGTTACTGAAGGTTTAAGGGTGGTTTGTGCAGAAGAAGGATGGAGTTTCGGCTAGGGTAGAATTAAGAAACAAAGCTGGAAAATTCCTGCACAGAATTTCGCTGCTTGTTGAAATTTTCTGGGCAGTTTTTGGCTACCCTTTTCCAGCCGGTTTGCAGGGAGTTTGAAGAGGAGTTTCAGGGGTTTTCAAGGCTGGTTTCCAGCCTTCTTCGTGGAAGAAAAACATGGCTAAGGTGCTGAAAAAAAAACTGGAAGAAAACAGCTTGGTTTTGAACCTCCAAAGGTGCGATTTCCCAGGGATTTTTTCTGGTTTTGGTCCAACTTTGTGCAGTCCGAAAATGGTCAGAGAAATTCAGGTTGCAAGCTGATCCAAAAGGCCATTTTTCTGGCAGCATTTAGGAGGGAATATTAGGTAAGAGTTTTGACAACTTGAAGGCACAAGAAGCTGAAAAATTTCAGTTCATTCCAAGAAGGAAAATGAACTTAGCTAGAATGAATTTTTAGAAAGTTCACTAAAGGGATTTATCCCCTTGTTATCTTTCACATCTCCTCCACATTTTCGGACCATAAAATGTCTTCCACTAAGTCATTTTGATTCTATAAAGCCACAACACTTCACTGGAATTTCTAAAAAGAAATTGGCTAGAACAATTTGAACAAATTAATGAGTTGAGAAATAGGAAAATTAAGGATCAAGAGGAAATGAATTCCTCTTAGGAATTTTGTGTAGAATAAATGAATAGGATTTGAAGACTCCTATCATGCCTATCATAGGACAACGTCTCTACCCTACTCCAATCATCACTAAGGCTGAAAATGATACTTCCTAAGCAAAAAGAAAATTTAACAAGCTAAAGCTCCTATGATGGAAGAGTTAGTGAGTCAAGGCTATATCAGGCCGAGCACGTCGCCCTGGGAAACGCCTGTGCTATTTGTAAAGAAGAAGGACGAAAATCTGAGGGTATGCATCGACTACCGAGGGTTGAACAACTTGACGATCAAGAACAAATATCCCCTACAGTTGATTGACGAACTATTTGACCAGTTGCAAGGATCCAGTTGCTACTCTAAGTTGGATTTGAGGTAAGGGTACTACCAGGTGCGGATAAGAGATGATGATATTCCCAAGATAGCCTTCAACACCAGATGTGGACACTACGAGTTCGTGGTGATGCCGTTCGGGGTGACTAACGCTCCAGCAGTATTCATGGACCTGATGCACCGAGTATTCCGACCTTATCTGGACAAGTTCGTGTTGGTCTTCATCGACGACATTTTGATGTACTCCAAGAGTCCGGAGGAGCATGCAGAGCATCTGAAACTCGTACTGGAGAAGCTTCGGGAGCACAAGCTATACGCCAAGTTTAGCAAGTGCGAATTTTGGATAGACAGTGTGGTATTCCTTGGCCATGTAGTGACCAAGGAGGGAATCAAGGTGGACCCGGCAAAGGTTGAAGCGGTATCGGACTGGAAGCAGCCGGAGAGTATCACTGAGATCCGGAGTTTCTTGGGACTGGCTGGTTACTACCGAAGATTTATCAAAGGATTTTCGACACTTGCATCGCCAACGACCCGATTATTGCGAAAGGATGTTCCATTTGTGTGGAACGAGAAATGCGAGAAAATTTTTCAAGAACTGAAGCGCAGACTGATGTCAGCACCGGTATTGAGTCTACCGGAGGAAGGGAAACCTTACGTGCTATATACTGACGCTTCGAAAGAAGGACTGGGAGCAGTGTTGATGCAGGATCGGAAGGTGATTGCTTACACTTCTCGAAAGCTGATATCTCATGAAGTCAACTATCCCACTCAAGATTTGGAGCTGGCAGCTATAGTGTTTGCTTTAAAAAAATGGCGACACTACTTGTATGGAGCCGAATACGAGGTATTCACCGACCATAAGAGTCTGGAGTATATCTTCACCCAAAAGGATCTGAACTTGAGGCAGCGAAGGTGGATGAAATTCTTAGAAGAATACTGTTGCCCAATCAACTACCATCCCGGGAAGGCCGACGTGGTGGCGGACGCCCTTAGCAGAAAAGTTGGGATGGCCAGGTTAAGGGTGCAGGAAAGGCAAGTGGTGCAGGATGTGTTGGACAGAAGGGTGAAAGTGCAAGATAAAGGGATTATCATAAGAAATTTAAAGTTGGTGCCGAATTTGAGAAAGGAAATCGTGGAAGCTCAGCAAGGCAACGTCGAGTTTCAGCTTTTCAAGGACAAGGAGCTAAAGTGGCCTGGCAGTGAATTATGTCTAGACAAGACGGGAGTTCTACATTTCAGGGATTGGTTGTGTATAACCGGAGAGCAGCAATTAAATGACCGAATTTTGGAAGAAGCACACAAGAGCAAGTACGCCATTCATCGGGGGGAAGTCAAGATGTATCAGGACTTGAAGAGAGCCTATTGGTTGCCCGGACTGAAGCGAGATATGGTCATGTATGCCTCGACCTGTCTCACTTGCCAAAAAGTCAAAGCGGAGCATAAGAAGTCAGCGGGACTATTGCAGCCATTGCTAGTGCCGGAATGGAAGTGGGAAGAGGTGACTATGGATTTCGTCACCGGGCTTCCCATGTCAAGGACTCAAAAGGACTCCATATGGGTAGTGGTGGATCGACTAACCAAGTCAGCCCATTTCATACCGGTGAATGTGAAGGACTCAATGGAGAAGCTAGCTCAGACTTATGTTCGAGAGATCGTCTGACTACATGGAATTCCTTCAAGCACAGTGTCAGATCGAGACCCGAGGTTTACGTCTTGTTTCTGGGGAAAGTTTCAGGAAGCAGTGGGGTCGAATCTGAAATTCAGTACGACGGCGCATCCGCAGACCGATGGGCAGTCAGAGAGGGTGATACAGATATTGAAAGATATGTTGAGAGCATGTGTTTTGGACTTCGGAGATAATTGGATAGAGTGTGTACCGTATGAAGAATTATCGTATAACAACAGCTACCAAGCTTCGATCGGGATGGCACCGTATGAGGCTTTGTATGGGCATAAATGTCAGGTACCGTTGTATTGGAGTTGGTCCGAAGATGGTCGTGTGAGCAAAGCTGGAGAAGTATGTGTCCAAGAAATGTTGGATAAAGTGAAATTGATCAGGGAAAGGTTAAAGGCAGCACAGAGTCGGCATAAGAGCTATGCGGACAACCGGCGAAGGGAATTAGAATTTCAAGTCGGGGACAACGTGTTTTTGAAGTTGACGCCAAACAGAGGAATTTTGAAGCATCCAAAGGCGGGAAGTTGAATCCTAGATATTTGGGACCGTTTCCGATTAAGGAAAGGATTGGACCGGTAGCTTACCGATTAGACCTGCCAGATAGGTTGATGGGAATCCATGATGTGTTTCATATGTCACAATTGAAGAAGTATAATGCGGATCCCAATCATGTATTGATTGATGAACCGTTAGTGTTGCAGCCAAACCTAAACTATGTGGAGAAGCATGTGCGAATATTGGACCGCAATGTCAAGACTCTCCAGAGCAAGTAGATACCGATAGTTAAGATTCAGTGGGAGGACCATGGCATGCAGGATGCCACATGGGAGTCGGAAGAGTGGGTTAAATGGAAGTATCTCAAGTTGCAATAGAGGTATGCTTGAATTTCGGGGCGAAATTCCTCTAAGGAGGGGAGGATGTGAAACCCCAGTCAAAACCAACCTTAGAGTGAGGGGGTTGGGATGCATATTATAATTTATTGCATGTTTAAATACATTTTTAAATGATTTTCTATGCTTTGGATTTGAGTTTTATTGTCTCAAAGGCTTGCTTGTGAGTATTGCTTGAGAATGGCAAAATAGTAATTTTTGCTTGAGGTGGAAAAAGGGAGACAACTTGAGGATTGACTAAGAAAATATTTTTTTTGAGGGAAAATAAGAACAAGAGTTGTTGTGGTTTAGTGGTTAGAGCCTTAGAATTAATTCTTGAGGTCTTGGATTCAAATTCCATCATAGGAGCTTTAGCATGTTAAATTTTCTTTTTGCTTGGGAAGTATCATTTTCGGCCTTAGTGGTGTTTGGAGTAGGGTAGAGATGTTGTCCTATGAGAGGCATGATAGGAGTCTTCAAATCCTACTCATTTGTTCTACACAAAATTCCTAAGAGAAATTCATTTCCTCTTGATCCTTAATTTTCCTATTTCTCAATTCATTAATTTGTTCAAATTGTTCTAGCCAATTTCTTTCCAGAAATTCCAGTGAAGTGCTATGGCTTTGCAGAATCAAAATGTCTTAGTGGAAGACATTTTGATTCTACAAAAGCCATAGTATGGTATGAAAATGTGGAGGAGATGTGAAAGATAACAAGGCGATAGTGAACTTTATAAATATTCATTTTAGCTAGGTTCATCTTCCTTCTTGGAATTAATAGAAATTTTCCTACTTCTTGTGCCTTCAAGTTGTCGAAACTCTTAGCTAATATTCCCTCCTAAATGCTGCCAGAAAAATGGCCTTTTGGATCAGCTTGCAACTTGAATTTCTCTAACCATTTTCGGACTGCACAAAGTTGGTGCAAAACCAGAAAAATCCCTGGGCAAATCGCAGCATTGGAGGTCTGAAACCAAGCTGTTTTCTTCCAGTTTTTGTTCAGCACCTTAGCCATGTTTTTCTTCCACAAAGAAGGCTGGAAACCAACCTTGAAAACCCCTGAAACTCCCCTTCAAACTCCCTACAAACCGGCTGGAAAAGGGCAGCCGAAAATTGCCCAGAAAATTCCAGCAAGCAGCGAAATTCTGTGCAGGAATTTTCCAGCTTTGTTTCCTAATTCTACCCTAGCCGAAACTCCATCCTTCTTCTGCACAAACCACCCTTAAACATTCAGTAACTGAGCTCCATTATCCCCCTCAAGCTTCTGCACGAAAATCCAGTCATGGCTGCCTAAAATATTTCCAAAAAAATTCTGCAATCATGCCTTGATTAGGATACCAAAATTCTAGCTACCATGATTTAACAACTTTCCATAAAATATACCCTAAACAACCAGACATTCCCTTCACCATTACACTCAGTATTTTCGGCCACCTTAAGCCTCCCTCAACCAGTATTCATCTAGTCGAAACATTGCCCAGCAATTCAGCCATGGCAGACTTTCAAAAGCTCTCCCATAATCAAAGGTATTCTTGAATATTTAGTTTCCAAATTTGCTTCCTAAAAATATTCTTCAAGGATTCCAACAACTAGCCTCTCCTTTTCCCTTCCAAACCATAGAATTATCTCCCTAAACCCTACAAAAATTCAGCCAGCCCTAATCTCTTCAGAATTTCGGCAGCCTCCATCCAAAAACTCTCTATTCCCTTCAACCTTCAAGAACACACAACACACCAACAACACCTACTTCTTCCTTTAACCTAATACCTATCCAAATCACTTCAAACTACTTCTAAAAACTCCAAAATTCATCTACTCACTGCCGTGAGTCCATCAACACCATTCTTAACATCAAACTCCAAAATCCAACTTGCTAGTTTGGATAAAAAACCAGAAATTTTGTGAAGACTCAAGAACACCATCAAGGTAGGTTTGTTCTAACAACTCCATCTTCTCTAATCGTGATCTCTAATGAATATATATATGAATAAACCCACTAATGGTCTCTCTCTCTCTCTCTCTCTCTCTCTCTCTCTCTCTCTCTCTCTCCTTCTTGGCCGGATGGGTTCTTCTCCAATGGTCATGCTTCCTTCACCTTCTTTGGTCGGATTTAGACATCTAGGAGTTGAGACTTATTAAAAACACCTTCAAGGGAATTCATCAAGCAAGTAAGCTTTCTTTTAACCCTTCTTTTAATTCTAGATTCATGTCTCTAGGATGATGTTGATAGAAGGTGGATTGTGGATAGGATTTGAATATGTATTGTTGAGATTGAAGCATGAATATATGTATGAATATGAAGGAGATGGGATTTATGCATGGATGGATTATCTTGGTTGATTGTATGATTATTTGAGGTTTAATGCATGCCTCCATGATTAAGTATGCTAGAGATTATGTCACCTTTGGTGAATAAGATTTATATTCATGTTGGATTGTTGAAGCCATGATTATATTTATGCTAGTAGGGGTTAGATCATGTCTTGATAAATTGAGTTCTATGCTTGTATGCATGATTTGGATGATTTGATGAATTGAAGGATTGTATATGTTCATGATTGTGAATAGCCATAGAAATATGATCATGATCTAGTTGTCCCTACGCTAATTTTTATTTCATGAATAAAATATTTAATAATATGATTTTACTAGTAATTTCGAAAAAACCCTAGGAATGGTGGATTTAGATTATTATATATATAAAGGATATTTTAGTCAAATAAATAATAGTTTTGATAGAAAAATAAAATATATCGATATGATATAAAAATAATGAAATCAACTACAGCCTTTTTTTTTTTAAATAATCATAATTAGTAAAATACTTATTATTAAAATTTAATTATTATCTTTTAATCAAAACCTATTAAAACTTATTTATTATTTTCCAATCAAGGCTCATTAAAATTCATTTTCAACTAACTTTAGTTATCAATTATTTTCTAACAGCTAAATTATTAATAAATCATTATTTTTCCTAAAAACCACCTAAGACTCTTCATCAAATAAACTCTAAATTTTCTTAGAAATATTTAAACCTTTAACTTATTAGTACCTATTTCCCAAAACATTAATATCAAATTATCCTTAGCTTATAAACCTATTTACTTATTGTTTGGCCTTAAAGCTTGGGACACTAGGATCATGATAGTAGTAAGTTGAGTTGTTTAAATTGAGAAAGTGAATTTTGGCTTGACTTTGATTGTGGTTTGTATTTGCCCATACGGGGTTAGGTCAGCAGTTGGAGACCTTTTTATTGTGAGCAAGAATCAGGTAAACTCCTGCATAAAACTTGATTGATGAAAAGTGTTTAATTATGGCAAGCCAAATGTAGAGTGCATGGACACTCAAGGCAATTGAGGATTGTCTCCTGTCTTATTTCCGTCAAACAAATTATTTGAAAATCAATAAGTAGATTTATTCAAACTTAAAACTCTTTTTAAAACTGATTTTGACAAAGACTTTGGAAACCCTTAATTGCTATGTTCAAGTGGAACTATGTTTTGTTCATTCTTTTTTTTCCCCAAGTGGGATATGAGTACTTAATAATGGTGGACTACTGGGCTAGTCTTTGAGGGGTTAGGGTAAGTCTCTTAGTAGGTGGCCACCTCTGAGGGGTGAGTCCTTCCCGGATAAGATGACAGTCTAATAAGTCGTGCCGGTCCGAGCTAGCAGTGTTCTTTTTCAGTCAAGTGACTGTGTTTTGCCGGAATGGACACCCGGTTGTTGTTTGGGTTTAGAGAAGGAGGAGTATCTTGCCCAGTAAGCCGATCACCTACTTTTGTCAGTCTGCACAAAGTGTGGCATTCTGACCGGCGGTATGCACAAAGTATGGCATGCTGACCATCTGGTTATGGGGCCCAACGTGTGGTAACCCGTAATCCTTTCTTTCAAGTGGTTGATTTTATAAATTATGTATGGCTGGAAGTGCCAAAACACCACTCTTGTTTTTTACTGATGTTTATTGCTTGCCAGTGAACTATTATAAAGGATTTTATACTTCGCATTCACGAACTGTTTTCACTAAACACCCAAAGCTCACACGGACTTACTGAGATTTCTGTCTCACCACCATTTTACCATGATTTCAGGTTGATCCTGCTGTGGGGATGAGTAGCTAGATTATACCTGCTTCAGAAGATTTTCTGATGATTTATTTTTGTGTAATGTTTTGGAGAGATGAGAGTGGATAAATTTTATTACGGATTTGTTTTGGTATTTTGGGATTTATTCTTGGATTGATATTTATTTTGGGATGTAATAAATTTTAAGTTCAAGTATCATTTATATTCCGCTATTTCATTTGTGTAACCTAGTTATAAAGACCCTTTGTCCTTTTGACGGGGTGACATCCCCGGCCCTGGCGGGCCTAAGTAGTGGGGTGTTACACTTTTCACCTTTGTTCATCCTCAATTAATTTTTTTCATTTCCTAAACAAAAGAAAGGCAACATGGGTGTAGTAAGTAGTGATTTAAACAAGAAATTATGACAATTAAGGTACAAATGATATTAGACAATGTGTCCATGATGAGCACTCATCAGGAAGTCTCATGTATGATATACTTTGTACAAGACCCTATATCTATTTTGATATAGACATGGTTAGTAGATACTAGTCAGACCCTAGGAAAGCTCATTAGTAGACTATAAAGTATATACTCACGATACAAAGGTAAACCCATGGATACCACTTTATCAAAGATAAATAGACACTACATAACTTTATTACTTTAGAAAATACTCTACTATGACTATCCTAAGGACCCCCCTATTTAGTGAATTATTTTAGAATGGGGAGCTTAAGGGAATGAGAGATTATGTACTAGTTTACAAGATTGATGACTTGGTTCCAATCAGATATATAGACTCAAACTTTTAAGAAGATAAAGATAAAAAGGAATGTACTAATGGATATGTGTTCACTTTATTTAGAGGAGCAAATTCATGGAGGAGCATCAAGTGCTGATTCTACTATAGAAGCTGCATATGTGATAGTTTCAGTTGCGTCCAAGAAGGCAGATTGACTCTAAAAGTTTCTAACAGAACTTGGAGTCTTACCTAGCATAGATAAGCCACTAATAATGTATTGCGATAATTTCAAAAAGGTATCACAATACAAAGAAGCAAGAAACCATAAAAATTGTAAGCACATAAAATAATTAGGTAGACCCATTCAACAAGCTTTTGGCAAAAAAGGTATTTTGGCTACACTTAGATGCTTTAGAGGTATATAGCTATATACTATCTTACTCTTTATAGTGCAAAAAGGAGATTGTTGAAAATATGCCCTAAAAGGCTAAGAAATTATGTAAAAATATTTTTCAATAATAAAATTCTTTTTATTAAGTTTGTATTCACAATTTTCATACATGAAGGTCCAAATATATTAGTAAGTGATCTATATATTGGGCTATACTTTATAGTAAGGTGCAAATTATGGTTACTTGACATACAACAAAAAAGGAGTTCTTGATTGATGGATAAAGTTAGGCACTTCATCAAGGTTTAGATAATTACACTACGGTTTTCAGGTGAGAAATAGTTTACTTTTAACCATTAAGTAGTCCTCTCATACTAATAGTATAAACATATTTAGAATACATGAAATTAGACTACATAATAGTAGTCTCTACAAAATTACTATAATAAATAGAGACTAGACTATAATAACTACTACATAGATGAATAGTTTATAGTTTGAGTATGAGTTGACAGTCTGGTAAAGTTGGATATATATGCTTTGATATATTGTAGATGATATTTCCACTATGAGATTAATATCCTTTTATGTTGGACATATATTTGTAGTATAAATAAGATTAACTTATACAACAAAGTTTCTACATCTTTCTTCATGAAAAGAGTGATCATCCTCTTGTGACAATCTCAGATAATCTATGAAAATCCAACATCTTGGGAAATAACTAAGTGTATTGCTTTAAGGGTTGCTTCCTTTATATAAACTATTATAGGTGTTAAAGGTCATAGAGGAGTATATAAACTAGTATAGTCTATAATCTATACTCTTAAAGGTCATAGATTATAGACTAAAGGTCAAAGGATAGTATGCCTCATTGAAAAAAGTGATAGTACCAATATGCCCAATCTCAATTATAGGTGTTACATAGAGGAGTATTTTGGTCATTATACATGTAAGTCAAAGAAAACGCTAATGTAATATTATCTTCAAGGTGAATATCTTCATATGGTAATAAATGAAGATATTTAAAATATAAAAAGCAATTATTTATTTAGCAGAAGCATTTTGGCCTTTTTAACAGCCAAGGATAATATCTTTTTGTTTCCCAAGGTAGCTCTAGAAACCCAAATGGCTATTTCGGTCATTATACAAATTATTTGAATTGTTTGAATAATGAGAGAATTTGTTTTATTTTAGAAATTCTATTGGATTAGAATAATTAATTAAGTCTAAGATTTATTCATAGACTAGATTAATTAATTAATTCTAGGAAGTCCAATATACTATATAGACTTGAAGGAAATAAAGATTGGTTTAATAATTATATTAGGTCAGGTATTTATTATTTTAGGTTTTAATTAAGGCCCAAATAAAATAAAAAATAAGTTGGACAAATGTTTTATTATTTTGAGTTTTAATAAAAAATCCAAAACAAATAATAAAGTGCCTAATTGGCGGAAAACAACCCAAGCGCATTTTGGACTAGGGTAGCTGGCCATGATAATCCTCATGGAAAGCCAACTAGGAAAAAGAAGCAAGTCAGGTGGCATTCTCTCTCTTTTTCTCTCTCTCCCCTCTCCCCCCAAAAAATATATCCTAACCTATTTTCACCGGTAATGTAATTTGTGAGGTTGAGAAAAATACCTTAGAAGGTTAAAAGTTTAAGCATTATACTTGTTTCATGCATAGTAGTAGACTTTTGACGGGTTTTCCAATTAGTACAACCCTAAAAGTCATGGTTCAGATAACTTTCAGGCACCCTACCAGTCATTCGAATCTAGTTACTACCATAGTTTCTTCTAATTATACAATAAAAAATAAGTATGTGATCCTAAACTCCTATTGTAATTTTAATTTTCTTTTACACTTGTATGATACTTGATCCTACAACACAGGTAGTATCTGGATTCAAACCTAATCCCCATGATATTGAAGGCATCCTAGACTAGAAGGTTGCAACCATAGATAACAAGTCCGACAAGGACTGGAGAAAATACATCATTTGACCACCTCAGGGATCCATCAACCAAAGCTTCTAAAGCACGGAGAATAATGGCTCTGAATTATGCACTGATTGGGGATGAACTGCTCAAGCTAAGCTATGAAGGACTATTGCTAAAATGCTTAGGCAAGGAAGATGCGATAAAAGTAATAGCTAAATTCCATGAAGGCTTGTGCAGAGCTTATCAAGCTAGTCTGATATTATGGTGGACCTTGCACTGGCATGTTTTTTATTGGCCAACTAAAATGGCTGATTATTTAGATATGCCTTAGGGTGCGAGGCTTACAAAAAACATAGCCAGTTGTAAAAGTTGGTATTCATGGAGCTTCACCTAATCCTTAAGCTTTGTCGTTCTAAGGATGGGCACTAAATATGATTGGCAAAATCTATCTATCAACATCTCAAGGACATTCTTTAATTTTGGTTGCCGTCGATTTCTTCACAAAATGAGTGGAGGCCATTCCAGTGAATAAAGTCACTCAACAAAATGTCAATAAATTAATTAAGAACCATATTATATACCAATTTGTCATCCCTAAATCCTTAAAAACTAACCAAGGGACCATGTTTATAGGTGACACGATAGTAGCTTTTCCTAATAATTTTAGATTACGATGATTCATTCCATACCCTATCATGTACAAGTAAATGTACAATCTGAGGCCACAAATAAAGTAATGATTAATATTTTAAAGAAAACTATAGAACAACAACCCAAGGGATGGCATGAATCATTAAACGAAGTACTGTAGGCCTACAAAAATTCTACAAGAACGGCTACTAGTTTTTCTCCTTTCTACTTAACTTATGGTTAAGATGTCAATTTTCTTGTTTAAATCTCTATGAAATTAGCACGAGTAGCCTAACAGTATTAGTTGTAGCATGACAATTACTACCAAGCTAGTATATGGAACTCAATATACTTGATAAGGATATGTGGCTAGCTTGCGAGAAGCTATGTTTGTACAATGAAAATGTGACAAAATCATACAACAAACACATTAAACATAAACAGATCAGAGAAAGGGATTTAATATGGAAAACTATTCTACCAGTTGGCCTAAATGATCCCACATTTAGAAAATACTCACCAAATTGAGAAGGGACATTCTAAGTTACACAAGTTATTCCAGGGGGTTCTTACCAACTTATGAAACCAAAAGATAAGAATTGGAGAAAAACCTCAATGGTAAGTTTCTTAAAATGTATTATCCCTCCTTCTGTGATGGAATGAAACAAGGCTAACTATGAATTGTGCAAAATAACTATAGGCGAGCTGTTAATAGCTAAATGAAGTAAAAGTATAACTATTTAAAAAAGAATAGCTATAGACTAACTAATCATTATCCAGATTAAAAATGAGAAAGGATATCTACATTCAAGCAGAAGCAGCAAGATCAAATTGTCCTCCATCTTTACCAGCTTCAGACATAGTAATATTGGCTAGATCAGTCAATACACTCTGAACTGCTATTTTTGGGTCTTCTGTGTCACGCCCTGTAACTGGATATAGCAGGGGAACACCCTCAAAAAGGAATGTCAAACTCTTACATAACAGTATTATTCATAGACTAATCTTGTAAATTTGCATTAACTAAACTTAATTACAAAGTTTCCAAATGTGAAATAAATACAATAACATAAACCTTGCTCAAACATAACAATTGAGGCTCTAACTTCTGAAAACAGTCTTTAGTAAGCGTTCTTAAACAAAGTAACATGTAAGACTACCCTAAAGAAAACCATACATCAACTCCATCCTATTCTAAATCCTCTTCAAATCACTCGTCTAACTTGTCATCATCTAGCTGAGATCTTGCAAAATGGTACTAAAGGAGTGAGTTCACTAGCTTAGTAAGGAAGAGCAACTTATTGGGGATTGATTATGTTATATAATACTAATTTAACAAAGATAGCATACAAATGTACTAAAAAGAAAATCCTTTTAATATTTTGTTGGCCTTTTTAGGAACAAATGGACTTAGTACTGACAACCAAAACAAGCTTTGAGATAATAAAAAAGAGTTACTTTAATCAGATAAGAAGTAAAATAATTTTTTTTTTTTAAAATAGGAGAAGGGAACAGTAGAGAGCCAGTACCGCCCAAGTTGATGGGGTCAGAGCTAGTTCAGTGGAAAGAGACAGGGTGGCTCAGACCAAAAGAAGGCAGACAACGTCGGCTTATCTTATGAACAACAAAAATGAACCAAAACAAAGCATCTCAATCTATGGTTTGTTATACTAACAAGAAAACCTAATTTGTGCCTTTTAAAAGCTCCAAGTAACCCATAATACAATATATTTTAGAACAAACTGCATTTACATATAGATAAATTTCCCCTTTTTGTTAAATTTAGAACATCCATAAAAAATCCCTTATCAAAGATGAATCGTGCTTGGGTTACGGTTGTGGCTAACTAATATCAGTCTCCTACCAACTATATTTCGTTGGGAGAAGGGTCAGAATAGAAACTAGGTACTACATACCCCCAGCAAGGGCTAAATAGAAGACTAAGTACTATATCCCCCTAGCCAAGGGCCAGAACACAAAACTATTTGGGGAGTCACCACCCAAACCACCTACAAGCATCAATAACTTATGAACCAGAATTTGGTATAGAATGAAAACTCATGAAAAATCCTTATGTATAGCCATCCTCAATCCAATTTACATACAAACATAAGTTTTTTATGAATTTAAGAAAACTGATAAGTAGTGCAGAAAACATGAACAAACACAGGAAAGGTAATCCTCTTAAGCACTCTTTGAAACAACGGAAGTATTACCGTAAACAAACACATAACTGATGAGTGACTTAGAGAAATAAAACATTCAATTAAAACTATTTGCTAATAACCCTACAGACTTCTCATAACCTATAGTTAGACCCCAAAACCCATGGGCTCTAGCCCGCTACCCAAAAAAAAAAAATGTTAAGAATAGGAATAACCAAGATGAATGGAGCTGTGGGCTCACATTGTACCCCCGTAGAAAAGTTTCGTCCTCGAAAATTTTGTACCTTGGTCTTCAAATAAATGAGGATACTTCCGATATGCATCCTCTTCTAATTCCCAAATTGCCTCACTTTTGGAATGATTAGACCACTGCATCTTGACATAAAGTATTAATCTTCATCTCAGAACTTTTACTTGTCTATCCACAATCCTCACTAGTACTTCTTTATAAGTTAAAGCTTCTCAGAGTCGGAACGATGATGACTCTGGAACATGATTCGAATATGACACGTACTGACACAACTGCAATATATGAAACACATTATGCAATTTAGATAATGCTAGTGGCAAGGCTAACCTATAAGCCAAATCACCAACTCTTTCGAGAATCTTATAAGGTCCCACATACCTTGGACTCAGTTTCCTACTCTTGCTAAATCACATGACACCTTTTGTAGGAGAAACTTTCAAATACATCTTTTCCCCATATTGAAAATGCAACGGCCTTCATTTGCTATCAGCCTAACTTTTCTAACAATCTTGAGTAGCCTTTAGCCTTTTTTTGAATAACAAGTACTTTCTCAGACACAAACTATCAAACCAATTATCCGTTTCTCACCCTTATCATCCCAGCATACTAGAGATCTACATTTCTAACCGTAAAGGGCTTCATATGGAGTCCATTCCAATAGTAGAATGATAATTATTTTTGTAAGAAAACTCCACCAAAGTTAAACTATCTACCCAACTTTATTTAAAATCTAGTACACAAGCTCGAAGCATGTCCTCTAATGTTTGAATTATCCTATTAGATTGCCCACCATCTAAGGGTGAATGGTGATACTCAAGGTAATAGTAGTTATAGTGGCTTCATTAAAACTCTTCCAAAAATGACACATAAATCTTACATCTCTATTTAACACGATGCTTACAGGTACCCTGTGTAGTCTAACAATCTCATCTATATACAATTGGGCAAACTCTTCTATAATAGTAGTCAACTTCATAGGCAAGAAATGCATTGAATTGGTCAATCGGTCCACAACAATCCAAATGGTATCCTTACCAGTCTTGGACTTAGGGAAATTGGTGACAAAGTCTATGGTAATATGCTACCCCTTCCATACTGGAATCTCTAAAGGTTTTAGTAATCCAATTGATCTTTGGTATTCTACCTTAACCTATTAACATATTGGATACGTAGAGACATAATCAGCTACATCCATCTTCATACCACTCAACCAAAAGTTCTTTTTTAGATCACTGTATATTTTAGTTCCTCCTGAATGAATTAAAAGCTTTGTATTATGAGCCTTCTTAAGCACTTCTGATCTAAATTTTTCATCCTTAAGAATACACAATCTTCCTCTAAAATATAGACTGCCATTTTTATGTACTATAAAATCCAACTATCCTCCACTAAGAGTAATAGCTTTTTTATTTTCCAACTTAGTATCCTTGATCTAACCCTCTTTAATCCATTCCACCAAAGATAATTGTACTATCAAGACCACCAAGTATCTTGTAGCTAGTTGCACAACTTCTAATTCCAACCTTTTAAATTACAATATAAGTTGGTCTTGGTCTGTGAGCAAAGCTGTTAATGTCCCGACTCCCTTCTTGCTGAGCGCATCAGCTCTACCATTAGCCTCTCCTAGATGATAGTTGATCCTTAAGTCAAGTCCTTGATTAATTCCAACTATTGTTATTGCCTCATGTTAAGCAGTTTTTGTATGAATAAATATTTTAGACTTTAATGATCAGTGAAAACCTCACACGGTTTCCTATACAACTAAAGTCTCTAAATCTTTGACAAGAAGTTAGATAATTCTAATCATAGGGCTTCAGTTGACAAGAAGCATAAGTTATCACTCTTCTATTTTGCATTAGCGCATAACCTATTCCATTCTTCGAGGCATTTTTGTAGATAATGAATCCTCCCGACTCAAAAAGTAAAGCCAAAACTATAGCTGAAGTTAGTAACTTCTTCAACTCCTAAAAACTCTTCTCGTATATCTCATCCCATTTAAACTGAACCTTTTCTAGATTAGTTGAGTCAACAGAAACTCCTTAATTCTACAGGATGGATATCTAGAGAAATCCTTTACAAACTTTTGATAATAGCTAGTCAATCCTAAGAAACTCCTTAATTCTACAACTATAAACAGCCTAGGCCAATCAATGATTGCCTTAATCTTATTTGGATCCTGTTGTGTGCGTTTGCATAGAGAGAAAATTCAAGTCGTTGTGCCCCACATACACATAAGTTTTAATAATTAAAATGCCAATTAGAATTACACAACACACATATATATAGGCAAGTGGACCTATCGTGTAGTCTAGTATTATTCACAAGTATCGAAGAACTTTAGGAAATGGGGCTAGCACTCCTACTTCCTTCTCTTCTCATTATTTAGCCAAAAGTAAATTTATGGTGTAACACTAACTATAATAGGAGAGAAGTTATGTTCTTGCACACAAGAGAGAGTCACAATTTCTCCAAAGAATAAGAAAAAGAATAACTCATATAACAAAAGGAAGTCCCCCACTCAAGACCTAAGAAATGAGTACCTCTTGGACCAATAATTCCTAGTTCTAGGTATTAGAGTAATTCATATATCAATTTCACATTCTCTCAAGTTATGAGATTTCTACCCTTAGATTTGATTCATTATATCTCTACCTAACTAACCAAACCTAAAGGTGCATTAGTTTTCACTTACTACCCCAAACTATCTGGAGGCCACAAAATCCCTATCTCTTGGCAATTTCATAAACCCTTTGGTTATTAGCCATGATTCCCAATATTCCTCTCAGGTTAATTGAAAATGGCAAATGTTAACCTAGTAAAATGGTTGTGCTATCCTCAATCCCATCTCTCAAAATCATTAATGAAGAACAATTAATTAAAATAAATCATTTAAAGCCCAATCAACCAAGATAACCAAATAAGCTTAAATAACTAAATCCCCAAGAACAAGAATAATAGATCTAAAGAAAATACATTCTCAAGCATAAAAATCAGATACAACCCTTCATTACAATTAAAAATCAATTTTTAGCATAGGAATATAAGTAGAATTACAAAAGGAATAGAAAAGCAAATTCATAGACAAGCCCTCATTCTTCTTCCTTTTGCAATCTTCAAGTAAGCTCTCTTCCTCTTCCTTGGATCTCTTGGTCTTCCTCTCTTTTTGGTACTTAAACTCACAAGAACTAGGGTTCTTGAGAGAAACCCTAGCCTTTCCCAAACTCTTCTCTTTTGATTTTGAGTGTAAAGAGTGATTATATAGAGGTTTTTCTGTGTAAAATATGAAAACTCGCTCAAAACAGTGCTTTACTCTCTAGTGGGCAGCCCAGGGAAATTCAACTTCCTTGGGCCGCTATGTTTTTCCAGAACTAAGGCAGCCTCACGAATGTTAAGTTCCCTAGGCTGCGAAGTGTCTAGAAAAATTTGGCGTAATACTACTGAAGACTAGGCGGCATAGGGAACTTTTTCCTAGGTCGTCACTTACACTATATGTATATATATATTTACAAACAACAAAGCGGCCTAGGGAAGCTAGCCTTCCTTGGGTCGCCAACTAAACTATGTATATATATTTACACATAATCAAGTGGCTTAGGTGTTGGAATGTATGCACAAAATAGAATATAGATTTCTATATTTTGGGAATTAATAAAATATTTCATTCATTAATATTTGTTTATTTACATATATTTGCACATTAAGGTCTAAGTGTGTTAGTAAGCGATCTATGTGATTGGGTCATGCTTTTACAGAAAGGTGTAGATCATGGGCTACTAATGTACAAGTAAAAAATGTTCTTAATCAATTAATGAAGTTGGGCACGTCATCAAGTTTTAAATTATTACACTATGGCTTCTAAATGGAGAATAAGTTACCTTTAACCAGTGAGTAATTCACTTACGCTAATAGTGTAAACATATTTAAAATAAGTAGAACTAGACCACGCAATAATAATTTTTATAAATAAATATTGTTTTACCACTGTTATTGCATGGACGAGTACCTTTAGACTTGAGTATAAGTTAGCGGTCTGGTGAAGCTGGACTTGTGTACTTTGATGTATGATAGGTAAGATCTTAATGTAAGGCCAATAACCTTGTACGCTGGGTGTATGACTCTAGCTAATTCAGACAGATTTGTATAATAGAGTTTCTATGCTTCACTTAGCGAAGAAATCACCTCTTTATGGTTGTTCAAGATAATCTAAATAAACCAGGATCCTGAGAAACGTGACTTAGTATGTATGCTTTTGGGTACCTCCCAAAAATAAGTTGGTACATATTGAAAGTTATGGATTATCGGATTAGTTATCAAAGGATGGTATATGTCATTAAGGAATGTCTTAGTACATTTTTCCTATCTCAATGATGGGTGTTTACATAGATAGGCATTTTCATCATTACATTTGTAGGTCAAAGACATCGCTTTTCAATATTATTCTTGTGGTCAATATTTCCATATAGTAATAAATGGAATATTTAAAATTATTAAATATGGCTATTTGTTAGCAATGGCATTTTGGTCATTTTAGTAGCCAAGAATAATATTATTCTTGTGGTCAATATTTCCATATAGTAATAAATGGAATATTTAAAATTATTAAATATGGCTATTTGTTAGCAATGGCATTTTGGTCATTTTAGTAGCCAAGAATAATATGTCTTTTGGTCCCTAAAGTAGCTCAAGTAATCTTAGTAAATTTTATTTATTATATGGGCTTGTTGAGTGAAATTAATATTGGAAGAAATTATTTTAGGATTCCAATAATTATTTATTTGGGATAGAATAATTTATTAGACTAATTTAATTAAATTAGTTTATTAATTAATTATTCTAGATAATTTTATATTGTGCCAAAGTGGATTAGTTAATTAATATGAGAACTATTTTATTAGTCTTGGGATAATTTAATTCAATTAGTTTATTAATTAATTATCTTGAATAATTTTATATTAGACCTAAGTGGATTAATTCATTAATAAGGGAACAAAATAATTAGTCTTGGGCTAATTAAGAAAAACCCTAGTGCACTAGAGTCGTGAGTAATGCTTTTGTTATTTTGGTAACAAAGGATAGCCGTTATCAGTAAAAAAAAAAAAGGAAAAAGAGAAAAAATATTCTGGCGATAAAAAAAAAGAAAAAAGGTAACAAAATTAAAAAGAAAGGCTATGTGGATTTGGTAGGTGTGAAAAAAAAAATATGTGAATTGAATTCACGTGCATTGATTAACAGTTTTGGTGACCAAAGAAAAGGAAAAAAATGAAACAAAAAATGAGAGAAAAAAAAAAAGAAAGCTTTCTGAGTTGGATTCGGTTTTGGTGTCTGATGGATACATGAATTGCAATTGCAATTCATGTTTTGGACACGAAACAAGGAAACATAAAAGTAAAAGGCTTTTGGGTTTTTTCCCGGGGTTTTTTATTGCCGCTAGTTTTTTTTTTTTTTCCTTTGAGGATTTTTCCTTTCATTTTTTTAAAAAGAAAGGCTTTCCCAATTAATTCTTCCAAGAAAATTATTCTTTCACCTATTATTCTATTTTCACCGGTAGATAGTCTATAGGAGGTTCAAAAATACTTTGAAAGACTAAAAGCTAGCAATTTTGGTACGTGTATTTGATGCGAAAAAGTCGACGTTTGGTCCGTATTCCTGCGGAATATGTAATTGTGACAAACCAATGCGTTCCATCAAATTTAAATCCTCTGATTATTCAATCTAAGCATCCTAAAAGTAAGTATTCCTAAACTTTGACTCGAGAAAAAATTTTAAATTGAAATTTCCTCTACTTTTTTTATTTTCTCGCAATCCTTCACTAGGGAACTTAAGGTTCCCTGTGCCGCCGACATTCTGGAATTTTTTTACAATTGATCATAGTACCTGGAGGCCTAGGGAAGCTTCCCTAGGCTGTCTACGCTCTGAACAAAACATAATTCTTTTGTATTTTCTTCCTTGTTCTTCCCTTTTATCTTTACTTGATATTTTCTACCTCCTAGCAAAAACAAGAGAAAAAGGATGTGATGAGTGGTGAAATATGTAAGAATTTATCTCAATTGATACACAAAAATAATAGAAAGTGTATATATGATGAAACCTCATCACACACTCTCACACTTAAATCTTTACTTGTCCTCAAGCAAACCATAACGTACCACAAGCAAAAAGTCATTTCACAACATAGGATGAGACTTTTGAACATAGGTAGGCTAAGATGGTAAAGATATTATTTTTCATTTGATTTGAGAATGAAGTCCAAAATCCAATTAGCCAAGCCAATTTTTGTGTAAACTAATAAATTAGGAATGAAATAATCAAAGCCATCGAAGTTAATTTAAACAAGTCTATACTTATTCAAGGTGTTCCATTTTGATTCTTTAGGTTTCGAAAGCGAGTAGTGTGATTCATATAAGTTAGACCCAATAAGTTAATTCTAAATTCTATGATCTCCCAACCACCATAGTCTAAATAGGTAAATGTAGTATTGGTCCAAAAGCTCACTTTATTCTCTCAATACTTATTCAATTCTTTTCTTTTTCTTGTAGTAAGGTAATGCAAAAGCCTAGTAATGATGTATAATAATGATTTTTTAGCTTTTGCGTTACCCTACTTCAGAATTTTTTTTTTCTATATTCTTGTGGATTGGACAAGGTAATACAAAGGCCTAGTAAAGATATAAATAAGGATTTTTCAGCTTTTGTATTACCTTACTTAAATGTCTCATTGTTTTACCTTAATCTACATTTACACACTTGGAATAAGGACAAGTTGAGTAATCCTAGAATAAAGATTAACCTAAAGTCCCATATTTATATTTCATCAAGACCAACACCACAATTCCTATGAGATAATATGGTGTCACTTTTACTAAAGCCTAAACAATGTTAATTTAAATTATCAAGATCTAACCATTTCATTCCTAATGTACAAGTTTACCTAAAAACAAACCTAACCAATAAGTTTTAGATTCAATTCTCATGCCAAAAGAGGAACAACAACAATACCATAAAGGCCCAACTTAGTCCAAAAATCGAAAAAAATTTAGCCCAACCACACAACACCTCGAAAACCAAGAAAAAATGGCCCAATTCACGCACAACTCCTCCAAATCAAGACAAATTGCATAATAAAAACTTGAAGAGAATATTAATCTAAACCATATGATGCGTAAATTTTGGGTATATAAAGATCATCAAATTCAAATCCATACCTTAATTAAGCTTTAATTAAAACATTAACCCTAAAATACACGTACGAGCAAATATACTCATCGCAAGCATAATATAGGAAATTAACGAGTATCGATGCTCAAAGGAACAAGTACACACTAGTCACTTTTCATTCATTGTTTAACTAACCCCATAAAGTGAGAAAATAATAAAAAGAAAAATAAAGAAATATATACAACTCAAGGATCTAAGCTAAGCAAAGTTTAAACCCATAATACAAGAGTTAGCCAACAAATTTTCCCCACATTCATCACATCCTCCATATTCAAACTAGATGAGTCAAATAATATTCAAACACCAATGCATAAACCAAATTAATTCAAATTCTCAAGCCTTAATAGTATTCTATCCAACAAACCAATTTCATAAAAATCCATCATATGAATGACAAAACTTATATCTAAGTAAGAAGGATATTTGCAACCTTGCTAAACAATGAAAACTGCAAAAATTTTGAAAATTTTTAGAAAACTTTCAGCTAAAAGACAAAATGTATATGGAAAATATCTTCAATGCTAAACTCTCCCCCCATACCTAAACTGGACAATGCCCTCATTAGCCAAAATTAAACACAAGAAAGCATCTCTAACAGGACCAAAAATGATAAAGGGGTAGAAAGTTAAGAAATACTACTAAGTACAATAATTCTCCAATAAATATTAAAACTTGGAGAAGAATAGAAGAGCTTGTCCAAGGGGACTTTATTCTGACCTACAAAGAAAATACAAATAAAAGCACAAGAAAAATAATAACAAAACAAAGACACACCTAAATAAAGAAAACAAACTAAAAACCTTAAGAAAGCAAATAAAGACACGACTCACTCCCCCGCACTTAAGATAGAAAATATTTTTCTTATTTGGGGGAAATAACACCTAATAACTCCAAACACAAAATAAAGACACAAACTCTTTTCACTTATCATGCTTTCTTATCAAACCTTTGTAAAAGAAATTAATGCTTATTGAAAAAGGTAGGCATGATGAAAGTAGAAATAAGAGAAGGTTTTGAAAAATGGAGGGTTCATGAAAAATATTAGTTGCAATAAATGTACATGTAGGAACCCCCTTTTGTAACACTTTTTTAGACATACAAATTAAGTTTCCAATACAAAGATGTAAATTATGTTTCAAATGTGTATAAGCATGAGACTCACCACTTATCCCTTCAAAAGATTTATCACAATTAAAGTTCCCATTTGAACCTAGTAGTATAGATTTTAAAGAAGGGATCAAGAAATCCTTACATTGCACCACATCTACAAATACCAAGCTACCTCCTTTTGAATGGGGTGAAGGGTAGAATTTATTATCATACTCCAAGGGTTTCATATGATGTAGCATCGAAAAATCTAACTCCTTCAGGCATGTTAAGCTCAACACATCATCATTTGGACCATTGTTCTCCAAGAATTGAGAGGAACCTAAGAAATCATCTGACAAAAAGAAATTAGAATTATTAGTATATAGAGTAGAATCGAATACCTCCCTTTCTATATTGGGAAATTGTTCCTCATATCCTCTCTCCTTTCCTTGGGGATTCTCTTGTTCAAGTGTATGGGCCTTTATGGCATCCTCAACCAACTTGGCTAGTTGTGTTCTTTGATGGCTCATTTGTTGGGATGCTTCTTCATGCCACTTTATGGATGAATTTATATTAGTAACAAAAGAATCTATTGATGCTTCTAATGACATCTCGCTAAAAGTATAAATGCGGACTTGCAACCTTGCTAATGTATCATCATTGTAGCTCCTTTGACTATGTGCTTATAAATAATTGTCTATGATGATGTTTTGAACCTTGCACTCAAAGAAAAACAAAAATCAAATTGAAAATAAAAATAAAAACAAACAAAATAATAGAAAGAGAAAGAAAAAAAATAAAAGGGTAAAACAAATAATAGAAAAATAAAAAAGAAAAAAAAAGAAAAACACACACATTAGATATATTCACAAAATATCTAAACACAAAAGTTAGTGGAATTTACAAGTACAACATGAACTAAGCTAGTCAATTAAGTCACACAATGTTACAAACAACAAGATATAGCACCTATTTACACGAAGAAAATATATGTGTATTTACATATAGACATATAGATATATAAACAGATAAATATGGTTAAATCAACAAAATCCAAGCTTTTATGATATTGTTCCCCGACAACGGCGCCAAAAACTTTATGCGTAAATTTTGGGCATATAAAAATCATCAAATTCAAATACATCCCTTAATCAAGTTTTAATTAAAATATTAATTTCAAAATACACATACGAGCAAGTATACTCATCACAAGCATAGTATGGCGAATTAACGAATATTGATTCTCAAATGAACAAGTACAGACTAATCACTTTTCATTTATTGTTTAATTGACCCAATAAAGTGAGAAAATAATTTAAAAAAATAAAAAATATATATACAACTAAAAAATGTAAGAATATGCAATTTAGACAATTATCCCAGAAATTAGGATAATGAATCCTCTAGCAATTATATCAAGTAATCATCATCTAGGTGTCATAAAGGAATATAAAGTAAAATTCAATCGTTTTCTAAGTCATGAATTCACTTAAATAAACTCCACTTCTTTCCTAATCCATGCAATTACTATCTTTTGATTAAATTAGTAGATTTTCCAATGAATCCAACATAACCAAAAAATACATTACACTCAATTCCTCATCAACAAGAAATTAGCTAATAACCTTTTGTTCGAGGTGAAATCAACTAATCTTTGATCACTTTAACACTTTAATCTTAACTTTATTTTCCAAGTCCATTAAGATTTGACAAATATGAAATCAATGGAATAAACTCCTAACATCGTTTCCCAAGTCAATAAGAAGAAGTTACATCAATAACTAATGATAACAAGTAATCAAATACCAAAGATAATAAAGAATTGATCAAATAACTAAATTAACACAAAATCATGAATATCAAAATAAAGTCAAATTACAAATAAAACATTGAATACATTATTGTTTAAGAATAAAAAACAAAGGTAAAAAAAAGTACTCATAGATAAGCCTCATTTTTCTTCTTTGAAGATTTTCTTGAACAATCCTCCTAAATGGTAAATCTCCTTCTTGAGTGATTTGAAACTTTGATTCTTGGATTCACCCCTATCTTTCATGTTTTCTTTTGGTTTTATAGGCTTCATTGATGCCAAATTTGTTACTTGAGGAGTCTTGGCCGAGTAGAAATTGAAAAATGCTGAAATCTTTAAAAAATTACTACATTTGTGCACATGATTTTCGTGCTCTATAGTGGACCTAGTGTCAGTTCCCTTCTACCCACCTAGTGCCAGGTGTGTTCTATTTTCTTCCTCAGTTTTGCCCTTTTTTCTCTGGCCAGCCAGAATGGACCTAGCGCTTGGTCCACTTACCAGACCTAGCGCCAGGTGTGTACTGGAAAATTCTCTTTTCTTTCGAAATCGACTTAAATCTGCACAAATTTATCAAAAATATTTTCTACAAGTAAAATATCAAATAGAAAGGAATATTCCTATTTATTACAATAAAAGTGTCTCAATTTACCCTCAAATGACTAGGAAAATGGTGATGATTTTAGCCCCTATCACCATCCCCCACACTTAAATAAGGCAATGTCCTCATTGGCACAAATATAATAATAACCATATCCAAATTGGACTGAAATAAAGAAAAATGGAAATAGGTTAGTAATACTCCCCGAGTGATTGCAACTTTATAGAAAAGTATAATTGTGTCAGAAAAAGAATAAAATGAAATTGCCAAAAATAAGTGAAATATAGTAAATGTTAATTGGAAGAAAAAATAATACTATACACAGTCAAAAGATAAAAATAGAAGTAAATTAAATATGAAATGTGTACAAAATTGAGCCTAAAGGAAATAAAATACAAAGGATGGCAAGTGAAAGAAAATCCCTCGAAATGAAATTAGAAGTGGCCTTCTCTTGAAGTCGATGGCCCCGCACCTTCATATGGCCCCTGATTCCTAGATATAGCATCCTAAATATTGTCCAAGTATTGCTGTTGCATTGACCGGATGTCATCGAGAGAACCCTGAATGGCCCTCTAGTCCAACCATAATCGGTCCATTTGATCACCAAGATGGGTGAAGGACTCATATTATTATTGCAACTGCTACGCTTGACCCAATTTCCATTGTTGGTTGTGCTCTATATAAGCGCATTGTTAGGCAAACTAATCATCATATTGCAGCTAGGTGGCTTGTATTTTGCCTTGTTTAGTTCTTAGTTATGCCATTTCCATCTTCATTTGGGTAAGAGCAGTCCTCATGTCCATTTGAAAGTCCTCTAACCTGGCTTGTCGTGGAGCTTGGGATGTCGAAGCCCTCAGGAGTTCATCCTCTTCTTCTTCTTCTAAGTCCTAGGCTTCCCTTGGTGTTAGCTATATTTTTTCATTTTTATTGAAAGCATAGCCGATATTCCAAAGTTTGGTCTGAAATAACATTATTGATGCGTGTGGGCGTAACTATTTCACTCAAAAAATCTACACCAACACGAATAAGCACCCAGGTGATCACAAAGGGAAGCACAAAGGCCTTTGAGGGGCTACTATATGCAGTCACCACATTTATAGATGAGATGAGAAAATGGGCTAAGGGTATTGGCTCAAAGTGTAGCATCTTGTTAGTATAGTATACATCTATAACATTTGTTTCGTTGATGGCACTCACTTTTGGATAGACATTCCATCCTAACACATAGACTATTAAACATAACTGGGGGGACAACACCTTTGTCTACAGCACAAGTGATTGCGTAGTATGTTTGTATCTTAACTCCAACTCATCCATGGTAGTGTTGAACTTCTAGTGTTCATTTGAGGTGACCTTCTCGTTGAATGAGTCCATAACAACCCATTCACCTTCATCTGGAACATTTAGGACATGTGCCAATGCCTACCTCATAAGATGGATAGGGACCCCTTTTGACTGTGGTGTTAATGTGTGTGAAATGACCTTGCTTCTTGCCACACATATTTGCATAAAATTACTTCACCAAGGCCGAATAATAAGGCCTCTCGAGTTAAAGGATAGACCTCCAACCTGTCCTATGAAATAGTTGAGAAATTTTTAGAGACTTATCCAACTCTTGTTCGATAGTCTTCTCAATTATAATCTTGTTGAACACTCTGCGAGTATACCAAGTTACACAAGATTCATCAACAAAGTATCGACACGAATTGGCATTTTCCAGAGGGAGGCACGTGAGAAGAAGGCTTCGCCTCTCTTTCTTTCTTTCTTTTGGGAAGTATATTTTTTGTGTGAGGCATTATGTACTAGGATGTTGTGTAACATTGGAAGGTTAAGAAAGTGCACAATATCCAAAAATAGCTGACAGCCAGATAACATTTTTCTCAATTGCACCCACTTTCAGACAAAATACTAATCTTAGTCTAAAAACTAATTCCTACAAAAAGTCCCTTTTACTATTGTACACAAATCAAATTCCACTATAGACTTCCAACAAAAACCCACAATTATTAAGATAATACTTGAACACCATCTTTAAAGAGAAAAAAGTAGAACCTAAAATGGAAAAAATTTATAAGTACTAAGTGTTGGCTTTTCATCATGCTTATCAAAGAAGAATGCAGTGAAAATAACTATGAAATCCATGCCCAAGGATCACGTGTTTGCAATTAAAACAGGAATCGAGGAAGGAAGTTGAGATTACCTTCTATGGCAGAAAACAAAATTTCTTGCGCCAACCAAGGAACCAATTCCTCTACTTTTGATCGTCCACCAAGTGTCACTACAATCCAAGAGTAGGATTGTTTCTAGCAGTAATCCATACAAGGTTGAATTACTCACAAAGCCCACTTAAAACTATGCTACTAGAAGAGGAGCTGCTAGGTTTAATTCGAGAAGAATAATGAAGAAGAAGAATGTCTGAAAATCCTCTTCTATTTTGATCGTTCAGCCATTTGTAGCAAAATGAACTATTCCTTATTTATAGTTTTAGAATTTATGTTAATTGTAATTAAGTCCTCCAAGATTCAATTTCAACAGTTGGGCCCTTGAAGTTTATATAATTGCAACTAAGTCTCATGAATTATAACAAACTTATAATTCACCTATAAATATATTTTCTTCTCTTAATTAACCCCACAATATTATCAAATAATATATATTAAGCATTCAAACCTTTATTGTGTGCGAACCAATACGTTTCCTAGTCTTATTAGTAGCATAATATGAATTAATTCTAACATATTTAGAATTAATACCCCTAAATAAAATATAGGATTAATTTATTAATTCTCTAATTAATAAATTTATATTTAGCAGATCTAGAGCGATATCTAGTAATGACTCTTGACTACCCGAAAGTTTAGATAGTCAAGTGGCTTGACATGAACTTTTTAATAGCAAATAACCAGTGCAGTAAACTTCTTTCACCATACTATATCTCATTCAGTCTAGAGTATGAAATTAGTGCCAACTGCATCTAGAATATTATTAATTCTGGCCTGAATATTTTAATATTTATTCAAAAAATTCATTACTCGATATGTGTATCAAATTTGGAACTATTTCCAACGCATAGTCGCCTTGGCCAATGACTTCATAAGTAATGATTTCTACAAGTGGCCCTAAGATATACTCTCCTACTATCAGGAGTGGTGAATCCTTTATTAACCCTCTCAGCTATTTTTATTTACTTTACATTGTACCCAATATCCATTCCATATGCGGTCCTTGTAAGATTCCAAATATTAGAATCAAAGTACAATGCTCGATAAACAAAATACCTTGTAGATCTCAAGTCTAATGATACTTGCACAGTTGCTATAATAAGATTCTATCACTGACACTCAATAGCTTATCCAAGTGATTATCTTATAGCTAGGTCATCTAATGAACTTGTTTATATAACAAGCATCCACGTATTAATCCTGAGTATCACAATATTCATGGTTATAAGAACCACCACTTGATCTAATCAAGAGATATAACATGTGCTAGCATTGGCATATTAATAATGTCTCATCTCATTAATACTATGACTAGGGATTATTCAAGCACAAACACTACATCGTATAATAGGAATCTCACATCATGATATCTATCATGATTTCCTTAACACTTGTTGTACTATGGACTTTATCAAACAGTTTATACACATATTAAGATATAACAATCAAATTGAAAGATAAAAAATTCCTCTTTTATTAATTATTATGCAATATATATGGTACAAGTAATTGCCTATAGGGCGCAACACTAATAATCTCCCACTTGCACTAGAGTCAATCATTCATATATCGAATACTGAATGACTCAACATGTTTATCATGTTTCTTCTGAGAAAGTGCTTTAGTGAATGGATCAGCTATGTTCTGATCCGTGGAATTCTCTCTATCTTTACATCTCACCTATCTATGATCTCTCTAATCTAATGATAGTGTCTAAGTACATGCTTGGATAGTTGATGAGACTGTGTTCCTTTGGTTGCGCAATGGCTCCATTGTTGTCACTATACAAAAGTATCGGATCTACAATGCTAGGCACCACTCCAAGTTCAGTGATGAACTTCTTTCTCCACATTGCTTCTTTAGCTGCTTCGGAAGCCACTATGTACTATACTTCAGTTGTCGAATCGGCAGTAGTCTCTTGTATGGAACTTTTCCAACTTACTACCCTACCACTTAACATGAACACGTAGCCAGATTGTGATTTGTAGTCATTCTTATTGGACTGAAAGTTGGCATCAATATACCCTCTTACTTGCAAATCACCATCTCCACATACCAAGAATATATCTTTAGTCCTTCGTAAGTACTTAAAGATATTCTTTACAATCGCCCAATGACTCTCTCCAGGGTCAGATTGGTATCTGCTCGTCAAGCTAAGAGCACATGATACATTGAGCCTACTACATATCATAGCATACATGATAGACCCAATTGTCGAAGCATACGAAATTCTACTCATATGATCCCTTTCAACTTGTGTCTTTGGAGACATCGACTTTAAAAAGCTTACTCCATATGTCATAGGTAAGAATCCTCCTTTGGATTGATCCATGCTAAACCTATTTAGCACTTTATCTATGTATGTAGACTGTGAAAGACCTAGCAACCTTCTTGATCTATCTCTATAAATCCTTATTCCTAGAATATAGGTTGTTTCTCCAAGGTCTTTCATCGAGAACATCTTGGATAACCAAATCTTTATAGATTGAAGAACGGAAACATCATTTCCTATTAGCAATATGTCATCTACATAAAGCAATAAGAAAACAACTGCACTCCCACTAACTTTCTTATACACACAAAGTTCATCCATGTTTTGAATGAAACTAAATTATTTAATTATCTCATCAAAACAGATGTTCCAACTCCTAGATGCTTACTTAAGTCCATAGATGGACCTTTGCAACTTGCATAAATTTGTCCATCTTTGGATGTGAAACATTCAGGTTGTGTTATATACACTTCCTCGATCAGGTTTCCATTAAGGAAAGTTGTTTTCACATCTATTTGCCAAACCTCATAGTCGTAATAAGCGGCAAGTGCTAGGAGAATTCTTATGAATTTTAGCATACTAACTAGTGAAAAAGTTTCGTTATAGTCATGGTTTGTACCATGTCTAGAAGGATTTGATTCCTTCTCTCAGATACACCATTATGTTGAGGTGTATGTGGTGGAGTCCATTAAGATAATATCCCACTATTTCTAAGATAATTTAGAAACTCTTGGCTTAAGTATTCACCTTGTCGATCGGATCTAAGAGTTTTAATACTCTTGCTAAGTTGTTTCTCTACTTCATTCTTGAAGTCTTTGAACTTATCAAATGCTTCAAACTTGTATTTTATTAAATACAAATACCCATATCATGAATAGTCATTGATGAAGAATATAAAGTAGTAATAACCTCCTCTTGCTTGTATAGACATTAGGCCGCATACATTGTATCTATTAGTTCTAATAACTCTTTAGCCCTTTCTTATTTTTAAAAAAATAAAGTTTTAGCTATTTTACCAAGTAAACAAGATTTGCATGTGTCATATGATTCATAATCAAATAACCCCGAGCCACCAGCTTATATAACTTAGACACGTATTTTTTATTTACATAGCCTAAACGACAATGCCATAAGTAAATGAGATTGAGTTATCTTTTCTTTGTTTCTTTACATTTATACTGAGAATTAGATTATCCATGTCTAGAATATATAAATCATCAACCAAAGTTACTAAACCATAATGGATATCATTTAATGAAAAAGAACAATATTTATTCTTAAAATTTAAATAAAATCCAAATAAGTCTAAACAAGCAAATGAGATAATGTTTTTCAATAAAACTTGTACAAAATAGCAGTTTTAAAGTTCTAAAATTAATCCAGAAGGTAGATTAAGATGATAAGTCCCCACAGTTAGTGCAGCAACCTTTGCTCCATTTGAAACTCGCAGGTCCACATTGCCCTTTTCTGGCTTTCTACTGCCCTTTAGTCCCTACAAATTATTACATAAATAAGATTCGCAACCGGTTTCCAATACCCATATCTCATTACTAAAGGTAGTATTAATCTCAATCATAAACATACCAAGAGTAGAAGTTGAAGTGCTTGCAAGCTTTTCCTTCTCCTTCTTTTCCTTCACGGTCTCTAGGTAGGCTTTGCAATTGTGTCTCCAATGGCCCATCTTACCACAATGATTATATGGGCCTTTAGTGGCTACTTCCTTTTTCTTCACGCCTCCTTTGGGCTTGGTAGGATTCTTCTTCTTCTTAAGAACTAGCTTTTTAGAAGATGAAGAACCTACTAGCAAGATCACCTTATCATCCTTCTTCATGGATGATTCAGCAGTCTTAAGTAGATTGATAAGCTCAGGTATGGTGGTCTCAATATTGTTCATGTGGTAGTTAAACATAAATTGTGAAAAACTACTTGGTAATGATTGTAGAATTAAGTCAATACTTAAATAGTGATCCATTATGAAACCAAGAAACCCAAGCTTTTCAATATAGCCCAACATCTGTAGCCCATGAGTGGCCACTGAAGCATCCTCAACCATCTTAGAACGGAACAGCTGCTTAGAGATCTCATATCTCTCAGTTCTAGCTTGTTTATCAAACAACTCTTTAAGATGGAAGGTAATAGTTTGAGCATCCATATGCTCATGCCATTTTTGTAACTCAGGAGTCATTTACGCCAGCATAATACATTATGCAATGTCACTATCCTCCTTGTGTTTCTTGTGGACAGCATGCTCATCAACAGAAGCATCTTGGGCTAGAGGTGGCAGAATAGGAGCATTTAGCACGTACAACAACTTTTCTGACTTAAGAACGATTCTCAAGTTTCTCTACCAATCCAAATAGTTTGATTCGGTGAGCTTATTTGTTTCCAAGATGCTACTAGATTTAGGTTTGTCGACATGATACAAGTGACCTAGATGTAAAAATAGAGTAATTAGAACATGTATATGCTCATGATATGCAAGTAATTAGGTTTTTAATTAAACGTATTTTTATTCCACTATTTTACTCAAATCAATAGCCCCTACTATTGACTCGAAAAATCCTATTAGAAGCTTTCCTAGTGGACCAGTATCCAAATTCCTTAAGAATGACCTTGGATTTGCCCAACAAGCCACTCTTAAGTTTAGTGGTAGGTATCTAATCCCAATTACATCAAATGTAACTACTTTATCATTAGATGATTAACATTTTTTAATCATTAAAGAATTTAATACTATCTCAACCTTGCCTCTAATATTCTTTATGCTTAGGTTAGCCCAATCGGGATAAAGAAATTAGTTAAACCCAACCATTAATCAAGAATTAAATTCCATAACTTGAACATATTTAATGTTAAGTAGGCTTGGGTATGCCCAACAACTTGATCTTGAAAAAGAGCTCTTGTCCTCACAATATTAATGGGAGGTATTAGATTTAATATTATTTGAGGGATTTATTCCTTTTAGTTGTCTTATCATTTAGCATGCATACAATTTATCAATAAGTAGCATAAATTGAAAAATATAGTAATAAAAAATTACTTGGCATGGTTATGGACTCTCTAAATTAATTTCCTCTAGCCATCAAGGAAATTAATATGGTTATCCATATGTGTTCATGCATGATTTAAGTAGAATATCTTACCATCGCGTTGCATTTTGATTGTTGTCCTTCAAAATCTTATAAATAAAACTCTACCTCAATCTAACCTATATAAACTAATTACATAATTTTCTAAAGAAAGAAACCTCGAGTTACATTCGAGGGGAGTAAGATGAGAAGAGAATTACACAAGAATTTGAGATAAGGCAGAGCGCACAGGCTCTATTTAATTAAAACAAAGCGATAAATATGCATGAACAAATAAGTTTGATTTGCGTCCATAACCAACCACCTTGCCAATAAAACGTACTTAAAATACTGCATAAAACATCCAATGCACAATCATCCAAAATTAGTATTTTGGAGAAATCTGGATCTAAAATCGAATTTTTGAAAGTTCTGGGCCGAAATCAAATTTTTAAAAAATTATGGGTCCTATTTATAATTTTCAAAAAAAATTTATCCAAAATCATGGGTTTCAAATAAATTCTAATCATTATTAGAACATATTCTCAATATTTTTATAAAATAGTGCAAGAACAGAGTACACCTGGTGCCAGGTGGGTAGAAGGCACCCCGTGCCAAGTTTGCTCTGGAGGCATGCATAGGGGAAGAACAGAGTGTACCTGGTGCCAGGTGGGTCAAATGTACCCGGCGCTAGGTATGCTTTAGAGGCGGAAAAATACCACTATTCATCTTCTTTTCCAAATTTGTCTACAAATTGCAACGAGATTTTTGAAACCGTTCAAAATAAATTTGATGTCAAGCATTGTTAATCAATATTAACAACCAACTGTAATCTACATCACAATGTAAGCAACAATCCAAATTGTTGAATCAAAATCTTGATTGCAGAAAAATCTAACATCAAAACAGACCCACATGGAAACAACTTCCCAACCGTTTTTCAATGATCCAGAGATTCTTCAAACCAGAAAACCCAAACACGCCATACAAAGTAGTAGGCCTACAATTACCATGATCATACAGTTACATGCTCAGAAATGATTTCAAAGCGATTAAAGACCCATTAAAGCACAAATACGAAGGCTCTAATACCACCGTTGGAATTTCATCATGCTTATCAAATAAGAATACAACGAGAATAACTATGAATTCTATGCCCAAAGATCATGTGTTTGCAATTAAAACAAGAATAGATGAAGGAAGTAGAGATTACCTTCTATGGCAGAAAACAAAATTTTCTTGCGCCAACTAAGGAATTAATTCCTCTGCTTTTGATCATCCACCAAGCACCACTATAATCCAAGAGTAGGATTGTCTCTAATAGTAATCCACACAAGGTTAAATTGCTCACAAAACCCGCTCAAAACTATGTTAGTAGAAGAGCAGCGGCTAGGTTTAATTGGAGAAGAATAATGAAGAAGAAGAAGAAGGTCTAAAAATCCTCTTCTATTTTGATTGTGTTGCGAAATATGCCCTCTTAGACTAAGTTTTTTATATAAATATCGAATGTTTTAATAAAAGAATTTATTTTCAGAAGTTGTTTGTAAATTTACATTTTATTTCTGCATAATTACGTTTGGAAAAGACCCATTATGTTTATGTAAGTGGTCCATGTGAATGGAGGTCTTTCACAGTAAGGTATGGATCACATGTTATTTAACACATAAACATTCATTTTTAACTGATTGATGAGAATGGGAATCTTGTCATGTTTAGGTTATTATGTTATGAATTCCAAATGGGGAATGGCTTACCTTTAGCTAGTGAGTAGTCCACTCACTTCATGACATAAGCGTACTTCGAATACGTAGAATAGGACCTGTAGTAGTGGTTTCTTAAAAGTACTATATAGTAGAAACCTAGATTAGTACTGCTACAGTGTGGACTAGTACTCTATGACTTGAGTATGAGTTGGTGGTTTGAAGAAGCTGGAAGCATGTACTTTGATATGCTATAGTTGAGGTTCTATCGTAGGGTCAATATACTTGCATGTTGGGTATTTGTGACTAATTAGTTAAGACAGACTTGTACAAGATAGTTGCTATACTATATCGCCCTTTGTGGTTGTCTAAATGATCTAAATATCCAGGGTCTTGGGAAACATGACTTGGATGTTTACTTTAGGGTAACTCCTTTGGAAAGCAGAAACAATCCAGGAAGTCATAGATCATTGGACTAGAAGCCTAATGATGGTAGATGTCATTTAAAGAGGTGTTAGTACACTTCTTCCTCTCTAAATGTGCGATGATGTATAGAGGGGTATTTTAGTCATTACACCTGTAGGTCGGAGACTTTGCTAATGCAGCATTGTCCTTGGAGTTAATATTTCCTTATGGTGATATTAGAAAAAATTTAAAATGCAAAATATAGCTATTTATATGGCAAGGGTATTTTGGTCATTTTTGTAGCCAAGGCGGTGTGTCTTTTGGTCCCCAATATAGCCGTGAGTCTTAATTAAATACAGGCTAAGGAATTGGTCTTAAATTAAATTAAATAGAATTTATTTTATTTAAGTAGTCTGGTTTAATTATTGGGTTAGAATAAAATAAAGGTTCATGGAAAGAGAGAATTAATTAAATTAGTTTGGTGGGTTAATTAATTGTTCAGGGATTTGGCCCAGTTTGAATAATTAAAGATTAACTTGGGACTAAACTAATATAGTCTTGTTAATTGGACTAGTTTTATATGGGTTGGGAAATTAATTATTTGTTAGGCCATTTATTTGGTTATAATTAGAATAATTAATTTAGTCTAAAAAGCTAAACTAAGAGTCCAATGAGCCAGTCTAGTTTAACCTAGGGTTTTATTTAGGTTAAATAGGATGAGTGAATAAAACGTTGTTTTTTTTTCACGGCTTCTTCTCTGTGATAAAAGAGACGCCTCTCTCACTTTCTCCCTAAGAAAAGTTCCTTAGTCTGTGAGTTGTTCACCAAATGGAATTAAGCAGGTCATATACTGGAAGATCGAGAGGTTGGCGTTCACATACATGCAAAGACGGAGTAGGAGGCTTGCAGGAATCGCACCAGAGGTTTCCACCAGCACACCTACCCCGGTTGCACACATTTCGGTCCAACCAACTTTGAGAACAAGGAAAAAAAGTTAGAAAATTTTCCCCTCAGAATCTAGACAGAGCGCAACCGGCGCCGGCTCTGTTCGGGAGTTCCCCTATTCTTCAGTTTTTTCAGTTTTTTTGGTTTTCGCTTCCGCTGTGTGCTCTGTGTTTTCCCTTTCTAGGCCTTCAGATTGTTCAACCATCTGTAGCAAAAGGAACGATTCCTTATTTATAGTTTTAGGATTTGTGTTAATTGTAATTAAGTCCTGCAAGATTCAATGTCAACAATTGGGCCCTTAAAGTTTATATAATTGCAACCAAGTCTCATAAATTATAACAAATTTATAATTTACCTATAAATATATTTTCTTCTCTTAAGTAACCCCATAATATTATCAAATAATATATAGAGCATTCAAACCTTTATTGTGTGTGACCCATTAGGTTTCCTAGTCTTTTTGGTTGCATAATATGAATTTATTCTAATATATTTAGATTTAATAACCCTTAATAAAATATTGGATTAATTTATTAATTCTCTAATTAATAAATTCATATTTAGCATATCAAGAGCAATATCTAGCAATGACTTTTGATCACCTGAAAGTCCAAAAAGTCAAGTGGCTTGACATGAACCTTTCAATAGCAAATAACCAGTGTAATAAACTCCTTTCACTATACTATATTTCATTCTGTCTAGAGAATGAAATTAGTGCTAATTCCATCCAGAATATTATTAATTCTGGCCCTAATACTTAGTACTTGTTCAAGAAATCCATTACTCGATATGTGTATCTAGTTTGGAACTATTTTCAATACATAGTCACCTTGGCCAAGGACTTCATGAGTAATGATTTCTGTAAGTGGCCTTGAGATATACTCTCCTACTATTAGGAGTGATGAATCCTTTATTGACCCTCTCAGCCATTTTCGTTTAGTTTACATTTTATCTAATATCCATCCCATAGGCGGTCCTTATAAGACTCCAAATAGTAGAATCAAAGTACAATGCTTGATAAACAAAATACTTTGAAAATCTCAAGTCAAGGATACTTGTACACTTGCTATAATGAGATTCTATCACTGACATTCAATAACTTATCCAAATGATTATCTCATAGCTAGGTCATCCAATGAACTTGTTCATATAACAAGCATCCACATATTAATCTTGGATATCACAATACTCACGGTTATAAGAATCACCACTTGATCTAATCAAGGGGATATAACATGTGCTAGTCTTGGCGCATTAATAATGTCCCATCTCATTAATACTATGACTAGAGATTATTCAAACACAAACACTACATAGTGTAATAAGAATCTCAAATCATAATCTCTATCATGATTTCCTTAATACTGTGTTGTACTAGGGACTTTATCAAATAGTTTATACACATATTAAGATATAACAATCAAACTGAAAAATAAAGAATACCTCTTTTATTAATTATTATACAATATACATGGTACAAGTGATTGCCTCTACAACACAACACTAATAGTAAGAATATGAAACAAATAGAAAAAAGAGAAGTGCTACGGGAGCAAAAGAATTGAAGTGAATGTATGAAAGTAAATGAAAATGTTAGTGGGTGAATGAATGAATTTATATGTGCAATATGTATGGAGTGAATGAATGAAAAACTTCACGTGAATGAAAGACATAAAGCTATGCATATGTGAGAAAAAATGAAGAATCGTTCGGGCAAATGAAGGCATGAAGATTCCTAACACCAAAAAAAAAAAAAACACTTGTGAGTGGTGTGTACTGTGGTGATGCAGTGAAAGGAAATCCAATGACATAAAGAAATAAAACCTGACAAGGCAATGTACACAATGTATATATGGACAATGTAGAAGTGCAAGATAAAAGTGCATCGAAAGAATATTCGATAAAGAAGGAAAAGAAATGCCTGACGAAAAATATGAAATGTAAATCTTCACTACCTACGTACCCCAAAAGGGTCAAGGATGTCGCCCCATCCTTAAACAAGAGGTCTTTATAATTGGGTAATAAAAATATGGAAAGAAATAAACAAAGTTTAAAACTTATTACAACCCAAAATAATACTAATACAAGTCTCAGAACAATTAAATGATAACTGCAATCTCTCAAGAAACAAATACAATCAATAGAGAATCTTCAAATCTCAAAGCAACTCAAAGCTATTCAACCTTGAATGCAAGATCGTCATAAAAACATGACATAAAAGGGTGGTGAGAAATATTTTTTAGAAATTCCTATGTGTGCTCATGATAATTTTAAGGAAACTTTTCATGTGTGCAAATTTTGAACATGTCACAATGAAAAGGTTTGCAAGTCCAAAAACTCATCTTTAAACATTGAGTGGTATTTTATCAAATTTTGCAAAACAAGAACTCATAACTTGAAAAGAAATAAATCACTCAAACAAAGTTGACTATGAAACCCTGCATTATAGTCATAGCCATGAAACCCTACATCATGACGTGTACTGTGATAACACAAGCGGGTGATCGACCCACAAGGTGAGATACTCCTCCATCTCTACACCCTAACTTACCGGTTGTCTATTATAGGAATAAATAGTCCACTTGAACTATGTTGCTAGCACGGACCGACCTAACCAACTGAACTGGCATCTTGTCCAGGCAGAGCTCATCTCTCAGAGGTGGCTACCTACTGAGAGACTTACCCTGACCCTTCAAATACTAGTCCTAGTAGTCTACCCTTATTGAGTACTCAACATCATGTTTGTCTCACTAGGGAAAAGTAAAATTAATAAAGTGTTTTACCTTAAAGTAGCAATTATGGTTTTTAGACAATCTAGTTAAAACTAGTTTAAGAAAAAATTAGCATTTTTCTTGAAAAACTGTTTGCTTACTTTAAAATTACTTTTCTTTACCAGAAAAGATAAAATGTCCATAATTGCATCCCAAAGTACATCTTCACGATAAACAGCATATTTGACTTGCATAAGCGCTTCGGCTATCTCTTTTTTTTTTCTTTTTTTTTTAAGAGCAACAACTTGGATAGAATGTAATATTTGGTTGAGTACCTATGAGAGTGGCCTCAGGAGTTTAAAATTCAAAGAAAAACTTGGGTGTTCTTTTTTTTTTTTTCCAATGACTCAAATTTCCTGTTACCATGAATGGTGACCACAAAAAAATGTGCAAGTAGGTGTACCGAAGTGCAATGAATCAAGAATAATGCTAGAGCTTTGATCCTTCGAGTAAAATGGAAGTCTGAGAGTAATATTTATGCTTTGGTTTTCCTGGGGTTCGCAGAAAGGAGAAGAGAGTGGATATAACTTGGCTTGGGGATAAGAAACTTAAACTAATGGAAAATAGAAAAAGGAATAGTTTGCGAAACTAGTCTTATCTACCATACCTTTCTCATAGATGATATACTTGGTTTCAGAAGTTTTAGCCCCTCAAAATCAGTTGGCCAATGCTAGAATACCAGTTGGCCAGATTAAGAGGAGAAGAATAAGTAAAACCCAAAATTTGAAATAAGATGGTGCCTGAACTAGTTATAAAAATCTGGAATTTTGGAAATAAAATATCCTACAATATTTTTAGGAAGAATTTCTGGAGTTCTAAATTGAAACGAGCTCTAAGTTACCATACCAAAATTTGAAGTCATTGTTTCAAATATCCAATCCATATTTTTGGCTAGCCTAGGATTTTATCCTCAAGCATTTATAAAACAAACCTCATGTTTAAAACCAGAATTTATCAAAGTGCAAGGCGACCAACAAAATCAGATTTTTAAAATGCATTTTCCGCTACATAAATACTGGACAAACCTTAGGACTAATATGAATTTCATTTTGCAACTTCATGCTAGATAAAATGCATAGTTTTACAGTAGCAATAATGTCAGCTGGCATAAGGCGTCAGGAGAATTTCAAAACTAAATCTTTTTTTTTTTTTTCAAATTCAAATTTAAGTTATTGAGAACCTGTTAGAATGTCATAGATGAAGGAATGCTACAGCTGAGTAGCTATCAAAATTTTGGAATGAAGTGAGTTTGATTTCAGGTAGCACCAAAGATATAATGTCAATGGAATAGTAAAGCAAACAATGTGAGGTTGTCGGCCTAACAAATATTAGGAACAAGACCTAGTCGGGCCATTATCGTTGCGAGATATTAAGCTCAACACCCTTGCCACTAGACCACACTAACTCTTATGCTCTCTAATAGCCTCATCAATTTACTTCACATTCACCTCAATATCAACCCTTCACTTCTTCAACCAACATAAAAAATAAAAGGGCTATATCTCAATAAAATATAAACCCAAAGAACTTAAATACTTAACAAAGCTAAAGCAAACAATATGAAACACATATAAATGAAATCAAGAATTTCACATGTTTATTTGATATGCTAATGCAATGCATGTCCCACTTCTATTCCAAGGGTAGTTTTAAGTAGATATTACATGAAAAGCACTTGTGAGTTTTGAATAAGAATGGCACTGGACAAAACAATTTATATAAAGTAATCAGATAACAAGATACAACTGGAAAAGGGAATTTTTCAAAGTGCACATATGATCAAAAGAAGAAAAGTAGAGATATGACAAGACTAAGAGATGAATTTACATATGTATTATGCGGTGACCAAAAGAAAGGAAAAAGGATAAACTAAAACAACATGCACAGTACAAACAACAACAACTGGACAATAAATTGAACAAGAGAAAGAAGACAAGAAGAAAACGATAAGAAGAAAGGAAAAGGAAAGATTCTATGTAAATTGAAATGTTATGTGCGATGAGAGGAAGATAAATTGAGCTACAATTTACAAGATGAAGGAAAAGAAGCAAATCAAGGACGAAAGCACAGGACAAACACAAATAATGAAGAAAAGGACAGAAGAGAACACGAGCAGAACAAGGGTAGTTTCCTCAGGGTCTTAGTGCCCTAGGGAACTTCCCCTAGGTGGCCTAGACCGGTGGTCATGGTCTTGGCGGCCTAGACTGGTGTTATTCAGAATTCACCCCTTTTTTATAATAAATAAATAAATAAAAAGAATATAAATAAATTTATAAATAAGTAACAATTATTTACAGCTAGAAATTCGTATATACATACAAGAATAAATAGCAAAAATTGAAACAAAAATTAGTGCTAAGAGAAGGGGCCAAAATACGCATTACATAAAATATAATACTAGTACATTAACATGTTCTATGCAGATTATCTTAAAGTACTTCAACAAAATAGAAATTAAATCCAATGAAAATCCACTACAATATCTGAGAATTAGTAAGAAATAAAATAAAGTGAAACAAAGCAAATTAAAATTTGTCCAAACTTGCAAGCCCTAAAACAAAAAAATCACTACTTTCCCCACTTATCACGAGTGTTGATCTCGGTATTTCCCGGAAGTGACCCACATTGCCTTTCCACGATAACCTTGGAGATTTGGCCAATTTGTTCTCTAAGTGTTGAATGGAGGCTTCTTGATTTCTCATACATGCTTCTATTGCTTGGAACCTCATATCCGTGGAGCAAACTAATTTGGCAACTAGGTCTTCAAGAAAAGGCTTTGTAGGATGAGGAGGAGGAGCATGATTGGAGGAAGCTTAGGGTCGTGCCATTGGGTAGCCTTGAGGTGGAAGAGGAGGCCTCACTTGATTCAGATTGTTCCAAGCAAAGTTTGGGTGGTTCTTCTATCTGGGATTATTTGTGGCACTGTAGGGGTTATTCGCTTGCCTACCATTCCTCACAAAATCCACTTGCTCTATTGTTTACTCACTAGGTGCCCCCATATGATTAGGATGGCTTCTCCCACAAAAATCTCACAACATCACTTCAGGTTGCATTTAAGAGGGGCATGCATCTTTTCTATCTTTTTGGCAAGGCCTTCAAATTTGGCTTTTATAGCCGCCATGACATCTACATTATGCATTCCTTGTGCACGCGCCTTAGCCCTTAGATTACCCCACCAATAGCTGTACATAGCTATGTTCTCAATAAGATCCCTCAACTCCTCAGGGGTCTTAGTGGTTGTAGTGCCTCCGGATACTACATCGAAAAGCTGTTTTGTTGTAAAATTCAAACCATTATGGAAAGACTACATTTGGAATCCCAAGTCCAACCCGTGATACTAGCACTTCCTCAAAAGTTCCTTCCATCTTTCCCAACTATCATAAAGAGTCTGTCCATCCATTTGTTTAAAAGAAAAGATGTCATTTCCTAACTTTGTGGTCCTAGAGGGAGGCAAGTACTTTGCGCAAAACTTTTCAGCTAGTTCATCCCAAGTTGTGATAGAGCCTAGAGGGAGTGATTTCGGTCATAATTTTACCCTATCCCTCAAGGAAAATGGAATGAGCCTAAGTCTAATTGTGTCCTCATAAACTCTATTTAGCTTCAAAGTGTCACAAATTTTGAGAAAGTTAGAAATGTGCGCATTAGGATCCTCGTCTGGGAGTCCATCAAATTACACCATTTGTTACACCATTTAGATAAAAGACAGTTTCAGCTCAAAGTTGTTATCCTCCACTCATTGCCTTAGTATGCTCAACTTCATCCCATGAAGGGACAGTCTTGCATAGTATTCCATTGTCCTCTTTCATTTTCAATTTCATTTCTATTTCCAACTTGAGCTTCTTCTTGGTGAATTCTAGTGTGGCCACCAAGATTTGCCATATCTTTTATGTCTTCAAAGTCAATGATAGGGGCTAAATTGATTATACTTTGCTTAGTTATTTGAGGCTCTTTTGTAATATATTTTGTGCAATAACTAGTCATATTCTTTCATATTTGAGATTTTACCCTTTGAAAGGTATTTTGGTCATTATCTCAGGATTTTGGGTAAAACAAAGCAAAACCGTAGCGAAACAGAACAGAGGCGGTGCGGGCTGTAAGGCTGGAAACGGCGCCGGCTGCATTCTAGAACATATGAGCACAATTCGGAGAAAAATCGAAGAACTAGTGGAGAAACAAAACATAAGCAGCGCCGGCTCCGAAGGACTAAGGCGGCGGCGGCTGTGGTCTATCCCTGAGGCGGTGTTGTGATCTTTGTACGCGTTTTTGGAAATCTGAAGAGTTTTAGTAGTTCCCAACTGCTACTTGGCCAAGAACTTGGTACCTACGAGTTTAGGCACCTTTTAAGCCTATAAATACATGGAAAACATAAGGGAAAAAGGAGGAATTCATGGATCACAAAGAAAATTACTCAGTCCCAGGAGGAATTCTTCAAGTTCAAGAAGGGTTGTACAAGAATGTCTTCAAAGGAAGAATAAGGAGGCTTGTCTATGAGTTCTTTCTTTTACTTTGTTTTCTCTTTCTTGAACAATGATATGTTAATTTTTTTTATTGTAATTCAACATTATTTTAGATATTCATGATTTCTAGAGTTATTTGATCTTTTGATTAATTGGTTATTATTCTTGGTATTCAATTACTTATGCTTATTACGAGATTAGTTAGTTAATTCTATCCATCGACTTGCTAGACCAAAAGGGGTTAATGGATGTTTCGATTTATTAATTTCATATTCTGTTGGCAATTGACTTGCTGGACCAAAGGGGGTTAATTGTTTAAGAACTAGTCATTGAAGGTTAATTGATGTCTTCCGAGACCAAGGGTTCATTGATTAATTTCATGTTCTAAATTTGCCGAGACCAAGGGAATTTAATTAAGAATTGTGTTTAATGCATCTTTTGGATGAGTTAGTTGAGACAAACCAAGTGATTCTAAGTTATCTAGAAGATAGTGATTTCATGGATTGACCATCAAAATGAGTCTACCTTCATCCTTCATGGTGTCAATAGAATGATTGGTTATGATAATGGTTAAGTTCTTTAAGATTATGTTTGTCTAAACAATGGCATGAGTTACATAAATCTACATCCTTGACATATACATATTTTTATTTTCTTTTTATTTATTTTTCACTTTATCGAGTCGGTTAAACAATGAAAGAAGGGTAATTAATGTCTACTTGTTCCTTGAGGATCGACACTCGTTTTAACCCTTTGCTCAATTAATGATGAGTATGCTTGCTCATATGTGTGATTTGGGTTTAACATTTTAATTTGAACTTGATTGGGAATATGCTTAGTTTTGTATGATTTTTATACCCAAGTCTGGACGCATCAGTCAACACCTCCTTGTGCAATGTATATTTGTTTTCTCAACCTTTATAGTGTTCTCTCTAGTTCCGGGTCAAAATCTATAATATCTCTTTGAATTCTCCTACTCATGTACAATGAAAACTATCCTTCAAGAGAACACATAATAGATCAATAATCCTCAAGATATTCATTAACCTTAAAAATTGCAAGACAAAAACAAATTCTAGGAAAAAGCAGTGATTTTCAATCTCCAAAAGATGAACAAAACGTGATAGGGGCTAAATTAGTCATACTTTTCCTAGTTATTTAAGGTTTTTTTGGGATATTTTTTGTTCAATAACTAGTCATATTCCTGCATATTTGAGATTTTACCCTTGGAAATGTATTTTGTTCATTATTTCAAATTTTTAGGATAAAACGAAGCAAAAACGTCGCAAAACATATTAGAGGCGGCGCCGGCTAGGACAGAGGAACCGGTGCCGGCCATGCACTGGTTGCACGAAGTTCAAAATGACGAAAAATTTGGTGAAATAGAGCAGAATAGAATAGAAACGGCGCCAGCTCCAGCAGCCAAGGCGATGCCAGCTGCATTCTGGAATACGTTATGCGGAATTCAAGAAAAAAAATTGGTGAACAATTGGAGAAACAGAACACAACCGACACCGGCTCCAAGGGCCAAGGCAGCACCGACTGTGCCCTGAAGTTTAGTCAGTGCTTTGGTTTTCTTACGCGATTTTTGGTAATTTGTGGAGTTTTTGTACTTTTCAACTTCTACTCGGCCAAGAACATTACACCAACGAGTTTAAGTACTTCCCAAGCCTATAAATAGAGGAAAAACATAAGGGAAAAGGGGAGAATTCATTGATTATCATAGCAAATCACTCAAATCAAAGGAGGAAATTTTCAATTCAAGGAGGGTTGTGCAAGAAGGTCTTCAAAGGCAGAATGAGACTTGTCTATGAGTGCTTTCTTTTACTTTGTTTTCTTTTTCTTGACAATGATGTATTAATTGTTTTATTGTTATTTGACATTGTTTTAGATAGTTATAATTTTTAGAGTTATTTGATCTTCTGATTAATTGATTGTTATTCTTAGTATTTGATTACTTGTGCTTATTACAAGATTAATTGGTTGGGTCTTTCAATTAACTTTCTTGGACAAAGGGGTTGATGGAAATTTCAATTCATTAGTTTCATATTTATTAGCTTTTAACTTGCTTGGACAAAGGGGTTAAGAGTAGGGATAAAGTAATTCAAGGTTAATTAATGTCTGCCAGGATATGGATTCATTGGTTAATTTCATGTGTAATTTACCAAGAATGGGTATTAAATCAAGGACTATGGTTAATGCATCTTTTGGGTAAGACTGGTTGAAACAGGATATGTGATGCTAAGATACCTAGAAGATAGAGATTCATGGATTGGACAAAAAAGTGAATCTATATTATCCTTCATGATGCCAAGAGAATAATTAGTTATGATAATGATTAAGTACTTTAGGATCATGTTTGTCAAAACAATGGTTTAAGTTACATAATTATACATCCTTGACATGTATGTATTTTATTTTATTATTCTTTTTATTTCGTTTTTTACTTTATGGAGTTGGTTAAACAATGAAAGAAAGGTGATTAGTGTATACTTATTCCTAGAGGATCGACACTCGTTTGAACCCTATGCTATGTTAATGATGAGTACGCTTGCTCATATGTGTAATTTGGGGTTTAACGTTTTAATTTAAACTTGATTGGGAATGTGATTATTTTTATATGATTCTTATACCCAAATCGATACGCATCAAGTTTTTGGCGCTATTACCGGGAACAATAGCATGAAAGCTTGGATTTTGTTGATTTAACCATATAAATATTTGTTAGTGTTGTGCCCTAGAGGCAATCACTTGTACATTGTATATGACACATTTTATTTTAATAAAAGACATTATTTATCTTACAGTTTTTTTTTTGTTTACTTTAGGTAATATAACAGTTCGATAAAGTCCCAAATACAACACTGTGTTATAGAAATCATGATAGAGATCATGATATGAGATTCCTACTACATTGGATGGTGTTGGTACTTCAGGGAGTGCTAGCGCCTAGGGTTTGAGAGGCTTATTTTTTTTGTGGATGAAGGCACGAATATTCTTAATAGAATAAATCTCTAGAGAAGACGGCTAGGGTTTTCTTAAAAACCCTTCCGAACCTTTTAGAGTCCAACCCTAATAATATCTTATCGTATTTTAATTTAAATTCAAATTAAATTAAAATTGATATGATAAGATTCTGTCATTATCTCGGTAATTTAACTAATTAATTTACCGAGTCAGATTCTTATAATCTAGACATTATCCAAATACATCGAACGTGGACATATTTCCAAATTTATTGTATCTAGTAAATTTTTCTAAGTTCGATTAACTTAGACATATTTCAAAATTCATCGAATCTGGTTACCAGAAAAATAACCTAACAAGTTCGCTTATTGTGTGACCCTATAGGTTCATTTAACACTAGCAGTGTGCCCAAATCATATTTAAATGATTAACAAGTTATAAGCAGTTTCTAACAAAACATTATAACTATCTAAGTTAAATGAAGATCGGTGATCTCTTTGAACCAAACCATAATTTTATATTTAGTCATTTAGTCACACGATATCCAGATTAAGCATAAGGCACGGAGCATGTCACCATTATTAAGCTTAATCAATTATTTTTTTATTTCATAGTAGACTGTTCAAACAAATAATATCAATATCTTAGATTGATATATCTTAGCACGGCCATGCATTTTAACAGTCTAACTCATCAAGGGGCCCATGGATATCTCTCTCATAATTGAGAGGGACAAATTCCTTCACTATCAATCATATTCCTCTCATTGATTTATTCTATATCCAATAGTAGTCTAATTTATTATCCGATTAAAGATAACTTTAGACAACGTCAAAATATAGAATTTATCAAGTAGGAAACTATGATGAATTTAGGTCGAAGGACTTTTAATATTATTATGGCTAGAAAGTACTTATGACATATTCCATGAAGTACTCTCATAGTAGGTCATGTTCAATACAATGTTCTCTAACATTTATTTATGTTTTGACTTGATATCACAAATATCTATGACCAGTAAAACATAGCCATCAAGTCACAAACTTACTAATCTTAATTTATTATTGTTCCAATAATAATAATCGATAAGGGACAGTTTTAGAATAGTCATTGTATTCATTGTTGGGTTTTACTATCAAGTCACGTACTTAATGACCACAAAACAAAATGCACTATTCATGAAAAGGAAAATCTCATATTATTATATAAAATATAACGACAATAGTATAAGTACAAATTGACTCTAGGGCATATCCCTAATATTAATGAGACATGACATCATTAATGCGTTAAGACTAGCATGTGTTAGACTTCCTGATTTGATCAGGCGGTGGTTCTCATAACCGTGAGTATTGAGATACTCAAAGTTAACACATGGATGCTTGTTAATGGAACAATTTCATTAGATGATCTAGTTTTGAGATAATCACATGGATAACTATTTAATACCAGTGATATAATCTCAATATAGCAAACGTGCAAGTATCCTTAGACTTGAGATCTCCAAGGTACTTTGTTTGCTGAGCTTTGTACTTTGATTCTAATCTCCAAAACTCGATCGAGGGCTGCCTATAGGATAGATATTGGGTACATTGTGAGGTAAACGAAAGTAGTTAAGAGAGTCAATAAAGGATTCACCACTCATAATAGTAGGGGCGGATATCTCACGGCCACTTGTAGGAATTACTACTCGGAAAGTCCTTGGCCAAGGCAATTGTGTATTGGAAATAGTTCCAATTGATACACATCTAGATTAGTAGGTTCCTAGTACAAGTACTATTATATTCGGGTTAGAATTATTTATGGAGAGAGTTGGCACTAATTCCGTACTCTAAACCGAATGAGATATTACATGGTGAAAGAAGTTAATTGCACTGAGGTTTGTAATTGAAGGGTTCATATCAAGCCACTTGACTTCCTGGACACCTGGGTGGTTATGATGTGTTGCTAGACACCACTCATGATATGGGAATATGGGTTTATTAATTGATGAATTAATAAACCAATCCTAATTAGAATTAATAGGATTAAATCTAATTAATTAAAGATTATTAATCTCGAAAACGTTTGGATTAATTCTTGTTCTCTACTAATTGACTTGGAAACCTAATAAGTCACACACAATAGAAGATTATATACTCAAGATGTTATTTGATAACATTGTGGGGTTAATTGAGAGAAAGAGAAGTTGTTGTGGATAAATTATAATTAGTTATAATTTGTGGTAAAAGTTGTAATTGTGAGAACTTGATGTTTCCAATTACAATTAAGAAACTCTAATTGTTTTATAATTCCATATTTTCAGTGAATTTTCAATTTTTTGATGATATAACTAAAAACCCTAAGGGTGATTCACGTGAGAAAAACTGCAGCCACATAAACTTTCTCTTCTTCTCCTTCTCTCTCGATTTGATCTTGAAAAGGAACCCTAGCTGCCACTTAGAATTTCTGCTAGCACAGAAAACTTCGTGCTTGAGTATTCCTCTGTGTGGATTACTGTTAGAGATAATCACACACTGTAATTATAGTGGTTAGACGTTCAACTTGTGTGGAGGTTGATTACGAGGATTGCTGGATCGTGCCTCAACTTGAAGAAGAAAATTTTATTCTTCGGACGATCACCTAAAGGTAAAACGCTGTTACCTTTACTCTCTTTATGTCCTATTTTCCAAACATAGACAAGTCCTGGAAGGGTATCTTGTTTTGTTTTCCACTGTGCCGTATAGGATACGAGCCAAAGATACCCAAAAATATGTAAATACGTAAATACGTAAATTATGTATAATTGTTCTTTCCGCAAAAAGCTCTATCTTTTATATTTTGTGTATTTGTGTATACCTTTGTAACCTAACCTACTAACTTTGATTATGTCCTCTTGACTAACTTTGTAAGCTTTTCCTTCTGTTGTAATCATGAATTCCATAGCTAACACGCTTCTATGTTTAGGAAAAATGGCGAATTGGAATTTGAGGAAGTCTAATGAGGGGCAGTACCTCCATTGCCCTCCTAAGATGACACTCACAGCACCCGAACCAGCTGAACTCAAAACCCTAATTGGAAAATTTACTGTTCATGTCACGAGGCGTTTCCAGGAAATCGATTCCATATTTAAGAAATTCAAAGCAATGATCCACAATATGGAACGACAAATTTGGTTTTTGACGGACATGGTGATAAAAACCCACGAACTAACCCCAATAGCCAGTAAGGAAACAACTGCTGTCACATTGCGAAGTGGGAAAGAATTACTAGACATTCTAGAGGACAACCGGCACTGGCTATCCGGTAAACCCGACATAGAGTAGCACATAACCAAATCGGTGCTAGCCAAAGCACTAGAACCGGCGCCGGCTGTCAAAGAAGAAATTCCTCTCCGAAGTAAGGTATTACTTTTGGGAAGATCCATATTTATTTAAGTGTTGTGCAGACCAAATCATTCGAAGATGTGTGGACTCTAAGGAAGGCAAAGATATTCTAAGACATTATCATGAAGGACTTGCTGGAGGCCACTATCAAGCTCACAACACAACACGAAAGGTGCTTGAGTCTGGATTCTATTGGCCCACATGTTTCAAAGATGCCCACAGGTTTGTTCAAAGTTGTGATAGGTGTCAATGCATAGGTAATATTTCTAAATCGAATGAACGGCCTTTACACATTTTTCAAGCTTGTGAAGTATTTGATTGTTGGGGAATAGACTTCATGAGACCTTTTCCTAGCTCCTTGGTAATAAATACATTCTAGTAGTAGTGGACTATGTTTCTTAATGGGTAGAAGCACAAGCTTTACCAACTAATGATGCAAGAGTAGTGATAAAGTTCCTGAAAAAACTGTTCACCCGTTCTGGTGTACCTAAGGTTTTCATTAGTGATAGGGGTACTTATTTTTGTAATACTCAATTGGACAAAGTGCTCAAACATTTGGGAGTGCACCATAAGTTTGCCACCTCATATCATCCCCAAAAAAGTGGTCAGGTCGAAGTGGTTAATAGGGAAATTAAAAAAATCTTGGAAAAGACTATTAGCCATACTCAGTAGGATTGGAGTCTAAAATTAGATGACACTCTTTGAGCGTACAGGACAGCTTTTAAGACCCCAATTGGCACGACTCCTTTTCGGTTATTTTATGGAAAAGCTTGTCATTTACCTGTTGAAATTGAGCATAAAGCCTATTAGGCTATTAAACTTGTTAACGTGGATCTTGAGGCCGCTTGAAAGTTAAGGTTACTCCAACTCATAGCTTTGGAGGAATTGCGGGAGGGTGTGTATGATCACTCCATGCAATACAAGAAAAAGGTAAAAAAGTGGCACGATAAGCATATCACTTACCAACTTGAATTTGAAAAAGGCGAGCAAGTGTTGCTATTCAATTCTCACTTAAAAATTTTTCCTGGTAAGTTGAAATCCAGGTGGTTGGGACCGTTCACAGTAAGTAAGATCGGCCCTTTTGGCACCCTCGAACTTACTCATCCTACTTGGGGCACTTTCAAAGCTAATAGCAATTGAGTGAAACACTATGTGGGTGACGGTCTTCCAAACCCCAAGCAGTTGGAGATGCTCTTCAATGCCACCATATAGAACTTTTTGGTTTATCAATATACTTTTTCTTTTGTTTTTGATTTATTTTTCTTTTCTAGTTTTTATACTTTGGTGTGCTCTTTTGTATTTTTCTTTTTTAGGTACTTTGCTAATGCCTCTTTCTTCAAGCATTCGGCTCTTGTACAGCACATTACACCATCTATGGAAGTATTGACTTTCTTATCTCTTCTCCTGTATATTTTTTATCCCATGGCATTATTTAATTCTTGTTCTTTTTATTTGGCCATTGAGAACAATGTCCAGTTTAAGTATGGGAGAGTGATTCGTTTGAAAATTCTTCTATGTATATACCTTATCCTTCTTGTGAGCACAATTGTCAAAAAAATTTCTGATTTTCTTTGAGATTTCAAGCTATATTTTTAATGCATGTCTTTATGATAAATTATAGAGCATATGTTCTAAATCATTTATGGCTTATGCATGACTTTTTGCACTCACTTGGACAAAGTAGTTCTTGATCAAATGCTTTGCATTTTTCTTAAACCTAGTTTTCTACTAAAATTCATGGAGCATTCTAAAACTTACTGGAATACCTCTCGAGGCGAAATAAGAAAGACAGTTATAATTTAACTTAGGGATTATGGTAATAGGCCTTCTTTGGATAGTTTGAGCTTTTCAAGCCTACCTATTTTGATATTATCCATAGTGCCTATTTTGAGCCTAAATTGTTGATTTCTTTCTTTAAAACCCATCACAATACTTTATTTTTTAAATAAGAAAATTTAAGGTTGAGTGGGGCTCATAATTTGATTGCCTCTTATTTTCCTTGTTTAAGCTTTGATTGAATCTTGTGTGTGGGTTAAGGCTAAGTAGCCTACTCAAGGTGGACTAGGATGCTACTCATTGTTGGCTATCAAAGCTCCAGCCGACTGATCAGCTGAGAAATGATCACTCGATAAGTGAAACTCTGATCTTAGATTAATCAGCTAACATAGAATTGAATCTCTTTTGTCAATAAGCAATTGAAAATAAAAAAGAGGCAAAAGAAGACTCTTTATAAACTTGGAATTCTAATTACACTTCTAAATATGTGAGCAAATTCTCACAACTGAGGAAGTTGTTTTAAGATGATGAACATGAATAGAAAATAGTAACAAAGACTGTGAAAATGTAACTGAAAGTAAGGAACAAACTAAACTAAAAACTGAAAAAAGATAGAAAAATGAAAATTTTGCTTAAAGATTCTTTTTATGTATGTAAGCTCCCTTTTGTTGATTCCTTCCTGATGACTTTAAAGGGATTTGGTAATATCATACTTTCTCCATTTCTGGTTGTCCTATTCCTCTTGATGCTTATGGTAAATATGGTGGGAAAGTGGGCTCCTAAATCGGTCAAAACTCTTGCAACGTTTCCTAGATTTCAAGCTCAATGCCATTCAAATTCAACTTCTTGAAATTCTGGTCATGTTCTCTAGCTAATCTGCCAATTCAGTTGATGAGCTATCTTCTGGGTTAGCTAATTGGGCCATCAAATGGTTCTGGCTATCTACTATCTGGTCATTCAGCCATTCGATCATTTTTCTTGTTAACATTTTACCCTCTTTTTGTTCTTCGAGACTAGCTGAGCTTAGAGGACAAAACGTCTTTTCAAGTCTTAAGCAAATGTCCTAAGAAGTTGAAGTCAATGATGACTTCTTCCTCGTGTAGGTAACTTCAGCTGACCCTTATAACCTCATTTTGAATTTCAAAACCCTTTTCACCTTTTTAAACTCCCATCATCTTTTTCTCAACCCCACCTTTTTTCTTCACTCTTTTACTACTATAAATCATCCTTTAAGAAATTTTTATTACAAATTTTCCTTTTTCACTATGTTTGATAGTGTAAGTTCTTCAACCACCTCGATCATTTCTAAACACCTGGGTGAATTCTTAGATGCCTCTTTTTTCAACACACGTTAGTATGCTTCTCTGAGATGAATAACTAGTACAAATTGGGGCCTTTGTTGCCTCTAATAACAAATCAATGGTTTGATCTAAATTCATTAAACCCAAAGGTTTTTACCTTCTTCTTAATAAAATTGTCTGGAACTCCAAAATTTTGCCACCTAATTTTCGCAATTGGTCATATAAGCTTGAAGATTTCAAGGATTGGCCAACTAGGGTTTTTGGGGCTTTCAAATAACAATGGAAAGAATGAAGGATTTATAATACCATTCATATATTTGCCTATGACCATCGTCTTGATCATGCTCTCTTCATAGCTATGGTTTCTTTCTGGTCTCTCGCCATCAATGAGTTTATCTTTCCCTTTGGGGTGCAAAGCCCAACACTTCTTAATATAGTTGTGATTCTATGTCTGCCAGTTAACGATAAAGAAATCTTAATTTTGGTTCTACCATGACTCTTGATTATCATATTTCCCACAAAAGTGTTGCCCTTTACAATAAATTTATTAAGTCTAATAGGAAGTCTAGTAAAGTGTATGAGGATGAGCATTGATAGGGCCTAAATTAGTCATATATTTTCTAGTTATTTGAGGTTATTTTGTGATACATTTTGTTCAATAACTGGTCATATTCCTTCATATTTAAGATTTTACCTTTGGAAAAGTATTTTGTGCATTATTTTAGATTTTAGGTATAAAATAAGACAAAACGTCGCTAAACAGAGTAGAGGCGACGCCGGCCAGGATAGGGGAACCAGCGCTGCTGGCACTCACTTTAAAGCAATGAAAAACAGGTGAAATAGAACTGGACAGAACACAGCCGGAGCCAGTTGGGAGCTCAGAGGTGGCTCGGCAGCACTCTGGAAGAGGTGGCGCGAAAATTTAAAAAAAAATCGGTGAACGGATGGAGAAATAGACTACAACTGGCACCGGCCCTAGGTAGGATAGGTGGCGCCGACTGTGCACTGGTGCTAAGGCAGTGCCTTGATTTTCGTGTACATTTTTGGCAATTTACAGAATTTTAGTATTTTCCTACTTCTAATCGGCCAAAAACCCTAGAGGAAATATTTTAGGCACTTCTAAAGCCTATAAATAGAGGGAAAACACAAGGAAAAGGGGAGAATTCACAGATCAAAATAGAAAATCACTTAAAATCAAGGAAAAATTCTTCAGATCAAGGAGGATTATACAAGAGGGTCTATGAAGGAAGAAGAAATAGGCTTATCTATAAGTTCTTTCTTCTAACTTTGTTTTCTTTTTCTTAAACAATGATGTATTAATTGTTTTATTGTAATTTGACATTGTTTTTTGTATTCATGATTTTTAGAGTTACTTTGATCATTTGATTAATTGATCGTTATTCTTGGTATTTAATTACTTATGTTGATTACAAGATTAATTTGTTGTTTCTTTCTATTAACTTGCTTGAAAAAAAGGGGTTGATGGTGGTTTCAATTCATTAATTTCATAGTTGTTATCTATTAACTAGCTTGGAAAAGGGGTTAACTGCTAAGAACTAGGTAATTAAAGGTTAATTGATGTCTGTCAGGATACAGATTCATTGGTTAATTTCATGTTTTAAATTTGCCAGGATATGGAAATTTAATCAAGGATTGTGTTTAATGCATCTTTTGGGTGAATTAGTTGAGACAGGATATGTGATGCTAATTTGTCTAGAAGATAGTGATTTCATGGATTGGAAAAGAAGTGAATCTATCTTAATCCTTCATGATGCCAAGAGAATGATTAGTTATGATAATGATTAGGTACTTTAAGGTCGTGTTTGTCAAAATAATGGTTTGAATTACATAATTTTCTATCCTTGACATGCGTATATTCTTTTATTTTATTTTATTTTATTTTTCTTTTTATTTTTTTTCACTTTATTAAGTCGGTTAAACAATGAAAGAAAATGGATTAATGCATACTTATTCCTTAAGGATCGACACTCGTTTTAAACCCTATACTATGCTTAATGATAAGTACGCTTAATCATATGTGTAATTGAGGATTAACGTTTTAATTTAACTTGATTGGGAATGTGCTTATTTTTATAAAATTTTTATACTCAAATTCAAACACATGAAGTATGTTGCCTTTCTCTGGTGTTAGATATGCAAATGTGTCATCTACGCAACCTCCCTTTATGATATTCTTATTATGTTACCCTTATACTTTTTGGTAGGAAAATTAGCCTTGCTTTCTTGATTTTGTCCTCTACGTATCGCTGCCTCTATCTCCTCTATAAATAGGTCTTTGAGGGAGAGAAGATGTTCATTTTTCTTGGCTTTTCGTGGATTTTTCAACTTTGGCTCTATAAATATATGCCTGAGTTTGGCATATCGAGGCTTGAGGAAATAGCCAAAACTATCCTTCTTTGTACTGTAATAGGGTATGATTCTGGACAATTCTTGTCCATGTAACTACTAACAAAAAGATAGAGATTGCCACAGTAAGTGAAATTGCCTCTTTCCTTTATTAAATAAGAGATAAACTAGTTAACTTGTTAGGTCCTATAGCTCAAGAGAATATTGGCCTGATTAGTTAAGGTTAGAGCTGAATAGCATCAACTATGTGAAGCTTCAGAAGATTTGGGATGCCATATTGATGACCCAAGAATTATTGAGTGGCACCCATCCTACTACCAGGTACAGTAAAGTTTTCTCTGAGCCATACAATTCTCACTACTTTACCGAGTAATTAGATTTAGCTAAAGGTACCCAATCAATCCTCGGTATGAGATTACTTATGCTGAATGGCTATACTGGTGCCTAGCTTGCCACCAAGATTGGCCAAACTCAAACTAAGTTGGCGAAGTTTTACTTCTAAGCTTTTACCCCTTGCACAAAAGCCACAGGAGAATATTCTCTCTGGTGGTAGAGAGTTGGGAATCTTTATTTTTAGTTTCCTTTAGATGTTTTTCTATCTATATTTGTAGATTAAGTTAATGATAAGGTGAGAGAGGAAGAAGTTGTGGGTTTGGCTGAAGAGCAATCGTCCTCTCGGTAGTTGTCTACAATTTCTACCCATATTAGGTTAACTTCATCAAATATACCTCACCTTTAATTGCTTTGTTGAGATTTCAGTTTGAGGTGCTTAACACTTGACTATTCCTCTCTTCAGAACTAGAGACATGTCGATCTCATTTTAGTTATTGACTTACTGGATATCAAGGATGCCTCCAGGTGATTCAAACATCATCTATCTAGCTTACTCACCTCCATTCAGGCCTAATAAGCCTTTGTTGCATAATCCTAAAATTCTTGTTATTTTGATAATCTGACTCCCCTTGCTTCTTTGTTCAGAAAAAGGAATTAAAATAAGAAAAGCACAATGAAGTTAGCAAATTGGCCAAGAAAAGCTTTGTTAAAGAGAAGGTTGCTGAGCCATTGATGCCTAAACTGGTTGCTTCTCTTGAAAATCCTTTTCATTAGCTATCCAAAGCCGAATTGGATGCCTTTTTTTCATATCACCCCCACAGAAGGCTGGCTTTCAATCTCCCAGCAATACCTAGACTTTTTTATTGGTTAGCTATAGAAGCTATTTTCCTAAAATAAACAGACTCAGAATCAACTTATGGAAATAAGTGACCTGCTGACCATGGTGAATAATTATAACCTAGTGTCTCCATCCCTTGATATTTTACTATTGGATTTAAATGTTCAGTTTAGTAAGTTGGTTTTTGATTATTTTTATTATAGAGTGTAGCTGTTCCAATCAATTGCCCAATTGGAAGAACTTGATAGGCTTGCCACTTCAGATTAGGAGCTATCTTCTAAGTATTATGTAGCCTTTACAAAGCTTGATACCTTGAACAACACTTTGACAATAAACCTTGGCCAAGCAGTACTTCTCTGAGATTGCTAAGCTTCAGGCTAGTCTTTTTGCTATTGGTGTAACACCCCTACTAGAAGTAATAGCGGAAGCATATCAACCGGGTGTTGCCCCGTCCAATTACCCAGACAAGGGGTTTTTATAACGAAAAACCAAAGAGTATACAAGGTCCAGACTCATACTAACATTATCACACACACACACACACACACACACACACACACACATAACAAAGGATCTCATACATGCAATCTCCATACTACTTTAGTAATAAAGTATATAATTAAAAGAGAGATTATTCAAACCTAGGCTGCTGTCACTCTGGTATCGTCCTTCTATTCATAGGTCTACTCAATTCCGGATCCTACAAAAGAGTAAGATAAAAGACAAGTGTGAGTAAAAAATCATCCAGTGAGTCATGTGTGTGCCGGTGCTTTATTAAAGAAACAGAGTACATAAACCCTTGTGGAAAAGCATTTCATTTTATATTATTGTGGAAACAAGTCTAAAACTCTTTGAAGAAGAGTTTATTCAGAATTCAATCATTTTTGAAAAAATGTATTTCAATTTCAAATCATTGCCCTAATTTCTACATCATAGGCACTTCTCCAACAAAAGGTCGATCTGCATACAATGCTCACAAGGCTTAGCCTTTGGCGCAATGTCTTATTATGCTTAGACCACAGCCTACAGCACTTAACCGTGCATCACCAAAAGGTAAGTACACCGTAGCGTACTGCCGAGAATAAATAACAAGTATACTGCAGCATCTTAAGTGTACTACAACACACTAAATCTTTTACTTGCCATCGTAAGCTAGGAGGTCCTAATCCTGATATCAATCACTATCGAGGCATTAAGGAGTCAAACACTACCGAGTGTCCCTGCCTGCCATTCAGCGAATGACTCAAAAATAACATGCCCGTAGGCATAAGGCAATTGCCAGGTGCTAAATGGCTAACCAGGACGACTCATCTCAATGTGCTGTCACCCTGTTTGGAGTAAGACAAACTCTAGAACTAGCTAGGTTACTTGGGGTCATCTATCTCTAACGTGAGCTAGTACAAAGATCAAAATCTTTACTGAGTACTCAACGTCATCAAATACTAACCCCTACTAACTGATTAGGACAGAGGGTTATTTGTTACCGCAGAATTTTCAAAACAAACATTTCTGGGGCAAAATACCATTTTAAAAAAATTGATGCCATTGACACCCAAGCCAGATAATTATTTCCATAGGCTCCGCAGGCTAAGCAATTCATTCCATAGGCACATCAGACCAATAAAGTAATTTTCGAGATCAAAATGTCGTTTTCTAAAAGTCAATCTCATATCGAAAGATCATTTTCCAAAACCGTGTTGAAATAGGATAAAGAGTTTTTTTCACACATTAAAATAAGTTTCTAAGAGTATTCAAGTAATTTTGCCTATACTCGATCTCAAAAGTCATTTCAAAGGGTATGTGGGTCATTTTACCCATACTCGATTCTAAAAGACTTTTTGAGGATTTTTGGGTTATTTCACCCTTACCTGATTTGAAAAGTATTCATAAAAGTGTCAATAAGGATATTTCGGTCATTTACTAAATACCCAATTCCATAGGTTTCATAAAACATTCCAATAAGGACATTTAGATCATTTTTCAAATAGTCTATTTCCAAAGGAACTTATTTCAAGAAATCACAATTCTAATCCTAAAATAGGATTAAATTTAAAGTTTTCAACCATATTTCCATAAAATATTCCAATAAGGGGGCTCTAGAAAATTTGTGAATATCCGATTCAAAAAATTATTATTTTCTAAAAATCCCAAGTATTTAATCCAAAAAGGACTAAATTCACAAAATTTGTGATTTAATTATCCGTTGAGGTTTCCAAGCTAATTATGATGCTCATTCGAGCCCAAAATGGCATAAAATAAGTCTTGTTTAGACAACCTTAAATGTATTCAGGGATTTTCAAAACGGTATAAAACATAGCATTTCATTGAAAAAATAAAGCATACTAGCTCTCAAAAAGTTTTAGAAATCAAAGGAACTTATCTCATGTCCTAAATAAACTTTTACAGTTCACGGGCTATTCAACTACCATTTCAAACATGTCGTTGGCCGTTTACCAACAAACCTACATCAAACATCATTTTTAAACTTAGTTGGGTTTGGTCAAAAAGTAGCCGATGTCTAACTAACGTGCCCGATGGTTAGCTGACGTTCAATCGTCGTTCAAGAAAACACACAATGGTCGTTCATGTCATTTTTTTGCCGTTTGGTTAATTCTTCCATTTTTCTTTTTCCATATCCTTCCTCCCTCCATGAACAAGGAATTATGTTCATGTTTCCTATTCATTTCTTCTAAAAATCACACAATTAATCATTCTTAAGCTCATTCATATTCCAACCAAATTTTTGGAATTTCGCTGCTTGACGCATAATTTTATTTCGAGAATAACTTTTAATACACAACTCCAATTTATCTCTATGATATATTAAAATGATTGTAAGATCTTAATTTAATTATGTATAAGCCCCTTCCTAAGTTCAAATACCTGTGGCTCAATACAGTGGCAAAACAGTCCCAGTAGTTTTGCTCCATCTCAACTCTTCATGTTATCCTTTGATTTTTTTTAATCTTTAACATCTTAGGAACATTAAATTCATTCAATTTTTCCTTCAAATCATCTCTGATCCTTCTATTTTCAGATTCCAACAACTCATAAAAGCCATGTTTATTCAACACAATTTCACTTCCTTCGATCAAAAGCTAGTATATTTCATCCAATTAACTCCTATTTTCATTTCACTTTGATCATCATCTCTCAACTAAGATCAACCCATCAAACTACCATTAAAACCCATTCCTTCATCACATAAAACATATCCATATATCCTCTAGGCAACTGGCATACATAGTTACACAAAAGTTCACAAACAAAGTTTATAAATCCTAGCTTTTGATCCAAAATCAAGACATAAAAATCATGTTTTTATGTTAAAATTGACATCAAAATATTCACCATTCACCCCAAACAACTTTAATTCTAGTAAGGTGAGGTTGTACTATGTATTAATAGCTCTTTGGTGTGATTTGCTTTAAGAATCTCTCAAGAACTCACGCATTACACCAAGAACACACACTTGCACCTTTTCTCTCTCTCTTTTTGCTAATTTATTTGATTTTTTGTTTTTTCTCTTGTTTTTCCTTCCTTGTGGCTGCTAAAATTATGGCTGTAAAATAGCCTCTCCACCACCACAATCACCAGAATTTTTGGCCAAACAATTTTTAATTCAATTAATTATATGGTGGTTTTTATGTAGGTGTGTTCCAATCATGTAATTACACACCCTTTTCCTTAATTTTCTTCCTTAAATTTTCTATTCTTTCTTGCAGCTGCCAATTTTTTTGGCCATTTTTCAGCCATTCCATAGCCATCTTCATGGAAAAATATTGGCCAAATAAATTGATGAAGGCATTAATTATATAGCTCCTCAAACGATGTGTTCCAATCACAATTAAACATATCATTCTTCTAATTATTTTATAATTCCTTAATTCCATGAGTCTTGCATTAATTCTTCATGCAGCCTCTCAAAAATTGACACATGTTCATGTTTACCAATCACAAAATTCCGCACGTCCAAATTTTCGACCACATTTTTCAATTTTTCTAAAAAATAACCAAAAATCGTGTTTGAAATTAAAAAATATTTTATTTTACCATTCAACTCCAAAAATTCACTAATTCTATTGGTAATACTTAAATTCTTCAATTCTTTCTCGGATTGGTCAAAATTGCGGGCGCAATCAAAATGACGAAAATGCCCCCGATAACCCGAATAACTTAATTCAAACTAAAACGTGCATTTCATCGCGTTGATCAATTTTCATTCTTAGCATACCCTCAAATACTTATTTTTACTAACAATGGTAGCCTTCCGAAGATTTAAGGTACGGGTAGAACAAGTCCAATAATTACATCTAGGTCCTGACAAAATGTTATTATACTAATATTCGTTTCTTTATACCGATCATCTTTTGCTCTGGCTATTGATATAAATTCTCATCCGGTCACAAGTAGTAGCAAATCGAAGGTTAAAGTACAGGGTGTTACACTCTCCCCTCCTTACAAAAATTTCATCCTCCAAATTGACTTACCCTTTGAATAATTCTGGATACTTCTTCAACATCTTCAGTTCCGTTTCCCAAGTCGCATCTTGCATTGGATGATGACTCCATAGTACTTTTACAAGTGAAATTTTCTTATTCCGTAATTCCTTTTCAGCAAACTCCAAGATCTTAATAGGTTTTTCCTTATACTTCAAGCTTGGAGTCATCTCAATAGGCTCTTCATTCAAAATGTGTGCAGGATCAGCTACATACTTTCGAAGTTGGGAAACATGAAATATGTTGTGAATTCATCGAAGCTCTATTGGTAACTCCAATCGATATGCCATCACCCCAATCTTCTCAGCAATAGGAATGGTCCAACATACCTAGGTGCCAACTTCTTCCCTTGTCCTCTAATTCCTAATTGTTGTTGTGGAGTCAACTTCAAGAATACATGATCTCCTTTTACAAATTCCAAATCTCTCTGTGTTGATCCATATAACTTTTCTGTCTACTCTGAGTTTCCTCCAACTTAGTTTTAATCATTTCTACAGCCTGTTGAACTTTTTCAAGATCAAAAGCATCATTTTCACCCATTCTCTGTCCTAAACTTTCCCAATACAATAGAGATTGACATTTCCTTTCATATAAGGCTTCAAACGGGGTCATCCCAATTGTTGATTGGTAACTAATATTGTATGTGAATTCTGCATACGTCAAATTATCAATCCATTTAGTTCCAAAATTTAAAGCGCAAGCCCGTAATATATCTTCCAAAATTCTATTCACTCGTTCAGTCTGTCCATCCGTTTGCAGGTGCGCTGCTATGCTAAACTTTAATGTTGTTCCATATCTTTGTTGCAATCTAGTCCAAAACTTCGAGGTAAATCTAAGATCTCAATTTGACACAATTCTAGAGGGTACTCCATGAAATCTGATTACTTTCTCCATATAAATCTTACTTAACTTCTCTAAATAATCCCGATGGTTAATGGAAATGAAATGAACGGACTTAGTCAGTTGATTCATTATCACCCATATGGTATCTCCCTGTCCTACCACCATAGGTAATCTTGTAATGAAATCCATAGTAATTTCATCCCATTTCCACGATGGAGTATGTAATGGCTGCAATAGTCCTCCAAATCGTTGCTAAATGGCTTTCACCTGCTGACAAATTAAACATCGAACCATAAAGTTTAAAATGTCCTTCTTCATACCGATCCATCAATAATGTCGTTTGAAGTCCTGATACATCTTCACGGCTCCTGAATGGATGGTATATTTACTTCGATGTGCCTCCATTAAAATATCTTGTCTTATTACAGATTGTTTCGTAATACAATATCGATCTCGGTAATAAACAATCATATCATTGTCCTTTCAAAATTCATCTCCTCCTTTCTCCACCTCCTTTTGAACCAACTTTTGCAACTCTTTATCTTTATCTTGCTCTTCCTTCAATTGTTGTAGGAAAGCAGGTTAAATGGAGATATTACTCATTCTTATTCCTCCGTCTACTGCAAATGCTTCCAATTCTGGAATTTGTAGCATCTGAAGAGCTAATAAATTCACTTTCCTACTGAGGGCATCTGCTACTATATTTACTTTCCAGGATGATATTTAATTAGACATCAGAATTCTTCAAAAAATTCCATCCACCTATGTTGCCTCATGTTCAAATCCTTCTGAGTAAAAATATACTTCTAACTTTTATGGTCAGTGAAGACTTCTAACTCAGCTCCATACAAATAATGTCTTCATTTCTTAAGAGAAAACATAATAGCCACTAACTCTAAGTCATGTGCAGGGTAATTCTCCTCATAGGTTTTCAATTTCCTAGAGATATAAGCTATCACCTTTCTCTCCTGCATCAACACTCATCCCAATCCTTCATTCTACGCATCCGTGCACACCTTATAAGGTTTGTCCATCATCAGCAATGCCAAAATAGGAGCAAAACTTAACCTTTCTTTAGTTCCTAGAAACTTCTCTCATACTTCTCTGTCCAAACATAAGGAACTTTATTTTGGGTGAGTCAAGTCAAAGGTGAATCTATCTTAGAAAATCCTTCAATAAACCTTTGGTAATAACCTACTAATCCCAGAAAACTTCATATTTCAGTTGGAGTCTCGAGATGTTTCCTATTGGTTACCGCTTCGACTTTTGCAGGATCCACCTTAATCCCGTCTTTGGATATCAGATGTCCCAAGAATGCTACTTCTTACAGTTAAAACTCGCACTTACTAAACTTCTCATAAAATTTAGCCTCCCTTAACTTCCCCAATACTTTCTGAAGGTGTTGTTCATGTTCTTGAGGATCCTTAGAATACACCAGGATATCATCTATGAATATAACCATAAAACTATCTAAGAAAGGTCGAAACGTTTGGTGCATCAGGTCTATGAAAACAATAGATGCATTAGTAACACCAAAGGGCATCACTACAAATCAAAATGTCCATATAATGTGTTAAATACAGTTTTTGATATATCCTCCTCCTAAATCCGAACTTGATAATATCCTTACCTTAGGTCTAACTTCGAAAAACATCTTACTCTTTGAAACTAGCTAAATAATTCATCAACCATGGGCAATGGATATTTATTCTTCACCGTCACTACATTCAACCCTTAATAATCTATATACATCCGTTGTGACACATCTTTCTTCTTAACAAACAATACAGGCACTTCCCACAGTGGAGTACTAGGTTGAATGAATTCTTACTCCATAAATTCCTGTAATTATTTCTTGAGCTTCTGTAGTTCTGTCGGTGCCATTCTATATGGACTTCCTGAGACTGGTTTTGCCGATGGCACTAAATCAATAATAAACTCTACTTCTCTTTTCGGTGGTAATTCTTTCAATTCTATGGGGAAAAAAATCTAAATACTTGTTTACCACACGGACGTCTTCTAGTTTCTTAATCTCTCCTGGCTTATTGATCACATAAGCCACGTATCCAGCACACAATTTCCTAATCATCTTTCGGGCCTTGAGTCTAGATATAAAAGTATAACTTTTCCTTCTAGCCTTGCATACAAATTCCAGTATAGGCTTCCCGGGCTGATAGAATCGTACTACCTTATGTCTACAGTCAACTTGAGCATGATGCTAAGATAGCTAGTCCATACCCAAGATAGCATCGTAATCCTCTATGGACAAACATATTAAATCTCCTCCCAATATTTCATTCTTTACCAAGACCTTATATCCCTTATGTATTTTCTTACTATTTATTTGCTTCCCCAATAGGGTACTAACAATCATTTCATATGAAGTTTCCTCCCCTTTAATCCCTATGGTATCAAGAAATGAATTAGCAACAAAGGAATGTGTAGAGTCAGGATCTATCAATACTTTAGCATCATGATAAAAAATAAGGATCATACCTTCCACTATTGTGGTAGGATTATCCGTCCTTTCCAATGCAACCACTTGAGCATTCACTTGTGGCTTGGTGAGTCCAAGTCTAGAGGTAGAAACTTGTCCTAGGTGCCCTCTTCCTAGTCCTGGTCTCTGTCCCTGATTGTTTCCTCCTGGTCGACTCCATCCTTCTATCCTTGAGGGCAATTGAAACTCTTATACCCTACTTCCCCATAGTTAAAGCATCTAGAAGACGGTTTTCCTCCAATCAGGTCTTCTCTCCTTTGCATTTTTCCTTTCTTCTACTATCGGTGCCCTTCAGATCGTTTCTGATTCATACCCCGAAATCCATTTCGATTTCTCTCACCCCAATTGTAAAATAGCTCAAAAGCAAGCACAAAAGTGGCCATAGTGCACATAGCAAGATACCATATATTCATTCTTGTCAAAACATAGAGTTAGTACAAAATTTGTGTGCTGAGCACACTATCATATCTATTATATACTAGCCAAACTGTATATATCCTACTACATATATCTACATCTCATCCTCCTACTCATCATCATCGCTATCCGAAATGGGAGGTCTTGAGTCAGCAGAAATTGTGTAGGACTCAGGTGCATCAAATCCCTTATCTCCATCTACATTAAGTTGCAACCAGATCTCTATCTCCAGGTCTAACTCTAGCTCCTCCTCGAGCTCCTCAGACTTGAGCATAGGCATCTCTATCTCAGGTACATCCTGATCCTCTCCTACCTCAGCAAACTCCAACTCTGGCATCTCCTTCTCTAATATCCCTAGAACATCCCTGCCAAATACCTCATCATCATCCTTAGACAACACTGCATCATCGGGGATACTATCCTCCTCCTCGTCATTGTCCTGATAGTGTAGCTCAACATCGCCATCAGTATCATCAGAATCGCTACTAAGTGGCGATGGCGTCCTCTCGGAAATAGGTGTTCTCTCCAGACTAAGGTCTCATACAAATGGAGTAATAACAGGCACTGTCGGGTTAAACGCACTTCCGGTGAGATAGGGTGCATGACGGTAGCCAGGGCCAGGTCTTGTCAAAGTAAAACGTGCTCGCACACCTGCTCGATAGACCATCCTATTCTTCCCAGGTTTGTTTAAACCCGAACTCTTACTTCTCATCATCGCTCTGATTAGCTACTAGGTGCTTGCCCTTTTCATTCTGATTCATCATACCTACACAATAAAAGGGTTCTATCAATTCCTATGACGATACCACAGTTCTATAATAACTAGGCTTTGATTCTAATTGTAACACCTTTACTAGAAGTAACAATGGAAGCATATCAATCGGGTGTCGTCTTGTCCAGTTGCCCAAACAATTGGTCTTTATAATGAAGAACTAAATAGTATATAAGGTCCAGACTCATACTAACATTATCATATATATATATATATATATATATATATATATATATCAGAGGATCTCATACATGTGACCTCTATGCTACTTCATTAATAAAGTACATAATTAAAAGAGAGATCGTCCGGACCTAGGTTGCTGTCATTATGGTATCGTCCTTCTATCTGTAAGTCTATTCAACTTTGGATCCTACAAAAGAGTAAGATAAAAGACACGTGTGAGTAAAAAATCACCTAGTGAGTCCCGTATATACCGGTGCTTTATTAAAGAAATAGAGTACCTAAAACCCTTGTGGAAAAGCATTTCATTTTATATTATCATGGAAAAAAGTCTAAAAATCTTTGAAGAAGAGTTTATTCAAAACACAATCATTTTTAGAAAATTGTATTTCAATTTCAAATCATTACCCCAATTTCCACATCATAGGCACTTCTCTAACAGAAGGTCGCCCTGCATGCAAAGCTCATAAGGCTTCACCTTCGGCACCACGTTTCATTGTGCTTAGACCATAGCTTATAGCACTCAACCGTGCGTCGCTGGAAAATAAGTACACCGCAACGTATTACCGAGAATAAATAACAAGTACACCGTAGCATACTAAGTGTACTGCAACACACTAAATCTTCTACTTACCACCGTAAGCTAGGGGTCCCAATCCTGACATTAATCACTGTCAAGGCGGTAAGGAGTCAAACACTACTGAGTGTCCTCACCCGGCATTCAGCGAATTACTCACGAACAACATGCCGGCAAGCATAAGGCAATTGCCAGGTGCTAAACTGTTAGCTAGGACGACTCGTCTTAGTGTCCTGTCACCTTGCTTGGAGTAAGAAAAACCCTAGAACTAGCTAGGTTACTTGGGGGTCATCTATCTCTAACATGAGCTAGTACAAAGATCAAAGTCCTTGCTGAGTACTTAACGTCACCAAATACCAACCCTACTGATTGATCTGGCCAATGAGTTATTAGTTCCCGGAGGATTTTCTAAGCAAACATTTTTGGGGCAAAATATCATTTTTTAGAAATTGATCCCACTGACACACAAGTCCGATAAGTATTTCCATAGGCTCCGCAAGCTAATTAGTTTTTCCATAGGCATATTAGGCCAATAAAGTAATTTTCGGGATTAAAATGTCGTTTTTCAAAAGTCACTCTCATACCAAGAGATCATTTTCCAAAACTGTGTCGAAATAGGATAAAGAGTTCTTTTCACACATTAAAACAAGTTTCCAAGATTATTTGGGTCATTTTATTTGTACCCGATCTCAAAAGTCATTTCCAAAGGTATTCGAGTCATTTTACCCATATCCGATTCCAAAAGACTTTCCGAGAGTATTCGGGTTATTTCATCCTTACCAAATTCGAAAAGTGTTCACAAAAGTTCCAATAAGGATATTTTGGTCATTTACCGAATACCCAATTCCAAAGGTTTTCATAAAACATTCCAATAAGGACATTTGGATCATGTTCTAAATACTCAATTTCCAAAGGAACTTATTTCAAGAAATCCAAAATTTTAATCCTACAAGAGGATTAAATTCAAAGTTTTCAACCATATTTCCATAAAATATTCCAATAAGGGCATTCTAGTCAATTTGTGAATACCCGATTCCAAAAATTACCATCTTTCAAAAATTTTAAGTATTTAATCCAAAAAGGACTAAATTCACAAAACTCGTGCTTTAATCATCCGTTAAGGTTTCCAAGCTAATTTTGATGTTCATTCGAGCCCAAAATGGCATAAAATCAGTCTTGCTCAGACAACCTTAAATTTATTCAGGGATTTTCAAAACAATATAAAACATAGCATTTTATGGAAAAAAAATAAAGTATACTAGCATTCAAGAAGTTTTAGAAATCAAAGGGACTCACCTCATGTCCTAAATAAATTCACAGGCCGTTCGACTACCGTTTTCACCATTTCCAATGTGTCGTTGTCCCTTTACCGACAAATCTACATCAAACATCATTTTTATGCTTACTTGGGTTTGGACAAAAAGTAGCCGATAGTTAGCTGACGTCTAGCTAACGTGCTCGACAATTAGCCGATGTGCCCGATGGTTAGCCGACGTGCAGCTGACGTGCCCGACAGTTAGCCGACGTTCAGTCGTCGTTCAAGAAAATGCACAACGGTTGTTCGCGTTGTTTTTTTTGTCATTTGTTCAATTCTTCCATTTTCCTTTTTCTGTATCCTTCCTCACTCCATGAACAAGGAATTATGTTCATGCTTCCCATTCATTTCTTCCCAAAATCACACAATTAATCATTCTCAAGTTCATTTATATTCCAACCAAATTTCTGGAATTTCGCTGCTTGACACACAATTTAATTTCGCGCATAACTTTCAATCCACAACTCCGATTTAGCTCTATGATATATCAAAATGATCATAAGACTCTTAAATTTAATTCTATGTATGGCTCCCTCCTGTTTTTGGATTCTCGTGGCTCAACACTGGGGCAAAAAAGTCCCAGTAGTTTTGCTCCATCTCAACCTTTCATATTATCCTTTGATTTCTTTTAATATTTAACATCTTGGGAACATTAAATTCATTCAATTTTTCCTTCAAATCATCTTAGATCCTTCCATTTTCAAATTCCAACAACTCATAAAAGTCATGTTTATTCAACACAATCTCACTTTCTTCAATCAAAAGCTAGCATATGTCACATTCTAATCAATTAACTCCTATTGTCAATTCACTTTGATCATCATCTCTTCAACCAAGATCAACCCATCAAACTACCATGAAAACCCATTCCTTCATCACACAAAACATTATCCATATATACTCTAGGCAGCCAACATACATAGCTACACAAAAGTTCACAAACAAAGTTTATAAACCCTAACTTTTGATCCAAAATTAAGACATGAAAATCTTATTTTTTTTTTTTGTTGAAATTGATATCAAAATATTCACCATTCACCCAAAAACAACTTTAATTCTAGCAAGGTGAGGTTTTAGCATATATTTAGAGCTCTTTGGTGTGATTTGCTCCAAGAATCTTTCAAGAATTCACACAATACACCAAGAACACACACTAGCACATTTTCTCTCTCTTTTTGCTACTTTCTTTTATTTCCTTTTTTCTCTTGTTTTTCCTTCCTTGTGGCTGCCGAAATTATGGCTGTAAAACTGCCTCTCCACCGCCACAATCACCAGAATTTTTGGCCAAGCAATTTTAAATTCAATTAATTATATGGTGGTTTTCATGTAGGTGTGTTCCAATCATGTAATTACACATCATTTTCCTTAATTTTCTTCCTTGATTTTTCTCTTCTCTTCTTTCTTATGACTGCCAATTTAAATAAAAAATACATTCATGATTTAACTTAGGAATGATGGTAATAGGCCTTCTTTGGATAATTTGAGGTTTTCGAGCCTACCTATTTTATATTATTCCTAGGGCCTATTTTGAGCCTAAGTTGTTAATTTCTTTTTTAAACCCGTTATCATACTTTGTCCATTACTTCTTTCTGAGAGTTTGAGAATTCTTCCAAATCTTTGATTGCTCTTGATGGATGAAAGTACAAGTAGACGAATTGGGAGGGAAAATACTTGTGTAAATGTCATGACTTGTTACTTTCAGTCATGCATCATGTGTTGAGTTGAAGAAAGGAGAAAAGAAAAAAAAGAGAGGAAGAAAGATAGAGAAAAACAAAAAGCTCCTAGAAAATGTTGAAAGAAAAAAAAAACTGAGAAACGAACAAAAGCAGCATTTGGAAAGAAAGAGAAAGAAAAGAAGAGCACAGGAAGAGAGCTGGAATAAAAAATTGTTGAAATTTTAATGATCCTGTGCAAAATGATTGATGAGTTAAGAATTATTTATGAAAAGAATGCAAGATTTGCTTGAGCTGTAATATAATTGATATACAAGGTTATGGGTTTTTGATTGGTTTTGTGATAAGAGAGCAAGAAAAGTTTGGAATCTATTGGTACATTTTGTTTATCATTTTCTTGCTAACTCTCAGCGTCTTTGATATTTGACTTTCCTATATCCTTCGTTTGACAGCTACATTACAAACCCTTTAGCCTTATATTACAAGCTTAAAAGTCCTACTTGACCTAAGTAGAATCATGATATGTCTCAAATTAGTAGAAAGAGTGTATGAAAAGTAAGCTTATGGAATGCATATTTCTTTTGAACTAACCTCTTTCCAATGGTTTGAGAATGATGTCTAGTGTTGAGATAGTTCTACTAGTCATTCTTCACTTACACAAGTCTTGCATTTGTTATGAAAGGTATAGTAGCATATGTTTTGTTGTCTTAAATAAAGAAAGCATTGGAAATATTATTTTGAAATTGATTGAGTGACTTTATGAAAACTTGTGTTTTTCTACTTGTCTTTGATACTTTGCTTGAGAACAAGCAAAGAGCTAAGTGTGGGGGAATGTGATAGGGTTTAAATTAGTCATATGTTCTCTAGTTATTGGAGGCTATTTTGTGATACATTTTGTACAATAACTGGTCATATTCCTTCATATTTGAGATTTTACCCTTAAAAGGGTATTTTGTGCATTATTCTAGATTTTAGGGGTAAAATAAGGCAAAAACATCGCTAAACAGAATAGAGGCGGCACTGGCCAGGATAGCGGAACTGGCGCCGACCATGTGCTGTTGGCACGTATTTTGAGACAATAAAAAATCGGTGAAAACAGAACTGAATAAAATCGAATCGGCGCTAGCTAGGAGGCTAGAGGCGGCGCCAGCTGCACTCTGGAAGAGGTGGCGCAAAAATCAAGAAAAATCGGTAAACGAACAGAGAAACAGACCACAACTGGTGCCAGCCCTAGGCAGGACAGGCGGCGCCAGCTGTCCACTGCCACTGAGGTGGAGCCTCGATTTTCACGCACTTTTTTTGACAATTTGCAGAGTTTTAGTATTTTCTTACTTCTAGTCAGCCAAAAACCCTAGAGGAAAGATTTTAGGCACTTCTAAAGCTTATAAATAGATGGAAAACACAAGGAAAATGAGGATTCATGGATTAAAACAGAAAATCACCCAAAATTGAAGGAAGAATTTATTAGATCAAGAAGGATTGTACAAGAGAGTCTACGAAGGAAGAATAATGAGGCTTGTCTATGAGTGCTTTCTTTTAACTTTGTTTTCTTTTCTTGAACAATGATGTATTAATTGTTTTATTGTAATTTGACATTGTTTTAGGTATTCATGATTTTTAGAGTTACTTTGATCTTTTGATTAATTAATTGTTATTCTTGGTATTTAATTACTTATGTTGATTACGAGGTTAATTTGTTGTTTCTTTCTATTAACTTGCTTGAAAAAGGGGTTGGTGGTGGTTTCAATTCATTAATTTCATATGTATTGTCTCTTAACTTGGTTAAAAAATGGGTTAATTGCTAAGAACTGGGTAATTAAATGTTAATTGATACCTGCCAGAATATGGATTCATTGGTTAATTTCATTTTTAAGTTTACCAGAATATGGAAATTTAATCAATGATTGTATTTAATGAATCTTTTGGGTGAATTAGTTGAGACAGTAAAGGCATGGAAAACGGGAAAACAAGGAGCACACAGCGGAAGTGAACATAAAAAAACTAGAATACAAGAACAGGGATTCCAGGGCAGGGCCGACACTAGCTCCGGCTACCCTAGCCGGCGCCGGTTGTGCCCTGTCCCAATCCCGAGGTTTTGAAAATTTTACCTCTTTTCCTCGTTCTAAGTGTTGGCTGTACGGGAACATATGCAACTGGTGTAGGTGTGCTGGTAGAAGCCTCAGGTGCAATTCCTACAAGCCTTCTACTCCGTCTTTGCATGTATGTGGATGCCAAACTCTCAGTATTCCAGTACATGGCCTGCCTAACTACCGTTTGGTAAACAACTAACGAGCTAGGGAATTTTCTGGAGAGAGAGAAAAAGAGAGACGTCTGGCTTCCACAGAGAAGAAGCCGTCTCGGTGTTTGTGTGTTATGTCAACAACGATATATCCAATCCTCCTGTTTAACCTAAATAAAAAACCCTAGGTTAAATTGGACTGGGCCATTGGACTCTTGGTTTAACCTATTGGGCTTAATTAATTATTCTAGTTAGAACCAACTCAATGGCCTAACCAATAATTAATTTTTCAGCCCAAATAAACCAGTCCAATTAAATAAGCCTAAATCAGTTTAGTTACAAGTTAATCCCTAATTATTCAAACTGGGCCAAAGCCCTGAATAATTAATTAACCCACCAAACCAATTTAATTAATTCTCTCTCCATGGACCTTTATTTTATTCTAGCCCAATAATTAAATTAGGCTACTTAAATAAAATAATTCCATTTAATTTAAGATCAATCCCTTAACCCGTATTTAATTAGGACTCACAGTCTATACTAGGGACTAAAAGACACACCGCCTTGGCTACTAAAATGACTAAAATACCCTTGCCATATAATAGTTGTATTTTGCATTTTAAATATTTCCTAATATCACTATAAGGAAATATTGACCCCAAGGACAATGTTGCGTTAGCAAAGTCTCCAACCTATAGGAGTAATGACTAAAATACCCCTCTATACATTGTCGTACATTTAGAGAGGAAGAAGTGTACTAACACCTCTCTAAATGACATCTACCATCCTTAGGCCTCTAGTCCAATGATCCACAACCTCCTGGATTATTTTCGTTTTCCAAGGGAGCTACCCTAAAGCAAACATCCAAGTCATGTTTTCCAGGGCCCTGAGTATTCAGATCATTCAGACAACCACAAGGGGCGATATAGTATAGAAACTATCTTGTTCAAGTCTGTCTTAACTAACTAGTCACACATACCTAACATACAAGTATATTGGCCTTACAATAGAATCTCAACTATAACATATCAAAGTATATGCTTCTAGCTTCGTCAGACCACCAACTCATACTCAAGTCGTAGAGTACTAGTCTACGCTGCAGTGGTAGTAGTCTAGATTTTTACCATATAGTACTTTTAAGAAACTACTACTACAGGTCTTGTTCTACGTATTCAAAATACGCTTACGTCATGAAGTGAGTGGACTACTCACTGGCTAAAGGTAAGTCATTCCCCATTTAGAATTCACAACATAATAACCTAAACATGATGAAATTTTCATTCTTATCAATCGGCTAAGAACAAAAGTTTATGTGCTAAGTAACCTGTGATCCATACCTTACTGTGAAAGACCTCCATTCACATGGACCACTTACTTAAATACAATGGGTCTTTTCCAAACGTAATTGTGCATAAATAAAATTATAAATTCACAAATAATTTATGAAAATAAATTCTTTTATTAAAACATTTGATTTTTACATCAGAAACCTAGTCTAAGAGGGCATACATCCCAACAGACAGAATATGTTATGCTAATTTGTTTAGAAGATAGTGATTTCATGGATTGAAAAAGAAGTGAATCTATCTTAATCCTTCATAATGCGAAGAGAATGATTAGTTATGATAATGATTAGGTACTTTAAGGTCATGTTTGCCAAAATAATGGTTTGAGTTAAATAATTTTCCATCATTGCCATGTATATATTCTTTTATTTTATTATTTTATTATTTTTTATTTTTTTCACTTTATTGAGTCGGTTAAACAATGAAAGAAAAAGTGATTAATGCATACTTGTTCCTGGAGGATCAACACTTATTTTAAACCCTAAGCTATGCTTAATGATGAGTACGCTTGCTCATATGTGTAATTTGGGGTTAACGTTTTAATTTAACTTGATTGGAAATGTGCTTATTTTTATCTAATGTTTATACCTAAATTCAAACACATCAACACACAAGCTTTCGAAGGGTTTTAGAAATCAAAGGGACTCACCTCGTGTCCTGACTAAACTTTTCCGTTCATGGCCGTTCAACCACCGTTTCTACCATTTTCACCGTTCCATTGGCTGTTTACTGTTAAACCTACACCAAACATTGTTTTCGGGTCAATTCATATTTGGCCGAAAAATAGCTGACAGTTAAGGAAAATGTTCAATTTTCGTTCATGCCGTTTTTTCATCGTTTGATCAATTATTTCATTTTCCTATTCCCACATCCTTTATCCCTTCATAAACAAGGGATTCACTTCATATTTCCCAATTATTTCATCCAAAATCACACAATTAGTCATCTTTAAATTCGTCCATGTTCCAAGCAACATTCTGAAAATTTGCAGCTTTGACACATGATTTTGTTTTGGACATAACTTTCAATCCAGAACTCCGTTTTGGCTCTATGATATACCAAAATGACCATAAGACTCTTTAATTTAATTTTGTATATTCCATAATTTAGGTTTCTATGGCACGATATTAGGCAAAAACAGGCCTAATAGTTTTACCTCAATTTCACTATTCATGTTTTCCTTTGTTCTCCTTCAATCCAAACACTTATATATCACTTAATCCTCCTCATATGTTACTAAAAGAGCCTTCATACCTCTGATTTTTAGACATATTTAGCTCAGTAAACCAAATTTTCCAATACCAAATTTAACATTCTCAAACAACAACAATAACTATTCATTTTCCTTTAACAATTAGTCTAGCTTTCCTTCCTATTTCACATGATTCTTTTGCAACCATGATCCACCAATAAAATTGTCATGATTTTGCATCAAATAGGTTTTATGCAGTATCTTACCTGATCCTTAACTTGAGATAAAATAAAGGTCTCCAACAGCTGACCTAACCCCGCCTGGGGTAAATATAAGCTATAATTAAACTCAAGCCAAAAATTACTTTCACAAATAAACCTAACTCAACCTACTACAATCATGACCCTAATGTCCCAAGCTTTAAGACTAGATAAATAAAGGGTTTATAAGATAAGTCTAGTTTGATATTAAAATAATTAGGGTTTAGGGAATTAGGTACTAATAAGTTGAAGGTTTACATCTTGTTAAAAATAAATTAGAGTTTATTTGATGAAGGGTCCTAAGTCCTAGATGGTATTATTTAAAATAATAATCTACTAATAATTAATTGTTAGAAAATAATTGGTAACTAAAATTAGTTGTAAGTAAATTTTAAGGGTTTTGATTGAAAGATAATAAATAAACTTTAATGGTATTTATGAATATAAGACTTACCAATTTAATATTTTACTTATTATGAATATTTATATAAAAGGCTTTATTCAATATTATTATGTTCTATATATTTTATTTTATATAATATCTATATAATTTATTTCTTAAATAAAAGCTATCATTTATTTGACCAAAATATCATTATTTTATATAAGAGACCAAATCCACATTTTCCTAGGGTTTTCAAATTTCACTAGAAGAAATTACAATAATAATCATTTTATTGATGAAATAAAATTAACTTAGGGACAGCAAGGTCATGATCATATATATATATATATATATATATATATATATATATATATATATATATATATTATTGCTAACCATAATCATGAACATACACTCCACACCAATTATCAAATCATCCAAATCATGAATAAATGCATAGATCTAAATTTACCAAGACATGATCCAAATTCTACTAACGTAAACATAATCATGGCCTTAACAAGAATACATGAACATAAACCATATTCACCAACAGTGACATAATCTCTAACTTGCTTATTCAACCATACCACTCACGACATGAAGAGCATGCAACAAAACCCTAAAAATGCCATGCAAGCAACTAAGACAAATCATCTCATGCATCAATCCCATCTCCATCATATACACACATTTATTCATGCTTCAATCTCAACTTCAACACAACAACACATGCTCGAATCTCAATCATATCCATCCCCTTCCAACATCATCCTAGAGACATGAATCTAGAATTTAAAGAGAATGTTGAAAAGGCTTACTTGATTGATGACTACCTTGGAGTAGTTTCGAAAGGATCCTTACTCTTAGGAGACTTGATCCATCCAAGAGATGAGAAGGAAATATGGCCATGATTGAAGTAACCATTCAGCCAAGAGAGAGAGGGGGGGGGGGAAGAGAAAAAGAGAGTTCATTAGTATGTTTATATATACCTATATTCATTAGGAGTTGGAGATGAATGAAGATGGAGGTGATTAATCATGCTTACCTTGAAGGTGTTCTTGAGCCTTCGTGAAAATATTGGTTTTTCGATCCAAAAGAGAGATTTTGATTTCGGTATTTAATGTTAAAAATTGCAGAAGTGGTTTCAAGGCGTTAAGTAGGTGTGATCTGGAGTTTTTGGAGAAGATTGGAGAGGTTTGGAGTGGTCTTAGGCGTGGGAATGTTAGTAGGTGTTCTTGGTGTTCTTGGTTTGGAGAGAATGGAGAGAATTTGATCGAAGCTGACCAAAATTATGTGGGAATAGGGTGGCCGAATTTTTTGAGAGGGTTTTGGCAATTGAATTTTCTAGTTTGAGAGGAAAAGGAATACTGGTTGTTTGAAATCCAAAAAGAATATTTTAGGGAATCAATTTTGGAAACAAAATATGATAAGAAGATCTTGGTCAATGGAGAGCTTTTGGAAGCTTCAATGGCCAGATGTTTGTCTGTGATTTTTGCTTAGATGAATTATGGTTGAAGGAGCTCTAGAGTGGCCGAAAATATGATGTACAAGAGTGAAGGAATTTTCTGGTTGTTTAAGGTTTAATTCATGGAAGGTTGCTAAAATAAATTGCTGAAATTTTGGACTTCAATCAGTGGTTTGATTGGAGTGATTGATGGAGATATTTTAGGACAGCCATGGAACTGGTTTTTGAGTAGAATGCTGGGGAAGATGATGATGCTCAGTTCATGGCTGTTCAAGAGGAGTTTGTACAGAAAAATGGTGGAAGTTTCAGATAAGACTGAAGAAGGAACAAAGCTGAAAAATACTGAACAGATTTTCGCAAGTTTACTGGAAATTTCTAGGCAGATTTTGCTGCCATTTTCCAATCAGTTTGCAGAAGATTTGAAGGACCATTCAAAGGTCCTTCAAGGCTGGTTTCCAGCCTTCTTTATGGAGGAAAAATGAGGTTAAGTTGCTGGGTGAAAAACTGGAAGAAACAGCTTGGTTTTGGCTCACCAATGCTGCAAAAAATGTCCAGAAAATTTTCTGGTTTGCACAGATTTTTGAGCAACTCGGTTTGGCTGGAATGTTCAATCCTCAAGCTAAGTGAAATGGCCATTTTTTTTGGCAGCATTTGGGAGGAAAATATGGCTGAAATTTTTGACACTTGGACTGAACAAGAAGCTGGAAAAATTTTAGTTTACAACATGAAGAAAATGAACACAGCTAGGTTGGAGTTTTGAAGGTTCAACCATGGAGATTAATTCTCTTGGGAACCTTCCAAAACTCCTCCCCATTTTCGGCCAACAAGATAATTCATATGGACATTTTCGAAACCTTCATATCACAGAACTTTGTTGGAATTTTTCTGGAATAAAATTGGCTTGGATAAATTAATCAATCTAATTGATTAAGAATTAAGGAAAGCTAGAGATAAATAAGGGTATGAATCCCTTAGAAATTTTTGTAGGGCACAAGAGTAGGATTATGGCATTCCTATCATGTCACCCCTAGGACAACTCTCATATTCTTCCCTAAAGCATGCAAAGGCCGAAATATAGCCTTCCCAAACAAAAATAAAATTTAATCATGCTAAAACTCCAATGATGGAATTTGAACTCAAGACCTCAAGAATTAATTCCAAAGCTCTAACCACCAAACCACAGCAACTCTTGTTCTTATTTTCTCTCCTAAATATTTCTCCTATTTAATCCTCAAGCTATCTCCCTATTTTCACCTCAAGCAAAAATAACCATTTTGCATTTCTTACTCAATAAACACAATTAAGCCTTCTAGACTATAAATCACATATCTAAAGCACATCAAATCATATAAAAATATATTTATGCATGCAATAAAATATTATATGCATCCCAACCCCCTTACTCTAAGGTTGGTTTCAACTGGGGTTTCACACAAGGACTAACAATATTGTGAAAAACTTGAGTTTTGTTAATTTAGCCATTTGTTTGTCTTTTTGTTTTTTTTTTTTTTGTTTTTTTGTTTTTTTTTTTGTTTTTGTTTTTTTTTCTTTTGTTCTAGTTTGAATCTTTTGTTGTTTCTATTTTTGTATGTTTTGTGTCGCCTTTGTAGATTTTGGCAGATTTTGTAGTTTTGTTATTAATTTTTATTTTTATTTTTTGAGATTATGTTGTTTGAAACCATCATCGTGGCTCGTAATTCATGGGGTAGTATGTGGCCATGGGCACAATGTAAAGAGATTGTTAATGATGTGAAATTGGCCCAATTGAAAGCTTGTATTAATGCCCTTAGTGAGAGGAAAAGTAATTGGAGTATAGTTTCCTCAGAAGATTAAGGCTTGAGTTGTGAGTTATATGGAGAAGAACACTTTGATTATTACCCTCAACCTAATAGAGCTTATCTTTTTGGGGACCAAAGGTAAGATAAAACATATAATTTGGAGAGGTGTGGTTATTCTAGTGCCTGTTAGAGTAACAAAGACTACTATCCATATGACCCTCCACCTCCATCTTCACAATCCAGGCCTTTACTTGAAAAAATAGTAAATAAGTTTGTTGTAAATACTAATGCATCCCTTCAAAGATACAAGAAAAATCTACATGAAAATAATTCTTTCAACATATTGGTAGAACCTATACATGGAAAGACAATAGAAAAAATTGCAAAAAAATAGGGTAAGGTATTCAAGGAGCACAAGGCATTGTCGGAAGTGAGGGACACAGTGCTGTACAGGCATAATATTTCTGAAATAATGAAGAAGAAGTATCAGAGTATAAACCACGAATACCATATTCGAGTAGGCTATAAAAAAGAAAAATTGATGAAGGAAAAACCATAGAGCAATCTTTGAAAAGTGTTGATGAAAAAGTGTGCCCTTTGAAGGAAAATCAAAATGACCCATACATTTAGAGGATAAGAGATTCCACCACATGAGAATAGAGGGAATAAAAAAGTGGAACAAGTGTATGAGAGTCTACAAGAAAGAAACCCCCCCCCCCCAAAAAAAAGAGTACATGGGGACCTATTGAATAGTATGATAAGAAATTGACCCAAATCTCATATATGCTTTTCTAATGTCTCTTTCTCACGTGATTTTGCAGGTACTTCTGAATTCATGGAACACAATGAAGCCAATGATGATGTGAAGTACCAACCATACTTCGAGGAACAAACGTTTTATGCAAAAGTCACGAGGAGTCTTTGGAGTATAATGGCCAATTTTGTCCTTCAACCAACTCAAAAGGAAATTACTTAGTTACTATAGATACTAAAATGTAAAGTAACTATTGCTCAACTACTTCTTCAAGAGCTACAATACTAGGCTTGGAATTGAGAAGTTTTTATTGCAATGATGCCTTGGAAGGGATAATTGATGCTTTGATTGATAATGTACTTTTTAAATATTGTTTGCATTCATATGTGGAAGATTTGGTTTGTATGTTTAAAGAGTTGCAAGGGAATAAGGTCTATGTGCTTAATTTTGTTAGGACTAATGATTTGCATATCCCTTACTTCCAAAAACCTCATTTATTCTTATTTGATTCATCATACCTACTTTTCACATTAACCATTACTTTTCTTTACAAATGGATGATGAGGAAGCATGATGAATAGAAATAGTATTTTTATGTTTTGAACTTTGATTTGTGTTTGCCTTATTTAAGTTTTTATATAGTTATTTTATTTTTATTTAGTCTTTGTCATTTTCTCACTCCCTAGGAATAAAGAAAATATGGTTTTTAAGTGTAGAAGAATGAGTGTTTCTTTACATGCTTTCTTATGAATTGTTTAGGTAGTCTTTTATTTTATCTTTTTTTGCTTTCTTATATTTTTGTGTGTTGTATTTTTAGTCTTTTAGAGTCTTTATATTTTATTTTTCATTTTTGCCAAATAATAAATCGAGAATACTTTGTTTCCTCCTACTTCAACATTTATCTATCTATCTATCTATCTATCTATCTATCTATTATTATTATTATTATTATTATTATTATTATTATTATTATTATTATTATTATTATTATTATTATTATTATTATTATTATTATTATTATTATTATTATTATTTTGTAACATTTTTCTGTTGCATTTTGCTATTGCATTTTTCTATAAAAATAAGTAATTAAATGGAAGTATGGAAGCCATTATTATCTTATTCTTCTGAAACTAAAAGTAGTTCATTAATAATAAATTTCTATCTCAACAGAAACAACTTGTTGATCCTCTTCTCATCTTTTGCAATAAGATTGAACTAATAATTTATCTTCTTTATTTTCCTATATATTTGGTTAATAATGTTATTTTCCCTATTATTTATTTTGTTTATGAACTAATTAGTACGTTGGAACTAAAGTTATGTGGCATTGCTAATTGAAATTCTCTCATCTAATTCTGATTTTGTGCTTCCATTATCTTATGACATTTATTATTTAGATAGAAATATCTTAAAATATGTTAATAACTAATTTGTTGCCCACATTTTTTGAATATTAGTCCTTGCAAGGATGTTTCGTGGTAAGAAATCATTTAAGGCATCTAATTCAATACCTTCAAGAGGCGAGTACGAGGCCATTCTATAGCTCAGTGATCAATTACAGACTCAGAAGCATACAAGGAGCTGCTGAATTTAACATTTTCTTCACATCCACATCCTTCACCACTTAGGGAAACACATCTTCCATCAACCCACGAGACACAACCTTCACAACCCTATGAGACAGAACTTTTATATATAGCCTTCACCACTCACTGAGACATAAACCTCCCCAACCAATGAGGAAAACTAATACATAGGCTACTAGCTCAGATAAATGAACAAATCTTCTACCATCTTATCTTATATAGCCTTCAAGCTCTTCCTAGGTGACTCCTACAGCAACTAATCCCTGTACACTTTTTTTTTTTTAAATTGTAGATGTACAGTAAGTCCAAGCCACATTTATAGTACTTGCTTCTTGACTAATTTTTTTTTTAATTGTTTTATAATTTGATTATGAAAACTTTATGTTAAAGATATGAAAGAAAGAAAATGACAAAATGGAGTTTTTTCTAGTATTGCCTTTTATGAATTCAATGAAATTCATTTAGTTTTTTTTTTAGTTGGTAATTTTTTTTAATGAAGAAATAATAACACAAGCCCACACGATCTATTTGTCCTACCATTAAAGCTAAATTTGAGGGAAGCATACCCCATTTGGACATCTCGGTCTTGTCACGTGATAGGGCCTAAATTAGTCATATTTTTCTAGTTATTTGATATTATTTTGTGATACATTTTGTGACATAACTAACCATATTTCTTCATATTTAAGATTTTATCCCTGGAAAAATATTTTGTACATTATTTCAAATTTTAAAGGTAAAATAAAATAAAATTGTCACAAAACAGAATATAGGCCGCGCCACTTCTGAGAAGGATAGTCAGCGCTGATTATCTACTGGATGGACAAAAGAAATTGAAGAAACAGAGGAGAATTGCAATTGATGTTGGAATTAAAGGAAAGTGCAGTTTCATGGCTCAATTGAGCTGTCAGCAAACGAAAAGCAACAACAGCAAGAAGAAAGACAGATTTAGGTAGGCTAAGGACAAAGAGGAAAGTCAACAAGGCTGCTGCGCAAGAAGTAACTTCGTGGCTCACTTGAGCTGATAGCAAGAGCAGCACAAGCAAGAAATTTGGTGGGCCAAGAAAAACGAAGTCAACAAAAATGGAAAGCAGAGAAAAAGAGGAAAGCAGCTTCCGTCGGTGGCTCAGCAAGCTGACAGCAAAGGAAAAGAAAGGGAAATCATTTTGGCAAGAGAGTTGATGATTTGCGGCTCAATTGAGCCATTGCGACAACAAAGAAAGAAACGGCAATTTTCGGTGGCTTCAAGTGGCTCAATTAAACGCCAATACAGCAAATCCAAATTCCAATTCAAACGTGAATTGAAGCCAGATTTCAACAATTGCAATTCAACATAAATTGCAATCTCCAGCACAAGAAGACAAAAGTCCAAATCGAGAATCCAATTGAAGTCCAAATTGGAGTCAAATTTGATTTCTCAATTTACAAAGTCAAAACGGTAGTTTATTTAGCATTTATTTAGGATTTTATTTTAGATTTTATTATTCCTTTTTGGTTTTGGATTATTTTTAGGTAATTATTTCTTCTTTATTTAGGACTCTTTTAGGAACTTTGTAAACCTATAAATAAAGGCCAATTTACCCTAGAAAAAAGAGGTGCACAATGTAGGGACTTAGATTTATTTTAGAGTGCATCACCAATATTTTCTCGAGATTAATAGTTCAAGGAGAATTGTACAAGAGGGTCTACGAAGGAGGAAAAAGAAGGCTTGTCTATGAGTATCTATTTCTTTCTTTTGTTTTCTTTTTCTTGAACAATGATATATTAATTGTTTTATTATAATTCAACATTGTTTTAGATATTTATGATACTTATAGTTATTTGATCTTTTGATTAATTGATTGTTCTTCTTGGTATTTAATTACTTGGGTTGATTACGAGATTGGTTGATTGTTACTTTCTATTGACTTGCTTGAAAAACGGGTTGATGGTGGTTTCAATTCATTAGTTTCATATTTGTTGTCTTTTAACTTGCTTGAAAAGGGGGTTAATTGATAAGAACTTGTAATTAAGGATTAATTGATGTCTGCCATAATATAGATTTATTAGTTAGTTTCATATTTTAAGTTTGCCCGAATATGGAAATTTAATCAAAGGATTGTGTTCAATACATCTTTTGGGTAAGACTGGTTGAGACAGAACATGTGATACTAAGTTACCTAGAAGGTAGGGAGTCATGGATTAAAAAAGAAGTGTGTCTATCTTAATCTTTTATGATGCCAAGGAAATAATTAGTTATGATAATGGTTGAGTTTTTTAAGGTCATGTTTGTTTAAACAATTGTTTGAGTTATATACTTCTCCATCCTTGACATGTACATATTTTTATTTTATTTTTATTTTTACTTGTTTTTCACTTTATTGAGTCAGTTAAACAATAAAAGAAATGTAATTAATATCTACTTGTTCCTTAAGGATTGACACTCGTTTGAATCCTATGCTCGGTTAATGATGAGTACGCTTGCTCATATGTGTGATTTGGGTTGAACGTTTTAATTTAAATTTGATTGGGAATGTGCTTAGTTTTTGTATGATTTTTATACCCAAGTTCAGACACATCACCACGTATTAAAGACTTATGATATGTTAAATGGACGGTAAGTGTAAATATATGTCTAAATTATTCTAAACATCTATTAGCTTACACATTTAAATTATAATGCTTGGTTATTTTATTTTTTGTATTAGTTCATTTAGTGATCAAAATAATTCATGTGCCTATGAAAAAGTTGTATCCCTGGAATCCTAAGAATGAAGGTGTGATGATAGAAACGTGAGATGCAAAAATGCCTATGGTTTATAAGATGTTAATAAGTGATATTCGCACTGGCCAGCATAAGTATGATTTTATGGCTGATGGAATCTCTAATAAGCACTTAATTAGTATATTGAAATGGAACCAAATTTCAGAAGATCTCAGAAATTACTAAAGCAAATAGGAATTCGAGTTGGTGGTTATGGATCCTCACTCCATACTGGAGGACCCATATACACAAGATGAAACTGGAATTTTTAATTTCCAGCTATACGAATTTTTTATGTTTATTTTCTTTTAAATTCTTACTTTTGGATATAAGCTGGTTATTTATGTTATTGGGAAATCGTTAAGCACACAAAAATAATCTAGATACTTATTTTCAATATTTTTAATATTAGTTAACCAATTAAATAATTTCACGGTGATCATTTAGTTAGGAAAAATATCTAGCAAATTAAACTCACTTCAGCACATTTGCAAAATGCTTGTAATGCAATAGAAGGAGAAAATTATAACTAACACATTTTGGAATATTTGGGTTATATTAATTGAGATAGACAAACTCAATGTATACAAATTCTTCTTCTCTTTTTTATTAATTTTGTAATAGAGGTAAAATATTATTAGAAAGAAGCCTCATATGTAACTATCTATGTAGATACCCATAAAAGAAGTGTTAAAAGGTAAACAACCACAAGAAGAATTAGGCCAAGAGGATTGAGAGAGTTATCTACTAAAAAAAAAAAGACTATTTATATGTTACATATAATTCATTATTTAATTTAGACTATCTGGTATATATGTTTTAACTTATTTAATGCATTCAAGTGCTTAACAAAATCATTTTATGGCAATTTAATTTTCAAACAGTCTTGGTAGAGGAAAATAAGTTAGTTCCAAGTTAGACACTTGAGGGTCAGGGGCCTCTCACAGTACATGAAGTTAATATTTGGTTGAAAGTTGTGGAGTGACCTAAGAAGGGAAAGATCTATGATATGGATCTCTTAATTCTAACTTCCTTAAGAAGACAAGCAAATCATAATGTACGCATATTCATTTCATGCAAAAGAACCTCATTCAACCTCAAATTTGTAGTAAAATATACAACATTTGAAGGACATTATCGCGAATTTTATTGAGGAGCAAAGGATCTTAAAAGAATTAAATGCATATTTCCAATCATGGGGTGCTACCTTAATCCAAAAATTTAAGGAGTTAACAGGAGATAGCCCAACTTCGTCTAGTGAGTGATTGATTATTTTTTATTCATTCTAATAGGACTTTAAAAAGTTAATAATATAATAATGTTATGAAATTAGGGTAGTGTTAGAATAAAATCTACACACTACACACTAAGAAAACTCTAACTATTCTTTGCACAAGAATTTCTCTTCAAACTTCTCTCTTTCTTTCTCTCACAATTCTTTCTCTAATCTTTCTTTCACTAATCTTTCTTTCACAAAATGATGGTGTATTACAAGCTTAGAGAATAACTCTATTTATAGAGCTCTAATTAGTGAAATACATCATGGCATACATCATCTTCAATTAATGGTGTCTCCACTAAATGGTGGACATCCATAAAAATCTTCTAATAATTCACATAAATCCATAATTAGTGGAGCCTCCACTAATTAATGGAGATTCCAATAATTCATAACACTCCCCCTTGGATGTCCATCCATACATAAAGAATATGCCTCGTTAAAACCTTACTAGATAAAAACCCGAGTGGGAAAAAAAATCTAGTGAAGGAAAAAGAGTACATTATTCTATATGTATGTTTATTACTCCCCCGATGAGATGATTCCTTTAAATCTTTAAACCGACGCATACCGATTTTATATCTCAACTTTTCAAATGTTGCAGTCGGTAAAGTCTTCGTGAAAATATATGCGAGGTTATCACATGACCGAATTTGTAGCACATCAATTTCACCTTTCTTCGGAGTTCATGAGTAAAGAAGAATTTTGGTGAAATATGTTTTGTCCGATCTCCTTTAATATATCCTCCTCGTAATTGAGCTATGCAAGCTGCATTGTCTTCATAAAGAGGAGTTGGAATACCTTTGATTGATGATAATCCACAACTTTCTCGGATATAATGAATCATGGATCTTAGCCATACACATTCTCGACTTGCTTCATGAATGGCTATAATTTCAGCATGATTTGAAGAAGTAGTTGCTATAGATTGTTTCGTAGAATGCCATGATATAGCGAGTATTTCCACATGTAAATAGATAGCCCGTTTGAGAACGTGCTTTATGTGGATCGGATAAATAACCAGCATCTGCATAACCTATCAATGTTGGACTGGTTTTATTTGAATAAAATAATCCGAGATCAATTGTACCTTGGAGATATCGAAGGACTTGTTTAATTCCATTCCAATGTCGTCGTGTTGGTGAAGAACTAAATCTTGCTAATAAATTGACAACGAAAGCAATATCAGGCCGTGTGTTATTAGCAAGATACATCAATGCACCAATTGCACTCGAGATATGGTACTTCAGGACCAAGGAGTTCTTCATCATTTTCTTGAGGTCGGAAAGGATCTTTATCCACATTTAATGATCGGACGATCATTGGAATACTCAATGGATGTGCTTTGTCCATGTAAAATCTTTTTAGCACTTTTGCTTGTATATGTTGATTGATGAATAAATGTTCCACTCTCCAAATGTTCAATTTGTAAACCAAGGCAAAATTTGGTTTTACCAAAATCCTTGATTTCGAATTCTCTTTTTAAATAATCAATTGTTTCTTGGAGCTCTTCAGGAGTTCCAATAAGATTAATATCATCAACATATATAGCTAATATCACAAATTTAGAACCAGATTTCTTAATAAAAACGCATGGACATACCTGGTCATTTTTAAATCCCGCTTTCAATAAATATTCACTAAGACGTGTGAACCACATGCGCCCGGATTGCTTCAGGCCATATAATGATTTACGCAACTTGATGGAGTAATTTTCACGAGGATAATGTTTATATGCTTCAGGCATATGAAATCCTTCGAGGATTTTCATGTAAACATCATTTTCTAAATTTCCATACAAGTAAGCGAGTGACAACATCTAATAGGCGCATATCTATCTTTTCATGTACTTGCCAAGCCGATAAGATATCGGAGTGTAATAGTATCAACAACAGGAGAATAAGTTTCATCATAATCAATACCTGGTCTTTGTGAAAAACCTTGGGCTACTAATCGCGCTTTATATCGAACGATTTCACTCTTTTCATTGCGCTTTCGCACAAATATCCATTTGTAGCCAACAGGTTTTATACCTTCTGGTGTTCGGACTGCAGGTCCGAAGACTTCACGTTTTGCCATTATATTTAACTCCGATTGAATCGCATCTTTCCATTGCAGCCAATCTTTTCTATGCCGACATTCATCAACTGATATTGGTTCAGGATCATCATTATCCTGTGTAACATCAAGAGATATATTGTATGCAAATATATTATCAATAACAGTTTCTATCCGATTCCAACTTCTACCGGAAGTGGTATAATTGATAGAAATTTCAGTGTTACTTTCATCAACTTCTGGTTCTTTGTCATCAGTTCTCTCTTGGTCTTTATCATTCTTTTCTTCAATATGATCTTCGGATCATTTAATCCTCTTTTCTTTCGAGGATTTTTATCTTTAGAACCAAGAGGTCGGCCACGCTTCGGCGTGTTTTTGACTCGGTAGCTATAGGTATAATATTTTGTTCTGCTGGAACTTCAATTCGAATAGGAGCATTTATAGTCTGGAATATGCGATTTTGTAACTCTTCCGGAGTCAACAAAAGCGTCCGGCATTTGATTTGCAATGCTTTGCAAATGAATTATCTTTTGAACTTCAAGTTCACATGCGCTTGTGCGCGGATCAAGATAATTTAATGATGTTGTCCAATCAAGATCCTTTTTATACTGTTTGGGTTCTCCCCCTAATTTAGGGAATAATGATTCATCAAAATGACAATCAGCAAATCTTGCTTGTGAATACATCTCTGTCGGGGTTCAACATACCCGATAATAGAGGGAGAATCATATCCAACGTATATCCCCTTTCTTCTTTGAGGACCCATCTTTGTACGTTGGTTTGGTGCAATTGGAATATATACAGCACCACCCAAAAATTCTTAAATGAGCAATATTTGGTTCTGACCCAAAAGCCAATTGCAAAGGAAAGAATTTATGATAACTAGCTGGTCTTATACGTACAAGTGTTGCAGCATGTAGAATAGCATGTCCCCAGGCAGATGTTGGGAGATTTGTTTTCATTAATAATGGTCTAACAATTAATTGTAATCGTTTAATCAAAGATTCAGCAAGACCATTCTGTGTGTGAACATGAGCTACAGGATGTTCAACATTAATCCCAATTGACATGCAATATGCATCAAAAGTATGTGATGAAAATTCACCAGCATTATCCAAACGGATATTTTTAATGTGATGGTCCGGAAATTGTGCTCGTAATTTAATTATTTGAGCAAGTAATCTCGCAAACGCCAGGTTGCGAGTAGATAATAAACATACATGTGACCATCGGGATGATGCATCAATTAAGACCATAAAATATTTGAACGGTCCACATGGTGGATTAATAGGTCCACAAATATCTCCGTGAATCCGTTCGAGAAATGTAGGACTTTCAGCTCCTACTTTTACTGGTGATGGTTTAACAATTAATTTTCCTAGGGAACATGCAGTACATGCGAATTTTTCTGATGTTAATATCCTTTTATTTTTTAAAGGATGACCATGTGTATTCTCAATGATTCTTCTCATCATGGTAGATCCCGGATGACCCAACCGGTCATGCCAAATTCTAAAAGTAATAGGATCAGTAAACTTCTGGTTTACTAGATGATGAATTTCAATTGTACGTATTTTTACAAAATATAGACCAGTAGAAAAAGACGGCAGTTTTTCTAATACCGATTTCTTACCCAAATGCATTTGAGTAATAAAAAGATGCTCAATCCCATTTTCCTCATTTGTTTCAACATGATACCCATTTCTGCGGATATCTTTAAAACTCAATAAATTTCTTCTGGATTTTGAGGAAAATAGTACCTTATCAATAATAATTGTTGTTCCATTAGGCAACAATATACTAGCTCTTTCGGAGCCCTCAATTACATTTGCACTACCGTTTATCGTATAAATATTTATTTCTCCCATTTTGAGATCAGAAAAATATTTCTCATTTTTTTAGTATGGTGTGTGTAGTTCCACTATCAATAATGCATATATCATCATTAACAACAGCCATCTGAACACAAATATATATATGTAAACGTAAATATTATTAAAATAGAATGAAAATGAAAATACAAAAATATCAGGGTGAGGCTTTAGTTCTTTTGGACACTGCCATCACCAATTAAATGGTCTATCCTACCGTCTGGGTTTTCAAAAAAATCCGATACATCCATATGGGTAATATTGATATTAAGATCTTCAGGATCACTATCGTCATCCTCAACATTATTTATTGGATGTTGAGAAAAATTTGCTTCCACATTTTTATTTTTCAATGAAGCTTGATACAATTCAACTAAATGCTTAGCCGTACTGACGGTTTCGTGACCAATGACCTTTCATGCCACATCTATAACATATATCCTCATGCTTTTCTTCAATTTCTTTTTCTTTTCCCTTTTGATCTTTTCTGTTCCACTTCAGGTGACCAGTATTTCTCACAGTTTGATTATAATTGTGATAAGGGAAATATCGAGCGTGACTACGACCATAACCACGACCACGGCCACGGCCACGGCCACGACCACGACTATAACGATGGCTTCTGCTGGAGCCAACAGACATTCACTGCAGGAGTCTTGTGGAGCCGGTTGGTCCGGCTTCATGATTTCTCAATAATAACTCATTATTTTTCTCTCGCAATGAGGAGGGCAGTAATTAAATCAGTAAATTTTGTATACCCCTTTTCTCGATATTGTTGTCTGCAGGACAATATTCGAGGCATGAAAGGTGGAGAATGTCTTCTCCAACATATCTTCATCGATCACTTTTTCTCCGCATAATTTTAATTGAGATGTAATTTTATACATTGCGGAGCTATATTCATTCACGGTTTTAAAATCTTGCAACCTCGGGTGCAACCATTCATACCGTGCGAGTAGGTAGTACGACCATCTTCGGGTGGTCAAATCTTTCTTTTAAATTTACCCACGGGCCATATGGATCTTTTTCGGTAAGATATTCCATTTTCAAATTTTCATCGAGATGACGACGAATAAAAATCAAAGCTTTAGCCTTGTGTTGTGCAGATGCACTATTATGTGCTTGAACAGTTTCACTAAGGCCTTCAGCATTTAGATGCATTTCTGCATCGAGAACCCATGACATATAATTTTTTCCAGAAATATCAAGGGCTACAAATTCGAGCTTCGCGATGTTAGCCATAGAGATCAATAAATGCGTACCTGTCTTCTGGCTTTGGTAACTGCAGAAACTCGTGCTTAGTCTTCTGGCTTTTGTACCGGTAGAGACTCGTGCTGATAACGTGTTATGAAATTAGGGTAGTGTTAGAATAAAATCTACACACTACACACTAAGAAAACTCTAACTATTCTTTGCACAAGAATTTCTCTTCAAACTTCTCTCTTTCTTTCTCTCACAATTCTTTCTCTAATCTTTCTTTCACTAATCTTTCTTTCACAAAATGATGGTGTATTACAAGCTTAGAGAATAACTCTATTTATAGAGCTCTAATTAGTGAAATACATCATGGCATACATCATCTTCAATTAATGGTGTCTCCACTAAATGGTGGACATCCATAAAAATCTTCTAATAATTCACATAAATCCATAATTAGTGGAGCCTCCACTAATTAATGGAGATTCCAATAATTCATAACAAATAATAATTTAATCACTAATTTTATTGAAATATTTGGATATTTAGATTATGAATTTAATGTAGATATTTGGATATCTTGTTTAATTTAATAATAGTTTTGATAATACATTATGATTTTTTTTCTAAGGTATTCGATTTTATTTTTAAATATCTAATCTTGCATTGATTTTTTAATAATATTTTAAAAATTAATGAATAAAATACTATCATTTTATGACTGGTCATTCAATTGGTAAAATGTATGATTTAATATCAAAACATTACCAATAGCTTTTGGCAATCAATAATCTGATCGGTAACACAAAAATATTTCCAACCTATTTGGAGATTTGACAGCTTTAAAAATTACTAACAAAACACTAACTAATACAATATGCCAATAATACCAAAAATTTTCTAACCACTTTTTGGTGATGTTAATTAAAAAATATTACTAACAAAGTCCTAAACAATACAATCTGTCGGAGATATAAAATATTTCCTACCGCTTTTGGTAGTCATACTAGTTGATGTCCCCACGCTACGCATGGAGGTTTTGCCCGTCATGTTAAAAAAAAATTTTAGTATATATATTTTGGTTGTTCTTGATTTCTCTTTAATTGAATAATGACCAACTGTTTCATGTAAATATTGAAAGTATATGAAGTATAAACTTAGACCAAGGATTTGTTAAGGAAAACAAACATCTTCAAACAAGAGTTTTGTTTCTTGCAAATAATCCCTTTGAGATAGTCTAAGATAAAAAGGAGATTACACTCAAACCAAAAAACAGACACATCAAAGAATATAGCAAAATAGTAAGATGACTCCCTCATACAAAGCATCCTAAGAGATGAAATAGGCACTCTTTAACCTATTCACCCCAAAACCATACAGAAAAAGAACAAGAAAACCAGATAGTTAGAACAAACATGCTTCTGTATAAATTTACAATTGTCTCTATGAAGCAATTTCAGCTAGACAACTTCAACTTCAACCACTTGTGGCATGGCCTGACCAATGCAAACTGGTCGTTTTAAATCAATAAAGTGAAATTCAATTTGGTGTTGATGATGAAGTGGAGTTGATTTGATCAGTCCTTTCTTGATATCTGCCAGTAGTTTTCTAATGGGTATAGTAGCTAGGAAACTTTTTATATACTCCTTGCATGATTTTTTACCTTGGCAAGCAAGCACTTCTTCCTCTTAACTCTTTATTGGTGATTGCCCCACATCCTATGGCTATTGAATTTCCTATGGAACACTCTTTTGGCCTTACATTGGTGCAGCAACATTTTGCTTATCACCAACATGTTTTTCCTAAGATGATTAAGTTGTAGTTGGCATCTTGTAGTTGGCTATTTTCCTTTCAAATTTCAGTATGTAAGCCTAGTTACATCCCTCGTAAAGCCTTTTGCCTAATGTGTTGATTATGTAGTAAGCATCACAATTGACAATGTAAACTTCAGCTTCACAATCATATTGACAGATTACTGCAGTATTTCTTATCTCATCCCAGATACTATCAAAGGACATAGCACCATGCAAAACATAAAATGGACAAAGAACATAAAATGTAATGCGAATTGGATAAAGAGTCCAGAAGAAGATTCTACCACCCAGCTTTCAATTGATAATGTAATAAAATATAAAGGAAAAAATAGCTACAATTACATAAAATTTGTTAGCAGAAGTGCAATTTTTCAAAAATTCACAACCCAAACTTATTTTATCTTACCAATAAATCAAAAGAATCTGAGTGTAGTTTTATGTATTGACTCACCAGTTAAATATTCAAATTAAGAATCTTGAAATTGAATATTTTGATCGATAAAAGGTCAAAATTAAGCACTGTGTTAAGTATCTAAAGGACGGGGACTACATAAAATCACAGCAAGAACCAACAAATTATTGCATAAAATCCAATAAGTGCTGTAACAAACAAACACACTACTATAATAGAAATTTATCAAACCAAATAAAAAATATAAGAACATTTTAGAGTATAAATGGAATGCATAGCTTTTGTAATTATTACAACAAGAAGCAAAAGCTCATAAAAAATACTTGTCGAATCCTCATATCTATAGGAATTAAGGTGTAGTATGTAATCCTTTTCTCAATGTCATGATGATTTTATCTTTTCCCCTCCTCAAAAATGTTCCTGCACTTCTACATGCCTTACAAGAAGATAAGACAACTTTAGTAGCATTACCAGACAATATAAGAAAGTTAAAAAGATTGAACAACAAAGCATTTCTCTTTCGTATATCCTTTGACATAAAAAGGCAACTATGGAAAATTAGTAGCACAAACCCGCTATCTTTGCTTTGCCCAGTTTTGCTGTCAACTACTGTCGACTTGGCCATGTGAAGTATGGAAAGATTTACTAAATACTCACATTCTTCCTTAGACTATTGAACCATGGGAATGAAGTAGTTATTCTTAAAAAAAATGAAGTAAATTTAGAATTTCAAGATTCTTATAGGTCACTGTTTTACAGCTTAAATCAAGACAATTGTTTCATAGATCATAGCTTGTATAAAGCGACAACTCGAAACTTGCAAGACCAAATAGATTATGCTAAATTAAGATTGATCCACTTCTAGCAATAATCGCTTTGGGCACTCTAGCCCATAAAAAATTCTACCAAAATAGTTTTTACACTTAATCACAGAATGAACCTATTTCAAGTAGATACCAATACTAACTATATCACAGAAGTTGCAATTAACACCTAAAGTAAATCATATAAAAATTTGCAATAAAATGAACCAGCTCATGGCCATGCCAAATCCATTGAATTTGCAAAAACATTGCAGATACAATAATCAACAGCCCATATAGGACAAGTGATTTCCAAAAAATACAGAGAGATATTTACAACTAAAACTAAACCCATGGTTAGTGGAACTTGTATCCCTTAAGTGAAGGAGATTAGTTATAGAAGTTTACAGAGAAAATATGTTTATTTTAAGAGAGTGGACATGTATTTTTGAATATCTTAAAATAGTTATGTGGACATTTAATCCTGAATGGAGAGAATAGTTGGTAAATAACTAATGAATATATAGATCAAAGATCCATTACCTTTGCATCACTTCCATAATGATTTTTCCCAGAGCAGACAATGACTTTATCCTTTTCAAACGAGAGGCCTGAAAAGTCGGAATTACAAAGTATGTTACCTTTGTGTCACCCCCACTCCAAGGACAAAATCTAAGGGCGCAAAATCTAATTTTTTTTAAGACCTATTAAACCAAATTCTTCTGTTAGTTCTACTCTTAATTGTCCATCAGATATAACCAACACATCTTTAGCTCCATTTGGTCACTCCCTTCACTCCGAAGCACAAAATGCTATTGGCAATACAAACATAAAATCTTAAACTTCCTTGGTTCCTAATGGACTTGCCACTGATAAACCCAAATTCTACACCAGTGGAAAAATTCTTTAGTTTGGCAGGAACATCTCATTTTCCAGCCTCAAAATAAAATTTTATTGGTAGTTGAAAGGATTCTAGAGTCACCAAGAAAACGCATATATTTCCACAAAAAAATCCATCATTTGGAGAAACACTATCGTACATATAGTTCTAAAGGAGGTTCAAGGGTAGGGAAACTCAGTAGTTTCGGCGGTTTGGTTTTGGACAAGAAACTGGCTCGATTGAACATCATAATTGGTTTGAAAATCTTACTGGATGATTAAAGCATAAATTTTGTGAATTTAGTCCCTTTTGGATTAAATATTTGAGATTTTCAAAAAAAATGGTAAATTTTGGAATCAGGTATTCATAAATTAACTGGAATGCCCTTATTGAAACATTTTATGAAAATGTGTTTGGAAACTTTAAATTTAATTCTCTTTTCGGATTAGAATTCGGGACTTCTTGAAATGAGTTTCTTTTGAAATCGGGTATTTGAAAAATGATCCAAATGTCCTTAATAGAATGTTTAATGAAAACCTTTAGAACTTGGGGATTTGGTAAATGACTGAAATATCCTTATTGGAATTCTTGTGAATATTTTTCAAATCAAGTAAGGGTAAAATGACTTGAATACCCTTGGAAAGTCTTTTGGAATCGGGCATGGGTAAAATGACTCGAATGCCCTTGAAAAATGACTTTTGTGATCAAGTAGAAAATGACCCGGATACTCTTAGAAACATGTTTTGATGTGTGAACAGAACTCTTTATCCTGTTTCAACATGATTTGTGAAAATGATCTCTCGTGATGAGATTGACTTTTGGAAAACAATCTTTTGATCCCTGAAATTATTTTATTGGCCTGATGTGTCATGAAATGAATTGATTGGCTTTGTAGAGCCTCTGTGAATGATGATCTGACTTGCGAGTCAGTGGGATCAAATTCTGGAAAGTGTTGTTTTGCTCCAAAAATATTTTGATTCAAAAATCCTGCGGGATCAGATAACCATCTTGCTTGATCAGTCAGATGGAATTGGTATTGTTAACGTTGAGTACTCGAGAAGAATTTTGATCTTTGTGCTAGTCTACATTAGAGTTAGACGACCCTAGTAGCCTGGCCTAATTTTAGGGATTGTCTTACTTCGAATGGGACGACAAGACATTGAGATGAGTTATTTTAACTATCCATTTAGCACCTGGCAATTGCCGCGTCTGCAGGCGCTTCTTGATTTTGAGTCATTCGCTGGATATCAGGCAAGGACACTCAGCACATTTAACTCTTCGCTGCCTCGATGGTGATTGATATCAGGATTGGGTCCCCTAGCTTATGATAGCAAGTAAAGATTTTTCAACGATGCATGGATCGAGTACTATAGGCTGCGATTTCCGTACGATGACACGGTGGAAGTTGGTGTGCTTATCCAGCGATGCACGGATCGAGTACTAGAAGCTGTGGTCTCAGTATGATGACACGATGCAAGTCGATATACTTGTCCGACAATACACAGTTGAGTGTTGTAAGGCAAAGTCCTTGGCACGGTAAGATTGTGATGCCCAAGGCGAAGCTTTGTGAGCTTTGCATGCAGGCTAACCTTCTGTTGGAAAAGTGCCTGTGATTTGGAAATTGGGATAATGAATCAAAATTGAAATACAGTTTTTCAAAAATGATTAAGTTCTAAATGAACTCTTTATTAAAGAGTTTTAGAATTGTTTCCAATGAACAAATGATATGCTATTCCATAAAAGTTTTATGTACTCTATCTCTTTGATAAAGCACTAGCATAAACGAGACTCACTGGGTAATTTTTCACTCACACGTGTCCTTTATCTTACCTTTTTTGTATGATCCGGAGTTGAGCGGACCTACGGATAGAGGACGATATCACAGTGATAACAGAATAGGTCTGGACATTTCCTTTTTAGATAATGTACCTTATTACTAATGTTGAATGAAAATTTTCATGTATGGGTTATTTGTTATATATATGTGCACGTGACCATCAGTATAGGTTGTTATATGGATCTGGACCTTATATACTCTGTTAGTTTTTTGTTATAAAGACCCTTTGTCTGGGTAAATAGACGGGACGACACCCGGTGTTAATATGCTTTTGTTGTACCTTTAGTAAGAGTGTTACAATTGATATCAAAACCTAGTTTTATATAACTATGGATCATCATAGGGATTGATAGAACTCTTTCATTATGGAGATGTGACAAATAGAAGTGATAAGGGCAAGCGTCTAATGGATGAGTATAGTGATGATGGGAAGAAAGAGATAGATGAGCATTCGGGTGTGAAAAGATCTAGGAGGATTAGGATTATCCCATTGAGAAGGTGTGGCTGGATGTTTCACTTAGACAGGATCCAGCCCTGGCCGCCTTCATACACCCTATCTCACCGGGAGTGCGTTTGATCCAGTAGTACCTTTCGTTACCTTATTTGCATGAGACCTTAGTCTGAAAAGGACACCTACTCCTGAGAAGACATCGTCACCACATGAGAAGGTAGGTGGCGATTTTGATAAAATTGATGACGATATTGAACCACGTCATCAGGATAATGATAAGGAGGATAGTGTCCCCAATGGTGTAGTATTATCTAAGGATAATAAGAAGGAATTTGGCGGGGATACTCGGAGAGTATTAGAAGATAAGATGTTATATTTGGAGGATGTTAAGATAGGAAAAGATCAAGAGGTACTTGAGGTGAAGGTACCTATGGTCGAGGAGTTCGAGGAAGAATTGGAGATAGACTCAGACATACTGGCTTGGTTGCACCCTGATGCTGATAAATGTGAAGGATTCAATACAATTGAATCCTATACGATTTTTACTAATTCAGAACCTCCCATTTCAGATAGTGATGACGATGAGCAAGAGGATGAGACATGGATATGTTTAGTAGGAAATGTACCGTTCGGCCAGTGTATATGATTGTGTGCTCGGCACACAAATTTTGTACTGGCTTTGTGTTTGATGAGAATGAATATATGTTATGATCCTACTATGTGCACTATAGCTCTTTTGTGCCTCCTCTTGAGTTATGTTATATCGGTTTACCAGCAAAATCGTATGAACTATACAGATGTCTCTTAAATGAACTTTTGGATGATTATCGCGAACTACTCAACATAACCCTGAGCCAATGGTGGAGGAACCGCATGTGGAAGGTTCCCACCTTGTGAACTTAGATTATTTTATGTTTTAAACCTTCTGGAAATTGCTGATACCATTCAATGGATGGCTGGGACTATTACTAGAGCTAATGAGAATGTTGGAATAAATGAGAATATGAGTAGGAGAAATCGAAGTGAATTTCGGGGTATGAGTCAGAAAAGATTTAGAGGACCTCAATAGCAGAAGAAAGGAAAGATGCAGATGAGGGAAGGCCCAACTAGAGAATAACCCTCTTTTAGATGCTTTAACTATAGGAAGGAAGGGTATAAGAGTTTCAATTGCCCTCACCTCCGAAGGATAAAAGGATGAAGTCGACTAGGAAGAAATAATTAGGGGCAAAAGTTAGGACTAGAAAGAGAGAACCTAGACAAGCTTCTACCCCTAGAGCTGAATCTGCTAAACCAAGTAAATGCTTGAGTGGTTGTATTGAAGTAAATGGATGATCATGTCACAGTAGTGAAAGGTACACTCCTTAGTTTTAAATCATGATGCTAAAGTATTGATAAATCCCGGTTCTATGCATTCCGTTGTTACCAATGTATTTCTTGACGCTATGAGGATAAAAGGGGGGGGGAGAACTTCATAAGAAATGCTTGTCAGTACTCCATTGGGAAAGTAAATGTATAGTGAAAAAGTACATAAGGAATGTAAGATCTTGGTAGGAAATGAAATTTTGAAGGAGATTTGATATGTCTACCCATAGAGGACTAAGATGCTATCTTGGGCATGGACTGGCTATCCCAGTATCATAATCAAGTTGACTGTAGATATAAAAAAATACAATTCCGTCAGCCTGGGAAACCTATATTAGAAATTGTAGACGAGGCTAGGAGGAAAAGTAATACTTGTATATCGAGACTCAAGGCCTGGAAGATAAGTAAACAATGGTGTACTAGGTACTTGGCTTATGTAATTAATAAGCCAGGAAGGGTTAAGAAAGCCGAAGAAGGTCCTGTTATGAATGAGTATTTGGATGTTTTTCTAGTGAAATTGAAGAAATTACCACTGAAGAGAGATGTAAAATTTTCTATTGAGATAGTAACATTGGTAGAACCAATTTCATGAACTCCTCATTGAATGGCACCTACAGAATTGCAAGAGCTTAAGAAATAAACACAGGAATTAATGGAGCAATAAATCATTCGGCCTAATACTTCACCTTGGGGAGTACCTATCTTGTTTGTTAAAAAGAAAGATGAGTCGCCACAGATGTATATAGATTTGTGAGGTTAAATGCAGTAATAGTAAAGAATAAATATCCATTGCCCATGATTGATGAATTATTTGATCGGTTACAAAGAGCAGGATGATTCTCAGAGTTAGACTTGAGACAAGGATATTACTAAGATTGGATTCGGGAAAAAAATATACTAAAAACTGCATTTAACAGGATATAAACCTTTTAAGCTTGTAGTGAGGCCCCTTTGGTGTCACTAATGCTTGTTGTTTCATAGATCTAATGCACTGGACATTTCGGCCCAATCTTGTGGCTATATTCATAGACGATATTCTGGTGTACTCCATAGATCCCTAAGATCATGAACAATAATCTTCAAAAAGTATTAGGAAAGTTAAGGAAGACTAAACTATATGCAAAATTTAGTAAGCGTGAATCTTGGTTACAAGAAGTAGCATTCTTGGGACTTGTGATATCTAAAGTCGCGAGTACAATAGATCCTGCAAAAGTCAAAGTAGTGATGAATTGGAAACGTCCTGAGATTTTGACTGAATATGATGTTTTTTGGAATTTGCAGGATATTATCGAAAATTTATTGAGAAATTTTCTAAGATAGCTTTACTTTGAGTCAACTCACCAAAAGAAAGTTCCTTATGTTTGGACTGGGAAATGTGAAGGAAAATTCCAAGAGTTGAGAAAAGGATTAAGCTCTGCTCCTATTTTAACATTGTCAATGATGGACAAACCTTATGAGGAGTACACAGATGTATCAAATGAAGGATTGAGAGGAGTATTGATATAGGAGAGAAAGGTGATAGCTTATTTCTTTAGGAAATGAAAACCTCATGAGAAGAATTACATTACACATGATTTGGAGTTAGTTGCTATTGTGTTTGCCCTTAAGGAGTGGAGACATTATTTATGTGGGGCTAAGTTAGAAATCTTCACCGACCACAAAAGTTTGAAGTATGTTTTTACTCAAAAGGATTTGAACATAAGGCAAAATTGATGGATGGAATTTTTGAAAGAATTTCAATGTCCAATTAAATATCATCTTGGTAAAGCAAGCATAGTAGTAAATGCCCTTAGTAGGAAAGCGAATTTATCAGCTCTTCAGATGTTACAAATTCCAGAATTCGAAGTTTTTGCAGTAGACGGAGAAATAAGGATAAGAAATACTTCCATTCAACATACCTTCCTACAATAGTTGAAGAGAGAGCAAGATAAAGATGAAGAGTGCAAAAGTTAGTACAGAAAGAGGCGAATACAAGAGGAAATGAGTTCCGAAAGGACAATGATGGGATCAATTGCTACCAGGGTCGGTATTGTATTCTGAAATAATATGTGATGAGATAAGATATTTTAATAGTAACACCTTGGAGTAAGTATACTATCTATCCAAAAGCCGTAAAGATGTATCAAAACTTAAAACGGCATTATTGGTGGATTGGTATGAAGAAGGACAATTCAAACCTTGTAACTCGATGTTTAATTTGTCAGTAAAGGAAAGCTAATTAACAACGGCCTAGAAGGTTACAACCATTATCTACTCTATCATAGAAATAAGATGAAATTACTATAGACCTCATTATAGGATTACCTATGACAGTAGAGTGGCAAGATACTATTTGGGTGATAATGGATCGACTAACTAAGTCTGCTCATTTTATTCCTATTAATTAATGGAATTCCATAGAGAAGTTAAGTGAAATCTATATGGAGGAAGTAATCAGACTTCATAAGTATCCTCTAGTATTGTGTCAGATTGAAATCCTAGATTTACCTCAAAGTTTTGGACTAAGCTGTAGTAAAGGTATGGGACCACAATGAAGTTTAGCAAAGCAACGCACTTATGCACGGATGGATAGATTAAAAAAGTGAATAGAGCTTTGAAAGACATGTTGAGGACCTGTGCTTTGGATTTTGGAACTAAGTGGATTGATAATTTAGCGTATGCAGAATTTGCATACGAATTGGAATAGCCCCGTTTGAAGCTTTATATGGAAGAAAATGTCAGTCCCCATTATATTGGGAAAATTTAGGACGGAGAACAGGCGAACAAGATACTTTTGATCTTAAAAAGGTCCGATAGGATGTAAAGATGATCAAAACCAAGTTAGAAGCAGTGTAGAGTAGACAGAAAAGTTATGCGGATCGATGTAGGAGATATTTGAAATTTACTGAAGGGGATCATATATTCTTGAAGTTAGCTACACAACGACTATTGGGAACCAAAGAACAAGAAAAGAAATTGGCATTTAAGTACGTTAGATCATTCCCTATTGTTGAGAGGATTGGGAAAGTAGCTTATTGATTAGAGTTACTAGTAGAACTTCAAGTTATTCATGACGTGTTTTATGTACCCCAACTTCAAAAGTATGTGGCTGATCCTACCCACATTTTGAATGAAAAACCCATTGAGACGAATCTAAGCTTGAAGAATGAGGAAAAGCCTGTTAAGATCTTGGAGTATGCTAAAAAAGAATTGCGAAATGAGAAAATTCCACTTGTACAAATTTGTTTGGAATCATTATTTTGTGTAAAATGCAACTTGGGAAAATGAAAGCGAAGATGTTGAAAAAGCACCTAGGTTTATTTCAAGAATAAGCCATTTTGAGGACGAAATTTTTTGTAAGGAGGGGAGAATGTAACACCCCACCTTTCATTTTCAGTTGGCTACTATATGTCATAAGATGAGAATTTATATCAATGGCCAGAACAAAAAATGATCGGTATAATAAGACGAATATTTTAGTATAATAATATCTTGTCAAGACCTTGATGTAATTATTGGATATGTTCTACTCGTACCCTAAATTTTTAGAAGGTTATTATTAATTAAAAAAATAAAAATTGTAGGGTACTCTAAAAAGAGAAATTGATCAATGCGATGAAATGCACGTTTTGGTGTGAATTATGCTACCCGGGGTATCGGGGGCATTTTCGTTATTTTGACCGCGCCCGCGACTTTGACAGCAAATTTGACCAAGTAGAGAAGGAATTGAAGAATTTAAGTGTTACCAATGAATTCAGTGAAATTTTTGGAGTTGATTGGTGAAATAAAATATTTTCCCGTTACGGATCCGATTTTGGTTATTTCTGAAGAAAATAGAAAAATGCAGTTGAAAATGGAATGTGTGGCTTCTTGTGATTGGTGGCCAATGACAAGTGTTAAATAATAAGAGGATGCATGAAAGATTCATGCATGCAAGACTTCTTAAATATGCTTTGCAAAATAAATGAAGAATGATGTGTAATTTTGTGATTGGACACATCACTTGTGGGCCCACTTGATTAAGGTCTTAAGCAATATAATTGGCTAATATTTAAACCAAGAGAAGATGAATGAATGGCTGAAAATTGGCCAAAAATTTCGTTGGCCATGAAAGGAGAAATCAAGGAAAATTTTGTGGAGGAAAAAGTGGTTGGTGTGTAAAAATCCTATTAGAACACACTTATATATATTCACCATTCAATTAAACCAAAATAAGAAATGAAGTGCCAAGACTGGAGAGGTGAATGGTGGTGGAAAAGGGCTGTTAAACAGCTTGAATTTTGGCAGCCAAGAGAAGGAAAAACCAAGAGAAAAAGAGATCAAACAAGAGAAAACAAAAAGGCTAGCTAGTGTGTGTTCTTGGTGTACTAGGTGAAGCCTTGGTGTTCTTGGAGTAAATCACACCAAATAGCCTCAAATACAAGGTATAACCCTACCTTACTTGAATTAAAGTTGCTGTGGGGTGAATGATGATTATGATGATGTGAATTTTAACATAAGAACATGACTTTCATGTATTGATTTCGAATCAAAGCTAGGGTATGTGAACTTTTGTGTATGAACTTTATATATGCTTGTATATGTGCCGGTTGCCTAAGGGCCTTTGAATGATGTTTTGTGTGAAGAAGAAATGAATAATTATGGTAGATTGAAGGCTTATTTTTGGTTGAAGAGGTGATGATCAAAGTAGAGTAAAAATTGAATTTACTTGATTGGGAAAAATAGTTCAAACTAGCTTTTAATTAGAATAGATGAATTCGTGTTGAATAGGTGTGAAATTTGTGAGCTAATGAAAATCTAAAAATTCAGAATTAAAGATTATTTAAAGGAGGATTGAATGAATTAATGGTTCTAAGGTGCTAAAGGCTAAAGGAAAACAAATGAAAGAATGAATAGTGAAATTGAGACAAAACTACTAGGGTTGTTTTTGCCTAGTAACATGTCACAAGAACTAGGACTCTAAAAAAGGCCAATATAAAATTAAATTTAAGAGTCTTATGGTCATTTTGATATATCATAGAGCCAAATTAGAGTTGTGGATTGAAAGTTATGTGCAAAACAAAATCATGTTTCAATTTGTGAAATTCAAGAAAAATGAGTCCGAAAATGGATGAACTTAAGGATGATTAATTGTGTGATTTTGGATGAAAAAAATGGGATATATGAAGTGAATCCCTTATTTATGAAGGGAGAAAAGATGTGGGAAAAGGAAAATGAAAGAATTAATCAAACGACGTGAACGAAAGTTGAACATTTTCCTTAACTATCGGCCCCGTTGGCTAAACGTCGATTGGACGTCGGCTAACCGTCGGGCACGTCAGCTAGACGTTGGCTACCATCGGCTATTTTTCGGCCGTACACGAATTGACCTGAAACCGATGTTTGGTGTAGGTTTAACAACAAACGGCCAATGGAACGTCGAAAATGGAAAAAACGAAGGTTAAACGGCCGTGAACGAAAAGAGTTGCTTAGGACACAAGGTGAGTCCCTTGGATTTCTAAAACTCTTTCTAAAGCTAGTGTGTTTTGTTTTTCCATAAAATGCTATGTTATATACCGTTTTGGAAATCCCTGAATATGTTTAAGGTTTATTGAGCAATAATTATTTTATGCCATTTTGGGCTCGATTGAACATCATAATTGGCTTGAAAATCTTACTGGATGATTAAAGCATGAATTTTATGAATTTAGTCTCTTTTGGATTAAATATTTGAGATTTTCAAAAAATGATAAATTTTGGATTCGGGTATTCATAAATTGACTGGAATACTCTTATTGGAATATTTTATGGAAATGTGTTTAGAAACTTTGAATTTAATCCTATTTTTAGATTAGAAATCGGGACTTCTTGAAATGAGTTCCTTTTGTACTCAGGTATTTAGAAAATGATCTAAATGTCCTTAATGGAATGTTTTATGAAAACCTTTGGAACTCGAGTATTTGGTAAATGACCGAAATATTTTTATTGAAACTCTTGTGAATATTTTTTAAATCAGTAAGGGTAAAATAACCCGAATATTCTAAGAAAGTCTTTTGGAATCGAACATGGGTAAATGCCCTTAGAAAATTACTTTTGTGATCAAGTAAGGGGAAAATGACCCGAATACTCTTGGAAACATGTTTTGATGTGTGAACAGAACTCTTTATCCTGTTTCAACATGATTTTCAAAAATGATCTCTCATGATAAGATTAACTTTTGAAAAATGATCATTTGATCCCTAAAATTATTTTATTGGCTTGATGTGCCATAGAATGAATTGATTGGCTCTGCGGAGCCTATGTAAATGATGATCTGACTTGCGAGTCATGGGATCAAATTCTAGAAAGTGTTGTTTTGCCCCAAAAATAATTTGATATGAAAATCCTACAAGATTAGATAACCCTCTGGCTTGATCCGTTAGACGGGGTTGGTATTGTAATATCCCGCCCAAAACCACCTTTGACTCTGGGGAAAAGTCATGCATTGCATAGGATTTCGCATCTTATGTGGTAGCTTAGAATTATTTTATTTGCATGGATGCATGTGAATTTTTCAGTTGCTCTTGCATTTGAATTAATTGATGTGAAATACTTGTGTTGTTAAAGATTTGGATAAGGGAGGTTTGGTCGAAGATTTGGAAGGATGAGTATTAGGGTGGTGAGAACTGATTGTGGAAAAAAAAAATTAGTATTGGAGTTGTTTTGGAATAGCGGGGAGGTTGGTGATTTCCTTTGGTGACCCGAGTTCGAATCCTACTTTTTGTGAAGTTAGGTTCTCTTCTTGAAAAATCCTTTCCTTAGAGTTTCCATGTCTTGGCCGAAAAAGATCTAGCAAACCTAGAGAAATTTTAGTGTCATTATTCCAAGGAAATAAGTCTCTATATTTATTCCCTAAATTTAAGGACTTTGATGTGAATAAAGTTCACTTTTAATTTTCAGCTTTTATCCTTTAGGATTTTCGAAAAACCTTAGCTAATAAATAAAATTCCAGCTTGATTTTAGCTTAATGGATGTTACCATGGATAGCTGGAATTAAAGAGTCCTTTTCCTAGTAGGAAACCTTGTTGATTTTAATCCTAGGATGTTAGCTAAAAATCTGGAAAAAAAATTCCAGATTGTGCCGCCATTTCTTTGAGGAACTTTAGCTCAACTCAAACTCTTCCAAAGCTAGGAGATCTTATCCTAAATCCCTTAGCAAATCAAACTTTTATTTCAATCCAAATTCAACTAGGATTTTCTTTCTTATCCTAGCAGAATTTCGGCAGCTTTGTGTCCACACAAGCTGTCCGAAATTCTAACATCTTTAGCTACAATCCAACTCTTCAAACCCTAGCTCAAAACTCCTAAATACTCCTCATCAATTCAGGGTACCTTAGCTGCAAAAAACCAGAATTTTATTCACACAAAATCACTGAAATTCGTCCAGCTTGTACACAGGATTTTCGGCAGCTTTATGCAGGAAATTTCGGCCAGTTGTTGTGTTCCTATTCCAACCGAAATTCTGCACACATAACCCACCGAAAAACCCCAACTGATCAAGCTATTTCCAGCACCTAAACCCCTCAATTTTCCTCTGAAAATTTCGGCAGAACTACAGCAGCCAAAACAGTCCAAAACTTGTTATTCTTGCACAAAATTTTCGCACAGCTTGCATAGGATTTTCAGTCACCAAAATCCACACAAACTCTTCCTTGTTTGGCCCAAAATTCTGAACACACTCAACCCTTCTCTTGAGCATTATTTCGGCTAGCTTAGAGGAGCAAATTGCAGATTATTCTCTCCCCTTAAACTCACCTAAAATTGGCAGCAAGGAGAGACATCACAAGCTGAAATTTTCGCCCTTGCTGTCCAAGAAACCTAAAGCCATTAGGAGTCTTTCTAAACATCACCATCTAACCCTAAACTAATCTTCTCCAACTCTAAATTATAGCAACCATCTACCCTCTCCATCCTACACAAAAATTTCAGCAACTTCTCTCTGCAAATTTTCGAAAACTCAAGAACTACTCTAAGCAAAAATCGAACACACCTTAAGGTAAGCAAAAATCCTCTCAACCTCTTGATGCCGTTTTCTCTAATGATTCTTTTCTCCTTCTTCTTCCCTTAAATCACGCCCCATAGAGGCTGATATCATCTTCTTCTTTAATTTTCGGTCAAGAGGAGCAAAGGAGGTAGCTTTTCTCTTCTTCTCAAGCAAACTCGGGACGACCACCATAGGAGCATCGAGACCTCATTACCCGGTTGTTGCAAGGTAAGGGAATACCCGCCCTTGATGCCGAAAGTAAAGTTTAATGATGTCTATTAGTGGGATGAACATAGGGTCATGGTACATGATCTTTGGGGATTGGATAGTTTACTTGGAATTAAATAGGGGATTGCGAATTATTGTGAAAATAAATGAGATTAGAGCATGTTTGAATTAATTGAGACCCTGATCATGATATTATATGGTTTAGATCAGGAGGATAATTGAGGAAAGAAAGCTGTGAATTTATCACGTTTATCTGAGGCATATTAAGTAAGTCCTTGCATAAACTCTTTTATTAAATGTTGTGATGGTAAGTCCTTATACAAACTGTTTTGTTAAATGTTGTGATGGCAAGTCTATGATGTGAAGCTTTGTAAAGCTATTGTTGAACTATGTTTGCTTGATTTGTAAACGTGGATATTTATTCTTTAAACGGTTTTGTCAAACTAACGATTTTATCAAGAAAACTATTCTTTTCCTAAATTTTTAGAAAACTCTTTTAGAGAAAAACCACGTTGTACAAATCCAAGGTGTGGAGATATTTTGAATTAGGAATTGACGGATATGTTCGTTGAGTACTCAATAAGGGTAGGCTAACAATACTAGTCTTGGAGGGCTAGCGTAAGTCTTCTGGCAGGAGGCTACCTCCAGAAGATGAACTCTGCTTGAAAAGGCGACAGTGTTATTTGGTCAGGCCAGTCCGAGCTAGCATGTGTACCTGGTATGGTATTATTTATATTCCCGGCATGGACACCCGGATGGTTTTGTTAGGTGTAGAGATGGAGGAGTATCTCACCCGGTGGGCTGTACACTCACCTTGATCAGAACGCCCAACGTGTGGTAATCTGGTCCGGACAAGGTGCACAAAGTGTGGTGCCTTGGCCATTTTGTTCTCATAGAGCCCAACGTGTGGTGACATGACTGTTTATTCGAGTGGAGGATTTATTTTGTACAAATTGTGACAGTGAGAAAAACCCACTCCTTGCGAAAAGAGATTGTTTATGACTTGCCAAATTATTTCTACAAATGTTTTGCACTTTGCATACACGTACTATTCAAAACACCATGTGCGCACACAGGACTTACTGAGATTTATTCTCACACTGTCTTACATCATGTTTTCAGGAGATAGATTGGGTTGAGGCAGCGGGGCTTGATAGTAGAGGCTTCGGCTATTTTTCCTATTCTGTTCTAGGAGACTTTTGTCATTTATACTTCTGAACAATATTTGTTTTATTTCGTTTTGCTCCAAGTTGAGCCTGATGTAATAAGAGTATTTCTTTATTTATCTAAGTTCATTCATTTGGAGATTGCCTTTATATTTTATACCTCGTTCTAAAGACCCCTTATCCTACGGGACGGGACGACATCCCCGCCCTTTTAGAGTACGTAATCATGGGGTGTTACAAGTGGTATCAGAGAGAGGTTTAGGCAATTACTTGACATATGGGGTTCTATTTTCTTAAGTATTCTGATCTGGTGCTAATTTTTTTCTTTTGTTTATAGGATGGTTAAAAGAGTTGTATCGGCTGTCAGAGACTGGCCCGTTGGTTGCGGGAATCCACCTGCCCCACTACCCGTAGTTGATCCACCCGCGTACGCTTCAGAGAGAGAGCGTGAGCTGTCAGTGCTAGACGACCCGGGGGTTGAGACGAAGATAGAGGTCGAGGAGAGCTTAGGGGATGATGAGGGAGATGAGGAGATGACAGAGTTGAGTGAGGGAGAGGTAGATGAGCTAGGGAATGAGGGAGACGATGAGAATGAGGGAGAGATGGCTGGGGTAGAAGGAGAGGATGAGGAGGTAATGGAGGTTCCCCGGACCCCGCAGATAGGGGAAGTTGGTAGGACCCCTACTTGCCATAACCCTAGAGGGTCCAGTGGTGAGGGATATACGCCGAGAGATGAGGTTGTCCCGGGAGAGGGAGACCTTAGGCAGTCAGCTCTAGGAGGGGTAGATACGGGAAAAAGGAAGCTGGAAGAGAGTCCTAAGGGGTGTGGACTCCGATATGGACTGGGCGTAGATGCCATGCTAAGGAGAAAGGGGTTGGTTGATCCATCTGACTTGGGGAGTGAGAGGCCTGCGCCTAAGGGTGCGGTTAGGTTAGCATTAGATGAGCTCTATGAGACAGCCATGAGAGCAAAGAGAGGCCGAGAGGGTGAGTCAGGGCAGCCAAGTGGGAGTGTTGGTTTCGCAAGGAACTACATAGGGAGACTCGATAGCTCCGTGGGGTGGCTCGTGGAACTGGCCTCTGACGACTCCGATACTTCTATTGAAACTAGGAAGAGTCGAACATAGAAGACCAGTAGCTTTTACTTTTCTTTCTTTGGGATTTTCATACCTTTGTTTGTTTATTTCTTTTAAGGGAGCATGTGGCTCATAGGGCTTATTTATCATTTTAAATAAATAGGGTATCGTATGAGATGACCCCTTCTTTTCTGCAAAGAATGGTTTATATGACAAGCATGAGTTTCGTTTATTACTTGATTTACCCCTGCACGATATCATCACATTCTCTTTTAGATAAGTACATTGCTATCAACTGATCATGCATCTAAGCATATTCTTTTCCCCCTTGGTAACTAACTGACCCTGAGTGAATGTGATTAAGATGGCACCAAGGCGTCGAACAGTTGTGCATAGCAGAACGGTGCAGGAGAGTGCATCCTCCACCCCGGAATTTGAGCAGATGCATCGTTCCACCCCCGACGTGGAGGAGCACCTGCCACGCGAGAATGAATTGGCTTTGGAGAGGTCACGAGATGTGACCATGGGTCAGGCTTTCGACAAGATGGCCTCGATCCTACAGAACTTGACTGAAAGAGTGGATAAAGTGGCCAGGAAACCACCGCGAGGAGAGGATGAGGCTCTGGAGCGTTTCCTGAAGTTCCAGCCTCCCACATTCCAAGGGGAGGTGGAACAGGATGAGAAAGCCAAGTAATGGATTGAGCAGATGGAGGACATCTTCGCTACTTTGCAGTACTCGGAAGAGAGGATAGTGAAGTTCGCTGCTTTTCGGCTGAGGGGACTATCTCGAGCATGGTGGCAGCGGGTACGGGGTGATTGGGATAAGGAGAAGCAGGAATGGACATGGGACGATTTCACGGAGGCTTTTCGGGCCGAGTACATTCCTCGATGCGTGGCTGAGAAGAGGGAGGACGAATTACAGACCCTCAGGCAGGGAGGCATGACCGTGGCCCAATATGTAGCCCGATTCATGCAGTTGTCCAAGTACTACAAGTGCTTGGTAGACACGGAGCAGAAGCGCACCCGGCAATTCGTTAAAGGGCTTAGACCAGAGTTGAGGAAAACATTGGCCCCATCGCCGCCTACATCGTACACTGCCGCCGTGGACGCAGCTTCTCGGACAGAGAACGAAGATCGGCATCGACCGGTGAACCGACCCTTCCAACCAAGTCGTCCACCTATGAGGCCTTCCGCAATAAGCGACCTGCGGCCTTTATGCCATAGGGAAACCGGGGTAAGCAGCCTCGAGTGCCAGTAGTAGGACCAATGCAAGGCAGCCTGAATTGCCGGCTGTGTGGGAAGTGGGGCCACACCAAAAGAAACTGCTGGGGTAATGGGGGTGTGAGGAGGTGCTTCAATTGCGGAGACTTGGGACACATGAGAAACGTCTGCCCCAAACCCTTAAGGATTGAGCGGGCTGCGCCGGCCCAACCAATGGGAGGAAATAGAGGCGCCGCTGCTGGACCAGCCGGAGTAGGAGGCCTGAAGCCCCAGGTGAAGGCCAAAGTTTTTGCCCTGAGCCGAGAAGAAGTCGGAGCGGACGCCGCTGTGATCAAAGGTAACCTTTCTATCCAGGGTTGTCTTGTTAATGTTCTGATAGATCCAGGATCTACACACTCTTATGTAAGTAAAGTATGTGCTTCACGTCTGGGCTGGGAAGGAAATGAGCTACCTTATAACCTAGTAGTTAGTTCCCCCTTGGGAAAGGTGGTGGAAGCAGGCAAGAAAATGGGAAGTTGTGGAGTTGAGGTTGGGAAGGAGATTCTGGAGGCCGACCTTACAATCCTGCCCATGGACGATTATGACTTGATCTTGGGCATGGACTGGTTGTCGAAACACGGAGCTCGTGTGGACTGCAAGATCAAGACGGTGCAGTTTGCGAGACCTGGACGGGATGTAATTAAATTCAACAGCAAGCGAACGAAGGAACTGAAATTTCTTATTGCTGGAGCTAAAGCCCGGAAGTTACTCAAGAAAGGATGTACGGGATATTTGGCGTATCTCCTAAACAAATCGAAAGACCAGTGTACCTTTGAAAGTACGGAGGTAGTGAAAGACTTTTCGGATGTGTTCCCTACGGAGCTCACTTCCCTACCCCCTGAACGGGAAGCTGAGTTCACCGTGGATCTGATTCCCAGAGCAAAACCGGTATCAAGAACCCCCTACCGGATGGCACCGACAGAGTTGAAGGAGCAATTGGTAGAATTGCTAAGGCAAGGCTACATTCGGCCGAGTACGTCACCGTGGGAAGCCCCGGTGTTGTTTTTCAAGAAGAAAGATGGAACCTTGAGGCTATGTATCGACTATCAGGGACTGAACAATCTAACGATCAAGAATAAATACCCTCTACCCTTGATCGATGAGTTGTTTGATCAACTGCAAGGCGCTGCTTGCTTTTCAAAGTTGGACCTATGGCAAGGATACTATCAGGTGAGGATCAAAGAAGAAGACATTCCTAAGATTGCATTCAACACACGGTATGGCCACTATGAATTTGTAGTAATGCTGTTCGGTGTATCCAACGCACCGGCAGTATTCATGGATTTGATGCATCGCATTTTCTAACCATGGACAAGTTCGTGGTTATATTCATCGATGACATTTTGATCTACTCCAAAAATCCAGAGGACCACGCGGAGCACTTAAGATTGGTCCTAGAGAAGCTGAGGGAATTCAAGCTTTACGCCAAGTTCAGTAAGTGTGAGTTTTTGGCTGAGCTTGGTGTCTTTTCTCGGACACGTGATATCCAAAGTGGGGATCAAGGTGGACCCTGCTAAGGTAGAAGCCGTAGCTAATTGGAAACAACCGGAGAACATTACCGAGATACGAAGTTTCCTTGGGTTGGCCGGGTACTATCGGCGTTTCATTAAAAATTTCTCTACTTTAGCTTCACCAATGACGCGACTGTTGAAGAAGGATGTCGCTTTTGCTTAGAGTGAGAAGTGCGGAAGAGCTTCCAAGAACTTAAGAGGAGGTTGATTACAGCACCCGTGCTGAGTCTGCCTGAGGCTGATAAGCCCTATGCACTCTATACAGATGCATCTAAGGAAGGACTACGAGCTGTGCTGATGCAGGAAGGGAAAGCCATACCTTATGCATCTAGGAAACTAAAGCCGCACGAAGCTAATTATCCCACGCATGACCTAGAGCTAGCAGCTATAGTGTTCGCCTTAAAGAAATGGCGACATTACTTGTATGGTGCACAATACGAAGTTTTCACGGACCATAAGAGTTTGAAGTACATCTTCACGCAAAAGGACTTGAATCTCCAGCAGCGTAGGTGGATGGAGTTCCTGGAAAAATATAAGTGCCCTATTAACTATCATCCGAGTAAAGCGAATGTGGTAGCAGACGCTTTACGTCGGAAGGTGAAAATGGCACACTTGAGAATACAGGAGGTGTCGGCAGTCCAGGATATCCTGGAGAAAGAGGCGCAAGTGCAAGAAGGAAGATCTGCGTGAGCAACTTGACCCTGAAACCCGATCTGGACCAGGAAATTGTATCAGGTCAACAAGGCAGTGCAGAATTTCAAACTTTCAGGGAAAAAGAGATCGCGAAAGGAGGAAGCGATTTCCAAACCGATGAGAATGGGGTATTATACTTTTGGGATAGGATTTGTGTACCGGACATCCAAGACTTAAGGAAGAGGATACTGGACGAAGCGCACAAGAGCAAATATACAATACACCCTGGGGAGGTAAAAATGTACCAAGACTTGAAGAGGAAATATTGGTGGGCTGGAATGAAAAGGGATATAGTTCAGCATGTGTCAACCTACCTGATGTGCCAAAAGGTTAAAATGGAACATAAGAAGTCTGCAGGGTTACTGCAACCGTTACCGATTCCCGAATGCAAATGGGAGGAGGTGACCATGGACTTTGTGACTGGCCTTCTGATGACCAAGTCACACAAAGATGCGATCTGGGTGGTAGTGGACCGATTGACCAAGACAGCGCACTTCATACCGGTCAACGTAAGGGACTCGATGAAAAAGTTGGCTCAGACATATACCCGAGAAATTGTAAGGTTGCATGGTGTACCGTCGAGCATCGTGTCGGATAGGGACCCTAGATTCACTTTAAGGTTTTGAGGTAAGTTCTAGGAGTCCTTGGGCACGACCCTGAAATTCAGCACCTCTGCCCATCCGCAGACAGACGGACAATCCGAAAGAGTCATTCAGATACTGGAAGACATGCTCCGAGCATGTATCTTAGACTTTGGAGATAAGTGGATTGAGTCTTTACCACATGCGGAGTTAGCATATAACAACAGCTATCAGGCGTCGATCGAAATGGCCCCGTACGAAGCACTGTATGGGCGAAAATGACAAGTACCGATATACTGGGGATGGACAGAAGAAGGGAACGTTAAGAAGACGAGTGAAGTATGCATTCAGGAGATGACGAACAAGATTAAGTTAATTCGAGAAAGGCTAAGGGCGGCGCAAAGCAGACAGAAGAGTTATGCAGACTCTAGGAGAAGGGAATTGGAGTTCCAAGTAGGTGACCGTGCATTCTTGAAGTTGACTCCTAGTAGAGAAATCCTGAAACATCTGAGGGGAGGGAAGTTGAGTCCTAGGTATTTGGGACCATTCCCGATATTGGAGAAAATTGGACCGGTTGCCTACCGATTGCATCTACCTGATGGTCTAACCGGGATGCATGATGTATTCCATGTCTCTCAGTTAAAGAGGTACAACCCCGATCTGAGTCATGTACTCAATGAGGAATCGTTGAAGTTGCAACCCAATCTGAGTTATGTGGAGAGACCCGTCAAGATCCTGGAGCGGGGTATTAAGATGTTTCAAAACAAGCAGATACCCATGATGAAGATACTTTGGGATCATCATGGAGCCCAGGATGCAACGTGGGAAACGGAGGAATGGTTAAGACGGAAGTATCCAGATATGCTCAAAGGGTATGAAATCTGAATTTCGGGACGAAATTCTCTTAAGGGGGAGGGGATGTAATACCCCGCCCAAAACCACCTATGACTCTGGGAAAAAGTCATGCATTGCATAGCATTTCGCATCTTATGTGGTAGCTTAGAATTATTTATTTGCATGGATGCATGTGAATTTTTCCGTTGCTCTTGCATTTGAATTAATTAATGTGAAATAGTTGTGTTGTTAAAGATTTGGATAAGGGAGGTTTGGTCGAAGATTTGGAAGGATGAGCATTAGGGTGGTGAGAACTGATTGTGGAAAAAAATTAGTATTGGAGTTGTTTTGGAATAGCGGGGAGGTTGGTGATTTTCTTTGGTGACCCGAGTTCGAATCCTACTTTTTGTGAAGTTAGGTTCTCTTCTTGAAAATTCCTTTCCTTAGAGTTTCCATGTCTTGGCCGAAAAAGATCTAGCAAACCTAGAGAAATTTTAGTGTCATTATTCCAAGGAAATAAGTCTCTATATTTATTCCCTAAATTTAAGGACTTTGATGTGAATAAAGTTCACTTTTAATTTTCAGCTTTTATCCTTTAGGATTTTCGAAAAACCTTAGCTAATAAATAAAATTCCATCTTGATTTTAGTTTAATGGATGTTACCATGGATAGTTGGAATTAAAGAGTCATTTTCCTAGTAGGAAACCTTGTTGATTTTAATCCTAGGATGTTAGCTAAAAATCTGGAAAAAAAATTCCAAATTGTGCCGCCATTTCTTTGAGGAACTTTAGCTCAACTCAAACTCTTCCAAAGCTAGGAGATCTTATCCTAAATCCCTTAGCAAATCAGACTTTTATTTCAATCCAAATTCAACTAGGATTTTCTTCCTTATCCTAGCAGAATTTCGGCAGCTTTGTGTCCACACAAACTGTCCGAAATTCCAACATCTTTAGCTACAATCCAACTCTTCAAACCCTAGCTCAAAACACCTAAATACTCCTCATCAATTCAAGGTACCTTAGCTGCACAAAACCAGAATTTTATTCACACAAAATCACTGAAATTCGTCCAGCTTGTACACAGGATTTTCGACAGCTTTGTGCAAGAAATTTCGGCCAGTTGTTGTGTTCCTATTCCAATCGAAATTCTGCACACATAACCCACCGAAAAACCCCAGCTGATCAAGCTATTTCCAGCACCTAAAACCCTCAATTTTCCTCTGAAAATTTTGGCAGAACTACAGCAGCCAAAACAGTCCAAAACTTGTTATTCTTGCAAAAAATTTTCGCACAGCTTGCACAGGATTTTCAGTCACCAAAATCCACACAAACTCTTCCTTGTTTGGCCCAAAATTCTGAACACACTCAACCCTTCTCTTGAGCATTATTTCGGCCAGCCTAGGGGAGCAAATTGCAGATTATTCTCTCCCCTTAAACTCACCTAAAATTGGCAGCAAGGAGAGACATCACAAGCTGAAATTTTCGCCCTTGCTGTCCAAGAAACCTAAAGCCATTAGGAGTCTTTCTAAACATCACCATCTAACCCTAAACCAATCTTCTCCAACTCTAAATTATAGCAACCATCTACCCTCTCCATCCTACACAAAAATTTCAGCAACTTCTCTCTGCAAATTTTCGAAAACTCAAGAACTACTCTAAGCAAAAATCGAACACACCTTAAGGTAAGCAAAAATCCTCTCAACCTCTTGATGCCGTTTTCTCTAATGATTCTATTCTCCTTCTTCTTCCCTTAAATCACGTCCCATAGAGGCTGATTTCATCTTCTTCTTTAATTTTCGGTCAAGAGGAGCAAAGGAGGTAGCTTTTCTCTTCTTCTCAAGCAAACTCGGGACGACCACCATAGGAGCATCGAGACCTCATTACCCGGTTGTTGCAAGGTAAGGGAATACCCGCCCTTGATGCCGAAAGTAAAGTTTAATGATGTCTATTAGTGGGATGAACACAGGGTCATGGTACATGATCTTTGGGGATTTGATAGTTTACTTGGAATTAAATAGGGGATTGCGAATTGTTGTGAAAATAAATGAGATTAGAGCATGTTTGAATTAATTGAGACCCTGATCATGATATTATATGGTTTAGATCAGGAGGATAATTGAGGAAAGCAAGCTGTGAATTTATCACGTTTATCTGAGGCATATCAAGTAAGTCCTTGCATAAACTCTTTTCTTAAATATTGTGATAGTAAGTCCGTATACAAACTGTTTTGTTAAATGTTGTGATGGCAAGTCTATGCTGTGAAGCTTTGCAAAGCTATTGTTGAACTATGTTTGCTTGAGTTGTAAACGTGGATATGTATTCTTTAAACGGTTTTGTCAAGCTAACGATTTTATCAAGAAAACTATTCTTTTCCTAAATTTTTAGAAAACTCTTTTAGAGAAAAACCACGTTGTACAAATCCAAGGTGTGGAGATATTTTGAATTAGGAATTGACGGATATGTTCGTTGAGTACTCAATAAGGGTAGGCTAACAATACTAGTCTTGGAGGGCTAGCGTAAGTCTTCTGGCAGGAGGCCACCTCCAGAAGATGAACTCTGCTTGAAAAGGCGACAGTGTTGGTTGGTCAGGCCAGTCCGAGCTAGCATGTGTACCTGGTATGGTATTATTTATATTCCCGGCATGGACACTCGGATGGTTTTGTTAGGTGTAGAGATGGAGGAGTATCTCACCCGGTGGGCTGTACACTCACCTTGATCAGAACGCCCAACGTGTGGTAATCTGGTCCGGACAAGGTGCACAAAGTGTGGTGCCTTGGCCATTTTGTTCTCATAGAGCCCAACGTGTGGTGACATGACTGTTTATTCGAGTGGAGGATTTATTTTGTACAAATTGTGACAGTGAGAAAAACCCACTCCTTGCGAAAAGAGATTGTTTATGACTTGCCAAATTATTTCTACAAATGTTTAGCACTTTGCATACACGTACTATTCAAAACACCATGTGCGCACACAGGACTTACTGAGATTTATTCTCACACTGTCTTACATCATGTTTTCAGGAGATAGATTGGGTTGAGGCAGCAGGGCTTGATAGTAGAGGCTTCGGCTATTTTTCCTATGTTGTTCTAGGAGACTTTTGTCGTTTATACTTCTGAACAATATTTGTTTTATTTCATTTTGCTCCAAGTTGAGCCTGATGTAATACGAGTATTTCTTTATTTATCTAAGTTCATTCCTTTGGAGATTGCCTTTATATTTTATACCTCGTTCTAAAGACCCCTTTTCCTACGGGACGGGGCGACATCCCCGCCCTTTTAGGGTACGTAGTCGTGGGGTGTTACAGGTATTGTTAACGTTGAGCACTTAGTAAGGACTTTGATATTTGTACTAGCCTACGTTAGAGTTAGACGACTTTAGTAATCTAGCCTAGTTCTAGGGATTGTCTTACTCTGAATGGGGTGACCGCGCCCTGAGATGATTCGTCCTGGCTAGCCATTTAGCACCTGGTAATTGTCGCGTCTGCAAACGCTTCTTAATTTTGAGTCATTCGCTAGATGCCAAACGGGGACACTCGGCGCGTTTGACTTCTTGCTGTCTCGATGGTGATTGACGTTAGGATTGGGACCCTTGACTTACGGTAGCAAGTAAAAGATTCCCAGCAATGCACGGATCGAGTACTAATAGCTGCGGTCTCAGTACGATGACACGGTGTAAGTTGGTGTGCTTATTCGGTGATGCACGGTCGAATATTGATAGCTGTGGTCTCAGTACGATAACACGGTGCAAGTCGATGTACTTATCCGGCAATGCACGATTGAGTGCTGTAAGGTAAAGTCCCTAGTGCAATAAGATCGTGAAGCTGAAGGCAAAGCCTTGTGAACTTTACATACAGGCTGACCTTCTATTGGAGAAATGCCTGTGATTTGGAAATTGGGGCAATAAATTGAAATTGAAATACAGTTTTCTAAAAATGATTGAGTTTTGAATAAACTCTTTGTTAAAGAGTTTTGGAATCATTTCCAATGAACAAATGATATGCTATTCCATAAATGTTTTATGTACTCTATCTCTTTAATAAAGCACTAGCACACATGGGACTTACTGGGTGATTTTTCACTTACACGTATCTTTTATCTTACCCTTTTTGTAGGATTTGGAGTTGAGCAGACTTACGGATAAAGGACGATACCACAGTGATAACAGAATAGGTCCGAACATTTCTCTTTTGGATAATGTACCTTGTTACTAATGTTGAATGGAAATTTTCATGTAGAGATTCTTTGTTATATATATGTGCACGTAACCGTCAGTATGGGTTGTAGTATAGATCTGGACCTTACATACTCTGTTGGCTTTTCGTTATAAAGATCCCTTGTTTAGGTAACTAGACGAGGCAACACCCGGTGTTGATATGCTTCCGTTGTACCTTTAGTAGGGGTGTTATAATTTGAACTCAAAGCCTTAGGAATTAGCCACAAAGCTCTAGTCACTTAACCACATTAATTCATGTTCCTATTTTCCCTAATTAATTCTCTTCCCTTCTACATCCTACGCTTCTCCTTCTCTCACCTCTAAGCTAAATTCCCTAATTGCCCCCAATACTCATCAAATATAAATAAATTATATAGACCACATATAATAATTATACAACACAAAAATTCATCTAGAAAATATTTGGTCATACAATATGTCATAAAATGCAACACATCCCTCTAACTCTAGGGTAGGCTTAGGTGCAGTTTTATAAAATCAGCCTAATTACTATTACAAACCATACTATGCAAGTGCAACAAGCAAGACAAAAAAACATTCATAGCATCCTGAATAGACATCATCAAACATCAACATAAGATATCTAACACCAGCACCACAAACAAATAACACTCCCTATTTTTGTAGTAAAAAAGCCAAAGAACATCAATGCCGAGACAAGACAAAGCGACTGAGGATATTGTATAATGTCATCTGATCATCTTGTACACTTGGTGAGCCTCCTTGAGTAAGACTTGAAATGACATGAAGCTGTATTTCACTTGCATCATCACAGAATTTGTGTAACTCAACACCATCTTGTTATGTTTTTGCTTTCTTGATAGTCTCTTCTTTCTTCTAGCTACATTGTCTAGTCTTTCTTTTTTTAGCTCCCTTTTTGACATCCACAACTTTGACCTTGTCATTAGGCTCCACACCAAATGCCCCTGCTTCGGGGTCAGTCTTTCCCTTATCCTATATCTAACCAAGTCTGTCCTTACTTTGAGAGTCAGAACTAGTAGAATCATTATCAATCTCTTTCCTCAATTGTTCTGTCATTGAAGTTTGTTTAACAAATGCTCCTGTATCGCCATAATCAACTTCAAACTTCCCTATTAATAAGAACAGTTTCCCTCTTCTTTTTAAAACACTTTGTAATTGACCAGGAGATAGACTTGATTTAATCACATGTGTTAGTATAAGATCAGCAGAGCATATGTGATCTAAAGATGCCTGAGGTAACTTAGTGGAATCCTATTTGCACTATAGAGATTTATCACTAGATGCCATTACTGAATCAAGAATTACTTTCTCAGCATTAATCTTCTTAAACATTTGGACTAAAGAGCCACAACAAAGATGATGCTTCAATACTTCCAATATTAACCCTTTTTTCTTTTTTCACCACTAAATTTTCAAGAATAGAAAACCTATACCCGACTTGGGGTTCAATGTTATCCTTAAGAATACAACACTCAATAAATTGTGAAACATCTCCAAACAATAAGATAATATCTCAGCAAGTGTTAACATAGACATGAGAAGCGATAAAAGAAGTTAGGTTTGAGATATTAGTACCTATATCTATAGTTGTTGCTACATTCTGTGTAGAATTATTATTAGAAGATGGTTGTTTCTCTAAAAAATCAGTAGTAGCCAAGGCACATCGCAATTGCCTTTTTGGTTTCTCTGCCATTCCTTAAGGTTAGGAATCGTCAGAGAGATATATATTGCAGTGGCAAAAGTAATGGGTTTATCCTTTTATAGAATGAGCAAAGAGTCTAGCACGACTAATCTTGAAAAGGTTTGACCTTTCTTCATTGCCTTAATGTTGTTGTGCGAGTTTCATAAAGGACGCGATCTTCTATTACATTTAGTTGGTGCAAGTTCCCTTTTTTTTTTTTTTTGTAGAGTTATAGTTATGTCACAACTTCTGCATGCTTGCAACGTATCTTTAATCGTATCCAAAATAGTAAAAAAATTATATTATAAATGTAAATAATTAAACAAATAGTTACACAAGTAATTTGACCCAGAAGCTCGTAATGTCAAAGTGAACAAACCCCCAATGCTTTCTGTAATTCTTTAAATCGTGTAGCATTCAGAGGCTTGATGAAAATGTCAATAAATTATTTTTGAGTGTTCACATATTCTATCTTCACAGCCTGTTGTTCTACAAGATCTCTGATGAAGTGATATCTGATGTCAATGTGCTTCGCTCTACTATGTTGGACTGGGTTCTTTGAAATATCAATAGCACTTGTATTGTCACAGTAGATAACCAATTCCTGTTGATTAACATTATAATCTTCCAATATTTGTTTCATCCATAACAACTAAGTACAACAATTGCCTACTATAATATATTCTGCTTCTGCTTTTGATAGTGATATGCAATTATTTTTCTTACTATACCATGACACAAGATTGTTTCCTAAATAAAAACATCCTCCAGATGTACTTTTATGATCATTGCAATTTCCAACCTAATCAGCATCACTATATCCAAACAAATGCAAACTTAAATCCTTGCTGAAGTAAATACTATAATCTAACATACAACTCACATACTTTAGAATTCTCTTAACTGATGATTCTTTAGGACATGCTTGATATCTTGCACAAACACCAACACTATAACAAATATCAGGACGACTAGCTGTAAGATATAGCAACCCACATATCATGCTTGTATACATGTGTTGATCTACTTCGTATACTTTGTTATCTTTTGTGCGGCACTTATAGGAGTTCTGACTGCCTTTGTTGAAGTCATGTTGAACTTTTTCACTAAATTGTTAGCATACTTTGTTTGTGACACAAAGATGCTATTTTTTTTTTCTATTTAATCCATAAACTAAGGAAAAAGGTTAAGTCACCAACCATGTTCATTTCAAACTCAGTTTGCATAAGTTCAATAAAATCTTTTAACATTTGTTTTTATGTTGATCCGAACATGATATCATCAACACAGCTTCGTGCAATAATAAAATCCTTTCCAAGTTTTCTAACAAACATTGTTTTGTCAAATCCTCCTTATTGATAACCTCTTTGAGCAAATAATTTGTAAGTCTTTCATACCATGCTCTTGGTACTTGCTTTAGACTATAGAGTTCTTTCTTTAGTCTATACGCATGGTCTGAAAATTCAGGATTAACAAACCCTTTGGAGTGTTGAATATAGGCCTTTTCCTACAAAAACCCATTTAAGAATGCATTCTTTACATCCATTTACTGAAAGACAAAATTCTTTGCACAAGCAACTGCTAGCAATAGTCTGACTAATTCTAGCCTTACTACAAGTGCAAAGGTTGCATCAAAATTAACTCCTTCTATTTATGCATATCCTTGTGCAACATGCCTTACTTTATTTCTTGTTATGTTCCCATGCTCATCTGTTTCATTTTGGAACACCCACTTGTTTATGATAATATTAACATTCTCCGATCTTTGTACAAGCTCCCAGATATCATTTCTTTCAAATTGTTACAGCTCCTCTTGCATAGCAATAATCGAATGTTCATCTGTTAATGTTTCTTTGACATTCTTCACCTCAAGGGTTGATGTATAACAAGCATATCTTACCATCTCTTTGTAATCGACCTTTGGTCTATCTATTGCTCTTCTTGATTTATCTATATTGTCGATGATCAAGTCAGTTGGATGATATTTCTTTACTCTGAATGATAGTGCTTTTTGCTAAACTCCCCCTTGCTCTATAACTAGTTCAACATGTTGTACATCATTAAGCTCATCTATTGAGATAGTCTTATCAGTAGTCTGTATAGGCTCATTATCATCTGCTTTGAACTCTTTCCATTTTTCACTTCCTGAAGAAATATCTTTTACAACTCTATTGATTGACTCTATAACAACTTATGTTCTTTTGTTGTGCACTCGAAACACTCTTCTGTTATTGGAGTACCCAAGAAATATTCCTTCATCACTTTTCTTCTCAAACTTTTCTAAATGTTCCTTATCATTTAGAATATAACACTTACTCCTAAATACATAAAAGTAACTTAATTGTGACTTTCGACCATTCCAAATCTCATAAGCTGTTCTCTTAGTATGGGGCCTAAAGTATGTTCAAATGATAATGTGTGTTGCTGTGTTTACTACCTCTGCCCACCATTTATGTCATAATTCCTTGTCATTCAACAAAACTTGAGCCATTTCCTGAATAGTTCTATTCTTTCTTTCAACCACATCATTCTATTGTGGTGTTTTTTGTCAAAAAAATTCTTGGTGGATTCCATTCTTGACATAGAGTTCGACAAACAAGCTATTGTCAAACTCCTTCACATGATCACTTCTTATGCGTTTTATCTTTGCACCTTTCTGAGTTTGTACTACCATAAATAGTCTTTGGAATACTTCAAACACATTTGATTTCTATCTTAGAAAATTTACCCAAGTAAATCTTGAAAAATTATCAACACTTACTAACACATACCTTTTACCACCAATACTCTCTATTTTAGTGGGTCTGAACAAATCCATGTGAATAAGTTCAAGAATTGATGTTATGTTAATTTGTTAAAGTCCAACGTGTGACTCCTTAATTTGTTTGCTACTTTGACATACATCATAGATACTCTTTCTAACTTTAATAAGTTTAGGCAACCTACAAATAGCTCCTATTGAGCTCAGAAGTTCCAACTAATGATAATTAACATATCCCAATTTTTTATGCCATAGTTCAACATCAACATCTTTAGATGACATACTCTTGTGAGAGTTTGCCATGCATAGCTGATAGTAATTATCGGTCGTTCTATCTCTAGAGATTACGCAATTTCCAGTGTCATTAAGAATAAGACATTTGCCTTTGTTAAACTTTACAAGCATGTTTTCATCACACAATTGACTAATGCTTTTCAAATTTTCTTTTAATCCGTCTATATGCAGAGTTTTGAGTTTTGGCATACCTTTGGTATTCAATATACCTGTGCAAACAACTTTGTTTCTAGAACCATCACCAAACGCGACAGAACCACAACTTTTAGATTCATAATCAACTAACAACTCCCTTCTTCCTATCATATATCTTTAACGTCCACTGTCAAGATACCATAAGTCCTTCATTGAGGCTTTAAGAGACATATGAACAACATTTGCTAAGAGTTCTTTTCTAATCCAGATATGTTTCACTTGTGGGGATTTTTTAACTTTGTTAACTCTGGCTTTACACCTTTCCTTCCATGTTGCAAGTCTTTAAGCCTCTTTAGGTATCTTTTCCACCTATGACCTTGCAAGAGAATAGTAGTCATATTGTACAATTAACTTTTTGGGCTTTTCTTTATACTTCCTTAGCTGATCCTTATTTGTAGCAACTAGTCTATTAGCATGATAGGTAACAATACTTTTGTTGAAATCATTATAACCTAGCCCTGTCTTGTCATGTGGTGACTTTTTGAATACCAGTATTTCATCTAATTTTACCTTTCCAATTTCAACGTCTTTATTTCTGATTCAGTATTCATCAGTAAATGGTTTATTGTAAGTAACTACTGATCTTTTAGCTCCAATTCCTTCTTCCTTTGATGAAGTTCACTTTTATATGCACTCAACTTCTAACCCTGATCACTAAGAAGTTGATCGAGCTCTACAACTTATTTCTTTAATTGTTTGATTTGCTTCACACCTTTGTGACATTTTAGGTACAACAATTTATTCATCTAAAAATGCCTCAGGAGTTATCTCTTCATCATCACTGTTAGTCATATTCTCTTCATTGTCGGTAGCTACTTCTTTTACCATTGTTTTGAATGCAATATTAATAGATTGCTCGGGATCATCTCCTTCATTAGGACTCAACACTTCTGGAAAATCTTATGTTTCATCCTCATTATCACTCAACAAGATGTTGTAGGATCTATTCTTCAATTTTTTTTTTCTCAAATTTCTACAATCAATAGTAATATGTCTGATTCTGCCACATTCATGACACTTCGGTCCTTTTGGAGAATTCTTATTTTCTACTAATTTTTGTTCAATGTATGCCATTTTTGGAACTTCGAATATCTTGTTGAATTATCTACTAAAAGGTTTATTCATTTTGTTACTCTTTTTCATTATTCTGTTGAGCTTTCTTGTCAGCAATACTATATCCTCATCAGAAGTGTCATCTAATTCTTCTCTGGCTTTAAATGCAACTCTTTTTTCCTTAGATTTCATCTAAGATTGTAGATTCATTTCATAGGTTTGAAGAGAACCTATTAATTCATCCAATTGCATTGCTAACACATCTCGACACTCTTCAATAGCTGCTACTTTGGGTTGAAATCTTGATGGTAAGAATTTCAACATCTTCTAAACTAGTCTATTCTCTAAATAAACCTCACCAAAATTATATTCCTGATTTGCAATATCTCTCTACTTATTTCCAAACATGGCTATAGTATCATGTTCACCCATCTTCAACTCCTCAAATTGAGTTGTTAGCAGTTATCTTTTCGATCTTCGAACCGTACAAGTTCCTTTAAATATTGTTTACAGTTTGCCCCATGCTTTCTTAGCAGACTCACAAGTGGAGATCAACTTGTATTCTTATTGCTCAACTGTAGAAAAAATAGTATTTAAAGCTTTAGCATTAGCATTTGCAAGTTAACATCCTCACTTGTCCATCTAAAAATTGGTTTCTCCTCAGATGTTTTAGCAATTGTACCCACATTTGTTGGTGGTTTCTACTCAATTTTGACAGCCTTCCATACAGTAATATCTTGATTTCGAATAAAAATTCTCATCCTGGTCTTCCAATATGCATAATTTGTGATTTTCAATAACGGTGATCTCGTGATAGAGTTCCCTTCATCTACTAGTCCAGACATGATTTCTTACCTAACTTCCAAGATCTCACCTACTAAATTAATAGCAACTCCAACATGGTGACCAAAGCTCCAATACTACTTGTTAGGATTAGCTTGTTAATTTGATGTGTTGTTGTTAAACTCTCTTATGATAATGCGTTAGTTTGACAAACAATAAATAAAAAGTTTAATAGGCACAACAAATTATTAATGCAGTTTAGCTAAAACAAGCATACAACTGTGAGTCCTAGACCAATAAAAAGCTCCACTAAAAACTTTAAAAAGTTTAGAAGGATAACACTTATCTTATACACCAAGTGATTCCGAGTGGACTTTGACAGAATACAAATAACAGTGTTCATTTGTCAAACTTTCAGATAACCTTTACTGCACTTAACTCCACGGATTGAACATATTTCAATCATTATTGCTACAACTCAACGGGTTCTCGTTTGATACTAACAACCTCTTCACCAAAAAGGTTTTGAGCATTGATAATAGAACACAATCCAAGTACATTCAATAAACATAGGACAATAGTAGCAGATATGCCTTGAATCACTAACGCATGCTTTCACAAGAACAACAGAAAACTCTCATCAGATTGCATGCATTAGTCCCTTATAGAGTGTATACAGAAATCATTTCACTCAATACTAATCTACAGTATAGAATTATAACAGCATCTCTATTTCTCACATAATCTGTGCATCGAACAGACCACTTAGGTTTCTTTCCTACTCAACCACTCTCAAACTCCTTCGAGTTCATGGATATATATATACATACATACATAAATATATATATATATATATATATATATAAATAGACCCTGATACCTGTAGTTTGTGTGATCTAGGAAACTGGTGGAACATCTATACGGGGTTTCACAGTTTCACTATGTTATTACTTCTATCCTAATTTCTCTCAAATATCCTCCAATCTTTATACTTGCAAATATACACAGAATCTTAGGCAAATAATCCAGCAAGATCTCACGTAGATTTTGATTGTAAAGCTAACTTAGTTCACATCAAACTGTGCTAATCACTAATAGATATTACAATACATATCATCAACAAAATCTATACTAGCTCTTCCCAAATCATGAAAGATAATTTTTAAGGGATTAATCACTTACAACACATGGCGAGGAATAGAGCAAAAGATTGAATGTGTAAGCTGCAACCATCCATTTTCAAACAAATATTTATACTTCTAGCCCTTAACTTTCTTGCAAACAGGATCCACCAAAGACTACATTTTCCTTCCCTTTAAAAATAGGACAACCAAGATAGGTAAAAGATAAAAATCTTTCTCTGAAACCCCAAATGTGCTTAAATAATAGATGGCCTTCACATGAGAGCCTGGTTTGATAAGATGAAAGAACTTTTTCCGACATTAACAAGTTGATCTAAAATAGTCTAATACTCCTACAATAACTTTAAAATAGATAGAACAACATTTTTCATTCTTGTAGTAAAGATCATCATATCATCTGCAAATCTTAAATGAGTAACTAGTATTTTCTTAGGAGGAATAGAGTAAGGCAAAAATCTTCCAGCAATAAATATCATATTCAAAAAGCGAGAAAGCAACTCTTGTAAAAGAATAAATAAAGAAGGCAACCGGGGATCGCCTTATCTGAGTGCTTTACATGATTTGAAAAAGTCATATGTCTCTATTTATAGGAACAAAAGACCAAAAATTATTCAGAACATTGCTGATTAAGTGTAAAAAATATTGATCAAAACTAAATTTACATAGCACACACATTAAGGAAGTCCAAGAAACTCTATCAAAAGCCTTCGCCATGTCTAATTTCAACACCACATTACTCTTAGTAATTTTTATGTCCAAAGAATGAACCATGTCATATGCAAGCAAGATATTGTCAGCAATAAACAGTAATCCAATTTGATTAACAAGACACTTGAATGACTTCAAGGGTATTCAAAATGAAAAGAAAAAGTGCAAAAAACAAATTATCCTTTCACTCTCAAGAGTTTACTATTGGTGCAAATAAAACAAGACACTTGAGTGATCATAATTTAAAAAAAAAAAAAAAGTGAAAAAGGATAACATAACGAGACATTAGACAAAGATTATTTGTGGAGAATCATAGCTATCCCTCTTCAAATGTAGCAAACATGTTAATTTATATCTTTAGTCCATAAGTGATAATGAGAGATTTAGCTAAGATGATAATTATATATGAATATTCTTTATCTATAATTGATTATTTTGATTTTCAAAAATTTATAACTTCTTTACAACTTTTGTTCAAGATGATCTCTAGAAATACTTCAAAATAGATATCTTGAAGCTATATGATTATAAGCGGATAAAGACAATGGTTTTATTGAACAAAAATCATAGGAGAATTGCAATCGCTTATGAAATGTGGACTACTAATATAAAAACAAGTCTTATATAGTTATTATTGTTCATTTCACTAATAATGCTTAGATGTTACAACATAGGATTTTGAGATTTTTCCCCCTTAATTCCCTACTTGAATTTAATTTGCGTTTTAAAAGTAGCTAGTTACACAATTACACCTCTCTTTTTTTTTTTTAAGTTTTTCTCTTTGTCGTTCTTTCATACAAGTGAATGCTTACTAAAGTCTTGGTAGAAAATTTCTTTGACTGGAACACTACTATGAAGTTATTTGCAATAATGATAGATAATTGTTCTATAACTATTACATTATTAAAGATCTTTTGGAGAAGTTTCAATGCAAATCTCTTTTTTTTTTTTTTTGTGGGAGTTTATTCTATATGTAGCATTGTACAAACATCCCAAATTTGGTAGTTTAAGACAAATCGTCAGTGATACTTGAAAAGATTAAGAAGATTCATAAAAATGTTAAATTTTGGACCACCTCAACTAAGAGAAAAAAAAATTTGAAGATACATATCAAATAAGGTCTCCCCATATCAAGAAGCTAGTTTTAGATTATAAAATTAGATAGAATTCAACCTTCCATGTGCTTGCAATTGCTTTATGATGCAAATATATATTTTATAGGTTGAAATATAGGAATTGTTTATATACTTACTTTCTAACAGAAGAGAACATTTCTTTAAGGGAAAAAGAGATTGGTTTTTAATACAAGATATTTATGATCATCTACACTATTCTATAATGCCATAGAATATTTTCAAAAACCAACTCTTTAACTGTAAATGTATTTTTCCCTATTGCTTTTGCAAGTGAAAATACATTAGTAAAAATAATAGTTTAGAAGATAGTTTATAAGTTTGATAAAATAATGACTGAGAAGATAGTTTACATGTTTGATAAGTATTGTCGTAATGTTCATGGAATTATAGGTGTAGCTGCAATTTTAAATCTGTTGGAGTATACTTGTATCATTGTTTTATTTAAAAAAAAGACATTTTCATTATTATATCCTTATCTACAAAATAAGATCGTGCATAATATTTTCCCTAGAATGGTTATGACACTATTTTAAAAATGTCTCTAGATAAGCATTATTATGGATTAAGACAATAATAATGTATTAAAACTAGTATATGTGTGTTTTTTTTATTATTAGAGTTGTCATGCATACACGATATCAAATCAATATGTGGATATATGATTAGAGAATCAATGTACTAGATTGACCTGCCATGAGAATACTATATGGATCATTATATAAGGGTGATAAGTGATTCTCACAGTGATCATGGCATATGTAATCTTTTGACTTGAGATCATACAAGATTTCCTACATGGCAAGTAATATACTTTGATGGTGCAAAGAGCTATTCATAACATGATGGCAATGAATATATTAATTGGGTGGTTATAGATTATGAAAAAGGATAAGTATGATCCATATAGGATTTGTCTTTCCTATATAGCAAGAGTGATATCTTAAGCTCGTTGATTGAATGAGACTAACTTATATGGTCATGAACAAATGAATTTATATGGGAATACCGATGTTATTTTAATTAGTTTACTCAAGAATCAATAAATATATAGATTGAATAATGCAAGTGTGACATATTCTATGACTTGTGTTCAATCTAGATATTAAGGACAAATAGATCAATTACTCAATCATTATAATGATTATGTCAAATTACCACTTATTTGTAATTTGGAAATAATAATATGTTACTAGGTACCACTCATTATTTGTGACAAATAGTTGTTGTGACTAACATTACAAGTACCAACTGGGTCATACTCTAAAATCAATTTATTTTACGCTTTAAATTGTATTTTTAGCTTAGTTTAGGCATTTTGATTAATTAGACCAAATTAGTTTGGCTATCTAACTAATTAAATTTAGTTCAAAAATGAATTGAATGAATAAAAAAGCGATTTCTGAGTTAGAATAGGATTTCGATTCAGTTTAAAATATTTATTCGAAAATAAAATATAAATCTACTTACAAATTGAAATTAATGTGGCCATATTGGGTTTCTAACTTAAGCTGAGATAGAGATGAGATCGAGCCCAATCCCTCAACTCGTCAAGCAAGGGCGAGTTGTGGACATGTATTGTATTATTCCCAACTCATCCTAGGCTGTCCCTACCTGTTTCCAAATTTTTATTTTTATTTTTGTACTTATTTATCTTATATTAATATATACACACACATACAATTTTTTAAAAGTATATATAAATATATTTATATTTATAAGAATTTTATCATTAATATATCTTTAAAATTTATTCTAATAATTTAAGATATAAAAAATGATCAAACACTTTTAAAATTTTATAAATACGGTAACATTTAGTTTGAGACAAATGTAATATCATTTATAATTAATTTAAACTGTTATGAAAGTATTTTATATTTTATTTTTAAAGTAAAATACAAAAAATATTTAATTGTGTAAAACTAAATAAATTTCAAAGTTAATTTTTTTTTATTTTACAAGCCTTCTTAAATTTTGAATGAATGAAATTATATCAGAAGATTTAATTTTTGAAATTATATTTTATTTTCATAATTTTTTATCTTTTATTACTATTGATGTTATACTTTGATATATCATATTTGTTGTTTGAGGTTTGGAGTTCATTATTTTATTTTGTATTTTTTTTGGATTCTTAAATTATAATTTTTAAAATTTTTCAATAGTGATTTTTTTTTTTTTACACCTTTTAGTTTTTATATTTTATTGGGGATTTTTCCCAATGATAGGGATAATTTTGTTCCCAATGAGCTAAGATCGGGGATCCCCACCTCTTCCTATTGTAGGGATAAGTTAGGATAGGCAGGGCAAGGTCAAAATTTCTAATTTCTGAGCCATTCCTACATGTTTGCCATCTCCATTATGTACTAATATAAATGTGTGTAATAAATATTAATTTATCAATTTGCGATGTTTGTGTGTGTGTGTGTGTGTGTGTATTATTTGAATTCTTTTATAGATTCTTGTCCAATGAAAGAAGAGTTTAGCTTTATTTTAGAAGATATGGATTCTAATTATGAGATGTTAATTTTTTTAAAAAAAAACTAATTTCATATATATATATATTTACTGTTTTGTTGACATTTTACTATACTAATATTTTGGATATTGTAAAAGATATTTTAAATTGCTAACAATTTTTATTTTTCTAAGTGAATGAGATTACTACTATAGATGTTGAAGAATGAGGAAATTTAGATTTTGCAGGTCTTTGTGAATAAAAAAAATAATGGGGATTGAATTTTTTAAAATTGTACTTTGTATTTCATCAACATATTATAATATGTTATTTCTTTTTTTTGGATTTTATTGTAGAACTTATTATGTTTTGTTTGGAGATTATTTATTTATTTACTACTTTTTTAGCTGAAAATTTAAAGTTTATTGCAAGACTTTATTATTCTATATTTAGTTGTTTGAGATTTATTTTATGGCTTTATTAATTTATATTTTAGTTGTTTAGAATGTATTTGATGAATTTATTAATCCATATCTGAATTGTTTGGAGTTTATTTTAGAACTTTATTAATTTTTTAGTATTTTACATTTTTAAATTGTACTATTGTTGAAAAATTTCTACTTTTTCAAAATTTTAATTTAGATCTGGTTGGAAAATTTTAGGCTCAATAGGCCCCGCTTCTCTATGGGGTAGGGGCAAGGATTCTTTTATCCCTACTCGATTGGAAAGGGGAGCCCTATCTTTTTCCATTGCAAGGATGGATTAGAGGCAAGATTGAGATTTCTAGTTCTTGACCCGTCCTGATCCAATTGCATCCCTATCTGAGATAGCTCAGATACGGCTTTATGAGACAAATTAATGCCATTCTTTTTACTTGTTAATTGTGTTGTTTCTCTATTCTATATACAATTGTCTATATATGATGTAATCTATATAATGATATTGATGTGTACAAATTTGGGTATAAAAAATCATATAAAAATAAGCACATTCCCAATCAAGTTTAAATTAAAACATTAACCCCAAATTACACATATGAGCAAGCGTACTCATCATTAAGCATAGCATAGGATTTAAAACGAGTATCGATCTTCAAGGAACAAGTATGCAGTAATCACTTTTCTTTCATTGTTTAACCGACTCAATAAAGTGAAAAAGAATAAAAAGCATAATAAAATAAAATAAAAGAATATATACATGTCAAGGATGGAGAATTATGTAACGCAAACCATTATTTTGACAAACATGACCTTAAAGTACCCAATCATTATTATAACTAATCATTCTCTTGGCATCATGAAGGATTAAAATACATTCACTTCTTTTCCAATCCATGAAATTACTATCTTCTAGACAAATTAGCATCACATATCATGTCTCAACTAATTCACCCAAAAGATACATTAAACACAATCCTTGATTAAATCCCCATATCCTGGCAAATTTAAAACATGAAATTAACCAATGAATCCATATCCTGATAGACATCAATTAACCTTTAATTACCCAGTTCTTAGCAATTAACCCCATTTCCAAGCAAGTTAATAGACAACAAATATGAAATTAATGAATTGAGACCACCATCAATCCCTTTTCCAAGCAAGTTAATAGAAAGAAACAACAAATTAATCTCGTAATCAGCATAACTAATTAAATACCAATACTAACAATCAATTAATCAAAAGATCAAAGTAACTCTAAAAATCATGAATACCGAAAACAATGTCAAATTACAATAAAATAATTAATACATCATTAGTCAAGAAAAGAAAATAAAGTTAAAAGAAAGTACTCATAGACAAGCCTCATTCTTCGTCCTTCAGAGACTCTCTTGTACAATCCTCCTTAATTTGATGAATTCCTCCTTGATTTGAGTGATTTTTTTATTTTTCTCCTTCAATTCATACCTTTGACTTGTGTTTTTCTTCTATTTATAGGTTTTAGAAATACCTAAATTCATCCCTCTAGGGTTTCTAGCTGAATAGAAGTAGAAAAATACCAAAACTCTAAAAATTGCCAAAAATGCGTACGAAAATTGAGCCACCGCCTCTGCACCAGTGCACAGCTGGCGCTACCTATCCTACCTAGGGCTGGCACCAGTTGCATTATGTCTCTCTGTCTGTTTATCGATTTTTCTCGATTTTCATGCCAAGTCTTCCAGGTCGCAGTCGACGCCGCCTCTGGGCTCCCAACCGACACCGGCTGTGTTCTATTCAACCCCTATTTCATCGATTTTCATTACCTTGAAGTACGTGCCAATAGCACGTGGCTAGCGCCACCTGTCCTACCTAGGTCGGCACCGCCTCTAGTCTCTTTAGCAACGATTTTACCTTATTTTACCTCTAAAATCTGAAATAAGGCACAAAATACCTTTTCAATGTTAAAATCTCAAATATGAAGGAATACAACCAGTTATTGCACAAAACGTTTCACAAAATGGCCTCAAATAATTAGGATATATATGACTAATTTAGGCCCTATCAGATATGTAACACCCTACTACCTAGGCCTGCCGGGCCGGGGATGTCGCCCCATCCAAAGGACAGGGGGTCTTTATAACTAAGTCACACAAATGAAATAACATAATATAAATGATACTTGAACTTAAAATTTATTACATCCCAAAATAAATATCAATCCAAGAATAAATCCCAAAATATCAAAAACAAATCCGTAATAAAATTTATCCACTCTCATCTCTCCAAAACATTACACAAAAATAAATCATCAGAAAATCTTCCGAAGCAGGTATAATCTAGCTACTCATCCCCACAGTAGGATCGACCTGAAATCATGGTAAAATGGTGGTGAGATAGAAATCTCAGTAAGTCCGTGTGTGCTTTGGGTATTCAGTGAAAACAGTTCGTGAATGCGAAGTATAAAATCCTTTATAAGAGTTCACTGGTAAGCAATAAACATCAGTCAAAAACAAGAGTGGTGTTTTGGCACTTCTAGCCATACATAATTTATAAAATCAACCACTCGAAAGAAAGGATTACAGGTTACCACACGTTGAGCCCCATAACCGGATGGTCAGAATGCCACACTTTGTGCAAACTGACAAAAGTAGGTGATCGGCCTACTGGGCAAGATACTCCTCTGTCTCTAAACCTAAACAACAGCCGGGTGTCCATTCCGACAAAACACAGTCACTTGACTGAAAAAGAACACTGCTTGCTCGGACCGACACGACTTACTAGATGTCGTCTTATCCGGGAAGGACTCACCCCTCAGAGGTGGCCACCTACTGAGAGACTTACCCTAACCTCTCAAAGACTAGTCCAGTAGTCCACCCTTATTAAGTACTCAATGTAACATATCCCACTTGGGAAAAAAAAAAGAATGAACAAAACATAGTTCCACTTGAACATGGCAATTAAGGGTTTCCAAAGTCTTTTTCAAAATCAGTTTTAGAAAGAATTTTGAGTTTGAATAAATCTGCTTATTGGTTTTCAAATAATTTGTTTGACGGAAATAAGACAGGAGACAATCTTCAATTGCCTTTACAAAGATGAGTGTCCATGCACTCTACATTTAGCTTGCCATAATTAAATACTTTTCATCAATCAGGTTTTATGCAGCAGCTTACCTGATTCTTGCTCACAATAAAAAGGTCTTCAACTGCTGAGCTAACCACGCATGGACAAATACAAACCACAATCAAACTCAAGCCAAAATTCACTTTCTCAATTTAAACAACTCAACTTACTACTATCATGATCCTAGTGTCTCAAGCTTTAAGGCCAAACAATAAGTAAATAGGTTTATAAGCTAAGGATAATTTGATATTAATGTTTTGGGAAATAGGTACTAATAAGTTAAAGGTTTAAATATTGCTAAGAAAATTTAGAGTTTATTTGATGAAGAGTCTTAGGTGGTTTTTAGGAAAAATAATGATTTATTAATAATTTAGCTGTTAGAAAATAATTGATAACTAAAGTTAGTTGAAAATGAATTTTAATGAGCCTTGCTTGGAAAATAATAAATAAGTTTTAATAGGTTTTGATTAAAAGATAAGAATTAAGTTTTAATAATAAGTTTTTTACTAATTATGATTATTTCAAAAAAAAAAAAAGGCTTTAGTTGATTTCATTATTTTTATATAATATTGATATATTTTATTTTCTATCAAAACTATTATTTATTTGACTAAAATATCCTTTATATATATAATAATCCTTATCCACCCTTCCTAAGGTTTTTTCGAAATTACTAGCAAAATCATATTATTAAATATTATATTCATGAAATAAAAATTAGCTTAGGGACAACTAGATTATGATCAGATTTCCATGGCTATTCACAATCATGTACATATACAATCCTTCAATTCATCAAATTATCCAAGACAAGCATACAAGCATAGATCTCAATTTATCAAGACATGATCTAACCCCTACTAGCATAAATATGATCATGGTTTCAACAATCCAACATGAATATAAATCATATCCATCAAAGGTGCCATAATCTCTAGCATACTTAATCATGGAGGAATGCATGAAACCTCAAATAATCATACAATCAACCAAGATAATCCATCCATGCATAAATCCCATCTCCTTCATATTCATACATATATTCATGCTTCAATCTCAACAATACATACTCAAATCCTATCCACAATCCACCTTCTATCAACATCATCCTAGAGACATGAATCTAGAATTAAAAGAAGGGTTAAAAGAAAGCTTACTTGCCTGATGAATTCCCTTGAAGGAGTTTTGAATAAGTCTCAACTCCTAGATGTCTAAATCCGACCAAAGAAGGTGAAGGAAGCATGACCATTGGAGAAGAACCCATCCGGCCAAGGAGGAGAGAGATTCAGCCAAGGGAGAGAGAGAGAAGGGGAGAGAGAGAGAGAGAGATAGAGAGACCATTAGTGGGTTTATTTATATATATATTCATTAGAGATCATGATTAGAGAAGATGGAGTTGTTAGAACAAACCTACCTTGATAGTGTTCTTGAGCCTTCACAAATTTTCTGGTTTTTTTATCCAAACTAGCAAGTTTGATTTTGGAGTTTGATGTTAAGAATGGTGTTGATGGACTCACGGCAGTAAGTAGATGAATTCTGGAGTTTTTAGAAGTAGTTTGAAGTGATTTGGGTAGGTATTAGGTGAAAGGAAGAAGTAGGTGTTCTTGGTGTGTTGTGTGTTCTTGAAAGTTGAAGGGAATAGAGAGTTTTTGGATGAGGGCTGCCGAAATTCTGAAGAGATTAGGGCTGGCCGAATTTCCATAGGGTTTAGGGAGATAATTCTCTGGTTTGGAAGGGAAAAGGAAAGGCTAGTTGTTGGAATCCTTGAAGAATATTTTTAGGAGGCAAATTCGGAAACTAAATATTCAAGAATACCTTTGATTATGGGAGAGCTTTTGAAAGTCTGCCATGGCTGAATTGCTAAGCAGTGTTTTGGCTAGATGAATGCTGGTTGAGGGAGGCTTAAGGTGGCCAAAAATACTGAGTGTAATGGTGAAGGGAAGGTCTGGTTGTTTGGGGTATATTTTATGGAAAGTTGTTAAATCATGGTGGTTGGAATTTTGGTATCCTAATCAAGGCATGATTGCAGAATTTCTTTGGAAATCTTTTAGGCAGCCATGACTGGATCTTTTTGTAGAAGCTTGAGGGGGATAATGGAGCTCAGTTACTGAAGGTTTAAGGGTGGTTTGTGCAAAAGAATGATGGAGTTTCGGCTAGGGTAGAATTAGGAAACAAAGCTGGAAAATTCCTCTACTGAATTTCGCTGCTTGTTGGAATTTTCTGGGCAGTTTTCGGCTGCCCTTTTCCAGTCGGTTTGCAAGGAGTTTGAAGGGGAGTTTTAGGGGTTTTCAAGGCTGGTTTCCAACCTTCTTCGTGGAAGAAAAACATGGCTAAGGTGCTAAACAAAAATTGGAAGAAAACAGCTTGGTTTCAAACCTCCAAAGCTGCGATATGCCCAGGAATTTTTCTGGTTTTGCACCAACTTTGTGCAGTCCGAAAATGGTCAGAGAAATTCAGATTGCAAGCTGATCCAAAAGGCCATTTTTCTGGCAGAATTTAGGAGGAAATATTAGCTAAGAGTTTCAACAACTTGAAGGCACAAGAAGCTAGAAAATTTTAGTTCATTCCAAGAAGAAAGATGAACCTAGCTAGAATGAATTTTTAGAAAGTTCACTAAAGGGATTTATCCCCTTGGAATCTTTCACATCTCCTCCACATTTTCATACCATAAAATGTCTTCCACTAAGACATTTTGATTCTATAAAGCCACAACACTTCACTGGAATTTCTGAAAAGAAATTGGCTAGAACAATTTGAACAAATTAATGAATTGAGAAATAGGAAAATTAAGGATCAAGAGGAAATGAATTCCTCTTAGGAATTTTGTGTAAAACAAATGAGTAGGATTTGAAGACTCCTATCATACCTCTTATAGGACAACATCTCTACCCTACTCCAAACACCACTAAGGTTGAAAATGATACTTCCCAAGAAAAAAGAAAATTTAACAAGCTAAAGCTCCTATGATGGAATTTGAACCCATGACCTCAAGTATTAATTCTAAGGCTCTGACCAATAAACCACAACAACTCTTGTTCTTATTTTCCCTCAAAAAAATATTTTCTTATTCAATCCTCAAGTTGTCTCCCTTTTTCCACCTCAAGCAAAAATTACTATTTTGCCCTTCTCAAGCAATATTCACAACCATGCCTTCGAGACAATAAAACTCAAATCCAAAGCATAGAAAATCATTTAAAAATATATTTAAACATGCAATAAATTATGATATGCATTCCAACCCCCACACTCTAAGGTTGGTTTTGACTGGGGTTTCACAAGATATCAATAAACTGTAGTATGAAATTAGTAATGTTTTTAAAACATAATTATTTACATTAGGATGTAATCAGAGTGCGTAATTTGCCCGTATGCTATATGGATTTGGGGCCGAGCAATTTCGACATGGAAATTGCACGGAAATTTTGCGGCCAAGATTAAATGTTTTCCTAATCTTGCGGTAAGGAAGAAGCCACATCAAAAGTCAAAAAAAGGGGGCCAAAAGGATCATTTTGGTCCAAGCGAAGCCAGAAAATGGCTCAATTCTAAGCCAACCATGACTTGCCTTCCAATGGCTTGTACTTTTCTCCACTTTTCTAATTTCCCAAATTTTAATTACCTATCCAAATCCTTGAAAACAAAAATAAAGGCCATCTACGTATGCTTCCACCCTCTACTTTCTCTATAGTTTCTTCGAAATAGAGAGGACTTTTCTCACAAGACCAAAAGGAGTAGTGAATTCCCGAGAAATCTGAAGAGCATAGTGTTGTTGCAGCAAAATGAGTCATCCACATTATTGAAAAATTGAAGCTTTCTTTGAAGAGTTGCACGTAAAATTTCTTATTTAAAGTTTTCGTGTCACTCTCAATATCTTTTAGGAGCTTGTTTTGAATAAATTACTTCCAGTTGGTTTTTAGATTAAATATTTGTGTCTTTGTGAGAACTAGTTACGTAATGTATTGGACATGTTCATAAGATTACTTTTTATGTTAATACATTCATTGGTCATGTTTATAGGATTGCTTTTCATAGTAATACATTCGTAGGTCATGTTCATGAGATTGCCTTTCAAGTTAATACATTCATAGGTCATGTTTATAGGATTGCTTTCCATGTTAATACATTCGTAAGTCATGTTCATGGGACTACTTTCCATGTCAATACATTCATAGATCATGTTATGAACCTCTTACAATGTACATATAATTGGGGTTTTCTTTTGCAAATAGATTTACAAGTACCATTCTACAGGATATTTAATATTTTTTTCTTTCCTCGTAATTTTTTAAATTAGACCAACATAGCAATGTTTCTTTTTTCTCCTATATAGTGCATCTTGGTTAGAATTATTGAACTATGTAGGTCTATATTACAAATTTTAATTTATTTGTTTATATGTAATAGTGTTAATGTATGTTAATTTAATTGTTTTTTCTTTTTTTTTTAATTGAAGTGTGTAGTTTCCTTTTAATGGAGGATAGAACAAATGCGAACACTTACCTGGTACTTGTAGTCAAACAATTATTTGATTCTAAAGAAGATGCATACAATGTCTACAATTATTATAGTGTAGGGATGGGATTCAGTATATGTAGACAATGTGGAAATAAGAACCGTACCGGTGTATTGATATCCAAGAGGTTTACATGTTGCAAAATAGGGTTTAGAAAGATAGATGAACATGAAAGAGAAATTAGGTGTCCTCATGCAGAAACAAAGACCGGTTGCTCTACTCGGATAGTGATTGTACTAGATAGGGAGAAAGAAAAATACAAGGTTATAGAATTTGAATCTAGCCACAACCATGACCTTCATATTCCCACTTGTGTTCACTTTATGCTGTCGCAGAGGAAGGTTAGCAATGCTCAAGGCATCAATGCCACCCTAGCTAAAGTTGCAAGGTTATTTTTAAAGTAGTCCCATGAGTTGATGTCAGTACATAGTAAAGAAATTTTGTGGTGTACTAAGGAAGACCTAAAGCAATATCTCTATAATAAAAGATAAAAAAAACCTACGATATAGGGAGGCTATAGCAATATTGAGATATTTTGAGGAGTAAGATTCTGTGAATCATTCTTTCTTCCATGCAATGCAACTCAACTATGATGAGCTAATCATAAATATTTTTTGGGCCAATGCACGCATGATCATGGAGTACTCCTTCTTCGAGGACGTGGTTATATTTGACACTACGTACAAGATGAACAAACAGTACCGGCCTCTTAGAGTATTTTTTAAGCTCCACCAATACAGGTAATTGGTAGTTTTGGGAGCTACTCTACTATATGATGAAACTATTTAATCTTTTAATTAGCTTTTCATGACATTCATTGAAGTTATAGGTATCAAACATCCTAAAACTATCTTTACTAACTAGGACCTTACAATGGCTGTAGCAATTTCTACAATTCTCCCCCAAACTTTTCATGGCCTATGTACTTTTTATATTTGGAGAAATTTCATCAAACACTTGGAGCATCTTTGTAGGAAGAGATTGTTGCTACCAAACATGTTTTGAAGTTGTATGTTCTATATTGAAGATGAGGTAAAGTTTCTTGAGATCTGGCAGGAACTCGTAATAGTCCATAAGTTAGAAACAAATGAATAGATCAAAAGCATCAATATATATATATATATATATATATATATTTATATATATTTATATACATATATGGCTATACATAATTATGGTAGAATAGATCCTATAATTTCAATCATAATATTTACAATAAATTAGTAGACCATAATTGCTCTGCCCCTCAAATTGATGCTGGTCAATCAAAAAGCATCAATTTGTCAAAAAGAAAATTATGGCGATGTCGAACTTTAGTGAGGATATCAGCAGTTTGAAGATCAGTGGAAATGTGAGGAAGAGAAATGACACAATCATCATAGGCTTCGCGAATAGAGTGACAATCAAATTTAATATGGTTGGTATGCTCATGAAGAGGTAAGTGAACAAAGCAAACACATCCAAAGATGTGTAGTGTGTCATAATCAGGATGCTTACCAAAAAGACGATAATATGAAGAATCAAAATTCAACTGTTTAGAGGGTAGTCAATTAATTAAATAAACAACTGTGGACAAGGCTTCTACCCAAAATAAAGATGGCATCAAAGATGCCAAAAGTAAAGTTCGAACCATATGTAAAAAATGACAGCTTTTACACTGAGCCACTCCATTCTGTTGAGGGGTATAAGGACATGAATGTTGGGATAGAATACCTTTCGTTTGCAAAAAATCTTGGCAGTCATGTGATATATATTCCCCACCATTATCAGACCGCAAAACCTTAACGCAAGTGGAAAATTGTGTCTCAATGTACACCACAAAATTTCAAAAAATAGCAAACACCCAGCTTTAAGTGCAGAAAATATATCCATGTGAAGCAACTATAGTCATCAATGAAAGTCACAAAATATTTATAATGCACTTGTGAAATAACAAGAATAAAACTCCAAACATCATTATGAATAATCTCAAAACACGTACTAGCACAATCACCATGACTAGGAAAAGACAACATTTTACTTTTCCCTAGTTTACAAGTAGAATAAGAAAATGACAAGGGATGAGTAGAATACTGATCTTTGTTACCAAGAAAACCATGCTTTATTAAGTTAGATAAAATGACATTATTTGGATGGCCCAACTATCTATGTCATACTTCAACAGTATTGTCAACAATAGAAGCTAAAGACAAAGTTCTAGGAACTGAAAACTACAAAAGAAATAATCTACCCACTTTAGGCCCCTTCGCAATCACCTTCCCCAACACCTGATCTTGTATAAGACAACCATCACGAGAGAAATGGACATCACAGTTATGATCCACCAAATGAACATCAATAGATGCTAAAATCCAAGAAATAGTTCTAGCATCCTTTGCCTCCCATTGACTAAGTTCTTTAGCATCTCTTGGTGCTATAGAAGATCCATCAATATGACTCCAAAGTTTTTTTTCTTTTTAGAACATAATTTTTCCTAGTTAATTTGATGCCCAAGGTTTCGGTATGTAGTTTTCCTAAGGAATTTTCCATAGCATTCTTCCAAAAATCCAAGAATAAAGATCTGTATAACAAGAATGTCAATCACAATATGACTTACCCGAAAGGATTATCTTGAAACTGAATGATTGATCAAAATAATCAACCTATAAAGAACAGCAAACCTGTAACATCCCACCTTTATACTTTTGATTGGTTACTATTGGTAATAGGATGAGAATTTTTACCGATGTCTAGAACAAAAGTTGATCGGTGTAATGAGGCGAATATTTTGGTGGAATAAAATTTTGTCGAGACTTGAATGTAATTATTAGATTCGTTCTACCCGTACCCTAAATTTTTGGAAGGCTATTATTATTTAAAAAAAATAAGAATTGTAAGGTACTCTAAAAAGAAAAATTGATCAGTGCAATAAAACGCACGTTTTGGTGTGAATTATGCTACCTAGGGTATCGAGGGCATTTTCGTCATTTTGACCGCGCCCGAGACTTTGGCAGCAAATTTGACCAAATAGAAAAGAAATTGAAGAATTTAAGTATTACCAATGGATTCAGTAAAATTTTTGGAGTTGAATAGTGAAGAAAAATATTTTTCCATTCTGAACCCAATTTTGGCCATTTCTAAGAAAAATTAGAAATACGGGTAAAACTTAGATGTGTAGCACTATGTGATTGGTGGATAGGGACATGTGTCACATTATGAGAGTTTGTATGAGATTTCATACAAGATAAAGCTTATCAAATAAGTTTTACAAAATAAATTAAAAAAATTGGTGGACAAATGAAATTGCGACACGTGGCAGATAGCCCACAATTTGTGACCAAATGGTCACCAATTTGGACCAAGAATGGCGGTTAAGGAGCTGAAAAATAGCCAAATTTTGTGCATAAGGAGTAGGGAAAGAAGAGAGAAAGAAAAGGAAAGAAAAGCTAGAGAAAAATAGGGAGAAAAAAGAAAAAATGAGAGAGAAAGAAAGAAAGATGTGTGTGTGTGTGTGTGTGTGTTCTTGGTGTTCTTGGAGCAAAATCAAGCCAAGACATCCCACATACAAGGTAAAAGTCTATGCTTCAAGAATTAAAGTCATAGATCTCATTACGATAATTATATTGATATGAATTTTAACATGAAAATATAACTTTCATGTATTGATTTCGAATCAAAGCTAGGGTTGTGAACTTTTGTGTATGAACTTTATATATGCTTGTATATGTGTTGGCTACCTAAGGACCTTTGAATGATGTTTTATGTGAGGAAGAACTGAATAATTATGGTAGCTTGAAGGCTTATTTTCGGTTGAAGAGATGATGATCAAAGTAAAGTAAAAATGGAATTTACTTTGTTGGAAAAATGGTTCAAACTAGCTTTTGATTTGAAGAGATGAATTTGTGTTGAATAAGTGTGACTTTTATGAGCTAGTAGAAATCTAAAAATTCAGAATTAAAGATTATTTAAAGGAGGACTGAATGAATTAATGGTTCCAAGTTGCTAAAGGCTAAAGGAAAGCATGAATAGTAAAATTGAAACAAAACTATTGGAACTTTTTTTACCTAATAAAATGTCATGGGAACTAGGACTCTAAAAACAGCCAATACAAAATTAAATTTAAGAGTCTTATGGTCATTTTGGTATATCATAGATCCAAATCGGAGTTGTGGATTGAAAGTTATATGCAAAACAAAATCATGTGTCAATCTGTGAAATTCCAGAAAAATGAGTCCGAAAATGGATGAACTTAAGGATGATGAATTGTGTGATTTTAGATGAAACAAGTGGGAAATATGAAGTGAATCCCTTGTTTATGAAAGGAGGAAGGATATAAGAAAAGGAAAACGAAAGAATTGATCAAACGCTAAAAAAACGACATGAATGCAAGTTGAACGTTTTCCTTAACCGTCGGTTCCGTCGGCTAAACGTCGATGTCGGCTAGACGCCGACTACCCATCGGGCACGTCAGCTAACCATCTGCTATCTTTCGACTGAACACGATTTGACCCGAAAATAATGTTTGGTGTAAGTTTGTCGGTAAACGGCCAACGGAATGTTGAAAACGGTGGAAACGATGGTTGAACGGCCGTAAACGAAAAAAGTTTAGTTAGGACACAAGGTGAGTCCCTTTGATTTCTAAAACCTTTTAAAAGCTAGTGTGCTTTACTTTTTCATGAAATGATATGTTTTATACCATTTTGAAAATCCCTTAATATGTTTAAGGTTTATTTGAGCAAGAATTATTTTATGTCGTTTTGGGCTCGATTGAACATTATAATTGACTTGCAAACCTTACTGGATTATTAAAGTATGAATTTTGTAAATTTAGTCCTCTTTGGATTCAATATTTGGGATTTTTAGAAAATGGTTAACTTTGAAATTGGGTATTCATAAATTGACCGGAATGCCTTTATTGGAACATTTTATAGAAATATGTTTGGAACTTTTGAATTTAATCCTTTTTTGGGATTAAAATTCTGAATTTTTTAAAATGAGTTCCTTTTGGAGTCGGGTATTTGGAAAATGATCTAAATATTCTTATTGGAATGTTTATGAAAACTTTTGAAATCGGGTATACGATAAATGACAGAAATACCCTTATTGGAACTTTTGTGAATACTTTTCAAATTGGATAAGGGTAAAATGACCTGGATACCCTCGAAAAGTCTTTTGGAATTGGGTATGGTTAAAATGACATGAATACCCTTGAAAATAACTTTTGTGATCGAGTACGGGAAAAATGACCCGGATACTCTTGGAAACATGTTTTTATGTGTGAATAGAACTCTTTATCCTGTTTTAACATGATTTTGAAAAATAATCTCTCGTGATGAGATTGACTTTTGGAAAATGACCTTTTGATCCCTAAAATTATTTTATTGGCCTGATGTGCAATGGAATGAATTGATTGATTCTGCAGAGCCCATGTGAATGATGATCTGACTTGCGAGTTAGTGGGATCAAATTCTAAAATATGTTGATTTGCCCCAAAACTATTTTGATTTGAAAATCCTGCAAGATTAGATAGCCCTCTGACCTGATCAGTCAGACGGGGTTGGTATTATTAACGTTGAGTACTCAACAAGGACTTTGATCTTTGTACTAGCTCATATTAGAGATAGACAACCCCAAGTAACCCGATTAGTTTTGGGGATTGTCTTACTCCAAATAGGGCGATAGGACATTGAGATGAGTCGTCCTGGCTAGCCGTTTAGCACCTGGCAATTGTCCTGTCTGTGAGCACTTCTTGATTTTGAGTCATTCGCTAGAGGCCGGGTGGGGACACTCGGCGCGTTTGACTCCTTGCTGCATCGATGGTAATTGACATCAGGATTAGGACCCTTAGCTTACGGTAGCAAGTAAAAGATTTTCCAGTGATGCACGGATCAAGTACTGTAGGCTGCGTCTCAATACGATGACATGATGCAAGTTGGTGTGCTTATCTGGCAATGCACGAATTGAGTACTGGAGGCTACGGTCTCAGTACGATGACACGGTGCAAGTCGGTGTACTTATTTGGTAATGTACGATTGAGTGTTGTAAAGCAGAGACCTTAGCACAATAAAATCGTGATGTCGAAGCGAAACCTTGTGAGCTTTGCATATAGGTCGACATTCTATTAGAGAAGTGCCTGTGATTTGGAAATTGGGGCAATGTTTTGAAATTGAAATATAGTTTTTCAAAAATGATTGAGTTTTGAATAAACTCTTCGTTAAAGAGTTTTGGAATCATTTCCAGTGAACAAATGATATGTTATTCCACAAAAATTTTATGTACTCTGTCTCTTTGATAAAGCACTAGCATACACAGGACTCACTGGGTGATTTTTTCACTCACACGTGTCTTTCATCTTACCTTTTTGTAGGATCCAGAGTTGAGCGGACCTGCGAATAGAGGACGATACCACAGTGACAGCAGAATAGGTCTGGACATTTCTTTTTTGGATAATGTACCTTATTACTGATAATGAATGGAAATTTTCATGTATGAGATTCTTTGCTATATTTGTGCACGTGACCATCAGTATGGGTTGTTGTATAGATTTGGACCTTAGATACTCTGTTGGTTTTTTGCTATAAAGACCCCTTGACTGGGTAACTGGACAGGGCGATACCCAATGTTGATATGCTTATGTTGTTACCTTTAATAGGGGTGTTACAAAACCAGAAAACCTTCAATGGCAAAAAATTAAATAATCAATTGTGATACCAGAATAAAAGGCTAAATGCACATTTTGTGCATCCATTCCATTAAATAGTAATTCTTCACATTTTATTTAAGGTAAGAATATATATACCTATCAAATCTATTAAGTACAGATATACTAATATATATACATACAATTATACATATAAATGGTATAACAGATCCTATAATTTCAGCCATAATCTTTACAATCAATTAGTAGACCATAATTGCTCTGTCCTTGATATTTATAGCCCTCCAGAATCAGCTATTACTAAGGAATTAATTGAAAAATAGCTCACTAGAATGAGTGTTGAAGAGGTACTAGTCACCAAGAGACAAATGTTGGTTCTTGTGCTATATATGCTGATATACAAACTTAGTTTTATTGCACACTTGCTTCTTAAATATAAAATTTTGGGGACATGCTTATCATTTTAAGTCTAATTGATGAGTATATATTTGGGTGTAAAATCATATAAAAATAAGCACATTCCCAATCAAGTTTAAATTAAAACGTTAACCTTAAATTATACATATGAGCAAGCATACTCATCATTCACCTAGCATAGGGTTCAAACAAGTGTCGATCCTCAAGGAACAAGTATGCATTAATCATTTTTCTTTCATTGTTTAACCGACTCAATAAAGTGAAAAAGAAATAAAATGAAAAATAAAATAAAATAAAATAAAATATACATGTCAAGGATGGAGAAATATATAACTTAAACCATTATTTTGACAAACGTGATCTTAAAGTATTCAATCATTATCATAACTAATCATTCTCTTGGCCTCATGAAGGATTAAAGTAGATTCACTTCTTTGGTCAATCCATGAATTCACTATCTTCTAGATAAATTAGAATCACTTGGTCTCGTCTCAACTAATTCACCCAAAAAACGTATTGAACACAATCCTTGATTAAATTTTCTTAGTCTCGGCAAACTTAAAATATAAAATTAATCAATGAATTTTTTATCTTGGCAGACATTAATTGACCTTTAATTACCAGTTTTCATCAATTAACCCCCTTGGTCCAGTAAGTTAATCGACAACGAATATGAAATTAATGAATTGGAACCACCATCAACTCCCTTGGTCTAGTAAGTTAATAGAAAGAAACAACCAATTAATCTTGTAATAAGCACAAGTAATTAAATACCAAGAAGAATAACCAATTAATCAAAAGATCAACTAACTCTAAAAATCATGAATACCTAAAATAAAGTCAAATTACAATAAAACAATTAACACATCATTGTTCAAGAAAAAGAAAATAAAGTAAAAGAAAGCACTCATAGACAAGCCTCATTCTTCTTCCTTTGAAGACCTTCTTGCATAATCCTCCTTAATTTGGCAAAATTCCTCCTTGATTTGAGTGATTTTTTGTTATGATCTAAGAATTTTCCCCTTTCTCTTGTGTTTTCCCTTTATTTATAGGCTCCAGAAGTGCCTAATTTCGTTCCTCTAGAGTTCTTGGCCGACTAGAAGTAGGAAGATACTAAAGCTCTACAAATTATCAAAAATTGCGTACGAAAATCGAGGCACCGCCTTAACATCAAGGCACAGCCGGCACTGCCTACAGCCTTACAGCCGGCGCCGGTTGTGATTTGTTTCTCTTGTTCGTTCGTCAATTTTTCTTGATTTTCATGCCTTTCCTTCTAGAGTGCAGTCGGTGCCACTTCCGGCCTCACAGCCGACGCCGGTTCGGTTCTGTTCCGCTTCGGTTCACTGATTTTTTGTCGTCTCGAAGTGCGTGCCAACAGCACGTGACCAGCGCCAATTCCTTTACCCTGTCCAGCACCACCTCTATTCTGTTTTACAACATTTTTGCCTAATTTTACCCCTAAAATCTAAAATAATGCATAAAATACCTTTCCAATGGTAAAATCTCAAATATGAAGGAATATGACCAGTTATTGAACAAAATGTATTGCAAAATATCCTCAAATAATTAAGGAAAAATATGACTAATTTAGGCCTTAAATATGACTAATACATTGATATTTGATTCTCTTATATCATTCTCATTAGTGTAACAGGCATCAAACATTTCTACACAAGATGGAGCATGTCCCAATTCTACTTCCTGTAAAATTAGTTATGGATACATTGGTGAAACCTTTAGTATAAAAGAACTCTAAGAAATATTGTGCCAGATGTGGCCTTTTCATGTACTAACTAAGGCAAGTTGACAATATATTTTTCTAGTTTCTAATTTGTAGTTTTGTTGGCACTATAGCTTTCAGATCTTTTGGAACTCTGGACCAGTTCATTTCATTGACTCCTCTAGTAGTTTTATACATTAGATTCCATATAGTCAAGCTTGGAAAATATTATATCTTTCATGAAATGCTGGTGGATTTGTCCTAATAGTGTACATTCTGGATCAATGATGTTAATTGCGTTTTCTATCTAAAAATGGTGCTAAAGACACTTGTTGCTCCTGAGATCCAGTTGATATTTGCCCCTAAAAACTCCTCACCTTACCAATTTCATTGAGAGAATTATTCCTTTTTACATTTTTTTTCCTTTAGGTTGGAATGCTTTTATATTTTGGTATGTTTTAGTATGGTTTAATATTTTGTAATGGATTTCCTACATTCCATAAATTGAAGGCTATGATAGGCATTTAATCATTTGATTCTAGAATGATTATTATTTGGAAAATGGCAGATTATGTGAAGGCTTGATTTGATTGATTCGTTGGTTATTCCTTGGATCTTGCTTGACCATTCTAATATAAGGCTTCCTAATATACTACATTTGGTTGCTAGAATAATAATATACTCATTTTTTATTACAATGAGTGACTGCATAATTAGAATCTTATATATAATCTCCTTTCAAGAATATTGTTGCTCATGTAGTTTATGTCATCCTATATAACCACAAGTTAGTGATCCATTGAGAGTAAAGATGAGCCTACTCATGAAGGAAGATCTGAATAGTTTACAGCTAGTCCACTCCATCAGCCCTTTTCTTGAACTGCAACATCACTACAACATTTCTTTACTTGGAATGTTGTAGAGAAGCTTTTTCCTCTACCTTTCAGATCCCCAAGATGGATCTTGTTCTTATGATATGTAGTAGTAGGATAAGAATCTACTGGATGTAAGTCCTATTAATATTTTTTATAATTTTTCTTGTAATGAAATTGATGTTTTGGCATGTCTTCAAGGTTTATTGTTAAAGTTTAATTTACTATAAATAGGTTGCCCTGGCTTTATTAGTGGGAGGAATAGTTTGGTCTACTACCATTTTAATCTTCAAACTATATTTATTAGTGCACTAGTTTAATCATTAATGCATACCCAGCTTTAACCTTTCTTTCCACTTTGATTAATCAGCTGTGAATTTGTCTAACTATGCAAAAGTGACCAATGTGTCCAAAAAGTAAGCCAACCATAACTCGGTAAGAGTGGGTAAAAGCATAACAGTGTAATGAAACACAGAATCACATGAACATACTACGTACACAAAGACATGAACATTATATACAATCACATGATATCTTCATTTTTAAACAGTCACATAATATCTTTATTCTTGAACATTAAAGCAGTCACAACAATAAAACTTTGAATTGCATAGTTCTTTAGATCTTTCTCCTTCGCATGCCTTTCCAAAAGCATCATCGGCTAATATGGAAAAAGATAAAGAGTCTATCTAATTTAATTCACTTTTCTGAATTGATGCCCTTCCAAAGTTATGTCACATTAAAAGCTTCATCTTGGCCTTAGAATTGTGCATGCTTAAATGAAACATTACCAATCACCTTTAACTACTATATATATATATATATATATATATATATATATATATATATATTTGTTAAATTGCATCTTCTATATGTTCAAATATTGTGAATATTCGTGACATAAACTGGGAGGAACCTATAAGTAACAAATGTCAAAGAACAGTTAATGTTTTCTAGTGCAATATATTCCTTCCAGATTGGAAAAATACATCCTTTTTTCTTTTAATTAATAACGAGACATTGGCATAATAGTAAAGATATTCACCAGGTGCATATTTAAATATCAAGAGAACTGCCATATAATATCTAAGATAAGAAAGGCGATTTAAATGCCCAAGCTTCTCAATTATTAGTGATAGGGCCTAAATTAGTCATATTTTTTCTAGTTATTTGAGGTTATTTTGCAATACATTTTTGTTCAATAACTGGTTATATTCCTTTATATTTGAGATTTTACCCTTGAAAAGGTATTTTGTGCATTATTTCAGATTTTAGGGGTAAAAGAAGGCAAAAACGTCGTAAAATAGAACAAAAGCAGCGCCAGACAGGGCAGAGGAACCAGTGCCGGCCACATGCTGTTAGCATGTCTTTGTGTATAATGTTCATGTCTTTGTGTACGTAGTATGTTCATGTGATTCTGTGTTTCCTTACACTGTTATGCTTTTACCCACTCTTACCGAGGTATGGTTAGCTTACTTTATGGACACATTGGTCACTTTTGCATAGTTAGACAAATTCACAGCTGATTAATCAAAAATGGAAAGAAAAGGTTAAAGCTGGGTATGCATTAATGATTAAACTAGCGCACTAATAAATATAGTTTGAAGATTAAAATGGTAGTGGACCAAACTATTCCTCCCACTAATAAAGCCAGGGCAACCTATTTATAGTAAATTAAACTTTAACAACAAACCTTGAAGACATGCCAAAACATCAATTTCATTACAAGAAAAATTATAAAAAATATTAATAGGACTAACATCCAGTAGATTCTTATCCTACTACTACACATCATAAGAACAAGATCCATCTTGGGGATCTAAAAGGTAGAGGAAAAAGCTTCTCTACAACATTCCAAGCAAAGAAATGTTGTAGCGATGTTGCAGTTCAAGTAAAGGGCTGATGGAGTGGACTAGCTATAACAATCTCACTATTAGGATCTTCCTTCATGAGTAGGCTCATCTTTACATCAATGCCTCACTAACTTGTGGTTATATAGGATGACACGAACTACATGAGCAATAATATTTTTGAAAGGAGATTATATATAAGATTCTAATTATGCAGTCACTCATTGTAATAAAAAATGAGTATATTATTATTCTAGCAACCAAATGTAGTATATTGGGAAGCCTTATATTAGAATGGTCAAGCAAGATCCAAGGAATAACCAACGAATCAATCAAATCAAGCCTTCACTTAATCTGCCATTTTCCAAATAATAATCATTCTAGAATCAAATGATTAAACGCCCGTCATAGCCTTCAATTTATGGAATGCAGGAAATCCATTACAAAATATTAAACCATACTAAAACATACCAAAATATAAAATCATTCCAACGTAATGGAAAAAAATGTAGAAAGGAATAAATCCCTCAATGAAACTTGGTAAGATGAGGAGTTTTTAGGGGCAAATATCAACTGGATCTCAGGAGCAACAAGTGTCTTTAGCACCATTTTTAGATAGAAAACGTAGTTAAATATTAACATCATTGATCCAGAATGTACACTATTAGGACAAATCCACCAGCATTTCATGAAAGATATAATATTTTCCAAGCTTGACTATATGGAATCTAATGTATAAAACTACTAGAGGAGTCAATGAAATGAACTAGTCCAGAGTTCTAAATGATCTGAAAGCTATAATGCCAACAAAACTACAAATTAGAAACTAGAAAAATATGTTGTCAACTTGCCTTAGTTAGTACATGAAAAGGCCACATCTAACACAATATTTCTTAGAGTTCTTTTATACTAAAGGTTTCACCAATGTATCCATAACTAATTTTACAGGAAGTAGAATTGGGACATGCCTCATCATGTGCAAAAATGTTTGATGCCTGTTACACTAATGAGAATGATATAGGAGAATCAAATATCAATGTTTTAGTCTTATTTGAGATTATTTAAGGCCTAAATTAGTGTTTGATGCTTGTCAAACAAAGGATGTAGGAGAATCAAATATCAAAGAAGGTGAGAGTTCGCAAGAAAAGGATAAACATAATGTATCAAGAAATTCCAAACTCTTCTTGCTCTCCTATTCCAAAATTAATCAAAACCCATAACCTTGTATAGCAATTACAGTATAGTTCATGCAAATCCTGCATTTTCATCAATCTTTCTCAACTCATCACTATTTTTTTTTCACAAGATCATTCATATTTTTAGCAATAGTGCCAAGAACTTGATGTAAACTCAAGTTTTTCAGAAATACCTACAGCTCAACCACCATTCTTCTTGTGATCTTTCTTTTCTCTCTTTCAATTTTTCTTTCTTTTTCCTCTTCTTTTTTTCAAATGTTGCTGTTGTTTCTTTCTCAGTTTTTCTCTTTCCATCTTTTCTAGAAGCTTTTTGTTTTCTTTTTCTTCTCTTTCTTTTCTCCTTTCCCAACTCAACACAAGTATTGATGCATGACTGAAAGTAACAAGTCATGATCTTTCCACAAGTATTCTCACTCAACATTCTCCTACATGTACTTTTATTCATCGAGAACAATCAAAGATTTGGAAGAATTATTCAAACTCTCAGCAAGAAGTAATGGACAAAGTATGATAACGGGTTTTAAGAAAGAAATTTACTATTTAGGCTTAAAATAGGCACTGCATATAATATAAAATAGGTAGGCTTGAAAAACTTAAACTATCCAAAGAAGGCCTATTACCGTCATCCCTAAGTTAAATCATGAATGTCTTTCTTATTTCGCCTCGAGAGGTATTCAAGTAAGTTCTAGAATGCTCAATGAATTTTAGTGTAAAAACAGGTTTAAGAACAATATAAAGCATTTGATCGAGAACTACTTAGTCCAAGTGCGTACAAAAAGTCATGCATAAGCCATAAATGATATAGAACATATGCTCTATGATCTATCACAAAGATATGCATTAAAAATACCTCTTGAAATCTCAAAGAAACTCAGAAAATTTCGAAAAAAGTTTGCTCTCAAAGGGTTCAAAGAAGAATGAAGCATCGAGAAGATTATAGAAGAATTCTCAATCTAACCGCTCCCTGACACTTAAACTAGACATTATCTTCAATGGCCAAATAAATAGAACAAGGAATTAAATGCCATAGGACCAAAAATAAAGGGGAAGAGATAAAAAAGAAATTACTTCCATTCGGTGTGCATGCTTCTGTACAAGAGTTGAGTTCCTGGAGAAGGAGACATTGGTAAAGTACCTAAAAAGAAAAATACAAAAGGGTACACCAAAGCATAAAACTAGAAAAGAGAAATAAATCAAAAAGAAAAAAAAGAAAATAGTACACACAAAAAAAAAAAGAAAAGTACACCTCCAAAATAAAATGACATGAAAATATAAAGGAAAAAGAATAAAAAGAGAGTGACAAGTAGGGACATGTGTAGAACAAGCATCTCAATCCGCCCCATCATCATCATCAGGTGTGGACGTGCCCTCACCACTATGTTGTCCCGGAAATTGCTGCCTCCACTGCGCCTATTGCTGCCCTATAGTAGCTTGCCTCCGAGCAATGTCGTTGATGGAGCCCAGCATGTGTAGTAGCATCTTCGTCTGCTGGGCTAACTATCCCAGCATTGCAGTCTCAAAGTCAGTCCTGGATTGGGACTGGGAACTACTGTCTCGTGCTCGCGATGGTGGTGGTGGGTGCTCCTCCTCCACAAGTGCTGGCCTAACCTGACCAAAATACCTGACCTCCTGGGGTGTTAACCACTTCTTTAGCTCCTGATTATACTTGTACCCGCAGCTCATCAAGGTTTGCTCTATAGCCATATCATGCTCAGCGGTAGTAGCCATATCATGCTCAGTGGTAGTCTCCATCAATTCTCCCTCAGCGCTAATACCAAAGTCCCTCAGAATCTTCATTATGACTAAGGGGAAGACGAAGGCTTTGGTAGAAAGGTGGTGATGAACTACATCCCTAATAGATTGTATAACCAATGAAGCAAGGGGGATAGGCTGGGTGGTCATCATCCTATGCAAGATCTATGTATCAATAAGGCATGTTTCGTTGAAACCACTGGCACGGGGTACAACATTGAACCCAAATATGTATACTAGAGCCCTATAGTTTGCAGTAAGATCATTGTTCGAATAAAAGCTATTGGCTTGGAAAGTATTGTGCTTGTGCAACCCTAGAGTGGCTCTAATTCCACTAGCATCCCAATTAGGTCAGAAAGGATCTTTTGATTATTAGAATCTATCCCTTGCCAAGTATCATCATCATAGACCTAGAGGAGAGTAGCTAAGTGATTTTGTGTGATGATAATGGGGGTGCCTTTTACCCTTGTCTCTATGTGTGGAAGGTATTTATTACCCTTGTCAACCATGTTGGCATAGAATTCCTTAATGAGTACTATGCAATAATTCCCTTTTAGCTATACAATAGGTCCCTACCCTAGCCGTTTAAATATCATTCCAAGTTTGAGGGCACAGTCTAGGGTCGGGGCAAATGTACGCTCCACAATAATCTTGTTGGAAGCTTTCCTATTATACCACTCCTCACATGATGGATCTATGAACTCAGCTGGTCTAAGGAATAAGGGATCTATAGATGAAGGGGCTCAGGAAGAGGAAGCTCTCACCCTTTTGGAAGGTTGACCCCGTGCTCTAGACATGTTGTCAAGTAAGTAATGGTGAAAATAGGAGGATAAAACAAATGAGCTTAAAGATTTTAGAAGGGTTGTATCTCCCCTGTTCAAACACAATACACAACGCTCACTCAACCCTCAATCAACTCACAACAATAATTCCCAAACTCCTTTAAAGTATGTCACACACCCAACAACAACCAATTCAATTCCTTCAATCAATTCAACACAACCTACAGGATTACATAAAAATCTCACTGTAAAGCATAAATGTGTTGAACAAACCCAATGCATTTGAATGTGCATACATGATCATGTAAATGAAGGCATCATCATGGTATTAGAGTGATCAAGTGCAAAATAATGCAAGGCAATGTGCATCACTACTTAATCATCATAATAGCCATAACCCTACCCTTGAGTATATGCATAAACTCCCTAATGATCATGTGAATGAATCAAATACTCAAGAATCATTAACTCATAATATATTCGAAGTCATGAAGCTCAAGATTTAATTCACAATGCTAGAGAACATTATACATCCCAATTTTCGGCCCAAAATAGACTCAAAATTAGAAAATTTCATCTACAACATTTTAACCGTGGGAATTCAATAAAAATCATACCTTTGTACTCTCTTATGCATGGGCAAGCAAAAGATGCAATAGTTTTCCAGAAATCCAAGCCCTTTGCATGCGGATTAAAAATTAGGTTTTTGTGAAAAATGGAAGGTTTAGAGAATTTTGAACCATAAAACCAATGAAAGAATGATAGATTGATGTTTTAAAAGTGTTTGGGAGGTGAAAAATCAAATCTTGAGATGTTTGGAAGGTGAAGCCGGCGCCGGTTGGAAAGAATTTGAGAGGGAGTTGGAGAGTTTGAAAGAAAAAAGTGGCCAAAATGGCCTATTTGGAGTGGGATGCCCGACAGGAACCGGGAGCTGAATTTTTTTTTTTTTAATGAAATAAAAACGATGAACACACAGTAATGATGAATAATTCAATTTAATTCATGAAGAAATAATAAAAGAAATAAAACAAAATGCCGAAAATAAAAATTGTTCCAAATCATAAAAACTGAAAGCAAAAAAAAAATGACTTCAATGTTTTCCATGGCCTTGATCCCGTGGATTTTCCTCAGTGTTTCTTGGCAATGCTCCCGCTTGACGATCCCCAAATAGCTTAGCCAGCTGGCCAATTTGGCTCTCCAAGTTGCGCATGAAAGCCTCTAAGTTCCTTGTTGACGCATCAACCCCTTAGAACTTAGTCTCCACTGTACTTACTAATTGGCCAATCAAGTCCTCCAATGGCGACTTGGAAGGTGCTGAATTGTTGTTCAAAGGGGGTTGGTTCCTTTGATTACCTCTAAAGTTAAAAGAACCCTACCTAGGTTGGTTTCCGTTACTCCAAGAGAAGTTAGGGTGATTTCTCCAACCAGGATTGTAATTAGAGCTACAAGGATTGTTACCTGGACAGATATTACCTACAAAGGAGACTTGTTCCGTGGTTTCTTGGAGTAAGCCCATATTTTGGCACTTATGGTTTGGATGCCCTTCTCCATAGAAATCACAATTCTCATTTACCACTTGGCCTTTAGGCATCACCATTTGTTCCATCTTTTGAGTCAACGCTTCCACCTTAGCCTCCAAAGCTACCACAACATCCACTTTGTGCACTCCTTGCACACGAGCTTTTGACCTTGCACTTTCCTAAGTGTAGTTATTAGAAGCCAAATTTTCAATGAGATCGAATACCTGTTCCGGGGTCTTATGATTGATGGTACCCCCGGCCGAAGAGTCCACCACTTGGCGTATTGCGAACGTCAGGCCATTAAGAAAGATGAGCATCTACATTCCTAGCTCAAATCTGTGGTGCGGGCATTTTCTTAGCATTTTCTTGAATCTCTTCCAACTTTTATACAAGGGTTCAGAATCTAATTGTTGGAAGGCAAAAATCTCGTTTCTAAGCTTGGCTGTCCTAGCTGAGGGAAAATATTTAGCAATAAAATTTTCAACTAGGGCATTCCAAGTTGTGATGGAACCTGTAGGTAAAGACTTTAACCAAAATTCGGCTCTATCTCTCAAAGAAACAGGAAAAAGTCTTAGCTTTATGGCATCCTCAAATACACCATTCATTTTAAAAGTGTCACAAATATCAAGGAAACTAGCTAAATGGGCATTGGGATCTTCTTCAGGTAGCCCATCAAATTGAACCATATTTTGAACCATTTGGATAATATTGGGCTTTATCTCAAAATTATTCGCATCCATCCTAGGCCTAGTTGTAACGCCCCACTACCTAAGCCTAACAAGGTCGGGTATGTCACCCCATCCATAGGACAAGAGGTCTTTATAACTAGATCACACAAAAGAAAATAAAAGCAATACTTTAAAATTGAACTTATTACAACCCAAAAATACAGGTACAAGTCCAAAATAAATTGATTACTATTATCTCTCAAAACAACACATAAGATAAATAACATAAAGTCTTCAAAGCAGGCAACAAATCTAGATACTCATCTCCATAGCAGGATCGACCTGAAAACATGGCATAAAAAGTGATGAAATAAAAATCTCAGTAAGCCCGTGTGTGCTTTGAGTATTTCAGGTAAAACAGTTCATGTATGCAAGTTATAAAAATTACATAAGAGAAAGTACTGGCAAGCATGAAATAATGTTAAAATAAAGAGTGGCGTTTTACTTTTCAAACCATACATATTCACAATAAATACAACCACTCAAAGAGGTAGCCATGGGTTACCACACGTTGGGCCCTATAACGGTCAGAATGCCACACTTTATGTAGACTGACAAAAGGTAGGTGTACGGCCTACCGAGTGAAATACTCCTCCTTCTTTACACCCAAACTTATCAGTCATCCACTCCGGAATCACACAGTCCACATAACTGAAACTTGCTAGCTCGGACCAGCATGACCTACTGGACTGGCATCCTATCCGGGAAGGACTCACCCCTCAGAGGTGGCCACCTACTAATAGACTTACCCTAACCCTTCAAAGACTAGTCCTAGTAGTCTACCCTTATTGAGTACTCAACGTTGATTGTTTCACTTGGGAGAAAACTGATAATACATTGCTTTATTTGGAAATAGCAATTAAGGGTTTCTAAAATTCTTGTCAAAGTTGGGTTTTAGAAAGAGTTTAGTATTTGTGCAAAACTACCTGTTTAAATTTGCAAATGATTTGCTTGATTGAAATAAAAAGGAAACAGTCCTTAATTGCCTTTACAAAATGAGTGTTCATATACTTCACATTTGGCTTGCCATAGTAATTTTTTGTCACCAAATAAGTATGCAGGAGCTTACCTGATCCTTTGCTCGATCAAATTCAAAAATCTTCCAAAGCTGACCTAACCCCGCCTGGGGTAAACACAAATCATAAGGTTATACTCAAGCTATATTCGCTTATATAAATAATTCTAGTTCAACTTATTATAATCATGACCCTAATATCCTAAGCTTTAAGGTTAGATGATAAATGATTTTATAAAATAAGTCTAGCTTGATAAGTTAAAATAACTAGGGTTTGTAAAATAATTACTAATAACTTATAAATTCAAATAATAAATCTTGAGTGTTGATATTAATAAATAAACTATGGTTTAATTGATGAAGAATCCTAAGTCCTAAGTGATATTAAAATATGGTAATTCTTAAATAGTAAAATAAATTATTACTACTCTCTTAACTAATAATCAATACGTATTAAAATTAATAATAAATAACTTTTATTAAATTTTTTTAAATAAATATGAATATATGGTCTACAAGGTCATTAATATTTTACTTATTATTATTATTTATATAAAAGGTTTTATTTATTATTATTATATATAAATACATATGTATTATTTTTAATAAAAGTTATCATTTATTTGACTAGTAAAATATCACTATCTCATTGAATATTCCATTTCCAAAAATTCCTAAGAATTTCAAAATCTTTGGAGAAAAAGCATAGTAATAATTTTAATTAGGATAATAAAATTTGCTAATCAAAATAGCCTAGAATCAACAAGGTCATGATCATAATTTTCCTATTGCTAACAAGAATCATGAACATATACTCTAGCATCAATCAACAAACTATTCTATTCATGAACAAGGCTTAAATCCATCCTACTATCACATGGCCAAATCTCTACTAATCATAATCATACACACGGCTTCAATGAAAATAAGAACATAATATCCTACTCACTAAAGGTGACATAACATCTAGCACGCTTAAACATTCATAATCTCTTAAGACATGGAGAAAATACATCGATTCTCAAGGAATTTCTCAAAGCTTAATCATGATCAATCATTCTCATGCTCCAATCTCAACCCCTTCATACATATGCATATACTCAATCCCCATTCATATTCTACCCTCTCTATCAACACCTAAGAGACATGAATCTAGAATTCAAAAGAAAGGTTAAAGAGAAATACTTGGTTGATGACTATCTCGATGAAGATTTAAGAAGATCCACGCGCTTGAGTGTCTTGAGTTGTCCAAGAGAGGAGAAAGAAAACAGCCATGGTTGTCGCAACCATTTCAGCCGAGAGAGAGAGAGAGAGAGAGAGAGAGAGAGAGCATTAGTATGACATGTTAAAGGTTGAAGGGGAGAAGATGAACAAAAGTTGTTCTTGGTTACCTTGATAATGTTCTTGAGACTTCAAGAAAAAATTTGGTTTTGATCCGATTGCAAATTTTTGTTTTCGAGATTTAATGTTATGAATTCTAGAAATGGATTCTAGGGAGTATGTAGGTGTGTTCTAGAGTTTTTGAGAGGGATTGGAGGTGTTTAGAGTGGTCTTTGGCTTGAAAAAAGGTAGTGTGTGTTCTTGGTGTTCTTGGTGAAAATAGAAAGGATTAGAGGGGAATGCTGGACGAATTTTTTGAAGAAGATTGACCGAATGATTGAGGGAGTTCAGGGATTTTGGTTTTCAGTTTAGGGAGGAAGAGAAAAATCTGGTTGTTTGAAATTCAAATGGAGAAATTTAAGGAGTGTTTTGAGGTGGAGGATATGTTAATGGTGTTTGATTGATGGAGATTTCTTGGAGTTGCAAATGGCCGACTGTTTTGCTGTGTTTTGCTGAAATGAGTGAGGGTTGAGGGAATTCTAAGGCTGGCAGAATTTCTAAGTCTAATGGAAGAAGAATTTATGTTCATGAAGCCTAATCCAAGGGTGTTTCCATGGAGCAAATGCTGGAAATTTTGAAATTCAAATGGAAGTTTGATTGGAATGATTGTAGGAGAAATTTGAGGTGTGGTTATGGAGTCTAGTTGTGCAAGGTCAGTGGAGGGGGTAATGGTGTTCAATTCATGGTTGAAAAAGGATTAACTTACAGAGATTTGAGGGTGGTTTTCGGACAAGGCTTGGAGAAAACAAGGCTGGAATTTTTTTTTTTCTGGTTGCTATTCGAATGGTTGCAGAATTTTCTATGCAGTTTTTTCTGCAATATTCCAGATGATTTGCAGAAGGTTTGAAGAGGTGTTTGAGGGTCCTTTAAGACTGGTTTCCAGCCTTCTTTATGGAGGAAAAGCAAAGGTAATTTACTAGTTTGAAGGCAATAGAAACAGCTTTGATTTCAGGCTGCCATGCAGCGAAACTGCAAAAATTTTTTCTGGTTTGTGCAGTTTTGTGCAGTCTGATTTTTGCACAAGAATTCCAATCTTCAAGCTGAATAAATTGGCCATTTTTCTTGCAAAAATTGAGTAAGATAAGAAGCTGATATTTTCAAAGGTTAGGCTGCTCAAGAATCTAGAAAAATTTCAGATTTCTTTCATGGAGGATATGAACACTATGGAGTGGAGTTTGACGGCTCAACCATGAAGATTAAATTCTCTTGGGAACCTTCCTTAACTCGTTCCCTATTTTCAGTCAAATCTCCAATCTCTAAGAATCATTTTAAAAATTCATAGGCCAAGAATCCTTGCTGAATTTTCTGGAATTAAAAACATGGATTTGGATAAATTTTGAATAAATTTAATTGGGGAAGAGATTAGGGTATCCTTGCTGAATTTTCTGGAATTAAAAACATGGATTTGGATAAATTTTGAACAAATTTAATTGGGGAAGAGATTAGGGTAAGCTAGGGAATAAAAGGACATGAGTCCCTCAAGAATTCTTTTTAGGACATAAGAATAGAATTAGGACATTCCCTTCATGTCTCCCCTAAGACAACACTCCTATTCTCATTTATGGAATGCAATAGACGAAAATCCAACCTTAAATTAAAATAATCATGATAAAACTTAAATTATGGGATTTGAACTCATGACCTTAGAGATTAATTCCAAAGCTCTAACCACTAAACCACAACAACTCTTGTTCTTATTTTCTCTCCCCAAATATTCTTCCTATTTAATCCTCAAGCTATCTTCCTATCTTGACCTCAAGCAAAAATACCATTTTACCCTTCCTACTCAAAAAGCATAACTAAGCCTTTTAACCTATAAATCATAATTCTAAAGCACATAAAATCATTCAGAAATATATATATATATATATATATATATATATTCATGCAAAATGATATGATATGCATCCCAACCCTCTTATTCTAGGGTTGGCTTTAAGTAGGGTTTCACACTACTAATACTCGAGCCTGTGCCTGAGAGCCTGTGTCCGAGATTGCAGGTTTCACAAAGTCATCCATAACCCTCCTGAATTTTTCCAGCATTGTTATTTTGAGCACCATCCATGTCTGTGATCAAGTTCCTTTGGATTGTCCGGCGGATTTTTGATAGTGTCCTTTCGATCTTAGGATCAAAATCGACTATCTCACTTCAAATTTTCAGGTCATGTACCAAGGATAATACCTAGAAATGACAAGAAATAAGTTAGATAGCAGAATTCATTATTAACACAAAAATAAGAATAAAAGGTTAGTCAATAGAACATAGTCAAAGTTAGTAAGTTAGACTACAAAGGTATACATAGGATACACAAGATACAAAAGATGGCACCTTCTTGCGAAAAGAACAATTGTATATATTTACATATTCACATATTTACCTATTTACATATTTACATAGTTAAATCAACAAAATCTGAGCTTTCATGATATTGTTCCCCGACAACGGCGCTAAAAACTTGATGCGTATTTATTTGGGTATAAAAATCATATAAAAATAAGCACATTCCCAATCAAGTTTAAATTAAAATGTTAACCCCAAATTACACATATGAGCAAGCATACTCATCATTCACATAGCATAAGGTTCAAACGAGTGTCGATCCTCAAGGAATACATATGCATTAATCATTTTTCTTTCATTGTTTAACCGACTCAATAAAGTGAAAAAGAAATAAAAAGAAAAATAAAATAAAATAAAATAAAAGAATATATACATGTCAAGGATGGAGAAGCATGTAACTTAAACCATTATTTTGACAAACATGATCTTAAAGTATTCAATCATTATCATAACTAATCATTCTCTTGGCCTCATGAAGGATTAAAGTAGATTTACTTCTTTGGTCAATCCATGAATTCACTATCTTCTAGATAAATTAGAATCACTTGGTCTTGTCTCAACTAATTTACCCAAAAGACGTGTTGAACACAATCCTTGATTAAATTTTCTTAGTCTCGGCAAACTTAAAATATGAAATTAATCAATGAATTTTTTGTCTCAGCAGACGTCAATTGACCTTTAATTACCAATTCTCATCAATTAACCTCCTTGGTCCAGTAAGTTAATCGACAACGAATATGAAATTAATGAATTGGAACCACCATCAACTCCTTTGGTCCAGTAAGTTAATGGAAAAAAACAACCAGCTAATCTTGTAATAAGCACAAGTAATTAAATACCAAGAAGAACAACCAATTAATCAAAATATCAACTAACTCTAAAAATCATGAATGCCTAAAATAAAGTCAAATAATAATTAACACATCATTGTTCAAGAAAAAAAAAAACAAGGTAAAAGAAAGCACTCATAGACAAGCCTCCTTCTTCTTCCTTTAAAGACCTTCTTGTACAATCCTCCTTGATTTGGCAGAATTCCTCCTTGATTTGAGTGATTTTCTATTATGATCTAAGAATTTCCCCCTTTTTCTTGTGTTTTCCCTTTATTTATAGGCTCCAGAAGTGCCTAATTTCGTTCTTCTAGGGTTCTTAGCCGACTAGAAGCAGAAAGATACTAAAGCTCTGCAAATTACCAAAAATTGTGTACAAAAATTGAGACACCGCCTTAACATCAAGACACAGCCGGCACCACCTACAGCCTTACAGTCGGCGCCGATTGTGATCTGTTTCTCTTGTCCATTCGTCGATTTTTCTTAATTTTCGCTCCTTTCTTTCTAGAGTGCAGTCGGCACCACTTCCAGCCTCACAGCCAGCGCCGATTCGGTTCTATTCCACTTTGGTTCACTGATTTTTTGTCGTCTCAAAGTGCGTGCCAACAGCACGTGGCCGGCGCTGGTTCCTCTGCCCTGTCCGGCGCCGCCTCTATTATGTTTTGCGACGTTTTTACCTTCTTTTACCCCTAAAATCTGAAATAATGTACAAAATACCTTTCCAAGGATAAAATCTCAAATATGAAGGAATATGACCAATTATTGAACAAAATGTATTGCAAAATAACCTCAAATAATTGGGAAAAATATGACTAATTTAGGCCCTATCACTAATAATTGAGAAGCTTGTGCATTTGAATCACCTTTCTTATCTTGGTTATTATATGGCAGTTCTCTTGATATTTAAATATGCACCTAGTGAATATCTTTACTATTATGCCAATATCTCATTATTAATTAAAAGAAAAAGGGATGTATTTGTCCAATCTGGAAGGAATATATTGCACTAGAAAACATTAACTGTTCTTTAACATTTGTTACTTATAGGTTCCTCCCAGTTTATGTCATGAATTTTCACAATATTTGAACATATAGAAGATGCAATTTGACCCATATATATATATATATATATATATATATATATATATATATATATATATATAGTAGTTAAAGGTGATTGGTAATGTTTCATTTAAGCATGCACAATTCTAAGGCCAAGATGAAGCTTTTAATATGACATAACTTTGGAAAGGCATCAATTCAAAAAAGTGAATTAAATTAGATAGACTCTTTATCTTTTTCCACATTAGCCGATAATGCTCTTGGAAAGGTATTCGAAAGAGAAAGATCTAAAGAACTATGCAATTCAAAGTTTTATTATTGTGACTGCTTTAATGTTCAAGAATAAAGATATTATGTAACTGTTTAAAAATGAAGATATCATGTGATTGTGTATAATGTTCATGTCTTTGTATACGTAGTATGTTCATGTGATTCTGTGTTTCATTACACTGTTATGCTTTTACCCACTCTTACTGAGGTATGGTTGGCTTACTTTATGGACACATTGGTCACTTTTGCATAGTTAGACAAATTCACAGCTGATTAATCAAAGTGGAAAGAAAAGGTTAAAGCTGGGTATGCATTAATGATTAAACTAGCACACTAATAAATATAGTTTGAAGATTAAAATGGTAGTGGACCAAACTATTCCTCCCACTAATAAAGCCAAGGCAACCTATTTATAGTAAATTAAACTTTAACAACAAACCTTGAAGACATGCCAAAACATCAATTTCATTACAAGAAAAATTATAAAAAATATTAATAGGACTTACATCCAATAGATTCTTATCCTACTACTACACATCATAAGAACAAGATCCATCTTGGGGATCTGAAAGGTAGAGGAAAAAGCTTCTCTACAACATTCCAAGCAAAGAAATGTTGTAGCGATGTTGCAGTTCAAGAAAAGGGCTGATGGAGTGGACTAGCTATAACAATCTCACCATTAGGATCTTCCTTCATAAGTAGGCTCATCTTTACTCTCAATGCCTCACTAACTTGTGGTTATATAGGATGACATGAACTACATAAGCAACAATATTCTTGAAAGGAGATTATATATAAGATTCTAATTATGCAGTCACTGTAATAAAAAATGAGTATATTATTATTCTAGAAACCAAATGTAGTATATTAGGAAGCCTTATATTAGAATGGTCAAGCAAGATCTAAGGAATAACCAATGAATCAATCAAATCAAGCCTTTACTTAATCTGTCATTTTCCAAGTAATAATCATTCTAGAATCAAATTATTAAATGCCTGTTATAGCCTTCAATATATGGAATGCAGGAAATCCATTACAAAATATTAAACCATACTAAAACATACCAAAATATAAAAGCATTCCAACCTAAAGGAAAAAAAATGTAAAAAAGGAATAATTCCCACAATGAAACTTGGTAAGATGAGGAGTTTTTAGGGGCAAATATCAACTAGATCTCAGGAGCAACAAGTGTCTTTAGCACCATTTTTAGATAGAAAGCCTAGTTAAATATTAACGTCATTAATCCAAAATGTACACTATTAGGACAAATCCACCAGCATTTCATGAAAGATATAATATTTTCCAAGCTTGAATATATGGAATCTAATGTATAAAACTACTAGAGGAGTCAATGAAATGAACTGGTCCAGAGTTCCAAAAGATCTGAAAGCTATAGTGCCAACAAAACTACAAATTAGAAACTAAAAAAATATGTTGTCAACTTGCCTTAGTTAGTACATGAAAAGGCCACATCTGACACAATATTTCTTAGAGTTCTTTTATGCTAAAGGTTTCAACAATATATCCATAACTAATTTTATAGGAAGTAGAATTGAGATATGCTCCATCATGTGCAGAAATATTTGATGCCTGTTACACTAATGAGAATAGAGAAGCAACTACTGAGATAGTAAGGGAAAAACTAGTAAGTTGCAATCCCTCTATTGATTATTGATAATAAATAATTTTGATTTTCAAGTTAGTAAACCTACTAATTTATTTTGCTTGGATTTATTAAGTGCAATTGAAAGACCATCAAAGTGAACTTCCACCCAGATCACTAGACCCTATTAGTATTGATGATTCATTTTCTTGGGTTTTTGGTAAATATCCACTTGGAAGAGTTCATATATGTGGTTTGGGACCATCACCATTAGATTTTGTTTACTTCTGTCCCTAGTGTTACAACATGTTACTGCATTGTCAAGAAGAGTGAGGCCACCATAAAGAGACCAGAGGATAGTATTAGTCAACAAAATGCAAAAAAATGATGAACAAGCTACACAACTTGCTAATTTAACAAGTAGACTTGAACAGCAAAATGGAGGATGAACTAGTTGTTATAATATTCCTTCATCTATTACTTCTGAGAGTCTTAAGGTGAGCACAAAGCTAGAAAACAAAAAATGAAAATTTTAACTACTATCTTTTAGTTAAAAATTACTAATTTATGTAAATTTTAACTGCAAGAATGGTTAAGTTTGGTCTTTAGGTTGGTGATATTGTTTTCCTAGTGAGCATGTTTGAGAACACTAAAAAGGTAGTAAAAAAACCATTCAAAATTTGGATTCAGCTACAGAAGTTGGACGATTGTACTTGGGACAGCATTAGTGCAAAGTAGAGATACTATGTCCATTTGAGTGTGAAGAAGAATTGATTAGGCCATATGGGGCACTCAAGACAATAAGAGATACACTTGGGCAAAGCATTGCATATCCTTGTCATTTCGTATGTTATGCTTCTATCTGTTAGTTGTTTTTTATGTTTCATATATCCTATTTTCTTGTATTTTTGTGTGCTAGTTATTTTGTTGATTTGGAGATATGGGTAGACAATGTCGAAAAAAAAATTAATCTAAGTAGATAACTAATAAGTGTTGAGAAATACAATGTCCTGATTTTGCCTTATTTAGCCAATCAAAGGCTAACTTTTTTTTTTTTTTTGTTAAAGATAATTGTAAAGTTAAAATTATATCAATTTTAGGAAAAACTCTGTAGGTTTGTTTCTATGTTTCGCCAGAGCTTAATGTTTAGCTTTTTCTTTATTTAGGCAATTAAAGAATAAATTACAAGGATCATTTGATGAAATTAATTTCTTTAAATAGTTGAAATATTACCTTATATCCCAACTCATGGTTGCTCTACGATATGTAATTTTATTTTTTTTAACCTGCATATGTAGTCCTTTTGGTATTCAACATAAGTTTAGAAGTAAGTAAGTTGAGAATAAAGGTTGGTTTTGTGGATCATTCTCATGGCTTTGTAGTTATAGTAGAATTATTTTTTTTTTTTTTGATAGATTTTAACTGCATATAAAAACTAATTGGGTTTATGGATTATTTTGACGGGCAACTTCATTGATAGTAGACATTGTTGTTTGTGAAAAAAAAAAAAAAAAGCCCATTTGAAGTCTATTTATTGTTAAACTTTTTTTTAGACCTCCTATAGTGTAATTTCTAACTGTATCCTTACTTTTTAAATTTTGTTTTACTACAAGTTTTCAACGAAGGTGCATGATTTTGATGCAACTTATCCCTTTTTGCAAGTTCTGGACAATATTAAGGAGGTCTCATGTGCTTTTTATTTATTGGTAGCCTTTTTGGGAGAAAAACTAGATGTTATACTTTTATTTTTGTTACTCTTAGAAGCAAGTAGATAGGACATACCTTTTATTTTGTTTTTGAATGCAAAGTTGACTTGATTATGATGGTTCAAAATACATTAATGCAAGTTCTTATTTTGATTATTTATTAGTATGTATACATTTTACAAGATTTATTACATATTTGACATTCCGAAAGCAAACAATAAACATGTACAAACTCCAAAAAAAATTGAGCAGAAAGCTAAGTAATGAGGCAAATGTAGATGCTTCAATATTAATACAAAGTGCCTCAAATGTGAAAATAATATTTTTTAGAAGTGCCTTAAAAAGTGATAAAATAAAGCACTTATAAATGCCTCAAATCCAAAGTTGATGATGCACATATAAGTGCCCTATAAAGTCTAATGCGACACTTTTAACTGTAGTTTGAAATTTGAACATCTCACTATTAACATGCTTTTAAATGGCACTTGCAAGTGCCCTATTAATTTGTACTTATTAGGGCACTTTGAAATGCCATAACATGTTTTTATGACAGTCGAATGCACAGCGCTTATCTATGTATCTCAATAAGTTAAGTGCCCTATTATGCTCCAAATTGAGGCACTTTTATGTGCCCTAAAAGGCCTTTCTTGTAGCAGTTTGTGTTAATTGAAAGGATCAAGATTGAATCTCACGGTTCCTACTATATATATATATATATATATATATATATATATATATTGGTTCACATCAATATCAAAACAAAAACTAAAATTTTTCATACCAAAACTTTATAGACGATTCCTAAACATAATTTTTGTTTAAACTTTCTGCATACCAAAACAATTAAAACTTTCATCAAAAAATCAATACTAATAGAAAATAAAATATGGATTTAAAAAATCACATAATGATTAATGATTGAATAATACACATAAGACCACCACCCACGTCTGCTAGGAGCCACCACCCAGGCTCATTGGCATACATCCTATTTAACTATAAAAGAATTACTAAGATAATAAAAAGTTGAACAGTTTACCTTGTTATTCTTTTCTTCATTTTGTATATACGGCATTCGCCAATTGATGAATATATTTCATGTGACATCCCAATATTTATGTACTTCAAAGTGTGACTACTTTATATAGAAAGAGAATTTGTATGTAATGCTAGAACAAGAAATGATTAGTCTAATGAAATGAAGGTTTTGGTGCCATAAAATATTTTAGGGATATGATTGGAATTTTGAATGCAAATTACGGAAAATTGAGCGAGAATTTGCAAATTCAAAAATACACCATTACGTTCCATTCAACGTATGGATCGAGATGGTAAAATAAATATTTTTCCTAATTAGGATTGATAACGTGTTGAATTAAGAATATTTCTGAGGAAATATAGTTATTTCTGAAGAAATAAAGAAAAATGAATGAAAAAAAATGCTGCAATTTAATTGGTTAAGAAAGCTAGGTAGTATTTATATTTAAAGGATAAGACAAATGTTGAGATGTTATGGGTTGTTTAAAAGCCTATTCATCATTATATGCCACCTAAGTGGATACCTTATCACCATGTGGACCAATGAAAACTCACCAAGTTATCAAGTACTAAATGAACAAGTGCCAAAATGTGATTGGTAGAAGGAAATGATAGGGGCTAAATTAGTCATATTTTTCCTACTTATTTGAAGCTTTTTTGTGATACATTTTGTTCAATAACTAGTCGTATTCCTTCATATTTGAGATTTTACCCTTGGAGAGGTATTTGTTCATTATTACAGATTTTTGGGGTAAAGCGAAGCAAAAATGTCGCAAAATAGAGAAAAGGCGGTGTCGACTAGGGTACTGGAACCGGCGTCGGCCATGCACTGATGACACGAACTTCGAAGTGACAAAAAATTATCAAAACAGAGTGAAATAGAGTGGAACCGGCACCGACTGCATGCTGGACTACATTGCGCAAAATTCAAAAAAAATCGACGAACAATTGGAGAACCAGAACACAACCGGCGCCAGCCAAGGCGGCGCTGGCCGTGCTCTGATAAAAAGGCGGAATTGTGATTTTTCTACACAATTTTTAGTAATCTGTGGAGTTTTAGTATCTTCCAACTTCTACTCGGCCAAGAACATTACACCAACGAGTTTAGACACTTCTCAAGCCTATAAAAAGATGGAAAACACAAGGGAAAATGGGAGAATTCATTGATCATCATAGAAAATCACTCAAATCAAATGAGGAATTCTTCAATTCAAAGAGGGTTGTGCAAGAAGGTCTTCAAATGAGAAGAAGGAGGCTTGTCTATGAGTGCTTTCTTTTATTTTGTTTTCTTTTTCTTGAACAATGATATGTCAATTGTTTTATTGTAATTCAACATTGTTTCAGATATTCATAAGTTTTAGAGTTGTTTGATCTTTTGATTAATTGGTTATTATTCTTGGTATTCAATTACTTGTACTTATTACGAGATTAGTTGGTTGGTTCTCTCCATTAACTTACTGGACCAAGGGGGTTGATGGTAGTTTCAATTTATTAATTTCATATTCTGTTGGCTATTAACTTACTGGACCAAGGGGGTTGATTGCTTAGAACTGGTAATTGAAGGTTAATTGATATCTTCCGAGACCAAGGGTTCATTGATTAATTTCATGTTTTAAATTTTCTAAGACCAAGGGAATTTAATTAAGGACTATGTTTAATGCATCTTTTGGATGAATTAGTTGAGACAAGACCAAGTGATTCTAATTTATCTAGAAAGTAGTGATTTCATGGATTGACCATCGAAGTGAATCTAATTTAATCATTTATGATGCCAAGAGAATAATTAGTTATGATAATGATTGGGTTCTTTAAGATCATGTTTGTCTAAACAATGGTTTGAGTTGCATACTTCTCCATCCTTGACATGTATATATTTTTATTTTATTTTATTTCGTTCTTTCACTTTATTGAGTCAGTTAAACAATGAAAGAAAAGTGATTAATGCATACTTATTCCTGGAGGATCGACACTCATTTGAACCCTATGCTATGTTAATGATGAGTACGCTTGCTCATATGTGTAATTTTGGGTTAACGTTTTAATTAAACTTAATTGGGAATGTGCTTAGTTTTTATAAGATTTTTATACCCAATTCTATACATATCAGGAAACAGGTGTTGTTCTATGATTGGTTGCATGAAAAATCATGCAAGGATTTCTAAAGAATTCTTGAGATTTCCATGGACACCTAAGATAGCTGCTTGGACCAATCACAAACTTCCAAGCAGTTGAAACCATTTAATGCTATGTTGACCACAAGACCAAATTCTGGTATAAATAACAAGTGATGGCCAGTAGAAATGGTTTTCAGCCGTCCGGACAATAGTAGCAAACAAGAAGAAAATAGAAAGAAAATGTAAGAGAGAGAGAGAGAGAGAGAAAAAAACAAGGGAAAAAGAGAGAAAAGAAAGCTTAGGCTTTTCTTGCAAAACGAATCAACATATATAAGGTAAAAAGATATATTCCTTGAAGTAAAGTTGTTATTTAATTCATGGAGATTATTTTGGTGTAAATATTACAAGAAATTATGTATGAATTATGGAATTTATTTAGTAAATATTCAATATTGTGGGCTGTTTTGTGGAAAGCTGTGTGGGGGTCGATATAGATGTATATTTGTTGTGATTATATGAAGTGTAGAAGTGATTTGAAGGTGTTAGACTCTGGTGGTCGTGGCTGATTATGTAAAAGAAAGGAAGGAGGAAGAAATAAAATAATAAAGTGATTTGTTGAGAATAAATAAAAGATTTCCATGTTTGTTCTAGCTGCCGATTTTGCTGTAGTTGGTAATGAAAATACAGCTTTGCTCTAGGCTGAAAATCATGTGATTGAATGATATTTAAAAGAGAAATGGAATGAGTTAAGAGATAGTTATATGCTATGGAAAAAAGAAGAACAAATGTATATTATGTTTTGCTGGAAAATGGGTTTAATTCTAGAAACTTTTGGGATGTTTTAACATTCAGTAAATCTGTAACGTTTCTGGAATTGAACAAAGGAAGCCTATCAGATTAAATTTAAGGATTCTAGGAGCGTTTTGGTATGAATTTGAAGTAAATCGGACATGCGGATTGAAAGTTATGGACAAAACAATTTAATGTGTCAAAGCTGAAAATTGCAGAATTTCCATTAAGAGCAAATAAATTCATGGATTGATTTTAATTATGTTCATGGATTGAATGAGAGGTTATATGGACTTATTAAGACCTTATATTCATGTGAGGAAGATGAAATAACGAAATGGATTATAAGGGTTCAAGGATTATATTTCATTTCAAGCATGAAATGAAATGAGAAATGAAGCGATTTCCGTAGATGACTATATGTTTAGCCACATGTGCATCTTGGTCGAAAATCATAGAATACTAAATGCGATATGGATTGATTGTTGTTGTAGGCCATTCATTGTGAGGAATTGGTGGCAACTTAGCGAATATTTATCATGCTTGTGCTAGTGATTTATGCAAATCATAGTTATGCACAATGAATACCTTTGATTTTCCCACAAACTTAGGTTTTTTGGTATTTGATATGCTCCCATATTTTGGTAAAGATTGCCTAGGAAAATGTGAGTCCCCGTAAAATGTTTTCTTGTAAATGCTAGTGAATTTTTTTAAATGATTAACGAAATGCATTGCCGATCCTTTTGGTTTCTCTAAGGAAAAGTATGGTTTTTCTATAATGGAAATGCCATTATTCCATATTAGAATAAATGAGAAATATGGATTTCCGTATTTACAAATATTTAACCTTAATGGTTAAATTTTCCAAAGAAAGGTCGATGAACCATTGAACCTTAATGCTTTTCTGAACCAACTTTGGTTTTCTTGACCAAACTTGTGGTTTTTCGGAACAGGTGAAATTTTATTTCATGCTATGACCTAATCGACAAAATGAAATCTTATGGTTTTGAATACCATTTAATAGAAAGTATTATCCCTGAAGCATGAAAAGGTGAATGATGAACCTCTTGGGTTTTTCTTACTAAAGTTTAGGTTTTTTTTTAGTCATAAAGTGACTGAATTTCTGAAAATGAAATATTTTCACAAAAGATATTAAATTCCTTGTACGACAAATATTCTATGGTCATGAAAACATGGAAAATGACTAAATTTATGGAACAAGTGCAGTATATGAATATTTTACTGGCACAAGTATGTTTTATTCCATTTTTATCATAAAAAGTACAGAATTATGAATTCTTACTTTATTGAACCATTATTTATTCTAAAGCACTCAGGCATAATAAAATTATGAATCCTTGAATTTATTTCCATTTTGGGATTTGGAATTTTGAATTGATAAAAGAAATTCCCTTTAGACTCAGGTATACTGATTTTCCATAATTTGCATAAATATCCTTGAGGAATAATTTTATGACGCAAGAAGGACTTTTTATCCTTCTACGCTACAATTTTAGAGAAAAATCCTTTGAGGTAGAAATAACTTTTGGAAAACGATATTTTAGCCCTAAAAATTATTTTATTTGCATTCCTTCAGGAATGAATTACTTATTTGGCCTTGTGAGCCAATAGAATTGGAATGCTCTTGTGAACCAATGAAGACGTTGAGTACTCAACAAGGGCTTTGATTTTGTACTAGCTTGCATTAGAGATAGATGACCCCAAGTAACCTAACTAGTTTTGGGGATTGTCTTAATCCAAATAAGGAGTTAGGACATTAAGATTAGCTGTCCTAACTAGCCGTTTAGCCCCTAACAATTGCCTGTGCCTTGTGTGCATATTATTTTTGGATTGTTCCGAATGCTAGGCGGGGACACTTGGCATATTCAACCCCATGCTGGCTCGATAGTGATTGATGTCCGAATTGGGACCCCGAGGCTTATGGCGGTATGTAAATGATCCCTAAATGCTAGGTGATTTACTTATGCCACTTACCACTCCAACATGAACTGGTTGAGTATAGGGGTGTAGTCCTCAATACAATATGATCGCGAGGGCTGTAGGCGAAGCTTTGTATGCTTTGCACACAGGCCGACCTTCTATTAAGAGAAGTGCCTGTAATTTCTAAAACTAGGGCAAGATTGTTATTTGAGACTCAGTTTTCCAAATATGCCGAAGATATGAGGCATTAATTTTGAATATAACTTGATTTTTCAAACGTGCCTGAGATTTTGAACAGCTCGTGTAAAACTTCCTTTACTCAATCGTACAATTATTTTCAATGGAAAAACACGATTAATTCCTATGATCTGTTTTATCAAGAAAATATCTAAGAAATCTTTTTTTACTATTATTTTTGAGAAATCATTAGCACACAAGGGACTTATTGAGTGGTTTTTCATTCACACCTGTTTCAATTTATTTTTCCTAAGATCGGAAGCTGGAACTCAACCAGAATGAAGATTGTTCTATGCTGGAGTCTGTAGACTCCTCATTTTGTATATGTAAGTTAAATAGTTGCAGTGAACGGGCCTATGCACTCTATTACAGCTTTTGTTGTATTTATTTTCTGATTGCTCTATTTGTTATAAAGACCCCTGGTCTTGGAAATTGGACGAAGTTACCCCCCAACAGCGTTGCACGCTTCCGCCATACTTTTTGTTAGGGGTGTTACACTTGGTTTCAAAGTAATATTTATAGGTTATCAATAATATGAGCATGGAAATTAATGGTAAGTAGGAGGGTGAGTTTATTGAGAGAAAAAAAAAAGGTGATTGAGATTTTAGTGAACGTTTCTAATCTTGAGAATTTTGGGGATAAGGTTGAGCCAAAAAGAGTAGGATGGTCACTATTATGATATACTTGAGACCAACCCTATTTCTTCTAGCCATAGACCTTCTGTAACGAGTAGCAGTGAAAATGAGATATAGGATGATACAATGTATGTATCGGTCAGTTCGGTGTATAATTTTGCCTTGATAGTATCTTTTGATGAGATACATATATTTTCTGCTACTTGTGTTGTGTTTACCTTATATGGTTAATAAACGAGCAACCCGCCAACATCCCGAATCACCTGCAGAAGGTCCCTTGATAGGGAGAACCCAGTTTACGGCCTTAGATAATGTAATGCTAAATACTTTTCAAAGAATGGCAGACACCTTGCAACAATTGACGGATAATTCCAATCATCATGAGCGAAGGGGCGAGATGGAAGATGATCAAGCCCTAGAGAATTTCTTGAAGTTCCTCCCTCCCCAATTTCATGGTAAGCCTGATTTGGAGCAAGAAGCTGAGTCTTGGATTAAGCAGATAGAGGAAATTTTTGCTACTCTAAACTATTTTGAGCAAAGAAAGGTACAATTTGCAACATTCCAACTTCAAGGACCTACCCAAGTTTGGTGGACTCGGTGAACAAAAATAGCGGGGTTGGATAGACTTTAAGGCAAGTTTTAAGAAGAAATTTATTCCTTGCTGGGTTATGGAATGAAAAGACGAATTTCAAAATTTTAAACGAGGTCGAACAGTGGGTCAATATGTGGCATACTTTACATGACTATCGAAATATTATCCTCTATTAGTGCATTTTAAAGTTGACAAGATAAGGTGATTTGTGAAGGGATTGCAACCAGAATTAAGACGGGTATTATTGAGCACGGTTCCGACTACTTATAGTGTTGCTGTTGAAATTGCTTCAAGAATAGAAGGTGAGGATATTGATTAGGCCAAGTAAAAGAATAGTGGCGGATTCAAGAATGCTAACCAAAAAAGAATTGGAGAATCACAATGGTAAAAGAAATGGAAAGTTCTAAAGAATGAGAATATGATGGGAGGAAAATAACCACTAAGCTACTTTAACTGTGATAAAGAAGGACACAAGATTATTAATTGTCCACATCCACAGCACTCATCTGAATGGATTGGTTCGAATAGAACTTATACTAGCCAAAAGCCAGGACTAATGAAGGGAAATTCGGGACAGGCTTCTTCCTCTAAACCAGGACCTAATAAATCCCAGGAGAATGCATGGGTGGTTGCATTGGACAAAGTGAATTCTGATGCCACAACTGTGGTAGAAGGTAAGCTTTATATTTATGTAAGGAAGCTAAAATTTTAATAGACCCAAGTTCTATGCACTCTTTTATTGCAAATCTTTTTCTTGAAACTATGGGAGTTAAGAATGAAGAAGTCCCATATGAAATGATTGTTAGTACACCCTTGGGGAAGCAAATGATAGTGATCGAATATATCTAAAGTGTAAAATTTTGGTAAGTGACATTGTATTAGGAGAAGATCTAATATGTTTTCCTCTAAAGGATTACAATGCTATTTTGAGAATGAACTAGTTGTTTCGACACCATACCCAAGTGGATTGTAGGCACAAGGTGGTGCAATTTTGTGTACTAGAGAAACCTGTATTACAATTTGCAGGGAAATTAGAAAGAAGGATAATTTTCTAATATTAGGAACCAAAGTATGAAAATTTATTCAAAAAGGATGCATGGGATACTTAGCTTATCTTATAAACCAAGTAAAATAAAGAAGCCGAAAGATATTCCTGTAGTATGTAAATATTTAGACGTTTTCCCTACTGAATTAAAGGAATTACCACCAAAGAGGAAGGTAGAATTCACTATTAACTTGTTACCAACTGTGGAACCAATGTCAAGAACTCTCTATAAAATGGCGCCTTCGGAATTAAAAGAACTTAAGAAGCAATTAGAGGAGTTGTTAGAACAAGGTTTTATTTGGCCCAGTACGTTTCCTTGGGAAGCACCTATGTTGCTTGTAAGAAAAAAAGATGGAGTATTGAGAATGTGTATAGATTATCATGGCTTAAATACAATAATAGTAAAGAACAAATACCCATTTCCTATAATCGATGAATTATTTGATCAGTTGCAGGGAACAGGATGCTTTTCTAATCTGGACTTGAGATAAATGTATTACCAAGTTTGGATTCGGGAAGAAAATATTCTGAAAACTGCATGTAATACGCGATATAGGCATTATGAGTTTGTTGTAATGCCATTTAGCTTTACTAATGCTCCTACCACATTTATGGATTTGATGCATTGAGTGTTCTAGTCATATTTGGATAGTTTTGTTGTGATTTTATAGATGATATTTTGGTGTATTCTACAAACCCTCAGGAAAATAAAGTACATCTTTGGAAAGTGTTAGAAAAGTTATGGGAAGTTAAGTTATATGTCAAATTCAGCAAGTGTGAATTTTGGTTAAATGATGTAGCATTCTTGGACATGTAATATCCAAAGAAGGAATCCCAGTAGATCCCACAAAGGTTGAAGCGGTGGTAAATTAGAAATGTCTTGAAAACCCTACCGAAGTGCGAAGTTTTTGTTTTTTTTTTTTTTTTTTTTTTTGGACTAGTTGGATACTATAGGAGATTTATTGAAGGATTTACTAAGATTGCCTCACCGCTAACCCAGCTTACTCAAAAGAAGGTTCCTTATGTTTGGACAGAGAAGTTTGGAAGAAAATTTCCAAGAGTTGAAGCAAAGGTTAAGCACCGCATCGGTTTTAGCATTACCTGTGATGAATAAACCCTATAAGGTATATACTGATGCATCTAAGGAAGGATTACGAGAAGTGTTGATGCAAGAAAGAATAGTGATAGCGTATTTGTCGAGGAAATAGAAACCTCATGAAAAGAATTATCTTACTCATGATTTGGAGTTGGCAGCAATTATGTTTGCTTGAAGAATTAGAGGCATTATTTATATGGTGTTGAGTTTGAAATTTTCATAGACCATAAAAGTTTGAAATATATTTTCACTCAGAAGGATTTGAACAAAAGACAGCGTCGATGGATTGAATTCCTAGAAAAATTTCGCTGTCTGATTAAATATCATCCTAGAAAGGAAATGTAGTAGTAGATTCCTTAAGTAGGGAGTGAGATTGTCTGCGCTTCACATGGTACAGACTCCAGAATTGGAAACTTAGGTGATTGAAGGAGGAATAAGGATGAATAACATCTTAATTCAACCCGACTTTTTGCAACAATTAAAGGAAGAGTAGGAGAAAGATGAAGAATTGTAAAAAGTCTCAAAGAACGTAGCAAATAAAGGAGGAAGTGATTTTCATGTTGATGATGTTGGAGTTATTCGATATTAAGACCGATATTGTATCCCAAGACGATCTGGCTTGAAGAAGAAAATTTTAGCTAAGACATACCTGAGTAAGTATACGATCCACCTAAGAGCAGTTAAGATGTATTGGGATCTAAAATAGCGTTACTGGTGGATTGGGATGAAGAAAGACATTGCTCAATTTGTAGCTCAGGGGATGATATCTAATCAGACAGTGAAATTTCGCAAATAAAGGAAATGTAGTAGTAGATACCTTAAGTAGGGAGTGAGATTGTCTATGCCTCACATGGTACAGACTCCAGAATTGGAAACTTAGGTGATTGAAGGAGGAATAAGGATGAATAACATCTTAATTCAACCCGACTTTTTGCAACAATTAAAGGAAGAGTAGAAGAAAGATGAAGAATTGTAAAAAGTCTCAAAGAAAGTAGCAAATAAAGGAGGAAGTGATTTTCATATTAATGATGTTGGAGTTCTTCGATATCAAGATCGATATTGTATCCCAAGACGATCTGGCTTGAAGAAGGAAATTTTAGCTAAGACACACCTGAGTAAGTATACGATCCACCTAAGAGTAGTTAAGATGTATTAGGATCTAAAATAGCATTACTGGTGAATTGGGATGAAGAAAGACATTGCTCAATTTGTAGCCCGGTGTCTTACATGTTAACGGATAAAAGCGGATCAACAACGGTCGGGAGGATTATTACAACTATTACCAGTACCCTCGTGGAAATGGGATGAGATCACTACAGATTTTGTAACAAAGTTACAAATGATAGGAGGATAAAGAGATATTGTATGGGTTATAGTAGGTCAGTTAACTAAATTCACTCATTTTATTCCTATAAATCAAAGAATTTCTCTAGAAAAGCTAAGTAAGATTTATATGGAGGAAGTGGTTAGACTAAATGGAGTGCCTTCCAGTATTGTGTTTGATCGTGATCTAAGGTTTACTTTAAAATTTTGGAGCAAATTGCAACAATTATGTGGAACATGATTGAAGTTTAGTACAATGCACACCCGCAAACAAATAGGCAATCAAAATGAGTAATTCATATCTTGAAAGATATGTTGCGGACATTTACATTAGACTTTGGAGGAAAATGGATTGATAATTTAGTGTATGCGGAGTTTGCATATAATACCAGTTACCAATCAACAATTGAAATAGCTCTATTTAAGGCATTGTATGGGGGGAAATGTCAATTGCCTCTATACTATGAAAGTTTAGGGTGAAAACAAAATAGTCTAGATGCTTTGGATCTTAAAGAAACAAGGACGGCAGTAGAGAGTTAATCAAGGCAAGACTAGAAGCTGCTCAGAATTATGCCGGCCACCATAAGAAAGATTGGGAGTTCATGGAAGGGGATCAGGTATTTTTAAAGTTAACACCAAAATGTTATCGGGGAAGCAAAACACAAAAGAAATTGGTACCTCGCTATATTAGACCATTTCCAATTGTCAGAAAAGAATTGGAAAAGTAGAGTATCGATTAAATTTACCTGTAGAGTTACATGGCATTCATGATCTATTTCATGTATCTCAGCTTCGAAAATACGTAGTTGACCCTGAATATGTGCTGAATGAAAAACCTATTGAGATGACGCTGGATTTAATCTATGAAGAGAAACCAATTAGAATCCAGGAAAATGCTGAGAAGGAATTGAGGCATAGAAGAATTCCATTAGCGAGAGTACTTTGGAATTATCACCCAGTGCAAGATGCTACATAGGAAACAAAAGCGGAGATATGTAAGAATAACCCAGAATTGTTTGAAGAACAATCTTAATTTCGAGGAAGAAATTCTCTAAAGTAGGGGAGATTGTGACATCCCAATATTTATATACTTCAAAGTGTGACTACTTTGTACAGAAGGAGAATTTGTAAGTAATGCTAGAACAAGAAATGATCATTCTAATGAGATGAAAGTTTTGGAGCCGTAAAATTTTCCAGGAATATTATTGGAATTTTGAATGCGAATTACAGAAAACTGAGCGAGAATTTGGAAATTCTAAAATACATTGTTACGTTCCATTCAACGCATGGAGCGAGAAGGTAAAATAAAAGTTTTTTCTAATTGGGATTGATAACGTGTTAATTAAGTATATTTATGTGGAAATTTAGTTATTTCTGAAGAAATAAAGAAAAAGGAATGAAAAGAAAACAAGTGCCGCAATTTAATTGGTTAAGGAAGCTAGGTGGCATTTATATTTAAAGGATAAGATAAATGTTGAGATGTTATTAGTTGTTTAAAAGCTTAGTCATCATTATATGCAATCTAAGTGAACACCTCATCACTATGTGAACCAATGAAAACTCACCAAGTTATCAAGTACTAAACAAACAAGTGCTAAAATGTGATTGGTAGAAGGAAATAAGTGTTGTTCTATGATTGGTTGCATGAAAAATCATGCAAGGATTTCTAAAGAATTCTTGAGATTTCCATGGACACCTAAGATAGCTACTTGGACCAATCACAAACTTCCAAGCATTTGAAACCATTTAATACTATGTTGACCACAAGACCAAATTTTTGCATAAATAACAAGTGATGGCCGGTGGAAATGACTTTCAGCCATCCAAAAAAACAGCAGCAGACAAGAAGAAAAAAGAAAAGAGAAAACACAAAGAAAATGTAAAAGAGAGAAAATCGAGCAAAACAAGGGGAAAAGAGAGAAAAGAAGGTTTGTGTTTTTCTTGCAAAACCAATCAACATATACAAGGTAAAAAGCTATGTTCCTTGAAGTAAAGTTGTTATTTAATTCATGGAGATTATTTTGGTGCAAATATTACAAGGAGTTATGCATGAATTATGGAATATATTTAGTAAATATTCAATGTTGTGGCTGTTTTGTGGAAAGCTATGTGGTGGTGGATATAGATGTATATTTTCTGTGATTATATGAAGTGTAGAAGTGATTTGAAGGTGTTAACCTGTGGTGGTCATAGCTGATAATGTAAAAGAAAGGAAGGAGGAAGAAATAAAGTAATAATATGTGATTTGTTGAGAATAAATAAAAGATTTCCATGTTTGCTCTAGCTGCTGGTTTTGTTGTAGTTGGTAGTGAAAATATAGCTTTGCTCTAGGCTGAAAATCATGTGTTTGAATGATATTTAAAAGAGAAATGGAATGAGTTAAGAGATAGTTATATGCTATGGAAAAAGAAGAATGTTTTGCTGGAAAATGGGTTTATTTCCAGAAAATTCTGGGATGTTTTATGTCCAATAAATCTGTAATGTTTCTAGAATTGAACAAAGGAATCTATCAAATTAAAGTTAGGGATTCTAGGAGCGTTTAGGTGTGAATTTGAAGTAAATCGGACATGCGGATTGAAAGTTATGGACAAAACAAGTTAATGTGTCAAAGTTAGAAATTGCAGAATTTCCATTAAGAGCAAATAAATTCATGGATTGATTTTAATTATGTTCATGGATCGAATGAGAGGTTATATGGACTTATTAAGACCTTATATTCATATGAGGAAGATGAAATAACAAAATGGATTATAAGGGTGCAAGAATTATATTTCATTTCAAGCATGAAATGAAATAAGAAATGAAGCGATTTCCTTAGATGAATATATGTTTAGCCACATGTACATCTTGGTCGAAAAGTATAGAATACTAAATACGATATGGATTGATTGTTGTTGTAGGTTGCTCATTGTGAGGAATTGATGGCCACTTAGCGAATATTTATCTTGCTAAGCGATAAGCGATTCAAGGTGAGTTCCCTAAATGCTCGAAAACCTAGCTTGTGCTAGTGATTTATGCAAATCATAGTTATGCACAATGAATACTTTTGATTTTACCACAAGCATAGGTTTTTTGGTATTTGATATGCTCCCATATTTTGGTAAAGAATTCCTAGGAAAGTGTGAGTCCCCATAAAATGTTTTCTTGTAAATGTTAGTGAACTTCTTTAAATGATTAACAAAACGCATTGTGGATCCTTTTGGTTTGTCTGAGGAAAAGTATGGCTTTTTTGTAATGGAAATGGCATTATTCCATGCTAGAATAAATGAGAAATATGGATTTCCATATTTATGAATATTTAACCTTAATGGTTAAATTTTCCAAAGAAAGGCCAATGAACCCTAATGCTTTTCTGAACCAGCTTTGGTTTTCCTGACCAAACTTGTGGTTTTTCGGAACAGGTGAAATTTTATTTCATGCTATGACCTAATCGTGAAAATACTAATTAATAGAGAGTATTATCCCTGAAGCATGAAAAGGTGAATGATAAAATTTTTTGGTTTTTCTGACCAAAGTTAGGTTTTTCTTAGTCATAAAGTGATTGAATTTCTAAAAATGAAATATTTTCACAAAGGATATTAAATTCCTTGTACAACAAATATTCTATGGTCATGAAAACATAGAAAATGACTAAATTTATGGAACATGTGCAATATATGAATATTTTACTTGCACAATTATATTTTATTCCCTGTTTTATGATAAAAAGTACGGAATTATGAATTCTTACTTTCTTGAAGCATGATTTATTCTAAAACACTCAGGCACGATAAAATTATGAAATCCTTGAATTTATTTCCATTTTGGGATTTGGAATTTTGAATTAATAAAAGAAATTCCTTTTAGACTTGAGTATACTGAATTTGCATAATTTATGTAAATACCCTTGAGGAATGATTTTATGACGCGGGAAGGACTTCTTATCCTTCTACTCTACAGTTTTGGAGAAAAATCCCTTGATGTGAAAATAACTTTTGAAAAATGATATTTTGGCCTCAAAAAATGTTTTATTCTTGCTCCTTCGGGAATGAATTACTTATTTGGCCTTTTGAGCCAATGGAATTGGATTGGTCTTGTGAACTAGTGAAAATGTTGAGTACTTAGTAAGGGTTTTGATTTTTGTACTAACTTGTGTTAGTAGTAGACGACCCCAAGTAACCTAGCTAGTTTTGGGAATTGTCTTAATCAATACAAGGCATTAGGACATTGAGATTAGCCGTCTTGGCTAGTCGTTTAGTGCCTGCCAATTGCCTACGCCTTGTGTGCATATTATTTTTAGGTTGTTCATGGATGTTGGGTAGGGACACCTCGCGTATTCAATCCCTTGCCGTCTCAATAGTGATTGACATAAGGATTGGGACCCCTGAGCTTATGGTGGCAAGTAAATAATTCCTAAATACTAGGCGATGTGCTTACATCACTCACCATTCTGGCATGAACCAATTGAGTACAGGGGTGTAGTCCTCAGTACAATATGACCATGAGGGCCCAAGGCGAAGCTTTGTATGCTTTGCACACAGGCCGACCATCTATTGAGAGTAGTGCCTGTAATTTCTGGAAATGGGGCAAGATTGTTATTTGAAACTCGATTTTCCAAATATGCCCAAGATATAGGGCACTGATTTTGAATATAACTTGATTTTTCAAACGTGCCTGAGATTTTTTAACAACTCTTGAGTAAAACTTTCTCTACTCAGTCCTACAATCATTTTCAGTGGAAAAACACGATTAATTCTTGTGATCTGTTTTATCAAGGAAAAATCTGAGAAATCTCTTTATATTATTTTTCTAAGAAATTATTAGCATGCACGGACTCATTTAATGATTTTTCACTCACACCAATTTCGCTTTATTTCTCCTAGGATCGGAAGCTGGAACTCAACCATAGTGAAGACAGTTTTATGCTGGAATCTGTAGACTCCTCAGTTTATATTTGTAAGTTAAATAGTTACAGTGAACAGACCTATGCACTCTATTTTGGGATGCATAATACAATATAAATTTTATACAGCTTTTTTGTTGTATTTATTTTCTCATTGCTCTGTTTGTTATAAAGACCCCTGGTCTGGAAAACTAGACAAGGCAACCCCCTAACCATGTTACATGCTTCCTCTATTGTTTTTGTTAGGGGTGTTACATTTCACATTAAAACTCCTGAAAAAATAACAAATTTCAATTCTTATCATTTATTCTCTCCCATCTTGGATAATTTAATAGAAAATTACGACAAACTATACAAAAGTTATTATCACTTTCTTCTGCAATAAAAATTTATGTCCCTACAAGGAGAAAGGACAATCTATGAGTGTTTGGTAGCTTGAAAATTATTGGAATACCTTTGAACACTTTTAAAAAAATGGCTTAACTAAATATCCCTAGTTAATTGCTCATAAACTAGAATTTCTAGGAGTAAAGATAGGTTATTGAATCATTGGTTGATTTAGAATATGCCAATCCTTTAGCCCTATCATTGTCTGCATCACACCCCACTCAAGGTCATTGCTAAAGATTTTCTGGAGAGTTACCTTCCTTGTGGTAGAGATAGCTCCATCTTCTGACAAACCAAGTGAGTTCACAATACAGCCACCTTGTAACTTTTTGTTGCTAGGGTATTCTGTCTTAGAATTTTTGTGCCTTTGATAGAACCATCCAGCTTCTACAAAACAAAGAAGAATTGAGATTCAGTATCATGCTATGTTGGACACATTTCCATTCCCTCAAATGAGACACACACAAATACACATTCTTAGTCTATATTTTCACCCAAAAAAAGGTACAGTTAAGAGTCTCTTTCAATATTTTTATAGATATAAATTTTAAAATTTTTGTAATCACATTTGTATTAGAACTTTTTTGTGGTTGCCAAGCTCATATATAAATATAACATTAAAAAAAAGATGTTTCATAATCTACAGTTTTAATAGGCTAGCAATCATGGCATCTATACTGCACTTCTTCAACTGGCTTTTAAGTTCCACGATTGCGTGAGAATAGTATGTAATACAGAGGAGTATGAAGGATTCTAATTTTGAACATATTGATTAAATATACCATAAAAACAGCAAATTACTAGTGATACAGTATACAAAGGATTTTAGAAAAAATACTAATGCTATACGCTAGAATGAAACCTGAACCCCCTAAAACTAATCAATCGGTATGCAAATTCAGATTCTAATACCTGATCCTTTAAGTTTAGGAAATGTCATGTCAATATAATGTTATCAGCATCAAATTTGAAGTATAAAAAAAATAATCTTCTAGGAATTCGGGCCCTTTTAAGATTGTTATGCTCTATTGACAATTATGAAATAACCAAAAGTATCTTAAATATACCAATTCAATAGAACTCTAAGCTCATATTCAAACTTTAAAGCATAGTGTACCAATGGGACTTTGAATCAAGCTTAAACTTCAAGAATTTTATATCAACTTATTCAAATTCAATGTTGCATTGAAAAAAAATGCTATTGAGCTCGAAAACAAATTTAATTAGTTTGCACATATTATGATGAACTTATTCAATTCATCAGAATGCCATGTGCACATAATAATAACGACACCCAAAGCATAGGGAAGTTGGTTTGTCACCTTGAATTGCATACTATTTTATTCATTTCCTAGTCCACCTAATTAGTTTAAAATTCCATTTTTAGACCTTAGATTTTACTTGCATAAATTTGCCCAGTGTTTTGGTAATCTTAGCTAACCCACCAAAAACGTACTTTTCTTGATCTCTTAAAGCCTTTGGTGGTATCCTCATCCCCATTGCTATGCTCACATAGTTGGGTAGTAGAACAAAGTGATGGAATTATATGAACATGAAATTGCCTTAATTTGAATAGACTGACAAAAAAAAGTGTTTTAATTGTCTTCTAGAGATGGAGCAACAAATGAAACTAAGAGAAATTCAAAGCACAAACCATGATAAACCTTCTATGATAAAAATCATTACCAATATTCCTTTTTTTAAGTTGCCATTAGAATTTAGTTATCAAAAATCACCTTAACTTTGCTTATCCATCCTATGCAAAAAAACTCTGCAAACAAGCTTTAAGCATTGGAATTAATATGTAGAGCACTGAACCAACTATTACATGTCATTTTGATCAACCAAAACTGAAAATTGTTTAACCATCCCAAATATCAGACAACTCCCAATAATAGGAAGAAATTAGCTTCAAATAGCACAATCTATGAAAAGGGCCATTCCTCCCCCCCCCCCCCCTTCCCCCATCTTCTCGCTCTTATTCCTACGCTATACTTCATAAATGATTGATTAAGTTGAACCTAGATTATTCAGCTCTAAAGGGTACTAAACTCATTTTTGGATCATTTATAACACAAGATCGTGTCTCATTAGTTATATATAGTTTAATTTTACTGCTTAGGACAAAGATTAGTACCCAATGTTTATATATGTAGAGCACTGAACTAGTTATTACATGGCATTCTAATCAACCAAAATTTTTCTTTCTAATAAGAACATCGAACCATGAAGAAAAGATATCAAAACTCTAAAGAAGAAAAAAAAAAGACTAGCCAACATAGAGAAATAGAAAATAAGAGAAATTGAGAAACAAAGAAACCAAAAGAACTAACCTTTTTAAATCAGATATGTGCCTGGTTCTCCAATAGAATTGCACCATCGAGTGATAGCTCCAATGGAACAGTGAGTAAGACGGAGGAGGATGACGATAAGAAACAGAGGAGGAGAAGGAGAAATTGACTAACAATGACAATGCAGTGCAACGAGAAGGACACTACAATGAGAGGGAGAAGAACGGTGGTGAAGCAAGAGAGGAAGGAAAATGACGGTTCAGTAAGAGAGAAAGGAAGACGAAAAAGAGAGAACAACGTGAGGGATCCAGCTATGAGATGAGAGTGAGATGTGGAAGGAGAATAGATTTGGGGGTGCAATCGACATTCGAGAATCAATGGCTTGTTCCACAACTTGGCTCAAGCCTATAAGTGTTATGCCCTAGAGGCAATCACTTGTATATTATATTTGGCATATTTATATAATAAAAGGCATTATTATCTTTCAATTTAATTAATCATGCATTTTACATATATGTGTATATAACTGTTAGATAAAGTCCTAAGTACATAATATAGTGTTAAGGAAATTATGATAGATATTATAATATGAAATTCCTACTACACTATATAGTACTTGTGTTTAAATTATCCCTAGTCATAGTAGATAAGACATCATTAATGTGCAAAGACTAGCACGCATTATACTTCTTGATTTGACCATATCGTGGTTCTCACATCCTTGAGTATTGTGATACTCAAAGTTGATACATAGATGCTTGTTAAATGAACAAATTCATTGGATGCCCTGATTATGAGATAATCACGTGGATAACTATTTAATGCCAGATAGAATCTCATTATAGTAAATGTGCAAGTATCCTTAAACTTGAGATCTCCAAGGTACTTTGTTTACTGAGCGTTGTACTTTAATTTCAATCTCTGGAATTCATATAAGACTGCCTATAGGATAGATATTGGGCATGACATAAAGTAAACGAAAGCAATTGAGAAGGTTAATAAAGGATTCATCATTCCCAATAGTAGAAGCGCATATCTCATGGCCACTTTTTTGGAATCATTACTCGAGAAGTCCTTGGCCATAGAATTATGTATTGGAAATAGTTCCAATTGATACACATGTTGAGTAATAGATTTTGGAACAAATATTAATAAATTCGGGCTAAAATGAATTATATTCTAGTAAGAGTTGGTACTAATTCCACACTCTAAAACCGAATAAGATATAATATGATAAAAGAAGTTTATTACACTGATGTTTTGCTATTAAAATATTCATGTCAAGCTACTTGACTTTCTACACTTTTTGGTGGTTATGATGCATTGCTAGATGTCGCCCTTGATCTGCTATATATAGATTTATTAATTATAGAATCAATAAATTAATCTTAATTATAATTAATAAGTTAATTCTAATTATTATGGATTATTAATTCTATAAAAATTAGAATTAATTCATATTTTGCTACCTATAGACCGGAAAACGTAATAGGTCATACACAATAGAGGAATGGGTACTGAAGTTATTATATGATAATATTATAAGGCTAATTTGTGAGAAAAATAATTATTATGGGCTAATTATAAAGAGTTATAATTAGTTGGGTGAAATTGCAATTATTAAACGCATTTAAGCAAATTATAAATATTCTTATAACTTGAAGGGCCTAATTGTTATTACTAAAATTCCAAAGCCCATAATGTTGAAAAACCAAAATAATTGTTTCCCAAAAATTTAGCAAACAAATTTTTGGTATATATATTTTACATTGTGACGGTGAAAAAGAATCACAGGGAATTGTTTCTTTGTTTTTGGTTATAAAGGTGGTCGCACAGTGCAGGGAACATATAGCACATATAAGCTTTCATATAAGTTTTTCGTTTTCATGAGAAAATAGAAAAAGTTTTTCTTGTTTTTCTTCTCCAAATTAAAAATCCTAGTTACCAATAAATTTTTCTAATAGAAAATTTTGATGATTATTGAATATATCCTCATGTGGATTAATATTAAAGAAATTTTTATCCTTAAAATTTAGTAGTTCGTGCTTGGACAAATATTACAGAAGAATTCCAAGCGCGAAAGAATAATTTTAAAAACTACGTTTTAGAGGTAATAAATTTTTCTTCCTTCTCTTAACCCGTTTAATTACAAACGAGTGGTTCCTTTGAATGGATTTCGTTTTATTTTTCGTTGCGTGGAAATTGATTTGCATGATCGAAATCCAACAATAGTATCAAAGTCATCTCGTATATGTTTTACGAATTTATTATTATTTTTAAATTATTTCATAAATATTCAGAAATTTGAAATTGTTTCAGAGAAAAAGATTTCGGGTCCATGAAAGCTGTTTCATGTAAATTTTGTTTTAGTGGGTTATGAACAAATTGTTTGTTACGTGAAGAAAAAAAAATACAGAAATTGTTTTTGGACAGAAAAGAAAAAAATGCGCCTTATACGGGAATTATTTCCAATTTGATTTGAATTCCAATTGCTGAATACGGAAACAATAGCATTATATGCACGTTTCAATTGGCATGTTGTAAGCTTAAAAAAAACAAAAGAAACAGTTTTTTTTTTTCCGAAAATCCGATTGCTGAAACGTTTAGTGCTGGAATTGAAGCAGGCTTGTCACCTAAACAATTTCCTTGCTCGGCGGAATTCTATTGCTGAAATGTTCAGCAATGAAAAAATAGGGAAAAAAAGGAAACATGAATATTAAAAGCAATTCGGTGCTTGAAGAAACAAGAATTGGTTTTGTTTTTTTCCATATTGGAATATATAGCATGTCAGTGGTGTCCTTTTAGCAATTGCAATTGTCGTCGAAGCCTGCGTGAGGCTTATTTGTTTAAACAAAATTATATATGTATATTATTTTTCTTTTCTTTCTTTCCTTTTAACCCACAAGCTTTTTCTTTCATCAAAAGAGACCCGATTTTTTCCTAAAATTTGATTTTGGGACTAACAATTTATTTTTCCAAAATAATAATTTTGAAAATTTATATTTCATATTTATTTATTTTGGTTATTTTATCTTAAGTATGATTTTAGCATGTTGGCTTGATTATGGACTTAGACAATTTAATTTTGATTAATTATTATTGTATCGTGTTTTTTTGTTGTTGTTTTGTTTTGAATAAATAGGGCCTGTGAGTTTTGCATTTCTCTATGATTCTCTTGATATTTTTCTTCTCATCTAATGCCCCTCAAATATAACTCGAAGTTTCTGCATTATGAATTTATATAAATAGATTACATAGGTTAGATAAGAATAGAAATTATTATGAGTCTATGGAGATGGCGACTACGAATAAGTAAGAAGATGGTAAGACTTTCTTCTCAAAGCATGCATGAATACATAGGTTTGACCAAAATTAATTTTTTATTTGGCTTAAAGAAATTAATCTAGAAAAATCCATAACCAAGTCATGTAATTGAATCTATTACAATATTGTCAATATGTTAATATTTGTGCATGCCAAATGTATGAGATCACTAATATAACAAATCCATGAATTAATATTAAACCTAATGCCTTCTATTAATATAGTAAGAACAAAAGCCTTTTTTCGAAATTAGGTTGTTAGGCTAACCCAAGCCTACTTGACATCGAATATGTTCGAGTTATAAAATTTAAATTCCTGATTAATGGGTTGGGTTTAACTAATTTCTTCATCCCAGTTGGGCTAACTCAAGCATAAAGAAAATTATAGGTAAGATTAGGTTAGCTTAAAGGCTTTAAGATTAAAAAATATTAATCACCTAATGATCTGATAATTACATTCGATGTAATTGGTATTAGATACCTGCCATTGAACTTAAGAATAGTTTATTGGGCTAACACAATGTCATTCTTAAGGAATTTAAATATTAGTCCACTAGGAAAGCTTCTAACGGGCTTTTCCAAATCAATAGTGGAGGTTATTAATTTGAGTAAAATAGTGGAATAATTATGCACTTGATTAAAGACCTAATTATTTGCATATCTTATGCACGTACATTTTGCTAATTTCTCTATTTTTACATCTAGGTCATTTGCATGATGTCGACCAACTTTAATTTATGTAGTATCTTGGAAATTAATAAACTTATCGAGTCAAATTTTCTAGGCTGGTATAGAAACTTGAGAATTATTTTCAAGTCGAAAAAGTTGCTCTACGTACTAAATGCTCCTATTCTGCCACTACCAGCCAAAGATACTCTTGCTAATGAGCATGCTGTCCAAAAGAAGTACTAAGAAGATAGTGACACAATATCTTGTATCATGCTAACGTCAATGAACTCTGAGCTGCAAAAATAATATGAGTATATGGATCATGTTAGAACAAAGAGATAATCAGCAAGCTATTATCTTCCTTCTTAGGAAGCTGTTCAATCAGCAAGCTAGATCAGAAAGATACAAGATCTCTAAACAGTTACTTTGATCTAAGATGTCTGAGGATGCTTCTGTGGCACTCATCGGAAGAAAATGCTGGGCTTGATTGATAAGGAAGGCAATGCAGTTATGCTAGTAAATTCTTCTTCTTTCAAGAAGAAAGTTTCCAAGAAGAAGAAGAAGGTTCCTACTAAGTCCAAAGGTGGCGTGAAGAAAAAAGAAGCAGTTGCCAAAGGCCCATGTTATCATTATGGCAAGATGGGCTATTGGAGGCGCAACTATAAGGCCTACCTGGAGACCGTCAAAGAGAGGAATGAGAAGGAGAAGCTTCCGGGCAGTTCTATTTTCACTCATGATATGTTTATGATTGAGATTAATACTGCATTTAAAAATAAGATATAGGTATTGGATACCAGATATGGATCTCATTTGTACAATAATTTGTAGGGACTAAAGGATAGTAGAAGGCTTGAAAAGGACGATATGTGCCTATGTGCTACTAATAGAGCAAAGGTTGTTGTACTTACTGTGGGGACTTATCATCTACACCTGCCTTCTCAATTTATTTTAGAACTTACAAACTGTTATTATGTACCTGTTTTACTTAAGAACATTATCTCAATTCCTTGTTTGAATATAAATAGTTTTCATTTAATTTTCAAAAATAAAGGTTGTTCTTTTTCACTAAATAATGTCCAATATGGTACTACAACTTTGATAAATGGTTTGTATGTTCTAGACATGAATGATTCTATTTTCAATATTAACAACAATAAATAAAGAAAAGATAATTCAATCTCATCTTACTTATGACATTATCGTTTAGGCCATATAAATGAGAATCACATTTCTAAATTATATAAGCTTAGTAACTTGGGGCCATGTGATTGTGAATCATATGGCACATGCGAGTCTTGATTATTTGGAAAAATGGCTAAAATACCATTTTCTGGAAAAGGTAAAAAGACCAAAGAGTTATTAAAACTCATACATACTAATGTATGTGCCCCGATGTCAATACAAGCAAGAGGAGGTTATCAATATTTCATTACCTTTATTGATGATTGTTCACGATATGGGTATTTGTATTTATTAGGAATAAAGTAGAGAAACAACTTGGCAAAAGTATTAAAACTCTAAGATCTTATTGAAAATGTGAGTTTTAAAAGTATCTAAGATATAATGGGATATTATCTCAATTGACTCCACCATATACATCTCAACATAATGGTGTATCTGAGAGAAGGAATCAAACCCTTCTAGACATGGTACAAATCATGATGGCTTTTGCAGACTTGTCAAAATCATTTTAGGTACATGCACTAGAAACTATTATTTATATATTAAACAGAGTTCCATCAAGAACCGTTGATACTACCCCATTTAAGTTATTTTTTAGTAAAAGACCAAAGTTATCTCACATAAGAATATAGGGTTGCCCTGCTTTTGTTAAAAGGCCACAATCATACAAACTTAAAAGTAAGTCTGACAAGTGTTTGTTTGTTGGATATTCGAAAGAATTATTTGGATATTATTTTTTTTTCTCCCTTCCAAAAACAAAGTGTTTGTTTCAAAGCATACTATCTTCATAGAGAAAAAGCACATTCTTAAAGGAGACAGTTGGAGTAAAATTGAATTTAATGAAGTTCAAGAAGAATAAACAAATATGGATCAACCGTCTGATCCCACATATATTAAAAGAATATATGAACCTTCATCTACACAAAAACTTCATAGGTCGAGTAAGATACATGTGGCACCTGAGAGATATGGATTTCTCATAAGTGACCATAATAACATATTGCTAATAGATGAAGATGAGCCTACTACTTACAAGGATATTCTGAATAGTTCAAAATCTGACAAATGACTTGAGGCTATGAAGTCAGAAATGGATTTTATATATGAAAATCAAGTATGGACATTGGTTGATCCACCCAAAGGAAGAAAACCTATTGGATACAAATGGGTTTTTAGAAAGAAAACTAACATGGATGGTAACGTTACCTATAGAGCACAACTAGTATTAACTATAATGAAACTTTCTCACCAATTGCCATGTTGAAATTCATAAGGATACTCCTAATACTTGTCGCCTATTATGATTATGAGGTCTAGCAAATGGATGTGAAACAGTTTTCTTAAATGGAAACCTAACTGAGGAAGTGTATATGACATAACTTGAGGGTTTCACATCCAAAAATGGCACAAAAGTGTGCAAGTTGCAAAGGTCTATTTATGGACTTAAGTAAGCTTCTAGGAGTTAGAACATCCGTTTTGATGAAATAATTAAAGAATTTGGTTTCATTCAAAACATGGATGAACCTTGTGTATACAAGAAGGTAGTAGGAGTGTAGTTGATTTCCTATTACTTTATGTAGATGACATATTACTAATAGAAAATGATGTCTCAGTTCTTCAGTCTATGAAGAATTGGTTATCCAAGAAGTTCTCCATGAAAGACCTTGAAAAGGTAACCTATATTTTGAGAATACATATCTAGAAAGATAGATCAAACTCGGTCTTTCACAGTCAACATACATAGATAAAGCGCTGAAGAGGTTTAGCATATATTAATTCAAAAAAAGATTCTTACCCATATCTCATGGGGTAAACATTTCAAAGTCAATGTCTCTCAAGACACAAGTTGAAAGGGATCACACGAGTAGAATTACATATGCTTCGATAATTGAATCTATCATGCATGCTATAATATGTATTAGGCCCAATGTATCCTATGCTTTTAGTTTTACGAGCAGATATCAATCTAACGGCGGCTATAAAGAATATCCTTAAGTATTTGCGAATGACTAATGATGTATTTTTTTGTATATGAAGAAGGTAATTTGAAAATAAAAGGGTATACTAATGCCAGTTTTCAGTCCGTTAAGGATGGCCTCAAATCACAATCAGGCTACGTATATTCAAGTAGGTGAAGGGGCAGTAAGTTGGAAAAGTTCCTTACAAGATACTATTGCTGACTCGACGACTGAAGTTGAGTACATGGTCACTTATGAAGCAACTAAGGAGGTAGTTTGGATCAAGAAGTTTGTAACGAAACTAGAAGTGGTCCCTAACATTGTTGATCTAATATTTTTATATTGTGATAACAATGGAGCTAGTGCACAAGCAAAGGAACGACGGTCTCACCAGCAATCCAAACACGTATTAAGATACTATCACCTGATCCGAGAGATTATAGATAGAAAAGATGTAAAGATAGAGAGAGATCATAATGTGAGATTCCTACTTTACTATGTAGTATTTATACTTAAATTATCTCTAGTCATAATATTAGTAAAATAGGACGTCATTAATGCGTAAAGACTGGCACATATTACACTTCGTTATTTGATCAAGCGGTTGAGTATTGTGATACTCAAAATTAATACGTGGATGCTTGTTAAGTGAACAAGTTCATTGGATGACCTAACTATAAGATAATTACATAGATAACTTGTAACACCCCACTACCTAGGCCTAACAGGGTCGGAGATGTCGCCCTGTCCAAAGGACAAAGAGGTCTTTATAACTAGGTCACACAAACGAAAATAAAACAATACTTTAAAAATTAAACTTATTACAACCCAAAAATTCAAGAACAAATCCAAAATAAATTGTTTAATATCATCTCTCAAAGCAACATATAAAATAAACAACATAGAGTCTTCCAAGTAGGCAACAAATCTAGCTACTCGTCTCCATAGTAGGACCGACCTGAAAACATGGCATAAAAGGTGATGAGATAAAAATCTCAGTAAGCCCGTGTGTACTTTGAGTGTTTCAGGTAAAACAGTTCATGTATGCAAGTTGTAAAAGTTGTATAAAAGAAAATGCTAGCAAGCAATAAATAAATATTAAAATAAAGAGTGGCGTTTTGCTTTTCAAACCATACATGTGCACAATAAATACAACTACTCAAATGGGTAGCCATGGGTTACCACACGTTGGGTCCCATGACCATATAACGGTCAGAATGCCACACTTTATGCAGACTGACAAAAAGGTAGGTGATCGGCCTACTAGGTAAGATACTCCTCCTTCTCTACACCCAAACATATTGGTTGTCCACTCCGAAAACGCACAGTCCACTTGACTGAAACTTGTTAGCTCGGATCGGCATGACTAAGTAGTACTGTCGCTTCTCTAAGTAGAGTTCATCTTCTGGAGGTGGCCTTTTGCCAGAAGACTCGCTCTTGCTCTTCAAAACTAGTACTACTAGCCTACCTTTATTGAGTTCTCAACATTGATTGTCCCACTTGGGAGAAAACGGATAAAATATTACTTTACTTGGAAATAGCAATTAAAAATTTCTAAAATTCGTGTCAAAGTGGGTTTTTAGAAAGAGTTTAGTGTTTGTGTAAAACTACTTGATTAGTTTTCAAATGATTTGTTTGACTGAACAAGAAAGGAAACAGTCCTTAATTGCTTTTACAAAATGAGTATCCATACACTTCGCCTTTGGCTTGCCATAGTAACCTTTTGTTATCAAATAAGTTTATGCAGGAGCTTACCTGATCCTGCTTGCAAATTCACAAATCTTACAAAGCTGACCTAACCCCGCTGGGGTAAACACAAGTCATATGGTTATATTCAAGCTATATTTGCTTCCATAAATAATCCTAGTTCAACTTATTACAATCATAATCCTAATGTCCTAAGCTATAAGGCTAGATGATAAAGGGTTTTATAAAATAAGTCTAGCTTGATAAGTGAAAATAACTGGGAGTTGTAAAATAATTACTAATAAGTTATAGGTTCAAATACAAATCTTGAGTGTTGTTATTAATAAATAAATTAGGGTTTAATTGATGAAGAATTCTAAGTTCTAGATGATATTGTTAAAATAAATAATAAATTATTACTAATCTCTTAATTAATAATTAGTAGATAGAAAATAATAAATAAAATTAATAATAAATAAATTTATTAAATTTTCATCAATAGATAATAAATAAATTTCAATATTATTTATGAATATATGGCCTACAAGATTAATATTTTACCAATCATTATTATTTATATAAAAGGCTTTATTTATTATTATTATTATTATTATTATTAGTATTATATATAAATATTTATATATATTATCATTAATAAAAGATATCATTTATTTGGCTAAAATATTACTATTCCATTTAATATTCCAAATCCAACTTCCTAAGATTTTCAAAATCTTTGGAGGAAATCATAATATTAATTTTAATTAACGTAATAAAATTGATCAATTGAAATAGCTTAGGATCAACAAGGTCATGATCATAATTTTCCTAATGCTAACAAAAATCATGAAGATAAACTCCAACATCAATCAACAAACTATTCTATTCATGAATAAAGGTTTAAATCCATACCTACTATCACATGATCAAATCTGTACTAAGTATAATCATATTCATAGCATACTTAAACATCCATACTCATGCAAGACATGAAGAACATGCATCGATCCACAAGAAATATCATAAAACTTAACCATGGCAAAACATCCTCATGCTCCAATCTCAACTCCTTCATACATAAGCACATACTCAATCCCCAATCATATTCTATCTTTTTCTAACAACATCTAAGAGACATGATTTTAGAATTAAAGAGAAGGTTAAAGAGAAATACTTGATTGATGACTATCTCGATGAAGATTCAAGGAGATCCACACGCTTAAGAGGTTTGAATCGTCCAAGAAAAAAGAAGAAAAACAGCCATGGTTGAAGCAACCATTTTGGCCGAGAGAGAGAGAGAGAGAGAGAGAGAGAGAGAGTATTAGTATATCATGTTGAAGATTGAAGGGAAAAAAAATGAATAAAATCGTTCTTGGTTACCTTGATAGTGTTATTGAGACTTCAAGAAAAATTCTGATTTTTTATCCGATAGCAGATTTTTGTTTTTAATATTTGATGATATAAAATCCAGAAATGGACTCTAGGGAGTGAGTAGGCGTGATCTGGAGTTTTTGGAAGGGTTTGGAGGTGTTTAGAGTGGTCTTAGGCTTGAAGAAATGTAGTGTGTGTTCTTAGTGTTCTTGGAGAATTGGAGAGAAAGCTGGACGAAATGCTGAAGGGATTTGGCTTTGGCCGAATGATTGAGGGATTCTTGTGATTTATTTTCAGATTAGGGAGAAGAGGAAAATCTAGTTGTTTGAATTTCAAATGGAATAATTTATGGAGTATTTTAAGGTAAAAGATATGGTAATGTGGTTTGATTGATGGAGGTTCTTGGAAGCTACAATGGCCGACTGGTTTTGCTGAAATGAATGATGGTTGAAGGAGCTATAGGTTGGCCGAAATTCTGAGTGCAATGGTGGGAGAATTTCTGATTGTTTGAAGCTTAATCTAAGGGAGTTTTCATGGAGAAATTGCTGGAATTTTGAACTTCAATTGAAAGCTTGATTGGAGTAATTGAATGAGGAATTTAAGGAGTGGCTATGGAGTCCAATCGTGCAGGTCACTGGAGGGGGTAATGAAGTTCAGTTCATGGCTGACTAAGGTTAATTTCACAGAAGTTTGAAGCGCTTTTTGGACAAGGCTTGAAGAGAGAGCAAGGCTGGAATTTTTCTGGTTGGATATTAGAATGGTTTGCTGGAAATTGTTGTGCAATTTTTTCTGCAATGTTCCAACCAATTTGCAGAGAGTTTGGAGAGGTATTGGAGGGTCTTTTAAAGCTGGTTTCCAGCCTTCTTTATGGAAGAAATGCAGAGGTAATCCACTGGTTTGAAGGGTAGAAGAAACAGCTTATTTTTGGACTGCTAAACATTGAAGCTGTCCAGAATTTTTTTCTGGTTTGCACAACTTTGTGCAATCCAGTTTTTGGCAAAGGAATTTCAGTCTTCAAACTGAACAAGTTGGTCATTTTTCTGGTAGCATTTGAGTAAAGAAAATGGTTGAAGTTTTCGAAGGATAAACTGTCAAAGAACCTGGAAAATTTTCAAATTGCTTCCATGAATAAGATGAATACTAAAGAGTGGAGTTTGAAGGTTTAACCATGGAGATTAATTTTTTTGGGAACCTTCTTTAACTCCCTCCCTATTTTCAGTTAAAACTCTATTCTCTAATAACCATTTTCGAAATTCCAAAGTCAATAAACCTTACTGAATTTTCTGGAATTAAAATATAGATTTGGATAAATTGAACAAACTTAATTGGTAAAGGATTTAAGGTAAGCTAAGGAATAAAAGGATATGAATCCCTTAAGAATTCTTGTAGGGCATAAGAATAAGATTAGGGCATTCTCTTCATGTCTCCCCTAGGACAACACTCCTATTTCTACTTATGGAATGCAAGGGACGAAAAATTCAATCTAAAAAGAAATAATCATGGCAAAAACTTAAATGATGGGATTTGAACTCAAGACCTTAGAGATTATTTCCAAAACTCTAACCACTAAACCACAACAACTCTTATTCTTATTTTCTCTCCCAAATATTCTTCCCATTAAATTCTCAAGTTATCTCTCTATTTTGACCTAAAAAAATTACCATTTTACCCTTCCTACTCAATAAGTACAATTAAGCCTTCTAGACTATAAATTATAATTCTAAAGCACATAAAATCATTTCAAAATATATTTATGCATGCAAGAAAATATGATATGCATCCCGACCCCCTTACTCTAGAGTTGGCTTTAGGTGGGGTTTCACATAACTATTCAGTGCGAGTGATAGAATCTCATTATAGCAAATGTGTGAGTATCCTTAAATTTGAAATCTCTAAGATACTTTGTTTACTAAGTGTTGTACTTTGATTCCAATCTCTGGAGTCCTTACAAGACCACGTATAGGATGGATATTGGGTACAACATAAAGTAAATGAAAATAGTTGAGAATGTCAATAAAGAATTTATTACTCCTAATAATAGAGACGTACATCTCATGGCCACTTGTATGGAATCGTTACTCGAGAAGTCCTTAGCCAAGGCAATTATGTGTTGGAAATAATTTCAATTTATGCCTATGTTGAGTAATGGATTTTAAAACAAGTATTAATAAACTCAGACTAGAATTAATTATATTCTAGTAGGAGTTGGCATAAATTTTATACTCTAAAATCGAATGAGATATAATATGATGAAATAAGTTTATTGCACTGATGTTTTGCTATTAAAAGGTTCATGTCAAACCACTTGACTTTCTAAACTTTTGAATGATCATGATGCATTGCTAGATGCCGCTCTTTATATACTAAATATGAATTTATTAATTACAAAATTAATAAATTGATCTTAATTAGAATTAATAAGTTAATTCTAATTATTAATGATTATTAATTCTATAACGATTAGAATTAATTCATATTTTGTTACCTATAGACCGAATAACTTAATAGGTCATACACAATAGAGGAATGGGTATTCAAGTTATTATATGATAATATTATGGGGTTAATTTGTAAGAAAAATAATTATTATGGACTAATTATAAAGTGTTATAATTAGTTAGGTGAAATTACAATTATTAAACTCATTTAGGTAAGCTATAAATATTATTATAACTTAAAGGGCCTAATTATTATTACTGAAATCCCAAAGCCCATAATGTTGAAAAACCAAAATAATTGTTTCCTAAAGATTTAGGAAACAAATTTTTGGTATATATGTTTTACATTGTGGCAGTGAAAATGAATCACAGGGAATTGTTTCTTTGTTTTCGGTTATACAAGTGGTCGCACAATGTAGGGAACATATAGCACATATAAGCTTTTCGTTTTTCATGAGAAAATAGAAAAATGTTTTTCTTGGTTTTCTTCTCCAAATTAAAAACCCTAGCTGCCAATAAATTTTTCTCGTAAAAAATTTTTGTGGTTCTTGAATACATCCTTGTGTTGATCAATATTAAAGAAATTTCTATCTTTGGAATTTAGTGGTTTGTGCTTGGACAAATATTATAGAAGGTTCCGAGCGCGAAGGAATAATTTTAAAAGATACGTTTTCGAGGTAATGAATTTTTCTTCCCTCTTCTAACCCACTTAATTAAATACGGGTGATTTTTTTGAGTGGATTTCGTTTTATTTTTCCACTGTGTGTAAACTGGATTGTATGATCAAAATCCAACAAAGTTAACTTAACGTCTTGACCAATTTTGGGCCACAACGACGTTTTGGCTTTTTTGGGGGGGGGGGACAAGGGACGTGGCTTCTCTCTCGCCACAGGATCTGCTAATAGCATATCATGGCCATGAAATCGACGTGCAATGTTGGTACGGAATGGTGTGGCCCCAAATCCGTGCTATATAAGTTGTATTAGGAGATTTGGAGTATCTAACTCTATTGTTTTGTATTTTTTGAGTAGTTGACTAGACGCAGTTGAGGTACTTCGGTGGATATTCTTGTGATGATGGATTGTTGCAGATAAAGACAGATCTAGGGGGGGCTAGGGATGGCGTCCTTATTCCTAAAGTTTTTTTAAAATTTTAAATCTTACCTTTTATTCATAAAAATTAAAATTTTGTAAAAAAAAACTTCAAAATTTTACCTTTCATCCCTTAAAATTTTTTAAATGCTATAATGTTGTTCTCTAATATATTTTTCATGTAGTTTATCATTCTAACATCAAGTTTCTGGTTCCATCCCTAATTGCGAAGTACTTGATTGAGGTGATAGTTGAGATACAGTTGACACCCTCTTATTATTATGTCATGTGTTATTTTTATATTTTCTTACCAATTTTATTGAGTAGAATTTAATAATATTAAATTTGAGTATATAAATTATACACGTTCAATAATGTGAAATTATGACTAATGGATATTTTTGTGTTGAGGTCGCATACTACTATATTATTTCCTTGTGTATAATTAGGACTTCATAGAAACCATTTGGACATTAGAGATTTATTAGGCTTATAAATCTCATCTCCCTTAATCTCTCAATATCAGAAGTTAGTCAATAGAGTGGAGAGATGAGTTTTGGGAATTTAATGGATCCTCAACATCAAGTGACATTATCTTGAAAGGCGTAGATTTTGATTAGATTTCATATAGTTTTTACTTTGATAATTTTATGAATAAGTATTTCTAACTAGAAGACTTAGTGTTAAAATTTCAAGATATTATATATGATATTTTATAATGGATTCAATTTAGACTTGAAATATCAATACTTTGGCTTAATGATTTTATTTTTATATTATGAAAATAATTTGTGGCTAAGTAATTGCACAGCACCTTTAGATTAAAGAAATTATTACTCACTTATAGGTAGGACCTATTTGGGAGTGAATCATTATAGGGTCCTAATGTATGAATTGAGTTTCTGCAAATAATTCTAATGACCCTTAAATTCTTTAAAATTCAATTTTTATCCTTGAATTAAAAATAACCCATGCTTACTTTCAAATTATTATAATGTTCAAATTTTACCTTTTCATCTCTAACTAATGGTCAACTCGTTATTTTCATTATTTATTTGACCAACACATTGCTAATGAACTAAATTAATGTAAAACGGTTTAAATGCTCTTAAATATGTTATGCGGGTGTGATATGATTAACGGAAATGAAAATTATTTCTTGATCAATTGATGAAAAGGTTAAAATCTTAATGATATAATAATTTGAGGGTAAGAGAATATTACTTTTTTAATTTGAGGGTAAAAATTAGATTTTGAAAAAAAAATAATAATGATCTTGAGATTATTTACCCTACTAAGACCAACTAATTGTTGGAGTTAGAAGAAATAGCAGGGATGCTACTAATGTGTGTTTTGGCTTGTACATTTATTGTGATGTACAACGTTATGCAAAATATGACTTGTTTTATTATTGTCAATAAGAAAAAGGGGATTCCACAATTTTAGTATGAAATAGTTGGTTATTTTTATGGGTAGAATTCAATTAATCATTAAAGGCTTGCTTGAAATTTAATTAAGAATTTAAAACTAATTAATTAAGTACTTATATTAATTAGATTGTGTTTAATAACATATAATATTAAGTGGGCTTATCTAATTATTTCAATATACCATGTTGATACCTGTGCATTGCATGAATGGTTTTTTTCATACTTTTTATATCTTTAGAATCAAAAAACATTCGCTTAAGTTCATTTTTCATCAACAAAAACATTTAAATCATCAACTACAGAGTGAAGTGGAGTCAGAAAATCAAGAAGGAACGCTGCCTCATGTGAGGCTGCCTCCGCTAGAGGTTGAGACACGTTAAGCATTCTTAACAAACTATAGGTAGATGGAGAATTGTGAATCACTAATGGCAAGATTAGACAGCGGCTGATCATGATGTCTAGCCTCTAAAACTAGAGGATCCAAAACCCGTTCCTCGCATGATTTGCTTCCAGAAACATTGACTTGAACCTCTTCTTATTGTGATTGTTCCAAAGGACTTCGCAAACTACACTTGATCCGCCGAACTGCATCAGAAACAGGAATGATAGTTTGATGACCATTGATATCCTGTATATTAGAACCTTCCATCAGAAATAGGAAAGTCCTTCAGTCGTCAAAATCACATGAACAAATCAACAAATCTAAAGCCATAATGTGAATTGAGGCAAAAAGTGCATAAATAGCAAATAAATCATCCATAAAACAAATCATGGTTGGTTCTTCAAATCCACACATAACAATTGAGACTGCTAAATCAAATTCTTCATCCAGTATTAAAGCTTATGCAAGTAGTATATTTGTCGTACCTGCAAATTCATCCAACATGAGGAAAGGATCAATAGACTTCAGTTCCTGCAAATTCATCAAATCATCCAAAACCAAAATTTAAAAAAAAAAAAAAACCAATAACCATTTGTAGAATTTTAGGGTAATACTGAATCAACAAATCTTTGGCTTAAACTCGTCAAAAGATCTTAGAGTAGAAATCTAAGAAGTTTAAGAAATCTAAGAGGTTTAAGAGTTATATGGCAGAAAGAAGCCTAACCATATCCTATCACCATAGAAGAATCCAGCTATTATACCAACTTCCTTCTAGTTTCCTAACCTAAATCCTACAAGTTCTTTTCTACCTGAAAAAGGGAACAGAACTTGGGAGGAAGGACAAAGTCAACCTATGCATACTTAGTTATAGAATACTACTGCATAATAAGAGTACCCAACTAAATACATAGTCGCTATTTCTCATTTCTAGTAGCAGCATATATAGTCCTACTCTGTTTTAAGCCAACACAGACATATAGAATATGTCTTTTCCTTTAGATCTTCATATTCTTGAGGAATAATCTAATTATTACTAAAATAGCACCAGTCGAGAAATAGTAATACCTGCATTTGTGTTCAAAATTTTACTATAAATGCATTAATTTTTTATGCCCTTTTGTAAAAGCACTGTTAAGTCTTAAAAAAACAAAGGAAACATTGTTAAGCATAAAAGATTGAAAGCCAGTCCAAACAAGTCTGCATACAAAAAGATTTTTTCTCAAGAAAAAAAAAACTTTTCTTGCTACCCAATGAACTATAGACCATAATGAACAAAAAGTGAAAGAACAAAGAAATTAACCCATCAAAAATAGCTCCAGGCAAATGTAGCAATAATTCCATAGACATTTTAGCCTATTCCCCAGTTTCCTGTAGATACAAGTGAAAAGAAATGAATCAAATATGCTTGATGTGTCATGGCATTCGAGCTCCAAGAATAGAAAAACCACTTTTAGCATATATAAAAAGTGCAATACATAACTCGATAAGCAAACAAAGACTGGAATGCAAGTACTACAACTACCCAAATTGAGGAGACAACTCTACCTACAGAATAACTCTTGCCAGTTGTGCTTTCTTTTCTGGTTACAGCTTCCCACATTGATCTTAAAAGGACTTATGAAGAACTAGATATTCATTCGATAACTTCAATTTAAGGCAACGACTAGTAGAATTCCTCAGGTAATCCTCTTTCCACCACCTTTTTCCTTGATCACGACATTGAAACCACACCAGATAAATCTGAACTTTGACAAACCTCAATCCCTTCCACAATATACTGGTTTTCTTACACCCATCCTAAATCCTATATTCTTACAATTTTTAGCTGATTTATAGCACATTCTCTAGTTGATTAGTTTTAGACTAAATGCACTTCATTCAAGTAGTTAAGGAGCATAGAAAAGCAGCATTAAGAGTAACCAAATTCCAAACTTTGAAAACATTTCATCTGTAAAAGAAATTCAATACTATTTAGCACGAGCAAAAACCTTCAATGCCATTGGTTAAGGCTCGTGGCAAGGTCCTTCAAGTGCAAGCCTTTGGAGTCCATACAACTGCATCTACACAACACTTCTTAAGTTTGCCAATTGATCATCCTTTCATTTTCCTCCATATTCACCATAACTAACAACCTCAGTAAACACCTTCTCCAACTCACTACTCTCCATTCCTTCCCAATCATTATTATCATCATCTATATTCTTGTCTCTCACTAAGCCCTCCTCTACTTCATTTCCTTCACCTAGTCCTTCTTTAGTGTCAACCATATTACTTGCGCTAAAACCTAGTACTGCACCCTCTCTATTTTGACAAATCACAGTATCATCATGGGGCATTTCTACCTTATTCTGACCATCTAAAGCTTCTCCTTTTAACTTCTCATTAGAAACCATGTCCTCTAAACCACCACCGACAAAACACTTATCCAAATTAACCTCTAGCCTTTTAGTGTTTTCCTTAATGGCCTCTCTTTCTAATGCCTTGTCCAATAATATAGAAGAATTGATTTCATTATGTCCAGCTTCATTACCCCCTTTTAGATCAATCCTAGTGTCACCCTTCACTGATTCCAATACAGACATCATCTCGTCTCTAACTTCCAAAGCCTCCAAATCACAGACCACCTGACTTTCTCTTCTACACCATGAAATTCATCAGCACTGATAGCTTCAAACTTTTGATCAACAACCTCTCTGTTCAACACCTTATGATAGGAGTTAAAATCACCATTCTTTTTCTAGTTATTTGATGGTGTTTTAGGATACATTTGTTGTAATAACTAAGTATATTCATTCATATTTGACATTTTACTTGTAAAAGGTATTTTTGACAAATATGTATAGGTTTAAGTTAAAATCAAGCAGAAAGTGTACAGAATTAGAATGTACATGGCACTAGGCCCAGCTAGTGGACCAGGCACCTGTCTATTCTACTCCAGCAGCAGGAATTGAGCAAGTTTCAGGAGTTTTTCCAAAACAGACTTGGTGCCAGGTCTGGCAAGTGCACTTGGCGCCGGGTCCATTCTGCCTGCTATAGAGAGACGGCAAAAAACAGAGCAAAAATAGAGGAAGAATAGAGTGCACCTGGCGCTAGGTGGGTCGAAAGTACCTAACACCAGGTATGCTTTGAAGGCAAAAATTCTGTATGCGGAATTAGACTTCAACACAATGATGTTTGGTATTTTTCTATTCTTACTTGGCCAAGACTTCCTCAGCCACGAAATTGGCATTCAAGAGGCCTATAAAAGTACAAAAGAACATAAGGGTTAGATATACAACTTATAGATGTGAATTAAAAGGCAGAAATTCTAATTCTCTCATTGAAGGAGGTGTTCACCCAAGTCAATGAGAATTGTTCAAAGGGAGTCTTCAAGGAAGAAGAAAGAGGCTTGTCTATGAGTGTTTTCTTTTCTCTTTATCTTCTTTTTCTTTAGCAATAATGTATTCAATGTTTTTATTGTAATTTAACATTATTTTAGGATTCATGATTTTGTATTAATTTAGTTATTTGATTAATTCTTTGTCATCTTTGGTGTTTGATTACTTGATTATTGATGTGAGTTCTTCTAATTGATTTCAACACAACGATGTTAGGAGTTGCATTGCATTGATTTCGTATTTGTTAAATCTTGATGGATTTGAATGATGAAGCTAGGATTTTAGAACTAAGTGATCAAATGTTATGTTAATTTCACCTTGACATATAGTTATTAGCTAATTTCATATTTTTAAGGAATTGAGATTCATGCATATTTTAGTTAGGATGGTTTGATTGACAAATCTACTAACTGAATCAAGATATGAATGATGAGTTTAATGCATGTTTTGGTTATGTTAGCTTTATTGACAAATCTGTTAATATGAATCAAAATATAGGATTCCATAAATTGACGAACGAAGTGGAATTTACCTAAGTAAATTCATGACTTGACAAACGATTGAATTTTAGTGTGTATTCCTTCATGATGCCAAGATCATAATTAATTAAGAGAGTTGCTAATTGGTTCATTGTCATGTTTTCTAGGATACTTGTCTAATTTGCATAAACCTATATTATTGGGTTGTATATGTTTCTTTTGTTTTTCTTTTTATTATTTTCTTACTTTATTTGGGTTGGTTAAATAATGAAAAAAAGTTATTAGTATGTACTTGTTCCGTTGAGGATCGACACTCATTAATTTCCTATACTATATTTGCGATGAATATACTTACTCATATATATATTTTGGGGTTAATATTTTAATTAAAACTTGATTAAGGGTTGGATTTAAAATTGATAATTTTATATACCCAAAATTTACGCACCACCTTATCTAATAACTTGATATCTTTACAACCTTTTTCTTCATTGTCATCGCCTTTAATTTCCTTCGACATACTTACATAATCGCATTCCTTAACTAATTCCTCACACCAAGACACGACTTCAGATGCCTTTCCTGCTCTTTCACATCCAAATTGATCATCCACCTTAATAATATTTACTTTTTCATCCTCTTCACCCACAATCACCCCCTCAGAAAATCTATCCAAAAACCCTGCCATTTCTGTCAGCTTTTCCAACAATTTAAAATCCTTAATGGGTTCTTCAGCAACCTCAAAGTGATCAACATTTTTAACTACAATATCATCTGCAAATTTGTCTCTTTTCTTGCTTTTACCACTCGTAACTTTCAACATTTTGTCCAACTTCACTTCTTCCACAACCATATTCTTCTCCTACTCATTACTATCATCCTTCTCCTCATTACCAGCCATAGCAATCGAAATTACAACAATAAAAAAAAAACACACACAATGGCTAAAAAAGTTGTGACAAAGAGTTCTTGAAAGAATTCCATGATTTTATTTCCAAGATAATGATTTTAATCCTAAAACTATATATGATCAGAAGAGAGAGTCTTAAAAGGATAAGAAAGTACAAAGAAAAGGAAAGGAATTAGGGCCAATTATATCAAAATAGTACCATGAAAATGAGCATTAAGTTACCAAGGGATAACTGCAACTTGAGCATCACATAGAATAGCAAGTTCATTTGCCTTCTTTAGAAGTCCTTGACGCCTCTTAGAAAATGTGACTTGCCTGTTTTTGGTATTCTCGATTTTCTTGATTTCAATCTTTCCACTATCTGAACTTGTACCTGAAGGAATTGACAGAAACAGAGAGCATGGCATACAGGAATAAAAATGGAGACAAGAAATATAAATAGAGTATGGCAGCAGTATGGAGGGATTAAAATCATACCTCTTGGAGCCTTAAACCTTGAAGATTGAAGAAGAATGGTTTGAAGCTCAAAAAACAGCTTCCTTCTCCTCCGTGAGATGAAGCTTCCGGTTCCGATTGTCAACTTCTCCTTCTCCGGTGAATGCTTGGCTTTTCAATTCTCAAAATATTACCCCACCTAATCAAACGTTGGTGAGCACAGAAAATTGGGATGAGAAAAGCCTCTCAGTTTTTTTTTCCTTCAACTCTCCGTTGGCTTTTGAAGCTTTGGCTTCATATATGAACGAAACCCATAAGCCAGAAAATCAAGAGTCACAGGGAGAGAATTTTTATTTTTATTTCATTTTATTTTTCCTCACAGAAAGCTAAGAGTCATGAAACCAAAAATAATTATTTTGATAAAAATAATATTCTCAGGATTTAATATTTCAAACACCCGAATATTATTAACAAAATAAATTTTGGCTTCACCCTAAACTCTTCTAAACTGTGTCCGAAAAAATCCTATGGTCCAGGTTGTTGGGCCAAAATAATATTTATTATTTTTCTTGGACTCGAAAAGCCCAAAATAATAAACATTAATTATTTTTCTTGGGATTAAATAAATAACCCAATAAATAATTATTGTGCCCAAATGAACCAAAAAATAATTAAATTGTAATTATTTATTTCTTGGGTTTAATTAAATAAATAATTCAAAAATTAATTAGGACTTACGGGCTATTTTGAGGACCAAAAAGGCACATCGCCTTGGTTACTAAAATGACCAAAATACCTCTATTATATAAATAGCTGTATTTTGCATTTTAAATATTTTCTAATATCACTAAAAGAAAATATTAACCCCAAGGACAATGCTGCATTAGCAAAGTCTTCGACCTACAGATAAAATGACTAAAATATCCTTTTACACATCGCCGTACATTTAGAGAGGAAGAAGTGTACTAACACCCCTCTAAATGACATCTACCATCCTTAGGCTTCTAATCCAATGATCTACGACTTCCCGGAGTGTTTCCGCTTTCTAAGGGAGCTACCCTAAAGCAAATATCCAAGTCATGTTTCCTAGGGCCCTAGATATTTAGATTATTCAGACAACCACAAGGGGCGATATAGTGTAGAAACTATCTTGTATAAGTCTGTCTTAACTAACTAGTTACACATATCCAGCATGCAAGTATATTGGCCCTATTATAGAACATCAACTATAACATATCAAAGTATATGCTTTCAGCTTCGTCAGATCACCAACTCATACTCAAGTCGTAGAGTACTAGTCCACGCTGTAGCGGTAGTAGTCAAGGTTTCTACCATATAGTACTTTTAGAAACCACTACTACAAATCATGTTCTACATATTCGAAATACGCTTATGTCATGAAGTGAGTGGACTACTCACTGGCTAAAGGTAAGTCATTCCCCATTTGGAATTTATAACATAACAACCTAAATATGATGAGATTCTCATTCTCATCAATCGGTTAAGAACAAATGTTTATGTGTTTAAATAACCCATGATCCATTCCTTACTGTGAAAGACCTCCATTTACATGGATCACTTATTTAAACACAATGAATCTTTTTCAAACGAAAATATGCACAAATGATGCAAATAATTTCACAAACGAGTTTTCAAAATAAATTCTTTTATTAACATATTCGATATTTACATCAGAAACCTAGTCTAAGAAGGCACACTCCCAACAATCTCCCACTTGCACTCTAAGACTAGGTAAGTCTGTAGGTGCCCACCCCAATGGCATCTAAGTGTCTCTTAAAGACCCTCTCAGCCAAAGGCATGGTGAATGGATCTGCTAGATTGTTATCCGAGGTAATCTGTTCCACCACGATTTTCTGTCTCTGGATGAAATCCCTGATCAGGTGGTACTACCTCTCGATATGCTTCCCCTTCTTGTGGTTTCGAGGTTTACAGCTTGCCAATGAACCTCCCCAGGGTTTGACTGATGTCTGCTAACTAAGCCTACGACAAAGCAGATATCTGGCATAGTACACAGCATGGCATACATGAGACTTCCTACAGTCGAAGTGTATGGAATCCTACTCATTCTGTCCTTTTCTTCTGGAGACTTAGGACAGTCTCTTGAAGAAAGTGACAACCCATGTTTGCAAGGAATTAGAGTTCCCTTGCATGAGTCCATACTGTACCTGGCCAGCATATTGTCAATGTATGTGACTTAGGATAATCCTAACATTTTCTGCTTTCTAGTTTTAAGAAGTTTAATCCCGAGAATGCAGCTGGCTTCTCCCAAGTCCTTCATACTGAATTGACTAGATAGCCAAACCTTTGTAGATGACAATGACCCTACACTATTTCCAATAAGTAGAATGTCATCTACATACATGACAAGAAAAACCACATTAAACCCCTCAAATTTCTTGTACACGCATGGTTCATTCTCGTTTTGAATAAAACTATAAGATTTTATAGTCTCATCAAAACGAATGTTCCACACTCTTGATGCTTGCTTAAGTCCATAAATGGACTTCTTAAGCTTGCAAATCATATGTTTTTTACCTTCAGCAATAAAACCTTTTGGTTGGGACATATAGATGTCTTCGCTAAGATAGCCATTCAAAAATGCCGTCTTGACATCCATTTGCCATATCTCGTAGTCATAATGACATGCGATGGCAAGGAGGACCTAGATAGATTTAAGCATAGCTACCGGAGAAAAGGTTTCCTCATAATCGATCCCTTCTTTTTTAGTATACCCTTTTGCTACAAGACTAGTTTTGAAGGTTTCCACCTTCCCATCCGCTCCCCTCTTTCTCTTGTACACCCACTTACACCCAATGGGTTTTATCCCTTCAGGTGAAAATACAAAATCCCAAACCTGATTGAAGTATATAGACTCAATCTCGACTTTCATTGCTTCATGCCATAGATTTGCATCGGCATCAGCAATTGCCTCCTCATATCTAGTAGGGTCTTATTCCTGATAGTCAGAGACCAGCTTAAAAGCTTCTCCATACCATCTATCTGGAACCTTAGACACTCTCCCACTACGACGAGGCACCATTTGTACAGGCTCTTTGAGGTTGTGTCTCTTCTTGTTCCACAGTTACTTCCGAAGATAACTTCTCCTCGAGTTCCAACCTAGTTGAACCTTTCGTGGAAGTACTTTGATAATCCTCTAAGTATCTAGCATTGGTACTAACCAGTACTTTCTGCTCCTTATGATGATAAAAGTAACCACCCTTTGTTCTTTTTGGATACCCAACATAATAGCATAATTCTGACCTTGGTTTCAACTTATCTCCCTTGATTAGTACATAAGCTGGACAACCTCATATCCTGAGACGATTTAGACTTGGCTTACGCCCAATCCACATCTCATAAGGAATCCTAGATATTGACTTGGAAGGCACTAAATTTAGAATGTATGCAGCTGTTTTCAGGGCATATCTCCAAAAAGACACTGGAAGAGTAGCATAAGACATCATACTTTGGACCATTTCCATCAATGTCCTGTTCCTTCTCTCTGGGGTGTCCCCGGCGCAGAGAGCTGGTATACTATCCCATAATGTACCATGTAGTCCTTAAATTCACTTAGGAGGTACTCTCCACCACGATCCAATCGTAAGATCTTGACTAATTTACTTGTCTAACGCTCCACTTCAGCCTTAAACTCCTTGAACTTATCAAAAGAGTCAAATTTGCCCCTCATCAAGTAAATATAACCAAACCTTGTATAATTATCCATGAAAGTGATGAAGTACTCAAAGCCTCCTCTAGCTGGTGTAGACAAGGGACCACACACATCAGTATAAACAAGACTCAATACTTCCTTGGCCCTAACCGCCTTTGGGACAAAAGACCTTTTGGCTATTTTTTCCGTCAGGCAGGATTCACACTGAGGTCAATTTCCAATCTCAATGAGTCCAAAGGCCCATCATGGATTAGCCTCTGAATTCTGGTTGAGTTAATATGACCCAACCTTAGATGCCAAAGATATGAGTCATTAACATTGGTCTTTCTCTTCTTAGTTAAATGTTCAAATTGAGCGTTATTTGATTGATTGTTAATAGGATTTAGATAGAATAGATTTCCATACATATGCCCAGTACATAAAATCTCTCCATCTCTACTGATAGAAATACCAGAATGGAAAGAGACAGAATATCCTTGATTTATTAGTTTTGCAACTGAAATCAAATTCTGACGAAAACCAGGTATATATATCTATTAAAACCACTTTTTATTACAATAAAAAATAAGATCCAGCTCTCCCACTACAAGGGCCCGGACTTGTGCTCCATTTCCCACATGTAATCTATGTTCGTCATTCTTGAGTCTTCTTATCTTTCTAAACCCCTGCAAGGAGTTATAGATATGATCAGTGGCTCCGGAATCAATAATCCAAGTGGAAGTTGATCCAACCATTGATATAGACTCTAGATAGAAAACATTACATGTGGGGTTTTTCTTGACTTGAAGATCTGGACACTCTTTTTTTCAGTGTCCCTTCTTCCCATATTTGAAGCACTTGCCCTTTGGTTTGTCTTTGGGCTGGGTCTTGAGCTGGACTACTACGTATCCTTTCTTCCTTTTGAACTTTCTGGGCTTGGACCCAATTCTTGAGGAAGAAGCCTTAGCAATCATGGCCTTTGATTATGGCTTCATGACCTTCTCTGCCATCTGGAGTTCCTTCATCAACTCATTTAAACTCATATTTAACTTATTCATATTGTAATTTAATTTGAACTGAGTAAAGGAACCCGGTAGAGATTCAAGAACCATATCTACTTCTCAGGGTTAATGATAGCCCCTAAAATTTCTGCCTCCTCGAAAGCAGCAATCATCTTGAGCATATACTCTTTGACTGATGCTCCCTCAGCCATCTTAGTATTTATTATAGTTCGAAGAACCTCCTGCCTTGCGGGCCGGCTCTTATCTGCGAACAAAATGGCTAATGAATGACTAATGTCATACGCAGAAGCATGTGCTCGTGTTTAGACTGGAGCACATTAGACATAGAGGCTAGCATATAGCAACGTGCCATTTCATTTGCCTTCTTTCATACCTTCTCAGCCTCTTGCTCTTCGTCAGTGGAACCTTCCCTGATAACAGAGTAGGTCTAGTAAATGAAATACTTAAACTCCTCGGCTGTAAGTATTATGTCCAGGTTCCTCTTCCAGTTCACATAGTTTAGTCCCATTAACTTATTCTCACGGAGAATAACGGCCAAATGACTAAAAGAACCTCCCACCATTTCTAAAAATTGAAAAATAAAAGAAAAGATTTAGTTTATGAAAATAAATTTGTGCACTGAAATTAATTTGGCTCTTAGGAAAACTGACATAGCTTCTTTTGAAGATTAACAATTCCCTAAGCTAAGTGTAGTAACCATCACAAATTAATTTCCCTTCTAGGTAATGATTTAGAGGATAATTCCATCGTGGGATGGCCATTTCCTCTCATTTCCTATGGACATTCCTCGCACTATAACCTCCAACGTGGGCTGGCCGATTATAGTACGTGTCCCGGGTTATTAATTTCATCCTCCCATTAAATCTAAATCCTTGAAGTATCCCCATCCTATACGGGTTCACTTCCAGGGTGATGCGAGAGAACCCACGATCTCTAATGAGGATCGTGATAGAAACCGTGGGGCCGTTGGAACCCATCTCTCACTTAGTCTTTTAAAATAAAGTTTTCTTGAAAAATATCCTTTTGAAAATTTCCATTAAGTTTTTCCTTAACTTAAAAATAAAATATCTAAATCCATTAAAATCTCTATGTCAAGGATTATATCCTTTGAGAGATTTTTCCATGGACTAATTTTATTTAAGTTAAAACTTAATGATTCCAAAAAATTTCCATTATAACTTTCTCGAGACTTTGGTCTCAATTTTATTTAACAAAACAAGTTTTCTTGTGCAAAATAAAATAAAATGGCTTTCTATTTTAACTTACAAAAATGTATAAATCTAATATATTTTATATGTCAAGGATTAAGTCCTTTGAAAAAATATCTAAGGATTAATTTTTGTTCAAGTTAAAATAACCATTTAATTTTTTTAAATAAAAAAATGTTTTCCTTGCAAAAATATTCCCAAAGACTTTAGTCTTTGAGAAAACACGCACATAGGTACACAAAAAAAAAAAAATAGCATGCCATAAAAGAGTAAACGTTTTCATACTTTTCTATTTTTAAACCTAAGTGCCCAAATAATAGAATTAAACACATTAATTAATTAATTAATTATCTTGTTTAATCTTAAAATCCCTTACTAATATTTTTCATGCAAATATATTTCAAGAATATAAACTATTGCAAAAATATTAACTTCGCCTAGTATGGGACCCAAAACAGAAAGGAAAAAAAATTAAAAAAATTGCAAAAAATTGACTGGCGGTCCACGTGCACCCGCCGCACTGGATCTGCGCCCATTTGGCTTGCTGTCCACAGCGGCCCCAGTGCACCAACCACACCGGATCAGAAGCGCCTCGACCCGCGAAGCCGCCCCACCCACTCGAGACCTGCCCGTTGACCCGCGCCCGGTTGCCCGAGCATGTGCCTCACGCGTGCACCCGCTGGATCCGCGCATGAACTTGTGGAGCACGCTCGTGACCCGCACCCAGATGCTCTCACACGTTGACCCGCGTGTTTATCCATTTTGCAAGCCCGACCCAGCTGCATGACCCGCGCAGCAATTGTAAATTTTGCAATTGCAATAGTGACAGCTCGGCTTGGGTGCGCTTCAGCGGACGGCTCCAGACACAGAACACGGACGGCGGCTCGGCTCCGTCTCAGCTCCATGGCGGCTTAGCAACAGTATCTTCTTCTTCGCCATGTTTTCTGCATTCTATCTCTGCAATTTTTCTCTTAGGTCTTCTCCAGTGACCTCTTTGGACATTTATCATTACAAAAACTCATCCAAAACAAAATCACAACCGTCTATACCCATTTAAATTGGGTTTATACGATCAAAACATCAAAACCAAATTTACAGAGGATTTCTATGCTTCCATTGTGAAGCTCACAATCATGCCTATCCCACACCAAAACAGCGAAGGATCACATGTTTAAGCACCACACAATGTTCTTCTCCATTTTTATTAACTAACATGCTCCCTAAGCCAATCAAATTCAATGCTCTAATACCACTTGAAGGAATTGACAAAAACAGAGAGCATGGCATACGGGAATAAAAATGGAGACAATAAATATAAACAGAGTATGGCAGTAGCATGGAGGGATTAAAATCATTCCTCTTGAAGCCTTAAACCTTGAAGATTGAAGAAGAATGGTTTGAAGCTCAAAAAACAGCTTCCTTCTCCTCCGTGAGATGAAGCTTCCGGTTCCGGTTGTCAATTTCTCCTTCTCCGGTGAATGCTTGGCTTTTCAATTCTCAAAATATTACCCTACCTAATCAAACGTTGGTGAGCACAGAAAATTGGGATGAGAAAAGCCTCCCAGTTTTTTTTTCCTTCAACTCTCCGTTGGCTTTTGAAGCTTTGGCTTCATATATGAACCAAACCCAGAAGCCAGAAAATCAAGAGTCACAGGGAAAGAATTTTTATTTTTATTTCATTTTATTTTTCCCCATAGAAAGCTAAGAGTCATGAAACCAAAAATAATTATTTTGATAAAAATAATATTCCTGGGATTTAATATTTCAAACACCCGAATATTATTAACAAAATAAATTTTGGCTTCACCCTAAACTCTTCTAAACTGTGTCCGGAAAAATCCTATGGTCCAGGTTATTGGGCCAAAATAATATTTATTATTTTTCTTGGACCCGAAAATCCCAAAATAATAAACATTAATTATTTTCCTTGGGATTAAATAAATAACCCAATAAATAATTATTGTGCCCAAATGAACCAAAAAATAATTAAACTATAATTATTTATTTCTTGGGTTTAATTAAATAAATAACCCAAAAATTTAATTAGGACTTACGGGCTATTCCGAGGACAAAAAAGACACATCGCCTTAGCTATTAAAATGACCAAAATACCCCTACTATATAAATAGCTGTATTTTGCATTTTAAATATTTCCTAATATCACTATAAGGAAATATTGACCCCAAGAACAATGCTGCATTAGCAAAGTCTTCGACCTACAGGTAAAATGACTAAAATACCCTTCTACACATTGCCGTACATTTAAAGAGGAAGAAGTGTACTAACTTCCCTCTAAATGACATCTACCATCCTTAGGCTTCTAGTCCAATGATCCACGACTTCCTGGAGTGTTTCTGCTTTCCAAGAGAGCTACCCTAAAGCAAACATCAAAGTCATGTTTCCTAGGGCCCTCGATATTTAGATCATTCAGATAACCACAAGGGGTGATATAGTGTAGAAACTATCTTGTACAAGTCTGTCTTAACTAATTAGTTACACATACCTAACATACAAGTATATTAGCCCTACTATAAAACCTCAACTATAACATCATCAAAGTACATGCTTCCAGCTTTGTCAAACCACCAACTCATACTCAAGTCGTAGAGTACTAGTCCACGCTGTAGCGGTAGTAGTCAAGGTTTCTACCATATAACACTTTTAAAAACCACTACCATAGGTCCTGTTTTACGTATTTGAAATACGCTTATATCATGAAGTGAGTGGACTATTTACTGGCTAAAGGTAAGCCATTCCCCATTTGGAATTTATAACATAACAACCTAAACATGATGAGATTCCCATTCTAATCAATCGGTTAAGAACAAATGTTTATGTGTTTAAATAACCCATGATCCATACCTTACTGTGAAAGACCTCCATTCACATGGATCACTTATGTAAACACAATATGTCTTTTCCAAACGAAAATGTGCACAAATGATGCAAATAATTTCACAAACAAGTTTTCGAAATAAATTCTTTTATTAACATATTCGATATTTACATCAGAAACCTAGTTTGAGAGGGCACATTCCCAACAGTACCATATATACCCTATGGGATCAGATGCGAAATTGCTATCTGGATTGAAACTCTTATGCTAGAAATAACTGAAGAATTCCGCCTACTATTGATGCAGAGTGTACATAGCAAGTCCTTTCACCCATATTCAAATCCAGAAACACTTGAAGACAAAAAAAAAATACATATAGGCCTTTTCTTGGTAGCTTAGGAAAAGCTTTTAGCTTTTTTTGGAAGATATGTCGTGAGATGTTCTCTACTCTACTATTTATTTAAAAAACAATCATACCAGACTCAAGCCTCAAGAACATACACAAAATGACAATTTCATTATGTAAACAGATATACTTGCTGAGGACAAAACAATACTAATAGGACCAATAATCCACTCACCAGTCTATACTTGAGCTCAAAATTTCCTTCAACACTCATCTGTTTGCTCTCCTAAATTGCAAACGTAATATCCCCGCATTGCTTCTCCATTAACCTACCAAAACAAAGAGAAAAATGAATTAATGAACAATAAAAGTGAGTGATTCACAATCAAATAAGCCGACACACTTTTTTAATTCAGAAAAAGTTATAGGATCTTCATCAAAATAGGCCCTTTACAATGATCCCGAGTTACTGTTTTGTAGAGCCATTTAGGCATAGATTTTGAGCTCTTTGTTGAGTAGTGTGAGTCTCTGTGACAGTGTTTGAGACTTGAAAAATCGAAGAAGTAAAAAAATCCCTGCTTTTGCCCCTTCTCTCTTCTCTATACATTTTTTCCATCTATTGAAATCATCTTACCTTTTCACTCGTCTCAAATAGGAGGTAAAATTTTCACCCAAGCAAGCTACGCAGGTCAATGACATAAAATAATATCTGCTCATAAGGACAACTACAAGGAATCATTATCTAATACTCTACGTGAAGACCCTCCCCCTATATCAGTGCCACCAAATTTGTCACTACCCACATATATTAATCTTAAGCAAAGCTATAAAGTTCACCAAAATAGACACAAAAAAAGAAACCCCAAATATATTAACCTCAAGCAAAGCCATAAAATTGCGTGTTCACACATAAAACATCTTTTACATTTTAAAATTAAATAAATCAAGAACTAAAACTTCATATCTACTTCATAGTTTCTTCCCAATAAATAGCTCTGGTTCCTGCATTATCAATTGAAAAAAAAATTAAATACCTAAATTATCTCTCATTACTATACTTCTGTTCATTCCAATCCACAATTATAGGATGAGAAAAAAAGGAAACCTTGTAGAGGCAATAGAGAGTGAAAGAGAGGAGTTCAGAGACATATACGGTTGCTGAGATGCGAAGGTGAGCAGGAGGAGACTTGCGATGACTGAAGACTGATGTGTCTGGATTTGGGTATAAAAAATCATATAAAAATAAGCATATTCCCAATTAAGTTTAAATTAAAACGTTAACACCAAATTACACATATGAGCAAGCGTACTCATCATTAATATAGTATAAGGTTCAAACGAGTGTCGATCCTCCGGGAACAAGTATACATTAATCACATTTCTTTCATTGTTTAACCGACTCGATAAAGTGAAAAAGAAATAAAAAGGAAAATAAACTAAAATAAAATAAAAATATATACATGTCAAGGATGGAGAAGCATATAACTCAAACCATTATTTTGACAACCATGATCTTAAAGTACTTAATCATTATCATAACTAATTATTCTCTTTGCATCATGAAGGATTAAGGTAGATTTACTTTTTTGTCCAATCCATGAATCCCTATTTTCTAGACAAACGAGTATCACATATCTTGTCTCAACTAATTCACCTAACATATGCATTAACCACAGTCCTTGATTTAATTCCCATTCTTAGCAAATTACACATAAAATTAACCAATGAATCCATATCCTGGCAGACATCAATTAACCTTGAACTACTTTGTCCTTACTCTTAACCCCTTTGTCTAAGCAAGTTAAGAGCCAACAAATATGAAACTAACGAATTGAAACCACCATCAACCCCTTTGTCCAAGCAAGTTACTGGAAAGAACCAACCAATTAATCTCATAATAAGTACAAGTAATCAAATACCAAGAATAACAACCAATTAATGAAAAGATTAAACAACTTTAAAAATCATGAATATCTAAAACAATGTTAAATTATAATAAAATAATTAATACATCATTGTCAAGAAAAAGAAAACAAAGTAAAAGAAAGCACTCATAGACAAGCCTCATTCTTCTTCCTTTGAAGATCTTCTTGTACAATCCTCATTGAATTGAAGAATTCCTCATTTGATTTGAGTGATTTTCTATGATGATCAATGAATTATCTCCCCCCCCCCCCTTTTTTTATGTTTTTCATCTATTTATAGGCTTAGGAAGTGCCTAAACTCGTTGGTGTAATATTCTTGGCCAAGTAAAAGTAGGAAAGTACTAAAACTCCACAGATTATCAAAAACCACGTTAAAAAATCAAGATTCCGTCTTTTTCTTAGGGTACAGTCGGCGCTGCCTTGGCTGCTGGAGCCGGCGTTGGTTGTGTTCTGTTTCTTCCTTTATTCACTAATTTTTTTCTTGATTTCCACGCACTGTTGTCCAAAGTGCAACCGGCACAGCCTTGGCTACTGGAGCTGGCGTCGGTTCGGTTCTATTCCGGTCTTGGTTCAACAATTTTTCGTTGCCTCGAAGTTCATGTCATCAGCATATGGCCGGTGCCAGTTCCTCTGTCCTGGCCGACGCTGCCTCTATTCTGTTTTGCGACGTTTTTGCTTCGTTTTACCTTTAAAATCTGAAATAATGTACATAATACCTTTTCAAGGGTAAACTCTCAAATATGAAGGAATATGGCTAGTTATTAAACAAAATGGATCACAAAAGAACCTCAAATAACTAAGAAAAATATGACTAATTTAGCCTCTATCAAAGACCCGTCAAACTGCTAGTAGTGGAGCAAACAAATTTTCACAGAAGGGGTTTGTGATGTAGAATTCGATATATGTGGTAGTGGAGCTTGAATGGCAAACTGCTGCTAGGAGACGAAAAGCATTGAAATTAATTTTGGGTGCCAATATTTGCCTCTCCTGCTCTCTGACTATTCGCATTACGCGGCGATAGCTAAAGGCTGATGCTAAGCCTACTACTAACAAACTACACCTAAGTAAATGTTCTATGGGTCTCTAAAGGCCCTTGAATATCTCTATTTATAACCATTACAATAGGCATTTTGCTAAGGCATATCTGAAACTCTTTGTCTTCTATATGTTCACCTCAGATCTTTGACTAAGACAAATCATATGCACGTATCTATGGCTAAGCTAAAGGAAAAGTGTAGAGTCCTGTTGCTAAGACTATAGCTACGTAGATGAAGCTTAACAACTATACCAAGGCATTTATGTATAGGTCTCTTCGAATTTAGAGATCTCTGGTATAGTAATGGCCTTGTGTTGAAAGCCATTAGCTAATGGCAGCCGCAACAACATTTGAATGGCAACATAGCTAGAATCTATGTGGCAAGCAATCAACTAATTCAATTACTGGAAATTGACAAATGTTGCATCCAGAGGTTTTTAGCCCAACTTTAATATACTTCAGTATAGATTTGATAATAGATTCTTATTACTTTCTAATTAATTAAGATATATTAAAATCATATTTTAAATTTTAAGTGAAATAAAAGTTAGATGAATTTGAACTCTGAATATATTAAGTATTTATTTAATTATTACATTTAATTTAATTTTAAAAAATAAAATTAATATAGTATAAAAAAACTATAATTAATTTAACATTTAGAATTAAATTTTAAAATTAGTTTTTTGAACTTTAATTTTTACAATTTAAATTTTAAATTTTAAATTTATTAAACGAATTAACTTTGGATGAAAAAAATAATAGTGACAAATTTTATACTTTTTTTAACATACTAAAAGAAACACAAATTTTAATCTATTTTTGGGAAAAATATTTTAGTTATTAAAAAAAAAAAAAAAAAAACTAACTAACTAGAGCATATCCATACACCTTAGCTCACTTCCCACCGTATACCCAAAAATCCAAAATGTCTCTTCTCCTCCAAACTCCTTACTTCTCCGCCTTTCTTCCACTTTCCTCCAAAACCCCCTTTAAACCCCACAGCTTTAATCTCTACAAGCCCAAATGGCAGCGCCCCGTCTCTACGGTCCGTGCCTTCAGCTCGGACGAGTTTCCGGTTGATGATGACGATGCTTTCCTCCAAAATTTTGGGCCAAAAGAGAAAGAACCTGAGGAAGAGGCCCGTCGGCGGAACTGGGTTGAGCATGGATGGGCTCCGTGGGAAGAAATTCTTACCCCAGAAGGTCAATTTGCACGGAAGTCCCTCAATGAAGGTGAAGAAGTTCCCCTTCAAGACCCCGAATCTATTGAAGCTTTTAAAATGTTGAACCCCAAATACAGAAAAAAGAAGATTGAGCAAATGGGACTTACTGAGGATGAGTATTATGCTAGGCAATTCGAGATAAAGGGTGAGATTCCTGAACCGTTAAAGACAATTTGGACAGGGCCACTGGTCCTCCGCCATGTACCTCCACGGGATTGGCCTCCCCCAGGGTGGGAAGGGAATAGAGAGGAGCTGGAGTTGATACGTGGGGCCCACAAGTTACATCACATAACTAGGGTGGATTATGAAAAGGTGGAGGAGACGTCATCAAGAGAGACTAGGGATATGAACATGGAGAGGTATAAAGTGTTCCTGAAGCAATATAATGAGTGGGTTGCATCTAATAAAGATAGATTGGAGGAGGAATCTTATAAGGTTGCATTTTTTTTTCTTTTGCCTTGTGTTCTTTTCTGGATGGTTTTGTTCATGTTTTGTGTGTGTGACCTTATATGTTTGCAGTTAATTATGGTAGTCTTAGAATGTCCATGTTGATGATCTCTATAGTCTATCAGTTCTGAAACAATATTGTCAAATTGGAATCCTGTAAGATTAGCTTAGTAGGGGCTTTGCAAGTGCTACTTAGGCATCTGCTTATGTGGTAGTGGGCATGGTGTCTCTATGGATATAATTGCACAAATAAACTTCTATATGAGAAAACAGAAGTGCAGGGCATTTTGATAATATAGAATGTTGTAAGGAAGTGTTTTGAAGAATGCAATTAGGCATACAGAAGCAAGCTTTTAAACTTCCATTTATTAGAAGCTCTAAAATCTATAATACCATATATCCCTAAGATAAAAAGGGTCAAGTGCAAAAGAGAAGGAAATACAGTTAATTATCTTCCGATTCGATGTGAAGCTGCAAAAGATATTTTGAGATTTCTCTCACTTTTTTCATGTTTGATGATGCCTTTGAAATTTACATATCCTTCATATGATGGCAAACTTCTGATCATTTGGGAAAACAGAAGCTCTTTGCTTGAGTTTGACCATTTTTAGAAAGAAAATAGGAAATTCTTTGAGAAGGAGTATGGAAAGATAAACTACTTTTCTCTCCATTTCTGGAATTGGGTGTGAGGAGTATTTGAGCAGTTTATTCATTTACTTTTATGGCCCTTTTACATATTTATTGCAGTCTTGAGGAAAGTTTCCCACTTTCTTTATGTACTGTGGATGAACTTGGTAAATATTTATACAAATGAAAGACTGAAATCCAAACTTTGAATATTACTACCTAATTAAAGAATGAACTTCCATGAGACAGTTTTGGACACGGTGGATTTTTGTGCCTGTTGCATCAGTCTACACTTGCCCTAGATTCCCATATACACAAGGATCTGCTACTTGTGTGTCACTTGTTTGTCTGGAAATTTTTGAAAGTTGGAGATTTTTCTGGTGAATATTGTTAAATGTAAGACATATAGACATTAGTACCCTAAAAATGAAGGGTTTCACTCTGAATTAAACTTACTAGGCTTCATAATGTGCTGAGAAGTTTTCCTATATCATACAGAGAAAATTGACCTACCATCCTCGAACATTTGCAGTATGACCAAGATTATTATCCTGGACGTCGGAAAAGGGGAAAAGATTATGAGGAGGGAATGGTATGTAGATGGTGTTAATCTTTCATTTAGTTTGCAACTTAAGAATTCTTTAACACGGTATAGACCAGATATGGATGATCTTATGCTTTATTATTGATTCTTGCAGTACGAGCTTCCATTTTATTATCCAGGACAAGTAAGTTGCTTCTCTTTCATACCTCTGTAACTCTTTACTGAAAATGATCTCCTTCCCTTTTTTAATCTCTAACCTTTTTAGAGACTTATTTCTTGTCTTGCAATTGCATGTATGAGACTACTGAATTAACTCTCTCAATATGGCATGTGATATATATGAAATATTAATTCTTGCTATTGTAATCATATTAGATCATGAAATAATTCTCTGCATGGGATGCAATAACATGAAAGAGTGACTAGTGTGGCTTTCTTATGGAACTTTCATAGTGAAATTTGATTGCCTAGGTGATTCTTCTCATTCTGTAGGTGGGGTATGCCAGTAATTTCCTTGTTTATTTAATTGGACCAATTTTGGTGATTTGTATAGGCCACCAAAATTGAGGATACCTTCTAGCAACTTTAAAAGAAGGGGGGTTGGGGGGGGGGGGGGATCAATTCCTTAATTTAAATTAGTGAGAATGGAAATATTTTGTATCTGGATTTATCTAGCATTGACATCTTTGTCAGTGTGCTGTCTTAATAATGTTGATAACTTCTCATCTAGTTGGCAACAATCAAATTGTGCCTCAGCATTTCAGCAAATTATAGCCTGTTGAATACTTCCTTGTGATTTTTTCTGAGATGGCTCATGGATACTAAATTTGGGTCTGAATTCCGTGTTTTCTTTTTTATAGAAAGACTCGAGCTTGATGATCTATATTTTTCAAATATTTTATATTTCTCAAGCCAATGCTCTTGGTTCCACTTTTTTGTGAAAAGAGAAAACAGAGCACTGCAGAAAAAAAAATGGAAGTCAGTACATCAGCAATTATTTGAAATAATTTGTGCCTGTGTTTATTGTTGTGTGGCTATTTACAACTCAAACTACTGTTTTACCCATTTACAATTACATCCCTATTCTATATGTTAAGATGTATGGTTAGAGATGGCGTGATGGACAATGTTTAGACTTTTATGATTTCTGTGATTCACTTTTGCTTATGAAGTGCAAGTTTATGGTAAGCTTTTGTGCAGATTTGTGCAGGCAAAGTGACTGGTGTGCACCTTTATCAAGGAGCATTTGTGGACATTGGAGGTGTTCATGATGGGTGAGTATTGTTATGGTTTTCAAATTGTGCCTATGAAAAAAGTGTTTTCCTAAAATTGGGAACCAGTGCTGTTTCTTGATCCAGCATCTAAGTGTCGAAACTCCATTTCTGATTCTAGGGATATTTTAGGAAAGACTTTTACATCAATATCATTTTGAAGTTCTCCTTTTTGAGTCTGATAAAACCAGGTGATGGGAATGAAATAAAATTATGGTTCATAGAATGTTTACATGCTGCCTTCTTTGAAGATATAAATTGACTTTGAAGATTACCCAGATTAGAATCACCCACAAGCTGAAATCTTTAGTCTGATTGAGACAGTGATTTTGGCATCTGACAACTAAAATAAGATTGTGTTTGTGCTTTACTATTGGTAGTCATAGATCTATTCAGATTTTTTCTGGCAGTTCTTACCCTCTGTGATATTTGGGGATGTAAAATAAAATATTGTGCTAGAGCTGTGGAGAAATTTTGACATGGATAAAGATCTCCAAACCCCAGTGGTGTTCAAAGGTATCACAATAAATTTTCTGAAGGTTCTGATCAATTCTCGTTTCATAGAGAACCTTTTACATGTTTCTAGTGTTAGTTCTCTATTAAATTTGTCCTTGTTATTCTCATTACAATCTGATCTTCTTGTTGTCGTGCTGTTGTTTGTATGCTATTTAGTTATTCTGAAAACCAAAAGGCATGGGGAAAATATCCTTAGATTCATATATGGGATACAGTGGTCATACATGGTGTATGATTTATCTGATGTTTCCTGGTTATTAAATTCTGATGAAAAAGCAACACTAGTAAGGGTGCATATCAATGACAACAAATTTGCTATGGCATCTGTAAGTTTCAAAACAAGAGAATGAAACTTCTTATCTTTTATTCATCAATTATAAGGGTATATATACAAGCATAGAGGTCCTATAATAGGAAGTAAAATATCCTATATTAATTACAATAAATCCGCCCTCTAATTCCTATTATTTAGCCTACAAATCAGCCTATATTTGTTAACAATCTAATCTCTACAAATCAGCCTATATACAATCTGTAACACTCCCCCCTAAGCTGGAGCATAGATATTAATCATGTCTAGCTTGTTACATAGATAATCAATCCGGACACCGTTAAGAGCCTTTGTGAATAAATCACCTAATTGTTCTCCAGTCTTCACATGACTTGTAGTGATCAAACCTTGTTGGATCTTTTCATGAATGAAATGACAATCAATCTCAATATGTTTCGTTCGTTCATGAAAGATTGGATTGGAAGCACTGTGAAGTGCAGCTTGATTATCACACCATAGCTTTGCAGGTACTGAGACCTTAATTCCTACTTCACTGAGAAGCTGATATACCCATATGACTTCACACACAGACTTGGCCATAGCTTTGTATTCAGCTTCTGCACTTGATCGTGAGACTACATTCTGTTTCTTACTCTTCCATGAAACCAAATTTCCCCTAACAAAAACACAATATCCTGAAGTAGATCTCCTATCTTCTTTACACCCTGCGCAATCAGAATCTGAAAAACATGCAATCCTAGTATGACCATGATTGCCATATAGGATTCCACGTCCAGGAGCACCTTTTAAATAGTGCAGAACTTGTTCTACTGCCTTCCAATGATCAACGAGTTGGTGATGACATGTATCGGCTCGAGCACACTCATTGAATAAGCAATATCAGGACGTGTCACAGTAAGATAATTCAACTTGCCAATAAGTCTTTTGTACCTTTCAGGATTTGCAAATAATTCTCCTTCTTTGGTTAATTGTAAATTAGGAACCATTGGAGTACTACATGGTTTAGCACCCAACTTTCCTGACTCTGACAGTAAATCAAGCACATACTTCCTCTGAGATAGGAAGATTCCCTTCTTACTCCTGCTAACTTCAACGCCCAAGAAATACTTTAACATCCCCAAGTCTTTGGTATGGAACTGAGTATGAAGAAAGGACTTTAGAGACGAAATTCCTCTTGAGTCACTACCTGTGATTACAATATCATCCACATATACAACTAACAGAATAATACCTCCATCAGATTGTCTATAGAAAACAGAATGATCTGACTTGCTCTTTTGCATCCCAAACGTCTCAATAGCCTGGCTAAATTTTCCAAACCAAGCCCGAGGACTCTGTTTCAAGCCATAGAGAGATTTTTGCAGACGACAGACTTTCCCATTCTCCCCCTGAGCAACAAAACCAGGTGGTTGCTCCATATAGACCTCCTCCTGAAGATCACCATGGAGAAAGGCATTCTTTATGTCTAACTGATGCAGCGGCCAGTCATAAGTTGCTGCAAGGGAAATAAATAACCTGATAGAAGTAAGTTTAGCAACAAGAGAAAAAGTATCATGATAGTCCACTCCATAAGTCTGAGCATATCCTTTAGCAACAAGTCTAGCTTTCAATCGAAAAATGGAGCCATCAGGATTAATTTTGACAGTAAACACCCATTTACATCCAATAGCTTGTTTACCTGTACGTAAGGTAACCAAAGTCCATGTACCATAGTCCATGTACCATTGACATCTAGAGCATTCATTTCCTCAATCATAGCATTCCGCCATCCGGAATGAGCTAATGCCTCTCGAACAGTTTTAGGTACAAAAACAGTGTCGAGGGATGTAAGAAAAGCACAAGAAGAGGAAGACGAATGATAGTAAGAAACAACTGAAGAGATTGGGTAAGTACATGTACGTTTACCTTTTCTTTGAGCAATAGGAAGATCAAGATCATCTTTGGTAGTCGGATCTGATGATGAAGATACTGGTTCATCAGGACATGATTCTGGAGACTCAACAACTAAGTCAGAACTTGGAGGATGTGGGCGACGCGAGTAGGTGTATTTGATGGGAGGCTTAACTGGTGTAGGGGGAGGTGGACCTAAATTTGGTATGACAATATAGATTAACAAATCATCATCCTCCCCCTGACTCACAGAACCTGAAGATGAAGATAAAGGTGTTTGTTCCAAAAAAGTAACATCAACAGACACAAGATACTTACCGAGACTAGGACAATAACAACGATACCCTTTTTGCACACGGGAATAACCCAGAAACACACACTTTAAGGACTTAGGATCCAGTTTTGTAACGTGAGGACGAACATCCCAAACAAAACAAGTACAACCGAATATCTTTGGTTCTATAGGAAACAATTGTTTATTTGGAAATAGAGTGTAGAAAGGAGTATTACCAGACAAAACAGAGGAAGGCATACGATTGATTAGAAAACAAGCAGTAGACACAGCATCAGCCCAAAAGCATTTAGGAACCTGCATTTGAAATAACAAAGCTCTAGAAGTTTCAAGAAGATGTCTATGCTTTCTCTCAACAACCCCATTTTGGGAAGGGGTGTCAACATAAGACGTCTGATGGAGAATACCCTGCTCAAGCATGTATTTTTGAAAATTGCCGGAAACATATTCTTTTACATTATCACTTCTTAAGATTTGTACAGGTTTACCAAATCGGGTGCGAATTTCAGCACAAAAGGAAGAAAAGTGACAAAATAATTCTGAGCGATTTTTCATCAAATAAAGCCATGTCATTCTAGAATAATCATCAACAAAAGTAACAAAATATCTAAAACCAGTTTTAGAGGTAACTGGACGAGGACCCCAAACATCAGAATGTACTAACTCAAAGGGAGGAGTAGCTTGCTTATTGACTCTAGGACTAGAACTAAGACGATGGTGTTTAGCAAATTGACAAGACTCACAATCTAATGAATTAATGTTTGAAAACTGAGGACAAAGTTTCTTTAACATAGAAAGCGAAGGATGACCCAATCGACAATGTGCTTCAAAAGGAGAGACTGTTCTGGCACATGCTATAGACCCTGGTTTCGGTGTATCAAGAATGTAGAGACCGTCAAACTCATGTCCTTTACCAATAATCTTCTTCGTCATGAGATCCTGAAATAAACAATAACTAGGAAAAAATGAGACACAACAATTAAGGGCACGAGTAAGTTTGCTGACAGAAATCAAATTAAAAGGCAGTTGTGGTAGACTTAGAACAGATGATAAATGGAGAGATGATGTGGGATTAGTGGTTCTAGACCCAATAACACTGGATGTTGAACCATCAGCTAAAGTAATAGGAGTGATAGATTTATGTGGCTGAAAGTTAGAAAGTAAATTGGGATTACCTGTCATGTGATCTGTAGCACTAGAATCGATGACCCATTTTGAAGAAGAGGAAACAAGACATGTATTGGGTGTACCTGTCTCGTCAAGAGTAGGAACATGACCGGATGGCTGTTTCACTGTTTCTTGAAGCTGAGTCAATCTGGCATATTCATCCGCAGATATTGTAATAGACTTTTCAGAGATCTCAGAACTGGATGCAGTATGGGCAGACTGAGCTTTCTTATACTGCAGCTTCATACAGTCCCGCTTGATATGACTTAGTTTGTGACAATAGTGACATACCATTTCTCCTTGCTCCTATCCACGAGTTCCAGTAGTCTTATCAGAGGTGGTGGACCCTGACCCCATGCTCTTACGGTTGCCACCACTATTGTAGTGTTGTCTTCCTCAGTCAAATGTGGTAGTACGGCTAAGAAGAACACTGTTAGGCTGAGTAGATGGAACAGGTAACGTATTGTCTGTACGGAGAACTCTCTAAAAAGTATCTTCTAGACAGGAAATTTCTGAACTGGAAAGAATTTGAGATTTGGCAATCTCAAATTCAGACGGAAGACTGGCTAGAAAACTCATAACAACCATCTTCTCTCGCTGATTCCGTTGTTCTTCCACATCGGTACTGAAGGGAAGCAACATATTGAGCTCTTCATAAGTTTTCTTGAAGTCCATAAAATAACTGGTGAGAGATTTATCTCCTTTATTTGCCCTGTAAAACTCCTTGCAAACATCATAGATATGAGAGAAATTTCCTTTTCCAAAATATAAGAACTGCAAATAGTTCATTAATTTTTCACAGTCTTACAATTAGTAACCAGACCAACCACCTCACTATCAATAGAATTACGAATTTGTATATACAAACGAGCATCATCTCTCATCCACGACAATCTAGAGTCATCCGTAGGTGGATCATCAGTCAGATGACCATCCATAGAAATACTGAGCAGATATAATTCAATCATATGGTTCCAATCAAGAAAATTAATTCCATTTAATTTATGGTCCGTGATTTTTGAAACCAACGGAACCATATCAGAAACAATTCCAGTCTTTTTGTCAGACATAATTGCTAAGAAAAGTCAACAAGATAATAGATTACCCATAAGGAGTCACTAGGTGTTGGCTAATTGGCACGACGTACCTCCCTGAGTTGGCGGTGTCTATAGAGGAACCTCCAAAGCCTGCACCTTGAATACGGCAGCAGCCTCTCTCACACCTAACAACCCAGAAAAAAAATATCTATGAACAGAACCTGGCTCTAATACCATGTAAGTTTCAGAACAAGAGAATGAAACTTCTAATCTTTTATTCATCAATTATAAGGGTATATATACAAGTATAGAGATCCTATAATAGGAAGTAAAATATCCTATATTACAATAAATCAGCCCTCTAATTCCTATTATTTAGCGTACAAATCAGCCTATATTTGTTAACAATCTAATCCCTACAAATCAGCCTATATACAATCTGTAACAGCATCTTTTGTGTTGCCACTGTTAGGTAAGAGTTTCATATAAGACAATAAACAATATTTTAATTTAGCCTTCATTGGCTGAAGGGGGGAAAGGTTAATTATAGTTGACAATCAGATTCCCATTTCCCCCCTTTCTATTGGTATCTTATGCTCAAAATAATGTATTTATGTTTATCACTTGATATCTAATTGTCCAGGAGATAATTAAAATTGAAAGCTGTAATTTATTTTTTCCATCATCTCATCATTGTAATTTGTAAGGTTCACTTGCTGTATTTTAAGTTGCAACTAGCAGTCCTTTAATGCTTTCACTTTCAGTGCTATTCTTTACTGGTTCACATCTTGTCCATTAGGACCAGTTCCTGGAAAAAATAATTAAGTGTAATCTGAACTTCTGTTACATGTTAAATACTTAAATTTTTTTTTCCTCTTTTGCTTATAGTCTGATAATGAAGTGATTTTCATTTCGTTATAACAATTGGAATTTCCAAGAATTAACATTTTCAAATGCTTTTCAGATGGATTCCTATAAAGCGCAATGACTGGTTTTGGATCCGCCATCACATAAAAGTTGGTATGCATGTCATTGTGGAAATTCTGGTGAGTGATAGGGTTCTCATCTATGAATATTTCCACATACATTCCTCTGATATTTTTCTCCGCCAAAATTCTGGCTTTTTACAATCTCTATGCTAGTGACCTGATAACTATGAATGTTCCTAATTTATGGTTTTGTAAGTGCATCTCATATGTTTCAAAATTTCTCTTTTTAATTGCCTTAGGAATTGATTGACTTCATTGTCCCAATTATTAATTTATTAAGCATTATGTGGTAACTCTGGGCTATTGCTAAAGCTTTTAGAAAATAAACTGCTTGGGAATGGAGTTGGAGTTTGGGAATGGAGCTCCTTTCTTATGTCAAAATAAACTGCTTAAAGTACATCGTGCATGGAGATATGACAACCTTATCTCCATCTACATGAAATAAATTCATGATTGTGGAAAAGGTTGGGGGTGTTGGGGGGGGGGGGGGGAACAAAATCCTAACTGTTATACAGTGCAAATAAAAGCTGGAGACTGTTATGTATCTCTAGAAGAAGACACGACATCCTTGGTACACCATGCTTCTAACCTTATCTTGAGTGGCAATTTCACTGAGATGTTGTAAATCACTTTAATTTTTGCATATATAATCAGGTTCTTGTTATCTTGGCACTTTCCTCAACACGTACGTGAGAAAAAGAAAAGGTTCCTCCTTTCACTTAATACCTACCATCTGTAAATTTAGTGAACCCTTTATAGAGAGCAGCCTCGTTCAGTTTTCTTGTCAAGTTATACTGGGACTTGCTTGCATGATTGATCAGGTTTCACTTTATCTGTTTCTTGATCCATTATTTGATTGTCCTTGGGGCTGTGAGAAAATTACAGTGATATCTTTGGTAGGCCTTCCATTTGAGAGGTATATAATATCAAGGAAAACTTTAAAGGATTGGCCAAATAACCAATCTTTTCTCTCAAGAAAGAAATGGTCACTTCCATCTTAAAAGTTAGGATGTCCCTTAAAAGATCAGTTGTAGGCAAAGGTGGATAATCACAAGTGGAAGGGTTTGATACAAATGATTTCTTATCTGAAAGGGAAGCCTACTGATGCAGAACACAAAAGGGTCCAAGAATTGGAAAGTTCTAAGTCAAGCAATGATTCTACAATCCAGCTTTAGTCTTGGAAGTTCTAGCTTATGAGTTCATAGTTGGGAAAATTTAGTTTTATGAGTCTTTTAGGGATCTAGCGTGTTTAAGGGTGTTTAAGTAATTTTACAGTTAGCAGTAGTTTCCTAAGAGTTTTAAGCTTTAAGTGGATTGGAATTTTCCAATCCCATTCCAAATCAAAATTTCACTTTAATTCAAATATATTATTATTTTATATATTTTCGTTTTTCAAGAACTATCATCTACTCACAATACATCATACCTTCTCTCTTTGGACCCCACTAGATTCCACATAGTTAATAATTTTTTTATTAAAACTCATCCCAATCTAATTTTTTAGATTCTTTTCCACTTACACCCACACCCTTAAATTTCTGTTCTAGTCAAATTCCTAAATTGATTGGTTTAAGAGTCCTATTCACTCCTACGATTTATCCCTCCCTCTTGGTGTGATGCTAAGAGTTCTTTCTCTTCCTCTTATTTTTATTCTTTAAGTGCACTATTTCCTGTGTTTAATTGCTATTTTCAGCTTGGTTTTCCTACATAAACCTTAGCAGATCCTAGGGGCATATTTTTGTGGCGGCTTTAATGAGTTTGTCCTGCATCACCTGCCTTGCATCTAAAGGTGAAAAGCCTGCTAAGCCAGCCATGAAAGCCTAGAATGAGAACGAAATTCTCTTGTATATTCTTGGTATCTAGTGTTCAGCTATCTTGCTACATGTTAATTTACACGTATTTCAGTTTGCAGGACAACTAGAAATTAGTCACATGGTCAAGAAATTGGCCTTTGGGTGTATGTTCAAAATTCAAAACATATGAATCCTCTCTTGATAAGAATTCTCAAGGTGTATATTCAAAACGTAAATATATGAATCATCTCTTATTAACAAATCTAAAGGAAGTAGGCACAAACTAATAAGGGCTAGCCCTTGTGCGGCAAGAGCTCCCCACCTTGCGGGGGTAGGGGGAGGGAACCGGACATGTACACAGCCTTCCCTTGACATTTTTGCCAAGGTTAAGTTGCCCCTTTGGTGAGCAAAGGCCGGCCCTCGCGCAGGCACAAACTAATACGGGGTTAATTTTCAACTCATGAAATAGGAGAAGAACACAAACAATGAATATACTTTCCAAAATGTTGTGTGTTAGTTCTTCAGACACTAAAAAATGTGTGATCAATGGCAACTACAAGAAGCTAAAGTTGATGACTTTTGGTTTGTGTGAAGTGCGGCAATACTCTGAAGAATTGTGAAGTGTAAAAGAAATGAAATTTATGCCTTATCTTCTTACTTTAGAAGAGATGGGAGTTCCCTTGTGCAGGAAGAAAAAACTGTTGTTTGATCCTGAAAATTTCTACTGTTACTGATATTTGAGAAAATTGTTGATCCGTAAGGTTCTATAGAAAATTATGCACTTCTATTATTTTTCCATTTTGTTTTGGTGATAAGATTTTTCTTATTAGATTTGGCTTCTTGGTTACTTTCTGAAAATGAGTGTGACTACTTAATCAGATTTCCGTCTAAATTCATGTGGAAATGCCCTTTCTTTTATAGTGTAAGGTGATAGGGAAGAAAGCAGGTCAGCCTACTCCTGCTCTCCACTTCTGTGTCCATTATTTTTAGATTCATTTTTATGTTGGACCAGAAAGGATGATACTATGTCATCGACTGATTTGGATGTGCCAGTGTTCTTCGTTTATGGATATTTCAGTTGAAATACTTTAGCTTGTTAACAAGAAATTTGTAAAGTTGTACCCATTTTCATTGTTTAAATTTATATATTTAAACACCAAATAATTATCTGTTTTGCAGGCAAAGCGAGATCCTTATCGGTTTAGGTTTCCTATTGAGATGCGCTTTGTGGATCCTAATATAGATCACCTAATGTACGTTTGCAATACATACATACATATAGACTTTTCATCATTTGCATGCTTTAGTTATTTTATGACCCAAGTCTATAGTGTCTTCTATATTTAGATCATACCTGGAGGGTGGACCTTATTCTATTGTTTCTCCTACAATCTCTATCGATGTCATACCTGCAAAATCATCAAATTGAGTACTTGGTTTATTCACTTGTTTTCTTGTTTGCAGATTCAATAGATTTGATTTTGCACCGATATTTCATCGTGACGACGACACTAATTCAGATGAGTTGCGTGTGAGTGCCATTTGTTTTTTGAAATGCCACATCTGATATGTCCTGTGTGTATTTTTAATAACCCTACTCAGATTTGTCTGAAGCTTTGACCGTCTTGATTGCATATGCCACTTGCATTCATCAACCATTAGAAAGAATTGAAGGAAAAGAAAAACATTTTAGGTGGCTTTGGGCTTATTTGGATTGACACTCAATTTTTAATTTTTAGGAAGTAACATTTAATTGAACTTTTAAGAGAGTATTTTTAATATTTTAAAAGTTCAAAGTCCATTTGGATTCGATCATCAAGCCCAGAAAGGGGGATTTAAAAAAAAAAAAGAAAACTCATTTGGATTAGTTTATATATTTAATTGCCCTAAAACCTAACAAGACAAAAATATCCTTACTATTGCCCCCCAAGTTATGAACATGCCCTTCTTGTTCCCAAAATTTTTGTATGCCGCTTTACCCATTGAAACCTTAGATCTGAATCCTGATGTTGCATTTTGCGTTGCATCATAGCCTCCACCACCACTGCCATTGCCATTGCGACTGTGCAATAGTAAGCTGGTGTTTCAGATTCCATGGTAGCTGATCCAGAGAGAAGAAGAGGGGAAGCAGGAGAGATTGTGAGATTGGTTTTGAGCAGGAAAGGAAGGACAGAGAATGAACAGAAGAGAGGGAGAAGAGCTTGTAGAGGAAGTAGATGGCGTAATAGAATGGTGAAAGGAGAAGAAGAATGGAGGGAGAAAGGAAGGTTTCTTGTGACACAGAAAGTCTAAAGGATCAGGTGCAATCACTTCTTAGATGGTCTGTCAAAGATGATGGAAGTGTCAAATGTGCCCCAACAGAAATGGGTGGTTCCGGCAGGCACATTCTAGGGCTGAAGTGTTTGCTTCCAAAAGATTGGATCTTAAGTTTGGTGGAAGAGCAGAAAGAATTCTTGCCAAGTGTGATACTGGCAAGAAAATCTTAACTGAGAGGAATGGGAAGAGAAAGGGCTCTGCTGGCAGTGATGACTGTTAGCTGGTGGCGGCAGTGTAAGATGGAGAGATGAAGGGAAGAAGAAGTGTGTGTGTGTTTGGGGGGGGGGGGGAGAGAAGGCCAGAAGTTAAGAGTTGACACCTAAAGTTGGTATGACTGCATAGTACGCGTAAAGTTCTGAGAAGAGAACTGGAAAGCATCTCCAACTCCTCTCCAATTCTCCTCTCAAGTCCCATCTTTGTGAAACACTTTTGAAGAATTAGAAAAGGTAAAATCTTGGCCAAATGGGCTTTGACCCAATTTTCATTTTTTAAGATCTGAGAATGGCTTTCAGGCCAAATGGGGCCTTTGTTAGTTGGGATTATTTGATGAAATTCGTAGCTGGAAAGCTGCTAAAATGAAGTCTGAGACTCTTTGTCACTTCAAATCTTCTACGATCTCAATATGTTTGGGATCAGGGACAACAAATTAGATTCAACCTTTATCTAAAAAGATTATGATTATGGGATATCTTGTCACATTTTATGTACATTATGCTAAATTCAACTTTGAGAAATCAAGTACCTTTTATGATATTTTTTCCAATCTGATGACTAATTTGTTGGATGAGAAGCTAGAATGTTTCTGTCATCTTAAAGCTTGTGGCATCTTTATTGTGAACAACCATTGTCTTAGTCGCGGCAGTTGCAAGATTATATTGTTCAACCTGTTCAAGTTTTTAATTTTGCTAAAGGTTGTTTTTTTTGCATATTTCTCGTCAGCGTGATTGTGGTAGAAGTCCAGTTCCAAGAAAAGATCCTGGCATCAAAGTGGAAGAGGAACCTCTGTTATCGAATCACCCGTTTGTTGACAAGGTAACTTTCATTTACAAGAGAAACCTGTTTCCATGTAGGCTTTGTATACTTGTTTCCCAGTATGTCTACCTATTGTGCTTAGTTTGAGCCATGACAGTCATGTATCATGCTTAAACTGTTGTTGTTTTTAAGATCAAATTGTATAATTCTAATGGTTTTTTTGGGTTTTTTTTTTTTTTGGTTTTGTTTTTATGTGTGTGTGTTGGAAATATACTAAGCTGTCTTATTTGAAGCATGCTCAAATCATATATGGTTGATGCAAAATCTTCCTTCAGTGCTTCTGGCTTTGTCTTCTGGAAGAGCTGTTTTGTTTTGTCACTTCTTTTCATGTCTAGTGTTATTTTCCATGTATTAATGATAAACATGGTAGACCTCATATTTTATTAACTGTGGTTTAAAAAAAAGGGCTAGCCCTGGTGCACCAAGCTCTTCCCGCCTTGCGGGAGTATGGGAAGGGAACCAGATATGTATGCAGCCTTCTCTTGACATTTTTGCCAAGAGGCTGTTTCCACAGTGGTTCTAACTCGTGAACTTTGGTTTATTGAACTAAATATCTTTTTACAGAAAATACGAAAGAACAAAAATTTAATTTAATTTTTTTTAAAAGATAAAAATTCAAGTGAAGCTTCTACTTTTACTTGATGAACGTGTCCCTTCATAATCATCCTGGTATGGCAACAAATATCATGTATATTGACACCTCATTTCACGTGATATCTTCACTAAGATGTCCCTGAGCATGTTTGTTTCAGATTTTGATGCAGTGCATCACCATCAGTATTAATTCTAAATGATAAAGAATGAACTGAAACAATAGTGTATATAAGCTAAAGTAACAACCCTAAGAATCACTCCCCTGACAGCTCTGAGAATAGCTCTTGGAGAGGGCTGGGAATCAGAGATAGCCTACTAGAAATCACATCTAGTGGATAATGAATTTCTCCCTCCAATTTTGGTATCTTATGAAAATAAAAAAACCTGAATTTCAAAAAGCTTTTGGAAACTGTGAGACCCTACTACTACTGTAGCAAGGATTCATCATGGAGGTTAAGATAGCTGCAAATACCTTTTTTTTTTTTGTTGGGGTGGGGGTGGGGGGGTGGGGGGTGGGAAGCTGTTCCAAAGAGTAGAACAAGTTAATTTAAACATTTAACTACTTGCTGCATTGGGCGTTAAAAGCATGATCTTATGTTTAATTGACTTGGGTTTGAGAAATATGTCCAAGGGCTGTCAAATGCTATTTTCATGTTCCACATTAGATTTTTTGGGCTATTTCATTGCATAAGTTAACCAGGATCCCCATTAAGTGAAACATCCTTGTCTCTTATGCAAGGAATCTACTTTGATTTCTGCCTATCTGGATATTGGGTCAATGGCAATTGTACTTGTACTATTCGAATGTTTGTTTATATATGTCATGGAAGTTCATAAGTGTGCTTGTTCTCTTTGCAAGTTTGATAGTCCGGCTGAAGCATGCTTTGGTAAGCAATGGCTGAGCTATTCATTATCACAGTTCAGACACCATTTTTTAACAATTTCTAGTTAGAAAGTACTCAATTCTTTTCTTCTGAAAAGACTTTAATGGCTTTTTGGTTGTTCTCACATCTGAAATTTGATTACACCAGCATTTTCACTGGTTTCATGATATTTTCTTTGATTTGCTGCTAAATGATCTCGGTAAGGACATATCTTTGACCTGGAAGATAAAAGCACAAGGATATCACTTGTTTGAAGTCTTTACCATCAACTTCTTGTTTAATTGCCTATGAGAGAAAATTTATAATATGTAATACATTAAACATGTAACAGAACAACCCAATATATATATTAACAAAAAACTCTATAACAGAGCAAATATGGGCCTATAGAGATTGATATAATCAAGGAATTATTGAAAAATTAGGGATGTCTTCATCCTAGGAAACCATTTTGCAGAAAGAAGGGATGCAACCAGAGGAAACTCAGGTTGATCCTCCTTTTCATTGATTTCCAGCTGCTGTAATTCAATTGGTAGTTACCCAAGTTGTAGGATGTAAAATTTCTTAGTTTCTGTTTTGTGTCATGGTGATTTATGAAGCCCAATCATGTTGAGCTTTCTGATATTCTGAGACACCTTCAATTCAATTCATGCTGAACCTTTTGAAGAATTGTGGGAAGCTTCTTGTTTCAGTTTTAGTTCCTAATCGGCAGTAGTCAAGTTGGGAATGTTCTTGTCTAACATTTCCATCTATCTTTATGGTCCTCCATCACAGAAGATAGTATGATTTATTGGATAAGGGAGTCTCTCAGTCTTTTGATATTTATTAGGGTTTTGTGCAGATCTTGGCTCATAAACTGCCAGAAACTAAGAAGTCCTTGATTTTTTCTTAGTACATGCTTCCATGTCTGACTGAACATTATAGCAGTTAACTATATATTTAATCTCAACATACGATTGTGAACTCGCAACTCTCCTTTGGTATGCAGCTATGGCAGATACATAATGCTGAACAACTGGTTTTGGATGATATGGAGGCTAACCCCGACAAGTACAAGGACAAAAAGCTTTCAGAGTTAACAGATGATGAAGATTTTGACAAAGAAAACAGTGTTGAGTACACCAAAGCTTATTACAAAAAATCTTTACTTCCACTAATGATTTTGGTGAGCATTTTCCTTGGCATATTGCATTAGCCTGTTCCGTAATACGTGTCTTTGATCATTCATTAACTCTTTCACAGAAAACAAGTGTAAAAGAACTAGACTTAGAAGCAGCATGGGCTGAACGGCAGGTTTGACACACTATTTATAGTTTCATTCATGTTCATTGATAGTTGAATATTGTTCCCTGGCTTTTGGATTTTACTGTATCTTTTCCATATTTTCTTTGCTCGCATGAATTTCAGACCAATTAATGTTTTAGCTTCAATGTGATGCAGCACCAGTTCTGCTTAGGCTGTAGCTTATGTGGTGTTTGCTAAATTTAATTAGGAAAGCAATGATGGATTTTAGAAGAGAAATGGATGAGAGTTTAGATCAGAAGATTTAGATAAGAGGCTGGACCTCTCAACAAATTACTTTATTTCATCATTTAATATTCTCCCTCATCATCTAGGGCTGTTATAGTGATATTTGTAGGCCACAAACCCTAGAACCAAAAGTATTTCAAAGCCAAGAACGCTTCAACACTAGAGGTGTATTTGGGCAGGATTAGAAAAGCAAAAAACAGTTTTATTATTTGTTTTTTTAAAATAAAATAAACCTAATGAAAATGAATTTTATTTGTCAAACATTGACAGTTTTGTCATTCACTCCCAATACATCACAAAGTGGTTCCTTGGGCCTACAAATTTTTTATAAAATTCAAAATTATACTTACATGATTTTATAAACCCAATTGTCTAAAGTGTTTACCTACTTAGGAAAAAAAAAAAAAAAAATCCTAGGAATCCTACTTAGAAAGATTTTAGAGTTAAATTAATGATAACTAAGATAATTAGGATTCTTAAACCAACACCATTTAGGAGTCCAAACAACAACAAAAAACAACAATAACGATGACTAAGCCTTAGTCTTAAGAAGCTTAGAGTTAGCTACATGAACCAATACAAGATTACGTGTGATCATCCATATGAATTCTCTCCTTACACTTCTTTCTATCCATTGTCAGAATTTCATCCAAATCTAACAGAGACTTATCTTTTCTAATCATTTCCATCTATATCTTTTTAGGTCTGTTTTTACCTCTATCCAACTCATCATGCCTCCATCCTACTTAGTAAATTAGAAGGGAAAGTGCTCCCTCTTTGCATTATAGAAAAATAGCCTGGCCAAATTTGGACGGATTGAGATGTAAATCGAGTTAATATTTGTTATTTATTTTCCTTCTACTCCAACTAAACAAAATGGAAGTGAATGTACACAAGTCAAGATAATATTTGTAATTTACTTCTATTCTAACTAAATAAAATATAAGTAAATTACATTTACTCTCCATAGTGGAAGCAAAGATTCTCTTCCCCCTCCTCTATGAACCGAACATAGGGTAAGTATCCCCAACTCTAAACTCATAAGCTAGAGTTAAATCTGGATTGTAAAATCATTGCTTGACTTATAACTTTCCAATTCTTGGACCCTTTCGTGTTTTGCATCATTACCCTTCTCATGCAAAGAAGAATAAATTCTGATTTAAGGGATGCCCATGGGGATTAGAAGTTGCTAGAACTCAGTTTCTGTATTACATTAGGTAAGTGACAACACAGATTCCAGCTTGTACTTGCACGTTCTATTCACATGCCACTATTTAGAAGGGTATTTTTGTTTGAGAACACCCATGTCACTCCAATTTCACCCTATTCTTTACCCACTCAACCTTGTCTTCTCTTTTAATTCAATTTGTCTACAAATTATGGCAAAACATGTCCACACATTTAATCTAAAGCATAATCCCAACCCAAAATCTGTTGATCTATGACTTAGGTATCAATATGAATTTCTGTCAACAATATATATTGGATGAGGTCTCCTCAAGTGGTACCCATCTGGGCAATCAAACTTTCTGTAGTTGGTTTGGGATTATGCTTTGGGTTGAGTGGGTAGATAAATTTTGCCCATGGTGGAGGGAATGGGTTAAAAGAGGAGAGAGTCACATAAGGGGTGTAATGAAATTGGAGGAAATGGATATTTTTTTCTGAATATATCCTTCTAAATATCGACGTGTGAATGAGTTATGCAAGTATTAGCCAGAATCTGTTGTTGTACTAGTGGCAAGGACTAAATTGGCAGCACAAAAATAGTTTAGGGACTAAAAAGGTTGAAAAAATAGTTCAAGAACAAGTAACTAAAGCTGAAAGGACTAATTTGGCGAATTTTCCTAACTAGCTACATGTTATGCATCTAATAGTTTTCAATCGAGTTTCAAACCAAGCTCACGAGTCAAGCATTCGACCTTAGCATTTCAAAATTTCCAACGAATTTTGACGAGGCTTGAGCTCAACTTGTTTATCTACAAGTTGGATGCAAATTGCGAGCTATTTGCGAAAGATTGTTTATTTGCAGCCTTAATCATGTCTGATTTTCGAAATCCTGATTCTTTGAATTCTACATCCCATCACATGACAATTTGTGTTGGTCATAATTTGTATTTAGCCTAAGCATAACCGAGAAGTAACATTTCAGCCTTTTGATGCAAATTAGTGTTTTAGTCTTCGTAAGAAAATATAAGAAAAGGATTATGAATTTCTTGCTCTATGAATTGACTTTACATGGTATTGGATAGTAGATTATAAGACGAAAAGATTACTCTTAAATCTAGATAGCTATCTAATCAAATCCTTCCATTTAAGGGATTAAACTAATCTAATCATATCCCTTTGATTAAGGGATTTGAAAATGATCTTCCTAATCCATTTACAACTCATTATCCTCATCAATTGACAGCTTATTTGCATCTTGATACTCCTCAAGCTGAGCAATAGATGTCTTCCATTCCCAGCTTGAAAAATAAGATAATGGAAACTTGAATTGTTTAGCCCATTTGTTAGAACATCAGCTAATTGGTGTTTTAACAGAACATAGGACATACATACTAACACTTCCTCTAATTTTTCTTTAATGAAATGTCTATCAATTTCAATATGCTTTGTCCTATCATGTTGCATAGGATTGTGAGCAATATCGACAGCTGCCTCGTCACAATAAAGCCTCGTAGGACCATCTCATTTGTCTCTCAAATCATCTTGAATAATCTTCCGCCAGAGTAGTTCACATAGTCCTTGAGCATAGCCTTGAATTCTGATTCTACTGATGACCTTGTAACCACATTCTTTTATCAACCTCTGATATATGAGTCTACCGACCAACCTCTGATACATTCTTTTATCAACTACTGATTCTGCTTTTGCTTCTCCCAACATATGGCTTGGATCCATTGGGGTAGAGACTGGCTTATACCTAATCTTTCTTGTTTCTGTCAATAAATCAGTTGCATACTTCTGTTGGGATATAAAGATCCCATATCTGGAATATGCCACCTCAATACCAAGGAAATACTTTACTTTTCCTAATTCCTTTATCTCAAACTCTTTCATTAGTCTCTGCTTCAACTCCCAGTCTTATTGAGGTGAGCGTAGGTGCGCCTAGGTGCTAAGACGAGGCAAAGAGAGGCTAATGCGCCTTAAAGTCTCTTGGTGAGGCTATTTTAATAAGGCGCAGTGCCTGAGTTGCCTTGGTGCATGGCCTAAGGCGCTCTAGGCGAATGCCTGATTAAAATTGACCCTTTAGATATCTTTTATAATGGCTGTCTATCTGTCATTGATTGATTTAAATTGACTCTTTAAATGTCTTTTACTGATTTAAATTGACTCTTTAGATACTTGTTGTAATAGCTCTTTGTCATTCTATATATTTTGTGTCATAGTTGACTTTATATTTATTTTATTAGGCATTTCTTAAAAGAAGAAATAAAGGTAAAATAGTAATGAAGTGGCAGACAATTGAGATAAAACAAAATATTGGTTGCAAGTTTAGAAATTAAAAAAGTTTAGTTGTATAATTAAAAAATCTTTTAGTTGTTGAGCATTTAATTTGCTAATTATATATACAATTTATTTTTTAGATATATATAAATTTTATATTTCTAAAAGGCGCTTTGCATTACTAAGGCGAATGCTTTTTTAAGATGTGATCTTTGGCAATTAAAGCCAGTTGCTAAATCACCAGCAAAGAAGGCTGGTTCAACTTTGCTTTAAAAAACGATCTTGGGCAATTAAGGCTAATCACCAAACAACCAGTAATGAAAGCTAGTTGAAATCACAAGGTTGTTGGTTATATAAACCAGCAATGGGGGCTGAACAATGTAGTAATGAAGGCTGCTTGAAAGAATAGACAATGTAGCAATGAAGATCGCTCAACAAAGAAGAAGAATTCCAAAAAGCTCTGCTACCAAATTGAAAGAGTTAAAATGCACGGTTACATTGGTGAGAGTTGTATACATGTTACAAAGGGTTTATATTAGGAAAGAATCACTACATTATAGGAGACTAATTGCTAATTCCTAATTTATATGATTGATTACTATAGCATAATTGATAACTAATGCTAATTCCTAATTTACATGATTGGCAACTATGACATAATTGACAACTAATACATTCAAAATCAACTTCCTTGATTTTCGGAATCAATTCTGTTGATTTCTGCAATATTTCCAACAACTAATTCACAGATGTCACAATGAAACTTAGAGATCTAATTTTTGACACAAATGAGGAAACATGATTTTTAAAATCTTAAATGATGGATGACCTAGGCGTAAGTGATACAACCAAATGGCATCTTTATTCGAGGAACTAAGAAAAGAAGAGGATGAATTCCTCCTACCCTTTTGAGATGATTCAAGGTAATAAAGGCAACTTCTTTCCTTAGCAAGTCCAGTTCTCCTCCCTGAGCTATGATCCTGAAAAACACAATAAGAAGGGGAAAAAATAGCATAACATTTAAAATCATGGGAATTGATTAATCGAGTAAAACTTAATTTATTCGATAACGATTTAGGCTTATATACAGTTTTTACAACTTTGCATACAAGTCCCTAGAATTATCTATACTGTCAATAAGACCCTAACAAAGATATAAATCTTAACACTCCCCCTCAAGATGGGCAGAAGATATCCATTAAGCCCATCTTGTCACACAATCTTGAGAGATCTAATGAACTAAGTCCTTTAGTGAGACAGTCAGCCACTTGCTCTCTAGTAGCTACATGTCCCAGCTCCAATGGTCCACTATCTAACTTTTCTTTGATGAAGAACCTATCAATCTCCACATGTTTGGTTCTGTCATGTTGCACGGGGTTATTGGCAATGCTAATTGCGGACTTGCTGTCGCACCACAGCTTCATTTTAACTCCTTTATCCATCTTGAGCTCTACTAACAAAGCTCTCAACCACACCATCTCCGCAACTCCTAAAGCTATTGCCCTATGCTCAGCCTCTGCTGTTGACCTTGCAACCACTGACTGCTTCTTACTCTTCCAGGATACCAAATTGCCTCCTACAAACACGCAATATCCAGCTGTGGACTTCCTATCATCAGCACAACTTGCCCAGTCAGAGTCGCAATAGCCCTCAATGTTCAGATGTCCATTCTTCTTAAAGATCAACCCCTTTCCTGTTGCACTCTTCAGGTACCTCAGAATTTGGTACACTGCGTCCATGTGGCCCTTCCTTAGGTCATGCATGTAGCGGCTCACCATACTCATAGCAAATGACAGGACGAGTGTGACTCAGATAGATGAGACGTCCTACCAACCTCTGGTACCGCTCACGATCAACCGGCTCTCCTGCCTCTGCGCTCAACTTGAACCTCTGATCAATTGGTGAAACCGCAGGCTTGCAACCCAACATGCTTGTCTCTGTGAGTAAGTCTAACACATACTTCCTCTGAGATAGAACAATCCCCTCTTCTCCACGAGCCACCTCAATCCCCAGGAAGTATTTTAGCTGCCTGAGGTCCTTCACCTCAAACTCTTTGCCCAGTTTTGCCTTCAGCTGAGCAATCTCACCCTCGTCATCACCGGTGATAATCATATCATCCACATACACTGCTAACATAGTAATGTGACCACCCTGTTGTCGAAAGAACACTGTGTGATCGGCATTGATTTGCTGATAGCCCATGCTTACCATAGCTCTTCTGAACCTGTCAAACCAAGCTCTAGGAGACTGTTTCAACCCATACAGTGACTTCCTTAATCTACAAACCTTGTCCACTGTCTGTTTTGTACCAAAGCTTGGGGGAACTTCCATATACACCTCTTCTAGCATATCTTCGTGAAGAAATATGTTTTTAACATCCAACTGATGTAGTTTCCAACCCCCATTCACTGCAATGGAGACAAGTGTCCTTACTGTTCTCATTTTGGCCACGGGAGCAAAGGTCTCATCATAGTCGATGCCATATGTCTGTCTATACCCCTTCGCCACCAACCGTGCCTTGTAGCGATCAATTTTTCCTTCTGGGGTCTGCTTCACTCGTGAACACCCACTTGCACCCCACCGCCTTCTTGCTCGGTGGTAGTGACACTATCTCCCAAGTTCTCGTTCTTATCCGTAGCTCCAAGTTCTTCTTGCATAGTCGCTTTCCACTTTAGATCCTCTTTAGCATCCCGCCAACACTTAGGTAAAGTAACGTAGTCCAAAGATGTAATGAATGCTCCATACGTAGGTGATAAATTAGAGTATGAGACAAATTGAGCAATGTCATGTGGGAAACCATAACGGTCTGGGGGAACTCCCGCATTATTGCGAGAGGTCCTCCTTACTATCATGGGAGTGGGATGAGAAGAAGGAATTATAGCACCCGTGTTTTCCGAGTTTGAGGGTGGTGTGGGTGTCTCGTGAGTTGGAGTAGGCCGGACAAGGGACTTGATGGCACAGTGGTACTGCAGATGTTGACTCTGGCACCTCATTCTGCCTCCTCCTGGTATACACTCTCAACTCCCCCTGTGCCTGAGTCCCAACACCGACGGGTTCCTCCTCTTCTTTGTTCTCGTGCTCCTCAACTGATTCCCTCTTCTCAACAGAATAAGGAATTGATAAGGGAATTGATCCTACATTCACCAACCTCTCACCATTCTCCCCCTCTCGCCTCATACCTTCTTTATCAGATAAGTTACCAATGGGTGAGGTCACCTCCAGTGTATAATATGGCTCAAACTCTCGAAAATGCACATCCATGCTTACAAACAACCTTTTATCTACTGGACTCCAGCAAACATACCCCTTCTGGGTAGCAGAGTATCCTACAAAGACACATTTCACAGCTCTAGGATCAAGCTTCCCTACGGATGGTCTGTTGTCCTTCACAAAACACACACAACCAAACACCTTCAATGGGAGGATCCCACCATTATCTCCTTTCAACATTTCACACGGAGACTTCCAGTCTAACACTCTTATGGGCATCCTATTGATCAATTGAGCAGCTGTTAAGATCGCTTGCCCCCATAACTGCTTTGGGACATTCATTGCGATCATCATGCTCCTAGCTGTCTCTAGAAGGTGTCTGTTTTTCCTTTCTGCTACCCCATTTTGAGCTGGTGTGTATGGACATGTAGTTTGATGTTGTATGCCTTGAGCTGACAAGTATTCCGCAAATGCTCTATTGGTATACTCTGTACCATTATCAGACCTCAATATTTTCACCACTGCTCTATATTGAGTCTGAATAGACCTATGAAAGTCTTTGAAGCAGTCAAATACATCACTCTTATTTTTCATCAAATACAACTAAGTAACACGAGAAAAACAATCAATAAAAGTCACAAAATATCTAAAACCATTCATAGAACTAGTGGACCAAGGTCCCCAAACATCATAATGTATCAAATCAAAAGCACGAGAGCTTCTATGACCAGAACTAACATAAGAACTTCTAGTAAGTTTTCCAAATTCACATGCATCACACACAACTTTCTGTTTATTGGCATTTTCAAATAAAACTGGATACAACCGACTTAACACACTAAATGAAATGTGTCCCATGCGTTGGTGATGGAGCATCAACGCATCCTCAGCACTCATCTCAGATCCTCCTACTCCTACCTTCTCCACCACAGATATCAATGCTGAGTCCATCCCCTCACGATCCAGGTACCACAGTCCATTATGCCACGTGCCAGTCCCAAGTCTCTAGCCCGTCTCCTTCTCCTGGAAGATCACCTTGGGAATATCAAAAGAAACCACACATTTTAGTTGGAGTATAATGGCACTAATAGATAAAAGATTTACTGGGAAAGAAGGAGCATGCAAAACATTGGACCAAGTTACTGAACCCGTACACTTCATTGTACCCTTACCAACCACAGGCTGTGCTGTCCCGTCAGCGGTCTGGATGCTCTCTGGCATCGCTAAGTGAGTATAGGAAGAGAACCCACTAGCATTACCTGTCACATGTCGAGATGCACCAGAATCTACGATCCATTCTGGTGATCTAGTGGTGGAGATAGAGGCAAGAGCAGTACCTTTGGTCAATTGAGCATAGGTAGCAATGTTACCCATGGGTAAAGCGGAGGTGGATGCATCCTCAACCGCACTCTTTTTGGCTCCATCACCTGCTGCTCTCTGCTTCCTTTTCAGTATTTCTAATAGTGCCTGGTCTTCTTCAGTAAAGACCACACCCGCCTCTTCCTCTTCCTCCGCTACCATCAGATTGGCCCGATAGCCTCTTCCACCTCTTCTGCCCCCACGGCCGCGACCACGACCTGCAAACTGTCCACGTCCACCTGAGTCTCTCTCCTTGGGTAGCTTAGGACAAGCCTGTTTCAGATGACCTACTTCACCACAGTTGTAGCACTGCCTAGTCTCCTGTTTGAACCCCGTGTTACCTGAGTTGGAGACCACTAGTGCTGACTTCATCCCAGGATGTCCGCCTGTCCCAACCTGTAGCTTAATACGACTCTCCTCTTGTATCATGGCCGAGACCGCCTCCTCAAGTGAAGGGATCCTCGTCTGAGCTAGCAGCATCGCTGTCCTTTGCTCAAATGCTGGGGCTAACCCTTGGAGAAATAACATAGTCCTCTCCTGAATCAAGGCCTCTCTTTCCTTACACTCAGGATCTTTACAGCATGCTCGAGGCGAGAAATGATCATGATCTAGCCACAAGCGTTCCAACTCTGTGGCATACTCCTGCACTGTCCTATCTCCTTGGACTGTAGCATAGATGTCCTTCTTAATCTGGAACACCCTCAAATTGTTCCCCACACCATCATAGGTTCTCCTCAACTTCTCCTAGACATCATTGACCTTATGCCATCCACTGTTGCAGTAATAGACGGGACCATTGAGTTGAGAAGCCACATGTACACCAACATGTGAGTTGACTTCCACTCATTTCTCCCTGCCGTGCCCTCAGCTGGCTCTGCTTTCTCAGCTGTCAAGTACTCCCCTATATTCCTCCCTTCCAGAGTATACCTCACCCGACGTGACCAGCTCAGATACGTTGCTGGCCCATCGAGTTTCAGATCAACAGGTGGAAGCTCCACCTGGAAAATTTTCACCCCCCGACATCCTCATAAACCGCATCAATGTCGTAAAATCTGCAGGATCCAATTTCTTAACCACCTCCTCCATCGTATTCTTGCTAGCCTCTGTCATCGACTCGTATTCAGGTTCCGCACACCTATCACACGAGTCTATCACACACTTACCCTTCTTTTTCTCCTTGACCCGATCTCGATCTTCTACACATCAAGATCTGTCTAGAACTCCGGCATCTTCATGCTATCTCAGGACCCATGGGGTATCGCCCTCCCCGCACGGGCACAGAGATAGAAAACAAACTGGAAGTTGTGAGGGGCCTAGAGAGAAAGGAGGGTTACTGTTACTGGAGCGATTTACTGTATCGGTGGCGGTACTGTAGCGGCGGGTGCTGTGCGGCGAAGCAGGTTACGGCTAGGGTTGGGCTCTGATACCAAATTGATTAATCGAGTAAAACTTAATTTATTCGATAACGATTTAAGCTTATATACAGCCTTTACAACTTTGCATACAAGTCCCTAGAATTATCTATACTCTCAATAAGACCCTAACAAAGATATAAATCTTAACAATGGGTAATCTTTTGAATGGAAACAAGGCTGGTCGATAGTTTTGGCACATGAAGGACATTTTTAAGGACAAGGGTAGGTGTAATATGAATATCTCTAGACCCTGCAACTCTAGCTAAAGAACCCTTGGTCACTACAATTTTTCTGTTACTTGGGTGCGGGGTATAGGCATGGAAGAGTTGGGATGTAGGAGTCATATGGTCTGTGACACCAGAGTCTATGATCCATGGGTCAGCATAAATTTTGTGTGAGGCATTCATGCAAAAAGAAAGTGAAGATTTACCTGAAAGAGTCAAATAACATGCTCTAGAAGGCTTCTCAAGAGACCCCAACAAGCTTCTTAGTTTCTTAATTTCTTTACTATTGAACTCATATTGTAGAATTTTCCTCAATTTTTGGAGTTGGCATGGTGAAGGAAAGAGATTTGCAGCAACTAAGGCTGCTTGAACAGGAAGTGGAGAAGGGAAAAATAAAGAGAAATGATAGCAGCGAAGGCTGCTCAAAAGAGAAGACGGCAGCAATGAAGGCTGCTTAATAGAGAAGAAGAGGAATCCCAGAAAGCCTAGGGCTCTAATAACATGTAACAGAATGTGAGAAAAAGATTCTGAATTTCTTACTATATGAATTGACTTTACATGGTATTATATAGTAGATTACAATAATAACAATAATCTAGGCCTTAGTCCCAAGAAATTTAAGGTCGGCTACATGAACCAATACAAGACTCGTGATTATCCACATGAATTTTCTCCTTCCTCATCTTTCTATCTACTATCATGCTCTCATCCAAATTTAATGAAAACATATTTCTTTTAATCACTTCCATCCATATTTTCTTAGACTTGCCTTTACCTCTATCTAACTCATCATGCCTCCAACCCTCAATTCTTGTAATAGGAGCATCTCTTTGTCTTCTCTATATATATGCAAACCAATGCAACCAATTTTTTCCCATCTTGTCTTCAATGGATGTTACTCTCACTTTTTTCTAAATGGTCTCGTTCCTTACTCTGTCCTTCCTAGTATGCCCGCAAAACCTACCTTCATTTTCTAGATATGAGACATTTTAGTTATCCAACATTCTATACCATATAACAAAGTAGGTCTTACGACTGTTCTATATAACGTTCCCTTTACGCTCGAAGGCATATTACGATCACACAGAATACCAGTCGCACTTTTCCATTTCAACCAATCAACCTTAACTCGGTGCCCAACATTGCCATCAAGCTTTTTGTCTTTTTGAATAATAGATTCCAGATATCGAAAGTAGTCATCTATTGGAATATCTGTGCCATTCCAAGTAATACTCTAATTTGTATTTCTACTAGTACTGAACTTGTATTCTATAGACTTATTTTTACTTTTACTGATTCGGGAACGCCCCCACGAAGTCAATAGATTGGTTTATGCCAAGAATGTGACTGTATTTTACACTAGCCGTCACAAGTCTTACCACAACTCTCCTCCTTTATTCGGGTTTGAGACCGCCAGTAAGCACCGCAAACAAAGCTTGTGGAGCTCACAAGTGGAGTTCATATAGTAGATTATAAGGGGAAAAAGATTACTCTTAAATTTAGATAGCTATCTAATCAAAATTCTCCATTTAAGGGATGAAAATAATCTGATCATATCCCGTAACTTAAGGAATTTGAAAATGATCTTCCTAATTTATTTACAACTCATTATCCTAATCAATTTATAGCTCATTTATATCTTGATGATCTTATTTGTTTGAAATTTATGTGCAGGTCAGAAATTGTAGGTAGTCGTAAGCCTCATGAAGAAATAATAGTTTGCCTTTTGAAACAAATGACAGACTGTGGCCCTTAATCCTAGAGATAGCATAAGCCTCAAAGGTTTTAGTTGGCACATGCACTGCCCTACTTGTCAATTGTTTATAGTTTCTTTCAGCAGTGCTTAACATCTCTTACTGGTCTATTTGTTTTAGTCATCAAGTTTTAATATATATTTTTTTAATAACTTTAAACGAGTTTTGTTGATGAAAACATTAAGCTTCAGGGTCATAGTTAATGATGCAAAATAGAACCAAAGCATACTATGCTTTAAGAGTGAACTATTGCATTATATGCTTTGATAGTGAACTATTGGTCATTGCACTTGGCACTGGTTTGCATTGCATGCTCTATGTGTGAACTTGTAGTCATTGGGCTGAAAACTAGTACCTTGTTGATGATTAGGGCCACATGATGAATTGGTGGTGTACTGGCTCTTCTGCATTCTGACATTCTGCTGATGTTATATGTGCTTAATGAACATTCCTGTTCGAAAAGTTTGATAAGTTGAATTGTCTTTGCAAATTCAAAAATTCCGGACACAGTAATTTTATGTTAGTTGTATATGAATATCAGTTATCTCATTCTAGAGCATATTACAACACAATATAGGTATCATGCTTGATATCCTCCTCAAAATCTGTTGTTGGAAGGAAGAGCTTTTGCTTAAGTAGCTTGCTTTTATTCTGTTTTATCACAGCACCATGATAAACTGAGAAAGGAAGCAGAAGCCAGGGGAGAAAAGTACAAAATTTATAAGCTGAGGAGAAATATTGAAATGGATGAATATGACTTCATCCATTGGCGTCGATCATTTGAGGAAAGAGAGGCTCTGCTTCGAGATATTAGCTGGTAATCTGTTTGATTATTTGCTTCTTTACTCCTGTCTCCCAGAAAACAATAGACAACCTCTGGACATGAAAGAAACTTGAAATGCATTCTTTGATGCAAAAATCTCTATAATCAATTTAAATTCCACAAAGGAGGTAAAATGGACCTCAATCTGTCTCTGTGAACCTACGCAAACAAAATCTACCTTCTAGAGCCAAATTTGCCCATCCACTAATTTTATTGTTGTTGAGGTGTTTTGTTTTGTTTAACTATTACTGGTTCGATGTATGTAGTATCCAAATTTGTTACTGAAGATGAGGTATGAAAGGAAAATTAGTTAAAAAAATCATTTTCTGTTCATCCTGCCAGTATTACAGCTCTAGATTAACACAAGACTCTGGCAAAAATTGGTGGTATCCAGGACAAAAAACATGTTCTAAGAGTGATTGTTTCTTTCGTTGTTTATCATATTGCCAGTATTATCATAACAAAAGTCCATTTATTGTGTAGTTTACATCTTCAAACTCATTCAATAAAGAATAGATTCCTGTCCCTGGGACCTATGATACAGTGACAAAGGGCGAGCCTATAGATGGCGGTGTTCCCATGAGGTCATGGATTCAACCCCGATTTACTTCCTCTACAGGGCTCTAGGCTGGGATGGTGCAGGCACTCGTGATTGGGCTTTCCCAAAAAAATAAAAAAAAAAATAAAAAATAGATTCCTTGTTCTACTAATGCTGCTTGCTTCTGCATTAACTTCACATCCTTAAGGCAGTCAGGTTCTGATTAACTGTTCTACCAGAGTTACTGCCTGAAATACTAAGTCTTGCTTTTATGCTTTTACAGCCGGCAAGCCCTTGGACTTCCATTGGAGGAACCTGGCAGGTATGTAGATCGTAGCTATTTTGGCAAGGATCAATATGATCCCGACAACCCTCTTTACCGATATGACTACTGGGGAGAACCAAAGAATTCAGAAAAGAGTAAGCAAGAACGAATGACTGATGCCCACAACAAATCTATTGTTGGCAAGGGTACTGTTTGGTATGAAATGTCATATGAAGATGCAATCAAGCAGAAGATGAAAAGGGAAGCCCATGGTATCCCGCTGAAACAATATGATGAAGAAGATGAAAATGAAAATCAAGCTGAGGATGAGGATGACGACGACGACTTTATTTATAGCATCCTGGCTGATCCAAATGCAAACGTATACGAGCAGCCTCATGTTAATGGCACCGAGTCTTCCAGATTGTCTGATGAAGGGATGTTTGAAGATTAGTCTAGCCCGTGTAGAATGATAAGTAATAACAGTAAGGAGAGGAAGTGCATAGTGGATTGAAAAACAAATAAGCCAAAAAAAGAAAAATAAAAAAAGGAACCCACGGAGGGGGAATGTGTCAGACGTTGCCTTTGCAAAAAATTTTGACCTCAGAAGTAATTTCTTGTTTGCCCTGAAGGTACTTCAATTGAGTTATTTCAGTTGTGTCCCTTCTCGGATCCCAGGCCATTAGGATTGGTGTCAGGACTCTACGGGGATATTTTTGTACTGAAGATAGTGTTTGGTATACAGGAGGTGACTTTTGGTGCGCTACTAGTTTATTACTGTTTTTATGCGAGATTTTGCCCTAGTGTTTTATAGTTATTCATGACTATTAAGAAGTTGAATAAAAATATTTACTGAACAGATACTACCAAAATTAGAATGTTATAATCTACATACAAACACAAATATATAGAACAATCAAACATCAAGGGTTAGTTTTGGACTTCGACTGTACTTTCAGCAATTCTTGTCTGCCCTTGCAAATCTCTCTTGAGCACCAATTGACAAACAGTGTGTGGATCATAGGATCAACAATCTCTTTGCCAATGCCCCGAACTTTGACCGTCATTTCGTTACTGCATGGAAAGGATGATTTAGAAGATCCTTTCCACTTGATTTTGAGTTCTGATGTAGCCAAATTGTATCTTTAGTGACTTTTCTATTTGAAAATAAATGTTCGAGTAAATAAACTTCAAATAAGTGAAAGTGTACCCCAGAATCAACTTCACAGCAGTCTAGACCATCAACTCATCAAGTATATTCGTTGACATAGTGCAGAAAGAACTGTCTACTTTTAAAGGAAATTTTCTAGTAAACATCATGATGGCTATGAAATTTCAGTTTTGAATCTTGAGAAGCTTTATCAAGACCTAAAAAAATGTCCTGTCATGCTGTGCTTGCTGATGCTTTGCCTGCTGGATCAGTATTTTTTTTTTTATTTTTTTTTGGGGCAACAAACGGACGATCATGCTGATGGCTTTCCAACCAAATATATACACACAGAAAGACATGTTAAATATGCAAAGAACAGATAGAGTGCATATTCAAGTTGGACAGTGGTTCTACCAGGGCACAGTAAATCTCACTTTTTTTTTTCTCTTTTTAAGAACCACCAAAAGGTAGAAATTTTATTAGTATAAACAAAGAGTACAAAGATAAGGAATTTGTAAAACATGAGCAGGAAGCTTATGGATATTCTATGGAAGCTTATGAATAAAATTTGGGTCGATAATTATGTGCAGATTGTTGTGTGACCATGTCATGCCTGACTTCTTTTTCCATTTCTTGGAGCGTACCGGTGTAAAATCATGAAGATCATCTGTGGTACCTTCAATTAAATCATCATATAATTCTGAAGCTTGAGCATTTCGTTGTAGATGCTTTTCTTGCTTTCTTTTAGCCTTTGCAATTGATTAAGCTGCTTGCAGATTTCCTTTGAAGTTAGGCTGCAGCGACTTATAGGAGCTGATGAGTCTGATATATATCCTACAATTGGCACCTTGTCCTGCTGAACTTGTGGCCTTAATGTAACATCATGTTTAGCGTAAAAAGCCAAAGAATTCTTTGTCTGCACACGAACTAGATTCTTAAAAGTGTAATATGATGAACGACTTGCATTTTGAGCACTTCGAAGGATTTAAGTAGGAAACGTAGGAAACGAAGTTTGAGTTATTTAGAGAAAGATTTGCCAAATGACTAGGCTGCTGAATAATCCTTCCCTAAGAAACTTGTAAGGAGGTTTTTGTGGTAGATGAATTCTGAACATATCTTTGAGCCAGTGAAAGGAAAGCATTCTCGGGGGATGAGAAAGTTTTCTGGGGCGATGAGGCTTGGGGCTTTTGACCAATTTGGTGCGAAAACCAAATCAGGGATGAAAAAGGTAGGGAGGGTAGATAAGGGGTACCTCGCATTCAGAGAATGCGAGATATGCTTCTTTAAAGTTTTCATAGAATTGTCATGAGTTTTCACGGAATTTGAGGTGTATTTAATGCACGTCGCAAATGTTGTTTGTGAGATGCATGCAACCTGGCAAATGCTTTTTGCGAGATTCATGATTAATTTTTTTTTTACTTTGTGAGATTGTGTACTCCTCGCAAATGTGATTTGCGAAGTATGCATTTAAAAAAAAAAAAAAATTTTTGATCTTGCAAATGTGACTTGCACAAATAGCATGCATTTTTACTTTTTTTTTTTGGGTAATTTTTTTTCTCACTTTTTACAACAAAATATGTTTATTTTTTTTTTCAATTTCTTTTTTTCTATTGTAAAAGAAATTAATATAAAATAAAAATTAATAATTTAAATTTAATCATTACAAGTAATATACATATTTTTACTATAATTAATTTTATTTATATGTACATATTTTGAAATAAATTTTTATTCATATTTTTAATTTATAATATTTAAAGTATTCATTAAAAAAATTATAAAATTTTAATTTTTTAACTATCTAAATATACTAAAAATATCTTCTTCTTTTTTTTTTTAATTGGAACTAATTTATCATTTTTTGTGACTTACTCCTCTTATTTATTTTCTATTGAATTTAAAATCTCTACTATAATCATCCGTTCATTATATTTTTTTTTTGTATTTTTTTTCTCTATTGTAAAAGAAAATAATACCTTTAAATAATACAAAATATATAAAGACCAGTATAAATAAATTTAAATAATTAATAAATAAATTTTATTAATTAAATATGATCATAACAAATAATATCTGTATTTTTACTACAGTTAATTATATATATATATATTAAATTTTAAAATAAATTTTTATTTGTAGTTTAATTATAATATTTAATTATTCGTTAAAAAATTATAAAAATATAAATTCTCAACTATCTAAATATACTAAAATTACAGTGTCAACTATTTAATTAAATATTAATTATCTAAATTTCACAATCCCCTTACATTTCACAATCGAAATAATTTATAAATTAATTGAATTCATATAATGTGTGAAATATTAAAATTCTAAAAAAATCATTTAAAAAAATTACAATCTCAATATTTGTCTTTAATATTACAAATAATAAAATTTATTACACATGAAATAATCTAAAAAAAAGGATAGAAGCTAGTTCCACAATGAAATATTCGACGGTTCCTTGGAGGTTGAACTCGTCTCTGAGGCTGTTGTTGTTGTTCTTTAGGTGGCTCTTCTGGTTGTATTGTACCTTACTCGTAACGGTGAGATGGACCGGGAATATCTATAGAATGTCTGTGCCGTATCTGAGATCGTCTAGAAGAAGGGCCGGCATCAAAATCATCAGCTGAAGATAAGCATCTAGTATCGAAGACTAGGTGCTGTGGAGTAATAAAATCAGCTTGTCTATCTTCAACTTCTGCAGGATCACCTTGTTCATAATTGTGTACTGGTGAGTAGTGATCCTGCATAGGAATATCAGGTACAACACGTTTGCGTGCCCATCTACCTCCTCTCCACACCGGGGGAACTCCACGATTGATTTCTTGCGGGATCGGAGGTATCGGTTGAGCAGTGTAACTTCGTCTAGCTGGCTCATAAGGCGGGTGGTTCAAACGACTTGCCTCACCAGCGACGGTTAACGAACACGTAGCGAGATCCGTTATTGCAAACACTTGTCTACTTGTAGCATCTGTATTTTGATAATCTTCATTGCCAAGGTACAATATCCGATACATCGAATCAGCCTATATATGTATTTTGAAATGTCAATAAATTATTTTAGTGTAAATTATATATTTTATAATATTATGTAAGAAAATTTACATACCAATACTTCTGTTGCTCCACCGCTCAATTGGTAGCCCGAAGGATTAGGTTGCGTTATAATCAGATTACCAATCAGTCGCCTAGTGTGAGTCCAATACCATACTGCATAGTCAGGCGAGATTATATTCTGACCATAACTATGTTGTCCAAAGAGAACTATTGAATGCCGATTAATCCAGTTCGCGAGATGTATTGAATCTATCTCGGGCCACCCTGCATCGGTAGTTCTTATGTCACGGGCATGCAAATTGTCACCAGTATCAACTGTAGCAGGTATTGTCTGCACAAATTCAAACTGTCGCATGATTCTATCTGGACGATGCACTTCTATTGTTTCCCAACAAATTAGGGATGTGATAGATGCCCAAATGTATACGGATGCTAGATAAATTGTATAAAGGTAAATTGTCAGTATCAATAATAAATAACGAATTTAAAATTAGAGTTGAAAGCAAATTGGTTGAAGTGAGACTTACATGATCATGTTGCATTCTATCTAACTGATCCCTATAGGTAAGAAGTACATGTGTTGGGGTACGTGCAAGCTCTAACGGTCCCTCCCATACTAATTCTCTTGGGGCCTGGGGATCAACATTCTCAACCGGACGAACTCTGCTCGGTCTAATAGTAGGGATACGCTCCTAAGCCCACAACTATTTCAACATGAACAACTAATTCTTAAGAAAATACTATATTTATTATTAATTTATAATACTAATTAGATTTTTTAAAAATGTACGTTCCATACCTGAACCAACAATAATGGGCCACTGATGGTGTGTGCTCTGTAGGACGTAGCGTTGCACAGACAATGGTACAGATGAGCCAATGCAGCCCTTCCCCAACTAAGGGTGCCAGATACCTCTAAATCACGAATGTGTTTAAGAAAGCGCAGATGTACTCTGTTGCCGGACTTGTTTGAGAATAGAAAGCCTCCGATGAGCTGCAAAATACGGCACCGTGTATGCTGCCCTATCATCTCTGGCATCGCATCTGCAGGTAGTGACTGGCTCAATACTCTCTCGAGCGAAATAATCTTCAATCTATATCCGTCAAGCTCCGTCAGAGTAGGTCAAAATCCCAAAAGCTCGTCGTACATGTCAATCAACTCTACAGATGAATGTACAAAACGACTGGCACAGATAGGATCACCGTCTACATGTAATCCAAAGAGAACCTCTGTGTCCTGTAGGGTGATAGTAGCCTCTTCAACTGCAAAGTGAAATGTATGCGTCTCTTGACACCATCTTTCTACTAATGCTGTTATCAGTGGATGGTCGATCCTCATATAACATAAACGACGTAGTCCACCAAAACCGGCAATATCCATGAGCTACTCAATATGATGATCGAATGGCTGACCCTCCCAAAATATGCTATCATTCCGCTTTGTATTTAAAACGTCGCTGTATAATTGTCTTGCCCAAATATGTGACGACCTGTGTTTATGTTGTAATCTCAACACGTCCGGTATGATAGGACCTGGATCCACTCCGTGTGAAGTAGGCTCATACATTCTATCCTAATTAATAGAACCGATTTAGTAAAATTAAAAATAAACACAAAAGTAAGATGTATAGCAAACATCAAATTAAGTACAAAAAAAATAAACACAAAAGTAAAGATAAATAATTTAATGCAAGCTGTATAACAAATATTAAAAATTAAGGTTACAAATAAGTAATGTATCTAAACAAATTTAGCTATCTAAATATAAAACTTAAATAGATGTCGCATTCATTGTATAGTACCGTGAGTGCAATTTCTCCTATTGTGTCCATTGCAATGACAGGTGCCGCAATGAGGTGGTGAATTGGGATTACGTTCATCCATCTCATTCCGAATACGTGACGTCCGCAATCTACCCCTATGACGATTCTTGAAACGGTGAGCAAACGAGGCCACGCTAAAGCCAGGATTATGCCAATAATTCTTGTGTGGAATGGACCTGAACTGTGCTGTATAAGTCATTCCATAAGATACTGTCGTATTTTCTGATGACACTAAATCTCCAGGATTCAACCCCAATTGCTGACATGCTACAAACGCGTGCGAACAAGGTATTCCATAAAATTTTCATTTGCAACAGCTGCACTTCCTGGCCCCAATATTAACCTCGTACGAGTTATTTCCCTTCCCATGCTCACGATGCGGTGGCACAATATTAAAAATCCCATAATCTCGGTTAAAAGTCAGTACACAGTGTGTTCTTCTTTTCGTCTCATTCTTCACAAATTTGGCCCATATCCTAGAAGGAAAGTGATATCGCCCGTGATTAGCCTTCTGTCTATGGTCATTAAAATATTTGACTGTTTTTGTGAATGAAGACTCAACAATTACTTTGATGGGTAGGGCACGTATGCCCTTTACGACACTGTTGAAAGATTCTGCCAAATTGGTTGTCATGTTACCACACCGGTGCCCACCATCATAAGCAAGCGTCCATTACTCTTTCGGAATCAAATCCAACCATGCCTTTGCTTGGGGGTTTAGCAAATTAATTTCTTCCATAATCCTAAAAAATTTTCGCTTTTTGCTTTGATCCCCGACTGCGTACATCAACTTCTTTAACTCATGCGTTTTGAACTTTGTATTGAAGTTACTCCGAATATGCCTAAGACAAAATCTATGTACAGCCATTGGCTCTTGCCAGAGGGGTAGTCGATGAACTGCATTCACAATCCCAATGTGTCTGTCACATATTAAACAAACTTTTCGATCATTTAACACATGTTCTCTTAATAAGGTCAAAAACTACCCCCAACTGTTGTTAGTTTCTTCGTCAACTACTACAAATGCAAGATGCAATATATGATTATTGGCATCTTGACCCACCGCTATTAAAAGTTTTCCCCTATATATACCCCTAAAAAATGTCCTGTCAACGCTGACCACCGGTTTCATGTGAGTAAATGTATTAATACAGGGTCTGAATGCCCAAAAAACATATCCAAAAGTCTTGGCCCTATTACCATCCATAGGTAAGAAGTGCCACGCCACGACGGTATCAGGATTCGCATCTTGTAAGGCTTGCATATATCGTGATAGCTGTACGAATGAAGATGGCTAGTCCCTGTAGATCTCCTTAATAGCATTCGTGCGTGCGTTCCATCATTTCTTGTATGATGGGGTGAAGTGCAATGTGTTATGCATATGACTATTTATTTCACTAACTTTAATCTCTAGATTATCATGAATCAAATGCAAGATGTGCCTCGCCATGAATTTCGCACTCATGTTTCGGTGGTTCCCGTCGACTGTTCAGACCAGACAAATGTGATCTCCATGCCATCGACTGATTTGCCACAAGCCAGAACCTTTCTTTTTCCGTGCACGGATACGCCAATAACATGGATGCTCTGGAGTTGAATTTTTACACTCGGCAACCCAATATGAACTCTTGCTTTCTACCATAGTAAACTCGCTACCCATTCTAACAGACCACGATCGAACAGCCCAAAGCAACTCATTCTTATCCCTAAACCACATACCAATTCTTAAGTCATTATTGGATTCCGACTATAAATCCATCCCCGTACTCGGCACCAGTCCACCAGCTTCGTTTTCTAGCTCTTGCGAAGTATCTAACCGGTCAAGATATATTGAATACGGTGGATCGTACAAGCGGATTGGTTCAGATGATCTATTAGCAGGCTGTTGCAATACAGAAGGACCGTGAATATTTGCGTCCTCATTGCCATCCCCCCCGTCCTCGTCTGGTGACTCATCCGTGGTGGGCCCATCAACGTCTGACGTAGGTCTTAACCCGTCCACAGTAGCTTCCGGAGCACCGACCCAACTAAGCTCTCGAGCTACCCAATCATCAACTGGGGTTATATTTAATGGAACACCAATTTCAGCCATTGAAAATAATTGCCGGCTCGTCTGTGCTTGGAGGGATTGAATGTGGTCATGAGTGAGAGGCATGGCAAACCCAATAGTAGCTGAAAAGTATTGACTGCTAGGTCCAACAACTTGGGCATCCAAAATTGATGTATTGAAAAGGAATTGGAAAGTATCATTTCTGATATGTGGAGGATTGTTGGCTACAGGGGTTGAAAAATTTAAATCGAAGTTAGACATGTTGACAGGAATAGTTGGGTTAAGTAATGCAGTGAACGATTCAGTGATAGGAGTTGGGATGTTATGCTCTGGAAGATCTGTAGCTGTTGCATTCAGAATTTGGACGATCTCATGGTGAACATGCAGATCAATTGGTTGTCCCTTCACGATAGATGCATAATACCACAAATTTTCCATATCACCGTCATCCGTTATAGTAGTGGTTGCAGACCTCGTCCCAGTACCAGAACAGTGTCCTCCCTCATTGTGATTTGTAACTTCACAGTAGACGTGTCCAGACCTCGAACGACACATATTTTGTTGGCTAGACCATCAAAACTAACTCGATTTCTAACAATTAATGCCTTGCGATAGGAACCATTAAAAAAATCGCCATGTGCCGTGCGCATAATTTCACAATCCCAATATAACCATAGTCTTACAGGTTCTTCTAATGACATTGCGTCTAGATCTATTGAGTAGGAATTTTCTATTAAAAAATTAAAGTATGTCACGATCAAATAAATAACTATTCAAAAATTAAAGTATCCCTAAATAAACAGACAGATAAATAACTATTTAGGTAATTAAATATTTGAATAAATAGAGAAATAAATAAATAATCAAATAAATAAATGATAACCATGCAAATAAATAAATAATTACTTTAATAAACAATAAATATTGGTTATTAAATATCATAAATAATATTATACTAACTAAATAAATTAATAATGACCTCAATATAATAATTTTAATAATAATAAATAATAAATATAAATACTAAATAATAATTTTAATTTAAATATATATATATATATTATGAAAAGAATAGTATAATAATTATGTTATATTATTTAAACATAATAGTAATGAACTATGCACTAATAATTAAACTAATAAATTTATGAATAAATAAATCATCAAAACAAAATTAACTAACAATATTATATGAATCAATATCAAATTAATCAGCACAAACATGGTATTAAATATTAAATATTAAATATTTAAATAAATAGACAAATAAATAGATGATAATTAAACAAATACATAACACAATAAATAATTAATTACTTTAATAAGACAATAATAATGGTATTAAATAATAATAAATGATAGCAATAATATATAATAATATACAATGTTAATAATGAATAACAGCTTCAACAAAATCGGCCAATAAATATGTTATTAGTAAATATTTATAATATTTATAATAGTAAGTAACAAATAATATTTTTAGCAATAAAGTTAATAAACAAAGTATAATAATTTTAATAATATATAAAAATAAATAAATAGATAGATAAATAACTATTTAGGTAATTAAATATTTAAATAAATAGACAAATAAATAACATAATAATTAATTAATTACTTTAATAAGAAAACAATAATGGTATTAAATAATAATAAATAATAGCAGTAATATATAATAATATATAATGTTAATAATGAATAATAGCTTTAACAAAATCGACCAAGAAATATGTTATCAATAAATATTTATAATATTTATAATAGTAAGTAATAAATAATAATTTTAGCAATAAAGTTAATAAATAATGAATAATAATTTTACTAAAAATAAAAATAAATAAATATATAAATAAATAGATAAATAAATAACTATTTAGGTAATTAAATATTTAAATAAATGATAATTAAATAAATAAAAAACACAATAAATAATTAATTACTTTAATAAGGCAATAAATATTAGTTATTACATATCATAAAAATATTAAGTATTAACTAAATAAATTAATAATGACCTAAATATAATAATTTTAATAATTATAAATACTAAACAATAATTTTAATTTAATATATACTAAATTATATTATAAAATTTTAATTGTAACTATAATTTAATAATTTCATGTTATTCAAGAACTCAAGATCAATTCTTTATCCTCTCCTAATTGTAAAATAAAAAAACACTTTCAAAATAAAAAGCATTCAACCCATGAAAAGCTACTCAAAATGCAACTTTTTATTCAGTATATAGCCTCAAGATTCCTCAACCGAAATTCAACAAATGCAATTTTATCTTATGCTTGATGTCCTGAGATCAACGAAAGCACAAGCAAGGCAAACCAGTGAAATCCATTAAAAATCGTATAGAATGTCTTCAACTTTCCTTTATAGATCTGCTTTGATGGTGGCTACTAGTCTCTACAGTCGTCTAAACTGCTACTTCATTACCTTATTTCCATACAACCATAGTAAATGAAAGACAAGAGTATAAAGATAGCTTCAGACTACTCTAAACTGCTACTTCATGCAGGGACTACTAAAAACAAATATCCAAGATGAAGATATAATAAATACCTGTTATGGAGAAGATGGAGGCAGTGGTGTTTCGATGGCAATGGCTTCTTCTAGTGGCAATGGCTTCTTCTGGTGGCAGCTTACGGGAGTTCCGACGGCAGCTTACGGGGAGAAGGGGAAAGTTGGAGATGGAGGTGAAATTTTTTTTTTTTTGCAGAAAGTGGAAGATGGATGGAGGTGGTAGGCTGTCTCGCGAATAGCATACATATTGGCAGAAGATGGGGTGTTGTTTGTCTTCACCCATGAAGCATCACTGAAAAAGGAGGAAGAGTTCTGCCATGCGCATCCCGTGAACCACAGAAAAAGGAGGAAGAAGATAGCCAGAGAAGCGAAAAAAAGCCTGCGAAAAGCGAAGAGACAATCGCATTTTGCATTTGTAATTTGTGAGGTTCAAGGACCTCGCAACTCTGAAATGCGAAATGCACTTTTCCACAGAATTCCACAAATGTCTGTCGAAAATGCGCAGAGGCTGTAGGGTGCGGCGTATCTCGCATTCAGGGAATGCGAGATCCTGGGAGACCTCGCATTCCGTGAATGCGAGATACCCCCGGTTAGCCCGCCCCCCCAATTCCACCCCCCATTTGGTCTTCGGCTTGGGTTTCACCCCTAATCGGTCAAAACCCCTGAGGCTTGTGTGTCAGCCGAGAGTGGAACTAGTAGCTTATCTAGCGATTGATTAGAAAGAAGCACGTCAACAGTCTGAGTGTATTGGGAAAGCAAAGTTAGAGAATTATCAGGAGAAGGCAAGCTTAAATTTTGAACTTGGATAGGGCTTGATCTTTGAAATTTGGTAGGACTTTGAGCCGCACCAGAAGACCCACCCAATAGGGACTGGAAATTCCGAAAAATGGTGTCGTTTTTTATCGGAATTTTGACAGTGGGGTAACTCCAACAGAAAGAAATTTCAATTGTAGTAAGGGTGCATCTTATAAAATTAGGTCGTATTAAATGTGACCAGAGCCGTTTTTTACCAAGAAAAAATGGGAATTTTTCTGGAAAAATGGCAGCAAGGTCGCATTATGTGACACTAATGTGATCTTGCTTGTTTATATCGACAACTCCAGATTCGGATTCTGCTTCTATTCACAAAGAAGATCTTGCAACCTGCAAATTATAGACAGCGCAATTTTGCCTCTTTAAGGTACAACAACACTTCGCACGACTTGCTTCCCGAATCCATTTCATAATGGAACTTCCTCTCGCGCCCATTTGATTCTCGACATCCTTCACCTAGTAGAGTGATGTTTCTGGTGGGTTGTTCTTGCTCAAGCCATCTGCAAATTGGCTTCTGTTCTCACCATTTGCTACTTCAATTTTGGCACATAAGCTTGAGGAATCATTTATTAAGTACGTTATTCTATGTTATTTTAGTTTTGGAGTTTTTGTTGATACATTTCCTTTCAAAGAAGGCCAACAAATTTGACTAAATAGCTAAAAAAGGAAAAAAAAAAAAGATTCGTGTCTAACATCAATTTGCCCATTTTTCCTTTGCGTAAAATTGAAAAAAAAATCTCTCTGCAAATGCGACCTCATTTTAGGAGGTCGCATTTGCACACAATCGGAATTTTGGCTCAAGCCAACCCACTGTCGGACGGCCATTCCAGAAAATGGTGCTAATTTTCAAAGGAATTCGGACAGTACGGCGGATTGAGACAAAATTCTGATTGTAGTGAGGTCGCATTATGCGAATGTGACTTGCGTGGCTTTTTTTTGAATTTTACACAAAGGAAAAATGGGCAAAATTAGGCAAATAAAGGTAAGGTTCCATTCGTGAATGCGACCTTAGTCCCACTCAAGTCCCAACTAAGCTGCTTCTGCTTGGTTGTTAATGAATGAAAAAGCTGTAACTCAAGTCACAATGCAACAAAACTATACATCCGTCACCAGCTTAAAACCATTCATGATGCATTAAAATAATATAACAATATTACAATAATAACGAAATAGTTGTCTAACTTCCAATATCACAAGTACCATAGAGAAACTATAGTCCAAAAATATAGTAAAACAGAATATGAAGGAATACTTGAATTAATGTGCTAATCTCTTGAGACAGTAAAAGTATTATTAATACAATTTCTTCTAGTATATCCACCCCTATGATAGTTGCTGCATCGTGAAGGAGAGTTGGATGTGTAATAATCCATATCACAAGGTATCTTTAAAGTTCGCGGATGGCCAGGAAGTTCATTCCTCATCATTTCTTCCACAGGTGCAAGCGTAAAAGTTGAAGGCCTCCAATATTATTCATCTGCCACAGGAAAAAACTGACCCTCATATGTTAACTCATAATTCATTCTAGTATAGAACTCCAAAAGAAAGTAAATGGGATTCCAACCTCTGTGACGATATGCTGCAAACCCATGCTAACAAGGTATACTATATATACTCTATTTTTGGCAGTTGCATGATCTCTCTCTCAAATTGACACTGTAAACATTTGGAGCTCTATGCCCTTGTTGTACTGACAATTTGATCTCGAATATACCCGTCTGTGCATTAAATTCAGTCACAACATGCCCTCTAGATTTTTCCTCATAATAAGAATACAACTTCCATATTTCAAAAGTAAAGGGTGTCTTAAATTAGATGCCTCATCACTATGTTCATTAAAATACTTAACTAGCTTCATAAATGAAGTTTCAACTAAAACTTTCAGTGGGAGAGATCTTACTTTCTTGAGCATACTATTCATGTATTTAGACAAACTAGTAGACATTGAACCATATCTATGTCCTTCATCATACGACAAAGTCCATTTCTCCAAACCAATTTTCATCAAATAATTAAATGCCTCTTCCTTGCATCAAATAGTTATCCCTTGCCTTGTTTTCCGCACATTATTCCTCCTCTTCATCAACTGGGGTTGGTGGGGACCCCACATGATGGATAGGAGGAGAAAGAACTCGCACTCGGGTTCTTTTCCCCCCACGTCTCACTCCTGCATGTGCATGTCCTTCTATAGGAGCTTGAGGTCTCGAAGTAGGTTGCACAACTGGGGCGGTTGGCCTAATTTCATCCGTTTGATGTGGGCCGACATACCTATCTTGTGGAAGATGACATGCTGTGAGTCCCGCGCACACATGCCGCGTATATCCATAAAAATCCTCCGAAAAGTTGGGTCTGTATTGTCCATTTGGAATATAGCCATGGTTATAACCCGTCTTACAATATCAACCTAAAAAACATACATAATTTAGGGAGATAAATTATGAGGTTATTCAAGTTACAAATTGAAGAATTATGTATAACTTTACATACTAAGACAACTGTACTTGAACCGACAGGCTAATATCTCGACTGAAGTGAGCCACGTGTGATGGGATTCCTGATTCAAAGATTGGTATGGCTCCTGTACCAGTGCATATAATCCGGTGCAGTTAAGACTCCTATCAAATTGGCCTGTATATGTTCCCAGCATTGGGCCTAGGTGTGAAGATACGACCTATGATACAATCTATAATCTCTATTTGGATTACTTCATCTATCAATCTCATGTAGGTCAACTCTGATATTATAATCTATTGGTAGTCTAAATCATTCCAAACTGGTGCATGACTCGGTCCGGGAAGTAGAACTCGACTACTTCCCAATTGATAAGTGCTGTGCGAGACCTCCATATATCAAGTCCCTTTAGATAGATCGGGGGGAGGAGGCTTATAAATTAGGCTGATATAACTGCCAAATAAATTACAATACAAATAACATATGTAAGGACTCACATATAAAATGGGTTATAACTAAAGTGTGTATTCAACCGTTTAATTTTTATATATTTACATCATCATCCTAGAGGGCATTAAATTGGGAGTGATATGACACCAAAATGTGTGCAGATGTATGAAACAGGTGTAATCCAACATCCAATTGAGCACCGTATAGTGCAGGTGGTGGGACATCAATACTAGGTCTACCCCGTTCAGGTCGTATAACCCGAACACGCTTCCACGCCCATAGCTACAAACACAACCGCACAACGTATTAGAAGTAAGACAATTACATTAAAAAAAATTAAATCAAAACTCAACCTTACCTAAAGTAGGACCATCAGACTACAAATCTCCTGAGCCGACCCATTAGCAGCTTGGCACAGATATCTATACAGATACGCCAAGACTGCACTACCCCAACTAAGCATCCCACACATATCCAAATCCTCTAACATAGGTAAATATCTCAGGTGAAAATAATAGCCCTCCGATCAATAGGAAGATCAGATAATGGGCACGCTGTATGATACGGTCATCACTCGCATCATCTGATAGCGAAATGTCTAAGTACTCCTCAATAGTAGCCTTCCTAATCCGATAACCCTGAATGTCCTCAGCCCATGGTCTGACGCCAAGTAGTCTATCACAAATATCAATCCAATCAAATTTGTTGTAGTGATACGCAGGCCCTATGACTAGATCCCCATTTAACCTAAGACCCCATAATCCAATCGAATTTCCTGTAGTGATACGCAGACCCTATCACTAGATCCCCATCTAACCTAAGACCCCATAATATTGCTATATCTTCTAATGTCAAGGTAGCCTCTCATATGAGTAAATGAAATGTATTGGTCTCCTGCCGCTATCTTTCTACTAATGCAGTAATGAGGGTGTGATTAACTTGAATATGCTCAACTCGTCTAACTCTACCAAAACCGGCCCTATCCACAAAGTCCATCACTCTGCCGAAAAAGGGAGTGTGCTCCCAAAATGCAGAACCATATCGTCTAAACACCAATGGAGTCTCGCAAGCACGCTGATCACTAGGCCATATCAAAGAAGAACGATGACAAAACTGGAGAGATAACAACCCATCCACGAGAGGCCCGAGATGAATATCTACGTGCATGTCATCCATCATTACCTATTTAAACAAATTTAGTAGTAGCATAAATAATGTGAAGCTATATGCAGGTACATGTTAAATGACTAGAAGCTGCAATCAGAGATAATAAAAAATTTAGCTAGAGCTTGAAAGTTTCATTAATTAAATGATAACAGTTCTCTGCTATAAAACTTTCCAACAATATAGTAATAAAAAAAAGGATGCAAAATCAACTCCATTTTAGAAGAAATATATCTTTCTCATTTTGTGAACATGCTAAAAGAAACAAAATTAACTGAAATGTATCTCCTCATTTAGATGATTAGATGATAGGTAAAGGAAACAAAGTAGCCCATATCTGTTAATGTACAAATCTAAAATCCTAAGCGAGAAATGAATGATCCATACAAATTGAAAATTAGATTGAACTATTGCGCATGCTTTAGAAGCGTAGGACCTAAACGTTAATTAAACTACTACCATGTTAAGAAAAATAAAGCTGTAAGTTAAAATTAAAGCTTTGGTTCAGAAGCTTATCCCATAGATTCAGCAAATGCAGCATCTACTTATAATCAAATAGATTTATCCCGCATTTGGGGACATAAATTGTATGATTTCGAATCAATTTCATTAATGAACTTCACAAGGATCCACAATCCACATAAAAACTATACACAGTTTTTTCCATAAAATCTTCATGATAATAGCAAAGAAATTGTACCGTTGGGAGATGTGCGCTGTAGATTGAACACCTGAACAAGCAGAACTTGTATGATCTGGTGCAGGTTTGAAACCAATTGAAGAGGCGAAGGAATGCGATATGGTAATGAGGGCTACAGATTGAACAATTGAGGAAATAATGAACTGCGATCTGCTGCAATTCGACAAGATTTATGTTTGTTAATGGTCACATTTTGGAAATGCGACCTGAGTTCAGGTCGCATTTTAGGGATGCGACCATTAACTTTTAATTTTTTCAACATTCTGCAATTTTCATTTTTCGACTGTGCATAGGTCCCATTTTGGTGAGGTCGCATTACCGAAATGCGACCTTACTACTTCTACAAATTCCCGTTGAGCCGCCTCACTGTCGAAATTTCAAGAAAAAACGGCACCATTTTTCAGAATTCTTGACTATCGGAATTTTGGAATAAATTAGCACCATTTTTCAAAATTTCGAAACAAGGACTCAACTGACAGACGCTACTGAAGCATTGCTGACTGATCAGAAATAAGCCACCAGCGGTATTGCAGGATGAACATTAGAACTTAATGGTGGAATCACTGAATAATCCTGTGGAACTGCTACAGAAGTTTGCCCCCATCACTGGTAGAACAAAATCATTAGTGTTCTTCTCTACAACATTTTGAGATGAAACCATGTATGGCATTCTTTATCATTGGTAGGGTGCATATCAGGAACCCAGTTCTTTAACAATCCAGCCTTATTTCTTCTTGTCATTGTCCTTTGGTTTATCAGCCTTAGAAGATGCATTTAAATTCTCACATTCAAAGGCTGAATGGCCTATAGGTTTGTAGTCCTTACAATAAGAAGGGAGCTTCTCATAAACCACCAGCTGAAAGAATCCTTCATTGCTATCACTAATCCAAATCCGTTTGGGTAGTGGCTTTAAGAGGTCTAATTCGATGCAAATTCTCTTGGCTGGTTTAATTGAGCAGTGGAATCATCCAGGTTTAGGGGGCCTATTGCAGAAGCAATAGAAAATAATACAGTTTTAGTAAACAAATGGATTGGTAAACGCTCTAATGAAATCCAAATAGGAACGATGGATGGATAATGAAAGACACGAAAATCTTTAGTCCACTTTAGAATCCTCATAGGAAATCCCATCAAATACCACAAATTCTTCACCTTGAGACGCAGAAAGTCTTCTTCTTTATCAGGTTAAATTAAGACATGCCTTGAATCCAGCGAACCAACTTGCACCATTCTCTTTAAGCCAATAGTCCTATACTCCTTGCGAATAGCCTTAATGGAAGGCCTGCCTTGTGCAAATTTGACAATCAATGTAAACATAAAAGGCTCAACAAGAAGAGAACTTTCTTTCTGAGGAAAAAAAATTGCTGATTCACCATTGAATTCCATGATTGGCTTGATACTAGACTTAGTAGGAAGAGAAGCATCGGGAGAAGAGAGAAGGGAGGCAAAAGGTCGCCTACCCCATCCATCGTCATTGGAAGCTGGTGTCTAGTCAGCCTCCTCCACCACGATCAAGGTGGAAAATTTTGAATTTTAAAAGATGGAGAAGTTAAGATAGAGGAGAGGAGAGGAGAGGAGTTAGATGTTAAGTTAACCTGAAACGCTGGAAAAGGCAGTGAAAGAATTGGATCATCTAATTATTTAATTTTACCACAAAAAGGTTCAGGTTTCTCTATTATCAATTTTAGCTATGTAGCAGCACTTCCTACCATAGGTGGTCCTAATTCTGAGAAGTCATCTTCACAAGAGAAACTATGTGCGCTCTCCTCAATGCCTCAAAACCTTTGGTATTGGCCAAGTTTGAAAAGTAAATTATTCGACACTTAAAAACATGCATCAGTACAATTATAAAATACAGCACTTCATGCTCAATAGTCAGGTATATGCATGAAAATTAAGTCTATTCATATGTTTGAGATAGACAAATATCAATATTTCCAAACTCCAAGATGAATTAATATAAATACTATAGACTAGGTATCGAAGCAATTTCAAAAAGAGTATCAACCTTTTTTTTTTTTTTTTTGAGTGAAAGAAAAAAAAGTTGCCTTAGATGAAACCAGGAGGGAGAGGCAGGGGGTGATGCCTGCCCCCCAAAATTTTGAAGATTTATTTAATAAAAATTAAAAAATTTTAAACAAATTCCTTAAAAATTTAACTCCGCCCTCTTAATTTTTTTAAAAAAAAAAAAATTATAACTTCACCCCTAATCCTATATTCCTAGTTCCATCTATAGCTTGTTTTGCATCACAATTAAAGACGAATCTATTGTTCCTCTTGCTGTGCATAAGAACCAATGGCGAACAAGTTCATATATGTATGAAAGAAGAAGAAACAAAAAGTATGGATGTTCATAGTAAGAACTCTTGTTAAGGCATCTCCATTAAGGGTTATCAATTTTCTGGTATGGATGATTACAAAAAATTGGATGTTTGATAGTTCATTTTGAAGAGAGACCTGCCTAGTGATGCTTTGCTTGCTCAATTAGTTTCTACAGACAAATAGAAGATATTATTGATTGATTCCCAAAAAGAGACATAATCTATGTTAAATTTGAAAATTAAGAAATAGAAGTTACATGTATAAGTTGGACAATATCTTCTTGTGTTGCAAATGGTATGGAGATTCTTTATGTAAACTTGGAAAAGAAATGCAGTTTAATAGTCCCAACTCCTTTTAGATCGTGAGCTTTGGCAAGAAGCAAAAATGAAGCGTGCATTCTTTTTTCATTAAGGAAGAGTTTTGGTGGCATAAGACTAGGTTTAAATGGATTAAGGATGGAGATTCTAACACTAAGTTTTTCCATTCTCAATGTAAAGCTAAAAGGAGAACACTATAGAAAATTAGAATTAAAGATGAGGAACATAATTTGATCACCGATATTGGCAATATTAGAAGACATGTGGGTGATTTTTATCAAGATCTTCTTGCTCCATCTTCTCTTCCCTCTCATTCTACTTTATAGGAGAACAACTCTTGCTTGATAACCTTGATAACCCGGGAAGAAAATGAAGGACTTGTAGTATTACTATCCTTGGATGAAGTGAAAGAGGTAATTTTTGGAAAATTCTTACATGAACCTGGTGTACGGCCCCACTCGTGCACCCAGTGGGCCCAGACGCCCTCAGAATGCAACATCTGTCTGTTTGAATAAAATATTCCCAAAAATAATGTTATAGATATTTTACATTTTTTGAGATCAACCATGGTTAACCATGGTTGTGAAATTTTGGCTTGATCCCGCCACACCTGAGAGTACATATATCTCTCTCTTATGAATTCAAACTTTTCTCTCTCTCATTTACAACCTCGAGCCTCTACCCCTACCTCCACCCTTGAGTCTACGTTGGGTACCACCCACTCCCTCCTCTACCATTGTAGACATCCACCCCCTTTGGTTCGGAGATCCACCTCCCACCCACTCCTGATCTGCCATTGTAGCCACCCACCCTTTTCTCTACTTCTCCACCCTCCCACCCATGCCAAGTACTATCCACTCCCTCCGGTTCGGAGATCGACCCCCCACCCACTCCTAATCTACCATTGCAGACACCCACACCCTTCTCTACTTCGCACCCTCCCACCACACCAAGTACCACCCACCCTACAGCTCCTACAAAGCCTAGTTAGAGAACATTGCCGGCGGTCCTTTCTGGTTCTGATTTCCACAAAGGTTGCGTAAATCACAATGGTAGCTCGGTGGATTAAATTACAGAGTGAAAGAAAAGGCTTGGTGGCAATATAAGTTGCTCCATTTTCAAGCTCAACACCTTCAAGTACACATAATTTGAATTTGAGAACCACCGTGGATAGCTCATCAATTGCAGACCATATCTCTAACCCCATCTCTGTCTCTCTTCTCCTTTTCATTTTTGTTTCTTCCTAGAATCTTGAAATCTTAAATAACATCTATGCTAAGTGTGTATGTATGTGTGTGTGTCTCTCTACACCTACTAGCTATTTCAGACACTGCATTCTTGTTGGACATGATTACAAGAGACATATTATCTATTTCAACAAGTGACCTACCATATGAGAATGTATACGTGTGTGTCTACACCTACTAGCTATTTCAAACACTGAATCCTTGTCGGACATGATTACAAGAGACATATTAGCTATTTTAACAAGTGACCTACCATCTAAGAGTGCTTTTGGCACTAGAGAATGTGTTTTAAATAAATTTAATAGTTCACTTCTTTTTATAATTGAAGTATTAGTTTATATTCAATATTGGATTAGACATTCCCTAGTAGAGACCAATGTTAATAAGAAGAATTTTATTATGGATTTTCTGGTTAATATTCAAGTTAACACTCATGTTCCTCTAATTTATCATTATATTTTTGTAATAGTTGCAACTTTTGTACCTAAAGTTGTATTTTCTAGTCATTACATAAATTCAACGTTGGGATAGTTGTAACCTTGTTTGTGTAATATTATTTTTTCTAGTTATTATATAAATTATTTATTGTTGACATAGTGTCTTCTACATTCTTCTGTGATATGTGCACAGTGTCTAAATCAAGTAAATCATGTCTACCGCTTTTCATCATGTGAGGTTGGAGCAAGATGTCACAGTGTCTTGTCCATTCTTCTGTGATATTTGGACCGTGCTTAGTAGCATTATTTATAAATGAATGCTTGATAATCCATTGCTTAACTGAATTTCTGTATCTTCTTAAACATATCTACTGTTCCAATGAATGGAAGATTTTGACTTGTAAGATGCATAAGGTAAATAGCTTTTGTAAATCTTTCTTGAAAGAAGAAATTGTATCATTTTTAACAATGATGCATTGTTTGAATATGCGGTTCCAGTGAATGATACAAAGGTATGTGTACCTAGAGTAATAACCTAAATACGAAGATAATAATAGTTAATGCATTTAAATTTTCACCTTTGAGAAATCTTTCCATCCATGAATTTTGTGATGCATACTTGCTGGTGTCATGCATTTCATTTCTGGTTTGTAGGATGTCAAGTTGTGCAAATACTATTTTTATTAATGATTTAGAAGAAAGTGATGAAGAAGAAGTTCAATTCTTGTATCGAACAAGTGACGAAAAGTAGTCAGTGCAAGACAAAAGTAACAATAATGATCAAAATGTGTCTAAACAATAAGCAGAAGGAAGTTCAGATTGAAGATGTTTGATGCTTCGTCCAAGTATAGTGCTTTTGAGTTGGTGTAGCTCTATTTGAGTTGGTGCTTTTGATATGCGTGCTTTGGGTTCTTGGGTAATCCAGATTAGATTATTTTGAATTTTAAGGTTGGAATGTGTTTGCCACAAAGATTGTACAAATTGGAATGGTTGGAATATGATGTTTTTCAATGTCATTGGTTGTGTAAAGAACTAAAAGATTTCATGGCCAATTATTTTTCATGTCAAATTATATAAATCATGCTTGCTTTCCTGAAGTATGGGAAACTATAAAACCAAGGAAAATATTTGTAGATGTTTCCCTATGTATAGATTGTGGCATACTACTTGTTCTCTGTACTATAGCATCTCATTTACAGTTTCACTCTAAACAGGAAGAACCAGAACTTTGTGTTTGTAAAGTTTTGTTTCTTTGATGAAAAGGCTCCAGTAAAAATTGTGTTAGCCACATGAAACTATGTTTTGTTCTGTTGAACTCTGTTGTTTTTCCAAGACTTTTATGTGTACACTATCTTAACAAAATTTATAGTTTTATGTGTACACTATCTTGTGTTTCCTTGATGAAAATTTATAGTTTCATTCTAAGCAGGAAAATATCTCAAATTAAGACTTTAATCCAATCTCCTATTCATAGAAACACATATGAACTTCCTATATAGATAGTGATGTGGAGACATTGTCCAAAACAGAATAGAACTTTCATTATTGGTTGAGAAAAACGTCATTATTACAAGCAGAACCACTAGCTAGATTGAGATCCTATCTGCATTATAGATGAAGTGTACACAACTGACATGCTCAGCATAATAAATTCAATAGAAAGAGCATCAAAACATTTCTCGATAAAAACTTGAATTATTTTTACAGGAATTGACCATGGACAATTCAAAATACCACCAGAAGAAGACTACTAAAGACTTTATATCACATTTGTTTGGCAGCCAACTTAGATTATAGAAGCTGCCTAACTTGGGGATTTCAGGGAAATGACAACTTTCATGCATATTGGTTTCAGCCAACCAGCTCTGATTTGGAACACCATCATAAATTTGAAGGCCAACTGAGCCTTTTGGTGCTGTGACAATGATTTTGCCACTAATGGATATATCCTGACTCTTCTACAAAACAAGAAATCTTCTAATCTCTTTCGAAAACTCAATCCATGAAACAAGGGAAAATAGTTCACCAGTTCATCTATCTAATAGATGCAAAATCTTCACCTAATACTTCTTCCTTTCTTTTAACTTTTCTTCATTTTCATTTGTCATTAGTAGTTATAATGCTTAGTGCTAAATCCAAACTAACTTGGAACTTCAGACTAGCTCTCATAAGTCACATCAAGTACTCAAAATAAGAGATCACACATTACAAAAGTGCTCTGAAAGATCATCTAGCAGCTAAACCTAAGATCACACAATTACAAGTCTTTTGAAAGATCATCCAACAGCTAAACCTAAGTAAGAGATTGCTATACCTTTTACTTTTGAGTAATGTTCAATCACATCATCAACCAGCGCATCAAAGCTTCGAATATAGCCATGAAGATCCTCAGAAAGACCAAACCTTGGGTAATCTATAGCAAATACTCCATAACCAAAAGATGCTAACTTTCGTGCAATTCTTGCAAATAATGAAATAAACTTGTAAGTTCCATTTATTTCAAATGGCAAGTTTGCAACCTCTTATCCTATAGGGGGAGTTAAATGCCTTCAAAGAAAAAGGAGCAAGTGTCTCCATAGCTGTAAAAAAAATAAACCACTGCTTTTGGAGGACTGGTCTCTAGAAGCCAACTTTTGCAGAAAATTTCAAATCCATTAGAATTCACTTCATTTGACTGTATCATAGAATCTTAAATCACTAAAAAGACTCAGGCTTACAGATATAAATTAAAATAATGGAAACATTATATAGGATCATACAATTAAAAATAGATTCCATGAAAAAATCTCCCCTGTCCAGTTAGATCAAGATGACTAGATAAATAAAAATGGAAACGTGTAAGCTAAAATAGGCGTTGGTTGATTCATGCAAATGCTATTTTTTTATTGCACCCTGAAGATTATGATTGACTTGTTATTAAGCAGTGAAGGAACTAAAGATTAAGATTAAGAAAATTCAACTTCATGAAAGTAAGGAACCGATGCATGTCCCAAAAAGAGAGAAAGCTACAAAAATATAAAAACATATCACCATCAACAAGGCTACTCCAAAGTAAAGAATTCACTGGCAAACTGTCAATCCCTTCATTGAACGTGAAGTTTATGAATCAGAGAAGGTTCTAGATTTTGCAAGTTAAATGAAGGGTGAACAACAACACTTTCTGTCATGAGCTAATCAAAAGGTGGTGTAAATTCCAAAGTATCATTAGCATCATCACAACAGTCAAGAGTCTCCTCTGTCAGGTACACAACCTACTCTCCATTCCTTCTGCCTAAACCACTCTTATGAAAGACTCTACACATCACATATGAATCCTATAGCAAGCTAAGTGATTCGCAGAAAAAATATGGTCTTAAAAAAACAAAAATAGAGAAGCCAACTGCTCAATCATATCAACAGTGCATAAACCACAACACAATGCTCAATCATACCAATTGCTCAATCATAATATTCCTCAACAAAATTATGGAAAACAATGCTAAAGATTTTGCCGGCCAATTTTAGAAACCACAACACATTCTACAACATTAAATTAGCTAACATCATTATACACCAAATCATCCAAATCCGCACCCCACACCCTAAAATTAAAACAAACCTAAATGTTTTATTCAACACCTAATCCAACATAATGGTAAGAAGATAGAACAAAGTTTAAAGGAAAATGAAATAAAACACCCTACTTCACCATCATTCTAGCTTTCTAGCATATGGAAAAGGAGATGTTGTTGAATGATGCGATGCCAAAATGCCAGAAGTTTCTTCATGCTTGTGCTGAAATAATGAATGTACAAATGGGATGTAAGACACAAAGGTCAATTAAATGAGGAAATGCTGACCCTACATGCATTTTTTACAACCCAATGAAGAATAGCTGAATATCAAACTTTGCTCACAAGTATAAAATGATAAGAACAAAGAATCTATTAAGAATCACCACATTACATAAAATTGTTCAAAGAAAGTGTAGAAATGACATCTGGTAGCAGAAGATGTGGTTACGATTTAAGCAACCTAAATTGAAATCAGAGTAAAATGGCCATCGATGAGTTTAGATCTAAGCAGGCTTTGTCAAAGGTAGAGATACGAGATGCGGGATGCGTAGATGAGAGAGTGTGTATTCAAGAATTTCCCTAGGGCTGTGGCGGGATTTCTCAAAAAATATGATAACCATGGTTGAGGGAGAAAAAAATGGAAAAACTCAAAAAATTTAGAAAATTAATTTTTGGAATAAAATATTCCAATTAGACAGGTATCAGATTCTGAGGGTGTCTGGGCCTACCCAATGCACAGGTGGGGCCGTGCACTGGGTTCACACAAGAATTTCCCTCAGTTTTTTCCTTGGGGAATGATAGTGCACTAGGATCAGATGGTTTCGCAAGATAATTTTTCCCCTCAGTGCTGGGATTTAGTAGCTATGGATGTATGGAGGGTAGTTTTGAATTTCTTTATAGGGGTGCCCAGGCCACATAGCTTTACAAGTACATTTTGGTGCTAATTCTCAAGAAGTTGTCCCATACTCATTTACAGATTTTAGGCCTATTAGCTTATACAACTTCTGCAATAAAACTTTTTCTAGGATTTTGGCAAAAAGACTTCCTAAATTCCTTCCTTAGGTGTTTTTGGGTAATTATAGTGTATTTGCCAAGGGATAGAACATCAGAGATGATACTCTACAATATTCTATTGACTCATGAGCTGGTGTAATCCTTAGATAGGAAATCTCGAGGTAATAATCTCATTTTGAAGCAACACATGACCAAAGCATTTGATAGGTTCTCATCGATTTCATTGTGTTTGATCCTATCTAAATTTAGGTTTAATCAACTTTTCATACAACTAGTTCAGGACTACTTGAATAATTGTTGGTTGTGAGTTTTGATTAATGGCCAAAGTTTTTAGCTTCTTTAAGTCTACGAGAGGAATTCTCCTAGGTGATCTATTATTGTCGACATTATTTATTTTATTTCAAGAGATTTTGTATTGTGGTCTTAATAACATACTTTGACTAGGTGAGTTCATCCATATTCTCTCCTTTCTAATTGCTTATCTATAACTTATCTTATCTTCGTTGATGATATGACTATATTTACTACTGCTGAGAAGAGAAGCCTTAATGCCATTGATAAAGTTGTTAGTCGAGTATCAAAATGTGTTTGGTCAGCATGTTAACATATCTAAAAGTTCTTTTATGATCTCCTCTAAAGCTTCCCCATATAGTCTCTTTTGTTCAAAGAATTTTGCGATTCTGTAGCAAAGCTCTCCTCTTACCTCTCTTGGGTACCCTTTTTTAAAGGGAGAAAAAATATGATTTTTTTCCAGCCCTTTATTGGATAAAGTTCAAGGCCGCATTCCGAGTTGGCAGTATAAGCATCTAAGTTAAGGAGGAAGATTAGTTCTGATCAAATATTTTTTTCCTCTATGCTGATTTATATTCTCTAGGTAGTCAATCTGCCATTAGTTATTTATAATATGCCGCATAGACTTAATGCTGACTTCCTATTGGGTAGTTCAGACACTATAAGAAAATTATACATTAATGACAAAATTTTTTTTCTAACTAAAGTTTTGTAGCTAAAGAACCCTTTAGCGAAGAAAATTTTTCTTCAGCGACAAAATTTTTGTCGCTACTGATTTAGACATTCGGTGATAAAATTTTTATTTCCTATCTAAAAGTGATGGCTTTAGCTAGTAAATAAGTGCATTAGTAAGGAAAATTTAAGTTTCCTTGCTAATAATATATCATCAGTGATGAAAATTCATTTCCTAACTAAATTTTCCTTGTTAATCATGCATTATCATTGACGAAAATTCATTTCCAACAAAAAATATTAACTTTTATTACTATTAACTCTACTTTTAGCAATAAAATTCATATTTCCTAGCTAATACCTATCTTAAATTTTTAAATATTTACAACATGGCCCTAAAAATTTTGTAAATTGGTCTTTAGATTTTGTATAATTACAAAATGACCTCAAAAATTTGTAAATCGAACCCTAAATTTTAAAATATTTATAATATGACCCTAAAAATGTTTTAAAGTGGTCTCTAAATTTTTTAATATATAAAATATGACCCCAAATTTTACAATTTGCTCCTTAAATTTTGAAAAATTATAAAATGGTAACAAAAAATTTATAAATTGGTCATTAAATTTTAGAATATTTAAAATATAATCCAAAAAATTTTACAAATTAGTCCTTAATTTTTTTAATATTTATACATGCATTATATTTTGGGCTGATTTATAAAAATTAAGCTAGATTATGTGGAAAACATGTCTAATTACTTTCAAATTTGGTTATAACACATATTTTAGCAAGTTCAATAAAATTAACAGTTGGATAGTTAATTTATAATGTCTATCCTTGTAAATGATTAGGCTTTGGGTATTTTTATAATGATTATGTAAGATTAGGTGGTAAAATATATTCGATTACCTTCAAATTTGGTTATAATATGTTTTCTAGTAATTTTAACAAATCTAACAGTTGGATCGTCAATTTGATATGCCTATATTTGTAAATTGGTTAGGTTTCGAACATTTTTATAGAGATTATGCTAGATTAAGTAGAAACACATATCCGATTATCTTTAAATTTGGTTGTAACACTTTTCATAGCAATTTCAACAAATCTAATGGTTGGATCATTAGTTTGACGTGCCTATCTTACTAGATGTGTTAGGTTTTAGGTATTTTTACAGAGATTATACTAGATTATATGCTAAAATAGATTCTATTACCTTCAAATTTAGTTATAACACTTTCCATATTAATTTCAATAAATCTAATGATTAGATCATTCATTTGATGCACCTACAATTGTATATGTGTTAGGTTTTGGCATTTTTACAAATATTATGCGAGTGTATGTGTAAAATATTTTTGATTACCTTCAAATTTGGTTTTAACACTTTTCATAATAATTTCAACAAATCCAACGGTTGGAACATTAATTTTGTAATACCCCACTCTGGTCACACCTAGTTTATGAGAATTAGCATGCATTGAATATGAACATATATATATATATATATATATATATATATATATTTGAACATGACATATGCTTATCTCATGAATTGGCAAGGTTGTGTTGTGGTGATATGTGCATGTTTTAAATTTGTTTGAAAATGTGTTTGGATTATGGAAAGTATTAAGGATGGATTTTGGATTGAGACTCGATCTGAAATTATAATCCAAAAAAGTGTCGCTTTGCTCGAATCCAAAACCTTTTTCTTCATTTTCAGAGGTGATTTTGGCTTTTCTTTGGTTTTGGAATGGAAGATATTTAGGAATAGTGAAAAGTATTATTTGATTATTGTGTCATAAAATACTTTACATGAAAAATAATAATATTATTTTTATTATCGTCATCATTCCTAAAAAGCTATTATATCTTCCATTTTTGGTTGGTCATCTATTAATTATTTATAATAGTAGTAATAATAATTATTATACTACTTAGAACTATATTGTTATTATTTATTATCTATTGGAAACTTATTTATTGTTATAGTTGTTTTTAGTTGATGAATTATAATAATATTATATATATTATCTTGACAATGTTATAACCAAATGATTTCCTTTCAATCCTATATATATATATTCCTTGTATGATATTAAATTATGCATTTATGTGGTTGATCTCATTTAGCCATCACATTTTGACTTGAAGACTCCTATATTTTCCTACATCTCTCCATGGCCGACATCCACCACCTATCTATCAAGGATTTTGTCATCTTTGAAAAGTTAAGATTTCAGCATTTGTTCGTGTCTTTGAAGACCTTATTTCCTCCTAAAAACTCTAGCTACCTACCATTTTTAATTTCCAAATATTATACCTAGCAGACTTAGTTCAGCAATTTTGATCAGAAGACTTCCTATTTGGCCGACAACTTTGCACAAGTTCATGTGCAGAGATTTTTTTTTTTTTTTTTTTGCTTTGCCCTAGTACTTCTCGAACCTGGTCAAAGGCTGTTAGTATCTATAGGATTAAGGGTTGATTAGGGGTGTGATTGAAATTAATCAAACCCCACATTTTCCTCCTATAATCCTCCCGAAATTCAGTAAAGACCAACTGATTAATCAATCCTCCTATCAACCGGTGCATCCTCAACTGCCCTAACTTCAGTATTTTCCTTCCTTTACCTAAGGAAAATCTCAACCTACCTTCACTCCTAGGAATTCTTGAAACTCTCAAGAACTTCAGCTATTATCGTGCTCTACTTCTTCTCTCCAATGGTGCACGATTTTCTCTTCAAACTGAACAACAAAATGCTGCTATAGTGAGCAAAATAGCTAACACACACATACATATTTCCTTAACCAACTTCACAGCAAACTCTTTTTAGTTTTGTTATTGTGGCCGACACACATATCAGCTAACATCCTAGGCCGGTCTTCTCTTCTCCTAAAAGGATTTCAAGAGGTATCAAGCTTGATCATTCTTTTATTTTCTCTTGGGGGAAAAAAAAAATAGCATGTAGATGTGTTTAGAATGGGTTTGACCAGCATGCTGGCTGCTTTAACTGTCACCTTGAGCATGAATTTTAAATGGAAAATTGCAAGGCATGCTGGTTGCTTTTATCTGTCTCCTTGTGTACGAAATTGAAATGGAAATTGCAAGGCCCACTGATTGCTTTTACTTGTCTCTTTGTGCCGAATTGTAAATGGAGAATACTTGCTGCAATTCGTTCTCCTCTACTTATTTCTTTTTATGAACCGGATGCTTGTCTCTATTTATCCCTTCTATTTGTTCTCTTCTAATTGTTTCTTTTCATGGACTGAATGCATATGGAGGCTGTGGGTAGTTTCACAATATATGCTCCTATTTGTCTCTTCTATTTGTTTTGTTTCAAGTGAACTGAATGCATGTTGGAAGCTGAAGTTTTGTTGTTTATTTGGTAACTGTCAATTGACCTCAAGAAAATGAAGGACAAGATTGGATTTTTGAAGAAAAGTTTTGAAGCTTGTTTAATGCATAAATATCATGTTTTCATGTGGAGTATTATTCTGGAAGTTACTCTGGTTTATTGCAGAAAATTTTCAAAAGAAAAAAAAAAAACTAAGAACAGGGGATTTTCAGAAGTCACTATTCACTATTTTGTGAATTATTTTGCAAACTATTTTGTAATCTGTTTTGAGCATGGTTTTCTCAGGTAAAAAGGTTGATAATGCAGCCTTTTGTGTGTTTAAGCAATCTGGAAAATTTGGGATTAAAACGGGGTCAAGGTTAGAAGTTATTAATTTTCTTTTCATCATGGCCAAAATTGAGCCAGATTTGAGCAGTTTGGGTGTAGAATTTTTTGCGACTTGTTTGAGCCTAATTTTATGAATATTCTTAGTTTATTTCATCCATATCATGTTAAGCTATGTGCCAGAAAAATTTGAGGTCAATTGGAGTGGTTCATATAGGGTTTTTACCCTTAGGAGTTTAGATTATGGTTGCTGGAATCTGAAGACAGCTAAGGGTTTTGTGCTTAATTGCTAAGTTTAATGTAATTTCGTGAGAAATGTTAAATGGTGGATTTTATGCTTTCTGAGGGATTGATGGAAGGTCTTAGGTGCTGAGTATATGTAGAGTTCATGCTTGCTGCTCATTGGTATTATTTGGCGAACAAAGGATAATATAGGCATGATATATGCTTGGTGTGTAATATGGACTTGAAGTTTGTTTGGGATGATCTAGGAAATGCTGTGATTAATTTATATAAGCTCTTTGCTAGATTTGGAAGATTATCAAGGGTAAGGATCAACTTACTAGAGTTCATACCCTAAACTTAAGGATAAGGTAAGTTCCCTTACATTCATAAAATTGATTTTATTTTATTATCTTAGTTTGAAAGAAAGGTTGGCGAGTATCTCTTGCAAACACAAAATATTAGCACGATAGCTAATTTTGAAAATTTCTATATTTGGCACCTTCTCATTTTGGAAACTTTCTACATTTGGAAAACTTCTAATTTTAGAAACTTCTAGATTTATAACTTTTTAAAATATGTCAAGCATGACTTAGGAACCAAGCATCAAACGTTTTGATTTGTTTTGGATATGCAATAGATGAATTCTTGATCATGTATATACTTTTTGAAAATCATAGCATGACTTATTTGAACATGTAGCTCCTTCACTATGAATACTTGGAATAAATTATTGACTTAAAACCATGCCTTCTAAAATTTTGTGCTAGTTGAAAAATGTTGTTTGGAATGGTATTGAGCTAATTTCGTAGGTTCTGCTTTGGAGCCTTATGAATTGTGAAGATGGAATAACGTTGAGTACTCAATGGGGGCTAGACCTTTATACTAGCCTTTGGTTGGTTTGGGGATATCTCTTAGCAGGTGGCCACTTCCAAGAGGTTGACCCTTTTCAATCAGGATGTCAGTATAGAAGGTTGAGCCGTCCTTAGCTAGCGACAGGGTTCTAGTAGAACCGATGGCCGGAAGTGGGACAGCCGGATTGGATTGAGTGAGAGAGTGAGGAGAATCTCACTTGGTAGGATGTACAGCTAGCAGGTGTTGGGGGTCAAGTGCTTCACAGAAGTGAGAGCCACCTCTGTGCCCTTTCACCGCCTGGCGGGGGTCATGTGCTTCACCTAGCGTGAGAGCCACCTCTGTGCCCTGTCATATTAACTTTGTTGCTTTTATTTGATGAGCTATTTCCGTGGAAATGTTCTACAGTGTCCTTGGAATTTTATTTGACGCTTAATATTTTTTTAATTATTCATATCTTCCAAACATAATGTTTTAAGAGCATTTTGCTTCATGACTTCTCACTGCTATCTTTCAAGAAGTAAGAATTAAATTTTGTAAAGAAGGCATGGTAAAGCTCTTGATATACTATTAGTGCATGCATCATGAAAAGTGTTTTGTTTTCTTAGCCCAACTCACATACGGGGCTTACTGAGATAACCAATCTCACACTATTTTGAAGTCATGTTTTCAGGGTGCCTCAAGTCTTGATCAGGTTGGAAGATTAGTAGCTTGAAGCTTTTTTTTATGGAATTTCTTTGTCCATTTGTTGGATATTTACTTTGAATATTAATTTTATGTGGAAACTTTTGTATAAGTATTGAAGTTTTTTTTTTTTTTAAAGTTAAATTTTCCCTTAGACTTTCTTTAAAAGTTGAATTCCTTTTATTCTTTCGTTATAAAGACCCTAGTCCAAAGGACGGGGCGGTATCCCCGACCCATTTTGGGTTACGTAAGTAGGTGGGGTGTTACAAAATTGACATGCATATCTTTCTATATGCATTAGGTTTTGAGTATTTTTATAGAGATTATGCTAGAATATGTGCCAAAATATATCATATTACCTTTAAATTTGGTCATAACACTTTCTATAGTAATTTCAATAAATCTAATAGTTAGATCATTCATTTAATATGCCTATCTTTGTAAATGGATTAGGGTTCGAGCATTTTTATAGAGATTATACTAGACTAAGCAACAAAACAAATCCAGTTATCTTTAAATTTGGTCATAACACTTTTCATAGGAATTTCAACAAATTTAACGATTAGATCATTAATTTGACGTGCCTATCTTTTTATATATGTTAGGTTTTGGGCATTTTACAGAGATTATACTAGATTATGTGCTAAAATATATCTTATTACCTTCAAATTTAGTCATAATATATTTTTTAGCAAATTTAATAAATATAACGGTTGGATCAGTAATTTGATATGTCTATCCTTGTAAATACATTAAGTTTTGGGTATTTTTATAATGATTATGCAAGATTAGGTGATAAAATATATTCGATTACCTTCAAATTTGGTCATAATATGTTTTAGTAATTTTAGTAAATCTTCTAGTTAGATCATTAATTTGATATGCCTATCTTTGTAAATGGGTTAGGTTTCGAGCACTTTTATAGAGATTATGCTAGATTAAGTAGAAAAACATATCTAATTATCTTTAAATTTTGTCATAACACTTTTCATAACAATTTCAACAAATCTAACGATTAGATTATTAATTTGACGTGCCTATCTTTGTATATGTGTTAGGTTTTGTACATTTTTACAGAGATTATGCTAGATTATGTGCTAAAATATAACCTAGTACCTTCAAATTAAGTTATAACACTTTTCATAATAATTTCAAATAATCTAACAGTTGGATCGTTAATTTGATATGTCAATCTTTATAAATGTGTTAGGTTTTAGGCATTTTTACAGATCTTATGCTAGATTATATGTCAAAATATGTCGATTAACTTCATATTTAGTCATGATATTTTTCATAGCAATTTTAATAAATCTAACAGTTGGATTATTAATTTAAAACGCTTTATCTTTTGTGTGTGTATGTATATATATTTATATATACACATACACACCATATACATGCCAAATAAATAAATAAATATATGTGTGTGTGTGTGTGTGTATATATATATGTATATATATATATATATATATTTGGGATGTATTTAGTGTGTGTGTATATATTAATACATATTAAGATGTTATATTAATATATATATATATATATTAAAAAATATATTAATTATACATATGTATATGAATATATATATGTATGTATATAAATATATATTTATTAATATGTTTTAAAAGTATATTAATATATATTTAAACATATGTATTAATATATATCTATGTATGTATGTATTTATATATATATATATATATATATATATTTTAGTATGCATTTGGGGTGTGTGTATGTGTATATATATATATATATATATATGTATATATATGTATATATATTTATTTTATTAGGATATTAAAAATTATATTAATATATATGATATAGATTAATATTCAATTTTAATATGTTTATATGTATATATATTGATATTCTATTTGAATATGTATATATGTGTGTGTGTGTGTGAAGATATATATATATATATATATATATATATATATATATATAATGGCTGGTGATATTGCCAGAGCAGTTATCCTTTTGCCGGAGTAAATTCATCCTAAATGACAAGTCTGTCCTTTTATTAAAAATAGGAAAATATAATATAGGTTAATTTTTGGTGTGGGTCCCACACATCCGATCATCACGCATATGTATGCACTTTCTTCATTGCTGCTCTTGCAACCAACTATTCTCTTCATCTTTTCTAAGCTCTATCTCTTCCTATTTTCTGAAGCTCCATCGATTCTGTCACAGCCTTCTCCCTCTTATCTTCCTCACCTTCTGTTGGGATGTATGCTCTCTTAGACTAGATTTCTGATGTAAAAATCGAATGTTTTAATAAAAGAATTTATTTTCAAAAATTGTTTGTGAATTTACAATTTTATTTGTGCACAATTACGTTTGGAAAAGACCCATTGTGTTTAAGTAAGTGGTCCATGTGAATGGAGGTCTTTCACAGTAAAGTATGGATCACGGGTTACTTAACACATAAACATTGGTTATTAACCGATTGATGAGAATCTGAATCTTATCATGTTTAGGTTATTATGTTGTGAATTCTAAATGGGGAATGGCTTACCTTTAGCCAGTGAGTAGTCCACTCACTTCATGACATAAGCATATTTCGAATACGTAGAACAGGACCTATAGTAATGGTTTCTAAAAGTACTATATGGTAGAAACCTAGACTACTACCTCTACAGCGTGGATTAGTATTTTACGACTTGAATATGAGTTGGTAGTCTGACGAAGCTGGAAGCATATACTTTGATATGCTATAGTTGAGGTTCTATCGTAGGGTTAATATACTTGCATGTTGAGTATGTGCGACTAGTTAGTTAAGACAAACTTGTACAAGATAGTTTTTATACCATATCGCCCCTTGTAGTTATCTGAATGATCTAAATATCCAGGGCCCTGGGAAACATGACTTGGATGTTTGTTTTAGGGTAACTCTCTTGGAAAGAAGAAACAATCCAAGAAGTAGTGGATCATTGGACTAGAGGCCTAAGAATGGTAGATGTCATTTAGAGAGGTGTTTGTACACTTCTTCCTCTCTAAATGTACGACGATGTATAGAGGGGTATTTTAGTCATTATACCTGTAGGTCGGAGACTTTACTAACGCAGTACTGTCCTTTGAGTCAATATTTCCTTATGGTGATATTAGGAAATATTTAAAATGCAAAATACAACTATTTATATGGCAAGGGTATTTTGGTCATTTTAGTAGACAAGACGGTGTGTCGTTTTGTCCCCAATATAGACCGTGAGTCCTAATTAAATACGGGCTAAGGAATTAATTTTAAATTAAATAAAATTTATTTTATTTAAGTAGCTTGATTTAATTATTAGGCTAGAATAAAATAAAGGTCCATGGAGAGAGAATTAATAAAATTAGTTTAGTGGGTTAATTAATTATTCAGGGCTTTAGCCCAGTTTGAATAATTAAAGATTAACATGAGACTAAACTAATATAAGCTTATTAATTAGTCCAGTTTATTTGGGCTGAAAAATTAATTATTAATTGAGCTATTAGGTTGGTTCCAATTAGAATAATTAATTAAGCCCAAAAGGTTAAACTAAGAGTCCAATGGCCCAGTCCAGTTTAACCTAGGGTTTTATTTAGGTCAAACAAGAGGATTGGAAACAACGTTGTTGTCAGATACACACACTCTCTAAGACGACTTCTTCTCTGTGAAATGCCAGACGTCTCTTTCTCTCTCTCTCCAGAAAAAAGGTTCCTTAGTTTGTAGTTGTTCACTAAATGGATTTAGGCAGGCCATATACTGGAAGATCGAGGGATTGGCGTTTGCCTACATGCAAAGACGGAGTAGGAGACTTGCAGAAATCACGCCAGAGGTTACCACCAGCACACCTACCCCGGTTGCGCATGTTCCGGTCTATCCAACTTTTAGAACGAGGTAAAGAGGTAAAATTTTTTTAACATCGGAGTCCCACTAGAGCACAACCTACGCCGGCTAGGGCTGCCGGAGCCGACGCCGGCTGTGATCGGGATTCCCGTGTTCTTGTTTTTTTTTCCAGTTTTTAATCTTCGCTTCCGCTGCGTGCCCTGTGTTTTCGATTTTCTATGCCTTCAATTTGGTATCAGAGCATGAAGGTTTTGTGAAAATATAGGGAGCATGCATCTAGATGAATAAAACTAGACACATATGTGTGATTAAAATTGTGATCCTTTGCTGTTTATGGTATGGATAGATTCTTTGTTAAACCTCGCGGGTGGATGTATAGGAGATTTGTAATTTATTGTTTTTCTTAGCAAATTGTGTAAGCCCAATATTTATGGCTATAGGCGATTGTTGGTTTTGGTTGATTTCATTGTATTTGGTCTGAAATCGGAGAGCCATTGAAGTCGAAAGTTGTGCAGAAAAATAGGAGAAATTCGCAGAAAAAAAACTGTAGGATCAGGCGTCCAGACTGAAATCGGCGCCAGCTTGGGGTGCTGGAATCGGCGCTGGCTAAGGTCTGGAAGGCCGGTCCACATGCTGGTTTCCTGTGGGTCCTGTTTCTATGCAGCGGGTGCAGTAGACCACAGTGCAGATGGGTGCATGATCCAGCGTGGCGGATGCAGTGGACCAAGGAGAAATTTTTGATTTTTTCCTTGTAATTTTTCTTGCGTTTTTTTTTTGTTTTGGGGTCCATACTAGGCGAAGTTAATTTTTTGCAATAGTTAATATTTAAGGAATATTTTTGCATGAAAAATATTAGTAAGGGATTTTAGGATTAAACAAGACCATTAATTAATTAATTAATTAATGTATTTAATTCTATTATCTGGGCACTTAGGTTTAAAAATAAAAGAGCATGAAAATGTCTATTTTTTTCTTGCATGTTATTTATTTTTGGTACCTATGTGCATGTTTTCTTAAAGACCAAAGTCTTTGGGAATGTTTTTGACAAGAAAAATATTTTTTCTACAAATTAAATGGTTATTTTAACTTGAACAAAAATTAATCCTTAGATATTTTCTCAAAGGATTTAATCCTTGACATAGAAAATATATTGGATTTAGATATTTTTGTAAAGTTAAAATAGAAAGCCATTTTGTTTTAATTTTGGCATAAGAAAAATGTTTTGTCAAATTAACTTGAGACCAAAGTTTCTAGAAAGTTTTAATTGAAATTTTTTTGAAATCATTAAGTTTTTAACTTAAATAAAATTAGTCCATAGGAAAAACTCTCAAAGGATATAAGCCTTGACATAGAGATTTTTATGGATTTAGACATTTTATTTTTGAGTTAAGGGAAAACTTAATGGAAATTTTCGAAAGGATATTTTTCAGAAAACCCTTGTTTTAAAAGATTAAGTGGGAGAGGGGTTCTAACGGCCCCACGGCTTTCATCACGATCCTCATTAGAGATCGTGGGTCCCCTCGTGTCACCCTGGGAATGAACCCGTATAGGATGGAGATACCACAAGGATTTAGATCTAATGGAGTGATGTAATTAATAACTCGATGCACGTACTATGATCGGCTAGCCCCTCGTTGGAGGTCATAGTGCGAGGTATGTCCATAGGAAATGAAAGAAAATGGCCATCCCTTCGATGGAGTTATCTTCTAGATCATTACCTAGAAGAGAAATTAATTTGTGGTGGTTAACACGCTTAATTTATGAAACTGTTAATCTTCCCAAGAAGCTATGTCAGTTTTTCTAAGAGCCAAATTCATTATTATCAGTTTTGATAATATGGATAAAGTGCACATATTTGCTTTCTTTTCATAAACTGAATCTTTTTCTTTTATTTTTTGATTTTTTAGAAATGGTGGGAGGCTCTTTTAGTCCATTGGCCATTATATTTTGAGAGAATAAGCTAACAAGACCACACTATGTGGACTGGAAGAGGAACCTGGATATAATACTCATAGCGAAAGAGTATAAGTATGTCCTTTATGAAACTTGTCCTGTTATCGGGGAGGGTTCCACCGCCGAGGAGCGTGAGACTGAGAATGTAACACCCCACGACTACGTACCCTAAAAGGGCGGGGATGTCGCCCCGTCCCGTAGGACAAGGGGTCTTTAGAACGAAGTATAAAATATAAAGGCAATCTCCAAAAGGATCAACTTAGATAAATAAATAAATATTCTTATTACATCAGGCTCAACTTGGAGCAAAACGGAATAAAACAACATATTGTTTAGAAGCATAAGCAATAAATGTCTCCTAGAACGGATAGAGAAAATAGCAAAAGCTTCAACTATTACATGTCCCCGTTGACTCAGCACAGTCTATCTCCTGAAAACATGATGTAAAACGGTGTGAGAATAAATCTCAGTAAGTCCTGTGTGTGCACATGGTGTTTTGAATAGTACTTGTATGCAAAGTATAAAACATTTGTAAAAATAATTTGGCAAGTCATAAACAATCTCTTTTCGCAAGGAGTGGGTTTTTCTCATTGTCATACTTTGTACAAAATAAATCCTCCATTCGGATAAAAGTCATGTCACCACACGTTGGGCTCCATGAGAACAAGTTGGCCAATGCACCACACTTTGTGCACCTTGTCCGGACTAGATTACCACACGTTGAGCGTTCTGATCAAGGTGAGTGTACAGCCCACCGGGTGAGATACTCCTCCATCTCTACACCCAACAAAACCATCCGGGTGTCCATGCCGGGAATATAAATAATACCTTTCAGGTATAATGCTAGCTCGGACTGGCCTGACCAACCAACACTGTCGCCTTTTCAAGCAGAGTTCATCTTCTGGAGGTGGCCTCCTGCCAGAAGACTTACGCTAGCCCTCCAAGACTAGTATTGTTAGCCTACCCTTATTGAGTACTCAACGAACATATCCGTCAATTCCTGATTCAAAATATTTTCAAACCTTGGCTTTGCAAAACGTGGTTTTCTTTAAAAGAGATTTCTAAAAATTTAAGGAAAAGAATAGTTTTCTTGCTAAAAACCGTTAGTTTGACAAAACCGTTTAAAGAATAAATATCCACGTTTACAACCCAAGCAAACATAGTTTAAAAATAGCTTTACGAAGCTTCACAACATGGACTTGCTATCACAACATTTAACAAAACAGTTTATAAAAGGACTTACCATCACAACGTTTAATAAAAGAGTTTATGCAAGGACTTACTTGATATGCCTCAGATAAATGCGATAAAAATCACCGCTGGCTTTCCTCAATTATCTACCTGATCTAAACCATATAATATCATGATCAGGGTCTCAATTAATTCAAACATGCTCTAATCCCATTTATTTTCATAACAATTCGCAATCTCCTATTTAATTCCAAGTAAACTATTCAATCCCCAAAGATCAAATACTACGACCACATGTTTATCTCGCTAATAAACACCATTACACTTTACTTTCGACATCAAGGGAGGGTATTCCCTTACCTTGCAACTATCGGGTAATGAGGTCTCGATGCTCCTATGGTGATCGTCCCGAGTTCGCTTGAGAAGAAGAGAGAAGCTACCTCCTTTGCTTAAGGTATGTTCGATTTTTGCTTGGAATAACTCTTGTGGTTTCGAAAATTTTGCAGAGAGAAGTTGCTGAAATTTTCGTGTAGAATGGAGAGGGTAAACGGTGGTTATGATTTAAAGTTGGAGAAGATTGGTTTAGGGTTAGATGGTGATGTTTAGATAGACTCCTAATGGCTTTAGGTTTCTTGGACAGCAAAGGCGAAATTTCCAGCTTGTGCGCGCCTCCTTGCTGCCGATTTTAGGGGAGTTTTATGGAGGAAAAAATTCTGCAATTTGCTCCTCTAAGCTGGCCGAAACGTTGCTCAAAGGAAGGGCTGAATGTGTTCAGAATTTTGGGCCAAACAAGGAAGAGTTTGAGTGAGTTTTGATGACTGAAAAATCCTGTGCAAGTGCTGTGAAAATTCTGTGCAAGTGTATCAAGTTTTGGACTGGTTTGGCTGCTATAATTCTACCGAAATTTCCAGAGGAAAATTGAGGGTTTTGGGTGCTGAAAATAGCTTGTTCAGCTGGGGTTTTTCAATGAATGATGTGTGCAGAATTTCGGTTGAAGTAGGAACATAAAGGTGGCCGAAAATCCTGCAAAAGCTGTCCGAATTTTCTGTGTATATGCTGGACGAATTTCAGTGTTTTTGTGTGAATAAAATTCTGATTTTGTACAGCTAAGGTAGTTGAATTGTTAAGGAGTATTCTAGGTGGTTTGAGCTAGGATTTTCAGAGTTGGATTGTAGCTAAAGATGGCTGGAATTTCGGACAGCTTATGTAGATACAAAGCTGCCGAAATTCAGCTAGGAAAAGGAAGAAATCCTAGTTGAATTTGGATTGAAATAAAATATGGTTTTATCAAGGATTTGGATAAGATTTCCTCTAGTCCTAGAAGAGTTTGGATTGAGCTAAAGGTGCTCCAAGGTGGCGAACAAAATCTGGAAAAATTTCCAGAATATTTCCAGCTTATGGTTTCCGAAAATTCAAGGGAACAAAAGCTGAAAATAAAACAAATTTCATCCTTAGCTAAAATCCTTGAACTTAGGAGTTAAATATAGAGTCTTACTCCTATGGAAGTGGCGTTTAAACCCAAAGAAAATATCTAAGACTTTAGTTAAAATATTTCTCTAAAACAATTAAATAAATACAAGGATTATGGCTAGAATTCTTGAAGAGGTAAAATAAGATTTTTCCCTAATATATTCCCTAACTCTAATATTCATCAAGAAGAGTTTTATAACACTTGAAATTCTTCAAAGTGGCTCCTAGCTAGGTTTTTTCGAAAATCCTAAGGAACACAAGCTGAAAATTAAAGGTGAACTTTATTCACATCAAAGTCCTTGAATTTAGGAAATAAATATAGAGACTTATTTCCTTGGAGTAAAAATACTAAAATTTCTCTAGGATAGCTAGATTCTTTTTCGGCCAAGATAAGAAACGGTCTAAAGAAAAGAATTTCAAGAAGAGAAACTTACTTCACAAAAGGTAGGATTCGAACTCGGGTCACCAAAGGAAATCACCAACCTCCCCGCTATTCCAAAACAACTCCAATACTAATTTTTCTACAAGAAGTTCTTACCACCCCAATACTCCTCCTTCCAAATCTTCAACCAAACCTCCCTTAACCAAATCTTTAACAACACAACTATTTCACATCAATTAATTCAAATGCAAGAGTAACGGAAAAATTCACATGCATCCATGCAAATAAAATTATTCTAGCTACCACATAAAATGCAAGATGCTATGCAATGCATGACTTTTTCCCATAGTCAAAGGTGGTTTTGGGCGGGGTATTACAGAGAAGGTATGGAAGAATGCCGACGAGATGGCTCGTTGTTACATGTTGGTCTCCATGTCTAATGTGCTCCAGTTCAAACATGAGCACATGGCCACTGCATATGACATAACTCAATTATTAGCCATGATGTTTGCAGATAAGAGCCGGCCTACAAGGTAGAAGGCTCTTTAAACCATCATTAACACTAAGATGGCTGAGGGAGCATCAATCAGAGAACATATGCTCAAAATGATTGCTGCTTTTGAGGAGGCAGAAATCTTAAGAGCTGTCATTGACCCTGAGAGCCAAGTGGACATGGTTCTTGAATCTCTACCAGGTTCCTTTACTCAGTTCAAGTTAAACTATAATATGAACAAGTTGAACATAGGTTTGACTGAGTTGATGAAGGAGCTCTAGATGGCGGAGAAGGTCATGAAGCCATAATCGAAGGCTATGATTGCCAAGGCTTCATCTTCTAGAACTGGTCCCAAGCCCAGAAAGTTCAAGAAGAAGAAGGGTAACGCAGTGGTCCAGCCCAAGACCCAGCCCAAAAACAAACCCAAAAGCAAGTGTTTCAAGTGTGGACTGAAGGGACACAGGAAAAAGGAGTGTCCAGCTCTTCAAGCTAAGAAAAACCCCACAGGTAATGTTTTCTAGCTAGAGTCTATATCAATAGTTAGATCAACTTCCACTTGGATTGTTGATTCAGGAGCCACTAATCACATTTGTAACTCCTTGCAAGGGTTTAGAAAGATTAGAAGACTCTATAAGGGCAAATATGGACTACGTGTGGGAAATGGAGCACAAGTTTGGGCCCTTGCAGTGGGAGAGCTAGATCTTGTATTTGATTGTAATAGAATAGTAGTTTTGAAAGATATTTTATATGTACCTGGATTTCGACAGAATTTGATTTCGATTGCGAAACTAATAAATCAAGGATATTCTGTATCTTTCCATTTTGGTATTTCTATCAGTAGAGATGGAGAAATTTTATGTACTGGACACATGTATAGGAATCTATTTTTTCTAAACCCTATTAACAATCAATTAAATAACGCTTAATTTGAACCTTTAACAAGGAAGAGAAAGACCAATGTCCATGACTCTTATCTTTGGCATCTAAGGTTGGGGCATATCAACTTAACTAGGATTCAGAAGTTGATTCATGGGCCTTTGGGTTCATTGAGATTGAAAAATTGGCCTCAGTGTGAGTCTTACCTGATGGGGAAGATGACCAAAAGGTCATTTACCCCTAAGGCGGATAGAGCCAATGAGGTATTGAGTCTTGTTCACACTGATGTGTGTGGTCCCCTATCTATACCAGCTAGAGGAGATTTTGAGTACTTCATCACTTTCACGGATGATTGTACAAGGTTTGGTTACGTTTACATGATGAGACACAAGTCTGACTCTTTTGACAAGTTTAAAGAGTTTAAGGCTGAAGTGGAGTATCGGACAGGTAAATTGTTCAAGACCTTACGATTAGATCGTAGTGGAGAGTACCTCCTTTGTGAATTCAAGGACTACATGGTACATCACGGGATAGTATCCCAACTTTCTGCACCGGGGACACCCCAGCGGAACGGAGTAGCTGAGAGTAGGAACAGGACATTGATGGAAATGGTCCGAAGCATAATGTCTCATGCTACTCTTCCAGTGTTATTTTGGGGATATGCCTTGGAAACAATGGCATACATTTTGAACTTAGTGCCTTCCAAGTCAATACCTAGGACTCCCTATGAGATGTGGACTGGGTGTAAGCCACGTCTAAATCATCTCAGGATATGGGGTTGTCCAGCTTATGTACTGGTCAAGGGAGACAAGTTGGAATCAAGATCAGAATTATGCTATTTTGTTGTGTATCTAAAAGGGACAAAGGGTGGTTACTTTATCATCCTAAGGAGCAGAAGGTACTGGTTAGTATTGATGCTAGATACTTAGAGGATGATCAAAGTACTTCCACGAAAGGTTCAACTAGGTTGGAACTGGAGGAGAAGTTATCTTCGGAAGCAACTTCTTCTGACCCAATTATGGAACAAGAAAAGGCACAGTCTCAAGAGCCTGTACATATGGAGCCTCGTCGTAGTAGGAGAGTGTCTAGGGTTCCAAAGAGATGGACTGGAGATGCCTTCGAGCTGGTCTTCGACCATCAGGAACAAGACCCCACTAGATACGAAGAGGCTATTGCTGATGCCGATGCAAATTTGTGGCATGAAGTAATGAAAGCCGAGATTGAGTCTATGTATCTCAATTAAGTTTGGGATCTTGTAGCTTCACTTGAAGGGATAAAACCCATAGGGTGTAAGTAGGTATACAAGAGAAAGAGGGGAGTAGATGGGAAGGTAGAAACCTTCAAAGTTAGGCTTGTGGCGAAAGGGTATACTCAGAAAGAGGGAATCGATTATGAGGAAACCTTTTCCCTGGTAGCCATGCTTAAGTCCATTCGTTTTCTCCTTGCCATCACATGTCATTATGACTATGAGATATGACAAATAGATGTCAAGATGGTATTTTTAAATGGCCATCTTAGTAAAGACATCTATATGTCCCAACCGGAAGGCTTTGTTGTTAAAGGCCAAGAGCATATGGTTTACAAGCTTAAGAAGTCTATTTATGGACTTAAGCAGGTATCGAGAGTAGGGAACTGTAAAGTCTTATGGTTTTATTCAAAACGAGGATGAACTATGCGTGTACAGGAAACTTGAAGGCATTAATGTAGTTTTTCTTGTCTTGTATGTGGATGACATTCTACTCATTGGAAATGATGTAGGGTTATTGTCATCTACAAAGCTTTGGCTGTCTACTCAATTCAGTATGAAGGACTTGGGAGAAGCTAGCTATATTCTCGGGATTAGACTTCTTAGAAATAGGAAGTAGAGAATGTTAGAATTATCCCAAGTGACATACATTGACAAGATGCTGGCCAGGTATAGTATGGATTCATGCAAAGGAGCTCTAATTCCTTGCAGACATGGGTTGTCATTTTCTTCGAGGGACTGTCCTAAGTCTCAAGAAGAAAAAGATAGGATGAGTAGGATTTCCTACGCTTCGGCTGTGGGAAGTCTCATGTACGCCATGCTGTATACTAGGCCAAATATTTGCTTTGCCGTAAGCTTGGTTAGCAGATATTAGTCAAACCCTGGAGAGGTTCATTGGCAAGCTGTAAAGTATATACTTAAGTGCCTCAAGGGAACAAGAGATTATATGTTGGTTTACAGGGCTGATGACTTGGTTCCTACAGTATACACAGACTCAGACTTCCAGGCAGATAAGGATGAGAGAAAATTCACTAGTGGATATATCTTTATCTTGTTTGGATGAGCTATTTCATGGAGGAATATCAAGAAATCTTGCATTGTTGACTCGACTATGGAAGTTGAGTATGTGGCAACTTCAGAGGCATCCAAGGAAGCAGTCTGGCTACGAAAGTTCCTTTCAGAACTTAGAGTCGTACCACACTTAGACATGCCAATTGTGATGCATTGCGACAACACTGGAGCAGTATCACAATCCAAAGAACCTCGGAACCACAGGAAGGGGAAGCATATCGAGAGGAAGTACCAGCTGATCCGGGATTTCATCCAGAGATAGGAAGTCGTGGTGGAACAGATTGCCTCCGAGAACAATCTAGCAAATCTATTCATCAAGCCTTTTTGCTGAGAGAGTCTTCAAGAGACACTTAGACTCCATAGGGGTGGGCACCTACGGACTTACTTAGTCTTAGAGTGCAAGTGGGAGATTGTTGGGATGTATGCCCTTTTAGACTAGGTTTCTGATGTAAAAATCAAATGTTTTAATAAAAGAATTTATTTTTAGAAATTGTTTGTGAATTTAAAATTTTATTTGTGCACAATTACGTTTGGAAAAGATCCATTGTGTTTAAGTAAGTGGTCCATGTGAATGGAGGTCTTTCACAGTAAGGTATAGATCACGGGTTACATAATACATAAACATTGGTTCTTAACTGATTGATGAGATTGGGAATCTCATCATATCTAGGTTATTATGTTGTGAATTCTAAATGGGGAATGGCTTACCTTTAGCCAGTGAATAGTCTACTCATTTCATGACATAAGCGTATTTCGAATATGTAGAACATGACCTGTAGTAGTAGTTTCTAAAAGTACTATATGGTAGAAACCTAGACTACTACCGCTATAGCGTTTACTAGTACTCTACGACTTGAGTATGAATTGGTGGTCTGACGAAGTTGGAAGCATATACTTTCATATGCTATAGTTGAGGTTTTATCGTAGGGCCAATATACTTGCATGTTGGGTATGTGCGACTAGTCAGTTAAGACAAACTTGTACAAGATAGTTTCTATACTATATCGCCCCTTGTAGTTGTCTAAATGATCTAAATATCCAGGGCCCTGGGAAACATGACTTGGATGTTTGCTTTAGGGTAGCTCCCTTGGAGAGCAGAAACAATATAGGAAGTTGTGGATCATTGGACTAGAGGCCTAAGAATGGTAGATGTCATTTAGAGAGGTGTTAGTACACTTCTTCCTCTCTAAATGTACGACGATGTATAGAGGGGCGTTTTAATCATTACACCTGTAGGTCGGAGACTTTGCTAACACAGCACTATTCTTGGGGTCAATATTTTCTTATGGTGATATTAGAAAATATTTAAAAATGCAAAATACAGCTATTTATATGGCAATGGTATTTTGGTCATTTTGGTAGCCAAGGCGGTGTGTCTTTTGGTCTCCAGTGTAGACCATGAGTCATAATTAAATACGGGCTAAGGAATTGATTTTAAATTAAATGAAATTTATTTATTTTAGTAGCCTAATTTAATTATTGGGCTAGAATAAAATAAAGGTTTATGGAGAGAGAATTAATAAAATTAGTTTAGTGGTTTAATTAATTATTCAGGGCTTTGGCCCAGTTTGAATTATTAAAGATTAACCTGGGACTAAACTAATATAGGCTTATTAATTAGACTAGTTTATTTGAGCTGAAAAATTAATTATTAATTGGACCATTAGGTTGGTTCTAATTAGAATAATTAATTAAGTCCAAAAGGTTAAACTAAGAGTCTAATGACCCAGTCCAATTTAACCTAGGGTTTTATTTAGGTCAAACAAGAGGATTGGAAACAACGTTGTTGTCAGATACACACACTCTCTGAGACGACTTCTTCTCTGTGAAATGCCAGACGTCTCTTTCTCTCTCTCTCCAGAAAAAAGGTTCCTTAGTTTGTAGTTGTTCACTAAACGGATTCAGGCAGGCCATATACTGGAAGATCGAGGGATTGGCGTTCGCCTACATGCAAAGACGGAGTAGGAGACTTGCAGGAATCACGCCAGAGGTTACCACCAGCACACCTACCCCGGTTGTGCACGTTCCGGTCCATCCAACTCTTAGAACGAGGAAAAGAGGTAAAATTTTTTAACCTCGGAGTCTCGCCAGAGCACAACCGGCGCCGGCTCTGATCGGGATTCCCCTGTTCTTGTTTTTTTCCAGTTTTTAATCTTTGCTTCCACTGCGTGCCCTGTGTTTTTGGTTTTCTATGCCTTCACGTCCAACATCATTCTCTCCTTCCTTTTGTTTAGTTTTTGTCTGCTCCAACTTCTACTATTTAATTGCAGCAGATCTTCAATGGATACAAGAAAAGCATGAGAAATACTCAGATCCTTTTTTTTCTTTTATAGATTTTTGTCCTTTAAATGCTTTTACACTGATTGTGGGCACAAGAAATTAATGGGAAAAAATGTGTTCATTTTGGGAAGGAGATTGAATTTCAGATTGATTCTAAAAATAAGGCATTCAAGGTTGTAAAATAGATAAATAAATAAATTAGAGTTTAGGATTTCAACAAAAAAAGGGGTTCGCATATAAGATTCAAGTTCTTTGTTATAAGAATCCCACCCTTGCCTTTAATCTAGAAACTCAAACTAGAAAAATGAAGAACGAAAGAGAGAGGATGTGGAAAAGAGATAGAAAAGCTTTCCGTTGAGTGGTGAGAGAATAAAGGGGAGCTGCTGAAGTTGTGCATTAGCCTATTGAAAAGGGAAAGAAAACTTTTTTTACTACCTACAAGGACAGATATGTGATTTAGGAAGAATTTGCTGTGGTAGGAGGATAACTGCTCTTGCTATATCGCCAGCCTATATATAATGTGTATATATTTATATATGTATATATGTATGTATGTATGTGTATATGTGTATGTATGTATGTGTATGTATATATGTATATATATATATATATGTATGTGTACATATATTTATATATTTATATATGTGCGTGTGTGTATATATACATATATATGTGTGTGTATTTGTGTTTATATATATATATATGTAGAAAATGTAATATATGAGTCTTTTTTCTAATTGATTTGTATATATAAAATCATTTAATAAAATAGATGACATAAATAATAGAATTCAAACTTTTAAAGTTATTTGAATATATAAAATAATTTATTATTTTAAGTCATATATTTTGACAATAAATTTAATCTCCTTATTATATTTTGTTGTTAATATAATTTTTTTAAAAAATATAAAAAGTATGTTGATAATAGTGTAAATAATAAGAAAAGGATATAACCAAGCAACAGAACTTGGCCCAGCTGTTGAGTTCTTCAATCTCTTAATAGAAGTTGCGGGTTCCAAACCCTCGAGCATCAACCTCTTCTAAATTAAACAAAGGAGGTGCAATCTGGTGTGCTTAGTGTAGATGGACCAATCCAGTGACAAAAATTTATTTATTTTTTTCAGAAAAATATTTTATCACCATTATATTCAATTTTTTAAATAAAATTATATTTTTGGTGACCAAAGTTTAGTGATGAAACATTTTTATCGCTAAAAATCATCATCAGTGACAAAATTAAAATCGACAAAATTTTTTCACCTTTAAAGGGGCCCTTTGGTGACAAAACTCAAGAAGCTTTAGCGAGAAAGCTGTGAGGAAAATTTTTTATTCACTAAAGGCCTTAACTAGGAAACTTTGGCCTTTAGCGAGGAAATTGTTTTGTCATCAAAGGCCTTTTTTCTTGTAGTGAGATGATGGCAAAAAACATTATTGGAGGGATTGGGGAGTTTTTTTTTTATCCCTATGAGGAAAACCAAAATTTCCATTAAATGGGTTTATTTTTCAACAAAAATTTGAAAATGGGATGGTTGCAGGGAGAATTCCCAATCTAGGGAGGTAACATTCTCAAAACGTAATCTCACTACAATTAAAACAATTTTCCATAACAAAAAAAATTAGAATTTTGAAATAAAAAAATCCTAAAGGTCACATTGTGTCGCATTGTGCTCCAAATGCGACATAATGTGACCTTGAGGTCTTTTGCCACTCCTCCAGAATGTTAATGCAAAACTTGTAAATAATCTAAATTCGTTTTCATATCACCTTAAACCCACTTGTAATAAAAAAAAAATTATATAACTGGATTATAACAACAACAAAATAACCATATCAAAATTTGATAAGATTTAATATATATGAAGAATAATATGACAAAAACATTAAAACAATATATATAGTCTATTGAATCATTCAAAATATATATTCTAAGATCACAAGCACAACAAAGAAACCATATTCAAAAATATAATAGAAGGGATGATAAATGGCTAATATAAATAAAATACATAAAGATATGAGCTAATCTCTTAAAGCACTAAGGTTATTATTAGTGTAATTTTAAGGTTACTATTAGTATAATTTTTTCGACTATGTCCACTCTTATGATAATTTCTGTATCTTGGGAGAGAGTTGGGTGTGCGATAATCTATATCACAAAATATCCTTGATGTTCACGGATAGACAAGAAGTTCATTCCCCATTATTTCTTCTAGAGGTGTAAGTGTAAAAGTTGAAGGTCTCCAAAATTGTTTTTCTGCCACAAGAAAAAAACTAACCCTTATATGTTAACTTGATAGGGGCTAAATGTACATATATTTTGAGAGTCATTTTTGTTACTTTTATATTCAAATAACTATTGATTCCCACTAAATTGCTATCTTTTGCATAGAAGTGATTAAATGGGAGAAATATTGAAAGGATGGTGAAAAATGCCCAAAATCGGACCAAACAGTGTTGAACCAGCGCTGGCCAACATAGCTAAGCCGGTTGGGGGTCACTTCTAGAAGAATAGAGCAAAAACAAAGGAATTTCGAAAGCATAACATGAAGGACTCAGTGCTGACTGGTCTGCCTAAACCGGCGCCAGTTGTTACTGTTCATCAGGAAGCATAACAGGAAGGACCCGGCGTCGGCTATTCTGTCTAAATTGGCGCTGGTTGTTATTGTTCATAAGGCGACGAATTTTATTTTTCAAGTAGAATTTGGTAATTTCAGTTGGATTCTTTTGAAAACTTTTAAACCCTAGAAAAGGACTCTTGTAGGTATTTTTAGCCAATTAGAAGTCCTATAAATACAAGAGAATAATATTGTACTAAGTAGTTTTCAATTCTTTAACATAATATCTTTAGAAAACTCCTAGAGAAACACCAAGGATAAGGAAGATCAAGGAAATCTTAGAGAAGAAGAGGAGCTTTATCAAAAAGATTGCAAAGGAGAAGGGGATTACACTTGTCTATGAGTTTTTCTTCTTTCTTTCTTTGTAATTCTATTTTGTTAAAGTTGGATTTATATGTTTTAATTGTAGTTGAGAATATTTTTACTTTATGATTTTGTGTTGAATTAATTCTAGACTTGTTGAATTCTAATTCTATGTATTTGATTACTTGATTTTATGAGTTTAATTAATTATTTCGGACTAGTTAATTCCCTATCTTGTGATATCTTAATAGACTTGGGAAATGAAGTTAAGGGAAAGACTTGGTAATCAAAGAGAGATTGATATCGCCTAGAGTATAGGGGTATTATTTCTTCCAAAAGACATTATTGTTGCCTAGAGTATAGGGACATTAATTGTTTAATTGAGTTGTTCTTAATACTTGTTGGTTTTAATTAGGGAGGTAGAGTATACCTTTTAATTAGACTAAGAATATGAATTTCATGACTTGGAAAATGATTGAAATTTTCTTTTGAAACTCATATTGGTATTTTGGAATTAGGAATCAATTGGTTAAAATATATTTTCTTCACTTGTCATAGAATTGAGATATTTCTTTATTATACGTCTTTTCTCTTTATTCTCACTCCTTGATTATCCTTGTGACTTTTCTTCTATGGACTTGATTTATTCTCTAGTATATTAGGTTAGTTGGTTATTTATTCTACCTTCTTATTTTATTGGCTAACCAATAAAGATTTGGGTAAAGTAAGGTAGGAGCCTAAGTTTCTATGGATTCGATACTTGATATTCTCTATACTATATGATAGGTATACTTACCCGTATGTGTGGTTTTAGTGATTAGCATTTTAATTAAAATTTGATTGATTGTGGACTTTTTTGATAATATCTTCTACCCTAAAAAACACGCATCAAGTTTTTGGCAGCATTGCCGGGGATGGGTACTATCGAAAACACTTGAGTTTTGTTGATTTAACCTTTGTTGTATTGTAAATATCACTAATTTTTGTTTTTAGGTCTTTGTGAAGATTTGTGTTTTTTTATATGATTTTGTTTTTGATTTGTTTGAGTTTTTACTTGTTTTATTCTTTTTTTTTATTTGATCTTTTTTTTTTTAACGCAAGGTTAAAATCATCATCATGGACAATCAACTATGGGGATCTTTTTGGATATGGACACAAATTCAAAGGAGTCACAATGATGAGAATTTGGTAAATCTGCAAGCTTGGATTAACACTTTTTGTTAGACGTCACTTGAAGCCTCAATAAATTCTTTTGTCACCAACACCAATTCATTCCTTAAGTATCAAGATGAATCTTCCCACCGAATAAGCCATCAAAGAACACAACTAACCAAGTTGGTTGAAGATGCTATAAGACCTATGCACTTGAATAAGAGGACCCTCAAGGAGAGAAGAGAGGATATGAGGAACAATTGCACAATGTGATGGGAAAAAATTTTGATTCTATTCTATGCTCTCATATTGCTAATTTTTCTTTGTCCCATGAATTTATAGGTACCTCTCAACTCACGGAGCCTAATGATGCCATTGATAATATGGGGAACTTAACATGCTTGAAGGAGTTGAATTTTTCCATGATATATCATAAGAAACCCTTGGAGGATGTTCACAACTCATACCCTTCACCTAAATTTCAGGGAGGTAACTCAGTATTTGTAGATGTGTTGAAAAGTAAGGATTTCTTGATTCCATCTTTAAAATCTACATTACTAGGTCTAAATGGGAATTTTAATTGTGACCAATCTTTTGAAAGGATCAGTGATGATTCTAATGCTAATACACTTTTTAGACATAATTTACATATTTGCATTGGGAACTTGATTTGTATATCTAAAAAGGTGCTACGGACGGGTGGTCATACATTTACATTCAGTGCAACAAATATTTTTCATGAACCCTCCATTTTTCAAAACCATCTTTTATTTATACTTTCATCATGCCTACCTTTTTCAATGAGCATTAATTTCTTTTACAAAGGTTTGATGAAGAAGCATGATGAGTGGAAAGAGTTTGTATCTTTTTTTTTTTTTATATTTGGAGTTGTTAAGTGTTATTTCCCCCAAATAAAGAAAATATTTTCCATCTTAAGTGTGGGGGAGTGAGTCGTGTGTTGATTTGCTTTGTTAGGATTTTTTAGTATTTTTCTTTAGTTTTGTTTTCTTTTATTTAGGTATGTCTTTATTTTGTTATTATTTTTCTTGTACTTTTATTTGGGTTTTCTTTTGTAGGTTTGATTAAAGTCTTCTTGAACAAGCTCTTCTATTCTTCTCCAAGTTTTAATATTTTTCAGAGCATCATTACACTTGGGAAGTATTGCTTAATTTTCTACCTCCTTTATCATTTTTGGTCCATTTGGAGATGTTTTTTTGTGTTTATTTTTTGCCAATAAGGACATTGTCCAGTTTAAATGTGGGGGACTGGTTTGGTGATATTCTTTGTCCAAGTTTTTATCAATCATCTTGGTGTTTTCTTGGTATGAGCTACTTTGGAAAAATTTTGGAACTTGAAAAACAATTTTGTGGCAATTTCCTTGAAATTTTTGAAATTATGGGGCTAAATTGAATTTATTTGTCTATAATGGAGTTATGATTTTCTTGTTAACTTTGGGTATAGATTTGTCATTCATTATGGTTGGATTTTTATTTAAAAAGTAAACTTGTTATTAAGTTGGATTTTGCTAAGTCTTGAGAATTTAATTTAACATTGGTTATATTTGGTATTTAAATTTTATTTTATTCTTTGAGTTTGAATGTGGATGATGTGATGAATATAGGAAGAGTTGTTAGCTAATTCTTGTATTATGAGTTTAAAATTTGCTTGATTTTGAGTTGTGAATAGGGAATATGAGGAATATAGAAAACCAATGAGTGAAAAAAAAAAAAAATCATTGTTATGTGAGATGAAAAAAAATTGAGTTGAAAAAAATTCTTTTATCTTTGAAAAAAAAAAGGAAGACATTTTGCTGAAAATGAGGTTAATATGGAAAGAAGTAACAAGTATTGTTCGGTGCACTCTCTTGAGGCTATCCCAAAGGTAAAAAGGCAAGAAAGTGCAAAGAAAGAAAATGTTGAAAAAAATTGCTGAAAAAGGATAATGATTATAAGGGGGCCAATACAGTGTATTAAGAGAAATCTATTCACTTGAGGCTATTAATTCCCTAAGTCATTGAAAAAAAAAGAGTGGAGTGTTTCCTTATCTCCTTATTTGAGTTGAGTAAATGAGTTTATAATGCTGGAATTGGTTAAATAGCTTGACTTGTATGATTTATGTTATCTATATTTTTACTTGAGGAGTAGGATGATTTTCTTGTACTAGATATAAGCTTGTTTAACTCAACTTTGGCCTTGAGATTGTTTGATTTAATACATGAGTTTACAAGGTTTTGAAAGGGTTGAGTGAATGACGAGTTTATGTTTAAGGCTGGAAGTAGATTATTGATTTATTATGGAAGAATTTGCTAAGGAAAAATTTGATGAATTGATTTGAATTATTCATAAACTATTTCTTAAGTGTTTTAATTCTTATTTTCTTGAGGACAAACAAAGTTTAAGTGTGGGGGAATATGATAGGGGCTAAATGTACCTATATTTTGAGGGTCATTTGTACTGCTTTTAAATTCAAATAACTATTGATTCTCACTAAATTTTTATCTTTTGTGTAGAAGAAATTAAATGGGAAAAATATTGAAAAGATGGTGAAAAAATGCCTAAAATTAGGCCAAACAGTGTTGGACTGGCGCTGGCCGATATAGCTAAGCTTGTCGGGGGTCACTTTTGGAAGAATAGAGCAAAACAGAGGAATTTTGGAAGCAAAATAGGAAGGACCTGCTGTTGGCTGGGTCTACCTAAACCGGTGTAAGTTGTTACTATTCATCAAGAAGCATAACAAGAAGGACCCAACGTCGGCTATTCTATCTAAATCAACGCTGATTGTTACTATTCATAAGGTGATGAATTTTCCTTTTCAAGCAAAATTTGGTAATTTCAGTTGGATTCTTTTGGAAACTTTTAAACCCTGAAAAAGGACTTTTCTAGGCACTTTTTGGCAATTATAAGTCCTATAAATACAAGGCAATAATACTGTATTAGGTAGTTTTCAATTTTTCAATGTAATATCTTTAGAAACTCCTAGAGAAACTCCAAGGACAAGGAGGATCAAGGAAATCTTGGAGAAAAAGAGGAGCTTTATCAAGAAGATTGCAAAGGAGAAGTGGATTACACTTGTCTATGAGTTTTTCTTCTTTCTTTCTTTGTAATTTTATTTTGTTAAAGTCGGGTTTATATGTTTTAATTGTAGTTGAGAATATTTTTACTTCATGATTTTTTGTTGCATTAATTCCAGACTTATTGAATTCCAATTCTAAGTATTTGATTACTTGATTTTATGAGTTGAATTAATTATTCCGGACTAGTTAATTCACTATCTTGTGATCTTTTAATGGATTTGGGAAATGAAGTTAAGGGAAAGACTTAGTAATCAAAGAGAGTGATATCGCCTAGAGTATAGGGGTATTATTCTTTCAAAAGACGTTAATGTTGCCTAGAGTATAGGGATATTAATTTTTTAATTGAGTTGTTCTTAATGCTTCTTGGTTTTAATTAGGGAGGTAGAGTATACCCTTTAATCAGACTAAGAATAGAAATTTCATGACTTGGGAAATGATTGGAATTTACTTTTGAAACTCATATTGGTATTTTAGGATTGGGAATCAATTGGTTGAAAGATTTTTTTTTTCACTTGTCATAGAATTCAGATATTTCTTCATTATATATCTTTTCTCCTTATTCTCACTTCTTGATTACCCTTGTGACTTTTCTTGTGTGGACTTGATTTATTCTCTAGTATGTTAGGTTAGTTGGTTATTTATTCTACCTTCTTATTTTGTTGGCTAAACAATAAAGATTTGGGTAAAGTAATGTGGGAGCCTAAGTTCCTATGAATTTGATACTTGTTATTTCCTATATTATATGATGGATATACTTGTAAACTTTGTTGGTAATATTTTCTATATTAAAAAACATGTATCATAACTCATAATTCTTTCTAGTATAAAACTCCAAAACAAAGTTAGTAGATTCCAATCTTTGTTGCAACACGCTGTTAACTAATGTGAAAAATGTATACCATATATACTCTATTTTTGGCAATCTCCCTCTCTCCCTCTCTCTCAAATTGACACTGTAAATATTTAGACATCTACCTCTTTGTTACACTAATGATTTGATCCCCAATATACCAGCTTGCGTATTAAATTTAATCACAACATGTCCTCTAGATTTTTTCTCAAAATAAAAATACAACTTTCACATTTTCAATGGTAAAAAGTGTCTTAAATTAGATGTTTCATATTTATGCTCATTTAAAATACTTAACTAACTTCATAAATGGCGTTTCGACTAAAACGTTTAGTGGGAGATCTTACTTTATTGAATGCACTGTTCATACATTTAGACAAACTAGTAGTCATTGAACTATATCTATGTCCTTCATCATGTGACAGAGCCCATTTTTCTAAACTAATTTCCATCAAATAGTTGAATGCATATTCCTTTTGGATTTTGATTTCATCCAAATATAATTGATACTTGGTCTTTTTGGGTTGTAGACCAGCAGTATACATCAAAATTGTTAAAGGAGTGTCCCAAAACTTGGCATGGAAGTTTACCTTAATATGTTTGGGTCAATATTGATGAACAACCAAAGGTTCTCACCACTCATTCATTTGGCATACAACATTGATTATACTTTTGTATCTATCTAAAATTAGACATATATATCTTTCAAAAATAACATGGCAACATAGGAGTTTTAAGAAACATCTCCAACTATCTAATAACTCCTTGTCCATAATGGAAAATGCAAGTGAAAAGAGATAGTTATTTGCATATGAAATGGATGCCACCAATAATTTCCCTAATAAAGTCCTTTTAGATGGGTTTCATCAACGGATACCACTAGATGAAAATATTTGACACAATAATTGATGACTTGAATGCCCCGAAAAGGAAATAATAAACCTTAAAATCATCCACACTAGTTTAATGATGTTTCCACTTCATAATAGTCCCAGGATTGGAATCCTGCAATGCAAACATGTATTTTGGAAGGGGCAGTCCATGTAGAGGGCCAATCAATATATACAAGTTCCATAGCTCTTTTTTCTGCTTTCTAAACTTTCTTATAAGAACAACCTGTATTCCACAATTTTTTTAACTTCAGCAATAACATCACTCACATGGTATTTGGGGTTATTTAAAACAAAATGTGCCACATTTCATGCTATAAACTAATGATCCTTGTTTCTATACACATAGTTTACAACTGTAATAATGCATGTGTGTTCTTCATTCAAAATTGTTATCTCCCACTCCTTATGAGTCTTTTTATGTATAATACGAATATTCCAAGAGTAAGGATTGCCAGCACTTGCATGTTTGCACTTAGCATACCAATAATCACTCTTATCCTATAAAACCTTGAATTCAGGCCCAACTTAAATAGACCATTTTCTTTCTACACACACACATATATATATATATATATATATATATCCTTCTTCTTATCCTTAAACCTCATGTGTAGATGCAAAACATTGTTCGTGTCAGACTAAATTCTTGTGAGATCAAAAGAGTGCCTGTGAAGCGATTCATTAGGATAAGAACCAGAACTTATATCATCAAATGTTAGAAATCTTGATGATTCCCATGTACTATTTGAAATGCCTGCTACAACATTCCTATCACTTAGCAAAGGAATGTTAGGTTCATGACATGGACTGTTTACTGGTCATCATTATCATCATCTCTGTCACTCCAATTCACTAGACCTTTGGAGCCCATGAATCCATCACCATCAGATGTATATACCATGAATCCACAATTATTGTACTAGTGACCGTGTGTGACTGAGAAGCTATAGGATTTGCTAAAGTGGGGGTATGATGATTGTTATGTGCCTCCTAATAGGTACCAATTGCTAGACTTTGTGTAGTACTCTTGAGATGTTCATGGTTGATCAAGTCATATCTAATTCCTAAATAGAGTTGCATTAATTTGAGTATGAACAAATTGAGCATCACAATTTTAAGTATGAGTTCGAACACTTTCGAGTTTGTTCATTTATTAATCGAATTCGAGTTCATATTTGAGTTCATTCAATTATTGTTTGATGACACTCAAGTTAATTTGTGTTCGAGTTCAAAAAACTCGATTAATGTTCGAGTTTGTTTATATTTTAATATCATAACATATATTATAGAATATAAATAAATAAAATAAAATATATTATAAATATAAATAAATATTATAATTAATTTTACTATTATAAAATATAAATATAATATAAAATATATACTTATTTTTAAAATATGTAATATACTCACAAAAATGTTCGAGTTCATTCATTTATTAATTAGACATCATATTTTATTTGAGTTCATTCATTTATTAATCGAATAGGCGTTATTTGAACATGAACTAGTTCAAACAAGTTTGAACAAGTTTTTGTTTGCGAATGTTCGGTTCGTGAATCTTTAGATGTATGACCAATTTTGACTATCTCGGTATTACTCCCGATTGAATTAATATATTCATTTTCTCTATTACTTAAGGCTGCCCTTGTGTCTTCCACTTGCTAGTATAATGCTTGGAGATGCATGTGGTTTAAGTTTTCATCTCCTAGGCCCATAGGGAGTTGAAAAAATGAATTATGTTGTTCATGTATTGAAGAACACAAACGCATCATTTGATTAAGCATTGCCATGAAAGAATCTATTTGTGGTGATACTTTAGATAAATGGCTCGAGCGTTGAGAACTCATCTTGGAATAACTAACATGAAGTTAAATATCAAGTGACTTAAATTCATTTGGCAGCATCTACAAAACCTCCATATCATCATCATCATTGCTTAACTCATTTACAACATATTATTGATTAGATCTAAAAAGAAATGATTGTTTTAGTGTAATCTTGATTGTAATTTTTTTTCTCCCAATCCAAGATATCTATAGATCTTATCAACAGGTTCGGAGTAAGATATCTGATGTCGGAGAATGCAAGATTTTTTTTAATAGCCCTATCAAATCATACGGAGCCAAGACTATCATGTTATATTTGGCAATCCCAAAAAAGGCATGGCAAAAGAGGAGGCTCCAATGCATCCATGGTAATCATATGAGCTCAATCTGAGATGTAGAGAATATGCACATTATTAGAAAAGTTTGAGAAAAATAAATAAATTATTTTCTTACATGCATTCCTAACAGTATGGTAAAATATATTAGACTACAAGCAGTAGTCTAATAATGTGCTTGTAAGAAGACATGCAAGTTTTGACATTACATATGTAAAATATGGGATCGGAATAACCTTATAGATGTGTATGGTAGAGTATTTGCCTTCTAAACTATGATTTCTTCTTCAAAACCTAAAATAGTAATAGCTGCATTTTAGATTTAGCGTAGGAGAAAAAAGTTAAGTATAACCATCTCTATGCTTATTGCAAGAAAATTATAAAGAGTATACCATAAAGAATATAGTTTCACCTTAATACCTATGACAATTTTTTCCTCTCAGAAATCGCCTAGATTGTTGCTACATTACCTAGAAATTGATTTGAATAAAGTGAGGTCGAAGATGCAGATCTAATTAATTTTAATAGCCCGATTCTGTATATGTCGCATTGTTCAAATGAGAATGTAGACAAGAAAATTTGGAAGAAAATATAAATATTGTTTGATCAAGACTAAAAAAATTAAATATCTTAATCTTGGTTAATTAAAATAAATCCATGAATAAATCTAATTATTCTTGGACTTATGTTGTCGGGCCATTATTAAGAGTTTATGAAATCCAATATATTATGAAGGACTATTAAAATTGGATCATTGTTAAAAGTCTATTTCAAATTAAATGTAATATGTTATCAATTAAATAGAATTGAGTTGGCCTATTAAGGTAGGATCTTGTTACGGATCCATTAAACCTAAATAATTGAAATTGGGCTCAATTTAAATTATGCCAAACTCACCTCAAACCCAAGTCCATCAGGGTTTATTGGGAAGTTTCTTAAACTTTAATTCCACTATTCATGCTAAAGTCATGGGATTTTCAACCTATAAATAGGGCATTCTCTCAAAGGTTCAAGGTATCTCATAGCTCCAACAACAAAAAGCATCTCCAAACTTCAACAACATTCAAGCTCCTACAATACTCGAAGTTCTAAATTTTAATCAAAGTTTCATTCAATCTTCAACATTCATGCTTCTTTAATATTCAAATTTCAGAATCTTCATCAAAATTTCAAGGCGTTCATCTTGTTCTTTGATCGCAAAGTCCGTAGACTTGGCGATCAAGAGTTTGTTATCAAATCTTGATCAATCTGAGATCAAGCTCTTCAATCCCCGAATCAACATTTTTCAAATAGACAAGAGGACTTATCCTATAATTTAGGATTTTCTTTGAAGATTTATAACCAGTCTTGTCATCTATCAAATATTTTATTTTTGTCAATTTTTTTTATATTAATTTGCAAACTAGAAATTTCATCGTACTATAAATTTTTGGCATGCCTATTAGGACTATCTCATCCCCCATCTCTTCTCTTTTACTTTCAAATCAATCGCAAGTTCAAGAACAAACACAAAGCAAATCAATGGCTCCAAAGAACAGTAAATCCATATCTGCTTGTTCAAAGGCTACTAATATCATGGAGTCTGTTGTAACTATTGGCAAGGTGTACAAGTCTCAAATCAAGGCACGTTGACAAGAAATAAAGCTTAAGCTCTTTCACAAGGTGAGGTTCAAAACTTCAACGTCATGTCATTACCATCAACTGCAAAGTTGAAGCAATATACTACTTCTACATTGCAAAAGGTGTTGTTTTCACTGGAGAAGGGCTACAACTCTAAGCAAGATGACAAAGCTCAAGCATTGGTTCTGCTCCTCAATTCCCCCACAAGGATTTTAAATTCAAGGCTTCTTATAATGAAGATTTAACTACTTCTTTGTGGCATCGGCTATAATGACCTACGCACAAAACAAGAAAATAGGCAAAACAAGTCAAGCTCCTCCAAAGAGATGTAAAATGTAAGAGGAAGTGGAAACTTCTAAGATAACATAAGATATCTAGATATCCTCCAAAGGGATAATTTCGATCGATCAATTTAAAAACTTTATCGTAGGTACATTAAAGATAAGTATGAATAAGGTAGTAAATTCACCTTTACATATGCTAAATCTTATTCGCAAAGGATCGACAATATGAGGATGGTGGTTGGATATCAGCCATCAAATTTTCAAAAATTTGATGTTTGAAATTTTGATGGCAAAGGAAATCCTAAGCATAACGTAGCTCACTTTATTAAGACATGCAACTGTTAGTGTTATACCCTAAAGGCAATCACATGAATTCTATATATTATGCATTATTAAATAATACAAGACATTCTTTATCTTTCATTTTATTTTATTTATGCTTTCATATAAAATAGTTGTTAGATAAAGTCCCAAGTGTAACATTGTGTTAAGAAAATCATGATAGAGAGCATGATATGAGGTTCCTGCTACATTGGATAGTGTTCATACTTAAATTATCCCTAGTCATTGTATTAATGAGATAAGACATCATTAATGTATTAAGACTAGCATGTGTTATACTTCCTAATTTGATTAGGCGGTTGTTCTCATATCTGCAAGTATTGTGATACTCAAAATTAACACGTAGATGTTTATTACTAGAATAAGTAAATTAGATAACCTAATTATGAGACAATCACATGGATAACTATTTAGTACCAGTGATAGAATCTCATCATCGCAAATGTGAAAGTATCCTTAGATTTGAGATTTCCAAGGTACTTTGTTTGCTCAGTATTGGACTTTGATTCTAATCTCTAGAGTCCTGACAAGACTACCTATGGGATGGATATTAGGTACAACATGAAATAAATGTAAGTAGTTGAGTAGATCAATAAAGGATTCACCACTCTTAATAGTAGGGATGAATATCTTATGGCTACTTGTAAAAATCACTACTTGTGAAGTCCTTAGCCAAGGCAATTGTATTTTGGAAATAGTTCCAATTGATACATATGATGAGTAGTGAATTCTAGGAATAAGTACTAAAATGTTCGTGCCAATATTAATTTATTATTTTGGAATGAATTAGCACTAATTTCGTACTCCAAACCAAATAAGATATTGTATGGTGAAAGGAGTTTATTGCACTATAGTTTGCTGTTGAAAGGTTCATGTCAAGCCACTTGACTTTCTGGACTTTTGGGTGGTCATGATGTGTTAATAGATATCGCTCATAATCTGCTGAATGTGGATTTATTAATTAGAGAATTATTAAATCAATCCTTATTAGTATTAATAAGTTAATTCTAAAATTATTAAGGATTATTAATCTTAAAGATATTTAGATTAATTCATATTTTTCCACACAATAGAAGATTAAGTACTTAAGACGTGATTTGATAACATTACAAGATTGATTGTGAAAAGAATAAGTTATTGTGGTCAAATTATAATTAATTATAATTTGTGAGCCATATTATAATTAATAAAAATCATAATAGTTATTGGTAATTAAGAATCCATATTGATTATGGCTTCAAATTAGCAAAAATGACACGGTGAATATATGTTATTATATAGATGCCGTAGGATTATGATTTTAGATGATTTACACAGAGAGTTTTTTCCTGAAAAACTGAGAGCCATCTTCATCTTCATCTTCTGGAAACCGTAGCTGCTAGTTACAGTTTTGCTAGCACAAAGCTTTGGTGATTCTTGAACACCATTCTTGTGTGGACTATATTGGAGGTAATCCTATACTTGGGTTGCAGTGCTTTGACGGAACAAAAGAGAAGACGTTCTCTTGGTTTAGCTAGATTGCGCCTTCAAATTGAAGAAGGATTTTTTTTTTTTTTTTTGGTTTCAAAAATGCGGAAGAAGGTATTATTCTCACCTGTTTTTTATTCCTATTATCGCGTAAGAGTGATCCTTATGCTTGGAATTCCTGTTTTTCTTCAGTTGCGTAAATTGTTTTTGCACGGGGAATTCCTACAGCAACAACGCTAGAACTTATGGGGATCTATTAGTAAAGTAGTTTGTGCAATCCCTTAAAGGAAATGCATTCAATTAGTACACTAATCTTGCACCTAGTTCCATCAATAGTTAGAAACAACTTAAACAAGAGTTCCTCAACAAATTCTATAGCACTCGTATAATGGTCAATAAGGTAGAACTCATCAACTCTCATCAATAGAAAGATGAAGTTGTGGACTACTTCAATGGATGGAGAAATTTGAACCTCAATTGTAGAAACTATCTGAGTGAAGTGTTGCAATTGAGATGTGTATCTAATGTATGCATTGGGGACTTCAATATATTCTCAAAGGGATTATACCAAAGACCTTTGAAGAATTAGCAAAGCGTGCTCATGATATGGAATTGAGTATTACTAGATATAGGGGTAAAATGCCTATTCAAGACCCTAACAAAGGCAAGGATAAACAAGATTTTAGATAATGAAACAAACCATTTTCTAAAACTAAAGGAAAAGAGTTCATGGAATAGTAGCTACTATAATAAAAATTTCTTCAAAGGTAACTCAAAAGCTGACCAAGAAAGTGGCTTCTCCACAAGAACATAAGATGGTAACGATAGAAGAAAGACGGTCTAAGAAATATCCTTTTTCCAATTGTGATGTTTCTTCAATGTTTGATGAGTTGGTGGTTGCTAAAGCCATAGAATTACCAGAAGCAAAATGTCCAGATGAAGTTTGACGAATTAATGATCCCAACTACTACAAGTATCATCGTCTAATTGGTCATCTAATTGAGAAATATTTTGTGTTTATGGAAAAAATCATGCAGTTGGCTGTAAAAGACATGTAGTCCTTGAAAAGGACAAGACATTGACTAATTTAACATCTGTTATAGTTCCTCCCATTGAACATGTTATTTTTGAAGTTAAATTTGGAAATTTTGATCTTGTCAAGGTTAGAGTTGATGGACAAGTTCTTCTTATCGAAGAGTATTGACAGGAAGTTAAAGAGCCCTTTGCAAATGACATCACTCCCTCAAACATTCAATTAGAGGATGAAGGCTGGATGGTTGTGATAAGAAGAAAAAATCATATGAAAACCTCAAGAGATGGAGTTTCACTAGTAACAAAAGAAAAATGTGAGGAGCATCAAAAGTAAGAAGACCAAGTCTGTATCAACAGTATATGTTTTCTTGTAAAGAAATTCTAGCATCTATCATACTACAAGACTTTATAATAAGGGAATTGACTAAAAAACTTAATATTATCCTATGCTATGCTATACATGTTGGGGATATGCCCTAGAGTCAATTTGTACTTATACAATTGTCATTATGTTTTATATAATAATATGAGGCTTTCCTTTCCATGAATAGTGAGTTTTGTTTTGTTGGTCATCAAGTACGTGACTTGATAGTAAAACCCTACAATGAATACAATGACTATTCTAAAACTATCCCTGATCGATTATTATTATTGGAATAATAATAAATTAAGATTAGTATGTTTGTGACTTGATGGCTATGTTTTACTGGCCATGGATATTTGTGATATCGAGTCAAGACATAAATAAATGTTAGAGAACATTGTATTGGACATGACCCACTCGTGAGAGTACTTCATGGAATATGTCATAAGTACTTTCTAGCCATAATAATATTGAAAGTCCTTCGACCTAAATTCATCATAGTTTCTTACTTGATAAATTCTATATTTTGACATTGTCTAAAGTTGTCTTTAACCAGATAATAAATTAGACTACTGTTGGATATAGAATAAATCAAGGAGAGGAATATGATTGATTGTGAAGGAATTTGTCCCTCTCGATTATGGGAGAGATATCCATGGGCCCCTTGATAAGTTAGACTGTTAAAAATGCATGGCCGTGCTCAAATATATCAATCTAAGATATTGATATCATTTGTTTGAACAGTCTACTATGAAATCAAGAAATAATTGATTAAGCTTAATAAGGATGACATGCTCCGTGCCTTATGCTTAATCTGGATATCGTGTGACAAAAGGACTAAATATAAAATTATGGTTTGGTTCAAAGAGATCACCGATCTTCATTTAACCTGGATAGTTATAATGTTTTGCTAGAAACCGCTTATAACTTGTGGGCCATTTAAATATGATTTAGGCATCGCTGCAGATGTTAAATGAACCTATAGGGTCACACAATAAGCGAACTTGTTAGGTTATTTTTCTGGTGACCAGGTTCGATGAATCTGGATGATATCCAGATTATAAGAATCTGACTCGGTAAAATAATTAATTAAATTACCGAGATAATGGCAGAATCTTATCATATCAGTTTTAATTTAATTTGAATTTAAATTAGAATATGATAAGATATGATTAGGGTTGGGCTCTAAGAGGTTCGAGGGTTTTTTTAAGAAAACCCTAGCCGTCTTTCAATAGTCCAATTTTTCGGTTGAGAACATTCGTGCCATTCTCTTCCAGAGAAAGAAAACCTCTCAAACCCTAGGCGCTAGCACTCCCCGGGTATCGAGTGAGTTCGTGGTGTGTATCCGATAGAGGACGTTCGCATACTGCAGCGTCTGGTGATTGTTTGGGTTGAACGTACAACAACGCAAACCGTAATCGAAGGATTTCGATTACAAGCAACCAGAGGTAACTCTTAAAGCTTAGATCTTCTTAATCGTTTACTTGGGTCCTCGGGAGGGATTCGTAGATGTTTTCCGCGTTTAGGAGTCCACGAATCCCAACAATACATGATAAGAAAAGCGAAGAAGAAAATGATAAGTATGTTAAATAAGAAGATTGGGAGAAAATTTATTCTTCAGCAAATCTTAGTAGTTGTATGACTAAGATCACATTCACTAAGGATAACTTGTTGCTTGGTTCAAATGCATCACAGTTGACTAGTATTTATGGCTAGGCTACATATAAGATCAAATAGTGAATATAATACTATTGGATGGAGTTCAACAGTGAACTCTTGCCTCTGTAGACATTGAGAAAGCTGGGCATGCCAATAGATGAATTGTCTTAAAGCCATCGTATGATACAAGGATTCAATCAAGGAGGTAATGAGCAAGTAGTGCTCGTCTTGATATATTAATTAAAGAGATTGTAACACCCTACTACCTAGGCCCGACAGGGCCGGGGATGTCACCCCGTCCAAATGACAAAGGGTCTTTATAACTAGGTCACACAAAAGAAAATAAAAGTAATACTTTAAAATTGAACTTATTACAACCCAAAAATACATGAACAAATCCAAAATAAATTGTTCGCTACCATCTCTCAAAACAATACATAAGAAAAATAACATAAAGTCTTCAAAGCATAGGCAACAAATGTAGCTATTCATCTCCACAGCAGGATCGACCTGAAAACATGGCATAAAAGGTGATGAGATAAAAATCTCAGTAAGTCCGTGTGTACTTTAGGTGTTCAGTGAAAACAGTTCGTGGATGCAAAATGTGAAAACTTTATAAGAGAAATATTGGCAAGCAATAAACATTAGTAAAAAACAAGAGTGGTGTTTTCGGCTTTTCCAGCCATACATAATTTATAAGATCAACCACTCAAAAGAAAGGATTATGGGTTACCACACGTTGGGCCCTATAACCGGATGATCAGTATGCCACACTTTGTGCATAATGCCGGTCAAAATGCCGACACTTTGTGCAGACTGACAAAAGGTAGGTGATCGGCCTACCGGGCAAGATACTCCTCCTTCTCTATACCCAAACAACAACCGGGCGTCCATTCCGGCAAAACACAGTCACTTGACTGAAATGAAAACTGCTAGTTCGGACCGGCATGACTAAGTAGTACTAACGTTTCTCTAAGTTGAGTTTTATCTTCTGGAGGTGGCCTCCTACCAGAAGACTCATTCTTGCTCTTCAAAACTAGTACTACTAGCCTACCCTTATTGAGTACTCAATGATAATTGTCCCACTTGGGAGAAAACTGGTAAAACATAGCTTTACTTGAAAATGGCAATTATGGGTTTCCAAAGTCCTTGTCAAATTTGGTTTTAGAAATAGTTTAGTGTTTTGAGTAAAACTGCCTGTTGATTTTCAAATAATTGGTTTGACTGAAACAAGTAGAAAAATAGTCCTTAATTGCCTTTACCAAATCAGTGTTCACATACTTTGAGGTTAGCTTGCCATAGTAACCTTTTACAACAAATAAGTTTTATGCAGGAGCTTACCTGATCATTTACTTGCTCAAATTCAAAAGTCTTCCAAGGCTGACCTAACCCCGCCTGGGGTAAACACAAGACATAAGGTTACACTTAAGCTATATTCACTTACACAAATAATTCTAGTTCAACTTATTACAATCATGACCCTAATGTTCTAAGCTTTAAGGCTAGATGATAAAGAATTTTATAAAATAAGTCTAGTTTGATAACTTAAAATAACTAGGGTTTCTAAAATAATTGCTAATAAATTATAGACTCAAATAATAATTCTTGAGTGTTATTATTAATAAATAAACTAAGGTTTGAATATTGAATAATATTAAGCCCTAGATAATATTAATAAATGGTAATTTAAAAAAAATAGCTTTATTGTAAATAAATAATAAATTACAAATAATTTTTTAATTAATTTTTTAATAGATAATAATTAATTAGTAATAATTAAAATTAATAATAAATGAATTATACTAAATTTTTAATTGATAAATAACAAATAGATTTTAATATAAATAATATTTAGGAATATAGGTAAAAGTTTTAACTAGGGCCTACAAGGCCATTATTTAATTCTAATATTTTATTTATTATTATTTATATAAAAGATTTATTTATTATTATATATTATTTTTAATAAAAGATTTTATTTCTTTGATAATTAAAAGATTAATATTTTAATTAATAATCCAATCCAAATCTTCTTAGAGTTTCGAATTTTATAGAGAAAAATATAGTAGTAATTCTAACTAAAGTAATAAAATTAGTTAATAAAAATAACTTAGACTTAACAAGAAAATAATTTGTCACCATGATTTTCCTATTGCTAGAAAAGATTCATAAACACATTCTCCAACATCAAATAATAAACCAATCCATTCACGAATATATGCTTGAATTATCTCATACTATCACAAGGCTAATTTCCTGCTAGGCATAATCATCATTAATGGCTTCAATGGAAAATAGAAACATAAGAGCCTAATCACCTTTGGTGTCATAATATCTAACATGCTTCAAATATCCATAAATTTTATTAAGCATGATGAGCATACATTGATTCCAAAGAAAATTCATATAACTTAGTCATATACATCAATCCTTATGTCTAAACTCCATCCCTTTCCTTCACATACATATCCCCAATCTCCTCTTCATATTCATTCTTCCTATCATCATCTAAGAGACATGAATTCAGAAATAAAAGATGGATTTAAGAATAATTACTTGATTGTCGACTACTTTGATGAAGACTAAAGAAGGTCCACGCGCAATGGAGAGTCTTGAGTGATCCAACGGAAAAACAGCCATGGTTGATGGTTGATCAACCATTTCGGTGGGAAGAGAGAGAGAGAGAGAGAGAGAGAGAGAGAGAGAGAGAGAGAGAGAGCATTAGAAAGGTATATTGAGAATTGAATAGAAGAGGATGAACAAGAAGGTTGTTCTTGATTTACCTTGTTGATGTTCTTGAGACCTTCAAGGAAAAAGCTGATTTTGATCCGATTGAAAATTCTTGTTGGCGTGGTTTTGTGTTATAAATACTAGAAATGAAGTCTAGGGATTAAATAGAAGTGATCTGTAGTATTTGAGAGTGATTGGAGGTGTTTAGAGTAGGTTTAGGCTTGAAGAAGTACAGTGTATGTTCTTGATGTTCTTGGTGAAAATAGAGAGAATTTGAGAGAAAAGCTCACAATTTTCTGGAGTGTTGTTGGCCGAATGGATTGGGGTAGATAGGAGTGTCGGTTTTCAGCTAGTGGAAGAGAGAGAGATCAGATTTTTTTGAAATTCAAATGGAGGAAATTGTGGAGTTGTTTAAGGTAGGAGGTTAGCTAATGGTGCTTGATCAAGAAAGGTTTCTTTGCTCTTCAATGGTGCCGGCTGAACAAGCTGATTTTGTTGAAATGAATGAAGGTTGTTCAGGTATATAGCTGGCCAAAATTCAGTCTATGATGGCAGAGAAAATTCTAGTTTATTAGCTTGTTATAAGAGTGGTTTAATAGAGTAAAATTCTGGAATTTTTTTGAAGTTCAAATGAGTTTTGGTTAGAGTAATCTTAGGAGATTTTTGAGGTATGATTATGGAGTCTAAGAACTCAAGGTAAGTGTGGAGGTTAATGGTGGTCAGCCCATGGCTGAACAAGGTTCAATTTCTAGAGATTTGAAAGGTGTTCTTCGGCCTTGGCTTTGAGAGACAAAGCTGGAAAAATTTCTGGTTTCAATGCTCAAGAGTTTTGAATGATAAAGACTTTTGGTGCAGAATTTTTGAATTTACCTAGCTCGATTTACAGCTGGTTTTCTGGGGTGTTTGAAGGTCTTACAAGGGTGGTTTTCTAGCCTTCTTTCTGGAGAAAAACAGAGGGTGTTTCAGCTGAATTGCTAACAAAAAGACAGCTCCAATTCCAGCTTAGAATGCAGCGAATTGTGCAGGAATTTTTTTCTGGTTTTGTGCAGTTTGTGCAGTCCGAAAATTGCACAGAATTTTCGGCCTTCAAACCACATGAAATGACCATTTTTCTGGTAGAAAATGAGTAGGTTTACTGGCTGAATATTTCGAAAAGCTGGTCTGCAAAAATTCTGGAAAATTTCCAGATTTTCCTTCATTAAAACTATGAACAACATGAAGGTAAGATTGAAGGTTCTACCATGGTGATTTATTTCTCTTGGGAATCCATCCTAACTACTCTCCTATTTTTGGCCTATCCTCTATCCTCCAAGATTGTTTTTTTGAAATTCAAGGCTGAAGAATCATCACAGAATTTTTGGAATTTAAAAGGAGAGATTTAATAGATTTTGGTTTATTTAAATTATGAAGGTGCTAGGACAAAGCTAGAGGTAATAAAAGGACAAGAATTCCTCTAGAATTCTTTTTAGGACACAATGATAAGATTAGGACATTCTCTTCATGTCTCCCCTAAGACAACATTCCTATTTTTATGGAATGCAAGAAAATAAAATTCAAACTTAATCAAGATAATCATGATAAAAACTTAAATGGTGGGATTTGAACTTATGACCTTAGCAATTAAACCACAAAGCTCTAACCACTAAACCACACTAACTCTTGCTCTTATTTTCTCACCCACATATTCCTCTTATTTAATCCTCAAGCTATCTTCCTATTTTGACCTCAAGCAAAATTGCCATTTTACCCTTCCTACTCAATAAGCATAACTAAGCCTTTTAATCTATAAACCACAATTCTAAAGCACATAAAATCATTCAAAAATATATATTCATGCAAAATAATATGATATGCATCCCGACCCCCTTACTCTAGGGTTGGCTTTAGGTGGAGTTTCACAGATATGCCTTCCAGCACTCTTTTCTATGTATTGAAGACAAAACTTCCTACAACATTCTACTAGAAAGACCATGGCTCCATGATAATAGCGTGGCGCCATCAACCCTATATTAACGTTTCAAATACCGTCAAAATGGTGTGGTGAAGAACATAGATGCTAATGACAAACCTTTTATTGAAGCTAAAGTGCCTATTGCTGAGGCCAAGTAGTATATTAAAAAAAAATGATAAATAAACCAAGATCGATTCATCAATAGGAAAGGAAGGTAAAAAGGCCATATTCTTTAAAAATGTGAGAGCTACAATATGTGCAGAAGACTTTAATAAGCAACCTGCATACATTAAGCCACTAGAAGGGCTTACTTTACCCCTTAAAAAGGTTTACTCTGTTAAGTCACCAAATACTTCTATGAAAAGATTTGTCCAGCTAAAAGAAAAGCAAAAAATAGAGCATGGTGAACTACCAACTTCGTGTATGAGGGAAGGATTTAACCCAAATACTTATAAACTTCTAGAAAAGATTAGATATAATTTACAAAGTCAATACTTATTGGAAAATCTTCCTGCAAATATCAATAAAGAAAAAAGGGTGTGGTTCAAGATCCACCTAAAGTATGCCAACAGAAAAAAGGCACGCTGGCTTAGGTTATATCAGGCATTTCCCATTTGACTTAAGATTAAGAAGGCCAATGTTCATATATTACTATAGAAGATGAAGCGATATCAAAACTTCAACCTGTTATTGATAGGTTAGGAAATACATATTGGCATCCATTTGTCTTTACAAGATTAAGACCTAAAGGAGGAAGAAAGTTTCTTTTCAAGAGACTTGGGGTTGCAACTACTTCCAAGGCAAGAAATCATGGCAAAAACTATTCTAAGGTAAGGACAATAGCAAGTTGTGCTAGAATCCTAAATATGATAATGTAAGTAGTACATCTAATGCTTTATGATAAAGAAAGTATAGCTTCTTACAATCACATCACCATCTACGACGATGAGTGTGCCAAGAAAGAAGATGCCAAGTATGCTTTAGAAAAATTTGAAGAAGGCATAAAATCCACAATTGATGAGTTAAAAGAAATGAATTTGGACACTATTAAAAATCTTAACCCAATTTACATAAGTGCACTTCTGTTGCCTAAAGAAGAAAAGGCCTCTACACTAACCTTTTAAATGAGTTTAGAGATGTCTTTGCTGAGGGAGACATGAATAGGGGAGCATGCACGGTTTAAAAAAATGGAGAGAAAAATAAACCGCAAGCCTTGGAGGCCATACGGAAGCGTGAAGATCATACCTTTGCGCTCATTAACCCTTCTAGGTTGAGTAGGAGTGGATTGAACTGCTGGAATCGTCTCGCTTTGCCCACTTGAAGAAGCTTCTGGTTGAACACCCACTAGCCTCTTACTTCGCCTTGTTTGAATCAACGCCAAGCTTTCCAACTCTCGGAATATTCCTCTGCCTATACTCTAGTCGGTGAACACTATGGTGAAGAGGAACAGTCTCAATTCCCCTTAGTTCACTTGCTATTGGTTAGCAAAGTCCAAGAAGAACAACAAGAAAAGGGAGACGTAAGAGAGAGCAGAGAGAGAGACGTGAGTTCTCTGTAAGGTTAGGGAGATTAGGGTTTATTTTCTACCGGAGACTAGTTTATTAGTTAGCCAAAAATGGGTTTCTCATTATCTGATAAACATATCCCTGGGATTTCAAAACACCCGGATGTTATCCTGAGAATCAGTTTGGCCTAACCCTAAACTCCTCTTAACCGTATCTGAAAAAAAACCCTAAGGTCCAAGCTATTGGGCCAGAAAAATATTTATTATTTTTCTTGGACCCAAAAGGCCCAAAATAATAAACATTAATTATTTATTTCCTGGGCTTATATAAACAACCCAATAAATAATTAATGAGCCCAAATGAACCATAATAATTAATCTTTAATTATTTATTTCTTGGGCCTATATAAATAACCCAATAAATAATTAAACATTAATTATTTCCCCTAGTTTAGGCCCAGGTTAATTTCTTAATTATTCATACTGGACCTAGGGCCCGAATAATTAATTAACCAATTAAATTAGATAATTAATTTCTCTCAACTCCTATTTTAATTTATTTATTTATTTTATTCCAGTCCAATAATAAATTAGACTTCCTGAATAAAATAAAATAAAATAAAATCCTCTTAAACTAGACCAATTCCTCAACCCAAAATTAGTTAGGACTTACGGGCTATTCCGAAGACCAAAAAGACACATCGCCTTGGCTGCTAAAATGACCAAAATACCCCTACTATATAAATAATTGTATTTTACATTTTAAATATTTTATAATATCACCATAAGGAAATATTGACTCCAAGGACAATGCTGCATTAGCAAAGTCTCCGACCTACAGGTGAAATGACTAAAATACCCCTCTACACATCGCCGTACATTTAGAGAGGAAGAAGTGTACTAACACCCCTCTAAATGACATCTACCACCTTCGGCTTCTAGTCCAATGATCCACGACTTCCTGGAGTGTTTCCGCTTTCCAAGAGAGCTACCCTAAAGCAAACATCCAAGTCATGTTTCCTAAGGCCCTGGACATTTTAGACTATTCGGACAACCACAAGGGGCGATATAGTGTAGAAACTATCTTGTACAAGTCTGTCTTAACTAATTAGTCACACATACCCAACATGCAAGTATATTAGCCCTATGATAGAACCTCAACTATAGCAAATCAAAGTATATGCTTCCAGCTTCGCCAGACCACCAACTCATACTCAAGTCGTAGAGTACTAGTCCACGCTGTAGCGGTAGTAGTTTAGGTTTCTATCATATAGTACTTTTAGAAACCACTACTACAGGTCATGTCCTACGTATTCGAAATACGCTTATGTCATGAAGTGAGTGGACTACTCACTGGCTAAAGGTAAGCCATTCCCTATTTGGAATTCATAACATAATAACCTAAACATGATGAGGTTCCCAGTCTCATCAATAGGTTAAGAACAAATGTTTATGTGTTAAATAACCCGTGATCCATACCTTACTGTGAAAGACCACCATTCACATGGACCACTTATTTAAACACAATAGGTCTGTTCCAAACGAAAATCGTGCACAAACAAAAAGTAAATTCACAAACAAATTCTAAAAATAAATTCTTTTATTAAAATATTCGATTTTACATCAGAAACCAAGTCTAAGAGGGCATACAATCTAACATTTGCTTGGTCATACAAAGAAATGCTTGGTTTGGATTCAAAGATTGGTGTTCACTATTTGGTTGTAAATGATAGAGTGGCACCAGTAAAGTAACTCCAATGGCATTTTTTACCTGAGTTAGTTTCATTAATTGAAGCAGAGGTGAACAAACTTATTAAAGCCAAATTTATTCAAAAAGTTAAGCATCCAAATTAGGTTTTGAATATTGTCCTTATGAGGAAGAAAAATGGGCAAATTCAAATTTGTGTTGATTTTAGAAATCTAAATAATGCATGTTCAAAAGATGATTTTCTACTACCTATACCTGAAATGATGGTAGATGCAACCACTGGTCACGAAACTCCATTTTTTATGGATGGATCTTTTGGATACAACCAAATCAAGATGGCACTAGAAGATTAGGAGCTCACAACATTTCATACCTTAAAGAGAATTTATTGCTACACGATAATGCCTTTTGGTTTAAAGAATATTGGAGCCACATATCAAAGGGCAATGCAAATGATATTTAACGATATGCTACACTAAATCGTAGAATGCTATATGGATGATTTGGTGGTCAAGTCATGTAAATGAGGTGATTATTTTCAAGATTTAAGAAAGACTTTTGAGTGACTCCGAAAGCATCAATTGAAGATGAATTCTCTCAAGTGTGCCTTTGGCGTCACCTCAAAAAAATTTTTTGACTTTATTATCCATCATCAAGGTATTGAAATAGACCAATCAAAGATCGACATGATTCTGAAAATTCCTGAACCAAGAAATATCTATGAATTAAAAAATCTACAAGAAAAATTAGTCTACCTCCGAATGTTCATCTCAAATCTTCATGGGTGGTGTTAACTGTTTTGTCGTCGAATGATGAACGCTATATCTTTAGAGTAGGATAAAGCATGTCCAAATGCCTTCAAAAGCATCAAATCTTATTTAATAAAGCCTCTTGTGCTTGTTGTACCCATTCTTGATAAGCCATTAATTTTATACATTATTATGCAAGAATGCTCAATAAGGACATTCCTTATTCAAGAAAATGAGAATGGCAAAGAGAATGCTCTCTACTACTAAAGTCAGATAAATGCATCAAATGAGTTAAACTATTCACCAATTGAGAAGCTTTGTTTTTCTTTAATATTTGAAGTTTAGAAATTGAAGCATTATTTTTCAAGTGCATACTATACACCTTATTTCGAAGGCGAATCCTATAAAGTATGTCATAACAAAGCTTGTGCTTTCCGATCACTTAGCAATATGGTATTTTTAACTGCAATAATTTGATATTGTCTTCCTTTAGCAAAGGGCTATTAAGGGGAAAATTGCTGTTTGATAACCCTATTCCCTCTAAGTAGGAATTAAGTGATGAATTACTTGATGAAGATGTCCTTGCAATTGAAATTATCCCACCAAGGAAGATTACTTTGACGGTGTGGCACATTACGAGGGTGTTGGAGTTGGCATGATATTCATTATCCCTGAGAGAGATGTATTACCATATTATTTTAACTTAACTAAAAAGTGCTCTAATAATATGGCCGAGTACTAAACCTTATACTTGGGTTGGAGTTGATTGTTTATATGAAGCGGCTGCATCTCAAAGTGTATGAGGATCCTCAATTAATTGTTAATAAATTCCTTGGCAAGTATGATATTAAGAAATCCAAGTTGATCCCATATTACAATTACACAAGACGACTTATTTGATATTTAGGTGATGTAACAATCGAGCATGTGTTAAGAAAAGAAAATAAGTAAGTCGACGTGTTGGCATAACTAACTTTTAATTTATGTCTACGTGATCAAGAAGCTCAAATCCTCATATGTCAAATATGGGTCATACCTCCTATTTTTTAAGATGAAGATGATGAAGGAAATGAAATCCATTTTGTTTTCATCTATGAGATTGATTAAGAAGATTGGAGAACCTTTTGTGGACTATCTTAAAAGTGGAAAACTTCATGATGATCCATGAAGGTGGATTAATATTCGTCAGCGTGCACCACACTTCTTTTCCTATAATGATACACTCTTTTAATATTCTTTTGAAGACGTTTTCCTGAGATGTTTGGGTCAAGAAGAAGCTCTTCAAGTAATGGAGGAAGTCTATTCTAGCATCTATGGAGCCCACCATTCTAGTCCAAAATTTCACTTTCGCATTAAGATGTTGGGATACCATTAGCTAACTATGTTAAATGATTGCTTAGATTATGCTCAAAGATGTCAAGCATGCCAATTCAGTGCAAATTATATACATAAACCACTTGAGCTATTGCGCCCAACAGTTGCTTTATGGCCATTTGATGAATGGGGTTTAGATATTATTGGACCTCTACCAAAGTCATTTGTTGGGCATCTCTAAATTTTGGCTGCAAAAAATTATTTTTCTAAATGGGCAAAAGCTATAGTATTAAAAGAAGTAAATAAGGAAAACATCGTTGATTTCATATGCATAAACATTGTATATCGATACGACATTCCTCGATATATCTTCATGGATAATGGCAAGCCCTTTTGCAATAGTTTGATGGACAAGTTGCGCAAAAAGTTTAAGTTCAAATAGTATAAATCTTCAATGTCCATGAAATCCAATATATTATGGAATTGAATTATTAAAATTGGACCATTGTTAAGAGTCCATTTCAAATTAAATCCAATATTCTATGGATTAAATAGAATTAGGCAGGGCCATTAAGGTGGGACCTTTGTTACGCAACCATTAAACCTAATTAGTGTAGGTTAATTGAAATTGGGCTCAACTTAAATTAAGTACAAATCACCTCAAACCCAAATCCGTTAGATTTTATTAGGAGGTTAAGTCCCATATCGGCTATTTATGTTAAAGTTAAGGGATCTTTAACCTATAAATAAAGCATTCTCTCAAAGGTTCAAGGCATCTCGGTGCTCCAACAACAAAAACTATATCCAAACTTCAATAAGCTCAAATTTCAACAGCATTCAAGCTTCAACATTTAACCTTCTACAACACTTGAAGTCCTAAATCTTCATCAAAGTTTTATTCAAATTTCAAAACTCAAGCTTCTTTAGTATTCAAAGTTTAAAATCTTTATTAAAGTTTTAAGGCATTCATCTTATTCTTCATCTAACAAGTCTCGAAGGCATGGCAGTCAAGTATTTGTCATCAAATCTTGTTCGATCCAAGATCAAGCTCTTCAACCCTCGTATCAACATTTTTCAAAAACAAAATAATTAGAAGACTCATCCTACAATTTAGGCTTTTCTTTGGAGATTTGTAATAACTCTTGACATTTATAAAATATTTTCTGTTTGTAGATATTTATTTTGGTCTTAATTTGCAGACTTGAAATTTCATTGCACTATAGAGACTTTAAAGTTCCATTCATAAAATGAGACCTATACGATCTTTTGTGTGTATATGTGTGTGTGTGTGTGTGTATGTGTGTGTGTGTGTGTGTGTTCCATTTCCAAGATTTGAAATTGAGCCCGCTTTTATCACCTTTCACTTATAACCATCTCTTTCCTTCTCTTTTACTTGACTCCCTTTCTATATATGGATTAGGTAAAATTAGAAAAAGTGAGGTTGCATTTGGATGTGCAAAGGTGCAACAAGCTTATTATAGGTGCTTGCTACGATCCTTGCACAATAAAGTAGATAATTTAAAAATTAAAAAATTAATTTCTATAAAATATTTCAAAAATTAAATTATTCATATGAAAAAGAGTACACTTACTGCGAAGTCCATTGGTGGGAGTAGCCTTGGACCTCGTCTTTTGTCGTGGGCTGGATGGCCACGGCAAACTCGCCTAAAAGACTCCAAAGTTATCACTTAAGTGCCTTTCCCTCTAGCCTACATTGGATAATTTCTTACCAACTTTTCAACTCTCAAAAGTAACTTTTAATGTATCTTGTGATGGATGTAATTAGTTTGGCAAGAAGTCATCACCAACTCTGTTTAGTAAGGTTTACCTATTCCATTTTATGTTTCAATTAACCAAAATCATATTACAAGCAACATGGTCCTCAATCCCAAAAATAAGGGGTTCACCATTCAACCGCAGCAGAATCATAATACAAGCAACAAGGTCTGCAGCCTGCTTGAAGCATTTGAAGAACACAATACATGAAGGCTACAGAAAATAAAAAACTTCAACAAAATGAAGAAGAAAAGAGGAAAATGCTTGTGGAAGAACTTTGCTAATTTCATTAAAAGCTATGTTAAGAATTACACTTTGCTATCTACGTTTATACCTTATGGATCTAAAAACAGAATACATGATAATGAAATCACATAATGAGATACATTAACAAGAAAGCCAACTGGCTTAACTAACTAACTAACTAACTACCAATGCTAATCTAACTGCTATTCTAACAATAGTTGAGAAATACAATCAAAAGCCAACTTAGTCAACCAGGATCAAAATTTACATAACTATCTGAATTGGCAACTGAGTTGGCAATGGCTGGGCTGGCACAATGTGCTTCAACAGCCCCCTGCTAGCTAGAAGTAGAAATAATGCCTAAATAAGACAAAAGAAGATGGAAAGAAGCAAGTGGTAAGGCCTTAGTGAAAATATCTGATAACTGCTAAGCTAAAAGCACAGACATTACTTTTATGCAACCAGCTTAATATTGATCTCTAATAAAATGGCAATCAAGTTTAATATTTTTTGTATGTTCATGGAAAACTAGATTTTTCACTAAGTATACTGCACTCTTATTGTCACAAAAAATAGGAACTGGTATAGGACAAACAAATTGGATTTCCTAAAGTAAGTGAAGAATCCACTTTAACTCACAAGTTGATTGAGCCATTGCTCTATATTCATCTCTGTCGAAATACATGCCACAACAAATTATTTCTTAAACTTCCAAGAGATAAGAGGTTGACCAAGATAAATGCAATAGCCTATAATTGATCTTTTAGAATCTACACAGCGTGCCCAATCAGAATCTACTTATACTTGAACAACCAAAGAATTAGAAGTAGGAAAATGAAAACCATGATCAATGGAACCTTTAATATTTCTCAACACTCTATAAACTGCTTGCATTTGCAAAGTGGTAGGAGCAGCAAAAAATTGACTTAACTATTCACAGCAAAGGTAAGATCTAGAATGCTATGTGTGAGGTATAAAAGATGACCAACTAAACTTCTATAGAGAGAAGAGTAAAAAAATAATTTAGAGCACATATAGCAAATATCTATTTGATATCTAAAAGAGTAGAAACAGGCTTACAACCAACATAACCATGTGTCTGAAGTAAATCAAGTGCATATTTATTTTGCGAAAAAGTGATTCCAGCTGAAGTTCTATGCACTTCAAAGCCCCAAAAATAATGCAGATCACCTAAATCTTTAATCTGAAATTGATTATGTAACTGAGATTTAATGACGGTAATATTTGCTAATTGTATGCTCATAATGAGTATATCATCTACATATACCAAAAGAGCAATAAACACTGGTGCAAAGGTATCCAAATAGTCCACTCCTTCCTGCTGATTATACCCATCCACCAATCTAGCCTTATATCTGTCAAGAGTACCATCTGTCTTATATTTAACCTTATATAGCCATTTGCAACAAATAAGCTTCTTTCCTGGAGGTAAATGAACTAAATGCCAAGTTTTATTGGCTTTTAAAACTGAAATTTCTACTTGCATAGCTACACACCATTCCTTAGATTTTACAGCTTCAAAACAGAGCTTAAGCTCAAAATGAGTAGAATGTTACATAAAAACGCTAAAAATGTAATAGAGAATGAAAGAATGTGGGGTGTAGTAAAGATGTCTACCTTTGAACAGACATAATCAGATAGATATGCAAGAGTAATGCTTTGCCTATTTAACTTTCTAACATAAGGAACAAAAGAAGGAATAGAAAGGTCATTATTTACCTTAGAAACAAGATTAGTTAAATTTTTAGGATCATGAGCAGGAGAATAGAATGATGTAGAATAAGGAATAGGTAACACAGGTCTTTGTATCAGGATTTAAGAAAGGAAAATGAGTTTCTAGAAAAACAACATTCCTAGACATAAAAACCTCTTTGGAAAAGAAATCTAATCAGATATAGCCTTTTGTGGACTGTGAATATGTAACACCCCTACTAAAGACAACAACGGAAGCATATTAACACCAGGTGTTGCCCCATCCAGTTTCCCAGATAATCTTTATAACGGAAACAACAAAGTAGATACATATATAATGTCCAAACTCAACAATATCCCACACTGATGGCCACACATATACATATATCAGAGGATTTCATATATGCTATCTCTATCTATAACAGAATACAATACATGATCAAAAGGAAAGCTCTCCAGACCTAAACTGCCAACTCCGTGGTATCGTCCTTCTATCCGTAGGTCCACTCAGCTTTGGATCCTACAAAAGGTAAGTTAAAAGACACGTGTAAGTGACAAATCACCCAATGAGTCCCGTGTGTGCTAATGCTTTATGAAAGAATAGAGTACATAAAACTATTGTGGAATAGCATATCATTTGTTTACTGAAAATAATTCCAAAACTCTCTAAAGAAGAGTTTACCCAAAACTTAATCATTTTTTAAAAACTTTATTTCAATTTTCAAATAACAAGCACTTCTCCAACAGAAGGTCGACCTGTATGTAAGTCCCGCAATCCTTGCCTTCGACGCCACGTATCATTGTATTGAGACCGCAACCTCCAGTACTTAACCGTGCGTCGCTAGAATAAGTACACTGTAGTGTACTTCTACTCATATATACCGCATCATATAATCTTTTACTTGCCGCCATAAGCCAGGGGTCCCAATCCTAATGTCAATCACCATCGAGGCGGTAAGGAGTCAAACGCACCGAGTGTCCCTGCCCTGCATCCAGCGAATAACTCAATATAAGAAGCACCCGCAAACGTGGCAATTTTCAAGTACTAAATGGCTAGCCATGATGACTTATCTCAATGTTCTATCGCCCTATTTAGAGTAAGACAATCCCCAGAACTAGTTAGGTTACTTGGGGTCATTTATCTCTAACATGAGCTAGTACAAAGATCAAAGTCCTTGCTGAGTACTCAACATTACCAATACCAACCCCTTCTGACTGATCAGGCCAGAGGGTTATCTGATCCCACAGAATTTTCAAATCAAAACATTTTTTGGACAAAATCACATTTTCCAAAATTTGATCCCACTGACTCGCAAGTCAAATCATTATTCATATAGGCTCTGCAGAGCCAATCAATTCATTCCATAGGCACATCGGGCCAATAAAATAATTTCAGGGATCAAAAGTCATTTTTCAAAAGTCAATCTCATCATGAGAGATCATTTTTCAAAATCATGTTGAGATAGGATAAAGAATTCTATTCACACATCAAAACATGTTTCCAAGAGTGTTCAAGTCATTTTCTCCATACTCGATCACAAAAGTCATTTTCCAAGGGCATTCGGGCCATTTTACCCATGCCCAATTCCAAAAGACTTTCCGAGGGTATCGGGTCATCTTACCCTTACCCGATTTGAAAAGTGTTCGCAAGAGTTCCAATAAGGATATTTCGGTCATTTACCGAATACCCGATTCCAAAGGTTTTCATAGAACATTCTAATAAGGACATTTGGATCAATTTCTAAATACCCGATTCTAAAAAGAACTCATTTCAAAAAATCCAGAATTCTAATCCGAAAAGAGGATTAAATTTAAAGTTTCCAAATATATTTTCATAAAATGTTCCAATAAGGACATTCTGGTCAATTTACGAATACCCGATTCCAAAAAAATTACTGTGTTTAAAAAATCCCAAGCATTTAATCCAAAAAGGAATAAATTCACAAAACCATACTTTAATCATCTGTTAAGGTTTCCGAGCTAATCATGAAATTCATTCAAGCCCGAAATAGCATAAAAACAAATCTTGCTCAGATAAACATTAAACATATTCAGGGATTTTCAAAAATGTATAAAACATAGCATTTCATGAAAAAAACAAAGCACACTACCTTAATAAGAGTTTTAGAAACCCAAGGGACTCACCTCGTGTCCTAAGTAACCCTTTCCGCTTACGGCCGTTTAATCACCGTCTCTATCGTTTTCGACGTTCCGTTAGCCGTTTATCGCTAAACATATACCAAACATCATTTTCGGGTCAATTCGTGTTCGGCTAAAAAATAGTCGACGATTGGTCGTTGTCTAGCTGATGTGCCCGACAGGTAGCCGACTTCCAACCGACGTTTAGCCGATGATTAAGGAAAATGTTCAACTTTCGTTCATGTCGTTTTTTCGTCATTTGTTCGATTCTTTCATTTTTCTTTTTACACATCCTTTATCCCTTCATTAACATGGGATTCACTTCATATTTCCCTAATTATTTCATCCAAGATCACACAATTAATCATCCTTAAATCCGTCCATGTTCTAAGCAAATTTCTGAAATTTTACGGTTTTCACACATGATTTTGTTTCGGACATAACTTTCAATCCACAACTCCGTTTTGGCTTTATGATATACAAAATGACTGTAAGACTCTTCACTTTAATTCAGCATAAGCCCTTTTCCAGAATTCTGGTTCCCGAGGTATGATACTGGGTAAAACCCGCCTCAGTAGTTTTACCTCACTTTTACTATTCATGTTTTCCTTTGTTCTCCTTTAATCTTTAACACCTTATGTAACATCCCACTACCTAGGCCCGCCAGGGCCGGGGATGTCGCCCCGTCCAAAGGACAAGGGGTCTTTATAACTAGGCCACACAAATAAAAATTGCGGAATAAAAATAATACTTGAACATAAAATTTATTACATCTCAAAAACAAATCCAATAAATCCACGAATAAATTCAAGATTACCCAAAACAAATCCATAATAACATTCATCCACCCTCATCTTCCCCGAAACATTACATAAAATAAATTATCAGAAAATCTTCCAAAGCAGGCAATATCAAGCTACTCACCCCCACAGCAGGACCGACCTGAAATCATGGTAAAAATGGTGGTGAGACAGAAATCTCAGTAAGTCCGTGTGTGTTTAAGTGTCGGGTGAAAACAGTTCGTGAATGCAAAGTATAAAATTCTTTATAAGAGATCACTGGCAAGCAATAAACATCCGTCAAAAGCAAGAGTGGTGTTTTGGCTTTTTCAGCCATACATAATTTAGAAAATCAACCACTCAAAAGAAAGGATTACAGGTTACCACACGTTGGGCCCCATAACCGAATGGTCAGCATGCCACACTTTGTGCATACCGCCGGTCAAAATGCCACACTTTGTGCAGACTGACAAAAGTAGGTGATCGGCCTACTGGGTAAGATACTTCTCCTTTTCTATACATAAATAACAACCGAGTGTCCATTCTGGCAAAACACAGTCACTTGACTGAAAAGAAAACTGCTAGCTCGGACCGGCACGACCCACTGGACTGACGTCCTATCCGGGAAGGACTCACCCCTCAGAGGTGGCCACCTACTGAGAGACTTACCCTAACCCCTCAAAGACTAGCCCTAGTAGTCTACCCTTATTGAGTACTCAACGTAACGTATCCCACTTGGAAAAAAATAAACAAACACAGTTCCACTTAAACAAGGCAATTAAGGGTTTCTAAAATCTTTGTCAAAAACAGTTTCAAAAAGAGTTATGAGTTTGAGTAAATCTGCTTATTAAATTTCAAATAACTCATCTGACGAAAATAAAATAGGAGACAACCCTCAATTGCCTTTACAAAAATGAATGTCCATGCACTCTACATTTGGCTTGCCATAATTAAAAAATTTTCAACAATCAAGTTTTTATGCAGGAGCTTACCTGATTCTTGCTCACAATAAAGAAGTCCCCAACAACTGACCTAACCCCACATGGCAAATACAAATCACAATCAATTTCAAGCCACAATCTACTTCCTCAATTTTAAATCAACTCAACTTGCTACTACCATGATCTTAGTATCCCAAGCTTTAGGGCCAAATAATAAATAAATAGGTTTATAGGTTGAGCCTAATCTGATATTTAAAATAACTAATGGTTTGGGAAATAAATTCCAAGATGTTGAAAGTTTAAATCTTGCTAAAAAAAATTTAAAGTTTATTTGATCAAGAGTCCTAAGTGGTTATTAGGGAAAATAATGAGTTATTAATAATTTAGTTGTTAGAAAATAACTGATAACCAAAGTTAGTTGAAAATGAATTTTAATGAGTCTTGCTTGAAAAATAATAAATAAGTTTTAATAGGCTTTGATTAAAAGATAATAATCAAATTTATAATAATAAGTATTTTACTAATTATGATTATTTCCATAAAAAGGCTTTAGTTGATTTCATTATTTTATAAAATATCTATATATTTTATTTTTCTATTAAAACTATTATTTATTTGACTAAATTATCCTTTATATAAATATAATATTCCAAATCCACCCTTCCTAGGGTTTTTCGAAATCACTAGCAAAATTATATTATTAAATATTTTATTCATGAAATAAAAATTTTCTTAGGAACAACTAGATCATGATCATATTTCCATGGTTATTCACAATCATGAACATATACAACCCTTCAACTCATCAAATCATCCAAATCATGCATACAAGCATAGATCTCAATTTATCAAGATATGATCTAACCCCTACTAGCATAAATATGAACATGGCTTCAAAAATCCAACATGCATATAAATCCTATTCATCAAAGGTGGTATAATTTCTAGCATACTTCATCACAAATACCTCCTATGACATACATCAAACCCAAAATCATCATACTATCAACCAAGATAATCCTTCCATGCATAAATCTCATCTCCTTCACAATCATACATATATTCATGCTTCAATCTCAATAATACATACTCAAACCCTATCATAATCCACCTTCTAACAACAACATCCTAGAGACATGAATCTAGGATTTAAAAGAAAGATTGAAGGCACTTACTTGGTTGATGAATGCTTTGAAGGAGTTTAGAACGGATCTCAACTCCTAGATGCCTAAATTTGTCCAAGGAAGATGGAGATAGCATGACCATAGAAGATGAAGCCATCCGGCCAAGAGAGGGAGTTTCGGCTATGAGAGAGAGAGAGAGAGAGAGAGAGAGAGAGAGACCATTAGCATGTTTATTCACATATATTCTCACTTGAGATCAAAATTGGAGAAGATGAAGTTGTTAGAACAATCCTACCTTGAAGGTGTTCTTGAACCTTCACAGAATTTTCTGGTTTTGATTCGAAGTAGCGAGTTGATTTGTGGAGTTTGATGTTAAGAATGGTGTTAATGGACTCACGACAGTGAGTAGGTCAAATCTGGAGATTTTAGAGAAGGTTTGAAGTGGTTTGGAGGGGTATTAAGTGAAAGGAAGAAGAAGGTGTTTTTGGTGTAGTGTGTGTATTCTTGAAGGTTGAAGGAATTTAAGAGATTGTGTTGTGCAGCTGCCGAAATTCTGAGAGAATTAGGGCTGCCGAATTTTTTGTAGGGTTTAGGAGGTTAGTTCTCTGATTTGGAAGGGAAAATGAAAGGCTAGTTGTTAAAATCCTTGAAGAATATTTTTAGGAAGTAAATTTGGAAACTAAATATCCTAGAATATCTTGATTGTTGGAGAGCTTTGGAAGTCTACCATGGCCGACTGCTTTGAGTAGAATTTCAGTGGAATTAATGCTGGTTTAAGGAAGCTTATGGTGGCTAAAAATAGGGAGCATAATGGTGAAGAAGAAGTCTGGTTATTTGAGGGATACATTATGGAAAGTTGCTACACTATGCTGGCTGGAATTTTGGAAATCCATCAAGCATAATTGCAGGGATTTGTTTGAGAGATTTTCGGGCAGCCATGTCTGAATTTCGTGCAGAAGCTTAAGGGGAATAATGGAGCTCTGTTACTGAAGGTTTAAGGAAGATTTATGCAGAACAATGATAGTGTTTCGGCTGGAGGAAGATTAGGAAACAAAGCTGGACAATTGGACTGCACAGAATTTCGCTAGGCTGGAATTTCTAGACAGCTTTTTCGGCTGCCATTTTCCAGCCATCTTGCAGCGAGTTTGAAGGGGAATTTCAGGGGTGTTCAAGGCTGGTTTCTAGCCTTCTTCATGGAGGAAAAACTTGGCTAAAGTGCTCAATAAAATCTGGAAGAAAACAGCTTGGTTTTGGACTCTCAAAGTTGCAATTTGTATAGAAATTTTTCCTGGTTTTGCTCCAGCTTTGAGCAGTCCGGAAATGGCTAAAGAATTCAGGTTACAAGCTGATCCAAAAGACCATTTTTCTGGCAGAATTTGGGAGGGAATGCTAGCTAAGAAACTCGACACCTTAAAGGTACAATAAGCTGGAAAATTTCAGTTCATTCCAAGAAGGAAGATGAACTAGCTAGAGTGAATTTTCAGCAAGCTCACTAGAGGAATTTTTCCTCTTTGAATCTCCCACAACTCTTCCACATTTTCAAGCCATAAGAAGTCTTTTACTAAGACATTTTGATCCTACAAGACCACAACACTTTACTGAAATTTCTGGAAAGAAAATGACTAGAACAACTTGATCAAACTAATGAGTTGAGAAATAAGGAAAATCAAAGATCAAGGAAAATGAATTCCCTCTTAGGAAATTCGAATAGGCCAAGGGAGTAGAATGAGAATGCTCCTAACATGTCTCTCTTAGGACATCATTACTACCCTATTCTAAGAACCTAAGGCCGAAATTATTACTTCCCAAGCAAAAATAAAATTTAACCAAGCTAAAGCTCACATGATGGAATTTGAACACAAGACCTCAAGAATTAATCCCAAAGCTCTAACCACTAAACCACAACAACTCTTATTGTTATTTTCACTAGAAAATTATTTCCTATCTAATCCTCATGCTATCTTCCTATTTTCACCTCAGGCGAAAATTACCATTTTGCCCTTCTCTCTCAATACTCACCAACAAGCCTCCAAGACATTAAAACTCAAATCCAAGGCACATAAAATCATATAAAAAAATATATTTAATCATGTAATAAAGTATGATATGCATCCCAACCCCCTTACTCTAAGGTTGGTTTTGACTGGGGTTTCACACCTTAGAACCATTAATTCATTCAATTCTTCTTCAAATCATCTTTAATTCTGCATTTCCAAATTTCTAGTAGCTCACATAAGTCACACTTATTCAACACAAATTCATCTTTTCTAATCAAAAGCTAGTTTAATCCGTTTTTCTAACAAAGTAAATTCCATTTTTATTCTACTTTGACTATCACCTCTTTAGCCAAAAATAAGCCTTCAAACTGCCATAATTATTCAGTTCTTTCTCACACAAAACATCATTCAAAGGCCCTTAGGCAGCCGGCACATATACAAGCATATATAAAGTTCATAAACAAAATCTCACAAACCCTAGCTTTGATCCGAAATCAATACATGAAAGTTATGTTTTTATATTAAAATTCACATCAACATAATCATCATTCATCGAATAACAACTTTAATTCAAGAAAGGTAGGGTTTTACCTTGTATTTGAAGCTATTTGGTGTGATTTTGCTTCAAGAATACCATGAACACACACACACACACTTCCTTCTTTCTCTCTCATTTTTCTTTTTCTCATGGTTTTTCTCCCTCTCCTTCCTTTTGTTCTTCTCTTGGACGAATTTCTGGCTATTTTACAGCCTTTCCACCGCCATTCTAGTGCCCAAAGTCAACCAACATTAATTACATTGTGGGCTATCCATTTTAAAGCTAAATTCCTATTAGTGGAATTTAATTTAAATGGATAATTCTTAATCTTATTCAATTAGCTTTTTCAATTTAATAATCCCACAAATATTTCACTCCCCCAATGGTATTTTAACACTTATTTTCATCCACCATCCACACAATGCTACACATCCATTTTTAACTGTGATTTCTTATTTTCTTTAGAAATGACCAAAATCGGGTCTGTAACGGAAAAATATTTTATTTCACCATTCAACTCCAAAAATTTCACTGAATCTATTGGTAATACTCAAATTCTTTAATTCCTTTTCTACTTGGTAAATTTACGGTCAAAGTCACGGGCGCGATTAAAATGACGAAAATGCCCCCGATACCCCGGATAGCATAATTCACACCAAAACGTGCGTCTTATCGCACTGATCAATTTCTCTTTTTAGAGTACCTTAAAATTCTTATTTTTTCAATAATAATAGCCTTCCAAAAATTTAGGGCACGGGTAGAACAAATCTAATAATTATATCCAGGTCCCGACAAAATTTTTTTCCACCAAAATATTCATCTCATTATACGGATCAACTTTTGTTTTGGACTTCGGTACAAATTCTCATCCTATTACAAATAGTAGCCAATCGAAAGTAAAAAGTTGGGGTGTTACAGAATATCCAAGAAAAACACTTAGTCTGCTTCTTGTATTAAATTTACTTTTATGAGGTATTTGAGTAGAAGCATAAACAAGACTTCCAAATACCTTAAGTGAATTTAATCAAAAAGTTTGTTATAGAGTTTTTCAAAAGGTGTTTGTTGATTCAGAATAGGGGTAGGAGTGATATTAATCAAATACACAGCACGATGAATGCAATATCCCCAATAAGCTAATGGAATATGAGATTGAATATGAGTGCCCTTGCCAAATTTAAAATATGTCCATTCTGTTCAGGGGTATAAGCGCAAGAAGTTCGTTGTACAATGCTGTTTGACTAATAAAAAGTTGTAAGAAAAAAAATTCAAATTCATTATGTTCTTATTATTTGTATTAGTTTGCGAAATTGAGTCTCAATAAAAAATAACAAAATTTTGAATTAAAAGATTGACTTTTGATTTCTGTTTCATTAAAAATACCTAAGTAAATCTATTGAAATCATCAACAATGGTTAGAAAATATTTGTGTCCATTAATAGTTAGAAATTAAAAGGTCCCCAAATATCCATATGAACAAGATCAAATATGGATTCAGCAATTCCATGATTCAAAGGAAAAGATAATTTGTGTTGTTTAGCTAAAGGGCAAATAGGACAGAATACATTATTTGTAGGCAAAATAACAGAAGAATTGGAATTATGAATTTCTGCTAATTGTTTAGTAGAAAGATGCCCTAACTTAAAATGTCACAACGGTTGCTGCATTACCATTCAAAATAGACGCTATCTGGAAATCGACCTAACCCTTACCATTCTATATTCGTTCCTTCATTTGGAAATTGCCGGATTTTTTTTTTCTACCTTGACTGTTCTTGAATGAGACTAAGATTTCATTCTATTTTCGCGTTGTCCTTAGTTATCAAGATTTGAAAGTTAGCTGCATTTATTTGTTACTTGCATTGAAGTTGTAACAATTTGGAGGGTACTTACATCATTGCTTAAATTGTGGCTCTTGGACAAAACATTCAGCACATTCCCAGAATTCTTGGTGGAACTACAAAAGTGAAAGCTTGATATTTGCTGCACTTTTATTTAGGGTGATAATTTTTTCACTTAAATTGGGAACTTGACCTAATCTAGCCTAAGAATTCCCTAGATTGGGCGGGGATAGGGATGGGATAAGGTCGAGAATTGAGATTGTATTGTCCTTGACTTATTCTAGCCTATCTATGCCTATTATGTATGTTTTTATTTTTTATATTTATACATATTTATCTTATATATATATATATATATATAACTTTAAAAGTACATATAATATATTTATATTTATAAATAAATTTATTATTAATATATTTTAAGAGTATATTTACATAATTCAAAATACAATAAATGATTAAATAATTTTGAAATTGTCCAAAAGATATATGACAATACGCATTGTGTGAAAGAAGTAATGATTTTTGCAAATAATTGAATTGTTATGAAAATATTTTATATTTTATTTTTAAAGTAAAAAATGTAATTAAGAAACATTTGATTGTATAAAATAAAATGATTTTTATATTTAAATTTTATTTTACAAGACTTCATGAATTTTGAATAAATGAAATTATATTGGGTGATTTAATTGTTTAAACTAGTATTTTATTCCTACATGTTTTATTACTATTGATGTTATATTTTGATATATTTTATTTATTATTTAGAATTGTATTTTAAGACACCATTATTTTATTATGATTTTTTTAGTTTCTCAAATTATAAATTTATTGTTCTTTGTCTACTTATTTTAGATTTTAAATCCCATTGGGATTTTTTCCCCTCTTGACCGACTGGACCCCTACCCCCCCTCCCCCCCACTTGAGGATGGAGTGGGGTTGGGAATGATCCGGTCCCCGATGGGCGAGGATCGAAAATTCCCGCTTCTTCTTGTTGTTTAGATAGATTGGAGATAAATTAAGATATTAAAAGGTAGGACAGGATTAAAATTTCCAATTATCCGTGATCTCAATGCATTTGTAATCTCTACTTTTATTGTTGTTTCCTACCAGAGCCTCAAGAAAGAGTGAATCATGTCATCATGGATAATTTGCCCTTATTTTTTCTTGATCGACTCAAGCACAACATTGAATTTTTTCTTTCTTCTTTTGCATTGGTTCATCCATTTAGTTGGAAAGGCTCTAAGAGAGAGTATTATTTTTGTGGCTAACATTGGAAGCAAGATTCCAGGTTTTACTTGTTGTGTGGAGAAAAGTTTCAAAAAATAGGTATGGCGAGAATTAGAGGCATCATCCAAAAAGGTAATGTCGTTTCATTTCTGGTTTTTCGAAACGTATTGGCTACAAATATATATATATATATATATATATATATATATATATAAGTCAAAGGGAAAGTCTCTGGTGTTGCCATGTGTCATGTGAAATTGATAGAGAGTATGACACGTGGCATCTGACTTTCACAGGGAGCATTTGGTTTCCTTCGACTTTACTCACTTTTACCGGATTTGGCTCCACTATCTTGGAAAGCCAATTCATCATTCCTTCACTTTCTTCATCACCTCTTCGATTTCCTCATCTGATCGTGTTTTGTCTGTTTGATTTTTGGTCTACATTCGATCACCATAATGCTTTAATCATTGCATACTCTTCAATGATGCGAAGAATCTGAAGGGGACAATACATATTTGAGTAGTTGAAATGCTCAGATATGTTCTGACTATTAACTTCCTTGACTTCCTCCCTTCTTATCTTCAACCATTCAATTGATCATCTTCTGAACTCCCTTTTAGGCTCTTTGATTCTTTCCCTATGTTAATCGAGGTGTTCAGAGATATGTGACTAGCTGAAAAGCTCGGCATCGAGTAAATCATCATAAATTCCATAAATCCATCACTGTCTATGAATTTACTACTCTATATAAATGCGTGGGCTATGTAATAGAGGGATAGGTATTGTTAACCAAAAAACACAAAAAAGGGGAAAAGGGTTACTGCAGTTAGCGAATTTGAGATTACAAAGTGTTTTTGCATTTTAAGTTCTGGAAATGACAAAAGGAAGATTCCAAAGTGTTTTGCTGAATGAGTTAACAAAATGAAAGCAAGATAAAAGAATGCTTTTTAGAATCATATGAATGTATGATATATATAATGCTCAAAGACTGGGAGAGATTATGAGTATAGATTTTTTGGCCTTGGATGCAAAGGTATAATCACTTCTAAGAATGTCTAATATATGATATATATTAAATTGTTACCTCTTCTAAGGGTTATTTTTATTACTCAATATTTGTTAAAATTTTGGTACCTATTGAGATATTTTTTGCTCTTGATATGTGTTCAATATCTGTGAAAAATGCAAACCGTTGATATATTTGTTAAGTGTATTTTTTATTTCTAAATATCTTGGGAGAAATGTTACTTCTTTATACATTTGTTAATTGTAAATGTTATTGCGTATGTAGGAGAAATGAAGCATTGTATTATTAGAAGCAAATTTATCCCTGATTTTCATAATACTATTGAAGAAGGGAATTTTTACATGATGAAAAACTTCAGTCTTCAATCCCCTAGGCCAAACTACAAAAGTGAATCTACAGATTGTCATTGATCGAAGCACGTACATAAAAGAATTGAAGGAGGATCTACCAGAAATTCCAAGACACAAATTCTATTTTGTGCAATATGAATATATTGAAGCTAATGCTGGAGACATTGCCGTCTTAGTTGGAAATAGATTAATGGAATATTGTTCCGTCCCCTCTCCACCCCCCTCTCCCCAAGTTGTCCATGCTTGAAACTACACTGTTTTAAATTTGCATAATCACCATTCACTGGAACATTGTTATGCCTATGTCACAAATTCGTAATGTGTCATGATTGCAATCATGCATTCATATGATTAACTCACCATTTGGTTAGCATGATAAAACTTATCCAGCCTTGATGTTGTTCAAAAGTTGGGACATAAACTGTAACACCCCACGACTACATACCCTAAAAGGGCGGGGATGTCGCCCCGTCCCATAGGACAAGGGGTCTTTAAAACGAGGTATAAAATACAAAGACAACCTCCAAGAGATTCAACTTAGATAAATAAAGAAATACTCTTATTACATCAGGCTCAACTTGGAGCAAAACGAAATAAAAACAATTAATCGTTCAACAGCTTAAACAACAAATGTCTCCTAAGCAAAGATGACAATAATTAGAAAAGCTTCAACTATCAATGCCCCGCTGACTCAGCACAGTCTATCTCCTGAAAACATGATGTAAAACAGTGTGAGAATAAATCTCAGTAAGTCCTATGTGTGCACATGGTGTTTAAAACTGTACGCGTATGCAAAGGGGAAAACATTTGTAGAAATATTTGGCAAATCATAAATAATTTCTCTTTCGCAAAGAATGGGGTTTTCCATAATCACACTTTACACAAAACAATCATCCACTCGAATAAACAGTCATGTCACCACATGTTGGGCTCCATGAGAACAGAATGGCCAAGGTACCACACTTTGTGCACCTTGTCCGGACTAGATTACCACACGTTGGGCGTTCTGATCAAGGTGAGTGTACAGCTCACCGGGTGAGATACTCCTCCTTCTCTACACCCAACAAAACCATCCGGGTGTCCATGCCGGGAAAATAAATAATACCTTACCAGGTACACATGCTAGCTCGGACTGGCCTGGCCAACCAATACTGTCGCCTTTTCAAGCAGAGCTTATCTTCTGGAGGTGGCCTCCTGCCAGAAGACTTACTCTAGCCCTCCAAGACTAGTATTGTTAGCCTACCCTTATTGAGTACTCAACGAACATATCCGTCAATTCCTGATTCACAATATTTCCAAACCTTGGCTTTGTAAAACGTGGTTTTCTTTAAAAGAGATTTCTAAAAGTTTAAGGAAAAGAATAGTTTTCTTGATAAAATCGTTATTTTGACAAAACCGTTTAAAGAATAAATATCCACGTTTACAACCCAAGCAAACATAGTTCAACAATAGCTTTACAAAGCTTCACAACATAGACTTGTCATCACAACATTTAACAAAAGAGTTTATGCAAGGACTTACTTGATATGCCTCAGATAAACGAGATAAATTCACATCTTACTTTCGTCAATTATCCTCCTGATCTAAACCATATAATATCATGATCAGGGCTTCAACTAATTCGAACATGTGCCAAACTCATTTATTTTCATAACAATTCACAATCCCCTAAGATCATATACTGTGATCATATATTCAACAAGGTAATGGACATCATCTACTACCTTAAACCTTAATTTGTGCATTAAGGGTAAGTATTTCCGTACCTTGCAACAACAGGGTAGCAAGATCTCAATACTCCTATGGTGATTGTCCCGAGTTCGTGGGATTAGAAGAGAAAAGTTGTCTCTTTTTTCCTTCCTTATGACGAAGAATGCATAAAGAGATGTAATCAGCCTTGAGATGCCGTGATTCCAAAGAAGAAAATGAAGAGAATTGATGGAAGAAAGGAATCAAGAAGTTGAGATGGTTTTTGCTTACCTTGGAGGGTGATCGGTTTTTGCTAGGTGTTGTTTTTGAGGTTTTCGAAAATTTGCTGTGGAGTTCTTGCTAGAATTTTTGTGTAGAATGGAGAGGATAGACGGCTGCTATGATTTAGAGTCAGAGAAGATTAGTTTAGGGTTAGATGGTGATGTTTAGAAAGACTCCTAATGGCTTTAGGTTTCTTGGACAGCAAGGCCGAGAATTGCAGCTACGAGTGCCTTCTTGCTGCCGACTTTGAGAGGGTTTAAGGGAGAAAATATTCTGCAATTTTGCTCCCTTGTGCTGGCTGAACTATTGCTCAGGAGAAGGGCTGATTGTGTTCAGAATTTTGGGCCAAACAAAGAAGAGTTTGCGAAGGTTTTTAGGGCTGAAATTTCTATGAGCGTGTAGTAGTTTTGCTGTGCGAAATTGCTGAACAGGAGAGGAAGAATTTCTGGACTGTTTTAGCTGTGGTTCTGCCGAAATTTCCAGAGAAAAAATGAGGGTTTTAGGTGCTGAAAAATAGCTTGATCAGTTGGGGTTTTTCGGTGTGTTTGTGTGCAGAATTTCGGTTGGAATAGGAGTACAAGGCTGGCCAAAATTTTCTGTACAAAGCTGTCAAAAATCCTGGTTTCCTAGCTGGCTGAAATTCTGGAATTTGTGTGAGTAAAATCTGGTTTTGCACAGCAATGATAATCTGAATTGATGGAAGATGTTTTAGGGGATTTGAGCTAGGGTTTGAAGGGTTGGATTGTACTTAGAGGTACTGGAATTTCGGACAGCTTGTGTTAACACAAAGTTGCCAAAATTCTGCTAGGTTTAGGAAGAAAATCCTAGTCGAATTAGGATTGCAATAAAAATCTAATTTGCTAAAGGATTTAGGATAAGATTTCCTAGATTTGGAAGAATTTAAGTTGAGCTAAAATTCCTCTATGAAGTGGCGGCACTTGCTGGAAATGTTTTCCAGATTTTTAGCTTAGCTTCTAGGGTTAAAATCAACAAGGTTTCCTACTAGAAAAATGATTCATTAATTCCAACTATCCACGGTAAGATCTATCTAGCTAAATTCAAGCTGAAATTTTAATTATTAGCTAGGGGTTTTTCGAAAATCCTAAGGAATAAAAGCTGAAAATTAAAAGTGAACTTTATTCACATCAAGGTCCTTAAATTTAGGAAATAAATATAGAGACTTATTTCCTTGGAATAATGACACTAAAATTTCTCTAGGTTTGCTAGATCTTTTTCGGCCAAGACATGGAAACTCTAAGGAAAGGAATTTTCAAGAAGAGAAACTAACTTCACAAAAGGTAGAAATCAACTCGGGTCACCAAAGGAAATCACCAACCTCCCCGCTATTCCAAAACAACTCCAATACTAATTTTTTCTACAATCAGTTCTCACCACCCCCCAATACTCATCCTTCCAAATCTTCGACCAAACCTCCCTTATCCAAATCTTTAACAACACAACTATTTCACATCAATTAATTCAAATGCAAGAGCAACGGAAAAATTCACATGCGTCCATGCAAATAAAATAATTCTAAGCTACCACATAAAATGCAAAATGCTATACAATGCATGACTTTTCCCCATAGTCAAAGGTGGTTTTGGGTGGGGTATTACATAAACACTACTATCTATTGCAACCTACTCTCTTATATGAAAACCTATGATCTAAAACCCTTATAACCACCACATGAAGATATAGAAAACTTTGTTCGATTAATGATGTGTATATAAGAATTCAGAATTTTAAAGCACCATGCTTAGAATTGAGCAAAATGTTGTGTGCATGTGCTTTTGCAAATGTTAAAAGATTTTCAAAATTTGCATCCTATCTTTTGTTGTAGACCATTGTATACTACCGATCATGTGAAGTTTTTAGACTGAAATCTCCCAATTGAAAATGTGTGTAATGCAGCCTCCTCATGTGCATAATGACCATCTAATACAAAGTGTTATTGCATACCTATAGATTCGGCATAATGTATGATTGCCAGCATATTCACTATAGCTTTGATACGAATCTTTTATGTCTTGTTGCTAGGAAAAAAAAAACCGACCATGGACCCTAAATCATGTTCTTTAATATGCTTTCTATTTGAATATGCCTGACTATCTGAATAATCTTACAAAAAAACCCAACCATGTTCTGAACACTTATAAATGAACAATATCTATTATATATGTTTCCTTCTCATAAGATGGAAAACATATGGGAAGGCGGAAAAAAAGGGTGGTATATATGTTGGTTTCCTCAATTCTCCTTCAGATGTAATTGGAATGATAACAGGAATATCAGCTATTGAACAAAGGTCTCAAATAGGAAACCAAGAAGATTTACAGTTTGTACCAATAAAGGTTCACAAGTAAGTTTTGCTCATTAGATCTAAAAATAAAAATACACAAATAAATATATTAGTCATTGAAACTATTTTGAACTACAGGGGAAAGGAGATACATGTGACGCTTTCGGGAAATAACGCAAATGTTATTCAAAGGACAAAAGTGCTTGGTAGCCAGACAATGCAAATTGCTATTTTCACATCGATGATAATGAAAAATGACCAAAGGCATGCATCAATATCAAGTAGTAGTGCAACAAAGATCTACATCAACTTGGAAATTCCAGAAATAGAAAACTTTAGACAAATGTATGTGTAAAATTCCTATTCCCTGAAAAAATCGAATACACAAAAATATATGAAAAGAACTGCATCACAAATCTACCTCCTTATTGATTAAACAGGTGTGAAGAAGACCAGAAGACATAAATAGTGATGGAATTGACAATTGGAATTGTTATGTTAACTACACAACAATATGAGGAAAATAAGAGAACTTTGGTTGAGCTAAATGCAATGATCAACAATGGAGACAAAATGGTATTGTACTATTATTAAATGATAGATGAATTGAGCCCTTGAAATACATAACGTTATTATAGAAAAAAATGCAAAATCCATTTCACCATGCTGCAATTTACCTGTTGAATTAGGAAAGGACATACTACTATAGCATTACTATGTTGGACATTGACACATACAATTGATTGAGATATAATTCTTGCACAAAATGTAGAAAGAAACTCAAAGTTTATGGAAAAAAACTGGCATGCGAATCATGTATTAGAATAGAAAATTATTCAGATTCAAGGTAACAATACACTGCTCAACAAGCTTGACTTCATGAATTTCAAAAAAATGCATATTCTAAAATTTTCAAAATGCAGATATCAAGTTGACGTAATTGTTGCTGATCACGCAACCCAAGGACTTTTTTTTTCTTTGATAAAGATGTTGAGAAAATTGTAGGGATGCAAGCAAGTGAACTAGCTCTAAGACTTGCAGAGGTATAGTACATACATAAGCAATAAACACTGAAAATATCACTATGTTGTTACATATTGACAAGAATTTTCGCAATGAAAGTGACTGTAAAGATCCTCATTCTACTATAGGAAGATTGCATGATGCTATGCCTGGACCATTGAAGAACATAATTGGAAAAACACATATATGCCAAGTCAAATTCAATGAACACACACGAGGATTGCCAAGGGAAAGTTTTACAGTTAATCAAATTATCATCCATCATATGTAGTTGTGAAAAAAGAAGAATAGACAAAGGTAACAAACATTCAACCTTATGTCCATGACTATTGACCAATGAGTCATAATTAAAGATGCCCACACATATTTTTGTTCGATAAACTCTTCAGGAAATTGAAGAGCATTTAACAAAAGAAGAAGAAATAGAAATGGACAACATAGTTCAAACAAAAACACCCATCAAAGAAGAGACAAAATGAGAAGTAGTTGGGGCGGTATGAAAAAAATAGCTACATCTCTTTTGCACTAGCTAATTTGATAATATCAAATGATAAGGCTATTCTATTCTTTTTTATAGGAGACAGATGAGAACACAAAACAAATAGCTACCAGATGTTCAAGAAAACAAAAGATTGAAAATGGGCTAAGGAAGAGTTACAAGAGAGTAGTTAGATGAATAATATTGTTAAATTGCAAAGCATCATCAGAATGCCAATGGGAAAAAAACAGCAAGCTAGATTATGCACCTGAATATTTTGATAGAATTATATAGTTATTACAATCAGATATTGATTGTCTTGCTTTCAAGATATATTAATTGTGCTATTGAAGATACAAGAGTTATATTGATTGAGTCACATTCATAATTCCTACAATATTCCAAATCCAAATATGTGTTGTTCAATTGACAATCAGCATTAGAAGTGAAATTTTTCTACACAGCATGATTTGTGGAGACTATAGATGGAATAATTTGATTCAGATGTTATTAAGCAAACTAATGGAATAACTTGTCAAGTCACTTTGAAATTTGTTGAAGTCTTTTGTTGTATTTATTGGTTGATACCTTATACTAAAGGACCGACTATGATTTCTTCCCCACTTTGATTGTAAAACTCAAGAATCTATTGTATTTCTGTATCTAAATTTTCACCACAGAAAACAACCAAGTGGAGATGATAGGAAGTGCTGCTGATTGTGGTAGTAATATGGTGAAAGAGGAGATGGGCGAAGAAGAATCAATATCGCCGTGTGATCTTTCTATCAATGGGGAGAACCAGTCAAGAAAAGAAACTTCTATTACTAAACCTACCATTGAATCACAAGAAGATTTCAATATCTGTGACACTGAAATTTTTGCAAGAAGATTTCACAAGTGTGGAACTGAGAAAGCTACCAAAGGCTTTTGTCTTAATGCCTTTGAATTGTACACCTGAAAAAAGGATATGATTCTTTTATCCGCTTAGTTTGTCTGCTTTTTAAGTTCTGCTTGTGCTGAATATAATTATTAAAATTATAAAGCATTTTCTTTAGTTTCATGCCTGTTGGAACCATTTCATGCTATCAAAATATCTACTACCAAAAATGAGAATTAAGATAACTTTTGTTCATTTTTTTTTTTTTGGTGAGAATTATGGATGCAATGATTGTTTAACTAACTGTGCTTATGAGAAATATGGTGCCCTGCACTAATAGTATGTTTCAAAAAAAGTACGGGTTATGAAAACATGTGTTATGGTGATTGTCCTTTATTGTGTTTTTCATGTTTTCTTTTGGCTCACAGATATGATGATACAAATCTAGAAGCTAAGAAGAAAGAATATATTGATCATATTGAAGAAATTGTTGGATGGATGCGATGGGAACCGTTCAAGCTTAAACTCTGTCCAATTTTATATCTAATATCTATCTATTTATGTTCCTTGCAATATTTCAGTACATGTTAGCATTTCACAGATCACCTACACAAGTGATTATTTCGATGAACTCTATGAGGTGGTTGTGGAGCTGATACGAAGAGGTCATGCATATGTTAATCACCACGTTGGTTAAGTTTTTTCATCATATCATTCTATGCTAATGTCCATCACCAGATTGGTTAACTTTCCACCTCAACTGCATTGGTATAATTATTTGGGACAAAGTTTGCACAAAAGTGTGATAATTACAAACAGGATATTTACATTTACAAAATTTTAAACATCTTCCTATTTTATGCATTTTCTAAGATATTTTCATTTTTCCCATATTCAACCCAACACATGAAGAAATAAAAGAGTACACAGAGAAGAAGATGAACTGTCCTTCAAGGAATAGACCAATTGAAGAATCACTAAAATTTTTTAATGATATAAAGCGAGGCATGATTTAGGAAGACTAATCTACACTGAGAATGAAGCATTGTTCACTTTTTTTTTTTTTTTTTTGTAATTTTTCAAAATGGTTACTCTACGACAATACATATTTCCATAGATCTACAACAATACTTTCATATGCAACTATGCCTTTGTCATTTATTTAACACAATTATCTGTTTCAGCACACAATGCAATACAATTTCTATCATTTCCTTAATCTTATTCAATTCAAATATTCAAATCATAGACAATTGACTGCTCTTACAATAAACCAAATCATGAATAGAAAATGAATGAATATTCCAAGAATAATAATAGCAGCATCATATAGCTTCATAACTCCATATCTTCAACAGCTCACAGACATTTTCATTTTGACAAATTCAATTATCTTCTTTCTCAATACTCTCCACAATTCTGTAATATATTCAACCAATGAATCAAGACATCACTCCAACAACCAAGTTATGACATATCATATCAATATGTATTTTCAAACTTTACCTAATTAATATATATCACACTTTATTACAGCAAAATCCTATCCCAGCTTGCTAAACAAATTCAAAATCTGTTCTCCAACTTTATCAATAAAATCTAGAATTCATCATCAACAATACCTGTGTATGGAAATTTCAAGCTACAAGATCAAATGAAAGTGCTTCTCTCAAAGTTGATTCCAATTCTTCAACAATATTCCACTTTTATCAAGTAAAGTAATAACATCTATTCAAATTATAAAATAACAAGACTAATGACATATCATCGGCGGTACTACACAATAAAACGACATCAACATCTAGAAACTGTCATACACCATTATTGAAAACATTTAAAGTCTTGCATCACCTATAAGCCATTAACCCAATCTTAATGTTCTTTTTTCAAACATCTCCAGTAACTATACCATCGTCACTCTTCCTAATTATATCAACCACTTCAGCTCCACTAACAGAAGATCCTTCAATATTTACCATTTGAACATCATAGTAAAGCCAAATAGTATTCATTGAATATCTTGGCAATTGAAATTTCTGGATCCCAGTACATTGCTTGAACAAATCCTTATGAAAATGATACTCCTTTCGAGATTCAACAACAACAAAAGGTTGATAGAATTTAATGTATGAATCCATTTTTCTCTCTATTTCTCCAGCCTCCAAATACTCTTCATTCAAAAACATAATTGTTAATGGATGTTGCAAACCAGGCTCATCAAACAACCAGGGATGAGAATCAGTCCACCAATTACAGCAACTAACACCATCAATAATCATGGTTGTAGACATTGGAATAAATATTTCAACATACTTATCATAATCATATGCTCCACAATGCAAAACCATTCGGACTTTATTCGCTCGCCTCTCAGGTAAAGCATAATATGGTTTATCTGATTGACAATGCACAGTTGACAAAACTATAGTTTTAGCTATAAATGGATGAATACTTTGCCTCCCTACTAATGTATATTCAGTAGGCATGCCATTGTATAACTCTATATTTCAATGAAAGAAAACAAGGCAAAAAACAATGAAGAACTTGCTCTACAAATCTACATATATATAGCTAAAAATAATTAATTGTATAATTAATATCTGTCTCTTCAGATTTTTTTAAATAGTTTTTTTTTTTATAAATTTATTCTCCATTATTTCTGAAATCATCAACACCGTTTCAAATTCCTATTATCTATTCAAAGAATACTAACGATGCATTCTTCAACACCAACCAGTATTTAAAGATAAAGCCCTTTCACATTCCAACAATGTATTCAATAAATATTACAAGATGCATTTTGCATGACATAATCAACATCCAAAGAAATACTATATTTATAGATTTCTTTTTCTTTTCCTTATGCAATTTAATTTCAAAACAACACTAAATTAAGCAAATGACCGTTCATATTCATACTATTTATTCAATGAATATTACAGGATTCATTTAACATGACACATATACTATTCAAAGAAATTCTAAATTCACAGATTTTAATGTCACTTTTTTATGCAAAAATAAATTATAATGACCATACAATAAGTTAGCCAACTCAAAGGGTATTTAATGTCACATGTGAAACAAAATATCAGTTTCACAAAATATGAAATTGTAAAGTTTTTTCAAAATATTATGGCTGTTAGATATTCTAAAAAATTCAACGCTTACACCACATATCCCAATATAACATCAATTCTGTACGTATTACATAGCAAATATACAACAAAAATAACCTCAATTATTTTGTAATTTAAAAAAAAAACTAAAAAACCACCATAACAATAATTTCATATAAATATTAATAAATAGCACAAGACTTAATACATTATGCTTCATGCATATATATCAATATACTACATGCATATATATATATATATATATATATATATATATATATATATACACACACACACACACACACACACACATATTTAGTACAATTTCTCACATTTAAACAAAAAAAAAAACTTAGTTAACATTAAAAAGAAAAAATCATTTAAAAAAAACAAAGTAAAATCTGAGTAAACATTATGCACAAATAGGCACTATTAACTAAACACCCTATTAAAAACCTAAAAAAATCTCAACAATCAATGGAAAACATACTTAAGTGCCTATAAATAACAAAATGTAGATACTTAGATATAAGGAAACACAACCTTAGAAACTACAAAAAATGTCTAGCTTCAACAATCCATCTGCTGCAGCTAATTTTCATTTCTTTAAGCAGCATATTTGTTAATAAAGATATTTTTCTAAATGAAAATCAATAACTAAACTAAATTCCTTTTACTCCTATAAAAACACTTTGATTAATATTATATGAAAATGCATGCAGATTTAATACAACATGACATGGCCAAAGAAAATAGAATACGAAGAAAAGAAGCTTTGGACCACAAAAGGAAACAACCTCATTTTAATCAACTTCCCCAACAAAATAATGATCCAGTATCAGAAAACATTATTGCTACTGAACTACAATTGCAAGATATACACAACACAGGTAAAATATTTATCAATTGAATACCTTTCAATAGAATTATGTTATGCACCTACCATTGACAATGTAAATAAAATATAGCAAAGAAGGAAAAGATGCATAGACAATGGAGGGTTGATATACAAAGAGGCAAACAAAATCAAAATGACAAAAACTCTGAGCAAAATGATACAACATCAACCACAAAGACGTCAATGAATATTCCAACAGGTAACATTCATACCACAAATATTTTACAATATCAATTACAATTTCAATAAGATTTTCCTAATTGCTTTTCGATAATAATAGCAGATCCTTTAATAAACTATGAACGATATTATAGTTCACCTACACTTCAATGCATTTATTGTGATGCCGTATTTTGGGAACAAGAGAAAAATAAGGGACAACCAAAGAGACTGTATCCTAAATTTAAATTATGTTGTAAACAAGGAAATGTCCAACTATCAAGAAGAAAAGATCCTCCTGAGCCTCTGAACACTTTGCTCACAAGAGTAACTGATGACAAATCAAAGATTTCTTGGAAAATATCAGAGCATACAATTCAATATTTTCCATGACTTTTATGGGTGCTAAAGTTGATAATAAAGTGAATGAAAGATCTGGACCATACATCTATAGAATTAATGGTGAAAATTATAATAGGCTCGGATCATTGATACCGACAAATGGTGCAGATGCACATTTTATCTAGCTCTATTTTTATGGTACACAAAATGAAGTCCAAAATAGAATCCAAGCAATGAACAAAAGGCAGCATAACATGAAAATAAGAGCAGACATTACGCAAAAACTTATATTAATGTTGGATATGAGGAATAAGTTGGTGAAAGTTTTTAGAATGGCTAGAGATAAATATTCCTTAGGAGAAATATCTAATTTCAAAATTAGATTGCATTATAGTAGAGAATTCAGAGGAAGACAATATGATACACCAAGAGCATAAGAAATCACAGCTCTAATTGTTGGGAATCTGAATAAAATGACAAAAGATTGCGACATCATTGTTGAAATGAAAACTAGAGGTTTGCAACGAATAAGCTATTTGCATCCTTCATTATGACTATGCAATACCCATTACTATTTCCATATGGAGAAGACGGATATCATCAAAAAATCAATTATGTACAAAACAGACAGAGAAAACATTCAAAGAGATCTTATGTAACAATGAGGGAATACTATGCACAAGTACTTCCACTACTAGAAAAATGCTGATTACTAACAGACTATTCCCAACAAACCAAGTTCGGTTGGTAATTACCAATGAAGTACCAACAGATTCCCAACAAATGTGGAATATGTTGCATTTTAGTTACTTATCAACAAACTACCAACTGTGTGTATTCTGCTGGTGATTGTACTACTGGTAATCTATTGGTGCTGTGTTGGTAAAAAGGCAGGAAAACATTTAGCAACCGATTACCAACAAACTATATGTGGTTGGTAACTATGGCTGATGGTAATCTGTTGGTAACAGGGAGGGAATCTTGTTTCCTCCAATTTACCAAAGGAATACCAACAGAAGTAGGTAGTTGGTAGTTATTTTAGTTGGTAATATAGTTGGTAATATGATGTTTTATTTTTTACCAACAGCATTACCAACCGACATATCCGTTGGAAATATAGTAAACCAATATCCAATAAACTACAAACAGAATTACCAACTGTGCGTATTTAGTTGTTGGTAATCTATTGGTAATATGTTGATAAACATATAGGAAAACATTTACCAATCGATTACCAATTAAATATGCATAGTTAGTAACTATGTTGATGGGAATCTATTGGTAAAGGGGAGAGGAATGTTTTTTCTCTATCGATGTTCCAACGAAATAGCAACTAAAGTGGGTAGTTGGGAGAAATTTAAGTAGAAGAAAAATAGATTTGTGGAAGAAAAGCACATCAAATTGACGATCCAATCGTTAGATTGCTAACATTACTAAAAAAAGTATTGTGGCTAAATTTGAAGATAATCGGATATATTTAGCCTCATAATCTAGCATATTCTCTATATAAGGGCTCAAAATCTAACACATTTACAAATATAAGCATGTCAAATTGATGGTCCAACTATTAAATTTGCTAAGATTATTAAAAAAAAGGTATTGTGACCAAATTTAAAAATAATCGAATATATTTAGCCATAAAATCTAGTGTAATCTCTATATAAAGACTCAAAACCTAATGCACTTACAAAGATAATGATGTCAAATTGATGATCCAACCATTAGATTTGATAAAATTATTAAAAAAAGAATTGCAACTAAATTTGAAGGTAATCGGATATATTTAGCTACACAAACTAGCATATATATATATATATATATATATATATATATATATATTACGGCCCAAAACCTAACTCAATTATAAAGATAAGCATGTCAAATTGACAATCCAACTATTAGATTTGGTAAAATTACTAAAAAAAAGTATTGTGACCAAATTTGAAGGTAATCAGATACATTTGGCTACATAAATATCTATATAACAGCCCAAAACCTAACACATTTACAAGGATGATCATGCCAAATTGACGATCCAACCGTTGGATTTGGTAAAATTACTAAAAAAAGTATTATGACCAAATTTGAAGGTAATCGGATTTTTTTATCTACATAATCTTATGTAATCTCTATATATAAAGGCCTAAAATTAATTTGTATATTATGCCTATTAATTAACATTTGTTTAAAGTGTAATTCAATTAGTGTAATTAAGCAAAAACTTAGTACTTTATATTTATATAAAACTATTGAGGCTATATCTGGGAATAACTTTGAAATTTAATAAATTAAAACTAAATTTATTGGAATTGAAATAATTCTGAAATTGAGCCTAATAATTATAGTATGATTATGGCTTATCAAATCAAATGATGACATTGTATATTATTTTAAAAGTAGTCTGCCAATTAATTGGTTATGTTTATATCATTTTAAACAACTATATTTATGTGGTTATATTTTTATCATAAATTACAAGAGTATTAAACTTAGTATTAAAGAATTACAAGGTTAATATATACATACATATAATATATATATATATATATATATATATATATATACATATATACCAATTTCATTTAGGGATCCTCAAAATTAAATTTATTTATAAAAAGATTTCAAAAGTTATACCATATTTTTTCTAAGTAAAAAAGGAAAAAAAAAATGTGTAGGCAATTTTCATGGCAGGTGATTTCATGTCCTTTCCCTCCCAAAATAAAATTCTTTACAAGTCTGTTTATCTAACACCACAAGAAAATAAGGACGAACAAAATAGAATAACTTAAAATTACGTATTTTTTGTATATTATATGAACACACAATACCTATACTTATATATATATATATATATATATATATATATTATAAATGTATTAAAAAGTCTAATTAGAATTTTTAATATATATGTATATAAGTACAAAATATATATATATATATATATATATTGTACTTTCCAATTTCTATATCTTAAGTATTTATTATAAGTATTATTATTTTAATTTATCTTTAATATATATATATATATATAATTTTTTTAAAATTATCATTTTTAACAACTAAAGTTATTAGCACCCTTGAGTATGTATTTTAAAAAATAAATTGCTTATATTTTAATTTTTTCCAAAAAAGAAAATTAAAACAATTACTACATTCGCAGATGATAAAAAATAATACTTTGTATGAAATTACCACATCAAAAAACAAATTGCTTATATTTCTAAACTATCAAATTTAATTTTATTAATTTAAAGAGGAAAAAAATGAATCTTGGCATTATTTCCTTGAGCTTTCCCTAAACGCCTTCTAACTTTTTCCCCCAAAACATTTTACCACCAAATTTTCCTTCATTCCCTGACCTTTTCCTAAATCATCCACTGCGTAAACCCTCAAAAACCAACTGAAGCTGATCGAGGTGATCGACTTCGAAGAATCTGATCGTCTGGACGAAGAATCTGACGTGACTAGCATTCGACGTGAATTCATTCTAATCCTATTTGTGTTTCTATGTGTATTAACTTGCGAGTTGCTATTGGAGTTTGTGTTTGGTGTTCTTCTTCTTCTTTTGTCGCTTTAAGTTTGCATATAATGCTTTTATTTTATTTTATTTTTTCAAGTTTAAAATCATATTTAGTTTTCTGTTTGTGTGTAAAGATTTTAGAAATGTTCAATATAACATTCCATTTGTATTCATGAGGAAGTGAAGTTGGTATTATCATGATTTTGTTTGTACGATAATGGTGTGCTCCTTCAAGATTGAATTGACAATTAATATGCCAAAAGCTATTGAGCTAAACAGAGTGAGAAATGATTTTACATATTTTTTAGTTTGTCTTTGAGCATTTTAGGCCTATTTCTTTTTATTTTTTGCAACATTTTGAGGGATTTGGAAAAATAAATCCACACTTTAACGCTTAGGGCATTATATGCTATGCTTGTGACCTAGTGGTTTTACTAGTTAAGCCTCTGGATTAAGTTTCAAGTCATTATCTGCAGCTAGATATTGCATTACCATACTATACCTCCTTTAGTTTAATGGATTTGGAAGTCTTCTACATTCATCTTTAGTGACCAGTATTTAATCTGTCATAAATCTATCATAGCGACCAACATTTAATCTGTCATATCTCCCTGATTTCAATCAGAAAAGGAAATGTTGGAGGAGACTCCCTATCAAGAATGATTTTCTAACTGTTTCTATTCCAAACGTCCTTATCTCCTAAAGTGATTTTTTTTATTCCTCCAATCTATAGTTGCAAGGACAAAAAGAAATAAGGATAATAAAATATGAAACTAAAGAAGTAGGAGCTAGTACAATTTATACATGACAGCTCAAAAATCAAGCTGCAAGAGAAACAAACTAAAAAATGTCCATATCAAGCCCAAGCAGATTCCTAAGGATTATAAACAAGGCACTGTAAATCTATGATAGGGCAAAGAACCAGAAATTCTTGAGTGATTACAGTTAAAGAAAAGACATTAAATCTCCAACATATTACATATGGAACTCACATTCCCACAATACCATGCATTCAATGAAAAGGCAAGCTTATGAAGCCTTGAAGGTTAGCAAAATAACAAGAAGAAATCATTGCCTCAATTTTGCCAGAAGAAGACTGCTATAAAGCATAATCATCCTTGCTGAGAGACATATACTCCTTTTGCACAATTTAGCATATGCAAAATGATATTAAACATACAAAATATGAACACAAATTCAACCCCATGGGAAACATAGAACCCCAAATTATAGAAAAAAGAACCAGGGAGATATTTCATGACATTAACCCCTATGAAGATAGTGGTTGCTACGGTGTTCTTTCTTCTCTTCAGATATGAAACCAATACAGTACTGTATATATGAAGTGACTGGCCAATTATAATATCAATTTGGAAACATATTTTTTTATGAACGAAAACATCAAATTAATGAAAAACAATTAGTATTATCGTGTCTAATTATTGTACAGATTGTCATATTGATATTTGAAACGTTAAGTCTAAATTTAGGTTTGACCAAAAACTGCTTAACCCATTACGAAAACCACTTACAAAGCCATGCTCAAACAATCACGAAAATGTACAGACCTTAGTTACTTAGCAAGATAAGTAATAGTTGTAATCTACCTTCAGCTTAGAAATATACACTCCAAAAAAAATCATAATAATCAAGAAGTAAAAGGGAAAGTAGGAGCAATAAAGAATAATCTATTCTACTTGAGCTGTGACTAAGAAATTTTTTGCTGCAATTGCCACAAGTATAGCTGCCATTTGGATTTCAGTCAAGGTCTTGACTTGGCCAAGAAACTATAAAATGAGCATAAATATCATTTTCAACAAAATTGCTAGAGGCAAGGCAGTTTATTAGCCACAATAGTTCCCAATAGTCAGATATTCTGGTTTCTGATCCTTGGATATTCTGGTTTAATCTATGTTAAATATTTGAGGTGGATTGAAGGAAATTCAGTAGGTTGTTGCTTACAACAGTCAGATAAATTGATTATGCGAATTTCTTACGGTGGATGTTCTTAAATCCATGGTGAAATTATCTGCTATGTTGCTTGATATGGACTACATTGAGCTATAATTGATTGATAGAACTATGTTATGGAAATTTGTTTGTTCTTAATTGGGTTGTAATTGATGATCTCCAATCCAACCTTTGCTCTAATGTAATGAAAATGATGTGCAGAAAGGTACTTGGGGTTTGAATTGTGATATGTTTCTTTAGTATAACTTTGTAATGAAAGACAATTGGCTTTTACTAAAGACCTAAATATGTACTATACATATTTTAAATAGTTAATTTTTTCTATTATGTATGTTACATAAGAATTGATGATGTCCAGAGAGCTTTTATACATGGCACACTGATTGCTAGTAATGCTCTTATTGCTGTGGAGAGTTTTCATAGCTTAAATAATGCAAGGCAATGTATAGGGTATTTGGCAATTGAAACTGGATTTAAGTAAAGCTATGACAGGATGGAATAAGGTTTTCTTGAACATATATTAGGGTAGTATATGCAAAAAGTATTACACTCCAACATTTTATATAGGTGAGATATTATATGCAAAAAATAAAACAAATATACTAAACTCTTCTACTTAACTCCTTTCCCTCCATCCTTCATAAACATTGGATAAGATCAGAGAAGAGAAATCTGGAGAAATAAGAGAAAGAGAGAGAGAGGATGAAGCCCCAAGTCATTAGTATTCAATAGTTATTTAAAAGTGTTATACCTTATTCTTTTTTGTTCGAAATGGACCTTTATATTGTTCAAGTAACTTGAATAAAAAACATGGTTGAATAATAAATTATTTCATTGAACACAGTTATCAGTGCTTCTACTTAACACGTTTAGGAGATCCATAACTATACAATCTAATAGGGTTAAGAGTTAGACTTAAAATCAGAAAACTGATTGTACATACATCTTTTAGTGTATATACATTCTCAGTTTTAAATGTTATCCTGATTGAACATACATCTTTTGGTTGTCCTTTTTATTTATTTTTTTTTCTGATTTTTGGGACTGTTCAAATGTCAAAAATCAATGACCTTACATGATTGTGATACATGACTCTTGTTTTCATTCGAAATGTTGTCCATTTGAATTTATGGGTACTTAGAAAGTATGGATACATCAAGGAGAATGAGAGGGTAACTATATCAGAGGATGGTGACAATGAACTGTGAAAAAAAATAGAACTAATCAACTGTATCATGATTCCATCACTTTGCTCTTAATGTGATCTTTTCACCAAAGTTTTTTTTATTAAGCTACAAGTTAGAGAGCTATTTATGCCATTCTTTTTTATCCACTACTTTTTGTATTTATTTTTTTAGTATTCTTATTTGCAATCTATGCATTATTTTTAGATGGCATCTGGTAGGAAAGGAATGCAAAAAAAGCGCGAAAGGTAGGGTGATGTGGAGGCTAATTAAACAATGGGTCAACCATTGAATTCACCCCCAACAGAAAATTAGAATTCTCCAAATACTAGCCAAGAACAGCCAATGATTTTCATACTCCACTACCTACGTTGCCTGCTCCTATTTATGGTCACAATGGTAGCAAACTACAGAAAGCATCTAACCAGAGATTCATTCTAAGCAAGCCGAGTCATAATATAGTCATAACAAATTGACTTTATCTATTTTTTGTTCCATATCAGAGTTTGATGTACTTTTGTTATGGATATTGATGTACTTTCAATATGGTTGTATGACTTTTGGTATGAATGTACTTTTAATATTATGTAGGATTGCTTTATTAAATATGTATGGATTAAATAGTGATAATATAATTCTACTTACCAATAGAAAATCTATTGGTACTTACCAACAAACAATCTGTTGGTACATACCAACTGAAATTTACATGTTCTTACCAACAGATTTATCTATTGGTACATACCAATAGCAATTGGTCAGTGCTTTCCAATAGATTGCTATTGGTAAATAGCAACAACAATTTGTAGCTATTTACCAACAGATTTATCTGTTGGTATGTACCAACAGAGTATTCTTACAATACCAACTGAATTGTAATTGGTAAGCTATCAATAGGCAGGATATTTTTCGACATTTACCAACTAAGTACCAACTAAATTATTTGTTGGTAATGAATAATATGTACAAACAACACAAATATACCAACTAAAGAATTGTTGGCAAATTACCAACAACATTACCAACTAAACAATCAATTTAAAAAACTACCAACAAAATTGCCAACAAAATAAACAATTGATTATTTTTGAATTGTTTGTGGGTAACGTAATAAAATCAGCCATTTTCTAGTAGTGAAGGTTTCCAAAGAAAAGTAGAGGGCTTGTCTATGAGTTATTTCTTTTACCTTTGTTTTCTTTTTCTAGAAGAATGGTGTAATTAATGTTTTCATTGTAATTTGACATTATTTTAGGATTTATGATTTTTAGATCAATTTAGTTATTTGATCAATTTTCTATCATTCTTGATGTTTGATTACTTGTAATTATGGAAGAATTGATGAAGTTAGATTTGCTTCTAATTGACTTGGGAAATGATGTTAGAAGTTGATTTAATTTTATTTATTTTATATTTGTTATTTCTTAACGGGTTTGGGAAACAAAGTTAAGACAAAGAACCAAAGTAATTAAAAATTAGTTGATTTCACCTAGAGTATAAGGTTATTGACTAATTTCATATTCATTATCACATAGAGTATAGGAATAATTATTGAAGGATAAGTTTAATGCATCTTTTTGGTTATGTTAGTTTGATTGTGAAATCTACTAATTTAATCATGAGATAGTGAGTTTATGACTTGGGAAACGATTGAACTTTATTTTAATTCCTTCATGGTGCCAAGATGATGATTAATTGAAATAGTTGCTAAGTGGCTCATTATCATGTATTCTAGGATAGTTGTCTAAATTGCATATTCTTACATCCTTGGGTTGTACATATTTCTTTATTTTTATTTTTAGTATCTTATCACTTTATTAGGTCGGTTAAACAATGAATAAAAAGTGATTAGTGTGTTCTTGGTCCTTTAAGGATCAATACTCGTTAATTCTCTATACTATGCTTGCAATGAGTATACTTACTCGTATGTGTATTTTATAATTAATGTTTTAATTAAAACTTGGCTAAGGGATGGATTTAAATTTAATGATTTTTATACACTCAAAATTTACACATCAGACTACATCAAATAACTCGTATTTATGACATTTAAGATTAATACATATAAATCCTAATCCGATTTAGAGATTAATTCAAAATGGGTCTTTGAACTCATTAAAATTATAGGAAGAGCCTTAGTGTGAATCTTGTCTTATGGAAAAAAATGACTAAAAGGTCCTTTACTCAAAAGGCGAAAAAGGCCAAGGAAATACTTAAGTTAATTCACACTGATATTTGTGGTCCTATGTCTACACCGACTAGAGAAGCATATGAATACTTCATCACTTTCACAGATAATCATATGCGTTTTGGTTATGTTTACTTGATAAGGCATAAGTCTAACTCTGATAAATTTAAGGAGTTTAAGGTTGAAGTGGAAAATCAAACAAGTAAACTAATCAAGAAGCTTAGATTAAATTATGGTGGAGAGTACTTCTTTGGTCAATTCAAGGACTACTTGACACATCAAGGAATAGTATCTCAACTGACTGCATCTGGAACACCCTAGCAGAATAAAGTAGTTGAGAGAAGAAATAAAACTTTAATGGAAATAGGCAGAAATATGATGAGTCATGCAACTCTTCCTTTTTTTTTTTTTTTTTTTGGGATAGGCTTTAGAGACAGTAGAGTATATTTTGAATTTGGTGCCTTCCAAATCATTATCTAAGATACCTTATAAGCTATGGACTGGACAAAAGCCCAGTATGAATCATCTCAAGGTATGGGGTTATCTAACTTATGTGCTGACTAAGGAAAGTAAGCTAAACTCAAGATCAGAATTGTGCTACTTTCTAGGGTATGCAAAAGGAACAAGTGTGGACACTTTTATCATCTCTTGGAGTAAAAGATACTTGTGAGTACTCATGGTAGATACTTTGAGGATCAACAAGGTGTATTCACTAAATCTCAAGTAAGGTAGAATTGGAAGAAAAATTGATTGATACTTTAATTTCTAGTGCCCCAGTTGAGGAATCTAAAGAGGCACATCCAGATGTTCCCATACAAAATAAACCACGTCATAGTGGAAGGATATCTAGAGTTCTGAAAAGATAGACTAGAGAAGCCTTTGAGATAGTCTCTAACCATCAGGAGCATGATCTCACTAGATACGATGAGGCCATTACTGATATTAATGTAGACAAATGGCAAGTAGCAATAATGTTGAGATTGTGTCTATATATCTTAATCAAGTCTGGAATCTTTTCACTGCATCTAAAGGAATTAAACCCATAGGGTGTAAATAGGTATACAAGAGAAAGAGAGATATAGATGGAAAGGTAGAAACCTAAAAAGTAAGGTTGGATACAAAATGTTATATTCAGAAAGAAATTATCGATTTTGAGGAGACATTTTCACCTACTACAATACTGAAATCCATTTGCAATCTCTTAGCCATCGCATGTCATTATGACTATGACATATGACAAATGGATGTCAAAACCGCATTTTTTAATGGCTATCTTAGCGAAGACATTTATATGACCCCACCTGAAGGATTTGTTGTAAAACACCTAGAACATATAGTCTACTAGTTTAAAAGTTCATTTATGGATTTAAACAAGCATCATATACATGGAACATACATTTTGATGAAACTATAAAGTCTTATGATTTTTTACAAAATGTGGATGAACAACTTGTGTATAGGAGATCAAATGGAAACAATGTGTCCTTTATGGTACATTATGTAGATGACATTCTACTAATTGGGAATAATATAAGGACAATGTCATCTATAAAGGTTTGGCTATCAAGTCAATTTAACATGAAAGATATGGGAGAAACCAGATACATTCTTGTATTAAAATTCTTAAAGATAGAAAGCAAAGAATATTAGGTTTAATTCCAATCTGCTTATATTGACAAGATATTGGTTATGTGATATTCCATTTATTTTATTTTATTTTAAAGTGTGACTACTTTGTACCGAGTGAGAATTTGCATGTAAAGTCAAGACAAAAAATGATCAGTATAATGAAATGAAGGTTTTAGTGTAATAAAATTTTTTAGGGCTATTGTTGGAATTTGACTGCGAATTACGAAAAACTGAGCGAGAATTTGAAAATTCCAAGATACACAGTTGCGTTCAATTTAATCCATAGATCGCATTGGTCAAATAAAAAGTTTTCGCTATTGGAATAGTGACTTCATTATAGGTATTTCTAAAGGAATATAACGTTTTCCTGAAGAATTAAAGTGGTTTTGGTAAAAAAAAAAAAAAAACACACAAGTGTTGTAATTTAATTGGTTGAAGGAAACTAGGTGTCACTTATAAGATAAGTGTTGAAATGCCATTGGTTACTTGGAAGCTTAGTCATCATTTCATGCCACCTAAGTGGACACCTAAGGGGACACCTAAGTACCATGTGGACTAATGAAAATTCACCAAGTCATTATGCATTTAATGAATCATTAATGAAGACTGGTGATTAGGATCAAATTTTCTCCATAAATAGCAAAGAAAGATGGTGGCCAAGGAGGTTGGGCAGCTGATTTTTCAGCAGCAAAACAAGAGAAAAAGAAGAGAAAAGGAAGAGGAATAAAAGGAGAGAAAATAGGGGGACAATAGAAAAGAAAGAGAGAAGCTACTTTTGTGAGAAAGAAAGAAAAGGGGGGGAAAAGAAGCTTGGACAATTTCAGCTTCGAAATCAGCTTGAAAAGGTAAAATACTTACTTTCTTGAGTTAAAGATGTTAAGCAAGGTATGGGAATTATTTTGGTATGAATATCTCATGATATTATGCATAAACTATGGAGATTAATTAGTAAAATTTTGTGTAAAAGCTGTTTTTGGACTTATGCTATGTGGTGGATGGGTTAGTAGCTTGTTAGCTGTGTTTTGTATGGTGATTGAAGGTGTATTGAAGATGTTTTACTGGTTTAATTGTGGCTGCATATTGTTCTTGAGATAAAAGAAAGAAGTAAAGTTGGAAATAATATCATTATTGAGAAAATGATATGGATATATGCTATGTTCAAGGTTGTTAGTTTTATTGTGATACAAACATGAAATTTATGGTTGTACGATGACAAAAAATGAATTGATTAAAGGATGTTAAAAGAAGGAAATGGGTTGAATTAAGTGTTATTCATGTGCTATGGTGAACAAGGAATGAAGAAATAATATGTTTACTGGAAAAAAAATGAATTAACCAGGAAAATATTGGGCTGCTTCACCTTCAATAATTCTGTAACGGTTATGAAATTATGGGATTGCAGTTGATGAAATTAAAGTTAAAGGTTCTATGAGTATTTTGATACCCAATTGAAGAAATTTGGATGTGTAGATTGGAAGTTATGATTAAAACAAGAAAACATATCAAGGAAAATAAACAGCATAATTTTATTTGAATGGAAACAGACTCTTGAGTTGTTTATATGATTTGATGAGTTGATGAAAAATTGAAATGGCATATGAAGATCTTGTTATCTTGTGATAAGAAAGAGATGTGAAATAAAACTATTTCAAGAAGTATGTTTCATTTCTAGAATGAAATGAAATAGAAAGGAAATAAGGAATTGAATGTACTCCTTAATGATATAGATAGTTATATTTATTTAGTTGGGCATCCTAGATGATAAATGAAACTGATGTGTAAATTTTGAGTGTATAAAAATCATTGAATTTAAATCCATCCCTTAGTCAAGTTTTAATTAAAATATTAATCTCAAAATACACATACAAGCACGTATACTCATCGCAAGCATAGTATAAGGAATTAATGAGTATCGATTCTCAAAGGAACAAGTACACATTAATCACTTTTCATTCATTATTTAACCGACTTAATAAAATGATAAGATAATAAAAAGAAAAATAAAGAAATATTACAATTCAAGGATGTAGGAATATGCAATTTACACAACTATCCTAGAATACATGATAATGAACCATTTAGCAACTATCTCAATTAATCATCATCTTGGCATCATGAAGAAGAATGAATATAAAGTAAAATTCAATAGTTTTTCAAGTCATAAATCTACTTATATAGACTCCATTTTTTTTCCAATCCATGGAATCACTATCTCTTGATTAAATTAGTAGATTTCCCAATCAAACCAAAACAACCAAAAGATGTATTAAACTCAATTCTTCATAAACATGAAATTAGCTAATGACCATATACTCTAGGTGAAATTAACTAATCTTTAATTACTTAAGTTCTTTAATCTTAACTTCATTTTCCAAGTCTATTAAAAATTAACAAATATGAAATCAATGCATTGAACTTCTAACATCGTTTCCCAAGTCAATTAGAAGAAAACGCATTAATAACCAATGATAACAAGTAATCAAATACCATGGATGATAGAAAATTGATCAAATAACTAAATTAATACAAAACCATAACTCCCAAAACAATGTCAAATTACAATGAAAACATTGAATACATCATTGTTTAAGAACAAGAAAACAAAGGTAAAAGAAAGCACTCATAGACAAGCCTCCTTCTTCTCCCTTGAAGATTCTCTTGAACAATCCTCATTAGATGGTGAATCTCCTCCTCTTTGAGTGATTTGCAACTTTGATTCTTGAATTCACTACTTTTTCTTATGTTTTTCTTGTTTCAATAAGCTTTTTTTATGCCAAAATTCATTGCTTGAGGAGTTTTGTCCGAGTAGAATTTAGAAAATGCCAAAATCCTTTAGAATATACTAAATTCATGCACAGAATTCGCCTGTCCAGACTGGACCTGGTGCCGGGTTGCTTCGACCCTACTTGGCGCTAGGTGTGTTTTGTTCTAGTCCTAAACTTTGCTCTGTTTTCACTGTTTTTCCATATTGGACCTGGCGCCTGATGCACTATCCAGACCTAACGCCAGGTGTAATTTGGAAATTTCACCTTTTTGCTCAAAATCCGCTCAATTTTGCACAAATTCATCAAAAACACTTCCTACAAGCAAAATGTCAAATATGAAGGAATATGCCTAGTTATTATATCAAAAGTATCTCAAATTAACCTTAAATAACTAAGAAAATAGTGATGAATTTAGCCCCTATTAGAAGCGTGGATTAATTATGTATGTAGGTCACTTACTTTAAGGATTCCGCGACAAGATTAAGGATCCTTTACACAGTTGTGTATTAGACTACACAAGGTGAGTCCTCGTAAAATGTTTTCTTGTAAATACTAGTGAATTTCTTTATTTCGTTAAGGAAATGCATTGAAGATCCTTTTGATTTCTCTAAACAAAGTATGGTTTTTCTTTTCTCTGAGAAAGAAATAAAGTTATTCTATACTAGAATTAATAAAAAAAATATGGATTTTCTTACTTAAGAACATTTAACCTTAATGGTTAATTTTCCAAGTAAAGAAGAAAGGTCGATGCACCTTAATGTTTTCCTGAACCAACTTTGGTTTTTCTGATCAAACATATGGTTTACGTAAACGAGCAAAACTCTATTTCATGCTACCATTTAAACTGGAATTGGAATCTTATAGTGTTAAATGCTATTCAATAGTGATTATTTTTCCCTAAAGCATGAAAAAATGAATGATAAACCTTTTGGTTTTCTTGACCAAAGTTTGGGTTTTTCTGAGTCATAAAGCGACTGAATTTTAGAATATGGAATATTTTCACAAAGGATATTACATTCTTTGTACGATAAATATTTTATGATCAAGTAAACATGGAAATGATTGGTTGTATGAGTCATGCATAGTATATGAATATTTTACTCGCACAAGCATGTTTTATTCCATATTTTATGATAAAGAATGTGGAATTATGATTTCTTGTTATATTGAACCATGAATTATTATAAAGTACTCGGGCACAATAAATTATGAAATCCATGAATTAAAATCCCTTTTTGGATTTAGAATTCTAGATTAGATAAAAGTAATTCCTTTTGGACTTGGGTCTACTAAATTTGCATAACTTACCTAAATGCCCTTGAGAAATGATGTAATCATGCGAGAGGGACTTTTTATCCTTCTACGCCAGAGTTTTGAAGGATAATTCCTCGGTACGGAACTAATATTTAGAAAATGATATTTTGGGCCCAAAAAGTGTTTTGCTTTCCTTTGGAAACGTAACATTGATACTAGTTTTGTGAACCAGAGAAGAGGTTGAGTACTCAGCAAGGGCTTTAATCACTGTACTAGCTCACGTTAGAGATAAGCAACCCCAAGTAACCTAGCTAGTTCTAGAGGTTGTCTTATTCCAAATGGGGCGATAAGAGATTGAGATTAGTTGTTTGGGCTAGCCGTTTAGTGCCTGGCAATTGCCTTATGCTTACGAGCATATGATTACAAGTTGTTCATTGGTACCAGGAGGGGACAACTAGTGTGTTCAGCTCCTTGCCACATCGATGGAGATTGACATCAGGATTGAGACCTGATATGAACTTGAGAGAAAAAGTCTTACAAGATCTTCAAGTGGCTTTTGTTTAACTTTAGCAAAGTTTAAAGACTTCAAACAAACAAGAAAGGACAAAAAGAGATCAAGAAAGGTAACAAAGAAAATACCTTTTCCCATAAATAAGAACCCTAAAAGAACTAGCTTTTAGAACCCCAATTTAGTAGATAAAGGTCTACTACAATAACACCTTAGAACCCTTGACTTAGCAAGAAATCAAGAACTAAAAGGATAAGGAATTGTGGGCATTCAAACAAGAAACAACAAGAACCCTAGATGGCATACAAGAAGAACCCTTGTTAATTTCTAGTTGAATTATCCTTAGAGTTTATAGACACTTACTCAATGGTGGACTAAGCCTTTCGATTGGTCTTGGATTGAAGTTGAACAAGAAATCTCTTCAAAGCTTCAAGCCTTCAAGATGAATTCTTCATTCTTGTTAAAAATGTGATATATGTTGTTCTTTCCTTACAATACAAAAGCAATATATAAGGGTATTCTGTCCCTGAACTAAACAACTCTTAAATATTATAAAATGACCCCAGAATAGCTAAAAACCATCAAGGATTCTGGTTTTTGAGCACAGCTGACGTCGGTTCGGGCTCCTCAGGCCAGCGTTGGTTCCACTATGGCGGCCATCATTTTTCTACGCAAACAGCTTTTGGTTGACGTTCTTCATATACCAGCAGCATAGTCTGTTCTCATTCCTCTTCCGGTATTGCCCATATACTATCCCACTTGAAATGTGCTTGTAAATATACTTAAAGGTTGTGTTGGAATTGTTTAGCATGGGCTCTCGTTAACAGATTAGGCAAGCTCGATTTTGATTCGATCTCATCCTCTCCCCCTTCTTAAGCTCGATTCTCGTGGCCGAGTTGATTCCTATCGTTTCCCCCTTTTTGGAATGGATTCATCCTTGAATCATAACCTACATCAAAAGGAGCAAGATCAGCTATATTAAAAGTAGCACTTACATTATACTCACCCGATAGATCAATCTTGTAGGCGTTATCTCTACATCTCTCAAGAACTTAAAATGGGCCATCTTCTCACAGTTCAAGCTTTGATTTGCGTTGGGTGGAAAATCTCTCTTTGTTCAAATGCACCCAAACCCAATCTCCTAGTTTGAATATCACTTACTTTCTTTCTTGGTTGTACTTGTATGGAATGGCCTCATTCCATTTTTTTATTAGAGACTTAACCTTCTCGTACATGGACTTAACCATTTCGGCCTTCTTTTTTCCATCAAGACTCAATCGTTCATCTATAGGAAAAAGAGATAAATCTAAGAGGGTTAATGATTAAACCCATAAACAACTTAAAATGGAGAATATGAAGTAGTAGAATAAACAGTTCTATTATAAGCAAACTCTATATGTGAAAGACATTCTTTCCAAGTTTTCAGGTTCCTCTTGATGATTGCCCGTAGTAGTTGCGTGAGGGTCCGGTTGACAACCTCCGTTTGTCCATTCGTTTGTGGGTGACAAGCTGTAGAAAACAACAAATTAGTTCAAAGTTTTGCCCATAATATTCTCCAAAAATGACTTAAAATTTTGGAATTCCTGTCCGATACTATGCTCCGTGGTAACCCGTGCAATCGTACCACTTCCTTAAAGAAGAAACCTGCAATGTGAGTAGCATCATTAGTTTTTGCACAAGGAATAAAATGATCCATCTTAGAAAATTGATCGACAACTATAAAGATGAAATCCCTCCCTCCTTAGTCCATGGCAATCCTAATATGAAATCCATTGAAATATCTAACCAAGGTGCATTAGGGATGTGTAAAAGAGTATATAAACCTTGGGGTAGTGTTTTAGACTTGGCATTTCTACATGTAATGCATGAATTACAATGCCTCTCTACATCTCCCCTCATTTTTTGCCAATAAAAATGTTCTTGCAAAATGCCTAATATTTTTGAAATCCCAAAATGTCCTATTAATCCTCCTCCATGAGCTTCCCTCACTAACAATTCTCTCAATGATCCTTTTGGTATGCAGAGCCTAACCTCTTTAAACAAAAACCCATCATACCTATAAAATTTTGGGAAGACACATTTTTCATAAGCATGATAAATCTCTCCAAAATCATCATCATTAGCATATAAGTCCTTAATAAGCTTAAAACCAAGCAATTTTGCATCCAAGAAATTTAAAAGCACATACCAGTGAGATAATGCATTAGCTACTACATTATTGTTACATTTCTTATATTTGATTACATATAGAAATGTACCAATAACTCCATCCGCTTGGCATGTCTTTTGTTCAAAATTTGTTAGCCTTTAAAGTGCTTTAAAATTTCATGATCAGTACAGATAATAAATTCCCTAGGTAACAAATAATGTTGCTAATAGTGCAATGTCCTCACTAATGCATATAATTCCTTGTCATAAGTGGAATAATTTAAGGGTGCTCCCAATAACTTCTCACTAAAAAATGCGCTGGGTTTTTTTATCCTGAGTTAACACAGCACTTATTCCTATTCCACTAGCATCACATTCCACTTCAAAAGCCTTCTCAAAGTTAGGCAAGGACAACAATGGGGCTTCACTTGATTTTGATTTAAAAGCAATGAAAGCCTTTTCTTGTTCGTCCCCCTACCTAAACCCTACATTCTTTTTTATAACTTCAGTCAATGGGGCAACTATTATGCTAAAGTTTCTAATGAAATGCCAGTAAAAACTGGCTAACTCATGAAAACTTCTTACCTCAGTCACAGATGGAGGTATTGGCTAATCCTGTATTGCCTTGACATTCTCTTCATCAACTTCAATACCCTTCGAACTTATAACATAACCAAGAAATGTTACCTTTTCCAAACAAAATGAACAATTTTCAAAGTTCGCATATAACCTTTCTCTTCAAATGGCAATAAGCACACATTTAAAACAATGCAAATAATCTTCATAAGTTTTGCTATAAATCAAAATGTTATCAAAATACACCACAATAAATTTTTCAATATACTCTCACAACACATAATGCATCAATCTCATGAAAGTACTAGGTGCTTCTGATAACCCGAATGGCATCACAAGCCACTCATATAAACCCTGTTTAGTCTTAAATGCAATTTTCCATTCATCACCTTCCCTAATCCTGATCTGATGATATCTAGATTTCAAATCAATTTTTGAAAATACACATGATCCATGCAATTCATGGAATAAATCATCAAGCCTAGGGATAGAGTAACGGTATTTTACCGTTATGTTTTTAATGGCCCTGCAATCAACACATATTCTCCATGATCCGTCTTTCTTAGGTACCAACAACACTAGAACTGTACTTGGACTCAAACTCTTTCGAACATGGCCTTTCTTGATTAACTCCTCAACTTGCTTTTGTAGCTCCTTATCTTCTTCAGGGTTGCATCTATAAGCTAGTCTATTTTGAATGACAGCCCTCAGAATGAAATCAACCTGATGCTCTATTCCTCGGATGGGTGGCAATCCTTTGGGTACTTCTTTTAGAAATACATCTTGAAATTCTTCAACAAGACCTGTAATTTCACAAGGTAAATAGAGAGTAGTATCATTAGTAGTTACAAAAATCCCTTTACAAATTAAGAGATACACTGGTTTCTTAGCTTTAATAGCTTCTACCACCTCTTTTTATTTTGCAAAGAAATTTACTCGTTTCTTATCTCTTTTCTCTTGTTTTCCTTCTCTCTTTTCCTTTTCTTCTTTCTTAGTGTTCTCATTCTTGATTTTTTTCTCATTTTCTTTAACACTCATTTTCTTCTCATTTTCTCTCATGATCTTTTGATCTACTCACTTCACTTGAAGACATAGGTAGAAGAATAAATTTCTTTCCCTCCTTATATATAGTATAAGTGTTTTTCTTCCCGTCATACACTATTCCCCTATCATATTACCATAGTCTTCCTAAAAGTAGGTGGCCTGCCTGCATGGGAATCATATGGCACTTGCGAGTCTTGTTTACTAGGTAAAATGGCTAAAATCTCTTTTTCTGGAAAATGAGAAAGGGCCAAAGAGTTTTTAAAACTCATACATTCTAATGTGTGTGGCCCAATATTTATACAAGCAAGAGGAGGTTATAACTATTTCATAACCTTTATCGATGATTTTTCACGATATAGGAATTTGTATTTAATGAAATACAAATATAAAGCTTTTGAAAAGTTCAAAGACTTTAAGAATGAAGTAGAGAAACAACTTGATAAAAGTATTAAGACTCTAAGATTGGATCGAGGAGGAGAATACTTAAGCTAAGAGTTTCAGGGCTATCTTAGAGATAATGGGATATTATCTCAATAGACTCCACCAATACACCTCAACATAATAGTGTATCTGAGAGAATGAATCGATCCCTTCTAGATATGGTACGGACCATGATGGCTTCTGCAGACTTGCTAAAGCCATTTTGGGGATACGTACTAGAGACTTCTGTTTATATTCTAAACAAAGTTCTGTAAAAAAATGGTTGATACTACCCCATTTGAGATGTTCTTTGGCAATAGACCAAAGTTATCTCACTTGAGAGTATGGGTTGCCCAGCCTTTGTCAAAAGGCCACAGTCAGACTAACTTGATAGTAAGTTTGACAAGTATTTGTTTGTGGAATATCCGAAAGAATATTTCGAGTATTATTTCTATTTCCCCTCTGAAAATAAAGTGTTTATTTCGAAGCAAGTTGTCTTCTTAGAGAAGGAGCACATGTTGAAAGAGGACAGTAGGAGTAAAGTTGAACTTAGTGAAGTTCAAGAAGAACAAACAAATATGGATCAATCGTCTTATCTCACATCTATTGAGAGAATAAATGAATCTTCTACCACACAAGATCCTCGTCGGTCGAGTAGGATACATGTGGCACCTGAGAGATATGGATTTCTCATAAGTGACCGCAATGATGTATTGCTCATAGATGAAGATGAGCCTACTATCTACAAAGAAGTTTTGAACAGTTCAGAATCTGACAAATGGCTTGAGGCCATGAAGTCAGAGATAGATTCCATATACGACAACCAAGTATGGACTTTGGTTGATCCACCCAAAGGAATCAAACCTATTGGGTGCAAATAGATTTTCAAGAAGAAAATTGACATGGATGTTAATGTAGTTACCAATAAAACATGACTAGTAGTAGGGTTATCATCAATAATATGGTATTGACTATGACGAAACCTTCTCGCCAGTAGCCATGCTAAAATCTATCAGGATACTCCTAGCCATTGTTGTTTATTATGATTATGAGATTTGACAAATGGATGTGAAAACAGTTTTTCTAAATGAAAATCTAATTGAGGAAGTGTATATGACACAATCTGAGAGTTTCACATCCAATGATAGCACAAAAGTGTACAAGTTGCAAATGTCCATTTATGGACTTAAGCAAGCTTTTAGGAGTTGGAACATCTATTTTGATAAAACAATTAAATAGTTTGGTTTCATTCAAAACATGGATGAACCTTGTGTGTACAAGAAGGTTAGTGGGAGTGCAATCGTTTCCTTATTACTTTATATAGATAACATATTGCTAATAGAAAATGATGTACATATCCTACAATCAGTTAAAATTTGGTTGTCTAAGAAATTCTTCATGAAAGACCTTGGAGAAGCAACCTACATTTTTGGAATAAGGATCTATAAAGATAGATAAAAAAGGTTGCTAGGTCTTTCACAGCTTACATACATAGACAAAGTGCTAAAGACGTTTAGCATTGATCAATCCAAAAAGGGATTCTTACACATGTCCCATGGATAAGCCTTTTAAAGTCGATGACTTCCAAAACACAAGTTGAAATGGATCACATAAGTAAGATTTCATATGTTTCGGCAACTGGATCTATTTTATACACTATGATATGTACAAGGCCCGATGTATCATGTGCTCTCAGTTTAACGAGCAGATACCAACCTGACCGTGGTGAGGGTTATTGGACTACTATAAAGAACATCCTTAAGTACTTGTGAAGGACTAAGGATGTGTTCTTAATTTATGGAGAATGTGATTTGAAAGTAAATGGATATACTGATGCCAGTTCTTAATTTGACAAAGATGATTTCAAATCACAATCTGGCTACGTGTTTATGTTGTGTGGAGGAGTAATAAGTTAAAAGAGTTTCAAACAAGAAACTATTGCAGACTCTACGACAGAAACTAAGTACATGGCCACTTCTGAAGCAACTAAGGTGTGGTCCCTAATGTTGTTAGTCCAATATCATTGTATTGTGACAACAACGGAGCCATTGCATAAGCAAAAGAACCACGGTCTCACCAATGATCCAAGCACATGCTACAACACTATCATCTTATCCGAGAGATTATAGATAGACAAGATGTAAAGATAGAAAGAGTTCTCATGAATGAGAACATAGCTGACCTGCTTACGAAAACACTATCCCAGAAAAAACATAACAGGCATGTTGAGTCATTTGGTATTAGATACATGAATGATTGGTTCTAGTGCAAGTGTGAGTTTTTTAGTGTTGTCCCTTAGATGCAATCATTTGTACTTTGTATATGACATATTTGTTTTATAATACTAGGCATTATTTATCTTTCAGTTTATTTTCTTTACTTTCATGTAAAATAACTGTTAGATAAAGTCCCTAATACAACACTGTGTTAAGAAAATTATGATAGAGATCATGATGTAAGATTCCTACTACACTGTGTAGTGTTTGTATTTAAATAATCCCTAGTTGTAGTATTAATGAGATAGGACTTCATTAATGCGTTAAGACTAGCATGTGTTAGACTTTCTGATTTGATCAGGCAGTGGTTCTCACATCCGTGAGTATTGTGATACTTAAAGTTGACACATAGATGCTTGTTAATAGAATAAGTACATTAGATGACTTGACTATGAGATAATCATATGGATAACTATGTAATGCCAGTGATAGAATCTCATTATAGCAAACGTACAAATATCCTTAGACTTGATATCTCTAAGGTACTTTATTTTTTGAGCATTGTGCTTTGATTCCAATCTCTGGAGCTAGATCGAGGGCTGCCTATGGGATGGATATTGGGTACAATGTGAGGTAAAAAAAATAGTTGAGAGGATCAATAAATGATTCACCACTCCTAATAGTAGGGGTGAATATCTCACGGCCACTTGTTAAAATTACTACTCGTGAAATCCTTGGCCAAGATGATTGTGTATTAAAAATAGTTCCGATTGATACATATGTAGAGTAGTGGATTCCTGATACAAGTACTAATATATTCGGGCCAAAATTAATGTATATTTTGGAGTGAGTTGGCGCTAATTTCGTACTTCAAACCGAATGAGATATTATATGGTGAAAGAAATTTATTGCACTGTAGTTTGTTATTGAAGGGTTCATGTCAAGTCATTTGACTTCCTAGACTCTTGGATGGTCATGATGTGTTGCTAGATACCGCTCATGATCTGCTAAATATGGGTTTATTAATTGAGAAATTAATAGACCAATCCTGATTAGAATTAATAGGTTAATTCTAAATTATTAAGGATTATTAATCTCAAAGACGTTTAGATTAATTTATATTCGCTACCAATAAACCGAGAAACCTAATATGTAACACCCTATATTTCCATAACGTAGTGGGCTATAATTTTGTGGGATGTCGCCCCGTCTGATTGCTCAGACAATGGGTCTTTATAACAAACTTCACTCAATAGGTAGCAAAATTTTTTCGAAAATAGATAAGTACAAGAATTTAGCTTCTGATACATACACTTACTGGTATAACAGGTCCAAGATGTAGCATGAGCCTTTGGGAGTCTACCGCACTTTCCCTGCACCTTTGAACCTAAATTATTCAAAAGAGATAACACACGTGTGAGTGTAAAGCTCAGTGAATCCTATGTGTGCCAGTGTTTTCAACTGAAAAGATCTCATGAAAAATCTCAACATAAGCTAGTTCAGAAATTTTCGAGTGAAAACAATCTCAAACAAGTATTCAAGGATTTCAAGTGAAAACATGCTGATTCAAGTATTCAAGAATTCCAATAGAAAATATTCTAATTCAGGTATTCAAGTATTTGAGTATTAGAGTATTCAAGTAAAGTCAATGCTTACGCCAAATAGTCAAGTTAGTGCATACGCCAAGTAGTCAAATCAATACTCATGCTAATTATTCAAGTTAGCTCTTACGCCAAGTATTCAAGTCAGTACATACGCCAAGTATCAAGTCAATGCTTACTCCAAGTATTCAAGTTAGTACATACGCCAAGTATTCAAGTTAGTCATGTATTGGATTCAAGGATTAACATGTTCAGGAAATTAAGAATTCAAGATTCATATTATTTATCATGTTTCCAAATCCATATAGAAAGCTCGCACTTGAGCACATCAGGAGATCATTTTCCATATCAGGAAAACACTTTACTAAAACTGGGATTTGGAAATTGAAAAGATCACACGAGATATTTCATATCCAAATATTCAAGAAATCGAGTGTTTGATAATGCTTTCAAATTCAAGCGTAACATTCATCTCATAATATATCAAGAAAACATTAACTATATCAAAAAAGCACATGATCATTTCAAGAAAACACTTAGCCAAAACAGGGTTTAAAAAGTTGTGGGACTCACCTCGTGTCCTAACTCAATGTTATGACGTATATAGTACACTTTGTCCTTTACGAAGCTTTGAAGATAAATGACCTATATCAAGAGTCATTCTAAACCTCACTTATCATTCTAAAGTACGACTAACATAAAACTATTATATGAATAGAAAATATTCTATTTTCTTCTTTCTCACTTCTTCCAACCAAAATGAGATAAATACTTGGAATGATCAAAGGCTCATCAATTCATTTCCCATCTCTTTGTTCAAATAAATATCCAAGGTTTCCATATGTTCTTGTGATCTCTTTTTCATCCATTAACACCAATAGAACAATACTTGAGTTTATTTCTTGCTAAACAAAATTCTGCATTTCTTTATTCTCTTCACACTTGTTTGTTTATATAATAACTTTTAATTCATAAGTCCAGTTGATGTCAAACTTGCTCCAAAATGTCCTAAAGACATTCCTTTATGATTTTCAATTCATGAACCACTGATTTTCCTTCTTATTTCACTCAGTTTTGGGTCCAACATCTCAGCTTCTCAATCTCGTTACTGTGTTAGCAGCCTGTGATATTTTCATCATATCGTTTCACTCATAACTCCAAATCATGTAAACTTGGTCCCAAAATGATCCTAAGACATTTAGCTACAAGTTTTAGGTCATGAGGTTCCAAATGAACAAGCCAATTTGTACAGTTTACTTGTTCTTCAAGGCTGCTCGGGATTTCTTCAAAAACAGAATTTCTATTTTTGTTTCCTTTCTTCACATCATCTATTCTACTTTAATTCTAACAACTATATAACAATTAAAACATCTTAAATTCCATCATAATGGCCTTCAATTCTCTGATTTTCAGAGATACTTAGCCCAGAAAAATCATATTTTCCAACATCAAGTTCAACAAGTGCAAACAACAACATTAACAATTCATTTTCTTCAACAATTAATTATGTCTTCCTTTCCATTTCTTACACCTTTACAGCCATGAACAACCACCCAAACCACCATAAAAAAACCTTCATATACCTTATAAAACATAGTATATAAACCTTCAAACAAACTGTCACACATATACACACATCAATCTTCACCAAACATAGAAGTCATGCTAGACAAATTCACAACTTTCATATTTTCCCAACAATATAAATACCATAATAATCCTTGTAATGAAATCTACAACTTTAATTCATGAAGTATTGCTTTTTACCTTGTGTATGAGATCTTCTAGCTTGATTTTGCTCCAAGAATCACCAAGAACACACTTCTCTCTCTCTTTTCTAATTTTCCTTGATTTTTCTCAACTTTTTCTCTTATTTTCTCTCTTTTTCTTCTCTCTTTCTTTCCTCCCTTATAGCTGCACAAAATCTAGCTGTTTTCCCAGCATTTCCCCCGCCATTTGCTAGTCAAAATTTTGACCAAATTAGTCACACATTGTGGCTAACTTTACACATCATTTTCTCAATTTTCCACCATTTTCCTTATTATTTCATAAACTTATTTAATAAGCTTTTCTAATTACATAATCCCATAAATATTTCACTCCTATAATGGTGTTTTGACACTTGTTTTCATTCACTAATCATATTCGGCCACTTATTTCAATTTCAACCGCATTTTAGAATTTTTCTCTGAAATAACAAAACTTCGAGTCCGTATTGGAAAAATATTTTATTCCACCAATAAATTCTACTGAATTCAATGGTAACATTCAAAATCTTCAATTCTTTCTCAATCCTGTAAAATTTACGGTCAAAATTCCAATCGCGGTCAAAATTATAAAAATGCCCCTAATACCTCTGATAGCTTAATTTATATCAAAATACTCGTCTCACTACACTGATCAATTTTTATTTTTAATGTACCCTTAAATTCTCATTCTACTAGAAGTAGTGCCAATTTGAAGATTTAAGGTACGGGTAGAACAAATTCAAAATTTCCATTCAAGTCCCCATAATTTCAAAGTTCCAACAATGCCCTTAAATATATTTATCATACCAAAATGTTCATCTCGTTATACTGATCATTTCTTGTTCTAGTCACTTATACAAATTCTTATTCTATACATAGTAGTAACCGATTAAAATACAAAAGTGGGGGTTGTTATATAATAGATCACACACAATAGAGGATTAAGTATTCAATATATTATTAGATAACGTTATGGGGTTAATTGTGAGAAGAAAACGTCATTGTGGTCAAATTACAATTAGTTATAATTTTGGGTCAAATCATGATTGTTGAAACTTATGATTTCCAATTGCAATTTGTGAATTCTAATTTGATTAGAATTCATAGAAATGTGTTTTACAACAATTTTGGGGTAACACCAGAGTTTTGAAAGCTGGATATATTTTTTATATATGAAGAGAATTGTTCTCTCAGTTGTGAACTAGCAAAAAACACAGAACACTCAAAACCCCCTCTCTCTCTCTCTCTCTCTCTCTCTCTCTCTCTCTCTCTCTCTCTCTCTCGATATTCTATTTTAGATAACACAAAGAAGAACCCTAGTCACCTTCATGTTCTCTAATAGCACAGAGATTATGTTCTGGGTTTCTTGAGTCTTACCTCATGTGGATATTATTAGAGGGAGTCTTACACTTAGACTCCAGTGGCAGTGACGAGAGACTCTGGTTTTGTGCTGGGTCGCGCCTCAGCAATTAGAAGAAATTTTTGAACAACAAAGACATCATAAAGAGGTATATTCCTTGATTTTAATCCATATCAACGCATACATGCGGTCCTCTTGTCTAGAATCTTTTATTTCCACTGCGTAGTGCATATATGATGCATTTAAGGATTTTAACACAAATTTCTTCCCAAACAACCTAATATAGTCACAACAACAAGAATCAATGTATTTCCAAGGATCGTTCTTTAACAAGTCATTCTTTTTTTCCAAGAAAAACTTAAAACCAAATAAAAATTCATAAGACTCTTTTGGCACAATATGTGGCTGCAACTTTTTGGTTTGTTTCTTACTCTAGATTTGATAGATCCAAGCTAAGATAGAAATCTAAGCTTAATCCTTGGTTTGATGCCAAATTTAATATGAGCTTAAGAGAGAAAGTCTTACAAGATCTTAAAGTGGCTTTTGTTTAACTTTAGCAAAGTTCAAGGACTTCAAACAAACAAGAAAGGACAAAAAGAGATCAAGAAAGATAACAAAAAAAAAACACACATTTTCCCACAAATAAGAACCCTAAAAGAACTAACTTTTAGAACCTCAATTTAGAAGATAGATGTCTACCACAATAACACCTTAGAACCCTTGATTTAGCAAGAAATCAAGAACTAAAAGGATAGGGAATTGTAGGCATTCAAACAAGAAACAATAAGAACCCTAGAAAACATACAAGAAGAACCCTTGTTAATTTCTAGTTGAACTATCTTTGGAGTTTATAGACACTTACTCAATGGTGGACTAAGCCCTTAAATTGGTCTTGGATTGAAGTTGAACAAAGAATCTCTTCTAAGCTTCAAGCCTTCAAGATAAATTCTTCATTCTTGTTAAAAATGTGATATATGTTGTTCTTTCCTTACAATAGAAAAGCAATATATAGGGGTGTTCTGTCCCTGAACTAAACAACTCTTAAATTGAAGGACGAAAATAGCAAAAATGATGAAATCGAAAGCATGCTTACAAAATGAAAAAATTTTCCTCTGTGTTTGAATGACCTTATTGGCAATGAAGAAGATGCCTGTACTAGGATGCTTGAAACTACTGGATCACGTCCTTGTAAATGTCGACTTCGTCTCATTCATGCGAAGCTTTTGAGCTTCCGAAATGATGGCCTTTCCTCTGCCGATAAAGGCTTACAAAACGTTGGGTTTGCTTCTTCTTTGCCTGTGAAAGCTTTTGAGACAAAAATGGGTTCACTGTAAATTGAAATCAAAGAACTAGTCCTTGATTTCCTCTTCATTTCTTATTCATTGGGCCAGATAAAATTATTTACTCTTAGGCTTGAACACCCATAAAAAATAAGTCTTAATTATTTATTTTCTAGGCTTCATTAAACAGCCTAATAAATAATTAACAAGCCCAAATAGACCAATATAAAATATCGGGCCTTTTATCTAATTTATACATAGATTAATTTTCTAATTATTTAATTTGGGCCTTGGGCCCTGAATAATTAATATACCAAATAAACTAGAAAAAATATATACTCTCTCTCGAGCTTTTTATTTTATTCTAATCCAATAATAAATTAGACTACTTAAATAAAATAAAATAAAATTCATAATTATCAAGACCAATTCCTTAATCCAAATCTGTCAGGACTTAAGGGCTATTCCAAAGACCAAGAGACACATCGTCTTGGCTACTAAAATGATCAAAATACCCCTGCTATATAAATAGCTATATTTTGCATTTTAAATATTTTCTAATATCACTATAAGAAAATATTGACCCCAAATATAATGCTATATTAGCAAAGTCTTCGACCTATAGGTGTAATGACTAAAATACCCCTCTACGCATCACTATGCATTTAGAGAGGAGGAGTGTACTAACATCTCTCTAATAGATATCTACTATCCTTAAACCTCTAGTTCAATGATCTACGACTGCTGGAATGTTTCCACTTTCCAAGGGAGCTACCCTAAAGTAAACATCCAAGTCATGTTCCTCAGGGCCCTGGATATTTAGATCATTTGAACAATCACAAGAGGCAATATAGCGCAGAAGCTATTTTGTACAAGTTTGTCTTAACTAACTAGTCACATATACTCAATATACAAGTATATCGATTCTACGAAAGAACCTCAACTACAGTATATTAAAGTACATGCTTCTAGCTTCGTCAGACCACCAACTCATACTCAAGCGGTAGAGTATTAGTCAATGTATAGCAGTAATAGTATGTGTTTCTTCCAAATAGTACTTTTAAAAACTACTATTATAGGTCCTGTTTTACGTATTCGAAATACGTTCATGCTATGAAGTGATTGAACTACTCACTGGCTAAAGGTAAGTCATTCCTCATTTGGAATTCGTAACATAAGATTCCCATTCTCATCAATCGGTTAAGAACAAATATTTATGTGTTAAGTAACCGGTGATCCATACCTTACTGTGAAAGACCACCATTCCCATGGATTATTTACTTAAACATAATGAATCCTTTCCAAACGTAAACCGTGTACAAATAAAATGTAAATTCACAAATAAATTTTGAGAATAAATTTTTTTTTAATAAATTCGATAATTACATCAAAAAACTAGTCTAGAGGATATATATTCCAACATAAATATTACAAAATGACCATAAAATAGCTGAAAAATCGTCAAGAATTCAGGTTTTTAAGCACAACCAGTGTCGATTCGGGCTTCTCGAGCTGGCGCCAATTCCACTCTGGTGGAACAATGCTCGTGTCACAAAAAATGGGCCTTTCACCAGTCCCTAGCCGGTGCCGATTCCACTTTGGCAGCCGTCGTTTTTCTGCGCGAACAACTTCCGGTTGACGTTCTTCGTATACCAGCAACACGGTCTATTCTCGTTCCTCTTCCAGCATTGCCCATATGACATCCCACTTGAAATGTGCTTATAAATATGCTTGAAGGTTGTGTTAGAATTGTTTGGTACGGGCTCTCATCAACAGACCGGACAAGCTCAGTTTTGATTCGGTCTCGTCCTCTCCCCCTTCTTGAGCTCTATTCCCATGGCCGGGTTGATTCCTATCAGGACCCCTGGGCTTACAATGGCATGTAAAAGATTATAGTTTTTAGATATTGTGCTAGGATGCACTTACCGCTCCAGCAATGCATGGTTGATTGCTTGATAGCACAATAAGACTATTATGTCGAAAGCAAAGCTTTGTGAGCTTTGCACGCAGGTTGATCTTTTATTGAGAGAAGTTCTTGTATTTCTAAAAATAGGGCAAGAATGATAATTGAAATCTAGTTTTCCAACTATGCTGAGACTGTAGGGCGATGCTTTCAACAAAACTTGACTTCTCAAAATGTGCCTAAAGTTTTTGAATGGATTTTAAGCAAAATTCTTTCTACTAAGTTGTAGAATTACTTTTAGCATAATATGCAAAAAGTTTCTATTGTGTGTCAAAAGTGAGAAAACGTTTAAGAGAATACCTTTCTCTATTTTTGAAAAAATACTAGTACACACGAGACTCACTAAGTTATTTTCACTCACACCTATCTTTACTTGATTTTCCCTAGGTTCAAGAACTGCGACTTAGCAGTATTGAAGATGATATGATGTTACAATTGTACATATGATGTTATAGTCGTAGTGAACTAATCATCATACTTTGAGTTGTACTCACTTTTCAGTTATATATATTACGGTAAACTTATATATAGCTTGATGTGTTTATTTATTACTCTGATTGTTATAATGTTGGAATATATGCCCTCTAAACTAGTTTTCTGATGTAATTATCGAATTTATTAATAAAAGAATTTATTCTCAAAATTTGTTTGCGAATTTACATTTTATTTGTACACGATTTTCATTTAGAAATGACTCATTGTGTTTAAGTAAGTGATCCATGTAAATGGTGGTCTTTCATAGTAAGGTATGGATCATGGGTTACTTAACACATAAATGTTTGTTCTTAACCGATTGATGAGAATGGGAATCTCATCATATTTAGGTTATTATATTATGAATTTCAAATGGAGAATGGCTTACCTTTAACCAGTGAGTAGTCCACTCACTTCATGGCATGAGCGTATTTTAAATACGTAGAACATGACCTATAATTGTGGTTTTTAAAAGTATTATTTGGAAGAAACACAAACTATTACTGCTACAGCGTAGACTAATACTCTACCACTTGAGTATGAGTTGGTGGTCTGACGAAGCTAGAAGCATGTACTTTAATATACTGTAGTTGAGGTTCTTTCGTAGAATTGATATACTTATATATTGAGTATATGTGACTAGTTAGTTAAGACAAACTTGTACAAAATAGCTTTTGCGCTATATTACCTCTTGTGACTATTCAAATGATCCAAATATCCAGGGCCCTGAGGAACATGACTTGGATGTTTACTTTAGGGTAACTCCCTTGGAAAGTGAAAACATTCCGGCACTCATAGATCATTGGAGTAAAGGTCTAAGGATGGTAGATGACACTCCTCCTCTCTAAATGCACGACGATGCGTAGAGGGGTATTTTAGTCATTACATCTATAGGTCGAAGACTTTGCTAACGCAGCATTATCCTTAGGGTCAATATTTCCTTATGGTGATATTAGAAAATATTTAAAATATAAAATATAGTTATTTATATATCATGGGTATTTTGATCATTTTAATAGCCGAGGCGATGTATCTTTTGGTCCCCGAAATAGCCTTTAAGTCCTGACAGATTTGGGTTAAGAAATTAGTCTTGATAATTATGGATTTTATTTTATTTTATTTAAATAGTCTAATTTATTATTGGATTAGAATAAAATAAAAGACTCAAGAGAGAGTATATGTTTTATCTAGTTTAATTGGTTAATTAATTATTCAGGGCCCAAGGCCCAGATTGAATAATTAGAAAATTAATCTAGGTATAAACTAGACAAAAGGCTTGATATTTTATATTGATCTATTTGGGCTTGTAAATTATTTATTGAGTTGTTTAATGAAACCTAGAAAATAAATAATTAAGACTTATTATTTTTTGGTGTCCAAGTCCAAGAGTAAATAATTTTATCTAGCTTGATGAATTAGACCAAGGGTAAAATAAAATTAAAAACAATAATAATAATAATAATAGTAATAATAATAATAATAATAATAATAATAATAATAATAATATTATTAATATTAAAAAAATAACACGGGATGGATCCCGTATTGTTTGGCGTAAGAAGATAACATAAAGTATGGTGCTTTTTGTTTCATACTCTTGGTCTCTCTCTCTCTTTATGAGTGCAAGAAAAGAAATGAAAAGGATATCATGACAAAGGAAGAGAAATAGCTAAGTCTGTGAAGCAATCACAGAGACTAAGAACATAGCAAACCCAATTCATAGTAGCTTTCACCGGTAGAGGAAAGGGCATCATTTTGGAAACTCAAAAGCTTCGCGTGAATGAGACAAAGTCGATATTTACAAGAACGTGATCTAGTAGCTTCAAGCATCCTAGTACAGACATCTTATTTAGTGACAATAAGGTCATTCAAACATAGAAGTAAATAGCTTTAATGATACTCAGTAAATTTTTTTGTTCTCTAAGCATGCTTTCGGTTTCATCATTTTTTCCATTTTTGTTTTTTATATCAACACCCTTTGTCTTGGCAATTGGACGAGGCAACACCCAATTCTATTATACGCTTCCGCTATGCTTTCTGACGGGGGTATTACAGGATAGGTTTAGCATAAATCAATGTAAAAAGGTAATTATATCCTTTAGGCATGGATTAACCTTATCTTCCAAATAGTATCCTAAGACATATTAAAAAAAAAAGGGTGAGTAGGATTTCCTATGCCTCGGCAGTGGGAAGTCTCATGTATATCATGTTTTGTAGAAGGTCAAATATTTACTTTGCAAGAAGCACGATTAGCAAGTATTAGTCAAACCCAGGGGAAGAACATTAGAAAGTTATGAAGCATATACTCAAGTACCTGAAGGGAATGAGGGATTAGATGCTTGTCTACAGAGCTGATGAATTGATTCCTACCGGTTACGCTAACTCAGACTTCCAAGCGGATAAAGATGAATAAAAGTCCACTAATAAATATGTTTTCACTTTGTCTGGAGGGGCTATTTCATAAGGAGTTTTAAGCAATCTTGTACTACTGATTTCACTATGGAAATTGAGTATGTGACAGCTTCAGAAATTTTAAAAAAAATGGTTTGGCTCCAAAAGTTCCTCATAGAATTTGGTATTCTGCCACAAATGGACAGACCTATTATCATACATTGTGACAATTTTCGAGCTGCATCACAATGCAAGGAACCAAGAAACTATAGGAAGTGTAAGCACATTAATAGGATGTATCACATAATCCGAGAGTTCATCCAGAAATAGAAGATATTGGTTGATCAGATTTCCTTTGCAAATAATTTGGCAGACCTATTTACTAAGCTTTTGATAGAGAAGGTATTTCGAAGATACTTGGATGTCATAGGGTAGGTATATATGGACTATTATAGTCCATTTAGTACAAGTGGGAGATTGTTAAAATGTTTGCCTAAAATGGATTATATATTTCTATATTTTAGAAATTAATAAAATATTTCGTTCATTAATGTTTGTTTACATATATATATATATATATATATATATATATATGCACATTAAAGATCTAAGTGTATTAATAAATAATCTATGTGATTAGGTCGTACTTTTACAATAAGGTGTAGATTATGAGCTACTAACACATAAGCAAAAATTGTTCTTGATCGATTGATAAAGTTAGGAACTTTATCAAGGTTTAGATCATTACACTGTGGTTTCTAAATAGGAAATAGTTTACCTTTAACCAGCGAGTAGTCCACTCAAGTTAACAGTATAAGTATATTTGGAATACGTAGAACTGGACTATGCGATAATAATCTTTATAAAAGTACTAAAATAAATAAATATTAGTTTATCGCAGCTACTGCGTGGACAAGTTTCTTAAGACTTCAGTATAAGTTAGTGGTCTGGTGAAGTTGGACTTGTGCACTTTGATATATGATGGGTGATGTCTTAATGCAAGGCCAATAACCTTGTTTATTAGGTATATGATTCTAATTAACTAAAACAGACTTATACAAAATAATTTATATACTTTATTACATGAAGAAATTACCCTCTTGCGATTATTCGGGATAATCTAAATAATCCAGGGCCTTAGAAAACATGACGTAGTTGCATGCTTTTGGGTAGCTCCCAGAAATAAGTTGGTACATACTGGAAGTCATGGATTGTCGAACTAGTTATCAAAGGATAGCAAATATCATTGAGAAATGTGTTAGTACATTTTTTCTATCATAATAATCTGAGACCCTGGGAAACATATGTAACACCCCGAAGCCTAGGCCTACCAGGGCTGGGGGTGTCGCCCCATCCAAAGGACAAGGGGTCTTTATAACTAGGTCACACAAATAAAATTGCTGAAATAAAATAATACTTAACTTAAAAATTTATTACAACCCAATATACTCCAAGAGTAAAACCATGAAATTCCAAAACAAAAACCATAAATAAAATTATCCACTCTCGTCTCCCCAAAACAATACATAAAATCGAAAGACATATTCTCTTCCAAAGCAGATATTACTAGCCACTCAACTCCACAGCAGGATCATCCTGAAATCATGATAAAAATGTGATGAGACAGAAATCTCAGTAAGTCTGTGTGTGCTTTGGGTGTTTAGTGAAACCAATTCATGGATGCAAAGTGTGAAACCTTTACAAGAGAAACATTGGCAAGCATCAAACATTAGTCAAAGCAAGAGTGGTGTTTTGGCTTATCTAGCTGTACATAAGTAATGAAATCAACCACTCGAAAGAAAGGGATATGGGTTACCACACGTTGGGCCTCATAACCGGTCAGAATGCCGACACTTTGTGCAGATTGACAAAAGTAGGTGATCGGCCTACTGGGCAAGATACTCTTCCTTCTCTATACCCAAACATCAACCGGGTGTCCATTCCGGCAAAACACAGTCACTTGACTGAAAACAAACTACTAGCTCGGACCGGCACGACTCACTAGACTGATATCTTATCCGGGAAGGACTCACCCCTCAGAGGTGGCCACCTGCTGAGAGACTTACCCTAACCCTTCAAAGACTAGTCCTAGTAGTCCACCCTTATTGAGTACTCAACGACATTTCCCACTTGAGATAAAATGAACAAAGCATTGCTCTTCATGAAAATAGTAATTTGAGGGTTTCCAAAGTTTTGGGAACAATCAGTTTTAAAAAGAGTTTTAAGTTTGGAAAATCTGCTCAGTAACTTTTAAATAATTTAAGTGTTGGAAATAAGAACAAATTCAACCCTCAATTGCCTTCAGATAAACGAGTGTCCATACACTCCACATTTAGCTTGCCATAAGGAAAACATTTTTCACATCGATAGGTTTTATGCAGGAGCTTACCTGATTCTTGCTCACAACAACAAGGTCTCGAACAACTGACCTAACCCCACATAGGTAAATACAAATCTTAATCAATTTCAAGTCACAAACCACTTCCTCAATTTTAAATCAATTCAATTCACTACTACCATGATCCTAGTGTCCCAAGCTTTAAGATAAAATAATAACTAAATAGGTTTATAAGCTAAGTTTAATTTGTTATTTAAAATAATTAATGGTTTGGGAAATAAATTCTAATAAGTTGAAAGTTTAAACCTTGTTGGGAAAGATTTAGAGTTTATTTGATCAAGAGTCATAGATGGTACTAGGTAAAATAGTGATTTAATGATAGTTTAGTTGTTAGAAAATAATTGATAGCTAAAACTAGTTGAGATTAAATTTAATAAGCCTTTCTTGGAAAATATTAAGTAAATCCTTAAGGGTTTTGATTTAGTAAATATTTTACTAATTATGAATCATTCTCATAAAGCTTTAATTGATCTCTTTATTTTAAATAATATTTATTTATTTTATTTTCTAGCAAAATTATTATTTATTTGACTAAAATATCCTTTATATATATAATAATTCCAAATCTACCCTTCCTAGGGTTTTTCGAAAATACTAGCAATATTATTTTATTGAGTATTTTATGCATAAAGTGAAAATTAGTTTTAGGGACAACTAGATCATGATCAAATTTCTATGGCCATCCTCAATCAAGAACATACACAATCCTTCAATTCATTAAATCATCCAAATCTTGCATATAGTCATAGATCTAAATTTATTAAGACATGATTTAACCTTTACTAGCATAAACATGATCATGGCTTCAATATTCTAGTCATGCATATAACTCCTATTCACCAAAGGTGACATAATCTCTAGCATACTTCATCACACATACTACCTATGACATGCATCAAACTCAATTCCACATACAACCAACCAATATAATCCTTCCATGCATAAATCCCATCTCCTTCACAATCATACATGTACTCATGCTTCAATCATCAACAACACATACTCAATCCCATCGCCATTCATCTTTTAACAACATCATCCTAGAGACATGATTCTAGAGTTTAAAAGAAGGATTGAAGGTACTTACTTGGTTGATGAATGCTTTGAAGGAGTTTAGAGTAGATCTCAACTCCTAAATGGCTAACCTTGTCCAAGGGAGATGGCGAGAGCAAGATTATGGGAGGAGAAGTCATCCGGCCAAAGAAGAGTGATTTCGGCCATGAGAGAGAGAGAGAGAGAGAGAAAGAGAGAAGAAGAGATCATTAGCATGGTTATTCATATAGGTTCCCACTAGAGATCAAGTTTGAAGAGGATGAAGTTGATAGAGTGAATTTACCTTGAAGATGTTCTTGTTCTTCACAGAAATTTCTTCTTTTGATCCGAAGTAGCAAGATGTTTTGAGGAGTTTGATGTTAATAATGGTGTTGATGGATTCACAGCAATGAGTAGACTAAATCTGGAGATTTTCATGAGGGTTTGAGATGGTTTGGAGGGGTATTAAGTGTAGAGAAGAAGTAGGTGTTCTTGGTGTGGTGTGTGTTCTTGGTGGCTAAAGGAAAAACCGAGAGAATAGATGTTGTAGCTGCCGAAATTCTGTGGAATTAGGGTTGCCAAAATTCTGTAGGGTTTAGGAAGATGTTTTCTCTTATTTGAGAGGGAAAAGGAAAGGTTAGTTGTTACAATCCTTGAAGAATATTTTTAGGAAGTGAATTTGGAAACTAAATATTCTAAGAATATCTTGATTGTTTGGATAGCTTTGAGGTCTCCTATGGCCGACTGGTTGTGTAGCTTTTCTGAGGAATTAAAGTTGGTTCAATAAGGCTTGATGGCCGAAACTAAGGGGCACAATGATGAAGAAGAAGTCTGGTCAATTGAGCAAGATATCATGGAAGGTTGCTAAATAAGATGGCTGGAATTTTGGAAAGTAATCAAGCTATATTGCAGGGATTTGTTGGAGAGATTTTCGGACAGCCATTGCTGCCATTCGTCCAGAAGCTTGTGGGAACCAATGGTGCTCTGTTAATGGTGGTTTAAGGGAGGTTTTGACAAATTAGGGCTGGTGTTTCGGCTGGAAGAAAAATAGGAAACAAAGCTGGAAATCTGGACTGCCCAGTTTTTTTCGTTACACAGTAATTTTCTGGGCAGAATTTCGTCTGCCACTTCCAGCCAATTTGCAGAGAGTTTGAAGGGGAATTTCAGGGATATTCAAGACTGGTTTCCAGCCTTCTTCATGGAGGAAAAACATGGCTAAGATGCTGCACAAAATCTAGAAGAAAACAGCTCGGTTTTGAGCCTCCAAGGTAGTGATTTGCCCAGAATTTTTCACTGGTTTTGCTCAGCCTTTGTGCAGCCCGAAAATGGCAGAAATAATTCATGATTCAAACTGATCTTAAGGCCATTTTTCTGGCAACATTTGGGAGGGAATGTTAGCTAAGAAGCTCGACAATTTAAAGGTACAACAAGCTGGAAAATTTCAGCTCATGCCATGAAGAAAGATGAGCTAGTCTAGAGTAAAATTTCAGCAAGCTTACTAGAGGGATTTTTTTCCTCTCGGAATTCCCCTCAACTCTTCCATATTTTCCAGACCATAAGAAATCTTTTACCAAGACATTTTGATCCTAAAAGACCTCAGCACTTTACTGAATTTTCTGGAAAGAAAAAGGCTAGAACATCTTGATCAAACTAAGGAGTTGAAAGCTAAGGAAAACCAAATATCAAGAGAACAAGAATTCCCTTTGGGAATTTCAAGTAGGAAAAGGAGTGGAATGAGAATACTCCTAACATGTCTCTCCAAGGACATCATCACCACATTGATCTAGGCCCTTAAGGCCGAAACCATTCCTTCCCAAGCAAAAATAAAATCTAATCAAGTTAAAGCTTCTATGATGGACTTTGAACTCAAGACCTCAAGAATAAATTCCAAAGCTCTAACCACTAAACCACAATGACTTTTGTTGCTATTTCCACTAGAAAAATTATTTTCTATTCAATCCACAATCTATCTCCCTATTTTCACCTCGGGCAAAAATTACTATTTTGCCCCTCTCACACAATACTCACCAACAAAACTTCAAGACAATAAAAATCAAATCCAAAGCACATAGAAATCATGCGAAAATATATTTAATTATGAAATAAAGTATGATATGCATCCCAACCTCCTTACTCTAAGGTTGGTTTTGACCGGGGTTTCACAACATAACTTAGTTTTATACTTTTAGGTAGCTCCCGAAAATAAGTTGGTATATACTGAAAATCATGGATTATCGAACTAGTTATAAAAAGATAGCAGATGTCATTGAGAAATGTGTTAGTGCATTTTTCCTATCTCAATAACGGATGTTACGTAAAGAGGTATTTTCGTCATTACACTTGTAGATCAAAGACATAGTGCTTGCAATATTATTCTCGAGGTCAATATTTTCATATGGTGATAAATGAAATATTTAAATGATAAAATATTGCTATTTGTTAACAATGGTATTTTTGGTCTTGTTAGTAACCAAGAATAATATGTTTTTTGATTCCTAGAGTAGTTCAAGTAACCTTAGTAAATTTATTTACTATATAAGCTTATTAGGTAAATTTAATATTAAAAAATTATTCTAAGAGTCTAATTATTTATTTATTTAGATTTGAATAATTTATTAGGTCAATTTAATTAAATTGGTTTATTAACTAATTATCATGGGTAATTTTATACTAGGTCCAAATAGATCAATTAATTAATTAAAGAGTTAGTATTTAATTAGTCTTCGACTAATTAGAAAAACTCTAGCCCACTAGGGTTAAGAGTGATGATTATAGTTTCTTTAGAAACTAGGTATAGCCACCACAAAAGAAAAAAGAAATAAAGAAAAGGGGAAAAAAAAAGAAAAAAAACCAAAAAAAAAGAAAAAGGAAAACCATATTTGTTTTCTTTTGTAGTCTGATGTTGCCTGAATTTAGAATTCACGATTTTAGACACAAATGAGAAATAGGAAAACATAGATTGTAACACCCCGGAAAACCTAGGCCCGCCAGGGCCGGGAATATCGCCCCGTCCAAAGGACAAAGGGTGTTTATAACTAGGTCACAAATAAAATTGCTGAAATGAACAATACTCAAACTAAAAAAAAAAGAATTTATTACAACCCAAAATACTTCAAAAGTACATCCATGAAATCCCAAAACAAAAACCATAATTAAAATCATCCACTCTCGTCTCCCCAAAGCAGTACATAAAATAAATAAAAAAAAACACATTCTCTTCCAAGGTAGCTACTCACCCACAACAGGATCAACCTGAAATCATAATAAAATGTGGTGAGACAGAAATCTCAGTAAGTCCGTGTGTGCTTTGGGTGTTTAGTGGAAACAGATCGTGGATGCAAAGTGTGAAATCTTTATAAGAGAAACATCAGCAGGCAATAAACATTAGTCAAAAGCAAGAGTGGCGTTTTGGCTCTTCTAGCCATACATAAGTAATGAAATCACCCACTCGAAAGAAAGGGATATGGGTTACTACACGTTGGGCCCCATAACCGGTCAGAATGCCTAACACTTTGTGCAGACTGACAAAAGTAGGTGATCGGCCTACTGGGCAAGATACTCCTCCTTCTCTATACCCAAACAACCGCCGAGTGTCCATTCCGGCAAAAACACAGTCACTTGACTGAAACAAAATAAACTGCTAGCTCGGACCGGCACGACTCACTGGAACTGGCATCTTATCCAGGGAGGACTCACCCCTCAGAGATGGCCACCTACTGAATGACTTACCCTAACCCTTCAAAGACTAGTCCTAGTAGTCCACTCGTATTGAGTACTCAATGACATTCCCCACTTGGGATAAAATGAACAAAGCATTGTTCTTCATGAAAATAACAATTTGAGGGTTTCCAAAGCTTTGGGAGAAATTAGTTTTAGAAAGAGTTTCAAGTTTGGAAAAATCTGCTCAAAGACTTTTAAATAATTTAAGCGTTGGAATTAATGATGAATTCAACCCTCAATTGCTTTCAAATAACCGAGTGTCCTTGCACTCCACATTTGGCTTGCCATAAGGAAATCATTTCACATCAATCAGGTTTTATGCAGGAGCTTACCTGATTCTTGCTCACAACAACAAGGTCTCGAACAGCTGACCTAACCCCACATGGGCAAATACAAACCTTAATCAGATTCAAGCCACAATCCACTTCCTCAATTTTAAATCAACTCAATTCACTACTACCATGATCCTAGTGTCCCAAGCTTTAAGGCAAAACAATAATTGAATAGGTTTATAAGCTAAGTTTAATTTGTTATTTAAAATAATTAATGGATTAGGAAATAAATTCTAATAAGTTGAAAGTTTAAATCATGTTAAGTAAAATTTAGAGTTTATTTGATCAGGAGCCATAGGTACCGGTGGTACTAGGTAAAATAGTGATTTAATGATAGCTTAATTGTTAAAAAATAATTGATAGCTAAAACTAGTTAAGATTAAATTTAATAAGTCTTTCTTGGAAAATAATAAGTAAATCCTTAAGGATTTTGATTTAGTAAATATTTTATTAAGTATAAATTTTTTCTATAAAGGCTTTAATTAATTTCTTTATTTTAAATAATATTTATTTATTTTATTTTCTAGAAAAGTTATTATTTATTTGACTAAAATATCCTTTACATATATTATAATTCCAAATCTACCCTTCCTAGGGTTTGAGAAATTCTCCAGCAAAAATTATTAGTAAATATTTTATTCAAGAAATAAAATTTGCTTTGGGACAACTAGATCATGATCAAGATTCCATGGTCAACCATAATCAATAACATACTCAATCCTTCAATTCATTAAACCATCCAAATCTTGCACATAGGCATAGATCTAAATTTATTAAGACATTCTTTAACCTCTACTAGCATACACATGATCATGGCTTCAAAATCTAATCATGCATACAAATCATATTCACCAATGGTGACATAATCTCTAGCATGCTTCATCACAAATACTACCTATGACATACATCAAACCTCAACTCATCATTCAATCCACCAATATAATCCTTCCATGCATAAATCACATCTCCTTCACAATCATCCATATACTTATGCTTCAATCTCGGCAACAACACATACACAAACCCATCGCCATTCATCTTCTCACAACATCAACCTAGAGACATGATTCTAAAGTTTAAAGAGATGATTGAAGGTACTTACTTGGTTGATGAATGACTTAAAGGAGTTTAGAGAAGATCTCAACTCTTAGATGGCTAATCTTGTTCAAGAAAGGTGGCGAAAGCATGGTCATGGAGGAAGAGACCATTCGGCCAAGAGAGGGAATTTCGGTCCATGAGAGAGAGAGAGAGAGAAGAAGAAGATGTCATTAGCATGATTATTTATATAGATTCTCACTAGAGATCAAGTTTGAAGAGGTTGATGTTGATAGAGTGAATTTACCTTGAAGATGTTCTTGTTCAGAAATTTCTGCTTTAATCCGAAGTAGCAAGATGTTTGGAGGAGTTTGATGTTAATAATGGTGTTGATAGATTCACAGCAATGAGTAGACTAAATCTGGAAATTTTTGTGAGGGTTTGAGGTGGTTTGGAGGGGTATTAGGTGTAGAGAAGAAGTGGGTGTTCTTGGTGTAGTGTGTGTGTGTGTTCTTGATTCTTGAAGAAAAATCGAGAGAGGGAGAGATGGTTTCTACAGCTGCCGATTTTTCTGTGGGAATAGGCCTGGCCGAATTCTAGTAGGGTTTAGGGAGTTGATTCTCTTATTTGGAAGGGAAAAGGAAAGGTTAGTTGTTACAATCCTTGAAGAATATTTTTGGGAAGTGAATTTGGAAAGTAGATATCCTAAGAATAACTTTATTTGTTTGGACAGCTTGAAGTCTCCTATGGCCGACTGGATTGTGCAGCTCTTCTGGGGAATTAAGGCTAGTTAAAGGAGGCTTGTGATGGCCGAAACCAAGGTGCACAATGGTGGATAAGATGTCTGATCAATTGAGCAAAATTTTATGGAAAGTTGTTAAACAAAATGGCTGAAATTTTGGAAAGCATTCAAGCTAAATTGCAGGGATTTGGTTGAGGGATTTTCGGACAGCCATTAATGGAATTTCATGCAGAAGTTCAAGGGGATAAATGGAGCTCTGTTGATGGAGGTTTAAGGAAGGTTTTGACAGATTAAAGTTGGTGTTTTGGCTGGAAGAGAGATAGGAAACAAGCTGGACGAAAATCTGCACAGAATTTTCGCTGCACAGTGATTTTTCTGGCAGATTTTCATCTGCTATTTAGAGCCATTTTACAGCGAGTTTTGAAGGGGATTCCTGGGGTATTCAAGGATGGTTTCCAGCCTTCTTTATGGAGGAAAAATATGGCTAAGGTGCTGCACAAAATTTGGGAGAAAATAGCTTGGTTTGGAGCTCTCAAAGTTGATTTTTGTACAGGAATTTTTCTTGTTTTGCTCCAGCTTGAGCAGTCCGAAATTGGACAAAAACTTTCAGGTTTCAAACTGATCCTAAAGACCATTTTTCTGGTAGCATTTGGGAGGGAATGTGAGCTAGAATTTTCGACCTTTTGAAGGTACAACAAGCTGGAAAATTTCAGTTCATTCCATGAAGATAGATGAACTAAGATAGAGGAAAATTTCAGCAAGCTTTCAAGAGGGATTTTCCTCTTGAATTTTCCCACAAATCTACCATATTTTCCAAACCAAAAGAAGTCTTTTGCCAAGACATTTCGATCCTAAAAGATCTCAATACCTTACTGAATTTTCTGGAAAGAAAAAGGCTAGAACATCTTGATCAAACCAATGAGTTGAAACTAAGGAAAACTAAAGATCAAGGAAGAATGATTTTCCCTATAAGAATTTCGAGAAGAGTAAAAGGAGTAGAATGAGGTTACTTCCATCATGTCTCTCCTAGAACATCATCACCACATTAATCTAAGCCCTTAAGGCCGAAACCATCATTTCCCAAGAAAAATAAAATTTACTCAAGCTAAAGCTTCTATGATGGACTTTGAACCCAAGACCTCAAGAATTAATTCCAAAGTTCTAACCACTACACCACAACAACTCTTGTTGATACTTTCACTAGAAAAAATTATTTTCTATTCAATCCACAAGCTATCTCCATATTTTCACCTCGGGCAAAAATTATCATTTTGCCCTTCTCACACAACATTCCCCCACACAACTTCAAAACAATAAACTCACATCCAAAGCATATAAAAATCATATGAAAGCATATTTAAACATGAAATAAAGCATGTTAGGCATCCCCAACCCCCTCACTCTAAGGTTGGTCTTGACTGGGGTTTCACAAAGATAACTTTTCGTCTTCCTACGGTGGAAAAGGGAAACAAAAGAATTAAGAAAACTATGTTTTAATATTACAGACTTTTTTGTCTGTGGAGATCACGTGAATTGGGAATTCACGTTTTGGACACAATACAAGAAAAGGAATAGCTTTTCCGATGTTATGAATACATTAGTGGAGAATCCACTAATTCTATTAGTGGATATGGATGTCCACTATTAACACTAGTAATACATGTTAGTGGAGTTAGTGGAGACACTACTAATAGAGCTCTTTCCCAAACTTGAGAGATATACCAATTGTGAGAGAATTGTTAGAGAAAATTGTGAGAGAAAAGAAAGAGAGAAGTTTGAAGAAATTATTGTGCAAATAATAGTCAGAGATATATTGTGTGTAGATTTTATTCTGACACTGTCAAAATTTTATAATACGTTATCAGCACAAATCTCTGCTGTTTCCAAATCTAGAAGACTAAAGTACGAGTTTTTACTGTTACAAAAGCCAGAAGACTAAAGGTATGCATTTATTGATCCATATGACTAACCTTACTAAACTTGAATTTGTTACTCTTGATATTTCTGGAAAAAATTATATGTCATGGGTTCTCGATGCAGAAATGCATCTAAATGCTGAAGGCCTTAGTGAAACTATTAAAGAAAAAAATAGTGCATCTGCACAACAAAAGGCCAAAGCTTTGGTTTTTGTCCTTCGTCATCTCAATGAAAATTTGAAAATGGAATATCTTACCGAAAAAAATTCATATATCATGTGGGTAAATTTAAAAGAAAGATTTGTCCACTTGAAGATGGTTGTACTACCAACTGCACGATATGAATGGTTGCACTTAAGGTTGCAAGATTTTAAAATCGTGAATGAATATAACTCTGCCATGTATAAAATTACATCTCAATTAAAATTATGTGGAGAAAAAGTCACTGATGAAGATATGCTGGAGAAGACATTCTCCACCTTTCATGCCTCGAATATTGTCATGCAACAACAATATTGAGAAAAAAGATATACAAAATTTACTAATTTAATTACTACATTCTCATTACAGAGAAAAATAATGAGTTATTATTGAAAAATTATGAAACCAAACCAACTGGCTCCACAGTACTCCCAGAAGTGAATGTTGTTGGCTCTAACAGAAGCCGTATCGTAGTCGTAGTCGTAGTCGTAGTCGTGGCTGTGGTTGTGGCCGTGGTTGTGGATACGCTCGATATTTCCCTTATCACAATAATAATGAAGCTGTGAAAAATAATGGCCACCTGAAGTGGGAAAGAAAAGATAATAAGGGAAAAGAAAAAGAAATGCAAAAAAAAAAAAATTATGAGAACAAGTGTTATAGATGTGGCATGAAAGGTCATTGGTCACATCACTGTCGTATAGCCAAGCATTTAGTAAAATTATATCAAGTTTCACTGGAAAAGAAAAATAAAAATGTTGAAGCAAATTTTTCTCAATATCCAGTTAATGATGCTGACAACAATGATATTGATTTAGAAGAACTTAATATCAATATTACTCATATAGATGTATCTGATTTTTTTTGAATACCTAAACGGTAGGATAGACCATTTAATTAGTTATGGCAGTGTCCAAAAGAACTAATGCCTCACCCTGCTATTTTTGTAAATTTTCATTATATTCTAATAATATTTACATTTGCATATACATATTTTCGTTCATATGGCTATTTTTAATAATGATGTATGTATTATTGATAGTGGAACTACACATGCCATACTAAAAAATGAGAAATATTTTTCTTATCTCAAAATGAGAGAAATAAATATGTATACTATAAACAGTAGTACAAATTTGATTGAAGGCGCCGAAAGAGCTAATATATTGTTGCCTAAAGAAACAACAATTAATATTGATAAGGCCCTATTTTCTTCAAAATTTAGAAGAAATTTATTGAGTTTTAAAGATATCCGCAGAAATGGGCATCATGTTGAAACAAATAAGGAAAATGGTATTGAATATCTTTATATTATTTAAATTAATTTGGGTAAGAAATCTATATTAGAAAAACTACCGTCTTTTTCTATTGGCCTATATTTTGCAAAAATATGTACAATTGAAATTCATCATCTAGTAAATCAGAAATTTACTGATCATACTCCTTTTAGCATTTGGCATGACCGGTTGGGTCATCCGGGTTCTACCATGATGAGAAGAATAATTGAGAATACACATGATCATCCATTAAAAAATAAAAAGATATTTACATCAAAAAAATTCTCATGTGCTGCATGTTCCTTAGAAAAATTAATTATTAGACCATCACCAGTAAAAGTAGGAGTTGAAAGTCTTACATTTCTTGAACGGATTCACGAAGACATTTGTGGATTTATTCATCTATCATGTGGACCGTTCAGATATTTTATGGTCTTAATTGATGTATCATCCCAATGGTCACATGTGTGTTTATTATCTACTCGCAACCTGACGTTTGTGAAATTACTTGCTCAAATAATTAAATTACAAACACAATTTCATGACCATCAAATTAAAAATATTTATTTGGATAATGCTAGTGAATTTTCATCACATGCTTTTGATGCATTTTACATATCAATTAGGATTAATGTTGAATATCCTATAGCTCATATTCATACACAAAATGGTCTTGCTGAATCTTTTATTAAAATATTACAATTAATTACTAGACCATTATTAATGAAAATAAATCTCCCAACATCTGCCTGGGGACATGCTATTTTACATGCTGCAGCACTTGTACGTATAATACCAACTAGTTATCATAAATTCTCTCCTTTACAATTAGCTTTTGGTTCAGAACCAAATATTGCTCATTTAAGAATTTTTTTGTGTGCTGTATATGTTCCAATTGCATCAAACCAACGTACGAATATGGGTCCTCAAAGAAGAAATGGGATATATGTTAGATATGATTCTCCATCTATTATCAAGTATGTTGAACCCCTGACAGAAGATGTATTCACAGCAAGATTTGCTGATTGTCATTTTAATGAATCATTATTTCCTAAATTAGGAGAAGAACATAAACAGCATAAGAAAGATCTTGCTTGGACAATATCATTAAATTATCTTGATCTGCGCACAAGCGCGTGTGAACTTGATGTTCAAAAGATAATTCATTTGCAAAGTATTGCAAATCAAATGCTAGATGCTTTTGTTGACTCTAGAAAAGTAACAAAATCGCATATTCTAACTATAAATACTCTTATTTGAATTGAAATCCCAGTAGAAAAAAAGATTATACCTATAACTGTTGAGTCAAAAGTACGCCTGAAGCGTGGCCGACCTCTTGTTTCTAAAGATAAAAATCCTCGAAAGAAAAGAGGATTAAATGATCCAGATAATTATATTAAAGAAAAGAATGATAAAGACCAAGAGAGAACTGATAATAAAATAATAAAAAAAAACCAGAAATTGATAAAAGTAACATTGAAATTTCTATCAATTATACCACTTTTGGTAAAAGTTGGAATCGGATAAAAACAGTTATTGATAATATATTTGCATACAATATATCTCTTGACGTTACACAGGATAATGATGATCCTAAGTCAATATCAATTGATGAATGTCGGTATAGAAAAGATTGGCTACAATGGAAAGATGTGATTCAATCGGAGTTAAATGCACTTACAAAACATGAAGTCTTTGGACCTATAGTCTGAATACCGGAAGGTGTAAAACCTGTTAGCTACAAATGGATATTTGTGAGAAAGCGCAATGAAAATAATGAAATCGTACGATATAAAACACGGTTAATAGCCTAAAGTTTTTTATACAGACCAAGTATTGACTATGATGAAACTTATTCTCTTATTGTTGATGCTATTACACTCCGATATCTTATCAGTTTGGCAGTACACGAAAAGATAGATATGCGCTTATTAGATATTGTCACTACTTACTTGTATGGAAATTTAAAAAATAATGTTTACATGAAAATCCCCGAAGGATTTCGCATGCCCGAAGCATATAAACATTATCCTTATGAAAATTACTCCATCAAATTGCAAAAATCATTATATGGCCTAAAGCAATTTGGGCATATATGGTTCAATCATCTTAGTGAATATGTATTGAAAGCGGGATTTAAAAATAACCAGGTATGTCCATGTATTTTTATTAAGAATTTTGGTTCTAAATTTGTGATATTAGCTATATATATTGATGATATTAATCTTATTTAAACTCCTGAAGAGCTCCAAGAAACAATTGGTTATTTAAATAAAGAATTCGAAATCAATGATTTTGGTAAAACAAAATTTTTCCTTGGTTTTCAAATTGAACATCTAGAAAGTGGAACATTTATGTATCAATCAACATATATAACAAAAGTTCTAAAAAGATTTTGTATAGACAAAGCACATCCATTGAGTATTCCAATGATTGTCCGGTCATTAGATGTGAATAAAGATCCTTTCCGACATCAAGAAGATGATGAAGCACTCCTTGGTCCTGAAGTACCATATCTCAGTGCAATTGGTACATTGATGTATCTTGCTAATAATACATGACTTGATGTTACATTTGTTGTCAATTTATTAGCAAGTTTTAGTTCTTCATCAACACGACGACATTGGAATGGAATTAAAAAAGTCATTCGATATCTCTAAAGTCCAATTGATCTCGGATTGTTTTATTCAAATAAAACCAGCTCAACATTAATAGGTTATGCAGATGTTGATTATTAATCTGATTCACATAAAGCACGTTCTCAAACAGGCTATCTATTTACATGTGAAAATATTGTTATATCATGGTGTTCTACAAAACAATTTATAACAGTTACTTCTTTAACTCATACTGAAATAATAGCCATTCATGAAGTAAGTTAAGAATGTGTATGATTAAGATCAGTGATTCATTATATCTGAAAAAGTTGTGGATTAACATCTAGAAGAGATATTCCAACTCCTTTTTATGAAGATAATACAGCTTGCATAGCTCAATTATAAGGAGGATATATTAAAGGAGATCAAACAAAATATATTTTACCTAAATTCTTCTTTACTCATGAACTCCAAAAGAAAGGTGAAATTGATGTGCTACAAATTCGGTCATGTGACAACCTATCAGATATTTTTACAAAGACTTTACCGACTACAACATTTGAGAAGTTGAGATATAAAATCAGTATGCATCGGTTCAAAAATTTAAAGGGATCATCTCATCAGGGGGAGTAATAAGCAGACATATAGAATAGTGTACTTTTTTTTCACTATATTTTTTTTCCCACTGGGTTTTTATCTAATAAAGTTTTAACAAGGCATATTTTTTATGTAATGGACATCTAAGGGGGAATGTTATGAATACATTAGTGGATATGGATTCCACCATTAACATCACTAATATATATTAGTAGAGTTAGTGAAGACACCACTAATAAAGCTCTTCCCCAATTTTGAGAGATATACTAATTGTGAGAGAATTGTTAGAGAAAATTATGAGAGAAAAGAAATAGAGAAGTTTGAAGAAATTATTGTGCAAATAATAGTCAGAGATATATTATGTGTAAATTTTATTCTGATACTGCCAAAATTTTATAACATCCGATTCTTTTTAGCCATCACCATTTTTCTTGTTTTTTTTTTTTCCTTCGTTTTTTCCTTTGAAAAATATAGCTCTTCACTAAAAAATAATTAATTCATCCTAATTCTACTTTCACTGATAGATAATCCATAGGATGTTCGAGAATACTTTAGAAGATTGAAAGCTAGCCATCTTGGTACGCATGCTTGATGCGAAGGAGTTTACGCTTGGCTGGAATTCCTATGGAACAAGTAATTGTGACAAATCAAAGTTTTCTGTCTAACTCGATTCATCCCGTTATTCAATCTAAGTAGTCTAAAAGTAAGTATTCCAAGACTTTAGTTTGGGAAAAAATTAATTTACAAACTTTTGCTATGTATTTTATTTTCCCGCTATCCTTCAAATGCTTCGTCTTTTACATGCTTATTGATACAATATGTATTAAAATAGTGAATCTTTATTTGCAATCAATCAGGTCTACCACATGTCACCACAGGAGTTGCTGCCATGTGTCACTTCAAGAGTATTTTGCAACTCATTTTATATATATATATGATTTAGTATAATCATAATATAATATTTGATCAATTGGTTCATTTAAATTATTCAATTACCTTTTTTTTTTTTTAACAACCTGAAATGAGATAATCAAATTTCAACTTTTTTATTATAAAATTTATTTTTTCTCATAAATAGTTCATCAACTTAATTTCTTATAATTTATAGGACTTATTTGTTACATCTATAGGAATTTCCTTCTTTTCTTTTTTCCTTTTTCTACATTTCTTCTAAATAAACATATATATATATATATATATGTATATATATATTTATATGCATAGAAGACTTGCTATTTCAAAGGGGAAAAAAAAAAAAGAAACATAAAAAAAGAGAAAATTTTGGACATTTGTCTCTACAGATTCTCCCATCAACTTACGGATTTTAGTTTTGGAAAATTGAAGTGGGCATCAGTCACAATTTTGTAGTAAATATGCATTGGATTTGCTTCAAATGACTTCTTAGATATTCAGTGACACATAGCATAAATATGTATTGAATTTACTTCAAATGACCTTTTATGTATTAGGTGACATGTGTCACTATCGAACATAACAAAGTGTCACAGTAGGAGTATTTAGATACTCGAGAGTAATGATGGGACACCAAAAGAGCAAGAAAAAAAAAAGTGCTAGGCCAAAAATATGTTCAAAAAGAACCCCCCCCAAAAAAAAGAACATTGTCAAATATAATTGGCTTATTAAACATTATATTATGTGTACTAAGGATACTTTGGATAATTTGATACAAATTTAAATTCCGTTTCAATTGCATTTTGTTAAACCAAAAAATTTAGAATGATTCTAAATTATTTGTCTTCTTAACATTTCTATACTTTCTAAACAACATTATGAAATATTTAGAGATTTGTGTTTTGTGAATTTAAAATTTAAGTAATTAAATTTCGTATACAACTTTCCTTTTCTGCCCATTGGATCGAGCTTAATGGTATTTCACGAGGAGTATATCTAATTCTGATCTGATACACGAAAAATAATTAAGCATGAACCCAATGCTTTTGAAACCCAAGGCCATGTCCAAGGACTAAGACAAGTAGTTTCCCATTCCAATTGATTTTTTCTAATTAGGATAGGATTAATTGCATAGTTTATTGAATGTTACTTTCAGAAATTTTAGTCAAAGTTTTCTTCAAGTTTTTACATGAGTAGGCTTAATTTCTATAGCACTTTTTGCTACAAATAGTCTTCTTATAGATCTGTTACTGATTTTTTTTCCCCCTCAAATTGAATTAACATTAGAACATTACTTGGCCGGAATACCAAATTGGGAAGAGAGAGATGCCCCCTTTGCTGGATGTCATTTCTAGGTGTGATTCCTAGTCCCGTTAAAGGTACAATTATTTCTGTTCTTTAGAACTATTACAGTTTTGAGCCATCCTACCATGGTTAAGACTGGCTAACCTGAATTTGTCAGAGTTGGTTGCTATGAAGCCATTCTGCTCCGAACCTCAGCGCTGCGGATATATTTCTCCCCGGTCAAGCAAGTATCGTGATGGTGAATGACATTCGCGACGATCATTAGCTCCCATAATCATAGAAACAAACATCTTTTATGAATTGTAATCATCCTACCATACCGCCTTGCCACTTCATTTATCAGCTGGAAAAGCTTCTGAATAAAGTTTATTTTTTCCTCCGCATAACTCCGATTCTTTAACTTACAGTACAGACTCCCAATAATAATAAGCTTGATACTTCGAAGTGTGAATTACACCGACGAACAGAAGTACATATGCTTTGACCAAATAAAACTTCCCAATCTATCTCAAAAGTTCGCTGTAATCATCACTCCAAGAACAACAGCAACAAATAACCAAGTTAGACAGGAACTTTGATAGACCATGTTACTCAGCGGAGGCCAGATAAGTCAAAATAAAACTCAGTCCCAAACAGAACTAGTTGAAATGGAAGCAGCTTTTTCGATGGCCAACAGTAGCCTCCTCAAACAATCCAACCCATCTTTTGCTCAAGTAAAAGACAAAAGAAGCATTTTTCGGTGCATGCGAGAGAGGGACAGAGGGGAGAGACAGAGAGAGAGACAGAGAGAGACAGATTCCCTGTAGGCACTGATTTCGTTTTACAATTGTACCTGAGCACCGCAATAGTGACGTGTATAAAACTAGCAAAATTTTTTCCTGTCAGAGCAAACAAGCTATTCCTAAATGTATTTGCTAATGACAGGTTACTTGCTGATTCTATTTTCTTCCTGTCTACACAAGAAAGGAGAAAAGCAAATACCAAAAGAGGAAAAAATGCTAACAAATGACAAACTAGGAGAAAGGGAAATGTAAACAATTCACACTGCTATTTTCCTAAGTTGATGAAAGTAACCCTTGAAAAAAAAATACCATCATGCTGCAATCTTCATCAACTCTTTTTTTTTTCTTTTTTTTCTCTCCCTTTAAACGAAAGCCAGAGAACGTCCAGAGCACCAGGCCAGGCTAGCCCAGTAAAAATCCATTGCATTCTTTTACCAGGATATGAAAAGTCAGCCCCGAGTCTTCAGAAGAGCACTGCACTTCAAGGACAGGATCACTGACAGCCAAGGTGCTTCAGTTTCAATGCTTGATTCAACATTTGATTAGTCAATTTCTCCTTCCTCTGGATCATTTGATGTGTCTGGGAGACTTGGGGGCTCAGGTTCTTCTTCTTCCTCATCATCCTGCTTCATGTACAAACCTAACTGCTCCAATGGATTAGTGGTTGCCTGAAATTTGAAACTACCAAGACCATCCAGAGAACGATCTGGACTTCTCTCCTCTGTGAAGCTCCCAAGATGTTCATCTGGTGCAGCTCTAAACATTTCCAGATCTTCCATGAACTGACTATTCTCGTTAATATCAACTGTCTTTTCCATCTGCAAGGAGCAGAATAAGGTCAATTTTGCAGCTAGAAACATGAATTCTAACAGCAAAAGATTACCTTCTGCAAAGCCTGACGAGCAGCTTCCCTTTCAAGTTCAATTTTTTGTCGAGCTTCTGCCGCAGCTTCTTCTTCAGCTTTTCTGCGAGCGTCTTCTGCAGCTTTAGCCTCTGCCTGTAAACGAGCTTTCTCTACCAAAAGAAATTAAGAATGAAAAGATACTAGTGAAAAAGCAGTTCCCAACCGTGCAAGAATAGTTCAATACTCCAATATGGCACCCACACAACCACAAACATTGAGGTAACAAAAGGGGTTAAGCCCAATACCTTCTCTTCGCCGTCTTTCAAGCTCCTCTCTTTCAATTCGTAATTTTTCGGGATCCATCTTTTCACCCTGATATCAATATCGACCACATTGAGATTACTGTACCATAAAGTAAAAGGGAATAAACATCCATTAGTTAGCATGTGCAAATTCTCACTTTCTCCAAGGTCTTCTCTTGAGCCTTGATTATAGTGTCTGCAAAACGGCTTCTCAATAAAGCTGCACGATAAAGCTTTTCAGGGGAAACTTGCATCTCTGGTGCAGCGTTCTCAGCTAAAATGTTACAGCACGATGGATGAGATGGTGCCAGAAAACGAATACGCAGAATCTTCAAATTTTCGTAGCTTACCCTCATGACAGTCGTCAAGCTCAGCAGGAACCAAACTTGACATTGGATTCTGCTGAGTCAGGACATCTATGGAATCTGTAGAGCATATAGGACAGACAATAAGAAACAGATGAACCCCCAAAAAAAAAAAAAAAAAGATTATGTCAAACATTCACTACCTCCAGTCTCTGGATTAACATAATCACCAGTTTGTTGCTCTAAATTTTCCACAGGAATTAAAGATTCCTGCAATAGAAACCAAATATAAAAAATTGAGGGCAACCCCATATGCCTGCGTAGACTGAGTTCAGCACTAAAAAATATGTTACAATTTACAACACCAGGCATACCTTTGAGGGACCTAGAGGTGCTGAATCCTTTCCAGCATCTGACTCACCACTACATGAACTCCCTGAGTCTGATTCTGTAAATATTCTATTGTTAAACAGATTGATATGAATGAGATCCAAAACTTGAGTAATAAGAGCTCATATAATAAGATGTTTAACCACTAGATGTCACATAAGAGCTTGCAATCATAATTACAAGGGCATGAAGTCCAGGCATTAATGCTAAACATCATATACTTGATGATTAGCTACTACAGAGACTTTCCTATATATGTTCAAGACCTCCAGCCCAATATAGCATGCAGGGTTGTAATTGTGAACTCTTGAAGATTCTGATAATTGTAGCTAATAGATTGGAATACTAGCCCATATAAACGCCTAACACACCCCAAACAACAACAACAACAAAACCTTAATCCCAAGAAACTTGGGGTCGGCAACATAAACTAATACAAGACTACGTGCGGCCATCCTAACACAGCCCAAAGCAGGCAAAAAATACAACCTTCAGTTGAGGAATGGAAAATTCTAAGTAACGGTAAGTCAGATACAAATATACTGACCTCCAGAATTTACCACAACACTCCACCTGGCTGTGAGTGTTGATAGATCATCATCCAAGCAAAAATCATTAAAAAAACTTTCACACAAGGAAGAAAATAAAAATTAAAAAAAACTCTAAAGTTTTAGTTAATGTTAGCAAGTCAAGATCAACAGTAAAATGGATAAAAACTTTAATGTAAGAATCACCTATAAGAAGAAACCTGACTACTCAACAGCACATGCTAATGGACATAAGCGCATCAGCACAATAGGAAGGGACAAAACAGGTAAGTAACAAATCAAACTTTCAATGTAATAAAGCATACATCCATGTTCAAGGTAAACCAAGAATAAGCAATGCATTATGTGAATTGAGACCACAATAACTTTGCCACTGGACTGTTTTCCAACAGTTGAATAATCGCTGTAAAATGCATGAGAGATCAGGGGTCTAAAGACTGGCACCCCTTGCCAGGAATTCAAAAATAAAAGAAAGGGGTAATAACAGTTTTGCTTCCAGACACTCCATCTAAAAAGTAAGACAGAAATACTAAATTGGGCAGCCTTAAGAATTTGGGTGTTCCAACCAGTAGTACACCCAAAAAGATCCCCACATATAAATGCAAATTAACAATAAGCACTTTTACTCATTAAGTGAATTGCCTTCAGTAAGTGCATGGTCTAGGGGAAGCACAAGGTGCGGAAACATGCCCATGAAGCTTCTTTTTTTTTTTTTTTTTTGGGTGAACTTTTCAGTTTTCTCCTTTTTAACCATTGAGAATCTATTATCTAACAAGTTCCTTCCCCCCCCCCCCCCCCGGGGTCTAATATGCAACAGGGTTCAGTAGTCCCTTCTCCTCCTTTCCTTCTTCCTTTTGTGCTCTATCCAGTTGCAATCCCAATCTTATTTCCTCCCCCTTTTCTCTTAGTTCTTTATGTTTAGTTTGTTATTTTATTCATTACTGTTCATGGATCCAGCTACTAGTAGCAATCTTCCCTTCTTTGCCCCCACCCCAAAATTCAGTTTTTCCACAATTTTGTTCTGTTAACTTCATTCGGTAGATTATGCATGAACATGATACTAGGCTTCTTTTCCCAAAATTTTTAAATCACATGTGATTTCTAATGGCAACATCATTATATATATATTTTTACTATGCTTCCCACTTTTTTTCTTAAAAAGGATTCTAGAGTAATAAGAACTAGCATTGCACATTCTCTATACTCTGGGTTCTGTTAGCTATGAAAAGAAAACAATTTTTTTTGGACAACATGAAAAATTAGTTTTACTTGTAATTTTGATTTCCAACACTCCAACATTTTTGGAATAGACATACACTGCATTTTTAAAACTTGAAAAAGGTAATCTTGCTGCCACAAAATCCTCCTTTTCTCTTTTCTACATATCTTCTTCTTGTCCCTTCAGATTCTTCACCCAAGCTCAAAGTCTGTGCATCTCTACTCATTACTACCCTGCTTTTCTCCCTTCTGGCTCTGTCCAGCTGACACTTACACTTCCATCTTCTCTAATCTCCTCCCCTGTTCCTTCATTATCTCTACACCCCACCCTCAACCACTAACCACACCCCAATACAACTGCCATCTCCACACCCCCTCCCTCTCCTCCATTTACACATTGTTGGCTACCACTGCATCTCTCCTATCTAGCACATGTCTGCTGATGCTCTCTCCAGTACCCATCTAGCTGGCTGCATCTCATCTCTCGTACTTCTTCCTCTCTTCTTATTCCTATCACCAACACATCTACGTCCAGCTTTGCATTTTCTCCGCTGTGCCTCTCCTTTAGATGCAAATAAGCACTACAATTAAGCATATATGCAAAGTTGCAATTCACTTTTAATTTCTTCCAGTTCTGTGTTTTTTCTTTCATTCTCCAGTTTGACATTTTGTTGAATTAGTCCAGTTGGGTTGGTGAAGGGGAGATGCCCAATGATGGTTGACAAATTGAGATTTCAGATCCCGCACCAACCCACCCCCCCCCCCCCAAAAAAAAAAAAAAAACCAAAAGAGAGATGTTCGTAGGTGATAATGAGGAAGGGGGACAAATACTTAACAAAAGCCTACAAAAACTTGTCAAATCCAAACAAAAAATGACACCAAAATTAATCTTTTAAAAAGTTTCAAACACAGCAATCATAAAAGATCTTCCCTGAAGTATCTTTATAGTTCCTTTTTTTTCCCTTTTAATTTGGTCCTCCAATTATTCTTTTTAGTCTCTGTTTAGTCTCAAACTATATTTAACTCTTTTTACCAAAAAAAATTTAAAAAGAAGTGCAGGGACAAACAAGGAGCTAAGAAATTAGCTTGGGGACAGTTTTTGCTAATTTGGCCTTCTACATACCAAAACACTGAGTCCTCATCCAGGCTTCTTCTTACAGAAAACTTCTGACAACCACAGGCAGTTTGCTTTGTGCTTTAAGCCCCAGAATGCAGCCCTTTTTGCTTATCACATTTACTGCCTCTTTCATTATTTATGTGAGTGGAATAACACCACTCTCCTCTCATAGTTGTTTCAGTTAGAAAGACCACAATGTCAGGCCTTTAGACCATTCTTGAGTACCTATTTGCACCAATAGCTCATATGGATATAATTCTTTGCCCAAAAAAAAAAAAAGAAAAGAAAGCTCCATCTAAAGTCCAAAGCTACTGAATTTCACATGAAACTTGGTGCTCCTATCTCAATGCTAACACAAGTTCCTTATCAACCACGTGGGACCTTATAGAAGTCTACTAGGGCCACTTGCGCCGAAATCAGATCACAGTTGGTCATGTTCCAGTGAATACAATAGCCAAAAGAACAACACAACGCAATGCTTTCTATGTTCACAAGTATAACATAAAAAGGAGGTTGGAACACACACAGTGATAGCCTCCATGAGTCACAGGGATAAGCCAATGTCTCACGTGACCCTGAAAGTACAGAAACTTTTAGATAGTTGCAACTTAGGTTATCCTATATGTTGGCTTATCCAACTCCTAGATACTTGCCATCTAGGATATAGCATCCAAACATAAGCCTACATACTTTGCCATCATAAATTTGCCTCTTATTTATATCCTTGAGGATATTCCTAAAAGGTAAGGTTTGTCGTGCAAAAATAATTAGTAGTCATCTGGTTCTCATTATGATTTCCATTATAAGTAACTAGTAATAACTGCAATATTGCATCTTCAACTTTGAAAACAAAACAGACCACAAAGGCCAAAGTCCTTGCACCAGAGCAGGCAATTAGAAGCAGATACAATGGCAAAAATTTCAATTACAGCTGAAATTTTAGTTAGTAAGCAAATTTTTGCACACAGAGGAGGCATTGCAACATCAAAATTAAGATCTGTATCAGGCACACAGAATCAAGAACTCACTAAATTTTGTATCCAATGATGTTAGTGCACTTTCCTCAGAATACGATTTGAATTCATAAAGATAAAACCGATAATTAAATGATTACAATCTTCAGAGACCAGGAAACAGCATATAGGAATCATGAAGAGAACATGTAGAAAGGAACCATTATGACACGAACCACTGGATGAAGAACCTGAATCACTACTGGAGCTACTTGAACTCCCGCATTTGTTGTTCCTACGAGTAGTATCCTTCTCAATCTCTACGGGGGGGAAGCTGGATGTGGGCAGATCACTTCCACCAATATCTATATCTTCCTCAGCTGGATCATTTCCTGATTCAATAACGAAGCGTGCTTAAACATCCAAAGTAAACCCCCACTCCACTCCCCAAACACCCCCCCCCCAATGAAAAAAAAAACAAAACAAAACAAAAGGGCAAATTAAACAACAGAAGGTGTCATCTAGAATTCAAGAATTGCATTTAAATAAGCACAAGGTACCTTTTTGTGGTGGCACAGATGAGTTGCTAAAGCCCGACTCATTGGGAACCTGGGTATTGAAAAGAAAATTATTAGTATTTTATATTCCCCAGCATGTCCCAAGAAACTCCATGCAATTTTTAGTATTCCATGTACATAGAGAAAGGTACCTCTGCTTCCTGTGGTTGTTTTGGCACTCTATGTTCCAGCAAATGATCATCTAAAAGCTTCCTCAAAGTAAACAAGATATCATCACTAAGAGCATCCAAATCAAGCTCAATCTCATCCTCACCGGCTTGACTCGCATTATTGGAACAACTCTCATTCAAGAAATCAATTATATTATCAGGCAAGTCTCCCATTAAGGACTCCAACTGCGTACTCAGTTTTTGTTTCTCATCATCAGTCATGGCTTGCTTAACAGGCTCTTCAACCTTGTTTTCCAATTTTACCATGTTCTCTAAAGGTGTCACCTTTGCCTTTTTCAAAGGGGGCATTGGAGTTGCAGCTTCAGTCTCCACTATAACACTGGATTTTGGAGCCAATTCTTCTGTTAAGGTAGGAATCTTTTTTTCAATAGCCTTCCATCTCATTTCGAAAAACTTGCTAAATGTCTTGGCCATGATATGGACATCATTTCCTGGTGGGTTATAACTCAAAGCATTTGAAAAAGTGAGTCTAACATCGGCAGCAAAACCCCAGGGATCCGAATATTCACCTGAGAGCAGCTTTCTTTTTATTGTTCCCAAATCCATTGGATGCTTGATAACATTAAAGTAATCAGGAATGTTCAATTTGACAACATCAACTGGTTCATTGAAGACCCAAGCATACTCATGCGCAAGCATTCGATTTAGAAGAGTCTCACACTGATTCATCAACATATAGTTGTTAGTATTGGATGGCAAGGTCTGCGTCGCAGGCTCAATTCGCTTGACATGGGCCCCTTTGGTACGAGGCCCATTTCTTCCTGAAGGAATTTTTTTCTTTCCAGGTGGGGCAGTTACCTCCTTAACAGGCCTCTGAAAGCTTGTCATGGGAGGTCTCTTTTGTCCATTAGTGCAACTATGTATGTCACTAGCAGGTGACATCACTGCAGCACTAGAGTTTAATGATGCTACCCTTCTCTGCAAAATTCTAACCTGCTCTAGCTCATTTGTCAACCTAATCTCCAAATCTTTTCTCTCTGACCGGGACATCTTTGACAATGACAGTACCTGAATGGGCACACCAAACCTATCTCGTCCATCCCGGTCATTCAAATTAATACATTTCCTCTTAGGAGGACAGGAATTGTCTGATGCAGTCATCTCGGGGTCAAGCCGGCCTGAGCTTCCAAACCCTTCTGATTCAGCCATTGTCTCTACAGCATGACGGTAATCAGGCACAATCCCAGATGGGCATGCTTTAGAAACTTTCCTGGATTTCCCCATCATTTTGCCTACCTCTTGTTTCAAGCACCGAATTGATTCCTTTTGTCCAGTATACTCTATAGGAACAGTCGGTGCCATAAGATTATGGAACCCCAAGTTCTGCACATATCAACTCTTAAATTCAAAATTCAACCTCCAAATCCTGAAAAATCATACAGAAGTCCAAACTTTCACAGAGTCTGAGCTAAACAGAAACTTCCTTCCACCTCCAAAAAATTCCGCAAGAGCGCCAGAAAATGCAATTGAAAATTGACAACTTCACCACAAGCTCTGCATGTTTCTTTCGTTCTCTTCTCAACAAGGGGGGAAAATGGAATTTTTCCTACCTTTATAAGAGTCGGAATTAAATTTTCTGCATCTTATTCATTTTCATTTCACTCATTCCTAAAAATTAATAATTGAATGGTTTCAAGTAAACCCTAACTGCTAACGCATTCACCCATTCAAACAAAACCCTAAAAGATTTTCTTCCCGTCCCCCTCCTCCCAACCCCATCCCGCCCACTGATTCCATTCAAATTCAAAACCAAAAACAAAAACCCTAATCAAACCTCGACTACACAAGCTGAACACTCAATCCCTTTCCAAAAAGAGAACCTATAATAGTCAAAAATTATACACGCAAGAAGATTCAAAGAAAAAAAACAATGAAAGCCTAAAAGAATTGCCAAGAATGAATCCAATTTGCAATACGTGGATCTCAAATCGAATCTTTGAGTAGAGAGCTCGGTTCTTCGCTAAGCAGAGCTATATGTCAAGAAATAGGAAGAGAGAGAGAGGGGTACTTACAAGTACGACTTGTAATGGCTCTTAGGAGAGGGGCTTAAAGGCCTCGGTCAGCATCGCTCTCCATAAAAAGGCAACTAGCCTCGAAGCCCGCCGCTACAAGATCAATCTCAGCCGTTGATTCGCGTGATGTTTGATCTCGTGGATCGCACGGCTAGGGTTTTGTCTGGACAATGTTCCTAGATCTGTAAATTCACAGAAGTTTGTCTTTGATTTGATTATTTGCATTTAATTTTTCCTTTTTTGTTTTGGGAACGGAGGTCATAAAAAGATAATAATGCAAAAAAAAAAAAAAATAGATCCTGTTTCAGAAAAACAAAATATTCAAAAAAACATTTTTTTCTTATAAAACTAACCTTAAGTATCTACTCTCTTTTTATCTAAATCTAATAAATGCCAAACTCAGAAGTTAGCTTAAATTGGGAATCGGGATTGACCTGATCTTACTAAGCTATGAATTTCCAGACTTAGGCTTGTTTGGTTTGTGAAGGGGAGGGGGAGAGGAAAGAGGAGGAAGAGTGGCACATTTTATTTTCACTAGAAAAATTTAATATATTTACTCTTATTGAAGAAGAGAAAGAATAATTAAATTAATTTATTATGTTATCCCTTATTATCTATTTTATTAAAATTTTTAATGCTAAAAATGTGATCGATGTTGTCATTATTATTCCCATTTTATTTTCTCTCTCACAATCCCTCCAAATTGGGAGGAGAGAAAATGTTGATGTGAAGGGGGAGTAGTACCCCTTCTGATTTACTTTCCCTCCACATCTACATCCAACCAAATAAGGCAAATGTCTCATTTACCTCCCCATTTATTTCCCCTCCTCATTTACTTCTACAAAACCGTCCAACCAAACAAAGTTTTAGATGGAGATAAGAACACGACCAGACCTATACCTCGATTTACTAGGCAGAAGTGGCCCATAGATGGAGATTGTATTGTCCCTTACTCGTCCCTGTTCGCCCCCACCCAGCCCCTAATTTTTTTATTTATACTTATGTATCTTACACACACAAAAAACTTTAGAAGTATACATAAATATATTTACATTTATAAAAGTATTTATTATTAATATATTTTAATAATATATTCACATAATTTAAAATATAGCAAATGATAACATACTTTAAAGCTATTTAAAAGATATATGATATTATCTAATTTGAGAGAGAAGTAATATTTTAAAAAATTACTTCAAATTATTATTAAAGTATTTCATATTTTATTTTTTAATTAAAATGTTAGATTGTGTAAAACTAAATAATCTTCATATTTGATTTTTTAGTTTACAAGTCTTCTTAAATCTTGAATGAATAAAATTATATCAAGAGATTTAATTTTTCAAAATTATACTCTATTCCATAACTTGTGATTTTTGTTTCTATTGATATTGTATTTTGATATATTATATTTGTTATTTATGGTTGTGTTTTAAGATTTCATTATTTTATTATGAAAATTGACTTCCCATGTTATAAATTTATTGATTTTTCTAATATTTGTTTTTTCTACTCGTCTTAGTTTTTAGATTTTGTTGGACATTTTTTCTCCTCTTACCTGCTAGGCCCTCACTTTCCTACATAGGGATGGGCTAGAGTCAAGAATGATTATATCCTTAGTGGATTGGGATCGGGGATACCCACGTCTTCCTATTGTTGAGATGGGCCGAGAATGAGTCGAGTTATAATTAGAATGCAAGATGAGGCAGGATTTCTAATCCCTAAATTGTCCTAACCCATTGCTATCCCCACCAGAGGTGGCTCATTCAACATAACAAGTTCATGATGTTCAACCTTACATTCCTTATTAGTCAAAAAGTCAGCACACACTTGTTGTTGTTGCTATATATGTGCTTAACCAAAGTTGTTGGGAAGCTCGATAGCACATGTACAATCATGTAACAAAGTAGCATGTAAAAATTGACCAATTATTAATAAGAGATATGGCTACTTTGGCATTCAAATTAAATTTCTATTTAAGAGACTTGGAATATACTTGGTTAAAGAAAGACTATCTATGAGCCCTCATAACTCGACCACTATATTTGGTGTGGTTCTAATATGTTTGTAGTCCCCTATAGGAAATTTTCTTCATGATCTCAAAACAAACCACAACCCTTCACCAATCCTAAGTTACCCTCTAATGCCCTGCTAGAATTCAACTTCACGAAACCTCTATGGGCAAGAGACCACTTAACCACATGGTTGTATTCAATTTTTGCCTTCTTGTTCCTTGGACCTAAATGGAAGAATTGGGTAGCTTTGACTAGACAAAAGGTTCTCAATTTGGGATATGCACTAGTATTATTGAAAATGGACATATTTTTAAAGTGCCATAAAATCTATCAACCATAAGTAATAGTGTGACTAACCAAGAAAGGGCTTGGTGGTGGGAGATATCCTTTTTATTGCACTGAGTTTTTAGCCACTCCTAGTTATTTCTAGTCATGACCTTAAGATGATTGAGTAGTACCCGAAGCTTGGCTACAATTCAATAGCTTTTGGACAACTGTTGATCATATGATCAATGTTTTCTCTTGCCTCTTGGTATAAGGGAGAAGTGCTAAATGATATTTGTTCTATACGTAGATTCCTTGAAGGCCAATTTGTTAAGGAAATATTAGACTCTAGGTGCCACCACCATTTTCTAGTCCTAATTCCAGTGTAATACAATCTTAGGGTTGATGCTTCTTCTCAATCTAGATCGTCTCTATAGCTATGTTATTGAAGAATACCTAGTTCTAGTAAGGCTCCAATAGAAGGTGTCATCTCTATCAAGAATGAGATGTAAGGGTACCACCTTAATTTTCTTAACTAAGTTAGCTTCCAAGAAAAGGAAATTTTTATAGACCCTAACTAGGCACACATCAAATTTGGTATTTAACTATCAACTTTTCCTCATATGCTTCTCATGGCTGGTAATAGCTTACTAATGACAGATAATTTGAATCACTAATGAAGTGAATTTTATCACTAATTAACATCAATTATAAAATAGAGATGCAAAAAATTCCATTTCTAAAATAGTTGTTGTTGATTTATTAGCAACAAAATTGTAGGTTCCAACATTAATCAAAATGGGAACATTCTATATTTGAAAACACACACACACACACACACACACACACACACACACACACACACACACACACACACACACATATTTATAACCACACACTAACAAATTTAAATTTTAAAAATTCCATTATTATTCTATCTCTAATGAGAGAGGAATAGTGACGGTTTATAAAAAAATTTAAAAATCATTTTTTAATTCTTTTGTGCCCTATTCCAGCATACTATTTTTTTATTTAGCAACGGAATGGTGACAAAATGTATTCCACTTAGGTCCTATCTCTATTCCATCTCTACAACCAAAATATTAGAGACGGAAATTATCCATCGCTAAGTTTTATTGCTAATAAATTATTTTCTAGTAGTTTCTAAACACCATCACAATCTTTGGTGGGGATCTAACACAAATCCAATTGTCATTCCAAAGATTAATTTGCCATCTTTCATATACATTCTAACCGATACTGTAGTAAAGCAGGAATATCGCTCTACCTCTCGACAAAGGATATTTGAAAGTATGAATTCCATATGGTAAACTTGAAGTGTTGCTTTATAATTATTGAGTATATGGCATGTATTAAACTTGCACCATCATTTATGATACAACTAGAAACTAGAATTGATAGAACTGTAATGATCATTGAGTACTCAACGATCAATTTGATACCAATAAACTAGATGTTAGTAGAGTTAGGTGATCCCTAATAGACTGCTCATTTTTTAGAATTAGCTTTACTCTAGATAAGGCTACAAGATGTTAAGTTGTATCGGTCCATATATAGTGTCAAAGAGATACCCTATCAATAGGAACGGACCAATTGTGTGATACAAAGAAGGGAGATAGTGGTGAAAAATTCCCATCCATAGTGCTATACACCTCATCCATAAATAAAAGACCAGGCCTCTTATTTTTGTGTGTATGTGTGTGTGTATTTGTGAACGGGCATGTAAATAATTTTGGTGTCCTTTAAATGTTTCAAAATTCAACTTTTTCCCTCCAACTATAAAATGATCTCCACTTGCCCTTATATTGTTACATTGTCTAGAGCCTTCCCTTCTGTCAATTGACAATCAACTACCACTACTAGAAAATGGCTAATTACCAACTGATCACTCCCAATAAAACCAAATTTAGTTGGTAATTACCAACAGATTACTAACAAATACGGAAGGTGTTGCATTTCAATTATTTACCAACAAATTACTAACTGTGTGTATTCTGTTAGTGATATTTTTGTTAGTAATCTGTTAGAAATATTTTGGTAAATAGGCAAAAAAAAAAAAAAAATTTACGAACAGATTTTCAATAAAATTTGAGTAGTTAGTAATTATTTATAATAGTAATCAGTTGGTGATAGGGATGGAATATTTTTCCTACCGATTTACTAACGAAATAACAATTGAAATGAATAGTTGATAGATGCTTCAGTTGGTAATATAGTTGGTAATGTGATAGTCAATTTGTTTCAAACATAATTACCAATCGAAATATTCGTTGGAAATATATTAAATTAATATCCAATAAATTACCAATTGAATTACCAACTGAAATAGCAATTGATGAAATATTTTGTTCATAGTCTTTTGGTAATTATTTTGATATGAAGTTCGAAATTATTACCAATAGAATTGCTAACAAATGTATCTATTTGTAATGTATTTTTCTTGTTAAAAAATATTTACTGATAAAAATGTAATTCAACAATAACTTAGTACTTTATATTTATATAAAAATATTAAGGCTATATTTGGGAATGACTTCAAAATTCAATAAAGCTTCTTCACGGAACTGAAAGATGACTTTATTAAATTTTAGAAGCAACAATGTGACCCCTATTTGAATTGATATAACATAAAGTGAAATTATTTTATTAAAATTTAGTAAAGGAAGTATCACTTTATTGAATTTATTGAATTTCATGCAGATGACTATTCAAGCTAAATGGAAAACAAAAATCCAACAAATTGAAATTAAAAGGGTACCCAAATTGAGTCTAATAATTATATTAAGATTATGACTTATCAAATCAAATAATGAGATTGTATATTATTCTACAAGCAGTACAAGCAGTATGTCTAATTGGTTATGTTCATATTATCTTAAAAAGATATATTTATGCGATTATATCTATATCATAAATTTGAAGAGTAATAAACTTAGTAATAAAGGATTACAATGTTAAAAAAACCAAAATATACCAATTTCATTTATGGGATCCTCAAAATTAAATTTGTTTAAAAAAAGATTTCAAAAATTATACTTCCTTCGTCCCGTTAAAATTGACAGTGTCTGATTCGGCACGGAGATTAAGGATTTGTAATTTTACTAAAATAAATAGGCTAAACATAAACAAAAAACCAAAATTGCCCTTTAAATGAATGAGTTTAAATAAATAATTGACCAAATTTAAAATCTTCAAATTTTGAATTAACCCGTACAACCCGATGCTTCGTGCTTAATATTGCCAGCTTCATCTCTGCTCCAGCCTCCCACTAGTTCTCTCACGGAGATTAAGGAGTAGTGGTGGAGTTCCCACTATTTTAGGACTCTAAAACTCAAGAAAACAGACATTGAAGGCATTAGAGGGAGAGTGGATAATTCGTGAGAATCTCTGAGCTCCTGGGCCAATTCTTCTTGAGCGTTGGTAGCTTACTGTGTGGGTTGATCTTTGCATCTCTGGTTTTGGTGAAAGGAGGTATCCGGCTATTGAAGCTTCAATATCCATGGTGATTTACTGTGGGGGTTGATATTTTTGTGTTGTGAATGGGTCGAATTTGGAATTTTATTGGTTAAATGTGCCATCTTTCTGCATTGCTCTGGTTTGTTGATGTGTTGTTGATGGATCTTTTGCATGAGTCAGTGAATATTGCTTTAGTTTGTTTGCTGGTTTGATGAGATGATAACGTAATAGTGTGTTGATTTTTGGGCGTTGGTTTTTTCTTCTGTCTAGCTGATTTAAGTGATCTTTGTTTGGTTTTTTCTTACTCGGGACTGTGATGCCTCTGGGTTTCTCCCTTTTTTGTGTGATTGAGAGTTGAATCACCAGATCTTCACTCACCCTTAATTCTTCACTTTTTGTTTCATCACCTTCTTCTCCATTCCCTCTTCAATCTGATTACCAGTAACCGTAACCCCAAAACGGACTCTAAAACTCCAACTTTCCTTTTACTGAGTACTCTGCTTTTCTTCTTCTTCTCTTATAGTACTCCAATTTTGTTTGAATATATGATGGAATTCATTTTAACTCCAATGCTTACCCAGATTTGGTCTTAGTATTTCTGTCTCTTTCTCTCTTTCTCTCAATTTTTAGCCCAGTTAATGGCAAAAATTGTTGGTGCCTTTAATATGCTTCTCTGTCTATCACATTTCTCTACTTTTAAATTTGAAATGTCTTCTAGAATGATCATAGAGGTGCAGATCCATAAATGTCTTCTAGAGTAGTTTTTCCATACTTGAAATCCACTGTAAACTGGATGGATTGATCAAATTTTTTCATCAGTGGTTTAAATGCAGAAAATGGTGGCGGATGAGCACTTTAGTGTATGGAAATTATTGTATTGTTGATGGTTGAAATGACATTTTGGTTAGCATCAGAGAGGTTTAATTGGAAGGCTACCACGCAGATGTGAGCTATGTTTTGCCTATCTCTGGTTTTTGTTTGTTTCTGGAACCATCATGCTTCAAAATTTGAATAATGGTGATGGAGAGCTTTACGGTTCTTTGAATGGCACCATATGAAGAGTTCTTTGAATGTTTTCTAGAAATTCGCCAAAAAGCAACAATGGTGATGACTATGTTCTGAGTCTTTCAACTAGTGGAGGAATTGGAATTTGGTTGGAAAATTGGTTGTACTTCAATTTCATTATTTTGAAGTTTTGTCATTAACAAAATTGAAATAAAGCATTTAAGTGGTTGGGAGAAACTGTTAATAGATAAAAAATCTGGTTTTGGGGATTTATGTAAATGTTCAAATTCAAAGGGTAAAATTGGAAATCAAGGAATAATAAAATTACTAAAATAGGAATGTGTCATTTTTAGTGGGACTGACAAATATAGTAAGTAGGTCAATTTTAACAGGATGGAGGGGGTACTAATTTTTCCAAAGCAAAAAAAAAAAAAAAAAAGTCCAGGAAATGAGGACAAACAAAATAGAATAATTTAAAACTATGCAGTTATATTATATATATATATATACTATATCATAATTTAAAATATAGTAAATGATTAATTGAAAATTGTAAATATAAGAAAGAAAAAGAGAATAATATAAAATAATATTATATTGTATTATTACTATAAAAATATAGGAATACAAAATGTAGTAATACAAAAAAGAATAATAGAAAATATTATCCTCTATTCATTGTACTCTGTTCTTTTGTCCTTCATTTTTACTTCTCACTCTCACCATCCTTCACTTTTACTTCTCACTCTCACCATCTACAACACACACTTATGCACAAAGACACCAAGAAAACCCCTCAAAATCCCTTAGATCTAAGGCCACAACCCCCCAAATTTGCACCTTTGAAGTACAATCCTGGCAAGCACAACACCATTGTACTATTTCTTTGCTTGATGGCATTTTGAGAAGATTTGTTTAACTTGATTATACTACCTTTGTGTTGAGATCTGTGAAATTTGTACTAAATGTAAAATGAGGCTTTGAGATTATTCTTATGGTTTTCTATTGCTGTTTGCTATGGTCTCATTTTTTTAACCAATTTTTGGTTGAGTTCGGATGTGGTAGCAGAATGTCTAAAGTGTTGTTAATTTATGTGTTTTAAGTTGTGCTAGTGCTTGCGGTTTAGGTTTTGTTGAATTTTTGTAAAGTGTTACTTTAGCAATTCTATCACTTTCCAATTTGTGTGAAAAATAAAAACTTTTGGTAAATGTAGAAAGTTGTTGTGTATGTAGATTCTATGTCAGTTGGTCCCAAAAGGGACATTTGTTACCAAGGTACCTCAAAGATGCATGATTTTGAATTTAATTCTATGGTCTTTTAAAGGAAATGCAATTGAGTAAGATGGGCAGATATAACATCATATTCATAATTATCGAGCATTTTTGGATATAGGATTTCTTTCTTTTTTGTTTTGTTAGTATTGAATTCTATTTAGTTTGTGATTTGAGCAAGAAATATCAAATATTGGAACCAATACTTTGTTGGCCTTGGGTTGGTTTTCATGTCTCAAGACAATAGTGTTGTGATTTATTATCTTAAACAGGTGATATTTCTTTCCTAATACCTAATATTCAGTTTATTTTATGAACCAACTTTTTTCTCACATTTAGATGTGCTTTTCAATTTTTTGAGAAGGTTGAAGTGGATAAACCTCAAGTCAGTAGGGCTGCATCTACCGAAATTAATGTTCTTAGGTTTAAATATAAGGCTCCTACAAAGATTGATCCTTACTTGCTTGATGTAAAACACCTCTTTCAAGGAGGCAAAGAACCACCTAAGGTAAATTGGCACTTATTCTACTTTTTAAATTTTTTTTCTACTTGGCTGAGTAGGGACTCTAAGACTACATATTGAGATTCTTCTTATGTTGTGGATGCTAGTGGTTGATGTACTTAGAGTTACAAAGCAAAAGAGACATCGGGAAAGGTAAGTACCCTTTCCATAATTTATTCCACCTTACTTTGTCAAGATGATTGTGCTTTGTGGAACATTTAAGGTGTTTTGTAGTAAATAGACAAGTAACTATTACATACTTAGGTTTGAGAGTTTTGCATACTCTTAGTTGATCAAATTGCAATCCTTTTGGGATAGAGAGGATTTGGGAAAATGCTCCCTAATCTCAACATTTTAATATTAGAAACCTACATATGATTATGTATATTATGTTAGGGAAGTTTTTTTTTTTTAAAAAAAAAAAATGCAACTTCTCAAACATGACCTGTCTTGCATTTCTACCAACAAATAGGCACTTCTTATATATGGTTAAATAAGCCTACAAATCCAAATGATGTAAATTAGAAAAAAAGAAAATATAAATCTAGCATTTTATCTTTGATGTGTATAATCATTATTGGCTTATGAAGACCTTTTGTTATAATTAAAAGCTTCTTTTTGGATATGAAGTTGTTGATTAAACATGTGATGCCAATGATATCACATGGCTGTAGTGCTTTAGTTTCTTATCATTCTTTAACATAAGGATTTATGTTGCAGTTATAAAGATGGAGTCTCAATATTGAGAAAGGTGTCTATTATAGAATTTGTTTGGTCTAATGCTCCTCTTGACATCCTTGGTTCTGTGACTACTATAAACTTTGAAGATCTTGAATCCTTGCCACTCAAGGATCACAGTTTGACCACAAAGAAGGTACTATCTAGACTTTGTTTTACATGTGTGCTAGTTTTAAATACTTTTATTCTGTTAATGTCTTTTGATCATCTTATTTGTTTTACATGCATGCTGGTTTCTTCAAATTCCTGATGCTATAGTTAGACATTGAAAATTGAAAACCTTGATAACTTACACAGTACACTACATATTTCATACAATTGTATGAGTTCATTTCATTTTAGAATAGAAGAAAGAAATTGTGTGAAACATTACTTTTTTTTAAATAATTCCAAAATATGAAAAGAAGGAACTTATGGGACACTAGTGTAAAATTAAATCTATAGTAGTTTTCTTGTAGTAACTATAATCGAGTTTCTTCTTTCTTGTTGAGGAGAAAACATGAAAATGAGATCTTCATCATGGTTCTATTTCACAAATGAGACCATACTATGGTGAAGTGATCATTGCAGTATGCAAATTAGAAAAAATTTCCCGTCAACATTATGGTGGAGTGTTCCTTTCTAAGTTATTATGTAAATGTTCTATAAGACTTCTATTGCAACATAGACAATGTTTTAGATGCAAACAAAAATCTAATACTGGTGTAGTTTTACTTAATTTGAACTGACTTGTAAATAAATGTGTGTTTGATGGAGTAGGACACAACTTATGATTCTTTTGATTTGATGCTTTTTTTTTTTTTTTGAGAACTTTACTCCCCCTTTGGTTACTTATCAAAGTAATACTTTTTTCACTTCTGTCCTACATGATGTAGCATTATAAGCTGTCAAGATTAGTTTTTTCCTTCTTTTTTGCATAGTATGGTTGTGGAGTTTTTCTCTTGCAATTCATTCTCTTTTTTGGGGACTATAATGCAAGAAATAAATAATATCATGCAAATAAACTATTAGGGGTTTTGTTTTGTCCTGCTTTTGCTAAAAAGAAAACTTGTCCATAATAGATTTTATTTGCTGCATTGTTATTTAATTTCTCTCTTTTTCTTTTCCTCATTTGGGTAGGAAGGAGGTTTTAATAAGGGTGAATTAGATGTTATATTATTAGTTTTTGCCCTTTTTTTTTTACCTTTCTAGATTAAAAGGGAAGGGAAAAAAAAAGGGAAAAAATGTCCTTTTTCTGTCCCATTCTTTAATGCTATTCTTTCTGCTACTTGTATATGGGCTCTGGGGTTACAATTGCTAGAAGATGAGGAATGCATCTATGGAAATTAAGTTGAAGAGAATTTCACAAAGCGTTGTTTTTCCATAATGCTGCAGGAAGAAATTCTCTTCCATAAAACTTGATATTGTTGTAGTAGTTTGTTCTCGAACTATGTTTTCTTCAACTAGTGAATTAAGATGAGTGCTTCTACTTCCTTTTGATTGAAAATTTTGTAAGATCACACTAGGGAGCAATGTGTATAGAAATATTTGCTTTAAGTGTGCACAGTAGATAACTATTGAAATACTTCTCTACCTGTTAAAAAAGATTATCTTTGTAAGTGTTCTATTTTCTTTGACCTTGTTTGCTGATTGCAATTTGTTTCATTTGTGCTCTCCTTAATGGCCACGAAACTTCTCAATTTGAACTCTTGTTTGAGATTGAGACTTAATTTTTGAGATACATTGCTTAAGAGTCTTGAGGTTACTAGAGCCAATTTGGATTAATATAGTCTCAAGATTTGATGATGTGAAGGACTTTTTAATTGTTCATCTTTCCTCTCAACATTTTACCATATTTTTGGTTGTTTCTCCCCATTATGTCATTCTTGCTGCTACTGCTATTAAGTTGATCCTATTTGAAAATATTTCTAATTATTAAGCTACTAGTGCTCTAGATCAAAAGACAAATCATGACTAATCACATATTTTGATCTAGCACTTGTTAATGACATATTTTTTTAATAATATAAGTTTTTTAAATCCAATCCTCTTTCCTACCTTTATTCAACACAACAATCCACTACTTTTCATATTTATCTTTTGAGGATTCTTGTTTTATAATATGTTTTTTAATTGAAATCTATGCATTGCTTTTAGATGGCACCTCGTAGAAAAGTAATGCAAAAAAGAAAAAAAAATGGTGAAAGGGAGGGTGATATTGAAGTCCATCAAATAATATCATATCTGAGGGTCAACTACTGAATTCACCCTTAATAGAGAATCAAAATTCTCCAAATAATAGCCAGAGAGTTGTGATGATTTCTATACTCCACCACCTACGTTGCCTACTCCTACTGATAATCAAAATGGTAGACATTCTAAGAATTTGATGTACTTTTGATATTGATAGTAGTTGGTTTAGGCAGTTTTTCGACTGTATGGAATGGTACTATCTCTATATCAAAATATATACGTCCACATTCAATAAAAAGTGGACCTATATTTTGAGACAAAGGTAGTATTTGGTTAAATATGTTAATTATAGATTATATAGTGATAATACAATTTTGGTTACTACATTAAATCTATTAGTACTTACCAACAATATAGTGTTTTTGTACTATGACATTACCAATTGAGTTTTAGTTGGTAATCTATTAATTAGCATGATAATCTTAGACATTTACTAATAGATTTACTATAGTAAATCTGTTAATACTTACCAACAATATAGTGCTTTTATACTATGATATTACCAACTGAGTTTTAATTGGCAAGCTATCAATTAGCATGATAATCTTTGACATTTACCAACTAAGCACTAACTGAATCGTTTGTTAGTAATGTATAATATTTACAAACAAAACAAATATGCCAACTGAGGAAATGTTGGAAAATTACCAATTAAAGAATCAATTGGAAAAATATGCCAATTAAAAAATTAATTGATAATTACCAACAAAAGAATATTTACCCATTGCCAAATTTCCAATAGCAAAAACCAACAGAAGTAGCTGTTAGCAATTACCAGTTAGTCAATTTGTTGGCAATTTAAAAAAATTACCAACGAAAAATACTTAACTAAAAAAAAAAAAACATTACCAACTGTGAAATATGTTAGTACTTTCCAATCAACTAGAAAAAATCTTATTGGTAATATTTTCCAACAAGTGTTTTACCAAGAAACATAATTTTATTGGGAATTTGTTAGTAATCCAATATTAACAATAAAAATTGGTCAATTACTAACTAAAATTTTCAGTTGGTAATTAGTATTTTTCTAGTAGTGTTATACGAATCTTGTTAATCATGCGATAAGTACATGCTAATTTTAATAGTATTTTGGTCATTTTTTCATTTTTTTATTAAAATATGTCAATTTCTAATTTTCATTTTAGAAGTATTTCTTTCTTTCTTTTTTCTTTTCTCCCTCTTCACTTCTTCTCTAGCAAGATACCTAACTGTAAGTTGCTAGTCACTACTACCACTGTCTCTGTCTACCTCCAGTGCCAACTATCATCAAACATTTAAAGATCTAAATACACTCTATTCATATCTAACATGAAAAAACATCTAAAAATCTATCACTAAAATTTCCAAAATTCAAAACCCATGAGTTTCTTCCATAACCAAAATCTAGAAATTTTGATAAACAAGTTAAGCTCTTTATTGTCCAAATTCAACATACATGTCAAACGATCTATGCAAGCACATGATGGGGATAAAGAGGATTATTAGGGATTTACAAATTTACAAAAGGATTTTAGATGATTTGGATATTTCAGAGGATTTATGAAATCCATGACCACTACATGTTCTAGTCATTGATCAAATATGATATGCTCATAGATTTCTCAAAGGATTTTAGCGGGGATAATTATTGAGTTTGTGGTGAAAGTGGAAAAAATGGGTGGAAAGGAGTTTATTGTAGGAGAGAGACTAAATAGGCAGCAAGTAAGAAAGTGTAGTAGCTATGACTAGTGAGAACTAAAGCAAGTTTAAAAATAGGTCTTGCAACATTGAGATATGAGAGTATTGGAGCTAAATAAGACACATCAATTCATCATACTTTCTTTGAGAATGTGAAAAAAATTATGTAATCGAAGATAGTAGCGATGACAAAGTTATTACAGGTGACTTGCAATGGTCAAAGAAGGGAAAAGGAAGAAAAGATAGAAAAAGAAAAAAAATAAAGAAATAATTCTAAAATGAAAAAATAGAAAATAACATATTTTTATAAGCAATATTTAATAACCAAAATACTCTTAAAATTGAAATGTGATCATCATGTGATTGATGGAGTTCATAGTTGACTGTTAGTTAATTGACGAAAAGGCAAAATAAATGTATACATACATACATACATACATAAATACATACATATACTGTCGTGTGTGAAAATATCTTATTTTTATACTTTCTTTACTTGATTTTTATATGTTAATTTGTGTGATCTGGTATAGTTTCTACTCATTTATGGATTTTTTAATAAAAATGAGTGAATTCCAATACTTTAAGGGTATAAGTAGACAATAACTGGATTGAAAGGAGTTTATAAGAATATAATAAAATATTATTAAATATGTAGGGTTAAGTGGGATCCAAAGTCGGGTCAAAAAGAAAAAATATGATATATTGTGAGTATAAGATAGTTCTCGAGAAACAAAAATTATTTAAATTATTATCTTAAATTGGGGTGAAATTTTAGTTTGAGTTGGATTGGTATCTACTTACACTCTAAAGGGTAGAAGAAATTATAAAGATGATTGTAGATGTTTTGGAAAGTTGCCAAGCGATTTTGATGAAGTTTGTTTGAAAAATGAAGAGTTTTAAAGGAGTCTTCATTGAAGATGCACAGCATAATGCAAATCCATGTTTCAAGCTATGCAAAATGATTAGAAAATATACCATTTAGATGTAGTGCATAGCATGGCGCATACTCGTGCACAAGTTGTGCTGCCTTCAAATAGTTCTTGTTTAGATCATGCACAATATCATGTTTGGACTGGATGAAGCTGTGCAATATTATAGAATAGTTAAATCTAGGCGGTGTGAACTTATTTAAGGATTCCTAAAGAGACTATTTATCATCTTTTGAAGGAGAATCGAAGAAGGAACTTCAATAAAAAGGTCAAAGGCTTACAGAAGGTAAAAATCGAGGCGAGGAGCAAAGATTAACACGAGATTGTGGGCATCCTATGATTTTGTTTTACATCTAACCTCTATTTTCTCTTGTCTATTTGATATTTAGAAATTAGTTTTCTTTCTATTTTTAGGCCATGATTTGAATGTTTGATTGAGAGATTTTGAGATATTATTAGATTAAAATTTTAAACTGTTGAAAAAAGATTACATCTTAAGTATTTATATAATTTCAGTTTTTCTTCTTATTAATTATATTGAATATAATTATGTTTGGCTAACTTAATTGATTCTCATGATTGGATTGTTAAGATAATTGATCTTGGATTAAATTTTTATAAGTAACATCTATTAGTTTGGTTAAATTGCAACTCATGGTTTGAATAAATTGATAGGGAATTGTATAATTCAAGTCACATGTGATTGAAGCTCATTGTTATATGTGATTGATATTGGTAATGCCTTGAAGAGATTATAAATATGGTTTTTAATGTAGTTCATGATTAATCTAACGCACGCTCAGTGATTAACTAATTAAGTTGGATTAAATTATTAATTAGATTAGAGGATTAGTTTGTGTGCTAAGTGGATTTGGTCTAATTTGGTAAGGATAGGAGTTTGCAACGATTAGTGAAACTCTAAAATCAATTACTCATAGATTAATCTACATCAATGATAAATCCCTTAATTAGTATTCAATGACATTTACCTGACTAATAGATTAAATCCTAACTGTGTCAAGACTAGTTATTGTTACTTAATTTATCTTTGAGTTTCTTTATTTGTGTTTGTGTTCAATATTTTCAAGTAATTATTTTCCCACTTTTTTATGCTTTAAGCAATACTTGGACTTACTTTGGATTGACCAAAAAAAGAGTAATCGTTAAATTAGTTCAAGTTCCTTGTGGATTCAACTCCTACTTGCCACTACTACTTAGTGATAGATTGGGTTTAATTTGTTGGTGTTTGATAACTGCATTTTGCCCTCATCTATATGTAAAAAGCCTCACAACAAATTTTGCTACCATTACAAGGGAATTTGTGTGTTTAATCCTTAGTTAAGTCTTTTGGTCGTTAAATTTTAATTTTAGTTTTAGTTTTTATTTGTTATTTCATCTTGGTATATAAATTTAAGTGGAAAAAACAAGGAGAATAAAGAGATAACAAGGAGGACACCAAGAAAAGAAAAGCAAAAAGAATGAGGATTAAAAAATTAGATGCTCAAACTTGGGGTAATACTTCTACAAAATATGAAACTTTTGAAAAGATTTAAAAAAATAATTAACTTGGTGAAATCCTTCCAATTTTTGCACTTAATATAGATAATAATCATTCTTTTATGGAGCTTGCAGCTTGCATTTTAAATGATCAATTATTATGCATGGCTTTTCCTGAAGTTACTACTACTTTTAAATTATATATATTTTAGTTTTGTTCAATTGTTGCCATCTTTTCTTGAGTTACTTGGTAAATGTTTCAAATAAGCACTTGAAAGAATTTCAAGTAGTTTATTCAACTATGAAACCAAAAGGTATCTAGGAAGAAGTAATTAAGCTGTGTGCATTCTTATTTAGCTTATAATGACTAGCTAAGGATTGGTTATATAACTTGTGTACTAGTTCTACAAATGATTAGAACACAATGCGTTTGAAAAATACTTTCATGAATCTAGATTGTATCAATTAGGAAGGAAATATGTAATATAAGGCAACTCAGTAGGGAATCTTTGTATGACTATTGAAAAAGATTCAAAAAGTTATATGCTAGATGTCTCTTTCATCAAATAAGTGAATAATTGTTACTTCAATATTTTTATAAAGGCTTAATAGTTCATGATAGGTCTATGATAGACGCAACTAGTGGTGGTGCCCTTATAGATAAACCTCACAAGTTGTTAGCGTTTTAGTTTCTAACATGGCTACTAATAAACAATCTTTTAGCATAAGAAATAATTCTATTATAAAAGTGAATGAGTTAAGTATATATTCTTTGGAATAAAAGTTGGATAATTTGACTAACTTGATTGGAAAAATGCTAGGGAACAATTCCCAACTTAAGTCATATAATGTTTGTAATTCTTTTAATCACTCTAGTGATTCATGTCCTAATTTGAGTACCAACGAATATGTTAATATTTTAGGTAGTTTTCCTAGTCAGTCTCAAAGGAAATACAACCTATATTCTAATACTTACAACGTGGGATGGAGAGATCATCCTAATTTTAGGTGGGAAAATTAGGGGGCTAAACAACTCAACATTAACAACCATCCTATGAATACAACCTTTCCTTAAAACTAGTCCCAAGAAATGTCTTTAGAGGATATGAAATTAAGTCTTTTACTTCTAGCACTATGAATTTCCACATAGAGATTCAATCTAGCATCTTAAATATAAAAAGTTAAGTAGGACAGTTAGCTTCTAATATGAGCTAAACCTAAGCTCAAATATCTTACAACTTTGATCTCAACCTCTTATTTTTAAGAACATGCCCACACTATAACCCGTAGGAGTGGGAAAAAGTTTGGAGGACACCTTGGAAAGGAGCTTTGTGACGAGAAGGAGGAATTACAAATTGACCATACTTCTAAGATAAAAGAGAAGACGAGAGTAGTGGAGTTTAGGTTAGGGAAGTCATCCTCGACTATTCAAGTGCATCTAACTTTTCCCCACAAAATGGACCAGAGCAGAAGGGAGGAAGTTCACAAGAATGTCCTAGAAGTCTTTAAGAAAGTAGAGGTTAACATTCCATTGTTATATGTCATTAAACAGATTTCCCAATATACTAATTCTTGAAAGAATTATACACTAATAAGAAGAAGCTTATTGGAAATGAGCATGTCAATGTAGGGGATAATACTTCTGTCATTTTACAAAACTGCCTGGTATATTCACAATTTCTTGTACCATAGACACTACTATTATCTTGGGTTGTATGTTAGATTTAAGAGCATCCATTAATGTTATGGCATTATCTATCTATGTTTCTCTAAATCCAGGACCTTCTAGACATACTAGAGTTGTATTCCAACTAGTTAATGGGTCCCAAGCATACCTTAAGGAGTTATTGAAGATGTTCTATTGAAAGTTAATAGATTATTCTTCACAACAGATTCTACATATATTAAAAATGGAAAACCATTTTTGAGCGCTTCAAGGGCACAAATTGATGTTCATTATGACATAATGACCATAAAATTTGATGGTGCAAAAATCTATCAATATTCATGATGCCATAACAAATGCTCCTAATAATATCCTCTTTGTTTTCTTAATTGATGAGCTTATTCCATTTATTTTTTTAAAATTGTGTTCAACACTAAGGAGAAATTGTTGTGTTGAGCCAATAATGTTAACTAAAAAGTACTTCTTGAGAGGCAACTCAAGGGAGTTTTAGTTTATTTTGATTTCCCTTTCCAGTTTTAATCATTTTTGTTTTCTTTGTTTCAATGTTTAGTTCATGTGTTTTGTGTTGTTTAGATAGGTAAAAGGAAAAAAAATCAATAAGCAAACACGTACAGAAGGTAGGATTGAAGTTCACAAAGTGTGCATAATACAAAAGTTAAGGTAAACATTCAGCATTGATGCACATCTTGTAACATGACAGTGTATCAAGCTATGCCATTCTTTAAATAGCCATACTTTTTTAACCAAATCTTAGAAGTTGTGCATGGTTTGTGACATAGCCATGCATCAATACGTGCCGTATAGCTAAACGGTGCACTACAGTATGCATGGATGATGCATACCCGTGCACTCATCATCCACCATTTTTTTAAATAGAGTTTCTTCATCTTTTTTTTTTCATTACTCTTCACTCATTCTCTCAAATATCACCTACCCAAACCATCTTCCAAGTAGATCACACCAAATCCTCTTTGCCTAACACATTTTCACGAAGATTTCACCTTCAAAATTCCATCAAAACAAAATTTCATCAAGAACTCTATGGTTTTCTTCAAAATTTCAAACACCAGTTGCATATTTTAATGAATTGAATTGAATTGAATAGTTTTGGCTGCAATTTTATGTGAAAATTTGTGTGGTTTGCTGCTCCAATTCATTTTCTATAAGTTTTATAACACTACTAAAAATTGACGCAAATATGATGGCCATAAAACCGTCATATTTGAGAATATATAGTAGTTTTAGCTATAAATGATGGTCCAACGATGGTTTATCGGCCGTCGTATATAACGCCTCCGTTTTTATCTAAAGACGAACAAAAAATCATCGTGTTTAGTTAATACGATGGTCAGCTAAAAGCATCGCAATTACTCAGTTTGGAAAGTGGAAAACTGAGATTCTGCAAACTGTCTATATGGTGAAAAACTATCGCAATTACTCGGTAAATACAACGGTTTCCAATCGTCGCAATTACTTTGGAAAGTGGAAAGCTGAGATTCTACGAATCGTTTATATGGTGAAAAATTGTCGCAATTACTCAGTAAATACGACGGTTTCCAACCGTCGCAACGACGGTTAACTACAACGGCCAAAACTATTGCAAATAATATGTAATTGCGATGGTCTCCAACCGTCGTAATTACTTAATTGCGACGCTAAGTAAATACGATGGTTAAGACCATTATTTTTATTTTCCCCTTCTTTTTTCATAATTTATTTATTTGAGAATCTACCACCTGCAAATTAAACATGGCGAAGCCAAAATTTCATTGCAATACCAAAAAAAAAAAAAAAAAAAATCATTAGCAAAGCCAGCCTCAATCAAACTATCGATAAACCAACATGAAATTGAAATGTGTACAAGTAAAAGTAATAGTACATACAGAAAAAGTAGGAAATAAAATGTATTAATCCCAAATACTACTCATGCACAACAAGAGTGAAATAAAATGACCCAATCATGCTCATCACCACCAGTATCATCATCAGGAGCTGTAGATTGTCCATAGGGATGAGATGTAGAACTAACACCAAGAGATGCCGTAGAGGCACTAGATGGAGGTCTAGGAGCTGTGACAAATGTACTTATATCAGCTCTGCGGGATAGAGCTAATTCCATACGTGCCTTCATCTTAGCTTGCATAACCTGGATACGTGTCTCAACTTGTACTCTGATAGCCTCCTTAACCTTTCTAGAATAGCTAGATGACTGTCCAACTACAGTTGGTGTTGATCCTTTTCCCTGACATCTAACATGACCCCTCGTGTCAGGACCAAACATGCATTGAAAAATCTGATCCTTCGCCTCCTCGGTGCACTCAGAGTCAGGAAGTGTCTGCCATTCTGCCTTTAATTGGTCCTACAAAATTAAGAAATAACATACATATTAAGTTAATGTTAAATTTAATATATTCATTTTGTCATATTTTAACAATTTAGCAAAATAATGCATAAAAAATGACTTACAATCATATCAACAGTCAAACCATCAACCTGCCGACTACGCCACCTTCGTGTCACAAGAAACATATCAAATTGTGACGTTGGCTGGCCTTGTGAGGCCCTCTGCAAACATGAACAACAATTAATTAGATAATATTTATAAAAATAAGGAATTTTTTCAATCTACTAATAAAAATAAAATAATAGCATATACGATAATCTAAATACTTGATTGATACAGGCTAAATTAGTCATATTTTTTCTAGTTATTTGAGGCTCTTGCAATACATTTTATTCAATAACTAGTTATATTCCTTCATATTTGAGATTTTACCCTTGGAAAGGTATTTTGTTCATTATTCTAGGTTTTTGGGGTAAAACGAAACAAAAACGTCACAAAACAGAGGAGAGGCAACACTGGCTAAGGTACTGGAATCGGCGCCGGCCATGCACTATTGGCACGAACTTCGAAGCGACAGAAAAATTATGAAATAGAGCGAAACAGAGTGGAACTAACGCCGGCTCCAAGAGTCAAGGCGGCGTTGGCTGCATTCTGGTCTTCATTGTGCAAAATTTGGAGAAAAAATCGGCGAACGAGTAGAGAAGCAGAACACAACCGGTGCCAGCTCCGAGAGCCAAGGCGGCGCTGGCTGTGCCCTGAAGCTAAGGCAGTGCTGTGATCTTTCTACGCGATTTTTGGTAATCTGTGGAGTTTTAGTATCTTCCAACTTCTACTCGGCCAAGAACATTATACCTACGAGTTTAGGTACTTCCTAAGCCTATCAATAGATGAAAAACACAAGAGAAAATGAGAGAATTTATTGATAATCATAGAAAATCACTCAATCTAAGGAGGAATTTTTCAATTCAATGAGAATTGTACAAGAACGTCTTCAAAGGAAGAAGAATGAGGCTTGTCTATGAGTGCTTTCTTTTACTTTATTTTTTTTTCTTGAACAATGATGTGTTAATTATTTTATTGTAATTTAACATTGTTTTAGATATTCATGATTTTAGAGGTATTTGATCTTTTGATTAATTGATTATTATTCTTGATATTTAATTACTTGGTTTGATTGTTTTCCATTAACTTGCTTGATAATAGGGTTGATGGTGTCAATTTATTGATTTCATATTTGTTGTCTTTTAACTTGCCTGAGAATGGAGTTAATTGCTAAAGACAGAGTAATTAAAGGTTAATTGATGTCTTCCGGAGTATGGATTCTTTGGTTAATTTCATGTTTTAAGTTTGCCTGAGAATGGGACTTGAATTAAGGATTGTGGTTAATGCATCTTTTGGATAAGACTGGTTGAGATAGAGTATGTGATGCCACGTTACCTAGAAGATAAGGGTTCATGGATTAGGAAAGAAATGAGTCTACTTTAATCCTTTATGATGTCAAGAGAATGATTAGTTATGATAATGATTAGGTGTGTTAAAGTTATGGTTGTCTAGACAATGGTTTAAGTTACATAATTCTCTATCCTTGACATGTGTATATTTTTATTTTTCTTTTCTTTTATTTGTTTTAACTTTATTAAGTCGGTTAAACAATAAAAGAAAGGTGATTAATGTCTACTTGTTCCTGGAGGATCAACACTCGTTTGAACCCTATGCTTGGTTAATGATGAGTATGCTTGCTCATATATGTGATTTAGGTTGAATGTTTTAAGTTAAACTTAATTGGGAATGTGCTTAGTTTTTGTATGATTTTTTTACACCCAAGTCCGGACACATCATTGATCAAGTATTACAGAATGTGGTATTCTCCCTATGGCTGGTGAATATGTAATATGTGATCGATTTTTACTGTTCTGCAAATCGTCTGCCTGTGAATTAACAAAGTAATTAATATGTAACAAAAACATAGCATAACCATCTTATATACGTAAACAACTTCACAGTATAAAAAGTCTAATAGAGTTAATTATATGACTTGCACATCCTCTAAACGCTAATAATCAACTAACATCCTCCACTGATCTTCGTTGACCCTTCTATCTCCACAAGTACCAATAATCAACTAACATCCTCCATTCTATTTAAGAATATCATATTCTGGAAAGTTTTAAAAGTACCAAGAAAGTTATATTCAAATTAGCTCCATAAGGTAAGAAGTATTTTGGTTTTAGCTTTCTCAAATCTACATGATATTTTGAATTAACTATTACTACTATAGTTGAACACTTGGAATAGGAAAGGTAGGAAGATGCAAAAGTATGTGAGTACTGCATTAAGTTAACAACTAAGGGAATAGAACATTTCAAGTAGAAACAGAATTCATAGTATATAATTCCATCTTTAATGTGTGTCTGCGAATCTACGCTTGAGAAATATAATCTAATTCATTTTTCAAGAAAAAAAATTCGACAAAGTCTCCCCTAAAAAATGGACTTTTTCTAGGCACTATGGCCACTGCAAAACATAAAAAAGTAAATCCAAAAACCAACAATATAATAGAGCCAAGAAAAACCATACAACAAAGTAATAAAGTATCAATGAAAACCGCATAACTTGAAGCACTAATTAGATTTGTAGAAAGTTTAGTGATGAAACCAAGTCTAATTAGCCATATATTAGAATATTATAAAAGTATGTGATAATAACACATAATTAGTTATAAGCCATATTTGACTTTGATTTTCAAAGCTAGAGCTTGAATATTTATCCTTTTATCTTCCAAATTTTTGTATACATGAACAAGGATACTAGAAACAAGATCATTACTATCATTTTGGCTACTATCATGGAGATGTCTGCTATTGTCATCTCCATAATGAATGCCAAACCTCAAACCCAAGAAAACTATCCAACAAATTTAGCCAAAGTTTATTTGTTACAAAAGAAAATTTACATCTCAATTCCTATCACTAGCCAAAATTTTAAGGGAAGTAAAACCACCATTACATTAAGATGTTTTGTTCATCATAGATACATCCATTTGTTCCAAAGAAAATAGGCATATCCAAACATAAATCACCAACTAAGAGCAGGGAAGCTAACATCACTCTAACCAAGAGTAGAAATAAATGCTCCAATTCAGTGACATCAGCTACAAAACATTCCCCTTCTTTCCCTTACTTCCACTAAGACATAAACAAGATCCAATTTTACCAACTCTATAAACAAGAAAAACATAGTAACCAGTATTTTTGCACAAGTCCATCAACAACATTGCACAATAGGGATCAAGTTTAATATTTTCAATTTTGCCCTAATGAAAGCACAGAAACAGCTATAGACTGCTATAACTGTTATGTAGTTTTACCTTTCATTTTAAAGGAGGCTTTATTTGGCCATAGAAAATGTAAACTAAGACATTCAATTTAGGTGAAAGAAGATAACTGTATTTCTTCATTAGATTTTGAGAGTAGATGTAAAATATATAAACACCAAATGGATTACATTCACTATCCTATGTTCCTCAATCTGCCATAAGAATTCATCCAACAAAATCATCCCCTTAGACCAATTCCTATATACTGTCTGAACAATAGAGATAATTCCACCAAAATTTAGTAGAAACTAAAGATAATATTCTTACCAGGGCATAGGTGAAATGCAAAACAAGCAAATCAAATAGTTATAAATCCATAATTATTTTGACCACTGTCAACAATATCCAGCTATTGAGATAAGTATAAAATAAATTAGTAAAACTAGAGGCAGAAAAGACCATAAATAAACTAAAGTTTTCTCCTAGCATCCTAATCCCGTTACAACAAATCATTTTTAGCAACTTAAAGTGAGAATGACAAGATAACAAATTCAAGTCATGTAATCGATAAGAACACCATCGAATTAGCAAAATGCGGAGTACAACAAATTCAAATCAAGAAGATTAGAAAAGAATAGAAGTAGAAGCGTATAGGAAATTTGAAGATCATGGTGACCTGTCGGAGGAGTTATATGACGGATGGCGGAATTGGGATGATGAGCTGCATGAATTGTCTATGCTATTTCTATAGTTGGTTGCTGTAAATGTAACACCCAAGCACACGAGCTCATCGGAGGCCCAGGAATTGCGTCAGAGAAGAAATAGTCAAAATACTGGTGTCAAACTAGAGAAACAGAAAAGAGAAAAATGAGGCGTGTCGGAGAAGCAAAATAGGAAAAACCCATTGGAGAAGAAATGGGAAAACTCCAGCCGTGGCGCCGCTGAGAGCTTTTGAGCAAAAACGAGGCAGAAATGGGAGAAGAATGCAAAAATTGAGGAGAAGATGAAATTGATTCGGTGTTGGGGATTTTAATGACATATACGACGGTTAACCACCGTCATATTAACTGTTGTCATAATATGTCGATTATTAACCATCGTATTAAAGTCTAAAAGTTGTATTTATATAACATATAAAACGGTTGATTATTAGCCGTCGTATTTAATCTATTAAATACGACGGTTACTCTTTGCACCGTCGTTTAAAATAACTAACAACGACATTTTTCATAATAAAATACGACTGTATAACAACCGTCGTATTAAATGACAAAATAAAAAAAAAATATATTGTTACTTGAGTTTTATTTGTACAATTAATATATATATATATATATATATATATATATATATATATAAATATAGTCCTTATCCATTGTGTGTGTGTGTATATATATACATATCCATTATTTATATTTATATACATATAATGGATATGCATATATATACACACACAATGGATAAGGACTATATCTATTTTTTATTTGAGTTTTAATGCCCATTAAAATGGATATGTATAATATATATATATATATATATATATATATATATATATATACATGCACACACATATATATGCACACACATATGTGTATGTTCATAATTCAAAATTATTTATAATTATATTGTTTAACATATTAATTTAATACTCATTAATCAATAAAGGATGTATATTACGGTGGAAATTTATAAACATATAATAGAATAACTAAAAAAATGTAATTCATGCTCTTTAATACAAATATATGATAACTTAAGATGTTTGCAAAATTTTAATTGACAAATCAATGATCTAACTATTAGATGTATTTGTAAAGTTAAAACAAGATTCAGTGACCAAATTTGAAGGCCATTTGTTTTATTTTACTACATTTTCGGGTAGCATCTATATAATAGTACGAATACCTAGTGAATTTACAAATGTAAGAGTATCAAAATAATGATCCGACCGTTAGATTTGTTAAAATCATTACTAAAAATAGTGTGACCAAATTTGAAAATAATAAAAAAAAAATGTGAAGTAGTTTTTATGGATTTTATTAGAATGAGAATTAAATACGACAACTTAACCTGTCGTATTAGATAATTATAAACGATGGTTTTCAGCTAACCGTGGTATTTAGATTACTAACCATGACGGTTATATAGCTGTCGTATGTGATTGAACGAAAATGACAGTTATAAACCGTCGCTTTACATACAATAATAAATGTCCTCCATAATTTTGATTTGAGAATAAAACGGTTAAGATTAACTGTTGTTTCAGTCCAACAATATACGACAGTTATTTGAAACCGTCGTATTTGTGTGCAATATATATGACGGTTTATACAACCGTCGTATTAGTCTGAACATATACAACACTTTGTTAAATAACCATCGCATAAAATATTTTCATATGATGATTGACAACCATCATATATAGTAGCCTATTACGACAGTTTTGTGACCGTGGTAATTTTTAGGGTCTCATTTGTCCCTTTTTTTTGTAGTGTAAGTTGTTATTGGCTTGAGGATTGAATTTTAGCATTTTTAAGTTGGTATTTTCACAACTATTTTAGGTGGCTGATTTTCATCTTTTGTGCAGAATTTTCTCTGTTACTTTTGATGCTTTTGAACTACCATTTATGTTCTTCAATACTTGTTTGATATCATTAGTTATGATTTGGGCAGTGGTTATTGTGACTTTTGTGGCTACAATTTGGATGAATTTTCTGTGATAATCCCTGAATTATATCATTGTTTTTGGGCTTAACTTATTCTTGTTCTTGGCTAGTTCTTATTACTTGAGGTATTCTTGTTGAATTATATTATGTTTGGGGCTTGAAAAGAGTCAAAAACCACTCTTGGATATTGGCTATAAATTTTGATATCTTATTGAATTGATTGTGATTTATGACTCCTAAAAGAAAGTTGGTTGTGAAAGGGATAGTATTCTAGTGCTCAACTTGAAGAGAAGGCTTGAGAAAATAATCTAGTTAATTTGAATATTATTAACTAAAGTTATATAGACCAATTTGATCACCTATGGGTTAGGCCATTTTTCCTTAATAGATATGTAGATAATTCGGTCTTACAACATTTAGGTCTAGATGAGGAAAGCATGTTCCATGATTCGAGGAGGGAACTTTTCTTTGATATCTATGAGTTTGGTTATGGTGATTTGATATTAGATTTTTTTTACTACTTACAATTTTAGGAAGGAATATCTTTACATAACTTGTGGCCAAAATTTGGCAAGGTATTTGGTTTTTATGTTGGAAGTGATAATCTTCCATCCTATGCTGATTTTGCTAGTCCCATAGATGCAATTACATTTTAGATCCAATAAACCATTGGAATGGAGTGGAAGGTGAGAATTTTCAAAAAATAGCTAGTTTGTTTCACCTACCCTTAGATTCTCACAAAGGTTGATTGACTATACCATTTGGAGTAAGAAGAAAAGTGACAAAGTAGTTATTATACGTAATTTGTTTCGCTTATGGTATATTGTATCCTACACCTTAGTCAAACTTGTTGCGATGTATGTCCTCTTAGACTAAGTTTTTGATGTAATCTTGATTTGTATTAATAAAATTTTTATTTTCAGAAATTATTTGTGAATTCTTCTTTACTTTTGTGCACAATTTCATTGGAAAAGATCCCTTGTGTTTAAGTAAATGGTTCATGTGAATGGAGGTATTTCGCAGTAAGGTATGAATCATGGGTTACTTAACATATAAAATATTGTTCTTAATTGAATGATGAGAATGGGAATCGCATTATGGTAAGGTTATTGTATTATGAATTCTAAATGTGAAATGGCTTATCTTTATCCAATGAGTAGTCTTCTCATTTCATAACACAAGCGTATTTGGATTACATAGAACTAGACCTGTAATAGTAATTTCTAAAAGTATTATATGGTAAAAACTTAGACTACTACAGTTACAGCGTGGACTAATACTCTATAACTTAAATATGAGTTGGTGGTCTGACGAACTTGGAAGCATATGCATTGATATATTATAGTTGATGTTCTATTATAGGACCAATATACTTGTATGTTGGGTATATGTAACTAGTTAGTCAAGATAGACTTGTACAAGATAGCTTCTATGCTATATCGCTTTTTATGGTTATCCGAATAATCTAAATATCCAAGGCCTTGGGGAATATGACTTAGATATTTTCTTTGGAGTGGCTCTCTTAGAAAGAGAAAATATTACAAGAAGTCATAGATCATTGGACTAGAAGTCTAAGGATGGTAGATGTCTTTTAGAGAGGTGTTAGTACACTTTTTCTTTTCTAAAAGCATGTCGATGTAGAGGGGTATTTCACTCATTACACCTGTAGGTCGAAGACATAACTAACACAACATTATCTTTAGGGTCAATATTTCCTTATAGTGATATCAAAAAATATTTACAGTTTAGACCCAACATTAGGCTAAGAAGATGGACGTGGCCAAGTTTGGAACAAAACAGAAAAAATAGAGGAGCGAAACAAAGGAACCAAAATTGGAATTGGAAAAGAAGGGAAAAAAAAAAAAGAAAGTGCTTGCGTGGAAGTCGTGGCTCGGTCGGCTTCACCAAAGGACAAAAGCAACAAAAGAAATAGATGCATTCGGTGGGTCACTGGAGGAAACAAACAAAACAAAACAAAGATAAAAGGAAAAAGCTAGAAAACACATCATGGGAAGGATGTGTAGCATCTTGGGTAGGATGCAACACAAGAGGACAAGGCTCGCATGGCTCGATTGCACGGCTCGCCAAAGAAAACAAAGATCAGCTCGGGTAAGCCGATTGCAACAAGAAGGAAAACTTCCGCGGTTTAGCGAGAAGAAGAGAAAGCTTGGGCTCAATTGAAGGCGCAACTCAGCAGGAAGAAGAAGAACATATTCCCTTGGCTCGGTGGCTTGGTCTTCAGCAAATTGGCTCGGGTGAGCCAAATTCAATAGAAGTGCAATCTGGCTTATATTTTTCAGCAGCTTTGACAAGGAAAAATTAGGCTTCAACAGGAATGTTTCTGCAGTACAAAACAATAAAATAGAAGTTACCAATTCTTTCACAAATTAACTCGTGGCCTTTTTTATTTTTATTTGGAATTCTATTAGGAAACTACTTCTTTTTGGTTTTGGATTTTTAGGAAACTTGTAAGCTTAAAAATAAAGGCTATTTACGTAGGAAATAGTGTGTGCTTAATGTGGAGACTTATAAATATTTTTTTAGAGTGCACCATTAATATTTTCTCTAGAGAAATTACTTAATGAGCATTGTTTTGGGAGGAGTTTTCATTGGAAATTGAAAGGCTTGTTTATGAGTATTTATTTATTTTCTTTGTTTTCTTTTCTTAAACAATGATAAGTTTAATTATTTAATTGTATTTAGATATTATTCTTGGATTTATGATTTTGAGTTAATTTCGTTCTTTGATTAATTAATTATTTTTCTTGGTATTTGATTGCTTATGTTATTACGAAATTGATTGGTTGATTTTTGTTCTTAACTTGCTTAAAAAATGGGTTGATAATAATTTTAATTAATTAATTTCATATTTGTTATCTCTTAACTTGCTTAAAAAATGGGTTAATTGTTAAGAACTTAAGTAATCAAAAGTTGGTTATTGGTTGCTAGAATTTGGATTCATTGACTAATTTCATGTGTTTAAATCATCTAGAATATAGGGGTTTATATGATGCTTGATTTTAATGCATCTTTTGGATAAATTGGTTAAGACAAAATATGTTCACTAATTTAACTAGAAGATAGTGATTCCATGGATTGCAAACGAAGTGGGTCTATATTAAATCCTTCATGATGCTAAGACGATAATTGGTTTTGATATTGCTAAATGATTCATTATCATGTGTTCTAGGATAACTATCTAAATTATATGTTTTACATTCTTGAGTTGTATATATATATATATATATATATATATATATATATATATATATATATTCTTTTTATTATCTTATCATTTTATTGGGTCGGTTAAACAATGAATGAAAAGTGATTAGTGTGTACTTGTTTCTTTGAGGATCGATACTCATTAATTCCCTATACTATGCTTGCAATGAGTATACTTGCTCATATATGTATTTTGGGATTAATATTTTAATTAAAACTTGACTAAAGGATAGATTTAAATCTAATGATTTTTATACACCCAAAGTTTACGCATCAGTGCCAACGGCAGAACCAGTTTCAAGGACTCCTTGTAGAATGGCACTAATGGAACTGCAAGAACTTAAGAAGGAACTGTAGGAGTTATTTGAGCAATTATTTATCCGACCAAGTACTTCCCCTTGGGGAGCACATATGTTATTTGTTAAGAAGAATGATGGATCACTACGAATGTGTATACACTATGAAGGATTAAATGCAGTGATGGTGAAGAATAAGTTTCCACTGTCTATAGTTGACGAGTTATTTAATCAACTACAAGGAGCATGATGTTTTTCCAAGTTAGATTTAAGGCAGGGATATTATCAAGTTCGGATTCGAGAGGAAGATATACTGAAAATTGTATTTAACACTCGATATGGACATTTTGAGTTTGTAGTGATGCCATTCGGTGTTCTAATGCTCTTGCTATTTTTATAGATTTGATGCACCGGATATTTTAGCCATATTTATAGAGTTTAGTTGTCATTTTTGTAGATGATATCTTGGTATATTCAGAGAATCCTCAGGAACATGAGCAACATCTTCAAAAAGTATTAGAAAAGTTATGGGAGGCTAAATTATATGCAAAGTTTAGTAAATATGAGTTTTGGCTGTAAGAAGTGACATTCTTGAGATATGTAATATACAAGGAAGGAATTATGGTGGACCCTGCTAAAGTTGAAGCAATAACAAATTGGAAACGTCCTGAGATTCCGATCAAAATACGATGTATTCTGGGATTGGCTGGATAATACATGATATTTATTGAGGTATTTTCAAAGATAGCTTCACCTTTAACCTAACTCACTCAAAAGAAAGTCCCTTATATTTGGATAGAGAAGTGTGAGAAAAACTTCCAGGAATTGAAACAAAAGTTAAGCTCTGCTCCCATCTTGGCATTACCAGTAATAGATAAACCTTATGAAGTATATATCGACGCATCAAAAGAAGGATTGGGAGGAGTATTGATGTAAGAAGGAAAAGTGATAGCGTATATTTCTAGGAAGTTGAAACCTTATGAAGAGAAATACCCTATTCAAGGCGTGGAGTTAGCTGCTATTGTATTTGCTCTAAAGAAGCGGAGACATTATTTGTATAAAACTGAATTCGAAGTTTTCACAGATCATAAGAGTTTTAAGTATGTCTTTACCCAAAAGGATTTGTGTGAAACCTCAGTCGAAACCAACCTTAGAGTAAGGGGGTTGGGATGCATATCATAATTTATTTCATGGTTAAATATATTCTCATATGAATTTTTATGTGTTCTGGATTCGAGTTTTATTGTCTTGAAGTATTGTTGGTGAGTATTGTGTGAGAGGGGCAAAATGGTAATTTTTGCCCGAGGTGAAAATAGGGAGATAGCCTGTGGATTGAATAGAAAATAATTTTTCTAGTAGAAATAGCAACAAGAGTTATTGTGGTGTAGTGGTTAGAGCTTTGGAATTAATTCTTGAGGTCTTGGGTTCAAAGTCCATCATAGAAGCTTTAGCTTGAGTAAATTTTATTTTGCTTGGGAAAGGATGGTTTCGGCCTTAAGAGCCTAGAACAAGGTGGTGATAATGTCTTAGGAGAGACATGTTAGGAGAATTCTCATTTCACTTTTTACTCTACTCGAAATTCTTGAAGGGAAATTCATTCTTCCTTGTTCTTTAATTTTTCTCAATGCTCAACTTATTAGTTTGATCAAAGTGTTCTAGCCTTTTTCTTTCCAGAAAATTCAGTAAAGTGCTGAGGCCTTTTAGGATCGAAATGTCTTGGTAAAAGACTTCTTATGGTCTGAAAAATATGGAAGAGTTGTGAGGAATTTCAAGAGGAAAATCCCTCTAGTGAGCTTACTGAAATTTTCCTCTAGCTTAGTTCATCTTTCTTTATAGAATGAGCTGAAATTTTCTTGCTTGTTGTACCTTCAAAGGGTCGAAATTTTTAGCTAACATTCCCTCCCAAATGCTACCAGAAAAATGGTCTTTAGGATCAGTTTGAAATCTGAAAGTTTTTGTCCAATTTCGGACTGCTCAAGTTGGAGCAAAACAGGAAAAATTCCTGTACGAAAATCAGCTTTGAGAGCTCCAAACCAAGCTGTTTTCTCCCAGATTTTGTGCATCACCTTAGCCATGTTTTTCCTCCATAAAGAAGGATGGAAACCAGCCTTGAATACCCCTGAAATCCCCTTCAAAACTCGCTGCAAAATGGCTCTAAACAGCAGACGAAAATCTGCCAGAAAAATCACTGTGCAGCGAAAATTCTAGGCAGAAATTTGTCCAGCTTGTTTCCTCTTTCTCTTCCAGCCAAAACACCAACCTTAATCTGTCAAAACCTTCCTTAAACCTCCATCAACAGATCTCCATTGATCCCCTTGAACTTCTGCACGAAATTCCATGAATGGCTGTCCAAAAATCTCTCAAACAAATCCCTGCAATTTAGCTTGATTGGTTTCCAAAATTTCAGCCATCTTATTTAGTAACCTTCCATAATATTTTGCTCAATGGACCATACTTCCTCTTCATCATTGTACACCATACTTTCGGCCACCATAAGCCTCCATAAGTCAGCATTAATCCCACGAAATTCTGCTCAAACAATCAGCCATGACAGATTTCCAAAAGCTGTCCAACAATCAAGATATTCTTGGAATATTTAGTTTCCAAATTCACATCCTAAAAATATTCTTCAAAGATTGTAACAACTAACCTTTCCTTTTCCCTTCCAAATCAGAGAATCAACCTCCTAAACCCTACAGAAATTCGTCCACCCATATCTCTCACAAAAATTCAGCAGCTGCACATTACCATTTCTCGATTTTCTTCAACCTTCAAGAACACACACTACACAAAGAACACCTACTACTTCATTTCACCTAATACCTCTCCAAATCACTTCAAACTACCTCTAAAAATTCCAGATTTCATCTATTCATTGCTGTGAGTCCATTCGTACCATTTTTAACATCAAACTGCAAAATCCAACTAGCACTTTTGGATCAAAAACCAGAAATTTCTGTTAAGGTCAAGAACACCTTCAAGGTAAATTTATTCTAACAACTTCATCTTCTCCAATCTTGATCTCTAGTGAGAGTCTATGTGAATAAGCATGCTAATGGTATCTCTTTCTCTCTCTCTCTCTCTCTCTCTCTCTCTCTCTCTCTCTCTCTCTCTCTCATGGCCGAAAATTCCCCTCTCTTGGCCGAATGACTTTTTCTCCCATGAACATGCTTTCGCCATCTCCCATGGACAAAGTTAGACATCTAGGAGTTGAGATCTACTCTAAACTCCTTCAAAGTATTCATCAACCAAGTAAGTCCCTTCAACATTTCTTTTTAAACTCTAGATTCATGTCTCTAGGATGATGATGATAGTAGGTGGATGGCGATAGGATTTAAGTATATATATATATATTGTTGAGATTGAAGCATGAATCTATGTATGATTGTGAAGGAGATGAGATTTATGCATGGAAGGGTTATCTTGGATGATTATATGATGATTTGAGGTTGATGCATGTCATAGGTAGTATTTGTGATGAAGTATGCTAGAGATTATGTCACATTTGGTGAATAGGATTTATATTCATGTTGGATTATTGAAGCCGTGATCATATTTATGCTAGTAGGGGTTAGAGTTTTGATAAATTGAGATCTATGCTTGTATGCATGATTTGGATGGTTTGATGAATTGAAGGGTTGTATATGTTCATGATTGTGGTTAGCTATAGGAATATGATCATGATCTAGTTGTCCCTAAGCTAAATTTTATTTCATTAATAAAATATTTAATAATATGATTTTTCTAGTAAAATTTTGAAAACCATGGGAAAATGTGGATTTGGTCTTTTATATAAAATAGTGATATTTTAGTCAAATAAATAATAGTTTTTGCTAGAAAAATAAAAAATATGTATATATATATTATTTACAATAATAAAATCAATTAAAGCCTTTTTATGGAAATAATTATAATTAATAAAATATTTATTACTAAAAATTTAATTATTATCTTTTAATCAAAACCCATTAAGGATTTGCTTATTATTTTTCAAGCAAGACTCATTAAATTTATTTTCAACAAATTTTAGCTATCAATTATTTTTCTAACAACTAAATTATTAATAAATCATTATTTTACCTAATACCACCTTGGACCCTTTTTCAAATAAACCATAATTTATTTTTAGCAAGATTTAAACCTTCAACTTTTTGTACCTATTTCCCAAACTCTAGTTATTTTAATATCAAACTAGATTTATTTTATAAACCATTTTTATTTATTATTGAGCCTTAAAGCTTAGGACACTAGGGATATGATTGTAGTAAGTTGAGTTAGTTTTATTTGAGAAAGTGAGTCTTTGCCTTGAGTTTGATTGTGGTTTGTATTTACCCCATGCGGGGTTAGGTCAGCTGTTGGAGACCTTTGTTGTGGATAAGAATTAGGTAAGCTCCTGCATAAAACCTGTTTGATGCAAAAATGATTTTTTTTTATGGCAAGTCAAATGTAGAGTGCATGGACACTCATTTCTGTAAAGGAAATTGAGGATTATTTCCATTCTCATTTCAGACAAATAAATTATTTGCAAATCAAGGGGCGGTTTTACTCAAAACCTAAAACTCTTTCTAAAACCAGTTTTGCCCCAAACTTTGGAAAACCTTAATTGCCATTTTCAAGTGGAACTGTGTTTTGTTCATTTTCTCCCCAAGTAGGATATGTTACGTTGAGTACTCAATGGGGGTAGACTGGTAGTACTAGTTTTGAAGAGTAAGAGTGAGTCTTCTGGCAGGAGGCCACCTCTAGAAGATAAGCTCAACTTAGAGAAACGTTAGTACTACTTAGTCAGGCCGGTCCGAGCTAGCAGTTTGTTTTATTTCAGTCAAGTGACTGTGTTTTGCTGGAATGGACACCCGATTGTTGTTTGGGTATAGAGAAGGAGGAGTATCTTGCCCAGTAGGCCGATCACCTACCTTTTGTTAGTCTGCACAAAGCGTTAGGCATTCTGACCGGTTATGGGGCCCAACGTGTGGTAACCCATAATCCTTTCTTTCGAGTGGTTGATCTTATAAATTATGTACGGCTAGATAAGCCCAAAACGCCACTCTTATTTTTGAACATCATTCATTGTTTGCCAGTATTTCTTTTGTCAGTCTGCACAAAGTGTTAGGCATTTTGAACGGTTATGGGGCCTAACGTGTGGTAACCATGACCACCTTTATGAGTGGTTGATTTTATTGGGCACTTGTATGGTTTCAAAAAGAGGAAAACACCACTCTTGCTTTTGACTAATATTTATTACTTGCCAATATTTCTCTTATAAAGATTTCACACTTTGTATCCATGAATTGTTTTCACTGAACACCCAAAGCATACACGGACTTACTGAGATTTCTGTCTCATCACATTTTTACCATGATTTCAGGCCGATCCTACTGTGGGGATGAGTAGCTAGTGTTATCTGCCTTGGAAGCGAATGTGTCTTTTGATTTTATGTATTGCTTTGGGGAGACGAGAGTGGATAATTTTATTTATGGATTTGTTTCCTTTTGGGAATTCGTGGATTTATTCTTGGGTTGTAATAAATCTTAAGTTGAAGTATTATTTTTATTATATTTATTCCGCTATTTTATTTGTGTGACCTCGTTATAAAGACCCCTTGTTCTTTAGACGGGGCGACATCCCCGGCCCCGGCGGGCCTAGGTAGCGGGGTGTTACAATTTGAATATAAGGCAATGTAGGTGGATGTAATTTTTAGAAGAATTTTTGTCCAATCAACTATCATCCTGGGAAAGCAAATACAGTAGCAGACGCCTTAAGTAGGAAAGCAAACTTGTCTGTCCTCTGAATAGTACAAGTACCAGAATTGGAAATATTTGCGATTGCAGGAAAGATAAGGATGAATAACATTTTGATCCAAAGTATTTTTCTACAACAGTTAAAGGAAGAGTAGGATAACGATGATGAATTGCAAACGTTAGTGTAAAGGGAGGCCAATAAGGAGAAAAGTGATTTTTGAATGGGCAATGATGGAATTCTCTATTATCGAGGTTGATACTATATCTTGAGACAAGCTACGATGAAACAAGATATTTTGACTTAAGCACATTGTAGTAAGGATACCATCTACCCAAGAGTAGTAAAGATGTACCTGGATTTGAACAATGTTATTGGTGGATTGGTATGAAGAGAGATATCCTAGAATTTGTAGCCCGATGCTTGACTTGTCAACAAGTGAAGACCAATTAACAATGACCTAGAGGGCTATTACAAAAATTACCTACCCCATCATGGAAATGGGATGAGATTACCATGAATTTTATAACGAGACTACCAATGGCGGTAGGACAACAGGATGCTACATGGGTAGTGGTGGATCAGTTAACTTAGTCTGCTCATCTCATCCCTATTAACCAATGGGATTCATTAGAGAAGCTGAGTAAGATATATACGGAAGAAGTAATTAGATTACAAGGGATACCCTCTAGCATTATAACTGATAGAGATCCCATATTTACCTCAAAATTTTGGACTAAGTTGTAACAGAGGTATAGAACAATAATGAAGTGTAGTACAATAGTACATCCACAAACAGATGAACAAACAGAGTGAGTAAATAGAATTTTAGAAGACGTGTTGCAGGCATGTGCTTTAGACTTTGGAACTAAGTGGATTGATAACTTAGTATATGCAAAATTTGCATACAATAGTAGTTATTAATCAACAATTGCAATGACTCCATTTGAGGCTCTACGTGGAAGAAAATGCCAGTCTCCATTATATTGGGAAAGTCTAAGGCTGAGATTGAATGAACAGGATGCTTTTTATCTCGAATAAGTACTGTAAACTGTGGAATTGATCAAAGCCAGGCTAGCAACAACTCAAAGTAGGCAGAAGAGTTATGTTGATCAATGTAGAAGAGATTTGGAGTTTGTGGAAGGGGACCAAGTATTCTTGAAGTTAACTCCACAACAACAATTACAGAATAGATAATAAGGGAAAAAGTTGGCACCCAGGTATATTGGACCGTTTCCCATTATCGAAAGAATTGGAAGAATGGCTTACCGTTTAGAGTTACCAATCGAACTTTAAGGTATTCATAATGTATTCCATGTCTCCTAACTCCAGAAATATGTTGTTGACGCTATACATATTTTGAACGAAGAGCCCATTGAGATGATCCCAAACTTGAAGTATGAGGAGAAACCTATTAAAATCTTAGAATATGCTGAGAAAGAATTATGAAATAAGAAAATTCCACTTGTGAAGATATTATGGAACCATCATCCCATACAGGATGCTATATGGGAGACAAAAACAAAGATGCAGAAGAAGTATCCAGAATTGTTCCTAGACTAAGCCAATTTCAAGGACGAAATTTTGTTGAAGGGGTGGAGATTGTAATACCTTGTATTTTCAATTTTGACTGACTCATATTTTTTATAGAATAGGAAATTGTATCAATGGCTAGAACAAAAGATGATCAATGTAATGTGAAGAATATTATGGTGCAATAAAGATATGTAGGGACCTGCATGTAACTTTGAATTTGTTATACCCGTACCATAAATATTCAGACTGTGATTACTTTTAATAAAGTAATAGTTTAGGAGTACATTTAGAACAAAAATTGATCGGTACGAAGAGATGAGTATTCTGGTAGAAATTAAGTTATTAGGGGTATCAAGGGTATTTTCATAATGTTGACTGCGATCGGGATTTTGACTGCAAAATAGAAAGAATTGAGAAAGAATAAAGGATTTTTCTTCCTACCATTGAATTCAGTGAAATTTATAGATTTCATTGGTAGAATAAAATATTTTCTCGATACGGACTAGATTTTAGTTCATTTATGAGAAAAATTAGAAATGCGGAATAAATTTGGACAAATGGTGTTATGTGATTGGTGGACATAGACAAATGTCACTCTATGAGAGGTTGTATAAATTATTCTTGCAAGAAAGTGATGGGGGCTAAGTTTACCAATATTTTTCTAGTTAATTGAGGTTCTTTTGATGTAATAACTAGTCATATTCCTTCATATTTGATATTTTAACTTTGGAAAGCTATTTTGACAATTTTATCTAGAATTGTACGAAAAATGAGAAAAAAATCGTCGCCGTACCAACCCCATTATGGTAAACAAGGGAAAATAACAAAAAAACAAAGCAACATTGTTAGGGAGCCAATGCGTGGTCGGCGCCGACCGTAAGGGGCTGAGCCAGTGCCGGCTCCATACTGTACAATGTTGGTGAGTTTTCCTTTTCCAAGAAGATTTTGACAATTTTAGTTGGATTCTCTTAGGAACTCTTTCAACCACAGAAAAGGACTTTTGTAGGCATTTTTTAGCAAATAGAACTCCCATAAATACAAGAGAATAACGTTGTACAAAGTAGTTTTCAATTCTTCAATTTAATATCTTTAGAAAACTCCTAGAGAAATACCAAGATTTAGGAGGATCCAGGAGATTCTTGGAGAAAGAAAGAAGGTTGCTCAAGAAGGTTTCAAGGAGGAAGAAGAAGGCTTACTTGTCTATGAGTGGTTTCATTTTTTTTTTCTTTGTAATTTATTGACAATTTGAGTATTAATTATTTTAATTGTAATTAGAGGATGTTTTTTGATTTACGACTTTGTATTGATTTTAGTACTTTGATCAAGTAATTGTTATTCTTGGTATTTGATTACTTGTTATCATTGATAAATTGATTCGTTTTCTTCTAATTGACTTGGGAAATAAGGTTAGAAGTTCATAGCATTGATTTCATATTTTTTAAATCTTAATGGACCTGGGAAACGAAGTTAGGACCGAAGAATTTAAATAATCAAAGATTAGTTGATTTTGCCTAGAGCATAGGGTCACTGGCTAATTTCATGTTTATGAAGTATGTGTTTAATGCATCTTTTGATTACTTTGGTTTGATTGGAAAATATACTAAATTAACTAGAAGATAGTGATTCCATGAATTGGGAAAGAAGTGGAGTTTATATTCTATTCCTTCATGGTGCCAAGATGATAATTAATTGTGATAAGTGCTAACAATCATTGTTATGTCTTTGAGGATTCCTATCTATTTATATGTCTTTTCTCCTTATTCTTACTCCATGTTAATCCTTGTGACTTATCTTGTGTGGACTTGATTTATTCTCTAGTATATTAGATTAGTATTTTATTTATCTTTTCTTATTTTATTAACTAAATAATAAAGATTTGGGTAAAGTAAGGTGGGAGCCTAAGTTCCTGTAGATTTGATACTTGCCATTCCCTATACTATATGATGTGTATACTTGCCTGTATAAATGGTTGTAATACTTAGCATTTTAATTAAATCTTGATTGATTGTGGACTTTGTTAGTAATATTTTGTACACTAAAAAACATGCATCAAGTTTTTGGCGCTGTTATCGGGGATGGGTACTATCGAAAACACTCGAGTCTTGTTATTTTAGCCTTTATTGTATTTGTAAATATCACTAACTTTTGTTTTTTTAGGTACTTTGTGAATATTTAACTCTTTTTATTAGTCTATGATTTTATTTTTGATTTGTTTAGATTTTTGCTATTCTTTAATTTTCTTTTCGATTCGATCTTTGTTTTTCTTTGAGCGCGAGGTCAAAATCATCATCATGGTCAATCAACTATGGGGTTATATGTGGCCATGGAGACAAGTTCAATGGATCCCCAATAATGAGAATTTGGAAAATTTGCAAGCTCTGATTGACGCTTTTTGTGAAACGTCACTTGAAGCCTCAATGAATTCTTTTGTTACCAACACCAATTCATTCCTTAAATAATAAGATGAATCTTCCTAATGAATGAGCCATCAAAGAACATAACTAGCCAAGTTGGTTGAGAATGCCACAAAGGCCTATACACTTGAACAAGAGGACCCCCAAGGAGAGGAGAGAGAATGTGAGGGACAATTGCACAATGTGGCAAGAGAGGTATTCGATTCTACTTTATGTGCTAATAATTCTAACTTCTCTTTATCACATGATTTTTAGCTTCCTCTCAATTCTTGAAAAACAATGGTCCAAATGATGATGTGTTGAGCTTAACATGCTTTAAGGATTTGGATTTTTCAATGCTACATCATACGAATCCCTTAGAGGATGTTCACAACTCATACCCTTCACCCCAATTTCAAGTAGGTAATTTGGTATTTGTAGATGTGGTGCAAAGTAAGGATTTCTTGATTCCATCTTTAAAATATACATTACTAGGTCTAAAAGAGAATTTTAATTGTGACAAATATTTTGAAGGGATAAGTGGTGACTCTAATGCTTATACACTTTTTGGACATAATTTACATATTTGTGTTGGAAACTTGATTTGTATGTCTAAAAAGGTGTTGCGGACGGTCGGGGGGAAGGGGGGGGTCATGTATTTACATTCTTTGCAACTAATATCTTCCATGAACCCTCCAATTTTCAAAATCCTCTCTTATATCTACTTTTATCATGCCTACTTTTTTCAATAAGCATTAATTTCTTTTACAAAGGTTTGATGAGGAAGCATGATGAGTGGAAAGATTTTATATCTTTGTTTTGTATTTGGAGTTGTTGGTGTTATTTCTCACAAATAAGGAAAATATTTTCCATCTTAAGTGTGGGAGAGTGAGTCATGTCTTTATTTGCTTTATCAAGATATTGATTAGTATTTTTCTTTAGTTTATTTTTTTTATTTAGGTGTGTCTTTATTTTGTTATTATTTTTCTTGTGCTTTTATTTATGTTTTCTTTTGTAGGTTAGAATTGGACAAGCTCTGTTCTCTATTTCCAATTTTTATTGGATCTTCTTGCACTTGGGGAGTATTGCTTAAATTTCTACCTCCTTTATCTTTTTTGGTTCCTTTGGAGATGATTTATTGTGTTGATTTTTGGTCAATGAGGACATTGTATGTTTTAAGTGTCGAGCAGTGGTTCGGTGATATTCTTTGTCCAAGTTATTTTCAATCATCGCGGTGTTCTTTTGGTATTGAGCTACTACTTTGGAAAAATTTTAAAATTTGAAATTTGAACAACAATTTTGTTGCAATTTCCTTGAAAATTTTGAAAATTTGAAACTTTGGAAATTGTAGAGATAAATTGAGCTTTTTTGTCTATAATGAAGTTATGAATTTCTTTTTAACTTTGGTATAGATTTGTCATTCATTATGGTTGAATTTTTATTTTAAAAGGTAAACTTGTGTATTAAGTTGGATTTTGCTAAAGTAATGAGAATTTAAGTTAACCTTGGTTATATTTAGTATTTGAGTTTTGTTTTATTCTTTAAGTTTAAATGTGGATGATATGATGAAATATGGGGAGAATTGTTGATTAATTCTTGTATTATGGATTTAAAATTTGCTTGACTTTGAGTTGTGAATAAGGAATGTGAGGAAATAAAAAAAATTGAGTGGAAAGAACCGATTATGAGTTGATTTTTTTTTTTTTATCTTTGATGACAGAAAAAAACTTTTTGCTTGATTATGTGGGCCAATACGGTTAGTGAAGAGAATTTCACTTTTTTGAGGCTATTAATTCCTAAAAGCAAAAGGAAAAAAAGAAAATTGTTGAAAACAAGTAATGACTATAATGGAGCCAATACGGTGTGTAAAGAGAAATCTATTAACTTCAAGCTATAAATTCTCTAAGTCATTGAAAAAAAAAAAGAGTGGAGTGTTTTCCTTATTTCATTAATTTGAGTTGTGTAAATTTGAGTTTAAAATGTTGGAATTGGTTAAATGGCTTGACTTGTATAATTTATGTTATCTATATTTTTGCTTGAGGAGGATGATTTTCTTGTACTATATATAATCTTGTTTAACTTAAATTTGAAGGCCTTGGGATTATTTGATTTAATACACGAGTTTACAATGTTTTTAAAGGGTTAAATGAATGACGAATTTATGCTTAAGGTTGGAAGAAGGTTATGTCTTCATTATGGATGAATTTGCTAGGGAAAAATTTGCTAAATTGTTTTGTCTTATTCTAAATTCTTAGTGGCTAATTCATGTTTGCTTGAGGATAAGCAAAGCCTAAGTGTGGAGGAATGTAATGGGGGCTAAATTCACCTATATTTTCCTAGTTATTTTAGGTTCTTTTGTGATACTTTTGATGTAATAACTAGTCATATTCCTTCTTAGTTGATATTTTACATTTGGAAAGATATTTTGATAATTTTATCTAGAATTGGACGAAAAATTAGAAAAAAACGTCATTGTTGCAGTGCACGGTGTTGGATTGTATGCCCTCTTAGATTAGGTTTCTGATGTAAAATCAAATTATTTAATAAAAGAATTTATTTTTAGAAATTGTTTGTGAATTTACTTTTTGTTTGTGCACGATTTTCGTTTGGAACAGGCCCATTGTGTTTAAATAAGTGATCCATGTGAATGGTGGTCTTTCACAGTAAGGTATGGATCACGGGTTATTTAACACATAAACATTTATTCTTAACCTATTGATGAGACTGGGAACCTCATCATGTTTAGGTTATTATGTTATGAATTCTAAATGGGGAATAGCTTACCTTTAGCCAGTGGGTAGTCCACTCACTTCATGACATAAGCGTATTTCGAATACGTAGAACAGGACCTGTAGTAGTGGTTTCTCAAAGTACTATATGGTAGAAACCTAGACTACTATCGCTACAGCGTGGACTAGTACTCTACGACTTGAGTATGGGTTGCTGGTCTAGCGAAGCTGGAAGCATATATTTTGATTTGCTATAGTTGAGGTTCTATCATAGGGTCAATATACTTGCATGTTGGGTATGTGTGACTAGTTAGTTAAGATAGACTTATACAAGATAGTTTCTGCACTATATCACCCCTTGTGGTTGTCCGAATGGTCTAAATTATCCAGGGCCCTGGGAAACATGACTTGGATGTTTGCTTTAGGGTAGCTCCCTTGGAAAGCGGAAACACTCCAGGAAGTCGTGGATCATTGGACTAGAAGCCTAAGGATGGTAGATGTCATTTAGGGGGGTGTTAGTACACTTCTTCCTCTCTAAACGTACGGCGATGTGTAGAGGGGTATTTTAGTCATTTCACCTGTAGGTCGGAGACTTTGCGAATGCAGCATTGTCCTTGGGGTCAATATTTCCTTATGGTGATATTAGGAAATATTTAAAATGCAAAATACAGCTATTTATATAGTAGGGGTATTTTGGTCATTTTAGCAGCCAAGGCGATGTGTCTTTTTGGTCCTCGGAATAGCCCGTAAGTCCTAACTATTTTGGGTTGAGGAATTGGTCTCAGTAGAAGAGGATTTTATTTTATTTTATTCAGGAAGTCTAATTTATTATTGGACTGGAATAAAATAAATGAATAAATAAAATAGGAGTTGAGAGAAATTAATCATCTAGTTTATTTGGTTAATTAATTATTCAGAGCCTAGGTCCAATATGAATAGTTAAGAAATTAACCTGGGCTTAAACTAGGGGAAATAATTAATGTTTAATTATTTATTGGGTTATTTATATAGGCCCAAGAAATAAATAATTAAAGATTAATTATTATGGTTCATTTGGGCTCATTAATTATTTATTGGGTTACTTATGTAAGCCCAGAAAATAAATAATTAATATTTATTATTTTGGGCCTTTTGAGTCTAAGAAAAATAATAAATATTTATCTGGCCCAATAGCTTGGACCTTAGGGTTTTTTCCAGATATGGTTAAGAGGAGTTTAAGGTTAGGCCAAACTGTTTCTCAGGATAACATCCGGATGTTTTGAAATCCCGGGGATATGTTTATCAGATAATGAGAGACCTAATTTTTGGCTAACTAATAAAACAACTCTTTGAAAAGAAAAAAACTCTAATTCTTTCCCAAGCAACAAGACTCTCACGTCTCTCCTCTTGCTCTCTCGGTTTTCTTCTTCTTGTTTTTCCCTTGTTCTTTGCTAACCAATAGCGAGCGAACCAAGGAGAATTGAGACCGTTTCTCTTTCCCATTGTGTTCACCAACTAGAGGTTAGGCTGAGGAATATCCCGAGAGCTGGAGAGCTAAGCGTTAATGCAAACAAGGCGAAGTCGAAGGCTAGCGGGTGTTCAACCGGAAGCTCCTTCAAGTGTGCAAAGCGAGGCGATTCCAGCCGTTCAATCTGTTCCTACGCAACCTAGGAGGGTTAAGGAACGCAAATGTATGATCTTCACGCTTCCGCATGGCCTTTATGGCTCATGTTTTATTTTTCTCCAATTTTTTTTAACTTACGGTGCATGCCCCTGTTTCTGCGTTTTCCATCAAAGTGGTATCAGAGCATTTTTCTGATCAATATAGGGAGCATGGTAGTTAATAAAAATGGAGAAGATGATTATACCTATGATCCTTCGCTGTTTTGGTATGGGATAGATGGTTTTGTAAGTTTCACAGTGGAAGCATAGGACCCTCTGTAATATTTTTTGGCTTTGTGGTTTAATCGTGTAAACACAATTTTAATGGGTATAGGCGGTTGTGTTTTTGGTTTGGATGTTTTTTGTAAGTAAAAATGTCCAAAGAAGCCAAAGAAGGCTGAAAAAAATGAAGCAAAAGAGTTTCTGCAATTTCGCGCGCGGACGGGTGAAAAACGAAGAAGATGATACTGTTCCTAAGCCGCCGGTCGAGCCGAGCCGAGCCGATGTTTCTGTGAGGAGAGTTGCAGTCTGTGAGCCGCGAAGCCGAGCCAAATTGAGGGGAATTGAAGCCATTTTCAATTGCAAGAATTGAAATTGAAATTCAATTCCGCGTGCGGGTCAGCAAACCGGATCGGGCGTGCCATTCGGATAAAGGCGCGGATCCTTCGCGGGTCGGCAGCAGATGGCAACTGGGCGCGGGTCGCGGGTGCGGGCGAAGTCCACGGGTCGTGGCAGGCGTGCGATCTTGTGCGGCGTGGTGCACTATGGCTGCGGTGGACCACAGGCCATTCTGGCGCGGATCCTGTGCGGCCGGTGCAGTGGACCGCCAGCCATTTTTTGGCAATTTTTTTATTTTTTTTCCTTTTTCGTTTTGGGTCCCATACTAGGCGAATTTAATATTTTTTCAATATTTATATTCTTGGAATATATTTGCATGAAAAATATTAGTAAGGAATTTTATGATTAAACAAGATCATTAATTAATTAATTAATGTGTTTAATTCTATTATTTGGGCACTTAGGTTTAAAAAATAGAAAAGCATGAAAACGTTTATTGTTTTCTAGCATGCTATTTTTTTTATGTACCTATGTGTGCTTTTTCTCAAAGACCAAAGTCTTTGGGAACCTTTTGTTTTGGCAAGGAAAAATATTTTTCTTTAAAAACTAAATGGTTATTTTAATTGGTACAAAAATTAATCCTTAAATATTTTCTCAAAGGATTTAATCCTTGACATAGAAAATATATTGGATTTAGATATTTTTGTAAATTAAAATGGAGAGCCATTTTGTTTTGTTTTGGACTAGAAAAATGATTTTGTCAAATAAGCTTGAGACCAAAGTCTCTAGAAAGTTTTAATTGGAAAATTTTTGAAATCATTAAGTTTTAACTTAAATAAAATTAGTCCATGGAGGAAATCTCTCAAAGGATATAAGCCTTGACATAGAGATTTTATTGGACTTAGATATTTTATTTTTGAGTTAAGAAAAACTTAATGGAAATTTCAAAAGGATATTTTCCAGTATGAATAATTAAGAAATTAACCTGGGCTTAAACTAGGGGAAATAATTAATGTTTAATTATTTATTGGGTTATTTATATAGGCCCAAGAAATAAATAATTAAAGATTAATTATTATGGTTCATTTGGGCTCATTAATTATTTATTGGGTTACTTATGTAAGCCCAGAAAATAAATAATTAATATTTATTATTTTGGGCCTTTTGGGTCCAAGAAAAATAATAAATATTTATCTGGCCTAATAGCTTGGACCTTAGAGTTTTTTCCAGATATGGTTAAGAGGAGTTTAATGTTAGGCCAAACTGTTTCTCAAGATAACATTCGGGTGTTTTGAAATCCTGGGGATATATTTATCAGATAATGAGAGACCTAATTTTTGGCTAACTAATAAAACAACTCTTTGAAAAGAAAAAAACTCTAATTCTTTCCCAAGCAACAAGACTCTCACGTCTCTCCTCTTGCTCTCTCGGTTTTCTTCTTCTTGTTTTTCCCTTGTCTTTGCTAACCAATAGCGAGCGAACCAAGGAGAATTGAGACCGTTTCTTTTTCCCATTGTGTTCACCAACTAGAGGTTAGGCTGAGGAATATCCCGAGAGCTGGAGAGCTAAGCGTTAATGCAAACAAGGCGAAGTCGAAGGCTAGCGGGTGTTCAACCGGAAGCTCCTTCAAGTGTGCAAAGCGAGGCGATCCCAACCGTTCAATCTGTTCCTACGCAACCTAGGAGGGTTAAGGAACGCAAAGGTATGATCTTCACGCTTCCGCATGGCCATTATGGCTCGCGTTTTATTTTTCTCCAATTTTTTTTTAACTTACGGTGCATACCCCTGTTTCTGCGTTTTCCATCATACGGTTGGCATCAGCCCCATTCTGGGAAATAGGCTAAAACGGCCAAAAACAAAGTAACGGCATTGGGGATCCAGTGCACGGCCAACGTTAGCCGTATGGGGCTGAGTCGGTGCCTGCTCCATACTATACAATGTCGGCGGGTTTTCCTTTTCCAAGCAAATTTTAGCAATTACTGTTGGATTCTTTGGGAACTCTTTCAACCATAGAAAAGGACTCTTGTAGGCATTTGTTTTTGGCAATTAGAACTCATATAAATACAAGAGAATAATATTGTACAAAGTAGTTTTCAATTCTTTAATGTAATATCTTTAGAAAACTTCTAGAGAAACACCAAGATTTAGGAGGATCAAGGAGATTCTTGGAGAAGGAAAAAAGGTTGCTCAATAAGGTTTTGAGAAAGAAGAAGAAGGCTCATTTGTCTATGAGTGATTTTTTTTCTCTTCTTTGTAATTTATTAACAATTTAGGTTTTAATTATTTTAATTATATTTAGAGGATGTTTTTGGATTCATGACTTTGTATTGATTTTAGTTCTTTGATCAAGTAATTGTTATTCTTGGTATTTAATTAATTGTTATCAATGATAAATTGATGTGTTTTCTTCTAATTGACTTGGGAAACTACGTTAGAAGTTTATAGCATTGATTTCATATTTGTTAGATCTTAATGAACTTGAAAAACGAATTTAAGACCAAAGAACTTAAGTAATAAAAAATTTGTTGATTTTATCTAGAGTATAGGATTATTGGCTAATTTCATGTTTATGAGGTATGAGTTTAATACATCTTTTGGTTACTTTGGTTTTATTGTGAAATCTGCTAAATTAACTAGGAGATAGTAATTCCAGGGATTGAGAAAGAAGTAGAGTCTATATTCTATTCCTTCATGATGCTAAGATGATAATAAATTGTGATAAGTGATAATCAATTAATGTTATGTCTTTGAGGATTTCTATCTAATCAATCAATAAATTGTTTAGTGATAAGATTTGGGTAAAGTAAGGTGGGAGCCTAACTTCCTGTGGATTCGATACGTGTTCTTCTATATAATATATGATGGGTATATTTACTCGTATGTGTGATTTTTGTGGTTAGCATTTTAATTAAAGCTTGATTGATTGTGGACTTTGTTGGTAATATTTTCTACGCTAAAAAACACGCATAAGAAAGCTTATCAAATAAGTTTTGCAAAATAAATATGAAAAATAGGTGGAAAAATGACATCACGACTTGTGTAAAGAAGCCCACAATTCATTAAATGCAGTGTGCGCTAATTGGTCACAGTTTGGACCATATTATGGCGGTGGAATAAGGAGGCAGCTAGCCAAGCAAATAAAGGAAGAAGAAAGGAAGAAAAAACGAAAGAAAAAGGAAGAAAAACTGAGAGAAAATTGAGAGAAAAATAGAGAGGGAAAGAAAGTTGTTCTTGGTGTTCTTAAGCCAAGTCAAGCTTGAAGAATCTCATAAACAAGGCAAAATGCTATACTTCATGAATTAAATTCATAGATTTCATCACGGTGATCATTGTGATATAAGTTTTAACATGAAATCATGAAGATTATGATTATGTGTAGCATTATTAATGGACCATGTGAAGTTTTGTGTGAGTAAGTGTGTGTGCCGGTTGGTTAAGGATTCATGTACTATGATTTATGTATTAAATAGAAGCATTATGATGGTGATTTAAAGGGTTGTTCATAGTTGTGAAGAAAGATGGTAGAATCAGAAAGAAAAAGAAGATATAGTGAAAATAAACTTTAGTTATTTAACTATATTGATGATTATATTGCTCAAGCGTTGAATTGGTAGTTTACTTGACCTAAAAATATGGGGGATTGAAGGTGGTTTGAAGGAAAAATTAATGGATTAAGTGTCCTAAAGATGTTATGGATAAAGAAGAACAAGATAGAAATGTTAACTGTTAAAAATGACATAAAGCAAGAAAGATATTGGGATAGTTTTTCCCTAATATTTTCTGAAAGGAATTAAGGTAAGGGAAATAGAATCCATATAAGCATAGTCGAAGGTTTAATGAGCATTTTAATATAAAATGGAGCCCAATCAGAGTTGTGGATCAAAAGTTATGCACAAAACAAAATGGTGTGTTAAACGGGTAAAATGCAGAATTATTTGCTAAATGTAATAAACTCAAGAGAGTTTGTTTACATGAAAAAAATGGGAAGAAGTAATGGAAGAATTAGAAGAGTAATGCAAGGAATAATAGAAGGATTGGATATATAATATATGTGTATATATGCATTTACTCTACAAAGGGAAATAAAGGAATAAGGAATAAAGGATACCCTTATGTTCAAGCTTAGAATACCAAACTAAGCATGAAACGATTTAAGGTAGGTTGTTTACGTTAAACGATCGGTGACGAGTTAGACACGATATTTGATCAGCTATATTAATCTAGGACACAAGTGGAGTCCTAGCAGATTCTTAAACTTTTAAATGCTAATATGCTTTACTTTTTATGAAGTAGCACGTTACGAACCTTTGGAATCCCTTATTAAATTTATGGTTTTTCTGAGCAAGAAAATAGTATTTTGGCCATGATGGGCTGTCATGAATATCATAATTAGCTTGGAAAACCTATAGAATGACAACAACATGTGTTTTGTAAATTTAGCCCTTTTTAGGATTAAAACTTTGGGATTTTTGGAATATGGTAACTTTTGGAATCAGGCATTCGAGAAATGATCAGAATGCCCTTATTAGAATATTTTATGGAGGTATAATAAGGATTTTGAATCTAATCTTCTTGTAGGGTTAGATTTTTTGAATAAAAATTCTTTTGGAATTGGGTATGGGCAAAATGACCTAGATACTCTTGTTGGAATACTTTATGATGCAAAAAGGACTTTTAATCCTTTTTCGCTACGGATTTGGGAAATGATCTCTTGGTATGAGATCAACTTTTGAAAAATGATCTTTTGGCCCCAAAAAATGTTTATTTGGAATTCCTTCGAGAATATGGAATTGTTATGGGTCTTATGTACCAGTAGAAACGTGGAGTACTCAGCAAAGGCTTTGATATTTGTATTAGCTCTTGTTAGAGATATATGACCCCAAGTAATCTAATCTATTCTAGGGATTATCTTACTCTAAATAGGGCGATAGGATATTGAGATAAGTCATCTTGGCTAGTTGTTTAGCGCCTGGCAATTGCCTGTGCTCTGTGTGCACTTTGATAGTTGCTCATGGAGTTAAGCGGGGACACCTGACGTGTTCTACCCCTTACCACCTTAATGGTAATTGACGTCGGGATTGGAACCCTTGGGCTTATGGTGGCAAGTAAAATATTCTTTTGCTTCGGTATTATACTAATACACATTTACCACTCCGACAATACACAGTTGAGTACTATAGGCTTGTGATCTTATTACAATAAGATTGTGATGTCAAAGATGAAGCCTTGTGAGCTTTGCACATAGGCTGACCTTCTGTTGAGAGAAATGCATGTATTTTCTAAAATTGGGGCAGTGTTGTTGAATGAAACTCGATTTTCAAAAAAAGTTGATTTTCAAACAAACTCCTTCTGAGTGAGTTGTAGAGTTGTTTTCAGTGGAAAAATATGTCACTTCTATGTCACTTTGTTTTTACAAAGCACTAGCACACACCTGGGACTCACTGAGTGATTTTTACTTACATGTATCTTTTATCTTATTTTATAGGATTCGGAGCTGGTGACCATAGTTAGAGGCAGAAATGATACCACAGCCAGGTCCATTTACTATTATCTTTTATATACGTACATTATGGTTCTGATATAGTACTAATATTAGAGTGTATTGGACCTCACTTATGTATCATGTATTAAATAAGTATTTTTTTTTACTACATCAGTCTGGGCATTTACTCACTTATTAGTTATTATCATTATAAAGACCCATTGTCTGGGCAACTAGATGGGGGTAACACCCGGTTTATGGTATGCTTCTATTGTTATTTCCGGTAGGGGTGTTACAAAGTATGTCCCATTTTCCCACATTAATTGTAATACCCTGCATTTTAACTTTCATTGGCTATTACTTGTAATAGGATGAGAATTTATATCAAAGGCCAGAACAAAAGTTGATCGGTGTAATAAGACGAATATTTTGGTATGATAATATTTGGTCGGGACTTGGATGTAATTATTGAATTTGTTCTACCTTACCCTAAATCTTTGGAAGGCTACTATTATTAATAAAATAAGAATTTGAGGGTATGCTGAGAAGAGAAATTGATCAGTGTGATGAAACGTATGTTTTGGTGTGAATTATGCTATTCGGGTCACCGGGGGCATTTTCGTCATTTTGACCGCGCCGCGACTTTGACTACAAATTTGACCAAATAGAGAAGAAATTGAAGAATTACCAATGAATTTAGTAGAGTTTTTGGAGTTGAATGGTGAAGTAAAATATTTTTCCTTTTTGGATCCGATTTTGGTCATTCTTGAAGAAAATAAGAAATTGCGCTTAAAAATGGTGCGTGTGGCATTTTGTGAGTGGTAATGTACATGTGTCAATTTAAGAGAGGTTGTATGAAGAGTTCATGCAAGACACTTGGAATTAAATGATTTCAAAAATAAATAAAGAATGATGTGTAATTTTGTGATTGGAAACATCATTTTGTGGGCCATTTAATTTAGGCCTTGGGTATTGTGATTAGCTAATGTTTGGACTAAGAGAAGATGAATGAATGGCTGAAAATTGGCTAAGAATTTTGTTGGCCTTGCAAGAAAAAATAAGGGAAAATTTTGTGGAGAGAAAAAGTGGTTGGTGTGTAAAATTGTGATTGAAACACACCTACATGAAATCCACCATACAAGCAATTGAATTAAAATTTCTTGGCTAAAATTTGATGAAAAATGGTGGTGAGGAGGCTGTTATAACAGCCAGAATTTTGGCCAGCCTTGAAGAAGGAAAAAGAAGAGAAAACAAGGAAAGAAAAGCTAGAGAAAAATAGGGAGAAAAAGAAAAAGGAGAAAGAAAGAAAGAAGTGTGTGTGTTCTTGGAACAAAATCACTTCAAATAGCCTCAAACACAAGGTAAAATCCTATATTTCAAGAATTAAAGTTGTAGATTTCATTATGGTGATCATTATGATATAAATTTTAACAGGAAAACATGATTTTCATGTCTTGATTTAGGATTAAAGCTAGGGTTTGTAAACTTTGTGTGTGAACCTTGTATATACTTATGTGTTCTATGTATGTTGGTTGCCTAGAAGCCTTATGGATATTGTTTTGTGTAAGGAAGAACTAAATATTTATGGTACTTTCAAGGATTGCTTTTGGTTGATGAGATGATGGCCAAAGTAGGATAAAAATAGAAGTTACTTGGTTGGAAAAATAGATCAAACTAGCTTTTGATTAGAAGAGATGAATTTATGTTTAATAAGTGTGACTTTTGTGAGCTATTGGAATCTAGAAATCATAGAATTAAAGATGATTTGAAGGAAAATTGAGTGAATTAATGGTTCTAAGGTGTTAAAGGCTAAAGGAAAACAAAGGAAAGCATGAATAGTAAGTTTGAGGCAAAACTACTGGGGCTGTTTTTGCCCAGTAGCATATCACGAGAGCTAGAACTCTAGAAATAGCCAAAGCAAAATTAAAGTTAAGAGTCTTGAGGTTGATTTGGTATATCATAGAGCCAAATCGGAGTTGTGGACTGAAAATTATGTGTAAAACAAAATGATGTGTCAAACCAGTGAAATTCCAGAAAAGTAGTCCGAAAGTGGATGAATTTAAGGATGATGAATTGTATGACTTTGGATGAAATTAAGGGGAAACATGAAGTGAATCCCTTATATATGAAGGGAGAAAGGATGTGGAAATACAAAAACGAAAGAAATGAACAAATGGCAAAAAAATGACGTGAACAAAAGTTAAATGTTTTCTTTATCCGTCGGCTCCGACGGCGAACTGTCGGTTAAACGTCGGTTGGACGTCGGCTAATCGTCAGCCATTTTTTTGGCCAAACACAAATTGACCTGAAAACGATATATGATGTAGGTTTATCGGTGAATGGCCAACGGTTCATTGAAAATGGTAGAAACGGTGGTCGAACGGCCGTGAGTGAAAAAGTTTAGTCAGGACACGAGGTGAGTCCCTTTTTGAAAGCTAGTGTGCTTTGTTTTTCCATGAAATGCTACATTTTATACCATTTTGAAAATTACTGAATATGTTTAAGGTTTCTCTGTGAAAGATTTGTTTTTATGCCATTTTCGGCTTGAATGAATTTTATAGTTGGCTTGGAAACCTTAACGAACGATTAAAGCATGAATTTGTGAATTCAGTCCTATTTGGATTAAATACTTGGGATTTTCAAAAAATGGTAAATTTTAAAATTGGGTATTCATAAATTGACTAGAATTCCCTTATTGGAACATTTTATGGAAATATGTTTGGAAAATTTGAATTTAATCCTCTTATGGGATTAGAATTCTAGATTTCTTAATATGAGTTCCTTTTGGAATCCGGTATTTGGAAAATGATCCAAATGTCCTTATTGAAATGTTTATGAAAAATTTTGGAATTGGGTATATGGTAAATGACCAAAATATCCTTATTGGAACTTTTGTGAATATTTTTCAAATCGGGTAAGAGCGAAATGACCCAAATACCCTCCGAAAGTCTTTTGGAATCGGGCATGGGTAAAATGATCCGAATGCCCTTGGAAAATGATTTTTGTGATCGAGCATGGTAAAAACGACGCGAATACTCTTGGAAATATGATTTGATGTGTGAATATAACTCTTTATCCTATTTCAACATGATTTTGGAAAATAATCTCTCACGGTAAGATTGGCTTTTGGAAAATGACCTTTTGATCCCTAAAATTATTTTATTGGTTTGATGTGCCATGGAATGAATTGTTTGGCTTTACAGAGCCTATGTGAATGATGGTCTGACTTGCAAGGCAATGGGATCAAATTTTGAAAAATTATATTTTGCCCCAAAAATGGTTTTCTTTATATGGAAAATGGTTTCCTAATGTGCTGAAGTACTAGCCTTTTTCTTGAATTCCTGGCGTATGCACTAACTTGAATTCCTGGCGTATGCACTAACTTAAATTCTTAGCGTAAGCACTAACTTGAATACCTGGCGTATACACTAACTTGAATTCCTGGCGTATGCACTAACTTGAATCCCTGGGGTAAGCACTAACTTGAATTCCTGGCGTAAGCACTAACTTGAATACCTAATGTAAGCACTAACTTGATTTTTCGTAGTACACTGTGGTGTACTTACTTATCCGGCGACGTATGATTGAGTACTATAGGCTGCGGTCTAAGCACAATGATACGTGGCACCGAAGGTAAGGCCTTGTAAGCTTTGCATACAGGCTGACCTTCTGTTGGAGGAATGCCTATGATGTGGAAATTGGGGCAATATTTGGAATTGAAATACAATTTTTCAAAAAATAATTGAGTTATGAATAAACTCTTTTTTTTAGAGTTTTGGAATTTTTTCTAGTGAACAAATGAAATATTTTCCCCACAAGGGTTTTATGTACTTTGTCTCCTTACTAAAGCACTAGCACACATGAGACTCACTGAGTGATTTTCACTACACGCATGTTATTTTTCTTAAAAAATTCAGGATCAGAGACGCAGCAGAAGCGCGGTGGACTCCCAGAGGCTCATGCTACATCTTGGATCTGTTGTTTTTGCGAGTGTATGTATCGGAAGCCAAATTCTTGTATTTTTCTATGTTGGAAAAAAAAAAAAATTTTCGCTGCCTTTTGAATAAAGTTTATTATAAAGACCCATTGTCTGAGCAATTAGACGGGGCGACATCGCACAAAGTTATAGCTCACTACGTTATGGAAATATGGGGTACTACATTAATAATATGCTCTAAGCCTTTTCCTTACTTTCAACTACCTATCGGGGTATAAATTCATTCTCAAATTTTTCTAAGAATTCTTTCCATGTCTAGTCCTTTTGTTCTTGTTCTCACTCCTCTTTCTTCCTAAACCACCAATCTTGAGTAGGTCCTTGAATTTCAAAAGTAGCAAATTGAACTTTTCTCTGCTCAAAATAATCTAAAACTGCAAATGTATCTTCTATTCTGGACGTGGTGTTTCCAATAATATTAGCTGTGTTTCTTTCAGCTTGATCTCTAGTGCTAACACGAGTAATCTTTCGCGGCATATCTTATTCTCTTTAAATCTACACTATGAAACACCAAGTAAATACATACATCTCAATACTTCCCATTCATATGACATGAAATAGAAGAAAATTTCTATTTTGCACATGTAACCAAGTATGTTTTGAGAAATTTTCATATTCTCTCAACCTGATAATTTACTTTCACATATATTATTCTTATATGATCTATAAGTAAACTTCCTGTATTTATATCATTTTGCCTATAGATCATACTTTCATTTCCTTAAACTACCCTAAATCACTTTCTTTCAACATTCATAGGTACTTCCCAGGGTCACCCATCCTAGGATTTCTCTAACCTAAGCATGAATAACTTCAAATTTCTAATGATTCCAGGTACATTAGTGTTAATATAAACATATCCTTTCACACATTATGATAAAATAGGACTTTTAGCACTCAGATATAATACCGGAGTACTATACAAATGTACATATCCTTATCTACACAATTTATATTGCCTTATACACACAAGGCATTTAAATGTTTAACCTCCTTTATTCATCTTCTTACTATTACTAATCCCAAAATAGAAAGTTTAGAATGAGTAAATACTTTTTTAAATAGATCAAACCTGAGGCCTCCCTAACCTCAATCTCTTTACTATTATCTGAGTTCGGCAACATAGACCCATTTTCTGAATATATTAGAATTGTCTCAAATCTCCCTTGTTCTGACTTATCAGAAGAAATTATGTTAATTTAGGTACTTCAAAGTCATAAGTCATATCTACTCCAATATTTGATTCCGTAAAATTCACTGTCTTATATATTTATAATTTCATATCCGCATATACAATGATAGACTTGTTAGTGTTGTGCCCTAGAGGCAATCACTTGTACGTTGTATATGACATATTTTATTTTATAAAAGGCATTGTTTATCTTACAGTTTCTTTTGATTACTTTTAAGTAATATAACTGTTCAATAAAGTCCTTAGTACAACTCTGTGTTAAGAAAATTATGATAGAGATCATGATATGAGATTTCTACTACATTGTATAGTGATAGTACTAAAATAGTCCCTAGTCATAATACTAATGAGAAAGGATATCATTAATGCGTTAAGACTAGCATGTGTTAAGACTTCTTGATTTGATCAGGCGGTGGTTCTCATATCCATGAGTATTGAGATACTCAAAGTTAACACATAGATACTTGTTAGTGGAGCAAGTTCATTGGATGACCTAGCTATGAGATAATCACATGGATAACTATTTAGTGCCAGGGATATAATATCAATACAGCAAACGTGCAAGTATCATTAGACTTGAGATCTCCAAAGTACTTTGTTTTCTGAGCCTTGTGCTTTGATTCCAATCTCCGGAGCTTGATCGAGGGCCGCCTATGAGATGGATATTGGGTATATTGTGAGGTAAACGAAAGTAGTTGAGAGGGTCAATAAAGGATTCACCACTCCTAATAGTAGGGGCGAATATTTCACGGCCACTTGTAGGAATTACTAATCGAGAAGTCCTTGGCCAAGGCGTATGTGTATTGGAAACAGTTCCAATTGATGCACATCTAGAGTAGTGGGTTCCTGGTATAAGTATAATTGTATTTGGGCCAGAATTAATATATATTCTGGAGGGAGTTGGCACTAATTTCATACTCCAAATCGAATAAAATATTGTATGGTGAAAGGAGTTAATTGCATTGTAGTTTGTTATTGAAGGGTTCATGTCAAGCCACTTGACTTCCTGGATTCTTGGATGGTCATGATGTGTTGCTAGATATCGCTCATGATATGGGAATATGGGTTTATTAATTGATGAATTAATAAATCAATCATTATTAGAATTAATAGGATTAATTCTAATTAATTAAGGATTATTAATCTTAAAGACATTTGGATTAATTCATGTTCGCTACCAATTGATTGGGAAACCTAATAGGTCACAGAAAAAAAAGGAATATATACTCAAGATGTTATTTGATAATATAGTGGGGTTTATTGCGAGAAAGAGAAGTTGTTGTGGTCTAATTATAATTGGTTATAATTTATAGGTCAATTTATAATTCTGAGAACTTGATGGGTTCCTATTACAATTGGAGAATTATTTGGAATTCTCAAATGTGGTTTTTGTAGAGGCTTTTCAGTTATATGAGATATAACCCTAGTGGTATTTGAAGAGTTTTTCAGGTGAACCAAGGGACACATGATGTAACACCCCGCTACTTAGGCACGCCCGGGGCCGGGGATGTCGCCCCGTCCAAGGATAAGGGGTCTTTATAACTAGGTCACACGAATAAAATGGCGGAATAAAAATAATAATTTAATTTAAAATTATTAAAACCCAAAATGAATCCAAGAATTCCCAAAAGAAAAACAAATCCATAAATAAAATCATCCACTCTCAACTCCCCAAAGCAATACATAAAAATAAAAGACAACATTCTCTTCCAAGGCAAATAACACCCCCACAGCAGGATCGACCTGAAATCATGGTAAAATGGTGGTGAGACAGAAATCTCATTAAGTCCGTGTGTGCTTTGGGTGTTTAGTGAAAACAGTTCGTGAATCCAAAGTATAAAATCTTTACAAAAGAATTGCTGGCAAGCAATAAACATTAGTCAAGAACAAGAGTGGTGTTTTGGCTTTTCCAAGCATACATAATCAAAAGTGCACAATAAAATCAACCACTCAAAAAGGGTGGTCGTGGGTTACCACACGTTGGGCCCCATGTCCACATGGTCAGTATGCCACACTTTGTGCATACTGCCGTTTAGAATGCCGACACTTTGTGCAGACTGACAAAAGTAGGTGATCGGCCTATCGGGCAAGATACTCCTCCTTCTCTATACCTAAACAGCAACCGGGTGTCCATTCCGGCATAACACAGTCACTTGACTGAAATAAAAACTGCTAGATCGGACCGGCATGACTAAGTAGTATTGACGTTTCTCTAAGTTGAGCTTATCTTCTGGAGGTGGCCTCCTGCCAGAGGACTCACTCTTGCTTTTCAAAACTAGTACTACCAGTCTACCCCTGTTGAGTACTTAATGTAACGTATCCCACTTGGGAAAAAATGAACAAAACATAGTTCCACTTGAAAATGGCAATTAAGGTTTTCCAAAGTTTGGGGCAAAAATTGGTTTTAGAAAGAATTTTAGGTTTTGAGTAAAACCGCCCCTTGATTTGCAAATAATTTATTTGTCTAAAATGAGAATGGAAATAATCCTCAATTGCCTTTATAGAAATGAATGACCATGCACTCTACATTTGGCTTGCCATAAAAAAAAAAAATCATTTTTCATTAAACAGGTTTTATGCAGGAGCTTACCTGATCATTGCTCACAACAAAGGTCTCCAACAGCTGACCTAACCCCGCATGGGCAAATACAAACCACAATCAAACTCAAGACAGAATCCATTTTCTCAATTTAAAACAACTCAACTTACTACTACCATGATCTTAGTGTACTAAGCTTTAATGCCAAACAATAAATAAATAGGTTTATAAGCTAAGCCTAATTTGATATTAAAAATAATTAATGTTTTGGGAAATACGTACTAATAAGTTAAAGGTTATATTTTGCTAAGAAATTTTTAGAGTTTATTTGATGAAGAGTCCTAGGTGGAATTAGGTAAAATAATGATTTATTAATAATTTAGTTGTTAGAAAATAATTGATAACTAAAATTAGTTGAAAATAAATTTAATGAGTCTTGCTTGAAAGATAAGAAATAAATTTTTTTTAATGGGTTTTGATAAAAAGATAATAATTAAATTTTTAGTAATAAATATTTTACTAATTATGATTATTTCCATAAAAGGCTTTATTTGATATTATCATTTTATATATAATATCTATATATTTTATTTTTCTAGCAAAAGCTATTACTTATTTGACTAAAATATCCTTATTATATATAATAATCCAAATTTACGCCTCCTAGGGTTTTTTTTTGGGGAAATTACTAGCAAAATCCCATTATGAAATATTTTATTTATGAAATAAAAATTAGCTTAAGGACAACTAGATCATGATCATACTTCCATGGCTAACCACAATCAAGGACATATACAATCCTTCAATTCATCAAATAATCTAAATCATGCATATAAGCATAGATCTAAATTTATCAAGACATGATCTAACCCCTACTAGCATAAATATGATCATGGCTTCAACAATCCAACATGAATATAAATCCTATTCACCAAAGGTAACATAATCTCTAGCTTACTTCATCACAAATACTACCTATGACATGGAGACATGCATTAAACCTCAAATCATCATACAATCAACCAAGCTAATCCATCCATGCATAAATCCCATCTCCTTCATATTCATACATACATTCATGCTTCAACCTCAACAATATATACTCAAACCTTATCCGCAATCCATCTTCTATCAACATCATCCTAGAGACATGAATCCAGAATTTAAAAGAAGGGTTAAAATGGCTTACTTGATTGATGAATTCCTTGAAGTAGTTTCGAATGAATCTCAAGCCCTAGATGCCTAAATCCGTCTAAAGGAGATGAATGAAGAATGGCCATGGAGAAGAAACCATTCGGCCAAGTAAGTGAGTGGTTCAGCCAAGAGAGAGAGAGAGAGAGAAGAAGGCTCATTAGCATGCTTAAACACACATATATTCATTAGAGATTGAAGATTAGCGAAGATGAAGTTGATTGAATAATCCTACCTTGAAGGTGTTCTTGAGCCTTCACAAAGTTTCTGGTTTTTGATGCAAAAGTGCAAGTTGGATTTTGCAGTTTGATGTTAAAAATGATACGGATGGACTCATAACAATGAATAGATGAAATCTGGAATTCTTAGAGGTAGTTTTAAGTGATTTGGAGACGTATTAGATGAAAGGAAGGAGTTGATGTTCTTGGTGTACTATGTGTTCTTGAAGGTTGAAGAGAGTAGAGAGCTTTTGGATGGAGGCTGCCGAAATTCTATAAGGATTAGGGTTGCTGATTTTCTGTAGGGTTTAGGTAGATGGGTTTTCTGGTTTGGAATGGAAATGGAAAGGCTAGTTGTTGGAATCCTTGAAGAATATTTTTATGAAGCAAATTTGGAAACTAAACATTCAAGAATATCTTTGATTATGAAAGAGCTCTTGGAAATCTACCATGGCCAACTGCTTGTGCAGAATTTTGGCTGGATGAAAGCTGGTTGAAGGAGGCTAATGGTGGCTGAAATTAAGGAGTCTAATGGTGAAGGGAAGGTCTGGTTGTTTGAGGTATATTTTATAGAAAGTTGTTAAATCGTGGTGGCTGGAATTTTGGTATCAAAATCAAGGCATGATTGCAGAATTTTTTTGGAAATCTTTTTGGCAGCCATGGCTGGATTTTCGTGCAGAACATAGGGAGGACAATGGAGTTCAGTTAATGGAGGTTTTAGGGTGGTTTGTGTAGAAAAAGGATGGAGTTTCGACTAGGGTTGAATTAGGGAACAAAGCTAGACAAAATTCTGCACAGCATTTTCGCAAGGCTGGAATTTCCTGGGCAGTTTTCGGCTGCCCTTTTCCAGGTGATTTGCTGAGGTTTTGAAGGGGAATTTCTGGGGTTTTCAAGGCTGGTTTCCAGCCTACTTCATGGAGGATAAACATGGCTAAGGTGCTGAACAAAAACTGGAAGAAAATAGCTTGGTTTCGGACCTCTAAAGCTGCGAATCTGCCCAGAAAATTTTCTAATTTTGCACAGTATTTGTGCAGTTCGAAAATGGCTAGGAAAATTCAGATTTCAAGCTGATCAAAAGGGCCATTTTCTGGCATCATTTGGGAGGGAATAATGGTTAAGAATTTCGTCACCTTGAAGGCACCCAAAGCTGGAAAAATTTCAGTTCTAAGCATGAAGGGTAATGAACCTAACTAGAGTGAATTTTTAGAAAGTTCACTAAGGAATTTAATTCACTTGAAATCTTTCCCCCTCTTCTATTGTTTCGGTCCATATGATGTTTTTTACTAAGACATTTCGAACCTTCAAAGCCACAACACATTGCTTAAAATTTTTCTAGAATAAAATTGGCTTGAACAAGATGAACAAACTAATGAATTGAGAAATAGGAAAAATTAAGGATCAAGAGGAAATGAATTTCCCTTATTGTAGAGCAAAGGAGTAGGATTGGAAGACTCCTATCATGTCTCTCATAGGACAACATCTCTACCCTACTCCAAACACCACTAAGGCCGAAAATGATACTTCCCAAGCAAAAATAAAATTTAACCAAGCTAAAGCTCCTATGATGGAATTTGAACCTAAGACCTCAAGAATTAATTTCAAAGCTCTAACCACTACACCACAACAACTCTTATTGTTATTTTCTCCCTAAAAATATTTTCCTATTCAATCCTCAAGCTACCTCCCTTTTTCCACCTCAAGCAAAAATTACCATGTTGCCCTTCTTACTCAATAATCATAATAAAGCCCTCTAGACTATAAAACACAAATCCGAAGCACATAAAATCATACAAAAATATATTTAAACATGCAAATAAATATGCTATGCATCCCAACCCCCTTACTCTAAGGTTGGTTTTGACTGGGGTTTTATATCCTCCCCTCCTTAGAAGAATTTCGTCCTGAAATTCAGGCGTACTTCTATTTCAGATCGAGATACTTCCGCTTAACCCACTCTTCTAATTCCCATGTGGCATCTCACGTGCCCTGATGCTCCCACTGAACCTTTGGCATCGGTATCTGCTTGTTCCAGAGACTCTTGATACTGCGGTCTAATATTCGCACGGGCTTCTCCACATAGCTCAGATTGGGTTGCAACACCAACGGCTTATTATTCAGAACATGACCGAGATCGGCATTGTACTTCTTCAATTGTGACACATGAAACACATTATGAATTCCCGTCAACCCATCTGGCAAATCGAGTCGGTATGCTACCGGTCCAATCCTTTCCTTTATCGGGAACGGCCTTAAATACCTCAAATTCAACTTTCCACACTTCTGTCCAACACATCCTGAACTACTTGAATCTCCTACACTCTTAGTTTGGCCTTACCGACTTTTCTGCTCAGTGCATCAGCAACAATGTTAGCCTTCCCGGGTTTTCTACTCCTGGTTGGTAGGGCACTTGTTGGATTACTGCCTCTGGAAAAGTCCTTGCGGTTGCTTTGGTGGTTGGAAAGGCCTCGTTGCCATTCTACTGCGGTCCTCATTTTCTATCCGGGTAGTTGCGTCTACGGGCCCTAAATAGGTCATTGGAGGAGAAGGTGCCAATGCCTTCCTCATTTCCGGCCTCAATCCTTTAACAAACTGCCTTGTCCTATTCTGCTCGGTGTCCACTAATCTCTTGTAGTACTTCGACAGCTGGGTGAACCATGCTGTGTACTAGGCCACTGACATGCCTCCCTGCTTCAAATTCTGAAATTCGTCCTCTCGTTTTTCCACTTTCCACTGAGGGATGTACTCAGTTCTGAAGGCTTCGATGAAACTGGACCACGTCCATTCCTGCTTGACCATTTCCCCGTCGTCTTAAATCTGCTGCCACCATACCCGAGCTGGGCCTCTCAAATGGAATGCTGCAAATTTAACCATCCGCTCCTCGATGTATTGGAGCGTTGCAAATATATCCTCCATCTACTCGATCCATTGCTCTGCCTTATGATTTTGCTCAACTTCACCCAAGAAGACTACGGCTGAAACTTCAAAACTGCTCTAATGCCTCATCTTCTCCCTTAGGGACCCTCCACTCCATCAGGGTTTGCAGAACCTCCACCATCTTACCGAATGCCTGTCCCATCGACACATCATCCAGTGCTTCAGACCCCCATTCCGAATCTGGCTCGTTCTTATCCCTCCGATTAGGTGACGCATTTGAGTCATCTCAAACTCCAGTGCTACAAGCTCTGCTTTCGGAACTCTTCTGTTAATGTAGCTACATGGCGCGTGGGTGCCATTCTCAACCATGCCCAGATAATGAGTGTATGCATTCAAGTTTAAAACATTTTGAGCATGCATTCACATTCAGGTTTTAGTAAAAGAGAATCAGATGTAAGTTTTTGTACATGATCAGATAATAATGATATCTACTCATTTTAAAAGAAAATTTGATGATGTTATTTAGGGGAAAACCAAGTAATAAATAAAACTCATGCTTTCATAAAGAAGGGGTCATCACACGCGATACCCTTTTATTCAGCAAAATAATCGAACCCTACAAGCAACATACTTTTTTGAAAAGAATGCAAATCCCAAAAGAGAGAGAGAGAGAGAGCAAATGCTGCTAATCTTCTATACTCTACTCGCCGCTAGAGTCAGCAGAGGCATCTGGATCGTCAGAGGCTGGTTCCACGAGCCACCCCACGGAGCTATCGGGTTTCCCCACATAATCCCTTACAAAACCCGCCCTCTCACTTGGCTGACCTAAATCACCCTCATTGCCCCTCTTAGCTCTCATAGCTGCCTCATAAAACTCATCCAAAGCTAATCTAATCGCACCCTTAGGTGCAAGCCTCTCATCCTCGGAGTCGTACAGGTCAAACAATCCCTCTCTCCTTAACTTAGCATCTACACCCAGTCCATATCGAAGTCCGCTCCTCTTAGGTCTCTCATTTAGCTTCTTTTTCCCCTTATCTTCCATTCCTAAAGCGGGCTGCCTAAGTTCCCTTACGGCCGGGGTAACTCCATTCCTCAGCTTATAACCCTCATCACTGGACTCCTTGAGGTCATAGCAAGTAAAAGTCCTTACAAACTCACCTATCTTTGGGGTCCGGGGAGCCTCCATCGCATCCTCATCCTCTTCCTCTATCCCATCCATCTCTTCCTTACTCTCATCATCACCCTCATCCCCAAACTCATCAACCTCTCATTCACTCAGCTCAGCCATCTCCTCATCTCCCTCACCCTCACTAACAAGTTCATCTACCTCACCCTCATCATCCCCATCGTACTCACCTACGCCCCCATCAACCTCCATCTCTACCTTAACAACCGGGTCAACTAGCATAGGCGGCTCATGCTCCATCTCGTCCTCACTCAAAAACCAACCTCCCTCAGGCTCTGACTCCGAATCAGACGAGGGTGGGTCCACTACAGGTAATGGGTCAGGTGGGTTCCCGCAACCAGTGGGCCAGTCTCTGACAGCCGATGCAATTCTTTTGACCATCCTATAAACAAAACGCAAGGGTTAGCACTAGATCAAAATATTTAAGGAAAAAAAAATCTAGAAAATCAACTGATTGCCTAAACCTAGTCTCTGATACCACTTGTAACACCCCGCTACCTAGGCTCGCCCGGGGCCGGGGATGTCGTCCCGTCCAAGGACAAGGGGTCTTTATAACTAGATCACACGAATAAAATGGCGGAATAAAAATAATAATTTAACTTAAAATTTATTAAAACCCAAAATGAATCCAAGAATTCCCAAAAGAAAAATAAATCCATAAATAAAATCATCCACTCTCAACTCCCCAAAGCAATACATAAAAATAAAAGACAACATTCTCTTCCAAGACAGATAACACCCCCACAGCAGGATCGACCTGAAATCATGGTAAAATGGTGGTGAGACAGAAATTTCAGTAAGTCCGTGTGTGCTTTGGGTGTTCAGTGAAAACAGTTCGTGAATGCAAAGTATAAAATCTTTACAAAAGAATTGCTGGCAAGCAATAAACATTAGTCAAGAACAAGAGTGGTGTTTTGGCTTTTCCAAGCATACATAATCAAAAGTGCACAATAAAATCAACCACTCAAAAAGGGTGGTCGTGGGTTACCACACGTTGGGCCCCATGTCCACATGGTCAGTATGCCACACTTTGTGCATACTGCCGGTTAGAATGCCGACACTTTGTGCAGACTAACAAAAGTAGGTGATCGGCCTACCGGGCAAGATACTCCTCCTTCTCTATACCTAAACAACAACCGGGTGTCCATTCCGGCATAACACAGTCCCTTGACTGAAATAAAAACTGCTAGATCGGACCGGCATGACTAAGTAGTATTGACGTTTCTCTAAGTTGAGCTTATCTTCTGGAGGTGGCCTCCTGCCAGAGGACTCACTCTTGCTTTTCAAAACTAGTACTAACAGTCTACCCCTGTTGAGTACTCAATGTAACGTATCCCACTTGGGAAAAAATGAACAAAACATAGTTCCACTTAAAAATGGCAATTAAGGTTTTCCAAAGTTTGGGGCAAAAATTGGTTTTAGAAAGAATTTTAGGTTTTGAGTAAAACCGCCCCTTGATTTGCAAATAATTTATTTGTCTAAAATGAGAATGGAAATAATCCTCAATTGCCTTTATAGAAATGAGTGACCATGCACTCTACATTTGGCTTGCCATAAAAAAAAAAAAAATCATTTTTCATTAAACAGGTTTTATGCAGGAGCTTACCTGATCCTTGCTCACAACAAAGGTCTTCAACAGCTGACCTAACCCTGCATGGGCAAATACAAACCACAATTAAACTCAAGACAGAATCCATTTTCTCAATTTAAAACAACTCAACTTACTACTACCATGATCCTAGTGTCCCAAGCTTTAATGCCAAATAATAAATAAATAGGTTTATAAGCTAAGCCTAATTTGATATTTAAAATAATTAATGTTTTGGAAAATACGTACTAATAAGTTGAAGGTTTAAATCTTGCTAAGAAAGATTTAGGGTTTATTTGAAGAAGAGTTCTAGGTGGAATTAGGTAAAATGGCAATTAAGGTTTTCCAAAGTTTGGGGCAAAAATTGGTTTTAGAAAGAATTTTAGGTTTTGAGTAAAACCGCCCCTTGATTTGCAAATAATTTATTTGTCTAAAATGAGAATGGAAATAATCCTCAATTGCCTTTATAGAAATGAGTGACCATGCACTCTACATTTGGCTTGCCATAAAAAAAAAAAAAATCATTTTTCATTAAACAGGTTTTATGCAGGAGCTTACCTGATCCTTGCTCACAACAAAGGTCTTCAACAGCTGACCTAACCCTGCATGGGCAAATACAAACCACAATTAAACTCAAGACAGAATCCACTTTCTCAATTTAAAACAACTCAACTTACTACTACCATGATCCTAGTGTCCCAAGCTTTAATGCCAAATAATAAATAAATAGGTTTATAAGCTAAGCCTAATTTGATATTTAAAATAATTAATGTTTTGGAAAATACGTACTAATAAGTTGAAGGTGTAAATCTTGCTAAGAAAGATTTAGGGTTTATTTGAAGAAGAGTTCTAGGTGGAATTAGGTAAAATAATGATTTATTAATAATTTAGTTGTTTGAAAATGATTGATAACTAAAATTAGTTGAAAATAAATTTAATGAGACTTGCTTGAAAGATAATAAATAAATTTTTAGTAGTAAATATTTTACTAATTATGATTATTTCCATAAAAGGCTTTATTTGATATTATCATTTTATATATAATATCTATATATTTTATTTTTCTAGCAAAAGCTATTACTTATTTGACTAAAATATCCTTATTATATATAATAATCTAAATTTACCCCTCCTAGGGTTTTTTTTTTTTTTTGGAAATTACTAGCAAAATTACATTATGAAATATTTTATTTATGAAATAAAAATTAGCTTAAGGACAACTAGATCATGATCATACTTCTATGGCTAACCACAATCAAGGACATATACAATCCTTCAATTCATCAAATCATCCAAATCATGCATATAAACATAGTTATAAATTTATCAAGATATGATCTAACCCCTACTAGCATAAATATGATCATGGCTTCAACAATCCAACATGAATATAAATCCTATTCATCAAAGGTGACATAATCTCTAGCTTACTTCATCACAAATACTACCTATGACATGGAGACATGCATTAAACCTCAAATCATCATACAATCAACCAAGCTAATCCATCCATGCATAAATCCCATCTCCTTCATATTCATACATACATTCATGCTTCAACCTCAACAATATATACTCAAACCTTATCCGCAATCCATCTTCTATCAACATCATCCTAGAGACATGAATCTAGAATTTAAAAGAAGGGTTAAAATGGCTTACTTGATTGATGAATTCCTTGAAGTAGTTTCGAATGAATCTCAAGCCCTAGATGCCTAAATCCGTCTAAAGAAGATGAAGGAAGAATGGCCATGGAGAAGAAACCATTCGGCCAAGTAAGTGAGTGGTTCGGCCGAGAGAGAGAGAGAGAGAGAGAGAGAGAGAGAAGAAGGCTCATTAGCATGATTAAACACATATATATTCATTAGAGATTGAAGATTAGCGAAGATGAAGTTGATTGAATAATCCTACCTTGAAGGTGTTCTTGAGCTTTCACAAAATTTTTGGTTTTTGATGCAAAAGTGCAGGTTGGATTTTGGAGTTTGATGTTAAAAATGGTACGGATGGACTCACAGCAATGAATAGATGAAATCTGGAATTCTTAGAGGTAGTTTGAAGTGATTTGGAGAGGTATTAGGTGAAAGGAAGGAGTAGGTGTTCTTGGTGTACTATGTGTTCTTGAAGGTTGAAAAGAGTAGAGAGCTTTTGGATGGAGGCTGTCGAAATTCTATGAGGATTAGGGTTGCCAATTTTCTGTAGGGTTTAGGTAGATGGGTTTTTCGGTTTGGAAGGGAAAAGAAAGGCTAGTTGTTGGAATCCTTGAAGAATATTTTTATGAAGCAAATTTGGAAACTAAATATTCAAGAATATCTTTGATTATGAAAGAGCTCTTGGAAATCTACCATGGCCAACTGCTTGTGCAGAATTTTGGCTGGATGAAAGCTGGTTGAAGGAGGCTAATGGTGGCTGAAATTAAGGAGTCTAATGGTGAAGGGAAGGTCTGGTTGTTTGAGGTATATTTTATGGAAAGTTGTTAAATCATGGTGGCTGGAATTTTGGTATCCAAATCAAGGCATGATTGCAGAATTTTTTTGGAAATCTTTTTGGCAGCCATGGTTGGATTTTCGTGCAGAACATAGGGAGGACAATGGAGTTCAGTTAATGGAGGTTTGAGGGTGGTTTGTGCAGAAAAATGATGGAGTTTCGACTAGGGTTGAATTAGGGAACAAAGCTGGACAAAATTCTGCACAGCATTTTCACAAGGCTAGAATTTCCTGAGCAGTTTTTGACTGCCCTTTTCCAGGTGATTTGTAGAGGTTTTGAAGGGGAATTTTTAGGGCTTTCGCGGTTGGTTTCTAGCCTACTTCATGGAGGAAAAACATGGTTAAGGTGCTGAACAAAAACTGGAAGAAAACAGCTTGGTTGACCTCCAAAGCTGTGAATCTGCCCAGAAAATTTTCTGATTTTGCACAGTATTTGTGCAGTCCGAAAATGGCTAGGAAAATTCAGATTTCAAGCTGATCAAAAGGGCCATTTTCTGGCATCATTTGGGAGGGAATAATGGTTAAGAATTTCGTCACCTTGAAGGCACCCAAAGCTGGAAAAATTTCAGTTCTAAGCATGAAGGGAAATGAACCTAGCTAGAGTGAATTTTTAGAAAGTTCACTAAGGAATTTAATTCACTTGAAATCTTTCCCCCTCTTCCATTGTTTCAGTCCATATGATGTCTTTTACTAAGACATTTCGAACCTTCAAAACCACAACACATTGCTGAAAATTTTTCTAGAATAAAATTGGCTTGAACAAGATGAACAAACTAATGAATTGAAAAATAGGAAAAATTAAGGATCAAGAGGAAATGAATTTCCCTTAGGAATTTTTTGTAGAGCAAAGGAGTAGGATTTGAAGACTCCTATCATGTCTCTCGTAGGACAACATCTCTACCCTACTCCAAACACCACTATGGCCAAAAATGATACTTCCCAAGCAAAAATAAAATTTAACCAAGCTAAAGCTCCTATGATGGAATTTGAACCCAAGACCTCAAGAATTAATTTCAAAGCTCTAACCACTACATCACAACAACTCTTGTTCTTATTTTCCCCCTAAAAATATTTTTCTATTCAATCCTCAAGCTATCTCCCTTTTTCCACCTCAAGTAAAAATTACCATTTTGCCTTTTTCTCTCAATAATCATAATAAAGCCCTCTAGACTATAAAACACAAATCCGAAGCACATAAAATCATACAAAAATATATTTAAACATGCAAATAAATATGCTATGCATCCCAACCCCCTTACTCTAAGGTTGGTTTTGACTGTAGTTTCACACATGAAATAACTCTTAAAACTACAAAAACCAAAGGGCACACAAGAGAAGATGGGATTTGATCTTTTGTTCTCTTCACCCTCTCTCTTTCATAAGCATCTTCAAGAAGAGCACAACTCTTTTTCTTCTTCTTCTTTCTTTGGTTTTTGTTTAACAAGAAGAACAAGAAAAACCCTAGCCACCGTTGTTGTTTTCTGCTAGCACAGAAAAATCTTGGTGCTTGAGTGTATCTTCTGTGTAGATTTCTGTTAGAGATAATCACACACTGTGATTATAGTGGTTGGACATTCAACTCTCGTGATGATTCTTCAAGGGGATTGTTGGATTGTGCCATAATTATTATACTTGAAGAAGAAAAGTTTTGATTTCCACACAAATAAAGAAAGGTAAAAGCTGTTATCTTTGTTTCTTTGTTTTCTATATATATGTCTTGTTTTCCACACATATGCGGATCTTGGGATGGTATCTCTTTCTTATTCTTCCGCTGCGCCGTATATGAGACACGGGAGATACTCAACAGGACTCCCCAATATCCTGTTAGAGGCTTTGCTATATTCCATCAAAAGTTCTATTATAGTTTCCGCTATGCTTTGATACCATTTGTCACACTCCACTTTTCTATAGCATAGCGGGCTTATCTTCGTGGGATGTCGCCCCATTTGGTTTCCTAAACAAAGGGTCTTTATAATATACTTAACTCAATATGTAGTGGAAAATTTTCCAAAATACTTTTATTGAACAAAGAAAGTACATAGTGCCTGACATCTGATTCATACCCTTAAGGACACGATAGGTCTCTCTCTCTCTCTCTATATATATATATATATATATATGTAGCATAGGGAGTCCTGTTCGCATCACTGCACCTCTGATCCTAAAATTTTTAGAAGAGATATAACACACGTATAAGCGTAAGGCTCAGTGAGTCCTGCGTATGCTAGTATTTTTCCATTGAAAATAACTCATGAGGAGTAATCTCATTACAATAAAATGGCTCAAGGTTTCTCGTGTGAAACCATTTTATATAGGATATTCAGGAATTCAGAAGGAAAACATGTTGAATTAAGTATTCACGACTTCAGAGTAAAAACATGCTAATTTAGGGTATCTAGGAATTCTAGTATTAAAACATTTTGATTCAAGTATTCAAATATTCGAGTATTTAGGTATTCAAGTATAGTCAGCGCTTACGCCAAGTATTCAAGTTAGTGCTTACACCAAGTAGTCAAGTTAGTATATACGTCAAGTATTCAAGTCAGTTCTTACACCAAGTAGTCAAGTTAATGCATACGCCAAGTAGTATGCTTACACCAAGTATTTAAATAAGTACATACGCTAAGTATTCAAGTCAGTGCTTACACTAAGTATTCAAGTTAGTGGAGTATTGTATACAGAAATATCATGTTCAAGAATCCAAAATTCGTGATGTATTCCAGAATTCAAGATTTATAATGTTTCATAAGGTTCTCAAATTCATGTAGAAAACTTATAATCGAGTATATCAAGAAAACATTTTCCACATCAAGAAAATACTTCACCAAAATCAGGATTTGGAAACTGAAGAAATCACATGAGATATCTCATATTCAAGATGTTCAAGAAATTAAGTGCTTAATAATTCATTCAAGCTCAAGTAAAAAATTCATGTCATAATGTATCAGGAAAACATTTAACCATGTCAGGAAAATGTTAACTTATTAGCAAAACACTCTAGAAATTCGAAAGTTCAAAGTCCAAGGGATTCATCTTATGTCCTACATTATACTATATTCGTAATCCTTAAGCCTTTGCGAGACCTTTAAGGTAGAAACCTACATCGGTCATTATTTCACAATTCCATTAGTATTCTAGAATTCACAACCAACACATAATACCAATTGCATGTTGCTAAGGAAATTACCAAATTTCCTATTTCTTCATTTCTTACTTAATATGATATAAATACTGGAGATGATCAAAAGCTCACTTATCCATTCCTTCATTGCCTTCCTCAAATAAGTATACAAAGCTTTCACATGTTTTCTTGATCCTTCATGTATCCAATAATACACATGGAATCAACATATGAGTTTATTCCTTATCAACCAAATTTATGCATTTTCCTCCTTTTTGGCACACTTATTTGTTTATATCATAACTTTTGATTCATAAGTCCAATTATTATCAAACTAGTTCCAAAATGTCTCCAAAACATTCCTTTATGATTTTCAACTTATGAAATACCAATTTCCTTTGCCATTCATTTAGTTTTAATCATAAACTTCCAACTTCTTCATCCCGTCACTGAACTAGTAGTCCTTGGTATTTATACCATTTCTTTCTATCTATATATCCAAATCATGTCAACTAGTCCCAAAATGACCTAAGACATTTAGCTATAACTTTTAGGTCATGGGGTCCCAAAATAATTAACCAATTTGTACAGTTTATTTGTTCTTTAGAACTGGTCGAGAATCACTCAAAATAGGATTTCCATTTTGTTCTCTAGCTTAATATAATAAATTCCCTTTTCTTCTTTGTGCAACATACATACCATTACTACACTCTAACACCTAGTTCATGGTCTAAAAATTTTATAAATTCCATTAATTTTGATCAAGAATACAACAGTAACATCATAACAAAAACAATAGCTATAAAACATTAATCAATCCCTTTATTTTTCTTAACAATTAAACTATGTTTTGCTTTGTTTTCTTCTTCTTCCTTTGCAATCATGAATTTCCCTTAAAACCATCATCAAAATACCTTCATCCACAATATAAAACATAGCACATATACCCTCAAGTGCACCACCACACACAACACACGCAAACAGCTTCAAAACATCAACATTCTTCAAGCATACATCATATTCCTCATGAATTTCTAAACAAAATTAATACCATAATGATCCTTGTAACTTACACCACAACTTTAATTCAAGAAATAGGATGTTTTACCTTGTATTTTGTGATTCTTGGAGCAAGAAAACCCAAGCTTCTTTTCTTCTCATTCTCTCTCATTCTCTCGGGAATTTCTTCTCTCCCTCTTCCTATTTTTCTTCTATTTTCTCTTACTTTTCTCTTCCTTTTTCTCTTCTCTTCCTTTCCTCTCTCTTTGCTGTGAATTTTAGCTGGCCAAAATGGCCTCAATCGGCCTCCCTCTTCTCTATTTATAGAGAAATTCTAAGCTTAGTCATCAAGCTTCATTAAATGCTCATTCATTATCTATGACTTGGAGCTATCTTATTGGTCCACATGGTACTTAGGTGGCATGCTTAGGTGTCCTTAGAAACTCTTGGAAGGTTGACTGAGCTTTCTTTCAACCAATCACATCTCAACACATATTTCCATTAGCCAATCTCAAAACGCCACTTATCATTCTTGCAACCAATCATGGAATTCCACATGGTTTTTCATTTCTTTAATTATTATTTATTCCTTATTTGATAAGCTTCATGTGTATAAATATTCCATACATCCAATCTCTTTTTGACACTTGTTTTCATCCACAAATCATATGGTGCCAAATATCTCAATTTTGGCCGTTCTTTATAATTTTCTCAAGTGTGAACTAAAATTCGGGTCATTATGTATTCCAATCTGAAAACTTTTTTATCCACCAATGGAATCTATGTATTTTATTGAACTCATTGGCAGGAATCAAAATTCTCAATTTTTTTTTCAGTTTTCTCGATTTGCGATCAAAATTCCAATCAGGGTTAAAATTATGATAATACCCCTTAAGACTCAAATTATACCAAAATGTTCATCTCACTGCATTGAACAACTCTTGTTCTGAGCTTATATGCAAATTCATATTCTATACTAAGTAATCATTAATTGAAGTACAAAAGTATGGGTAGAATAATCTCAAAATTCCAATTATATCCCTGAGTATTTTTATTATATCAAAAAGTTCATCTCATTATACTAATAATTTCTTGTTCTAGTCACTTATACAAATTTTTATTCTATACATAGTAATAACCAGTCAAAGTACAAAAAGGGAGGGATATTACATCCCGAACATTTCACAATTATTTCAAAATTCCATAAATAAATAACACCAAAATACCATAGGCATAGTTAATGTTACATGAAACTAGTTATGTCAAAACATGTTATATATTTCGCAATTCATTTATGCATGATCATTCACAATTCTATATGTTTAATAAATTTTAATGCAAGCTTTATATTCAATATTCCATGAATTTTCAATTTTGCAAAATAAAGCATATCTAGATATTGCGTAAACATAAATTCATAATTTTCTTCACAATAGAACAACATGCTCACAATATATAATTTCTCAAAATAAGGATCATATACCAACATTTAACAAAATATTACTTACATAAATAAATCATTTTATAATTCAACATCTCCTAAATAAAAAAAATTTTATTTCACAATAATAAATTGGTGAATAAATATTTACGCAACTAAAACATTTGTGAAGATAAAAATATTTCATATACACTCCTATATTTAGGAAATCAATGAAATGTGGGGACATAAAAGTTTACGAAAACATGAAATGCAGGGTCTTACCATGTGTCCAAGAAAAGGTTAGCAAAAGGCCAACTTAATCTTCAGGGTTATAGCCTTGCTGATCAACAAACTCTAGCAAATAAATAAACATATATCAATTTCCTAAATTATAATTCATTCTTAGGAGAGTTCCTCCATTTAATCAAAACTTAAGTAATTCTAGACTTATAGACTAATTCTCACCAATCACCAATCAAACAACACTTAATTCATATAATTTAAACTCACATAATAGATACTAAATGCATAAAAATACTCAACAATTCTCTTTAACACATAATGTATTAAATTTCTCAAAGTAATAATTCAATGGCTATATAGAAAATAAAGTCTAGCTATTATGTAAAAGCTTCATATAATCACTTAAACTAATAACATATAATTTTCAAAAATTGAATTCAAATAGTAAGTAATTAAGGTTCAAACATGCTCAGCAAATTCACTTGCTTATACATATAATTCCATCATACAAGGCATGGTTACATTATATGAACACAATATATAAAATAGCTATATATAGAAACTTAATACAGTCATACGATCATATAAGAACCAAAGTATTGAAACAATCATTCTATAACCTTCCTAAATCAATATAATAGCAATTCAAATCAATACAATGAAAATTGAATAGCTAAAACAAGGTTTTATCTTCAAAATAACAAATCAGTGTTTTGATCATAAATAGGGTAGAATAGGGTTTTTTTTTTTGTGAAATTAATTTACAAAGCAATACTACTCAAATGGAAATGGAAATTTTCAATACAATATGTATAGCATATACAGTAAAAATTTCAATGCAATTAGAGGTGTCTAACAATGCTAGTTATTTGCTTAAAATCATAGCAATGCTACAGAGACTTTGAGACTTTGTTTTGATAGTAATTTGTAAAAATCACAGAGAGAAAAATACTTGGTCAAATTGAGTGATTCTAGGGGCAAACTTCTCTTAAGATATTGTAGTTTATTTTTTTTTTTTAAAAATCCCAGTTTCAAATTCAAAAGGGAAAGCGTTAAATTGGAAGTTGAAAATCACATAAAATTAGCCTAGGTGAAAACTAAACAAAGTAGCTTTGAAATTTTGAATAAAATCAACAAAAAATCAATTAACATCATTCCAATGGGACATTACTTCTGAGACATAGTAGAATCAAATAGAAATAGGTGGCATCTTCTTTAACAAAAATTTCGATATTGTAAGAGAAAGTTCACAAAACATGTAATTTCAGCAAGCAAATTCAACTTCCAACCACAAATCCACTATTGACCCTCCAACAATTCAATCCCGGTCACCTCAAATCCATATAACAGCATCAATCCAATACAATAACATCAAAATTTCCCCATCTCCTTCCACCAAAATCATTACAAACTCTATTTTTTTTTTTCAAGAACATCAAATCTGTTCAATTTTGGCTACTTATATAAGACATGGAATAAGCAAAGAGATAAGTTCAATGTACTTACCCAAGTGAAGAACACTTGAACACACTTCAAAAATCAACTCTAAAACACTCTATTCTTTAGCAATTATGGGGAAATTTAGGTAGTTTAGTGAAGAAAATCAGAGAGGGAAAAAGAGGTGAGAGGAATGTCTGAGAGAGAGAGAGTTTGTGTGAGCTAGAGCAAGAACACTTGAATGTGTGTGTTTGTGTGTGCTCTTGGCCAAAACTAGGAGAGGAAATGATCTAAGGCTTTAGGTTTTGTTTGGGGAATTAGTGTTTTGTTTAATAAAACTTAGATTATTTAAATAGTGTTTACAAGTTTTTTTAATGCTAAAGCTTAATTAAAAATCAATGGTTGGAATTAAAATATACCAATGGCTAACATTGGGTTGATATAATGACGGATGTGATGGTTATTTAACACATTTAAGGCACTATAGGATTTATTGGAATAAAATAAATCAAAATGAAATTAATGTGTTGTAAAAATAATATAATATTTAAAATTAGTCTTGCATATATAAAAGATATAATATAATAAAATAAATCTTAGTCAATTAATAGTCAAGATCAAATAAAATAAAAAATTAAAATAATGAAATAATGAAATTGGGCTTTTATTCAAGTAAAATCAACATTGGGTCCTTTATGTAACTAATTTCTCACATTTGACTAAAAAAATAATGTTTTAACTAAATAAATGCATAAAACACTTATAAATAATTAATTCCCCATCCAAGATATAAAATTACATAAATATTTCACTTGGAAACAAAGTACTTAAAAAGTAGTCAATAATTTTATACAATATAAACTCTCTTAAAATATTCAAATATTTACTCATAATATTTTCAAATAAAAATTCCAAATAATAATATGCCCATAAAATGCTAATTGATATATGTATGAATGCAGGTTAATAAGGAGTGTTACTTCCTTCTTCACTTAAGAGAATTTTGCCCTCGAAATTGATGATATCATACCTCAAATCAAATTTGCAAACTTCTTTACCCATTCCTCAATTGCCTAAGTTGCCTCTTGAATCCATTATGTTCCCATAATTCCTTAACCATAGGAATTCTCTTATTTCCCAACTTGTTAATATTTTGCTCCAAGATTTTCACTGGCTTCTATTCATAACTCAAAATTCAATTTCAACAATACATCTTCGTCATGATATTCTTGCTCTCTTTTTTAGTTGTTGGTATAAATTTGTTGTCGGTGTTGAACTGCTTTCAGTCGTTCTTGTAATAACGCCTGTTAGGGCTAAAATATACCTATATTTTTTTAGTCATTTAAGATGGATTTAAGTTTTCTTTGTTCATAAGTCATATATTTTGAGATATTTTTATGAAATTATGCTGTAGAAAGGTATTCTTGGTTGTAGGAAAGTTCTTCCTAGATTTTGGATGAAAATTGCAGTATTTGAAAATGAATTGACACTGTTCTAGTAGTGAATAGGCATTGGTCCAAGTAGGTGAATGGGCCGTGGCTTAACACTGGAAAACAGGAAAAAAAATAGAGCAATTTCAGACAAAGGATAGAGCTGAGCCAGTGCCGACTTAGTGCACCAGCTCATTAATGTGGAACCGGTGCCAGCTAAATACTACTCAAGAACAGTGGAGAATCCTTCTTTAATCAGAATTTGGAAATTGTTGTGTGGATCTTTTGGGATTAATATTTCAGCTCATATATGTAATTTGATATTAATATTTTAATTAAAAATTTATTGGGAATGGACTAAAAAATGTATAATTTTATATGCCCAAATCTAACGAATCAACATCACTCTCTTTGTCATCTCTTGAATTCGTGCTTTCTTTTTTATTGATCTTCCATCTTCTTTTCATGCCCAGTACAATGATGTCAAATATTTTCACCCTAATATAATTTCTATTAGGCCCAAACCAATTAAGGTTTCACCTTAGTTACCATAAGTTAGCTCTGCATATAGAAGGAATTTGGTCTTCTTATTTCTGAAATCTAGTGTGCATGCTCCCAATATATCTAAAAAAAATGATGTTGCTCTTTACGATCAATTCTTTGTCAATGGGTGATCTGAAGTACTAAACTTCAAGTTTAATCTTCATGATCCTTGAATTTTTGTTCATCTTCTTGATGTAAACCGAAGATGTCAATCAAAAACATTTCTTGAAGGCACACCATATAGTCGTATGACTTCTTGGGTATAAACTTGAGCTAATTTTTTCATTGACTATTGCTTATTCATCAAAATGATATGGATTGTCTTGGTGTGACAATTTTTTGTTGTCTAAGCTCTATTTCTTTGGTCTTTGCTCATTGGAAAGCATGTAACTAAATCCTTTGTGACATATGTTTTCTTCCACTAGGTTATAGGTAAGGGTTGGTGTATTCTAGCGAGTCTCTTATACTCAGCTTTTATTTTCTAATAGATGAGGCAAGTGGACGCATATACTACGCAAATTTTCTCTTCATTTCTAGTTACCAAAACATTTTCTTCATATCTTAGTATATTTATGTTTTCTCCATACAAGATTGTCTAATGGTTCTTGGGCTTCCTTCAAGATTTTCTTCTCTAATTCTTCTTAATTTGTCACGTACAATTGATTGCAATATTGTATTAATCCACTTCTTTGTAGTCTTAATTTTTTTCTCTCACTTCCTTCTCGTTGAAAGCTTGAAATTCTCAATTATGTTGTCGAGCCTTAATGATCCCTCATTTTGGCTCAACACTACAATCAGATTCTTTATTAAATGAATCATCACTACTTCAAATACATTTCTCGTTAAGAAAAGTCAAGCGTTGAGCTTCTGTGATCTACAAATCTCTCATATATCTTCTTTTCTTCAAAGCAGATGCGATTGTTGCTAGTTTCAAATTACAAGTAGAATAGTCAATTTTGTGCAAATAAAGTTTTTTCGTGAGGCAAATTCTATAGTCTTAATCTCCTATACACGACATTTCTAAAGGCAAAGTTGTGAGTTCGACGGGAATAATATGAGCTCGAAGGGAATATAGGAAAGAGGAGCAAGCTAAATGGAATGCAATAACAAGTTTAATAATTAAGAAAATGTAAAAGGGTTAAATGAGAAGATTGAAACAATTGACTATCAAAAATTTTTTATTGTGATTGATGAGAACTGAATACTTTTGATTTTTGACTAGGAAAAGTTCTTGGATATTTAAATCTTAATATAAGAAGTGAGTTTGAAAAAGATATCAAGTAGAAAGATGAGAACTCGAAGGCAATATTACTTGAAGAAGAAACAAGAAAGTTTTAAGCAATAATAAGACCTATAAGAAAATAAAGAGTGAAATAGTTATGATATTTACTTGTCGATGAAAGTGTTATGATTGAGAAGAATCGAATACTTCTATTAAGAGTTATAGAAAAGTTCCTTGATACTCAAGCTTTAACAAAAAATGTGTATTATAGGAAATAATAGGAAACTTTGAGTAGAAGGATAATCATATCAAAACAATACCATTTGAAAAAGAAGAGAAAGTTTTGAGTATCAAAGAGAACTACAAGAACAAAAGAATAAATGATTTGTGTAAATAGTGACATTAGAATTTTCGGCGATATAAGAAGCTAACAAGAGAAGGCACAAATTAAGATGAAAAATAATAGTAAGTAAATGGAATAAATTCCATGAAACAAGAAATAGAAAGCCATTATAGAGATAACATAGAAAACATTTTAGAGTAATGTTGAAAAGTTTAATGAACAATAATTGGAAGCATTGAATAGAGTAGTAAAAATTGCTTTAATCAATCAAACCTTAGATGAAAATTCTCAACAAATGGTGGTGAAAAGAGTTGGTAAAAGAAAAAAAAAAAAGAATTTTGTACAAGAAGGCACATGCTAAAATGTGAAAATGAAATACATGGAATAAATTTGATGGGATAAGAAATAGGGAGCCAATATATAGATGATATAAAAGAAGTTGGGTACAATGTAGATGCATTTGATGAGGTGCAATCTTCTAACAATGAGTGATATAATTAAGATAGTTTTTAATACTTGGGAGAAAGTTCATAACAACGACAACAATAAGTGAAAGAATGTAGTTTTGCATGAGGAAGCTTAGAAGAAAGAGTAAAGAAGCGAGAGTAAGTTAGATTGAACTACCATCAAAGGAATTCTCCGACACTGCTTCTCTTTCTTGTTTTGTTGTATCTACATTTATCGCCTAAAGTACTTCCTCTGGTAGGGTAACCACAAGTGCAAACATTGGTCTCCTTATCACTTTTAAAAGTTCCTTTCATTCTTCTTTTTTTCACTACTGCAGTGCATGTCTTCGGTTTAGCTGAATCAAAGGCAACGTAAGAAGCATAATTCTCATAACAAAATACAATAGCAATTCTTTATACCTAAGAAATCTTCTAATCTTCATCTCGTTCTCAAGCTACCTTGGTTTCCAAATTTTCCTTGTTCAAAATGAGCACTTAAGCCTTTGTGGCGACATTGATTTGTTATCTCTATTAACTCCAATTGTGTTCCTTAATTAATTGGACAAGGCGGTAGAGCGTAGTTTCCTTGTTCAAGCTAAAATGGTCTCGAGCGACTCTCCTATGAATGCATACAATCTCTATATTTGAAGCATCTCTTGTTCAATTTCTTAAATTCTTTTCCATATGTTCCTTTTGCCCATAATGATAATAAATTACCAGTTTGGAGTAGGTTTTTGCTGGAGTAGTTCTTGTTTGCTTCCCTTCTTTTTCCATTATTGCTCTTTTGGTTTTTCAGTGATGAATTTCTGTATCATTAGGATCATTTCTGAAATTGTTTTGTCAAAGTCTTTTTTCTCTATTTGTATAGTTGCTTCCTCTATAGTAGTACACATTGTAGACTATTTCCCTATCCCATAATTATTTACTTCTCTTAATTGTACTCCAAAGCGATATCGAAGTACCCTTTAATGAAGTATTCCTTAACCCAATTACTCTAACCCAAAATTATAGTGCAAATATGCTATGTACTAAAAATAAGTAAATCCATATAGCCTGGTTAATCAGATAGAAGACATAAAAATACTTTTCATGTAGCATGCACCACAAACAATTATAGGGCATTCTAGATAATGTTCCCATTATATACGCATAATAAGTAAGCATAGCCAAGATTCATACATCTCCAAAATACTGTTGTGGGAAGTAGATTACATAATAATATGGGTTCTTAGAAAAAAAATACATTCATTATGCACCAACAAATTTTAAACCCTATTCCTAAGGATATAGTATAGTATATTAGCAAGTAAGGTATCGATCCCTCACAGAACAAGAGAAGTATACTCTATAAGAAAATAATCAACTTCATTCATATGAAATCATGTTATAACACTTAACCTAATTAGATCTAATGATGAATTATGTATAAGCATTTACAAATAGATAGGGAAAATTGAATAGGGAAACTACCTAAAAGTAATCCAAACAAATTAAGAAACAAGGAATAAAAAGTAATAAAAAGTAAAAGTAGGAAGCTTCAAGACCAATTACAAAATTACCAAATTCTTAGGCCTATGTCTTGAAATCAATTTAGAACTCACCATGGATTATAATTACTTTGAGTTAATTTTAGAATTTACGCGAAAGAGTCTAGAATTCTTATCCTTGCAAAAGTAATTCAATCCATAACCTTATTCTTAATGTAATCCAAATTGATTAAGCTTTTCTTAAAGACACTAGTACTTCAATTAATCAATTGTCAAAGACTAATCCTAAGATTGATAAATATATGAAGGCATCATCAACATCAAGTCAGCATATATCCTTAAAAGATGCAAACATACACAACCTGAACCATGTAATTCCATATCAATCCTAATCAAGTCCAAAAAGATGAAACTTAACCACGATTAATAGATGCTACTTAGTTAAATTAATCAAAAGATCAACTAACTTAGCGTTTCAATCATGCAAGTTAAATATATTGCACATACATAAACAACTCAACATAATTGATAGAGAAGATAATTAAAGTTCCATAAATACTCAAGAGGTAATCTTAATATTATCAAAGACAAAATATTTAATACATTAATCTCAAAATATCGAAATTCATAACAAAATATAGACTTTGATTATAGATAAAAATCTAAAATTGTTTGAATACAAAGGAAACTAAAAATAGATAACTTGGAAATAAAAAAGAATAAGAGAAAGATAGAAAGATGAACACTTAGGAAGCCCAAAATATCAAGTTTTCTTACCTTTTTACATTCTTTTCCTCCTCCGAGCCTTCTTAGAAGTTTTTCTCCAAGAGAATTATGTTCTTAGTGAAATATGTTAAGGTTATATATGAATTTTGATGTCCTTAGCTTATATAGAACCCTCCTAAACCATTCTTGGTTAAATTGGGAAAGTTTGAACTAATATTAGACTAATTTAGGATATTCTAAACCTCTTTAGGAATGTTCACGGCTTGCATGCATGGCCATGCATCTTGACCATGCATGCAAACTTCCAAAACTTGCCCAACATTGACATGAACACCATGCACAGCCATGTATGCTAGCCGTGCATCTGCATGAGCAAAATGCATGGCTGTGCGTTTGGCAAAGCTAATTTTTCTTTAGAATCTACAAACTTTTGGGAGCTTAAACCTTTCTTTTGTTCTACACGGGCACATGCACAACTGTGCATGGTGATGCATAAATTTTGGGTGTATAAAAATTATTAAATTTAAATCCACCCCTTAGCTAAGTTTTAATTAAAAGATTAATTTCAAATTACACATATGAGCAAGTATGCTCATTGCAAGTATAGTATAAAGAATTAACGAGTATCGATCCTCAAAGGAACAAGTACATACTAATCACTTTTCATTCATTGTTTAATTGACTCAATAAAGAGATAAAATAATGAAAAAGAAATATAAACAAAAAGTACAAATATATAACTCAAGAATTCAATTTCATGTGACTAGACAATTATTTTGAAAGCATAATTTTCAATCACGTAGCATTCATCACAATCAATTGTCATCTTGGCATCATGAAGAAACTTAAGTAACATTCAATCGTTTCTCAAGTCATGAACTCACTTATTTATACTCCACTTCTTTCCCAATCCATGGAACCCCTATTTCTTGATTAATTTAGCAGATTTCCCAATCACACTAAAATAGCCAAAAGATACATTAAATTCTTCCTTCAATAATTACCTATATACTCTATGTGATAATCAACATGAAATTAGTTAATAACCATATGCTTTAGGTGAAATCAGACAATATTTGATTACTTTAGTTCTTTAATCTTAGCTTCGTTTCCCAAGTCCTTAAGATCAATCAAATATAAAACAATACAATAAACTTCTGACATCGTTTCCCTAGTCACTTAGAAGAAAACACATCAATAACAAATCATAACAAGTAATCAAATACCAAGGATAACAATAGACTGATCAAAATCCCAATTAACTGAAAATCATAATCTCCAAAATAATATCCAATTACTATGATAACATTGAGCACATCATTATTGTAGAAAAGTAAAAAAGGATAAAAGATAAAACTCATAGACAAGCCCTTCTTCTTCTCTTGAAAACCTTATTTGAACTATGCTCATTTGAGTGGTGAATTTGCCTTTGAAAAATAAATAGTTAGCTTGGATCCTTCAAATCACATCTTTCTATTGTGTTTTTCTTGTATGTATAAGCTCCCTTGACAACCAAATTCTGGTTTAAGAAGTCTTGTTCGAGTAGAATTCGAAAAATACCAAAATCCTTTAGAAGATACCAAATTTGTGTACAAAACTGCCTCTGGACAGAATTGTTAGTGTTGTGCCCTAGAGGTAATCACTTGTACGTTGTATATGACACATTTTATTTTAATAAAAGGTATTATTTATGTTACAATTTTTTTGTTTATATTTAAGTAATATAACTGTTCGATAAAGTCCCTAGTACAATACTGTGTTAAGGAAATTATGATAGAAATCATGATATGAGATTTCTACTACACTGTATAGTGTTAGTACTTAAATAATCCCTAGTCATAGTATTAATGAGACAAGACATCATTAATGCATTAAGACTAGCATGTGTTAGACTTCCTGATTTGATCAGGTGGTGGTTCTCATAACCGTGAGTATTGAGATACTTAAAGTTAACACATGAATGCTTGTTAATGGAACAAATTCATTGGAAGACCTAGCGTTGAGATAATCACATGGATAACTATTTAGTGCCAGTGATATAATCTCAATATAGCAAACGTGCAAGTATCCTTAGACTTGAGATCTCCAAGGTACTTCGTTTGCTGAGCATTGTACTTTGATTCCAATATCTAGAGCTTGATCAAGGCCCACCTATGGGATGGATATCGGGTACATTGTAAGGTAAACAAAAGTAGTTGAGAGGGTCAATAAATGATTCACCATTCCTAATAGTAGGGGCGAATATCTCACGGCTACTTGTAGGAATTACTACTCGAGAAGTCCTTGGCCAAGGCGTATGTGTATTGGAAACAGTTCCAATTGATGCACATCTAGAGTAGTGGGTTCCTAGTACAAGTACTATTGGAAATAGTTCCAATTGATGCACATCTAGAGTAGTGGGTTCCTGGTACAAATACTATTGTATTCGGGCCAGAATTAATTCTGGAGGGAGTTGGCACTAATTCCGTACTCCAAACCGAATGAGATATTGTATGGTGAAAGGAGTTAATTGCACTGAAGTTTGTTATTGAAGGGTTCATGTCAAGCCACTTGACTTCCTGGACTCTTGGGTGGTCATGATGTGTTGCTAGATACCACTCATGATCTGGGAATATGGGTTTATTAATTGATGAATTAATAAACCAATTCTGATTAGAATTAATAGGATTAATTCTAATTAATTATGGATTATTAATTTCAAAGACGTTTGGATTAATTCATGTTCTCTACCAATTGACTGGGAAACGTAATAGGTCACACACAATAAAGGATTATATACTCAAGATGTTATTGGATAACATAGTGGGGTTAATTGAGAGAAAGAGAAGTTGTTGTGGATAAATTATAATTAGTTATAATTTGTGGTCTAAATTATAACTGTGAGAACTTGATGTTTCCAATTACAATTAGGGAATTCTAATTGTTTTAGAATTCTGGGACGGAGGATTTTTCAGCAAGTATTTCTCTCTCTTTCTCGTTTTTCTAAAAAGGTGAAACAACCCTAGCCGCCATTTTTTTCTGCTAGCATAGGAAATTTTGGTGCTTGAGTATTCCTCTGTGTGGATTACTGTTAGAGATAATCACACACTACGATTATAGTGGTTAGACGTTCCACTCTCGTGAAGTTGGATCTAGAGGATTGCTGGATCGCGCCTTAACTTGAAGAAGAAATTTTTGTTCTTCGGACGATCAAGCAAAGGTAAAAAGCTGCTACCTTTATTATCTTTATGTCTTGTTTTTCACATACAGGCGGGTCCTGGAATGGTATCTCATTTTATTTTCCGCTGTGCCGTATAGGATACGAGCTTGAAATACCCAACAAGAATAGACTTGACGCCTAGTCACTTAGACCAACCTGGCGCTAGGTGTATTCCGGTTTCCTCCTCAACTTATGCTCTATTTTTGCTTTGCTTTTCCAGAGTAGACTTGGCTCCTGGTGTATAAGCTTGACCTTGTGCTAGGTCAAGTCTTGAATTTTCCACTTTCTGCTCAAAATCCTCTAATTCCTGTACAAATTCATCCAAAACACTTTCCACAAGAAAAATATCAAATAAGAAGGAATATGCTTAGTTATTAAAGCAAAAGTATATCAAATTAACCTTAAATAATTAGGAAATTAGTGATGAATTGAGCCCCTATCACATCCCCCCACATTTGAATTTGCTTGTCCTCAAGCAAAACACTTAAGTTAAGAAGAAAATAACAAGAAAACACCAACTTTTATTCTTCTAACATTTTGACCATAACAAGGCTTATAACCCCCTTTCAAACTTTAGATAGAACCTTTCCATTCATCCAACTATTTGAAAACAATTGCAACTTGAAATAGTTGATAAGACATCACAAAACTCTTGAAGTCAAATTAAGCAAGTTTATACTTTAGTCTAAGAAAATTACTTACCCTTCAAGTAAAAACATAGATAACATGAATCTTACAAATCAAGCAATCTATCAACGCAAGTATTATAAATCTAAAAATTGCACAACTCAAGTCATGATTCAAGGAAAATACTCAAATTCTTTTTTCTCTCAATTTTTTTTCAATGACTTAGGGAATTGATAGCTTTAAGTGAATGGATTTTTCTTCATATGCCATATTGGCCCCCTTATGGTCATTACTCATCATTTTTTTAACAATTTTTCTTTCTTTCCTTTGCTCTCGGGAATCAGTAGCCTCAAGAAAGTGGATTTCTCTTCACTATTCGTATTGCCCCCCCATATACAAGCAAAAGTATTTTATCACCCTCAAAGATGAAACAACACTCAGCTTATTTTTCTCAATTTTCAACTCATAATCAAAATTTTTTTTCTCGATTTTTTCACTCAAATATTTTTTTCATCACATTCCTTATCACAACTCAAAGTTAAGAAAAGTTTAAACCTATAATACAAGAGTTAGCAAAAACTTTTCCCATATTCATCACATTGTCCATATTCAAATGAGATGAATCAAATAATACTCAAACACTAATGCATAAACAAGATTAACCCAAATTCTAAAGTCTTAACATATCCCATCCATTAAACCTTTTATTTTCAATAAAAATCTATCATGTGAATGTCAAAACTCATATCTAAGTAAGAAAGATAATTAGAACCTTGCTAAAGCAATGAAAACCACCAAAAAAAAAAAATAAAAAAAAATTGAAACAATTCACAAAAATTACAGCATGGAAAATATCTTTAATGCCTAAAATCTCCCACCACACTTAAATGAGACATTGTCCTCAATGGCAAAAAATATAACAATAAAAGCAAAGCCAATAGACCAAAATAAATAAAGGGAAAGAATAGAGAAAAGAAAATACTTCCATGGCACGTGTGAATCCACCACAAGGAGTCATTAGAGAATGATACTTAACTTAAAAAAAAAAAAATCTAGAAAAAGAAAAAGAAAAGAAAAATAAAGGAAAAGACAACTAAAAACTAAGAAAGGTCATTAGAATTCTAAGGAAAAGAGATAAAAGAAAAGAGACAGAAAATAAAATAAAATAAAAGTGAGCAAGGAGTAAATCAAGAGATAGCATCCTCAGAATCATCATCTTCAGTCTCAACTTCAGCATCATCATTAGCACCTGCAGTAGCTCTACTAGTGGATGCACTAGTGGACTGCTGTATCAAAGTAGCCAACCGCTGCTCCTGAACATCCTGACGTCTATGAAGATCAGCAATGGAATCTCTCAGCTGGACGAGAATGGTCGTCTGTATCTCAAGTTCAAGGCTCAACTACTCCAGTTGGGCCTTTACTCGCGCCTCAAAATTAGCACTAGAATGAGAATTGCTGGCACAGGTGTGAGGTCGAGTAGGCTGCTCCTCCAGCACATCCTCATCAGGGGGAGGTTCCACCGTCCCCAAATGTTGTACTTTATAAAGTTTCTTCCACCTTCTATTTCTTTCTCATCATATCTATAGCCACATTTAACCAAAGTATGCTTTGTTACTAAGTCTCACTCGGTGGTCATCTCACTAATCTCTCCATCACAACTCACCCTAAAGTCCTGTAAGATACGCATAACGACTAAGGAAAATTTTAGGATTTTGGCTAAGATGCGAGAGTAAACAACCTCCCTCATAAACTGAATAATAATAGGAGTAAGAGGGATAGGCTCACTTCTCATCATCTTATCAAGAATGTAAACAGTAAGAACCCTAGACTCATTGAAGCCACTAGTTTTATGATAAATATTGAAAGAGGAAATATAGACTAGGGTACGGAGTTGAGCCTTAGGATCATTATTGGTGTAATAGTGATACTGGTCTATCTACCCCTTCCTCCACATTTGAAAATTAGCCCTAACAATATCCACATCCCAAGTAAGGTTAGACATAATCTTTTGATTATGATGGTTCATATCTATCCATGGACCATCATCAGGCACACCCAAGATCCTGGCTAATCTATCCCTACCAAACTCAATAGGCACCCCATTGGCTATAGTAGAGATGATTGTGAGATTGGGTTTCTTCTTATTCTGCATATTAATATAAAACTCCTTTACCCTCACAGGACAATAAGCTCTCCCAAGTCTGATAATAGGCTCCCAACCCAGTCTCCTAAACATAGTGGAAAGCTGCAATAAATTATTGAAGGACTGCTTGTAATCTTTTCTACTATGATTTTATTGTGTTGGTGACTCTGGTACCATATTTGACATATAGGATCAAAGAATTAAGTAGGCTGGGTAGGTAGAGAGGCTCAAAAGATGGTGTAGAAGAAGATGAAGCTCTAGCTCTCTTAGCCTCGGTGCCATTCCCTTGGATCTCCAAGATATAATGAAGATGTGATGATAGACAAAGATAGGATAAAGGAAGAAGGATAAAACTTACTCAAGATCACTATTTAATTACACAAGTAATACAACTCTCAATCTCTTTACTACAACACCTACTTAACTTATCCGCCACCCTAATATACCACAAAACACCCTACCAATACAACGCAAACTCCCCCAACAATACCTGCAAAAAGATAGCCATTGTCCAATCCCAAACATAAAATCAATACCCATGATCAAATTAGCAATGCCATTCGTGTCATAATGGAAAGCTCAAAATCGAAATGTCACGTAAAATATAGAAATAAATTAGCTCAACAATTATCTCTCAATATATAAAGAACATACCTTTGTAGGCTCAAAATTACAGACATGAGAGATATGCTCAATAGCTACCAAAAAGATTTAAGACATAAATTGCATCAACAAAATATCATTGTCAATCATATACCCATGATATCTACTCTTCAATGAATGGAAAATCTCCTTCCAATCCAACAAACCAAGAAAAATGAGATTTTTTGGACTATAGTGCACGCAAAAATACCCAATAACCAATATGAAAATTGAACTGCTGAAACAGCAGAAAAATCATACCATAATGATCTACAATGTATGAGTAATGATCCTATAGAAAAAGATTGAAGAAATTGTACACTAGATGGATGAATTGAAAAAGGGGATTTGTGAAGAAAGATTGGATTTTTCTTGATTTCAATTCAAAACTTCAAGAACCAAGCAGTGATTTTGTGTTTGGAAGGTTTTTTGGAGGGGTTGAAAATGATCCAGCGGTGACTCGGGGTTAAGAGAAAAAAATTAGGGAGATGAAGAGGTGGTTTAAAAAATGGCCAAAAGTGGTCGTTAATGGCCTTATTGCTGACATGACCTAGTGCTAGGTCATGGTGATGGGTCTAGCACCGAGCTAAGGCTGTTCAATGTCAATGTTCTTTGCAGTGTTGACCCAATGCCTAGGCAAAAGGTCTGGCCTGGCGCCAGGTCAGTTCTGTCCGACCAAAAAGTGTTTTTTTAATTTAATTTAATTGATTGAAAACAGCAATAATTAAAACCATGAAATTAAGAAGAAAATTTATTGTTAAAATTAAAAGGACAGAAAAATAAATGAAAGCACACAAAAATTAAAGAGGTGTCCCAAAATAAAATCAGTAAAAATCAGTTTTTTTCCACGGTCTTGATCACGTGGTTTTGTCTTTGTATTCCCCGGAAGAGATCCCATTTAATGGTCTCCAAGGAGTTTGGCCAGTTATCCAATTTGATTTTCGAGATTATGCATGGATGCCTCCAAATTCCTCGTGGTTGCATCTGTTAGTGTTATGTTCTAGAGGCAATCACTTGTACGTTGTATATGACACATTTTATTTTATAAAAGGCATTATTTATCTTACAGTTTCTTTTGATTACTTTTGGGTAATATAATTGTTAGATAAAGTCCCTAGTACAACACTGTGTTAAGGAAATCATAATAGAGATCATGATATGAGATTCCTACTACATTGTATAGTATTAGTACTTAAATAGTCCCAAGTTATAGTATTAATGAGACAGGACATCATTAATGCGTTAAGACTAGCATGTGTTAGACTTCCTTATTTGATCAGGCGGTGGTTCTCATATCCGTGAGTATTGGGATACTCAAAGTTAACATGTGGATACTTGTTAGTGGAACAAGTTCATTGAATGACCTAGTTATGAGATAATCACATGGATAACTATTCAGTGCCAGTGATATAATCTCAATATAGCAAACATGCAATTATCCTTAGACTTAAGATATCCAAGGTACTATGTTTGCTGAGCGTTGTACTTTGATTCCAATCTCCAGAGCTCGATCGAGGGCCGCCTATGAGATGAGTATTAGGTACATTGTGAGGTAAACGAAAGTAGTTGAAAGGGTCAATAAAGGATTCACCACTCCTAATAGTGGGGGTGAATATCTCACGGCCACTTGTAGGAATTACTACTCGAGAAGTCCTTGGCCAGGGCATATGTGTATTGGAAACAGTTCCAATTGATATACATCTAGAGTAGTGGGTTCCTGGTATAAGTATAGTTATATTCGGGCCAGAATTAATATATATTCTGGAGAGAGTTGGTACTAATTCCGTACTCTAGACCGAATGAGATATTGTATAGTGAAATGAGTTAATTGTACTATAGTTTGTTATTGAAGGGTTTATGTCAAGCTACTTGACTTCCTGGACTCTTGGGTGGTCATGATGTGTTGCTAGATATCGCTCATGATATGGGAATATGGGTTTATTAATTGATGAATTAATAAACCAATTCTGATTAGAATTAATAGGATTAATTCTAATTAATTAAGGATTATTAATCTCAAAGACGTTTGGATTAATTCATATTCGCTACCAATTGATTGAAAAACCTAATAGGTTACACATAAAAGAAGAATAAATACTCAAGATGTTATTTGGTAACATAGTGGAGTTTATTGCGAGAAAGAGAAGTTGATGTGGCCAAATTATAATTAATTATAATTGATTGGCCAATTTGTAAGTCTAAGTATTTGATAGGTTCTAATTGCAATTAGAGAATTGCAATTGTTTGTTTGGAATTCTCAGATGTGGTTGTTTTTGTTGAGCTTTTCGGGTGACTTCAAGTGATCAAAAGAAAGAAACTGTAAGATAAATAGCATAGTGTTGTATTAGGGACTTTATCTAACAGTTATATTACTCAAAAGTAATTAAAAGAAACTGTAAGATTAATAATGCCTTTTATGAAGTAAAATGTGTCATATACAACGTACAAGTGATTGCCTCTAGGGCATAACAATAACAAACTCCCACTTGCACTAGAACCAATCATTCATGTATCTAATATTGAATGACTCAACTTGATTATCATGTTTCTTTTGGGATAGTACTTTTGTAAGCGGATCAGCTATGTTCTCATTCATAGGAACTCTCTCTATCTTTAGCTACTTCAGAAGCGGCTATGTACGCAGCTTATGTTGTAGAGTTGGCAATAGTCTCTTGTATGGAACTCTTCCAACTTATTGCCCCTCCGCACAACGTAAACACGTAGCCGGATTGTGATTTGAAATCATATTTGTCAGATTGAAAACTGGCATCAGTATATTCATTTATTTTCAAATCACCTTCTCCATATACTAAGAACACATCCTTAGTCATTCATAAGTACTTAAGGATATTCTTTACAGCCGCCCTATGACCCTCACCAGGGTCAGATTGATATTTGCTCGTCAAACTAAGAGCACAAGATACACCGGGTCTAGTACATATTATAGTGTATATGATAGATCCAACTATCGAAGCATATGGAATCTTACTCATGTGATCCCTTTCAACTTGTGTTTTGAGAGACATCGACTTTGAAAGGTTTACACCATGTGACATGGGTAAGAATCCCTTTTTGGATTGATCCATGCTAAACCTCTTGAACACTTTATCTATGTATGTAGACTGTGAAAGACCTAGCAACCTTTTAGATCTATCTCTATAGATCCTTATTCTAAGAATATAGGTTGTTTCTCCAAGGTCTTTCATGGAAAATTGTTTGGACAACCAAATTTTAACCGTTTGCAAGACAGGTATATCGTTTCCTATTAGCAATATGTCATCTACATAAAGCAATAAGAAAATGATTGTGCTCCCACTAACTTTCTTGTATACATAAGACTCATCCATGTTTTGAATGAAACCAAACTCTTTGATTGTTTCATCAAAATGGATGTTCCAACTCCTAGAAGCTTGCTTAAGTCTATAAATGGACATTTGCAGTTTGCACACCTTTGTGCCATCACTAGATGCGAAACCCTCAAGTTGTGTCATATACACTTTCTCAGTCAGATTTTCGTTTAGGAAAGCTATTTTTACATCCATTTGCCAAATCTCATAATTGTAATGAGTTGCAATGGCTAAGAGTATCTTGATGGATTTTAACATGGCTACTAGCGAGAAAGTTTCGTCATAGTCAATACCATGTTGTTGACGATAACCCTTCGCCACTAGTTGTGCTTTATAGGTAACTACGTCACCATCGATGTCCGTTTTCTTCTTGAAAACTCACTTGCACCCAATAGGTTTAATTCCTTTGGGTGGATCAACCAAAGTCCATACTTAGTTGTCGTACATGGAATCCATCTCTGACTTTATAGCTTCAAGCCATTTGCCAGATTCTAAACTGTTCAGAATATCCTTGTAGGTAGTAGGCTTATCTTCATCTATGAGCAATACATCATTGTGGTCACTGATGAGAAATTCATATTTCTCAAGTGCCACACGTATCCTACTAGACCTACGACGTTCTTGTGTAATAGAAGGTTAATATATTCTCTCAATAGATAGGGGATCAGATGGTTGATCCTTGTTTGTTTGATCTTCTTGAACTTCACTAAGTTCAATTTTACTCCCACTGTCCCCTTTGAGCATGTGCTCCTTCTCTAAAAAGACGACATGCTTCAAAATAAATACTTTATTTTCAGAGGGTAGGTAGAAGTAATATCCAAAAGATTCTTTTGGATATCCCACAAACAAACACTTGTCAGACTTATTATCAAGTTTGTTTGACTGAGGCCTTTTGACAAAGGTAGCACAATCCCATACTCGCAAGTGAGATAACTTTGGTTTCTTACCAAAGAACATCTCAAATGGGGTAGAATCAACTGATTTTGTCGGAACCCTATTTAATATATAAACAGAAGTCTCTAGTGCTTACCCCCAAAATGATTTTGGTAGGTCTACAGAGGCTATCATAGTTCGTACCATATCTAGAAGGGTTCGATTCCTTCTCTTAGATACACCATTATATTGAGGTGTATGTGGTGAAGTCCATTGAGATAATATCCCATTATCTCTAAGATAACTCAGAAACTCTTGGCTCAAGTATTCTCCTTCTCGATCAGATCTTAGAGTCTTAATATTTTTGCCAAGTTGTTTCTTTATTTCATTCTTGAAGTCTTTGAACTTATCAAAGGCCTCAGATTTGTATTTCAATAAATATAAATACCCGTATCGTGAGAAATCATCGATAAAGGTTATGAAATATTTATAACCTCCTCTTGCTTGTATTGACATTGGACTACATATATCAGAATGTATGAGTTATAATAACTCCTTGGCCCGTTCTCTTTTTTCTAGAAAATGTGTTTTAGCCCTTATACCAAGTAAACAAGATTCGCATGTACCATATGATTCATAATCAAATGACCTTAAGTCACCAAGCTTGTGTAACTTAGAAATACAATTTTCATTTACATGGCCTTAACGACAATGGCATAAGTAAGAGGTGTTAGAGTTATCTATTCTAGATTTCTTATTGTTTATATTGAGAATTGGATTATCTAAGTCTAGAACATATAAACTATTAACCATAGTTGCTGAACTATAATGAATATCATTCAATGAAAAAGAACAGCATTTATTCTTAAATATCAAATGAAATCCATTTAAGTCCAAACATGCAACTGAGATAATATTTTTCATTAAAACTGGTACATAGTAACAGTTTTGTAATTCTAGAATTAATCCCGAAGGCAGATTCAACTCATATGTACCCACAGCAAGTGCAACAACCTTTGCCCCATTTGTAATACGTAGGTCCATGTCGCCTTTATTTAGCCTTCTACTGCTCTTTAGTCCCTCCAAGTTATTGCATAAATGAGATCCATATTCGGTATCTAATACCCATATCTCATTTCTAAAGGCAATATTTAGCTCAATTATAACTATATCCGGAGTAGAAGTAGAAGTGCTTATAAGCTTCTCCTTCCGCTTCTTATCCTTAATGGTCTCCATATAAGCCTTGCAGTTGCATCTCTAAGGGCCTATCTTGCCACAATGATGGCATGAGCCCTTGGTAGCTACATCATTCTTCTTCACACCACCATTGGGCTTAATGGGAGCATTCTTCTTCTTCTTTTGAACTTTCTTCTTTGAAGAAGAAGATTCTACCATTAAAACTGCATTGGAATCCTTTTTCATGGAGGACTCCGTAGTTTTGAGAAGATTAATCTACTCAGGAATGGTGGACTCAACCTTGTTCATCTAATAGTTAATCACAAATTGTGAAAAACTATTAGGTAAAGATTGTAGAATTAAGTCAACACTGTTATGGTCCATCATGAACCCAAGAGATCCAAGCTTCTCTATCAAGCCCAGCATCTTCAGCCCATGAGTGGCCACATAAGAACCCTCTACTATTTTGCAATGGAATAGTTGCTTTGAGATCTCATATCTCTCAATTCTGGCTTGAGCATCAAACAGCTCTCGAAGATGTAATATAATCAATTGAGCATCCATATGCTCATGCTATTTTTGCAGCTTCGGAGTCATGGATGCCAGCATAATACATGATACTGTATCACTATCCTTCTTGTGCCTTTTGTGGATAGCATGCTCATTAGCATGAGCATCTTTAGCTAGTGATAGCGGAATAGGAACATCTAGCACGTAGATCAACTTTTCCGACTTGAGAACGACTCTCAAATTTCTATACCAGTTGAGGTAGTTTGATTCGGTTAACTTGTTGGTTTCCAAGATGCTACGTAAGTTTATGTTTGTTGATATGATGCATGTGTCCTAGATGTAAAGATAGAGAGCATTAGCTACTTGTATATGCACTTGAAATGTAAATAATTAGGACTTTAATTAAACGCATTTTTACTCCACGATTTTACTCAAACCAATAGGCCCCACTACTGATTCAGGAAAGCCCGTTGGAAGCTTTCCTAGTGGAGCGGTATCCAAATTCTTCAAGAATAACCTTGGGTTTGCCCAACAAGCCACCCTTGAGTTTATTGGCAGGTATCCAATACCAATTACATCGTATGCAACTACTGGATCATTGGGTGATTGACATCTTCTAATCTTAAAGCCTTTTAGACTACCCCAACTTTTCCTCTAAATTTCTTTATGCTTGAATTTGCCCAACCGGGATAAAGAATTTAGTTAAACTCAACCCATTAATCAGGAATGTAATTCCATAGCTTGAACATGCCCGTTGTTAAGTAGGCTTGGGTTTACCCAACAACTTGGTCTCGGCAAAAGACTCTCGTACTTACTACATTAACGGAAGGAATTAGGTTTAATATTAATTGAGGGGTTTCTTCCTTTTAGTGATTTCAACAAATGACATGTACAAAAATCAATAAATTACAAAATTGATAATCATGGTAATAAAGCAATTACGTGGTATGGTCATGGACTTTACCCTAAATTAATTTCTTTGAGCCATAAAAGAAATTAATATAGTTAACCCTATGTGTTCATGCATAATTTAAGTAAAAGGTCTTACCTTCTCACCTTGTCTTGGTTGCCATCTCCAAAATAAGATAATTCTACTCCTATCTAACATATGTAATCTAATTACATTATTTCCTAAAGAGAGAAAACCTCAAATTACATTTGAGGGGAGTTAGATGAGAAGAGAATTACATATGAATTTGAGAGAAAGCAGGACACGCAAGCCCTATTTCATACAAACCAAAACTGTAAAATGCATGAATAGATATAATTGGTTTTAGTCCATAACCATCCACTATGCCATTAATTATGTTTAAATAAAATAAACATATAACTTTTATTATTCCAAAATTGCCATTTTGGAAAAATAAAACAGATTCTAAAACTAATTGTTTGTCTTAAAACAAATTTTGAGAAAAGCTATTTGGATCTCGTCACGCAACGATAATGAACAGAGCCGAACTAGCGCCGGTTTGGAAGCCAGGGCCAGCGCCAATTGCGTTCTAGTTTTGACAAAAGTTTTCTCCAGAAACCATTTTTGGACATCACGAACATAACAGAATAGAATCGGCGCCAGTTTAAAAGCCAGAGCCGGCGCCGACTATAATCTGTTTTAATGAAAATAGTTTTCCCAGTTGCATGTTTGGACTTAAATGGATTTCATTTGATATTTAAGAATAAATGTTTTTCTTTTTCATTGAATGATATTTATTATGGTTCAGAAACTATGGTTAAATAGTCCCTAGTACAACACTGTGTTAAGGAAATCATGATAGAGATCATGATATGAGATTCCTACTACACTGTATAGTGTTAGTACTTAAATAGTCCCTAGTCATAGTATTAATGAGACAGGACATCATTAATGCATTAAGACTAGCGTGTGTTAAGACTTCCTAATTTGATCAGGCGGTGGTTCTCATATCCATGAGTATTGAGATACTCAAAATTAACACGTGGATGCTTGTTAGTGGAACAAGTTCATTGGATGACCTAGTTATGAGATAATTACATGAACAACTATTTAGTGCCAGTGATATAATCTCAATATAGCAAACATGCAAGTATCCTTAGACTTGAGATCTCTAAGGAACTTTGTTTGCTGAGCCTTGTACTTTGATTCCAATCTCCGGAGCTCGATTGAGGGCCGCCTATGAGATGGATATTGGGTATATTGTGAGGTAAACGAAAGTAGTTAAGAGGGTCAATAAAGGATTCACCACTCCTAATAGTAGGGGCGAATATCTTACGGCCACTTGTAGGAATTACTACTCGAGAAGTCCTTGGCCAAGGCGTATGTGTATTAGAAACAGTTCCAATTGATACACATCTAGAGTAGTGGGTTCCTGATACAAGTATAGTTATATTCAGGTGATAGAGGCTAAATTAGTCATGTTTTTCCTAATTATTTGAGGTTCATTTGTAATACATTTTATTCAAAAACTAGTCATATTACTTCATATTTGAGATTTTACCATTAGAAAGGTATTTTGTTCTTTATTTTAGAGTTTAAAGGTAAAACGAAATAAAAAAGTCGCAAAACAGAGGAGAGGCAGTGCCGACTAGGACCCTAGAACCGGCGCCGGCCATGCACTGTTGAAATGAACTTCGAAATGACGGGAAAATTATTGAAACACAGTAGAACAGAACTGAGGCGGCCTCGGCTGTGAAGCTGGAACCAGCACCAGCTACATTCTGGAACACATTGTGCAAAATTCGAAGAAAAATTGACAAATGAATAGAGAAGCAGAACACAACCGGCGCCGGCTCCAAGAGTTAAGGCGGTGCTAGCTGTGCCCTGAAGCTAAGGCGGTGCTGTGATTTTTTCTACGCGATTTTTTGTAATCTGAGGAGTTTTAGTATCTTTCAACTTCTACTCAGCCAAGAACTTTGTACCTACGAGTTTAGGCACTTCCTAAGCCTATAAATAGATGAAAAACACAAAGGAAAATGGGAAAATTCATTGATCATCATAAAAAATTATTCAATCAAATGAGGAATTCTTTAAGTTCAAGGAGGGTTGTACAAGAAGGTTTTCAAAGGAAGAAGAAGAAGACTTGTCTATGGGTGCTTTTTTTTTAACTTTATTTTCTTTTTTTGACAATGATATGTTAATTGTTTTATTGTTATTCAATGTTGTTTAGATATTCATGATATTTAGAATTGTTTGATCTTTTGATTAATTGGTTATTATTCTTGGTATTCAATTACTTGTGCTTATTACGAGATTAGTTGGTTGGTTCCATCCATTAACTTGCTGGACTAAAGGGGGTTGATGGTAGTTTCAACTTATTAATTTTATATTTTGTTAGCTATTGACTTGCTGGACTAAAGGGGGTTGATTGCTTAGAACTAGAAATTGAAGGTTAATTGATGTCTTCTGAGACTAAGGGTTCATTGATTAATTTCATGCTTTGAATTTTCTGAGACCAAGGGAATTTAATTAAGGATTGTGTTTAATGCGTCTTTTGGATTAATTAGTTGAGATGGACAAAGTGATTCTAATTTATCTAGAAGATTGTAATTTCCTAGATTGACCATCGACGTGATTCTACTTTAATCCTTCATGATGTCAAGGGAATAATTAGTTATGATAATGATTGGGTTCTTTAAGATCATGTTTGTCTGAACAATTGCTTGAGTTGCATAAGTCTTCATCCTTGACATGTATATATTTTGACATTTATTTTATTTTCCTTTTTGTTTATTTTTCGCTTTATCGAGTTGGTTAAACAATGAAAGAAAAGGGATTAATGTCTACTTGTTCCTTGAGGATCGACACTCGTTTGAACTCTATGCTCGATTAATGATGAGTACACTTGCTCATATGTGTAATTTGGGTTTAATGTTTTAATTTAACTTGATTAGGAATGTGGTTAGTTTTTATATGATTTTTATACCTAAATCCGAACACATCATCGGGCCAGAATTAATATATATTCTGGAAGGAGTTCGCACTAATTCCGTACTCTAGACCGAATGAGATATTGTATGGTGAAAGGAGTTAATTACACTCTTGTTTGTTATTGAAGGGTTGATGTCAAGCCATTTGACTTCCTGGACTCTTGGGTGGTCATGATGTTTTGATAGATACCGCTCATGATCTGGGAATATGAGTTTATTAATTGATGAATTAATAAACCAATCATAATTAGAATTAATTAAGGATTATTAATCTCAAAGACGTTTGGATTAATTCATGTTCGCTACCAATTGATCGGGAAACCTAATAGGTCACACACAAAAGAGGAATATATACTCAAGGATGTTATTTGATAACATAGTGGAGTTTATTGCGAGAAAGATAAGTTGATGTGGTCAAATTATAATTAGTTATAATTGATGGGCCAATTTGTAAGTCTGAGAATTTGATGGGTTCCAATTGCAATTAGAGAATTGCAATTGTTTGTTTGGAATTCTCAGATGTGGTTGTTTTTGTTGAGCTTTTTGGGGGACTTCAAGGGTCACATGACATGACTCTAAAAACATAAAACCAAGGGTCAAAAGAAGCCTTATATATACATGATGTTCTCTTCTCTCTCTCTCGTGGGTGTGTGAGTCTCCCCAAGACAACACCAAGACTCTTCTACTTCTTCTTCTTCATTCTCTGGTTTTGCTGAACAAGAAGAACAAGAAAATAAACCCCAGCCACCATTGAAGTTTTCTGCTAGCACAAAAAATCTTGGTGCTTGAGTGTGATTCTCCGTGTGGATTACTATTAGAGATAATCACACACTGTGATTATAGTGGTTGGACATACAACTCTCGTGGTGATTCTTCAAGGGGATTGCTGGATCGTGCCACAGTTATCATACTTGAAGAAGGAAAGCTTTGTTTTCCACACAAACAAAGAAAGGTAAAAGCTGTTATCTTTGTTTTCTTTGTTCTCTTCATATATCTTGTTTTTCACACATATGCGGATCCTGGGATGGTATCTCATTCTTATTCTTCTGCTGTGCTGTATATGATATGCGAGAGATACCCAACAGCATCCACTCATTGAAATCGTATTTCCGTGCTACTTACAATTTGGTAACCAAGTCTTCCAATAATGTCTTAGGTGGTGGTGGTGCATTGTAAGGCAAGGGGATTTGAGTCCTTTAATTTCCTCCAAAATTAGAAGAAGTCTGCCTAGGTTAGTTTTGATTGTTCTATGAGAAATTGGGATGGTTCCTCCCACTGGGATTATACGTGGCACTAAAATGATTGTTACGTTGTCTTCCATTGCCCACAAATGTAGCTTATCCTAATAACTCTTGTGATGACCTGATGCTTTGGCACTCATGATTCGGATGACCTTCCCTGCAAAAATCATAATTAACATTCATTACCTGTCCTTGAGCAGGAGACATCACCATTTGCTCCATCTTTTGTGTCAAGGCCTCCACCTTAGCCTCTAAAGTTGCCATTGCATCCACCTTGTGCACTCTATGAATACGAACTTTTGATCTTGAACTAGCCTATGCATAATTGTTTGTTGCAAGATTTTCAATCAAATCAAACACTTCCTCCGGGGTCTTAGAATTAATAGAATCTCTTGCAGATGCATTGACCAATTGTCTTATTGAAAAGCTTAGGCCACTATGAAAGATTTACATTTGCATACCTAGCTCAAACTCGTGATGAGGACATTTTCAAAGTATCTCCTTGAACCTTTCCCAACACTCATAGAGATTTTCAGATTCTAACTGTTGGAAGGCAAAAATGTCTATCCTAAGCTTGGATATTTTAGCTGCGGGAAAAGATTTTGTAAAAATTTTTCAGTTAAAACATTCCAAGTAGTGATGAATCAGGCTGGCAAATATTTTAATCAAGATTTTGCTCTATCTCTCAAAGAAAAAGGAAAAAGTCTTAGTTTGATAGTATCTTTAGACACACCATTCATTTTAAATGTGTCTCAGATTTCTAAAAAGCTCGCAAGGTAGGTATTAGGATCTTCCTCAGGTAGCTTATCAAATTGCACCATGTTTTGAATCATATGGATAATGTTGGGCTTTATCTTAAAGTTATTCGCCACTGTCCTAGGTCTCGTAATACTCAATCTTGTACTCGAAATTGCAGGCTTCACAAAATCATCCATAGTCCTCCTGTTATTGCCACTATTACCGCCATTGTTTATTTGGTTAACCTCCATATCATCTTTTACCCTTTGTCTAACCACCATTCGAATCTTTGTCAATGTCCTCTCAACCTGAGGATCAAAATCTACTATGTTGTATTTAGATCGTTGGGTCATACACTAAGGGTTAGATCTATCGAGAAAAGAAGATAGTGAGATTATAGAATTCACAAGTTAATCAATTACGGTACATTCACGAATTTAGTTAGGAAAATTATAACATATAGTGAAATTAGGAAATTAAATTATAATTATACAAACAACAAAATATTACTCCTATTCATACAAGAAACATATATGCATATTCACATATAGACATATAAACATATAAATATGGCTAAATCAACATACTCAAGCTTTCACGATATTATTCCCTGGCAACGCCGCCAAAAACTTGATGCGTAAATTTTGAGTGTATAAAAATCATTAAATTTAAATCCATCCCTTAGCTAAGTTTTAATTAAAACATTAATCCTAAATTATACATACGAGCAAGTATACTCATCGCAAGTATAGTATAGGACATTAACGAGTATTAATCCTCAAAGGAACAAGTACACACTAATCACTTTTCATTCATTATTTAACTAATCTAATAAAGTGATAAAATAGTAATATTAACTTCGTTTCCCAAGTCCATTAAGATCTAACAAATATAAAATCAATGCAATAAACTTCTAACATCATTTCCCAAGTTAATTAGAAAAAAACGCATCAATAACCAATGCTAAGAAGTAATCAAATACTAAGGGTAATAATAGATTGATTAAAATCCTAATTAATTCAAAATCATAATCTCCAAAATAACATTAAATTACAATCATAACGTTGAGCACACTATTTTTCTAAAAAGTAAACAAAGGATAAAAAATAGAACTCATAAACAAGCCCTTCTTTTTCTCTTGAAAACCTTATTTGAACAATGCTTATTTGAGTAGTGAACTTGTCTTTGAAAAATAAGTAGCTAGCTTGGATCTTTCAAATCACACATTTCTCTTATGTTTTTCTTATATTTTAAGCTCCCTTGACACCAAAATTCATGGCTTGAGAATTCTTGTTCGAGTAAAATTCGAAAAATACCAAAATTCTTTGGAAGATACCAAATTCGCACACAAAATTGCCTCTGGACAGAATAGACCTGGTGCCTAGTCACTTCGACCAACCTGGTGCCAATTGTATTTTGATTTCCTCCTCAACTCGTGCTCTATTTTTGCTCTATTTTTCCAAAGCAAACCTGGCTCCTAGTGCATAAGCTTGATCTGGTGTCAGGTTAAGTTTGGAATTTTCCACTTTCTGCTTGAAATCCTCAAATTCCTACCCAAATTCATCTAAAATACTTTCCATAAGCAAAATATCAAATAGGAAGGAATATGCCAAAATTATTACATCAAAAGTATCTCGAATTAGCCTCAAATAGCTAGGAAATTAGTGACGAATTTAGCCTATATCACATGGCTCCTAGAACTATTCTATTTTGCACGACCATGAAGCATAGACGTACATCGTGTTGTGCCCTTATTCAAACACTTAAAAACTCTGTTGAGCATGTATTCTAAGGTAGTGAAGTTTTAGGTAATCATCCATTGTGTGAAAACTTATCATTTAAATCATAGTTTACTCATTTTTCACTTGAAACTCGTTATAACACAATATGAGTAAATATAATACATATTCACACTAAAGAGTGCATAAAAGCTAAGGAAAAATGCTATGAAAATATGATATTTTCACATTTAACAAATGCCCCAACACTTAACTTTTTACACGTCCTTGGCCAAAATAAATTTTCAAAAAGAATGAAGACATGAAATTTCACTTTTTTAAAACATATGGAGGAGAGATTTACTTTTCTTTTCACAATGAAACACATTCTAGCTTTATTTAATCAAATTTTTTTAGGCAAACTAACATATTAAGTAAAATATATTCAAGACCATTGAAGTTAATTTAAAAAAGTTTATCTCCCTTTGAATGTATTCTACTCATTCCTTTGATCAAATATAACCAGGGCAAATTATATAAGTTTAGCATATGTAACCAATTCAAGTCATTTATTGTCCAAACTACTACAAATTGGGTAGCAAACTAGGATGTTTCAAACACATATTTTGTTTTTGAATTCAAAAATTTTTTCATAGGATTTCTAGGCTTAAGTGAGTGTGTTTTGCTCCATCTTATATCATATTGGCCCCTTTTCATATTCTTTTTCAATGCTCATCATGTTTTTTGCTTTTTTCACTTACACACGTTTTTTGCTAAATGACATGCACTTTGCATTCCTGTAACTTTTTTCCTTACTTGTAGGTGCCATTTGGGAACCACGTACTCTATCTTATTTATTTACAAAAGTTTAGTACTAGTCTAGACAATGTTTTCAACAAACATAAGCACATAACTCAACTTATATTCATCACATCAATTGTATAAATTTCGCAAAGTAAAAAGCTTCATACTTTTTATAAGAAATAACCAAGTCAAAATTAAATTCGCAAGACTTTGTTATCATCCACGTAATATGAAAGTTTAACAAGAATCCAATTGCTTAAATAAACATAAAAATATTTTTCAAAGTAAAATGAAAAGATATTAACTCTACAAATTTGTTTAAAAAGCTCAAAAATTATCCTAAAAGAACATAAGAAGAAGGAGAAGAAATACTTGGAAAAATTTGAAATTCTACCCCTACGCTTAAATCGTTCATTATCCTCAATGGATGGAAAATATGGCAAGAAATAGATCTAAAAAGGAATTAAATAGATAAGGGGACAGGAAAAGCAAATACTTCCAAAATAAAGTTCCTCCAAGATTTCTAGGGGGACTAAAGCTCCAAAAGTTGCACTAGGATGTCCACTAAAAAACATTGAGGCTAGAGAAATAAACATTGTTAGAGCATTAAGTACATAGCCAAAAGAAAGAGAAGAAGTGCTGAATAAAAACAACATAAAGGAAAAATGCATAAAGCAAACCTAATCCATAAATTAACTAAAAACAAAACAAACAAACCAAACCCCCCCCCTTGGGTTGCCTTCGAGGAAATACTTTTGTTTTACGTTGTTGGCATGACATAACCATTTATCCTTAGACAATATAGAAAGGGTCTTCAAGGGACAACTCATATATTGAATGAACTAGAGCACTTTCATAGAATGTGTAATACCCCATCTATTTCTACCTTAGATATGGGAAATATGGGCATTGTTTAGCATTTATCATGTGCATATGGATTTTTAAAACCTTTATCTATGTGATAGATGGTTTTATGCATTTGTTTATGTATGATTGAACTTGTGTTCACTTTTATGTGTGTTGATTGTCTAGTAAGGTTATGGTAAAATCTTGGTTGAGCTAGATGTATTATTATGGGAATTAGAATTTATAATAGCATTTGAGATGCTTGGGAGGATGGTGAAGGAAATTTGTTTAAAAATTATAAACACAAGGGCTGTTGTGGTTTAGTGGTTATAGCTTGAGAATTATCTTTTGGTGACTTGAGTTCAAATCCTAGCTCTTGTTAATATTTTGCTTTCTTTTTCCTCCTAATTCCCTTCGCTGAAAACTCCTTATTCAGCTACCATCTTAGAGCTTTATCTCCTAAAAACTAGGAGTGTAATTATTTTGAGAAGTATTTGATAAAAACTAGAATTTCTTTGATGGTTATATCTTTTAAAATCAATTTAAGTTCATATTATCTATTAGCTATTAATTATCTATTCTACATTATCTTTTATAACCAGTTTTTTGTATTTAAAATGCATTTGAAATGTTCTAATAACACTTAAATTTCGGCTTGCTATTGGAAGAAATTCCAGTTGCCGTGTTGGGAGAAAACTCTCCTGAAATCTAGCTAAAAGATAAAATTCATTTTGTTTATCCTTTTACTAAGTACGATACCTTCTATTTTAAATTCTTTAAGCATTAATTTAACATGTTTTCAGCTATTTTCCAGCAAAACATCCGCCATCTTTGAGAGACTTTGTACATTCATCAAACTTCTAAGAAGCTTAGGAGAAGACTATATAAAGTCTAGGAATGAATTTTATCTAGATAATTTATCTATTATCTTTTAGAAAACTAGAATTTTAATCCATTCAAACTCTTCTTTTCTCCTTTCAAGCTTTCGATCATTCTAGCCTCTCTTCTCCTCTTTTGGCCGAATAACACACCACTATTAGGAGCTGAAATTCCCTCCATTGTTCTACCTTAGGTGGCCAAAACAAGATAAAGAAAAGATAGATTTTTTTTTTTCTATCAGAAACTCTAAGCTCTATCTTCTCTTCTTTAGATAGACTTTTAATCTATCTAAACTACTACAGCAAGACACCAACTCTAGTCGATCTTTTGGCCACTACATACACAAAAGCACAAAAATCCCAAACAAACATACACATAACACTAATTTGTTTTACCAAAACACAAAAACATACAAGAACTTTCATTCCTCTCTAGGAAATTCGAAAACACACACACACACACACACACATCTTACCATACTTTCGACCATTTTGTACCACAAGTAATTGGTCATTCTCAAGCTCCTTTTGTTCAAACAAAACAACTCATCCAACATCAAACTCCATCCAAGATTTGATCATAGTAAACTACACAAGATCGAAACTCACACACACCATACTCTTTCTCTCTTTTATTTGCTCTCAATGATAACTGAAGCATTCTTCTACTCCTCTTAAGTCCAAATTGCATATACAACTCATGCCATTCTTCAAACAAGCAGGAAGCTCTTTCTTGTCTACAAATAAACACAACCGTACAATATATTCTCATCCCTCATTCGAATCAAACAAAGCCATCTTAAGGTAAATCTTTTATTTTGCGTCCTTCCTTCTTCATCTTTTCTATCAACAAAACAAAGAGGCTAATTTACCTTTTTCCTTGCAATCACACGGTCAACCATGAAGATCTAGGTGAGATATCTTGATCTTCTCTAAAAAAGATTCGACTTGGTCATCAAGGGGGTCATTTTGTTCTCAATAGATCTACTCTTCTAAGAGGTACGTCTTAAGTCAATCAAAAGAATTCAAATGACTTAGTTGACTCAATTTATCTAGAGAATGTGATAAATTGAGATATGATCTATGTTTTTGCTGAGCATGTCTTATCGGATATATGATATAACATTCCACTACCTAAGTACCCTAATAGGGCTGAGGATATTGCCCCTATATAGAATAAGGGGTCTTTATAATTAGGACTCACAGAAGAAATGAAATAAATAATCCAAATTTAAACTTATTACATCAAAACAATACATGAATGAGTCTCAAAACAACAAATGTCAACCAGAGTCTCTCAAAATAAAATACATTCAAAATAAGCCTTCAATAAAAGGCAACATTAATCGATCAACCTTCACAGTAGGATTGACTTGAAAACATGGTATAATAAGGTGATGAGAAATAAATATTAGTAAGCCCATGTGTGCTTAGAATGTTTCAGGAAAATCAGTTCATATATGCAAGTTGAGAAATGTTGATAGAAGTGAAGTGCTAGCAAGTCTCAAATAAATTTCACAAAGTGAGGAGTGGTGTTTTCCTTTTGAATGCCATACATTGTATAAAATAAAAGAAACCACTCAAAAGAAATAGACATGGCACCACACTTTGTGCACCATGACAAAAGAATGTTCAGAATGCCACACTTTGTGCATTCTGACATAAGGTAGGTGTACGGCCTACTAGGTGAGATACTCCTCCGTCTTTATACCCAAACTTACTGATTGTCCATTTTGGAAATACACAGTCCCCTTGAACCGTACTTGCTAGCTTAGACCAGTATGATCTACAAAATTGGCATTATATCTAGGAAGTACTCACCTCTCAGAGGTGGCTACCTACTGAGAAACTTATCCTAGCCCTTCATAGACTAGTCGTAACAGACTACCCTTATTGATTTCTCAACAGTATATTTGTCCCTTTTGGGAAGAGAAGAATCATCCAATGAGTTTTCTTTGAAATAGCAATTATGAGTTGCAAAATTCTTGTAAAAGTTGATTTTTAGAAAAATGTTAGCATTTTGATTACAATTTCTTGCTCAATTTGAAATTGATTGATTGAACGGAAAAGGAAAAAAAATTGTCCATAATTGTATCCAAAGTACATTTCCATGTATACAACATGTTTTGACTTGTCGAAGTAATTTTGATCTTCAAATAGCTTTATGCAAGGACTTACCCAATCTCTTGCTTTCCCTTGACACAATAGTCTTTCAAGTTGACTCAAGGCAATCTAGCCCCACCTGGGGTAAATATAGGGTATAAGTCCCAATGGTTCATAACCAAGCAACAATTGTTTAAATAAACAACTCCCAACCTAACATACTTAAGCTCAACCAGTTATAACAACATCTAGCTATGACAATAATATCTTAGGAGTTCTAAAATTAATTGATAAGGTCTTTTGGGGTTCGATATTAATTTTATAGAATAAGAACAATTTGATATGCCAATATAATTAGGTGTTATAAATAATAAATAATAAATTATAAAAATATTTATTTATTAATAAATAATAATAATTATAAATAACATTAATAATAAACAATAAATAATATTAGTAATATATAATAAGTACTATTAATAATAAATACTAAATAATAGTGATAATAAATAATAAATAATAAATAACATTAATAATAAATAATAAATGATATTAATAATACTTAATAAATAAAGTTAATAATAAATAGTAAATAATAATAGTAATAATTTATTATTATAAATAATACATAAGTGTAGATAAAAGTTTCAGTAAGAATAATCAATAATATTATGAATATAAAAGATGTTGATATTCATTAATTTAGATATATCATTATTTGTATTTAATAATGCTTGATAAAAAAAATATTACTCTTTGTTTATCTAAAAAATTAATAACATTTTAAGTAATCATTAATTTTGAAAATATTGATGTTGATCAAAATTAATAAATTATATTAAATAATAATAATAATAATAATAATAATAATAATAATAATAATAATAATAATAATAATAATAATAATAATAATACTATCAATAGTAAAAGTAGCTCTAATAATAATTTTTAATAACCATAGTGAATTTACTAGTACTAAAATTTATATATATTCTATACACACATATATTCCATAAATAAAACGTTGATTTGTGCAAAAATAGACTTGTAATAATATTTATCACAACAAAGGTGATACTATACTAACAATAATATTATCAAGGCATTTAGTGTAAAAAATAACATCATGGGAGGATAATCAAAATAATGGTGGTATAATTTTCATCATTCATTACAACATCCATACTAGTGACATAAAGCCTATACTCATAATGTACTAATGAGCATATAATAATCCTAAAGAATATTACAACAAAAATTCATAAGCCTTAATATTCATTTCAATCTTCATGTCTTAAAATTATTCTCTTCACCCACATACATATCTCTATCCCAACAATATTAGATCAACATATTAATTCCATTATCTAGAAGTCCTGAGTTCGAAAATTAAGAAGAAAGTCATAGAAGAAATACTTGTTTGATGATCGTTGGAGTCGAAGAGGTTGTCTTGTCCAATGAAGACCTTTGAGTGCTTGAAGAGTCCTTTATCGATTGAAGTTGTTCAAGGATGGCCACCAATGGATCGGCCAAGAGAGAGAGAGAGAGAGATATTAAGATGGTGAAGAAGAGAAGATGATGAAGTGAGGAAGATTAAGATGATTGAATTTACCTTTTTGATATTCTTCTTGTCTTGAACAAAAAGGCACGTTTGATTCGAAAGAGAGATCAACTTCAGTTGTTTTAGTGTTATAGAGTGTATTAAGGATTAGTATAGGTTGAATCCTAGTTGATTTGAGAGTTTTTGGAGTGATTTGTGTGAGTAGAAGTGACTAAAGGTTGAGGAAGTTTAGTGTGTGTTCTTGAGAACACAAGAGAAAATTGAGAGAAGAAGATAAGTGTGTGCTTGGTAAATGATGGTCGAATGGCCTTTCTAGAGAGGGGGTTTCGGTTATCCTAGTGCGAGAGAGAGACTAGAGCTAGTTTGCATTTCAAAATGAGGGAAAAGTGGAGGTTTTTGAGGTAGAAGATTTGGTAATGGTGATTTCTTCTTGAAGGTTTCTTGTCCTTCAATGGTGGGTTGCTAGTCTAGCCATGTCTTGGTTGTGAAATGGAGGATTATTCCAGCTTTATTACTAGCCGAAAATGACTGTACAAGGGAGGGATAAATTTTGGTTTATTAGCCTAGCTAGATGAGAGTTTAAGGGAGTAAAAGCTGGAATTTAATTTTCAAGTTTGAAAAGTTTTGAATAGAGTGAAGTTAGGAGAGGTTTGAGGTGGTTTAATGGAGCTCTAATGGCCATGGTAGATGAAGAAGAGAAGATGTTCAGCCACGCTTCAAGGTGGCTAAAATGATGAAGGGAATTGAGGAATAAATTGGTTCTTGTCTTTGCTATGCAAGCTGGAAAAATTCTGAAATTTAGCTACAAGAATTTGTAGAATATGAAATGATTTGTTAACAGAAAATTTAAATTATTTTGAAATAGTTTTGTAGCTGAAACTTAGGAGTATTTGAAAGTCTATTAATGGTAGTTTTTCAGCCACCATCATGGAGAAGAAAGAGGATAATTTCAGGTGATCTTATACATAGGTTGATTGCTCAATCTCTATGTATAAACACTTGGTAGTTTGCTAGAAAATTTCTGGTTTGGTGAGGCTACATAAGCTGTGAAATTCCACGGCATTTTCAGCCTCTTGTTCACACGGAATTGGTTGCTTGTTAATAAGAATAAACTGGCAATTGTGCTGCATTTTTCGGACAATCCAGCCAAGAGGAAATGCTGGAAAAAAAATTCTAGATTTGTACCAAAACAAGAACAAGCAAAGCATGGTTCTTTGAAGAAGAAACTATGGTAATTTAATTGAAAACCAACTAGCTATTCTTCCTCCTAGATTTCGGTCATCTCTTATCTCAAGAGTTGGAATTTTCTTTTGAAAATTCAAGCCTAAGATTGTCCAAGAGATTTCATAAAGAAATTAGGAGAATTAAAGAAATAGGAGTATTTTGAATTTAAATAGGTTAGGACATAGATTCTAAAATGATGAAGGTTAGAATTCTTCTAGATTTTCTTTTATGACAAGATCACATGGTTAGGACATTACTATTGTGTCTTCCCTAAGACAACATTCCTAGCTTTATAGAATGTAAGAAGAAAATTCAAACATTAGTTAGGATAATTAAAACTAATACTTAGACAGTGGGATTTAAACTCAAGACCTTAGAGATTAACCACAAAGCTCTAACCACTTAACCACATTAACTATTATTTTTATTTTTCCAACCAATTTCTCTTCCTTTATAAATCTCAAGCCTTCTTTCTAATTCGTCCTCAAGTAAAATTTCCTAATTACCCTTACTACTCAACAAGCATAAATAAACCATATAACCCATATATCACAATTCTAAGGCACACAAATTCATCCAAGAAATATATTTTTATGCAATATGATATGATGTGCATCCTATCCTTCTAATTCTAGGGTCAGTTTAGGTGGGGTTTTACATATGATATGGAGGATTTACACTTTTTAGTTGTTTAATCTTTACAAGTTGAAATGGAGTCGTTGATTTAAGAGTATGATGATATGATAGAAGGACCTTTAGGCTATAATAGAGTCATATGATTACTTTGGGAGGTTTTGATGAATAGATTAATTTATATTGATTTGATCATATAAATATTTAGAACAAGTATGGGATCTATGATTATTATTTGGGGAAAATTTATTCAATGATAAGACAGCTGAGTATGAGAATGCATGTTAAGATCTTAGACCTGACTGATTTGAATGATTTTGATTATATCATGTATTGAGGCATATTGCGACTATGAAATATTATATGGTTTTAGACAAAGGATTTATCTGAAATGAAATACCAAGGCAACCAATAGTACATATCTGTCTGAACTGCTACAAGTAAGTTCTTATATTAAATTTTATGAAGCAATGCTCTAAATTCAAGTAACTTATGAAATGATGATGATCTCAACAACGTGATTATTTTGGGTGTAAGCTTATTTTGTTATTTAATGGAGTTTTTATTCAAACAAGGTTTTAGCAAAATAACTATTTTTAAATTATAAAATGATTTTCAACAAGTTATCTGAAAAACCATGCTAGCATGACCAAAATGTTTGAAAGTTAATATTTGAGATTGGTTCTCGAGCTTGTGCTATCTATTAAGTACTTAGTAAGGGTAGGCCACTACGACTAACCTTTAAAAGATAGAGTAAGTCCCTCAGTAGGAGGCTACCTCTATGGGATGAGCTCTATTTAGAGAAAGTGATAGTTCTAGTGAGTCAGGCCGGTCCAAGCTAGCAGCTCAATCTAAGTAGATTGTTATCTAGAATGGGACATCCAGTAATTTTGGATAAGGAAATGGAGGAGTATTCTACCCAGTGGGCCGATCATACACTACACTGTGTTGCATGGTTTCACAGTGCCTATCGTGATACAGGGTTTCATGGCATAGGCTATGATGCAGAGTTTCGTAGCCCACCTTTTTGAGTGGGATTTCTTTGAAAAACTAAACAACTGTGATTTCTTGAGAAAATTAACAAAACACCACTCATTGTTGTTAACAAAAGTGTTTAACTTGCAACCAACTTTTACAAATGGTATCAAAAGTGCATATATGAAATATCTTCTAAATCAAACATGAACACACATAGTGCTTCCTAAGATTATTATCTCATACATTTGTATCATATTTCAAAAGATATCAGTTTCAATTAGGTTGGGCCTTGTAAAAGATTGGAGAATGCTATTTTTGTTTTATTGTAATTTCTTTTGAGACATTTTTTATTCGTTAAGTTCTGAGACTTGTACTAGATTTTTCATTTCCTTTGTTATAAGTTATGGATTTATTTTACTTTGAATTTTCTTTACCTCATTATAAAAATCCCTAGTCCTATGAATGAGACGATATCCCACCCTTTTTGGGTACGAAAGTAGTAGGATGTTAAAGAATGGTTTCAACTTATGATCATTTACCTTAGAGACTATCAAAAGCCTGAATTTCCACAGCACCATGCATAAGGATGTTGGGGATCAAGAAAGGACCAAACCAACTAGATGAAAGCTTACTTGGAAAAATGCATAAATGAGAGTTATAAAGTAAACAATATCTCGCATATTAAAAGTTTTCCTAGAGATCAACTTGTCATGGTAAAACTTAGTCATCTCCTTGTAAATTAAAAAAGTTCTCATACGCATTATTCCTAATCTTTTCTGACTCTTGAATTTGTAACTTATGATGACCTAGAGCATCATGAAGATTCAAATTACATTACTTAATAGCCTAAAATGCCTTATGTTCTAATTCCACTAAAAGGTAGCAAGCTTTTCCAAAAACAAGTCTAAATGGTGACATGCTAATTGGGGTTTTGAATGTGATTTTATATGCCTATAATGTATCACCTAAATGAACACTCCAATATTTTTTGTTAGGCTTCACAACTTTTTCAAGAATGGTTGTAATTTTCCTATTAGAAATTTCAGCTTGACTATTTGTTTAGGGATGATAAGTAGTAGAAATATTATTAAGGACTCTATATTTCTTAAATAATACTTCAAAAACACGATTACAAAAGCAGGATCCTCTATCACCAATAATGGCCTTATGAACTCTAAACATATTGAAAATTTGGTCTCTAACAAAACTAACAATCACTTTAGCATTATTGAACATAGTAGCTCTAGCCTCAACCCATTTAGATACATAATCTGTAACACCCCTAATTCCTGTACGTAATTGAACCTGTAAAATACGGGTGTCGCCTCGTCTAATCTCCCAAACAAGGGGTCTTTATAACAAAATTTAACTTAAAAGAAAGAAAATGGGAATTCTATTGTACATAAAAAAATTTACATTTAGGGTTATTTGTTACAACAATAAAAACATATTAAGCTTTAATCCCAAGAAACTTAGGTTCGGCTACATAAACTAATGTTAGGCAACGTGTGGTCATCCACATGAATCCTCTCTTGCCACTTCCTTCTATCGACCGTCATACTCTTATTCAAATATAACAAAGGCATATCTCTCCTAATAACCTCTATCCATGTCATTTTAGACCTGCCTCTATCTTTGTCTAACTTATCCTACCTCCCACCGTCAATCGTCCTAACAGGAGCAGCTCTCCACCTTCTCTGTACATGTCAAAACCAACGCAGGAGACTTTCTCTCATTTTTTACTCAATAGATGTCACTCCCACCTTTTCCCTAATGGTCTTTTTTCTGACTTTATCCTTTTTAGTATATCCACACATCCACCGTAACATATGCATCTTAGCTACTTTCATCTTTTGAATATGTCACCTTTTAACTGCATAACATTCCGTGCCATATAACAAAGCAGGTCATACGGCTGTTCTATAGAACTTTCCCTTTAGATTTAACGGTATATTACGATCACATAGAATACTAATTGCACTCCTCCATTTCAGCCAACCCGCCTTAATTCGGTGTACAACATCGCCATTGAGCTCTCCGTCTTTTTGAATAATAGATCCTAGATATCAAAAGAAATAAGCTATCGGTATATCTCTACCATCCAAAGTTACACTCTGGGCTATATTTCTACTACTACTGAACATCCATTCCATATACTCTATTTTACTCCAACTAATTCTGAAGTCCTTGGATTCCAATATCTATCGCCACAACTCCAATTTAGCATTGACACCGACTCGAGTCTCATTAATCAACACAATACCATACATAAATAACATACACTATGACACAATCTCTTGTGTAGTGTAAGTCAACTCATCCATAACGGCTGCAAAAAGGAAAGGGCTAAGTACTGATCCTTGATACACCTTGATAGTAATAAGGAACTCTGCAGTCATTTCAGTACAACTCCTTACACTTGTGCATGCTTCCTCATACATATCTTTTATGAGAGTAATAAACTTTAGCGATACACATTTCTTGACTAGTACCCACCAAACTACTTCTCTAGGCACCTTGTTATAGGCTTTTTTTCAGGTTAATAAATATCATATGTAAATCTTTCTTTCTTTCCCTATAATATTCAATCATCCGCCGTAATAAATGAATTGCCTCCGTAGTGGAATGCCCAGGCATAAAACCAAATTGATTATCTGAAATTTATATAATGCCCTGTAATTTCTGCTCAATCATTCTTTCCCAAAGCTTCATAGTATGACTCATGAGTTTAATGCTACACTAATTAGCACAATCTTGAACATCCCCTTTATTCTTATATAGAGGAATTAGGGTACTCTTCCTTCACTCTGTAGGCATCTTATTAACTCTATACATCTTGTTAAACAGATTTGTCAGCCACGTAATACCTCTCTCCTAAACACTTCAAAACCTCAATCGGTATACCATCCGATCCCATTACTTTTTTTGGTCCTTCCTTTTAAGGGCATCTTAGACTTCATGCTTCTGGATACGACAAATACATGTACGATTAACCTCTTCATTTGAAATCGCCAGGCTACCCATACTTAGAACTTGGACTTGACTCTCGTTAAATAACTTATCGAAATAGGACCTCCATCTCTCCTTTATTTCTTCGCCTTTAACCAAAACTCTGTGATTGTCATCCTTTACACATTTCACCACATCGATATCTCTCGTCTTCTTCTCCCTATAGTGTGCTAGTCTATATATATTCTTCTCAATGTCTTTAGTAGTCAACTTTTCATATAAATCCTTATAAACTATGGATCTTACTTTTCCAACTGCTTCTTTAGCTTTTCTTCGCTCGACCTTATATTTTTCAAAATTCTAATTACTTCTGCACTTCCCTAAGTTTCTATAGCACTCTCTTTTACCCCTTAGGCTTCTTTCACTTCATTGTTCCATCACGACATGCCTTTGTTTAGAGGTACTCTTTCTTTAGATTCACCAAGTACTTCCTTAGCTACTGTCCTAATACATTGAGCCATCTTTCTCCATATAGTGTTATGATCCGAATCCATATCTGAAGACCAGTCATCCGTCTCAACTACCTTATCTACAAAGGCTATTCTTTCATCCCCTTGTCACTTCCACCACTTGATCCTAGGGTCAACCCGATGATTCCGCTGCTTACTCTTTTTCCTAAAATTAAAATCGAGGACCAACAGCCTGTGTTTTGCAACTACACTCTCACCTAGAATACTTTTACAATCCGTACAACCACTATGAAACCTACGACTCATAATAAAAAAGTCTATTTGGCTGGCATTTAACCTGCTTCTAAAGGTCATTAAGTGAGAATCTCTATTCTTAAACCATATGTTTGCTATGGTCAAATCATAGGCCAAGGCAAAGTCAAGAATAGCAGTTTCTGATTCATTTCTAACTCCGAAACCCTAACTTCCAAGAACACTCTTAAACCCGCTCTGGTCAGTACCCATATGTCCATTTAGATCACAACTAATGAAAAGCTTCTCTGCATACGGTACACTCTGTATAATCTCATCTAAATCATTCCACTATTATTGCCTAACCGAATCATCAAGTCCCACTTATAGTGCATACCCACTAATAACAATAGTAATCTCGCCGTTAATCATGATCTTGATACTCAAAATCCTATCATTCTTCCTCTGTACTTCAACCATATTATCAATAAACTTATGGTTAATAATAATCCCGACTCCATTTCTATTCCTAACTTTACCTGAATACCAAAGCTTATAACCCCAAGGTGCTACTACTCTCGCCTTCTCACTAACCCATTTGGTTTCCTGAAGACACAAAATGCTAATCTTTCTCCTCTGCATAACCTCAACTAATTCTTTTGATCTACCAGTCAAGGATCCTATATTCTATGTAGCTAGATGGATTCTATCATTATAGATTATTTTTTTTACCCTACACCCTTGAATATTTGACACCGTATCCGAGGACCGACATGACACGTTGCTTCCGGGCAATGACCTAGCAACCCTCGCATATTTATCACTACACTTGGGTCAAGGAAGTGTCGTGCATCGCTAAGTAGGGAATGCTCCCACGAAGTCAATTGATTGGTTCATGTCTTGGATATGACTATATTTTACACTGGCCGTCAGAAGCCTTACTGCAACTCTCCTCCTTTATTTGGGTTTGAGACTGGCAATGAACACAATAAACATAGCCCGCAGAACTTATAGGCGGAGTTATTAAGGGTTATTTGTTACAAACCTAAAAAAACCCAAAATATACATAATATCTGACTCAGTCATTTGCGAGTTAACCAAAAGATTATTTACATAACCATAATCCCAAATTTCACAAAGGCGTATGCTGGGAAAGAAATGGCTAGCTAGGTATAGCTAATTTTAGTGTCATGTCGCCCTGTTTGGAGTAAGATGAATTCTAGAACTGATTAGGTTACTTAGATCCATCTACCTCTAACGTGAGCTAGTGTAGAGAGAAAAAACCCCCGTTGAGTACTCATTGTCTTCACTAAGGCTGTCAATGGGTCAGGTATACCCAGAACTGACTCTTACTGAAGCCCGTTTATAGTAGGTATGGAATAAGGGTTTTATTACCCAACCTGTCTTGAACATGTTTACCTATTTAGCCTACATAATTAGGTTCGGGTATAAAACTATAATTCCCATATCCGATTAATTGAAATGTTATATAAAATATATATTATATTATATATTACATGCTATATAATTTTATATAAAATATATATTATATTATATTATAAATTTTATATTATAAATAAATATTATATTATTATATATTTTTCGGGTCAGGTATACTTAACTCGGACCGGATACCCGTATAATCGGGTATGGGTCTTTTTATATTATATCTAAAGGGTTTTCGGGTCGGGTCCAGGTTCATATATTGCTAACTGAGTCTGGGTCTAGAATAGGGTGATCTGAACCCAACCCAACCCATTTACACCCCTAGTCTTCACTGTCTCACCTCTCATCTCCGAGCATAATATGAAGAATATCTCATTTTTAGGGCTTGCATGCCGCTTTCGAATCCTTTTTCATGATTTTGAACCTCAAGGGTTGAAAAGACTAAAACATATTTCATAGGGTGTATGAAGTGTTTTGGAAGTATGTGATGTTGTTGAGAAGAGAAAACAGGGGTAAAATAGTCAAATTTGTCCTAAAGGTGTAAAAAAGAGATAGTTCATGTATACGTGCTAGTGAAACTTTATGAAAGTCTTTAGATAACTGAGGAGTTCATAAAAGGGAATAAAATAGCATAGTGAGCTTTGAAATCAGGATCATTAGATGGGGTTTCAAAAAGAAAATAAGAAATGCACACTTAAAAATTACTAAGTAAAGATGTAGTAAAAACCACATGTAAAATTGGGTTTTAAAGTAATTAGGAGTCACTTTGTATATAGAAGTAGATTGCACAAGGATATCCTCCACTGGTCCTAATCACCTACAGTGAAACGACGCATTACTCAAAGTATAACAAGGTTTTACATAACTAAGAATGTAAAGAAAGTGACTTAAAATGCTATTCCCATTCTATAGCTATTTAAGCTATACATCGGTTCCTATTGTGCTAAAACTATGCCATCTGCAAATTTGGCACCAAAATCCCAACCTCTCCCTTTTTCTCATCCCTAGCTAGAGGTATATTCAGATTTTCATTGTCCTCAAACGGTTCATGAAGTAAGGATACCAAAACGACGTACAATTCCTACTTAAGGTAATCAGTTTTCCAGCTTTGGCGGCCTTCGGTATTTTGTTCATAACTTTCAAACAACAACTCCAAATTTAGTAAAACTTGTCATGAACTACCCACACCAAATTACTCAGTCATTTTGTATAGTTAATTATGCAAACACACAGCTTCCTGAAGTGCCCAAAATAGAATTTGCTTATTATGATCACACATTGTTCAATTCCTGATAAGGGCTAAAATCATCGTTATTTTACTAGTTATTTGAGATACTTTTATTGTAATAACTAGGCATATTCCTTCCTATTTGACCTTTTTCTTTAAAAAGTATTTTTGACGAATTTGTGCAGATTTCAAGCAAAAAAGTGAGAGTTTTCGGAATGGACCTAGCGCTAGGTCCAGGTATTGCACTAGGTGCTAGGTCTGCTCTGGAAAAGAGGAACTTGAGGAGAAAAATAGATTGGACTCAGCACCAGGAGGGCCGGTTGGATCCAGTGCCAGGACCACTCTGCACAGAGGCAGTTGTGCTCGAATTTAGTATTTTCCAAAGGATTTTGGTATTTTCTGAATTCTATTCAGACTAGACTTCTCAAGTAACGAATTTTGGTATTAATGAAGCTTACAAATACAAGAAAAATACAAGTGAAAGGTGTGATTTGAAGGTTCTAAGCTAGCTACTCAATCACCACTCAAATGAGCATTGTTCAAAGGAGGTTTTCAAGAGAAGATGAAGGGCTTGTCTATGAGTTTTTCTTTTATCATTTGTTTAATTTTCTAGAACAATGATGTACTTAATATTTTGATTGTAATTCGATATTATTTTGGAGATTACAGTTTTGAGTTAATTGGAATATTTTATCAACCTATTGTTATCTTTCATATTTGATTACTTGTTATCGTTGGTTATTGATGCGAGTTCTTCTAATTAACTTGAGACAACGATGTTAGGAGTTTCATTGCATTGATTTCATATTTATTAAATCTTAATGGACTTGGATGACGAAGTTAAAATTATAGGACTAAGTAATCGAAGATTAGTTGGTTTCACCTCGAGCAAAGGGTTATTAGCCAATTTCATGCTTAGAAGGAATTGAGCTTCATGCATGTTTTGGTTATGTTAGTTTGATTGGCAAATCTGTTAACATTATTCAAAAGATAGTAATTCTATAGATTGACAAATGAAGTGGAATTTATCTAAGTAGATTCATGACTTGAGAAATAATTGATTTTTACTTTATATGCCTTCATGATGCCAACATGACAATTGATTGTGATGAATGATAATTGATTCAATCTTGTGTTTTCAAGATAAATGTCTTGTGATATGAAATTGCATCTTTGAGTTATATATATTTTTATCTTTATTTATTTTTCTTTTTAATCTCTTATTATTTTCTTGACTAAACAATAAAGATTTGGGTAAAGTAAGGTGGGAGCCTAAGTTCTTGTGGATTCGACACTTGCTATTCCCTATACTATACGATGGGTATACTTGCCTGTATATGTGGTTTTAGTGGTTGGCATTTTAATTAAAGCTTGATTGATTGTGTAATTGGTTGGTCATATTTTCTACACTAAAAAACACACATAAAGTTTTTGGTGCCGTTGTCGAGGAACAATATTATGAAAGCTTAGATTTTGTTGATTTAACCATTTTTATATGTTTATATGTCTGTATGTAAATATGTATATATGTTCTTTATGTAAATAGTTGTTATATCTTGTTTTTTATAACATTGTGTAACTTAATTGACTGGTTTAGTTTATGCTGTACTTGTAAATACCACTAACTTTTGTATTTAGGTAGTTTCTGAAGTAGTGTGTTTTTCTTTTCCTCAATTTTCTATTATTTATTTTTTCCTCTTGTTTTTCCTTTTATTTGTTTTTCTATTAATTTTTTATTTTTGATTTGATTTTTATTTTTCTTTGAGCGCGAGATTGACATCATCATGGACAACTACTTTTGGACACAAGATTAAAGGAGCTATAATGATGAGAATTTGGCAAATTTGCAAGCTCAGATTGATGCTTTTTGTGAGATGTCACTTGAAGCCTTAATGCATTCTTTTGTCGCCAATACAAATTCCTCCATTAAGTGGCATGAAGAAGCATCCCAATGTATGAGCCGTCAAAGAACACAACTAGCCAAGTTGGTTGAGGATGCCATAAAGGCCCATATGCTTGAACAAGAGAATCACTAAGGAAAAAAGAGAGGATATGAAAAACAATTATCGAAAGTGGAAAGGGAGATATTCAATTCTCCTCTATGTGCAAATAATTCTAATATCTCTTTATCATATGATTTTTTAGGTTCCTCTCAATTCTTGGAGAACAAGGATCCAAATGATGATGTGTTGAATTTATCATGCCTCAAGGAGTTGGATCTTTCAATGCTACATTGTAAGAAGTCCTTGGAGGATGGTGGTAATTTCTACCATTCATCCCATTCAAATGGAGGTAACTTAGTTTTTGTAGATGTGTCGAAAAATACTGATTTCTTGATCCCATCTTTAAGAACTCAATTGCTAAGTTTTATGGGAAATTATCATTGTGACAAATTTTTTGAAGAGTTAAACGGTGATTTCAAGTTTAATGCATTCTTTAGAGACCATGTGGACTCATATGTTGAAAAAGATATTTGTAGGTCTTAAAGAATATTAGAGAATGAGATTTACGTATTTTGCATTGTTGAGAAAAATTGTTTTCATGAACATTATCTTTTTAAAAAACCTCATTTCTTTCTATATTCAGCATGCCTATTTTCTACTTTGAGCTTTAATTTCTTTTACAAAGGTTTGATGAGAAAGCATGATGAGTGGAAAGAAGTTTGCATCTTTGTTTTGTGTTTGGAGTTGTTAGGTGTTATTTTCCTCAAATAAAGAAAATATTTTCCATAGTAAGTGTGGGGGAGTGAGTGTTGTCTTTATTTTCTTTCTTAGGATTTTTAGTTGTTTTCTTTTATTTAGGTATGTCTTTATTTCGTTATTATTTTTCTTGTGCTTTTATTTGTCTTTTCTTTTATAGGTCGGAATAAAGTTCTTTTGGACAAGCCCTTTTCTCTATTTCCAGTGTTGATATCTATTAGAACTTATTGCACTTGGATAGTATTGCTTAAACTTTCTACCCCTCTATTATTTTTGGTCCCTTTGGAGATACTTTATTATGTTAATTTTTTTACCAATAAGGACATTGTCTAGTTTACGTGTGGGGGAGTGGTTTAGTAATATTCTTTGTCCAAGTTTTTATCAATTACCTTGGTGTTTTCTTGGTATCAAACAACTTTGTTGAAAATTTTGAAAATCTGAGAATTTAGAAATTTTGGAGCTAAATTGAATTTATTTGTCAATAATGGAATTATACTTTTCTTTTTAACTTTGGATATAGATTTGTCATTCGTGATGGTTGATTTTACTAAAAGGTAAACTTATATATTAAGTTGGATATAGCTAAGTCTTGAGATCTTAAGTTAACATTGGCTATATTTGGTATTTGAGTTTTGTTTTATTCTTTGAGTTTGAATATGGATGATGTGATGAAATATGGGAAGAGTTTTGATTTATTCTTGTATTACAGATTTAAAATTTCCTTGAGTTTGAGCTATGAATAAGGAATGCGAGGGAATTTTTTTTTTTTTTAGTGGAAAAAAGAAAGAATGTGAGTTGAATTTTTTTTTCTTTCATTTTTTGAAAAAAAGAGACCTTTTGTTGAAAAGGGGGCTAATACGGTGAGTGGAAGAGAAGAAACAAAGAAGCATCACACTCTCTTAAGGCTATCCTGAAAGCAAGAAGGTAGTGAAAAAAAGAGGAAAGAAAAAGAAAATTGTTGAAAAAAATGATAAATGATGACTATAAAGGGGCCAATACAGTGTGTGAAGAGAAATCCATGTACTTGAGGCTATTAATTCCCAAAGTCATGCAAGAACAAGAAGAGTGGAGTGTTTTCCTTATTTCACTAACTAGAGTTTTGTGAATTTGAGTTTATAATGTTGGAATTGGTTAAAGAGCTTGACTCGTATGATTTATATTATCTATGTTTTTTCTTGAGGAGTAGGATAATTTTCTTGTACTAGATACGAGCTTGTAACACTTAACTTTGATGGCCTTGGGATTGTTAGATTTAATACATGAGTTTACAAGTTTTAAAAGAGTTGAGTGAATGACAAGTTTATATTTAAGGTTCGAAGAAGGTTATGTCTTTATTATGGATGAATTTTCTAAGAGAATGTTTGCTAAATTATCTTGTCTTATTCTAAATGCTTAGTGTTTTAAATCTTATTTGTTTGAGGACAAGCAAATGTTCAAGTATGGGGGTATGTGATAAGGGCTAAAATTATTATTATGTTACTAGTTATTTGAGATTGTTTTGAAATACTTTTGTTGTAATAACTAGGCATATTATAGAATGGATTTGCATAGATTTGATTAGATTTCGAGCAAAAATGTGAGGAAATTGAGGACGCTTCTAGAATGGACTCGGTGCCAGGTCCAAATAATGCACTAGGTGCTAGGTCTGCTCTGGAAAAGAGGAAATTGAGGACAAAAATAGAATGGACCCAGCACTAGGAGACTAGACTCGGCGCTAGGTCCACTCTGCACAGAGGCAGTTATACGCGAATTTGGTATTTTCCAAAGGATTTTGGTATTTTCTGAATTCTACTCGGATTAGACTTCTTAAGCAACGGATTTTGGTATCAATAAAGCTTATAAAAACAAGAAAAATATAGGAGAAAGGTGTGATTTGAAGGATCAAAGCTAACTACTCAATTACCACTCAAAGGAGCATTGTTCAAATGTGGTTTTCAAGAAAAGAAGAAGGGCTTGTCTATGAGTTTTATGTTTTATCCTTTGTTTAATTTTCTAGAACAATGAAGTGCTTAGTGTTTTGATTGTAATTTAATATTATTTTGGAGATTATAATTTTGAGTTAATTGGAATTTTTGATTAATCTATTGTTATCTTTGGTATTTGAATACTTGTTATCATTGGTTAATGATGTAAGTTCTTCTAATTGACTTGGGACAGCGATGTTAGGAGTTTCATTGCATTAATTTCGTATTTTTTTAAATCCTAATGGACTTGGGCAATGAAGTTAAGACTATAGAACTAAGTATTCAAAGATTAGTTTATTTCACCTCGAGAAGAAGGGTTATTAGTTAATTTCATACTTATAAGGAATTGAGCAAAATGCATGTTTTGGTTATGGTAGCTTGATTGGCAAATCTGTTAACATTAATCAAAAGATAGTAATTCCTTAGATTGACAAATGAAGTGGAATTTATCTAAGTAGATTCGTGACTTGAGAAACAATTGAATTTTACTTTATATTCTTTTATAATAGCCAGACGACAATTGATTGTGATGAATGCTAATTGATTCAATCTAGTGTTTTCAAGATAATTGTCTAGTTACATGAAATTGCACCCTTGAGTTATATCTATTTTTATCTTTATTTTTTTATTCTCTTCTTATTTTATTGCCTAAACAATAAAAATTTGGATAAAGTAAAGTGGAAGCCTAAGTTCTCATGAATTCGATACTTGCTATTCCCTATACTATATGATGGTTATACTTGCCCGTATGTGTGGTTTTAGTAGTTGGCATTTTAATTAAAGCTTGATTGATTGTGTAATTTGTTGGTAGTATTTTCTACACTAAAAACACGCATCAATTCCATTCTCCCATTTCTTCCACACAACATTCACCATTTAACATATCTTAAATCTTGCTAACACCTGCATAAGTGTAGTTTAGGCTCCCTTTCAATCTAGTTCCCTTGCACATGCCAAAATATAGCTTGCAAAATAGAGTGCAAATCTACATTTTCTGCAAACTACATAAGGCTTCTCTAATTTCATGCATTTATTTGCATTTCAAAGGTCGGAAATCCAATTCCCTGTCCTTTCTAACACATTCAGACATGAGCAAAGGTTTTTAGTTTAGTTCATGCACACATAATATTTAGTAGCCTGCAATTGAGGGGCACAAATATGCACAACCAGAATTCTAAAATAACAATAATAGAGCCAACTTTTCTTTATTAATTTCATATCACAACAACACATACCACCACAATCCATTTTTACCGAGTTTTCACCACAACAAAACATAGCAAATAAAGTCTCCGAGTGACCGAAACAACTTTGCACAACCAGCCTCAACAACAACACAAATAGCATGCAAAAATAGAAATTTTTCCCTCAAGAACAAACTTTATTTTAGCCATTTCCCCCAACAAAATTGGTTTTAAATGAAAGCCCTTAATGCCCTAAGCGCTTTTAGTTCTAAGAGTATGAGGTGTTACCTTATTTATGGCTGGAAATCATATCCTGAAAGCTGCAGAGCTAAGCTGCTCATCCAGCTTCTCTCTCGGGCAGAAATTTTTCTTTTTCTTGTTCTTTCTTTTTTTTTAAATCATTCTCATATAAATTTGTTTGCAGAACAGAACTATCTAATAACCAGACTATTTTGGACATTTTGCAGAAGTTGTTTAATGGCAAAAAGGTCTTTGAACAAGGCTGGAATTTTATATATATAAGAAAGTACTTAATTCTACTTAAATGCAATTAATCCTCTTGAGATAATTAATCCTATTTAACATATAATCCATATTTAATTTATCTAACCAAAATTAATCCTTTAATTAAATGTCCTTAATCTCCATAAAGTATCTTAAGCAAGGTTTAACACTAATCCAAAAATAATCTATAAACGAGCGGTCATTTACCCATAATTAACCTTAAAAAAAAAAAACTCCGTCGCAAAAATTTTCATTTTTGTCAGCATGATCTAGGTATTATATGGATTCTTTCAGCGTACCTTATCTCATGCTTTACAGTTTCCCGATTATACACAATTCGAGGTCAAAGTCGGCTCCCGGTACCCCTTAAAACTTTATTTCATAGAAATATTCTTCCTGACAAACTAAACACTTTTTGTTGTAGGTCCTCGTGCTTTACCTCTTTGATGATATTTAAATCATAAGCTAAAGTCTATAATTCCTAGTTTCTTCCCTTTCTACTTCTCACTTTCTTTCATCTCTATCATCTCTAAGGGTGGGTATTACACTCTCCTCTCCTTTAAAGAATTTTGTCCCCAAAATTTACAATGTACCTTCAAACAATTTTAGATATAATTGTCACATCTCTGCTTCTAATTCCCACGTAGCATCTTGTATCGAATGGTACGTCCACAGTACTTTTACAAGGGGAATCTTATTTTGACGTAGATCCTTCTCTACACGCTCTAAGATTCGAACAAGTTTCTCCACACAGTTCAGATCTAGAGTCAATTCTTTCGCGTCATCATTCAGCACATGTGTGGGATCGTGAACATATTATCGGAGTTGTAACACATGAAACATATTATAGACATCTTGGAGTTCCACTGGCAACTCTAATCAATAGGCTACTTTCCCAACCTTCTCAATAATTGGAAAAAGGTTCGAGATATCTGGGTGCTAACTTTTTTCTTCGGGCATACTTGCCATAGGTACGCCGAGAAGTCATTTTAAGAAAAGCTTGTTCTCCTAGTACAAATTCCAAGTCTCTTCTCCGACAATCAACGTAATTTTCTGTCTATACTTTGTGATATGCAGTTTCTCTATACTCTGGTCTACCTGTGACATGTTTTCTTGAGATCTAAATGTAACAGCCCATATTGTTGGTATTCGTGGACTCCTAAACGCGGAAAACATCCACGAATCCCTCCCGAGGACCCAAGTAAACGATTAAGAAGATCTAAGGTTAGTAAGAATTACCTCTGGTTGCTGTAATCGAAATCCTTCAATTCTGATTGCGCTGTTGTACGTTCAACCCGAATAATCACCAGACGTTGCAGTATGCGAACGTCCTCTATCGGATAAACACCGCGAACTCACTCGATACCCGGGGAGTGCTAGCACCTAGGGTTTGAGAGGTTTTTTTTTTTCCTGTAGAGAATGGCACGAATGTTCTCAACCGAAAAATTGGACTATTGAAAAGACGGCTAGGGTTTTCTTAAAAACCCCCCCGAACCTCTTAGAGTCCAACCCTAATAATATCTTGTCATATTCTAATTTAAATTCAAATTAAATTAAAACTGATATGATAAGATTCTGCCATTATCTCGGTAATTTAACTAATTAATTTACCGAGTTAGATTCTTATAATCTGAACATCATCCAGATACATCGAATGTGGACATATTTCCAGATTCATTGTATCTGGTAAATTTTCTAAGTACGATTAACTTAGACATATTTCCAGATTCATCGAATCTGGTCACCAGAAAAATAACCTAACAAGTTCGCTTATTGTGTGACCCTATAGGTTCATTTAACACTGGCAGTGTGCCTAATCATATTTAAATGACCCACAAGTTATAAGCGGTTTCTAGCAAAACATTATAACTATCCAGGTTAAATGAAGATCGGTGATCTCTTTGAACCAAACCATAATTTTATATTTAGTCCTTTTGTCACACGACATCCAGATTAAGCATAAGGCACAGAGCATGTCATCCTTATTAAGCTTAATCAATTATTTCTTGATTTCATAGTAGATTGTTCAAACAAATGATATCAATATCATAGATTGATATATTTGAGCACGGCCATGCATTTTTAACAGTCTAACTTATCAAGGGGCCCATGGATATCTCTCCCATAATTGAGAGGGACAAATTCCTTCACAATCAATCATATTCCTCTCCTTGATTTATTCTATATCCAACAGTAGTTTAATTTATTATCTGTTTAAAGACAACTTTAGACAATGTTAAAATATAGAATTTATCAAGTAGGAAACTATGATGAATTTAGGTCGAAGGACTTTCAATATTATTATGGCTAGAAAGTACTTATGACATATTCCATGAAGTACTCTCATAGTGGGTCATGTCTAATACAATGTTCTCTAACATTTATTTATGTCTTGACTCGATATCACAAATATCCATGGCCAGTAAAACATAGCCATCAAGTTACAAACATACTAATCTTAATTTATTATTATTCCAATAATAATAATCGATCAGGGATAGTTTTAGAATAGTCATTGTATTCATTGTAGGGTTTTACTATCAAGTCACGTACTTGATGACCACAAAACAAAACTCACTATTCATGGAAAGGAAAGCCTCATATTATTATATAAAACATAATGACAATAGTATAAGTACAAATTGACTCCAGGGCATATCCCCTACACATATTTCCATAACGTAGTGGAAATATCAAGAATTCAAGTTAGTCGTGTATTGGATTCAAGGATTGACAAGTTCAAGAAATCAAGAATTTAGGATTCATATTGTTCATCGTGTTTCCAAATTCATAAAAAGGCTCGTACTTGAGCACATTAGGAAACAATTTTCCATACCAGGAAGACAATTTTTGGGGCAAAATATCATTTTCAAGAATTTGATCCCACTGACTCGCAAGTTAGATAATAATCCCATAGGCTGCGCAGGGCCAATTAGTTCATTTCATAGGCACATCAGGCCAATAGTTTTCGGGATCAAAATGTCGTTTTTCAAAAGTCAGTCTCATGTTGAGAGATCATTTTCCAAAATTATGTCAAAATAGGATAAAGAGTTCTTTTCCTACATCAAAATAAGTTTCCAAAAGTATTCGAGTCATTTCCCCATACTGGACCACAAAAGTCATTTCCTAGGGTATTTGGGTCATTTCCCCATACTGGATCACAAAAGTCATTTCCAAGGGTATTCGGCTCATTTTACCTACATCTAATTCCAAAAGACTTTGCCGAGGGTATTCGGGTCATTTTACCCTTACCCGATTTAATAAGTATTCACAAAGGTTCCAATAAAGATATTTCAGTCATTTGCCGAATACCTGATTCCAAAGGTTTTCATAAATCATTCCAATAAAGATATTTAGATCATTTTCCAAATACCCAATTCCAAAAGGAGCCCATTTCAAGAAATCCAGAATTCTAATCCCCAAAAAGGATTCAAATTGTCCAAACATATTTCCATAAAATGTTTTAATAAGGGCATTCTAGTCAATTTATGAATACTGGATTCCAAAATTACCATTTTCTGAAAATCCCAAGTATTTAATCTAATAAGGACTAAATTCACAAATTCATACGTTGAACATCTGTTAAAGTTTCCAAGCCAATTATGAAGTTCATTCAAGCCTAGAATGGCATAAAGACAAATCTCACTCAGATAAACCTTAAACATATTTAGGGATTTCCAAAACGGTATAAAACATAGCATTTCATAGAAAAGTGAAGCACACTAGCTTTCAAAATATTTTAGAAATCAAAGCGACTCACCTTGTGTCCTGACTAAACTTTTCCATTCACGGCTGTTCAACCACTGTTTCTACTGTTTTCAACGAACCGTTGGCCGTTTACCGATAAATCTACATCACATATCGTTTTTTGGACAATTCATGTTTGGCTGAAAAATAGCCGACGGTTAACTGACGTCCAGCCGATGGTTAAGGAAAACATCCAACTTTCGTTCACGTCGTTTTTTATCATTTGTTCGATTCTTTCGTTTTTCTTTTTCAGAGATATTGGATTTATCTCGAATCATTCTTCTTCTTTTGTAGTTTGTGACTTGATGACTATGTTTTACTAGTCATGGATATTTGTGATATCAAGTCAAAACATAAATAAATGTTAAAGAACATTGTATTAGACACGACCTAATGTGAGAGTATTTCATGGAACATGTCATAAGTACTTTCTAACCATAATGATATTAAAAGTCCTTCAACCTGAATTCATCATAGTTTTTTACTTGATAAATTATATATTTTGACATTGTCTAAAGTTATCTTTAACCAGATGATAAATTAGACTACTATTAGATATAGAATAAATCATGGAGAGGAATTTCTCCCTCTCAATTATGGGAGAGATATTCATGGGCCCCTTGATAAGTTAGACTATTAAAATACATGGCCGTACTGAAAAATATCAATCAAAGATATTGATATCATTTGTTTGAACAGTTTACTATGATGTCAAGAAATAATTGATTAAACTTAATAAGGATGACATGCTTCATGCCTTATGCTTAATTTGGATATCGTGTGACAAAAGGACTAAATATAAAATTATGGTTTGGTTCAAAGAGATCACTGATATTAGTTTAACTTGGATAGTTATAGTATTTTCCTAGAAATCGCTTATAACTTGTGGGCCATTTAAATGTGATTTGGGCACACTGCTAGTGTTAAATGAACATATAGGGTCACACAATAAGCAGACTTATTAGGTTATTTTTATTGTAATCAGATTCGATAAAACTGAAAATATGTCTAAGTTAATCAAGCCTAGAAAATTTACCAAATACAATGAATCTGGAAATATGTCCACATTCGATGTATCTGGATGATGCCCAGATTGTAAGAATCTGATTCGGTAAATTAATTAGTTAAATTATTGAGATAATGGTAGAATCTTATTATATCAGTTTTAATTTAATTTGAATTTAAATTAAAATATGATAAGATATTATCAAAGTTGGACTCCAAGAGGTTCAGAGGGTTTTAAAAGAAAACCCTAGCCATCTTCTAAAAGGGGTACTCTGTTAAGAAAAATATTCGTGTCTCCATTCACCAGAAAAGTTAAAGCCTCTCAATCCTAGGCGCTAGCACTCCTAGGGTAACAAGTTAGTTCGCCGTGTGCATCTAATAGAGGGCATTCGCGCATTGCGGCGTTTAGTGATTGTTCAAGTTGCAGTGCGATAGGAAAACCAAATCCAACAATCTTGATTACATCGAACAAAGGTAATTCTGTAATCCCTAGATCATTTTAATCGTTTAGCTTGGGTCCTTGGAAGGGATTCGAGGATGTTTTTCGTGTTTAGGAGTCCATGAATCCTAACAGAAACACTATCTGTATAAATTCACGTTTGCTCATACAATGATGAACTCCCCAATGTCCCGTTAGAGGCTCAACTATATTCCGTTAGAAGCTCTATTATAATTTTTACTATACTCTGATACCATTTGTAACATCCCATATTTCCACACCGTAGGATGTTACCCCGTCTAATTGCTTAGTCAAAGGGTCTTTATAACAAACTTCACTCAATAGGTAGCGGAAATTTTTTTTTCCAACATAGAAAATACAAGAATTTGGCATCTAATATAGACACTCATGGGTATAATAGGTTCAAGATGTAGCATGAAGCTCTGGGTGTCCACCGCGCTTTCGCTATGCCTCTGATCATGAATTTTTTAAAGGAAATAACACGCGTGTGAGTGAAAATCACTTAGTGAGTCCTATATGTGCTAGTGCTTTAGTAAAGAGAAAGAGTAAATAAAACTTTTATGGGAAAGCATTTCATTTGTTTATTGGAACGATTCCAAAACTCTTTAAAGAAGAGATTATTCAAAACTCAGTCATTTTGGACAACTGTGTTTCAATTTTAAATCATTGCCCCAATTTCCAAATCACAGGTATTCTTTCAACAGAGGGTTAGCCTGTATGCAAAGCTCACAAGGCTTTGCCTTCGACACCACGTATCATTATGCTTAGACCACACCTTACAGCACTTAACCGTGCATCGCCGAAAGGGTAAGTACACCGTAGCATACTATCGAGAATAAAGTTAGTGCTTACGCCAAGTATTCAAGTTAATGCTTATGCCAAGTATTCAAGTTAGTGCTTATGCTAAGTATTTAAGTTAGTGCATATACTATGTATGTGAAACCCTACTTAAAGCCAACCTTAGAGTAAGGGGGATGGGATGCATATCATATCATTCTATATAAAAATATACTATTTGAATGATTTTATGTGCCTTAGAATTATAGTTTATAGGTTAAATGGCTTATTTATGCTTGTTGGGTAGGAAGGGTAAAAAGGTAATTTTACTTTAGGTCAAAATAGGAAGATGGCTTGAGGTTTAGATAAGAATAATATTTGGGTGAAAAAATAAGAGCAAGAGTTAGTGTGGTTAAGTGGTTAGAGCTTTGTGAATTAGTTTCTAAGGTCTTGAGTTCAAATCCCATCACTTAAGTTTTATTCATGATTATCTTAGTTATGTTTGAATTTTTTATTTTCTTATATTCCTTAAAGATAGGAATGTTGTCTTAAGGGAGACATGAAGAAATGTCTTGATCATGTGATCATGTCCTAAAAAGAATTCTAGAGAAATTCTTGTCCCATTTAATTTCTATAGCCTTGTCCTAACATCTTTATAATTTAAACTATCCTTAACCCATTCTTTTAATTCCAAAAAAAATCTGTGATAAACTCCTAGCCTTAAAATTTGAAAATCAGCTTTGAGGGATTGGGGATTGCCGAAAATTGGGAGGAGAGTTAGGATGGGTTTCCAAGGAAAATAATTCACCATAGTTATACCTTCAATTCTACCTTCATTTTGTTCATGATTTGGTAAAGGAAAAATCTAGAAAATTTTCCAGAATTTCTGCAAGGTTATTTTCAAAAGTTCAGCCAACATTCTTACCCTATTTGCTACCAGAAAAATGGTCATTTCATGTGAGGTTGAAGGCTGAAAATTCTGACTGCACAACCTTTGCAAACCAGAATTTTTCCTTCAGCAAATTCGCTACCTTGAAGATGGATTTTTCAGCCATCTTTAAGTCATAAGAACAGCTGGAACTTCCTTTGTTTTTCTTTAGAAAGAAGGCTGGAAAACCACCATTAAAAGACCTTCAAATACCCTTAAAAACCAGCTACAAATCGGGTCAAAGAAAGAAGAAAATTCTACACCAAAAACCATCTTCATTCTAGGTACTTTGGTAGCATTGAAAACCAGAAAAATTCGAGCTTGGTTCCTCAAGGCAAAGGCTGAAAAGTTTTCATTCAAACCTCTAAAAATTAGACCTTGTTCAGCCATGGACTGAACACCATTGATCTCCATACTAATCTTGAGTTCTTGGACTCCATGATCACATCTCAAAAAGCTCCTAAGATCATTCTATCCAAAACTCATTTGAACTTCAAACTAATTTTAGAATTTTTGCTCCATTAAAACACTCTTGTAGCAAGTGATCAAACCAGAATTTCTCTACCATTATAGACTAAGTTTCAGCCAACTTAATAACTTGAACAACCTCCGTTCTTTGCAGTAAGCCTAGCATGTTCAGCCTTACACCATTGAAAAGCAAGAGACCTTCGTTGAACAACCACCATTAACTAATCCTCTACCTCAAACAACTCCTCATTTTCCTCCATTTGAATTTCAAAAAACTAAACACTTCTCTCTCCTTCTTGCTAAACCGGAACTCCTAACTACACAAGGTCATTTAGCCAACAACAATTCCAGAAATTCGCAAGCCATTTTCTCTCAAACTCTCTCAAAATACCAAGAACACACACTTCACCTCTTCAAGTCTAAACCTATCCTAAACATCTCCAATCGCTCCCAAATACTCCAGATCACTCATATTTAGTCCCTAGTCTCCATTTCTGGTCTTTATAACATGAAATCATGCAAACCAAAATTTTTGAATGGATCAAAACCAGTTTTTTTGTTGAAGGTTCCAAGAACATCAAAAGGTAAAATAAGAACAACCTCCATGTTCTTTCTATTCTCCTTAACTTTTAATATTCCATTCTAATGCTATTCATCTCTCTCTCTCTCTCTCTCTCTCTCTCTCTCTCTCTCTCTCTCTCTCTCTCTCTCTCTCTCTCTCGGCTGAAATGGTGATGATCAACCATGGCTGTTTTTTTCGGACCACTAAAGGCTCTCAAATGTGTGGACCTTCACTAATCAAGAAACCTTCATCAAGTGATCATCTATCAAGTATTTCTTCTTAAATCTTCCTTTTAATTTCTGAATTCATGTCTCTTAGATGTTGATAGGAAGATTGAATATGAATGGGGGTTGAGTATATGTATGAAGGGGGTGGAGTTAGGACATGAGATTTGAAATGTATGATTAGGTCTTATGGATTTTCTTTTGAATCAATATATGCTCATCATGGTTAATGAGATTTATGGTTGTTTTGATGCATGATAGATGTTAAGACACCAATGGTGATTAGGCCTTTATGTTCTTAATCTTCAATGAAGCCATGAATGATGATTATGCCTAGTAGGAGATTGGCCATGTGCTAGTATGTGTTAGTTCAAGTGTATGTTCATGAATGGATTAGCTTATTATTTGATGTTAGGGAATGTGTTCATGAATCTTTTCTCTTAATAGGAAATCATGGTAAAAGACTATTTTCTTTGTTAATTCTAAAATTATTTTTATTAACAAATTTTATTAATTTAATTAGAATTATTGTTATATTTACCCTATAAGATCCGAAAACATTAGGAAGGTTTGGAAATAAGATATTAATGAAAATATTAATATTTTTATTAGTTAAATAAATAAAATCTTTTATTAAAAGGAAATAATTAATAATTAAATAATAAGATATTAGAATTAATTAAATGACCTTGTAGACCATAATTAGCCTTACTAAAACTTTTATTTATATCCATAAATATTATTTATATTAATATTTATTTATTATTTAATAATTAAAAATTAAGTATAATTTATTTATTATTAATTTTATTGGTTATTTATAATCTATTAATCAATAATTAAAAATTAAAGTGTAATTTACTATTCATAATAATACTATTTAAATATTACCATTTATCAATATTATTTAAGACTTAGTATTATTCAATATTTAACGCTAGTTTATTTATTAGCAATAATACTCATAATTTATTATTTGAAACTATAACTTATTAGTATTTATTTTAGAACCCCCTAATTATTTTAACTCATTAAGTTAGATTTATTTTATAAAACACTTTATCAACTAGTATTAGAGCCTAAGACATTATGGTCATGGTTAGTTGTGGTTGTGACTAGTTGAACTAGGGATTGTTTATGTAAGGTAGATATGGTTTGAAGGTTATCTTTTGCTTTGTGTTTACCCCAGGCGGGGTTTGGTTGACCTTGGAAGATTTTTGAGTTCAAGAAGAGTAAATGATCAGGTAAGTTCCTACATGGAGTCATTTGAAGACCAAATGTGGCAAGCTAACTCATTGTATGCGAGAACTTGTACTGTAAAGCAATTATGGACAATTTTCCTTTTCTTTCAATCAAGCAAGCTATTTAAAAGTAGACAAATGATTTCACGCGAAATGCTAAACTTTTCATAAAACCAACTTGGCAAGAAGTTTAGAAACCATAATTGCTATTTTCAAGTAAATCATTGTATGATTACTTTTTCTCCCAAGTGGAATAAACAACGTTGAGTACTCAATAAGGGTAGACTACTAGGACTAGTCTTTGAAGGGTTAGGGTAAATCTCTCAGTAGGTGGCCACCTCTAAGGGGTGAGTCCTTCCCAGATAGGATGCCAGTCCTGTAGGTCATACCGGTCCAAGCTAGTAAGTTCAGTCAAGTGGACTGTGTGTTTCCGGAGTAGACAATCGGTAAGTTTGGGTGTAGAGATGGAGGAGTATCTCACCCGGTAGACCATACACCTACCTTGTGTCAGTATGCTCAACGTGTGGCATTCTGATCGTAATATTGTCATGGTGCACAAAGTGTGGTGCCATGGCTACCTCTTCTGAGTGGTTGTATTTATTGTGCACATGTATGTTTTGAAAAGTAAAACACAACTTTTCATTTATGACATTTATTTAATGCTTTCCAGTATTTTCTTTTATGAAACTTTTACAACTTGTATACATGAAATGTTTTGCCTAAAACACACAAAGTACACATAGGCTTACTGAGATTTTTCTCTCACCACCTTTTATACCATATTTTTAGGTCGATCCTATTGTGAAGGTCATTAGCTAGAATGTTGCCTATTCATTGAAGACTATTTGATGTTTTTCCTATGTATTGCTTTTGAGAGATAGTTACAAACATTTATTATTATTATTTTTTAATTCGTTCATGTATTGCTGGGTTGTAATAGGTTTAATTTTGAAGTATTTCCTTTATTTTATTTTGTGTGACCTAGTTATAAAGAACCCTTATCCTATGGATGGAGCGACATCCCCGGCCTTAGTGGGCCTAGGTAGTGGGGTGTTACAATGTAAGTTAGTGCTTACGCCAAGTATTCAAGTTTGTGCTTATACTAAGTATTCAATTTAGTACATACGCCAAATATTCAAGTTAGTCGTATAGTGGATTCAAGGATTGACAAGTTAATGCGTATGGATTTGGGTATAAAAATTATATAAAAATAAGTTTATTCCCAATTAAGTTTAAATTAAAATGTTAACCCCAAATTACACATATGAGTAAGCGTACTCATCATTAACATAGCATAGGGTTCAAACGAGTGTCGATCCTCAAGGAACAAGTATACATTAATCACTTTTCTTTCATTGTTTAACAGACTCAATAAAGTGAAAAATAATAAAAAGGAAAATAAAACAAAATAACACAAAAGAAAATAATTATATGTACATGTCAAGGATGTAAAATTATGTAACTCAAACCATTATTTTGACAATCATAATCTTAAAGAGCTTAATCTTTATCATAACTAATTATTCCCATGGAATCATGAAGGATTAAGATAGATTCACTTCTTTGGTCAATCAATGAAATCACTATCCTCTAGATAAATTAGCATCACTTGGTCTTACTCAACTAATTCATCCAAAAGATGCATTAGATACAATCCTTGATTAAATTTCCTTGGTCTGGCAAATTTAAAACATGAAATTAATCAGTGAATCCTTGGTCTGGCAGACATCAATTAACCTTTAACTACTCAATCTTCAGCAATTAACCTCTTTGGCCTAGCAAGTTAATAGTTAATAAATATAAAATTAATCAATTGCGACTACCATCAACCCCTTTGGTCTAGCAAGTTAATAAAAAGAAACAACTAATTAATCTTGTAATACGTCCAAGTAATTAAATACCAAGAAGAATAATCAATTAATTAAAAGATCAAATAACTCTAAATATCATGAATATCTAAAACAATGTCAAATTACAATAAAACAATTAGCATATCATTGTTCAAGTAAAAGAAAACGTTCATAGACAAGCCTCTTTCTCCTTCATTTGAAGACCTTCTTGCACAACCCTCATTGAACTCTTTATTTTCGGAAAATATTGGTGATGCACTCTAAAATAAATCTAAGTCCCTACATTGTGCACCCCCTTTTTCCTAGGGTAAATTGGCCTTTATTTATAGGCTTATAAAGTTTCTAAAAGAATCATAAATAAAGAAGAAGTAATTACCTAAATAATCCAAAACAAAAAAGGATTAGAAATTGCTAAAATAAAAACCTAAATAACAACTAGATCCACCATCTTTGACTTTTGTGAAATTGAATTGAGAATTGGACTTGAATTTGATTTCAGCTTTTGTCTTCTTATGCTGAAAGTTGCAATTGATGTTGAATTGAAATTACCTGAGATTGGCTTCAATTTGAGCCGTGCGAAAGTTGCTCTCTTTCAAGCCATGAAATTGCTGAAGCCGATTTCCTTTTTTCTTTGCTGTCGGCTCGCTGAGCCACAATCCAAATTGCTGCTTTCCATTTTTGTTGTTGCGCCGGCTCAGTCGAGCCACTGACTGAAAATTGAATTTCCTTTTTGCAATCAACTCAATTGAGCCATCGAATCCCCATCAAAATTTGTTTCTTTTCTTTGTTTTGTCCTTTTTCTCAGCCACCTTTGTTGACCTTTGCTTCACCTTCCTTAGCCCCACTAAATTGTCTTTTGCTTTGTTGCTGTTGTCCTTGCTGTCGAAATTATTTTTCTTTTCTTTGTTCAATTTCAATTGCATTCCCCTGTTCCTTTGTTTTTTCTCTGTTCTACCAGTAGCTAACTGGCGCGGGCTCCCCTTTCTAGGGCTGGCACTACCTTTGTTCTGAAAAATCACATAATTATCTCTAATTTTTGCATAAAATTACAGAAAAGTATTTTTATAAAGGAAATTTAAAAAATGAAGGAATATGACTAGTTATTTCACAAAATATATCACAAAATAGCCTCAAATAACTAGAAAAAATATGACTAATTTAGGCCCTATAACAAGTTCAAGAAATCTGTAATTCAGGATTCATATTGTTCATCGTGTTTCCAAATCCATAAAAAGGCTCGTACTTGAGCACATTAGGAAACCATTTTCCATACCAAGAAGACCATTTTTGGGGCAAAATATCATTTTCTAGAATTTGATCCCGTTGATTTGAAAGTTAGATAATAATCTCCGTAGGCTCTGCAGGGCCAATCAGTTCATTCCATAGGCATATCAACCAAATAAATTGTTTTCGGGATCAAAATGTCGTTTTCCAAAAGTCAATCTCATATCAAGAGATCATTTTCCAAAATCATGTCAAAACAGGATTAAGATTTCTTTTCATACATCAAAACAAATTTCCAAAATTATTCGGGTTATTTCCTCATACTCGATCACAAAAGTCATTTTCAAGGGTATTCGGGTCATTTTACCCATACCTGATTCCAAAAGACTTTTCCTAGGGTATTCAGGCCATTTTACCCTTATTCGATTTAAAAAATATTCACAAAAGTTTTAATAAGGATATTTCGGTCATTTGCCGAATACCCGATTCCAATGGTTTTCATAAATTATTCCAATAAGGATATTTGGATCGTTTTCCAAATACCTGATTCCAAAAGGAGCACATTTCAAGAAATCTAGAATTCTAATCCTAAAAGAGGATTTAAAGTTTCCAAACACATTTTCATAAAATATTCCAATAAGGGCATTCTTGTCAATTTTTGAATAATCCATTCCAAAATTACCATTTTCTGAAAATCCCAAGTATTTAATCTAATAGGGACTAAATTCACAAATTCGTACTTTAAACATCTGTTAAGGTTTACAAGACAATTATGAAGTTCATTGAAGCCTAGAATAGCATAAAGACAATTTTCGCTCAGATAAACCTTAAACATATTCAGGGATTTCCAAAAAGATATAAAACATAGCATTTCATGGAAAAGTGAAGCACACTAGCTTTCAAAAAGTTTTAGAAATTAAAGTGTTCGGACTAAACTTTTCTGTTCACGGCCGTTCAACCTCTATTTCTACCATTTTCAACGAACCGTTGGCCGTTTACTGATAAACCTATATCACACATCATTTTCGGATCAATTCGTGTTTAGCCAAAAAAATAGTTGACGTCCAGCCGACGTTTACCCGACGTCCTGCCGACGATTAAGGAAAATGTCCAACTTTCATTTACGTCGTCCTTTTGTCATTTGTTCGATTCAATTCAATTCTCAATTCTCCTTAAGATCATCTTTAATTCTGAATTTCCAGATTTCCAGTAGCTCACAAAATTCACACTTATTCAACACAAATTCATCTCGTCTAATCAAAAGCTAGTTTTATCCATTTTTCAAACCTAGTAAATTCCATTTTTACTCTACTTTGATCATAACCTCCTCAACTGAAAATAAGCCTTCAAATCACCATAATTATTCAGTTCTTCCTCACACAAAACTTCATTCAAAAACCCTTAGGAAGCCGGTGCTTATACAAGCATATATAAGGTTCATACACAAAAGTTCACAAACCCTAACTTTGATCCAAAATCAAGACATGAAAATCATGTTTTCATGTTAAAATTCATATAAACACAATCATCATTCACCCAACAACAACTTTAATTCAAGTAAGATAGGTTTTACCTTGTGTTTGAGGCTATTTGAAGTGATTTTGCTCCAAGAACACCAAGAGTACACCAAGAACACACACACTTCTTTCTTTCTCTCTCCTTTTTCTTTTTCTCTCAATTTTCTCTAGCTTTTCTTTCGTTTTCCTTTCTTTTTCTTTTCCTTTTCTTTCTCCATTCTTTATGGACGAAATTTAGGCTATATTTCAGCCTCTCCACCTTCATTCTTCTGGAAAATATATCACATGGTCAATTAGAATTAGTGAGGTCAAAATCTTATTAAGGAAGCTTATGAAAATCTTGCTAAATAAGCGTAGTAAAAATACTTATAAACTTTTATCTCAACTTATCTCAACTAATCAAATAAAAACACTTGGCCTCATTAACCAATCACTAAATGATACTTATTTTCATCCACCAATCATATTATGCCGCTTGTTTCAATTTCGACTGCATTTTAGAATTTTTCTCAGAAATAACCAAAATTTGGGTTCGAAACGGAAAAATATTTTATTTCACCACCATTCAACTCCAAAAATTCTACTGAATCCATTGGTAATTCTTAAATTCTTTAATTCCTTCTCTATTTGGTAAAATTTGCCGTCAAAGTCGCGGGCGCTGTCAAAATGACGAAAATGCCCCCGGTGACCCAGATAGCATAATTCACACCAAAATATATGTTTTATTACACTGGTCAATTTCTCTTCTTAGCGTTCCCTCAAATTCTTATTTTATTACTAATAGTAGCCTTCCGAAGATTTAGAATACGGATAGAACAAATCTAATAATTACATCCAGGTCCTAACCAAATATTATCATACCAAAATATTCGTCCCATCACATCGATCAACTTTTGTTCTGGCTATTGATACAAATTCTCACCCTATTATAAATAGTAGCTAGTCAAAAGTAAAATGTGGGGTATTACACTAAAGGCATATATTGTTCCTGATGATGGCCTATTCTTCCCCAATATAAAGGTGACTGACATTTCTGTCCATATAACGCTTCGAATGGTGCCATACCAATAGTTGCTTCATAACTATTATTATAAGCAAATTCTGCATATGCCAAGTTATCAATCCACTAATCTCCAATGTCCAAAGAACGCCCATGAAGCATGTCTTCTAGAGTGTAGATTACTCACTCAGTTTGGCCATTAGTTTGAGGATGTGAAGCTTTATTGAATTTCAAGGTAGTTCCACATAGTTTCTGCATTTTAGTCCAGAATTTTGATGTGAACCTTAGGTCTCAATCAGATATAATAATGGATCATACTCCATGAAAACTAACCACTTCTTCCATGTAGATTTTGCTCAACTTTTCCAGGGAATTGGATCTCTCAATGACCTCCCAGAGCAATTGGCATATGCATTTTTGGCTAATGGTGAGAAATTGCCAGTGATCACAGTAAAATAACTTGTGATCAAAATACCAAATTGGCAAGTCCATTGGGAAAATATAAGGGAGTTATTAAATGAAAAATTACGAAAATTAAGGGAATTAACCATTCTTTTTGTACTCACAAAATTTTGTTAGAAGAAGAAGCCAAACCCATAGCACAACTCCAACATAGGTTGAACCTAAATATAAGTGATATGGTAAAATGTGAGGTGATTAAACTCTTAGATTCTGGCATCATTTACCTTATTTTTTATAGTATTTGGGTGAGTCCAACACAAGTGGTACCAAAGAAGGGAGGAATGACTGTGAGCCCAAATGAAAAAAATAAGTTGATCCTAATGAGATTGGTAACTGGTTGGAGGGCTTGCATTGATTATAGAAAATTAAATGAGGTAACTAGGAAGGACTGTTTTCCTCCCTCTTTCATTTACCAAATGTTAGAAAGGTTAGTCACACATGAGTTTTATTATTTTTTAGATAGTTTTTCTAATTTTTTAAAATTCTTATAGCACCAGAGGATCAAGAGAAGATCACCTTTACATGCCCTTATTGTACTTTTGCATATCGTTGTATGCTTTTTTGTTTTTGCAATGGCCCCAGAACTTTCCAAAGACGTATTATGGCTATTTTTGAAGGACTTGTGGGAGACATCATGGAGGTATTTATGGATGGTTTTTCTATTTTTGGTAATTCTTTTAACTTGTATTTGGCCAATTTGGAAAAGGTGCTTCAAATGTGTGAAGAGACCAACCTCATGCTTAATTGGAAAAAATGCCACTTCATGGTGCAAGAAGGCATAGTATTGGGACATAAGATTTCATAGAAAGGTATTAAAGGATATAGACAAAAAATTGAGGCAATTGAGAAACTCCCTTTTCCCACTTCCGTGAAGGCTATTCGAAGCTTTTTTTGTCATACCAATTTTTATAGAATGTTCATCTTGGATTTTTCAAAAATTTCTAAACCTCTTACCTTTTTACTTGAAAAATATGTTGTTTTTTATCTTGATAAAAAATGTCTCAATGGATTCAATGTGATTTAAAACAATTGATCAATTCTCCTATTTTAACTGCACCAGAGTGGTTTCTTCCTTTTGAATTAATGTGTGATACAACTGATTATGCAGTAGGCGCGGTGCTTGGACCAAGGAGGAATATGCATTTTCAATCAATTTACTATGCAAGCAAAACTCTTAGGACAGCACAAGAGAACTACACCACAACAGAGAAAGAGTTGCTTGCCATAGTGTTTGGTTTCAATAAATTTCGTTCTTATCTTGTTTTGTCCAAGGTCATTATGTATACGGACCATTCCGCCCTTAAATACCTACTAAGCAAACATAATTCCAAACCACGATTGATAAGATGGGTTTTGATGTTGCAGGAATTTGATTGGGAATTAGGGACAAAAAGAGAGCTTAAAACTTAGCTATGGATCACTTATCTAGGTTAGAAAATCCTAACCTAGAACCTTTGGCCAAAGAAGACATCAATGACACCTTCTCGGATGAACTGTGAAACCTCACCTAAAGCCTACCCTAGAGTAAGGGGGATAGGATGCATATCATGTCATCATGCATAAAATATACATTTTGAATGATTTTACATGCCTTAGAATTGGGGTTTATAAGTTAAAGGGTTTATTTGTGCTTATTGGGTAAAAGGGGTAAAAATGTAATTTTTCTTGAGGTTAATATAGGAAGATGGCTTGAGGTTTAGATAAGAAGAATATTTGGGTGAGAAAATAAGAACAAGGGTTAATGTGGTTGAGTGGTTAGAGCATTGTGAATTAATCCCTAAGGTCTTAAGTTCAAATCCCATCACTCAAGTTTTATTCATATTTATCTTAGCCATGTTTAAATTTTCGTTTTCCTTACATTCCTTAAAGATAGGAATGTTGTCTTAAGGAAGACATAATGGTAATGTCTTGATCATGTGGTCTTGTCTTAAAAAGAATTCTAGAAGAATTTTTGTCCCCTTTAATTTTGCTAGCCTTGTCCTAACATTTTGAAATTTAAACTACTCTTAATTCCTTAATCCATTTTTAATCATAAAATTCTAAGATAATTCCCTAAGATTATAATTAAAAAATCCCAGCTCTTGTGGGATAGAGATGGTCAAAAGTAAGGAGGGAAATTAGCTAGAGGTTCCGAGAAAAAAAAACACCAAAGCAATTTATTCAAAACTCCATCTTCATCTTGTTCATGTTTTGCTAAAAAATCTGGAAAATTTTTCAGATTTCCTTTAAAGCTGTTTTCGAAAATTGTAGCAAGTTTTCCTACCTAATTTTTGCAAGAAAACTAGTCATTTTATTTGAGGATAAAGGCTGGAAATTCCTTGAATTTTTGGAGCTGTACAAACAGTCCCAAACCAGAATTTTTTTTCCAGCAAACTAGCAACATTGAACATGAACTTGAAGCCACCTGTTAGAACATATGAACAGCTGGAACTTCCTCTGTTCTTCTTCAAGATGAAGTCTGGAAAACCACCATTAAAAGAGCTTAAAATGTAGCTGCAAAATCATGCCAAAGAGGACCAAAAATTCTGCACCAAAACCATTTCAATTCCAAGTGTTCTTGAGCTTCATTTCCAGAAAACTTTCCAGCTCTGTCTCTTCAAGGTTAAAGCCGAAATTCTTCAGCAAACCTCACTAAATTTCAGCCCTTGTACAACTATGAACTGAACATCTTGGCTTCCCCACAAACCTTGAGTAATAGGACTCCATTATTATACCTGAAAAAGCTCTTATTTTCACTCTATCCAAACTTGTTCAAACTTCAAATTAAATTCCATATTTTGCTCTATTAAAACACTCCTTTAGCTAATTGATATAACTAGAAAAATCCTCTACCATTTCATGATCATTTTCAGCCAGCCTTAAGTCTAAACAACTCTCTATCCTTTGGTTGAAACATAGCTAATTCAGCCATACACCATTGAGAACAAGAAACCTTCCAAGAGCAAACACTATTAAAGAATCCTATACCTCAAACAACTCCATATTTCTCTCAATTTGAATTTAAAAAAAAAAATCTAAAACTCTCTCTCTCATTTTTGGATAACCAAAAGCTCCTTCTACTCTAAGCCATTCGGCCATCACAATTCCAAACACACTCGAAATTCATCTTTTCTCAAACTCTCTCAAAAAACACCAAGAACATTAAGAACACCAAGAACACACACTTCACATTTTCAAACCTAAACCACTTCTAAACACCTTCAATCACTCCCAAACTCTCTAGATCATCAATATTCAACCTATATTCTTCATTTTTGCACTTTATAACACCGAAACACACAAAGTTGAACTTCCAAACGGATCAAACCAACATTTTTTGTTGAAGATTCGAAGAACACCAAAAAGGTAAAATACGAACAATCTCATTGTTCTTCTTCTTCTATTCAACTTCTATTATCCTTTTCTATTCTTATTCATTCCTCTCTCACACACACTCTCTCTCTTGGCTGAAATATTGATGATCAACCATGGACTACTTTCGGACCACTAAAGGCCATCAAGCATTCATGGATCTTCACTAACCAAGGAGAATCCTTCATCAAATGAGCATCAATCAAGTATTTCTTTCTTAATCTCCCTTTTTAATTTTCAGAATCAAGACTCCTAGATGTTGATAGGTTGATTGAATAAAGTAGGGGTTGAGTATGTGTATGTGGGTGAAGAGGATGGAGTTAAGACATGAGAATTGGAATGAATGTTGTGCCTGATGGATTTTTCTTTAGAATCATTTTATGTTCATCATGATTAAAGAGATTTATGGATGTTTTGATGCATGTTAGATATTATGCCACCATTGTTGATTAGGCCGTCATGATATTATTTTTCAATAAAGCCATAGATAATATTATGCCTAGTAGAAGATCATCCATTTTGTAGTATATGTTAATTCAAGCCTATGTTTGTGGATAGATTAACATGTTATTTATTATGTGAGAATATGCTCAGGGATCTTGTCTAACAATAGAAAATTATTGTAAGATCTATTTTTTTAATTAATTCTAGAATTATTTTTACTATTAGTTTAATGAGTACTATAATTCAATTTAATCTACAAAATCCGAAAAACATTATGTAGGTTTGAAATAGAAGATTATTTAAAAATATTATTATTTTATTAGTTAAATAAATAAAATATTTTTATAGAAAATAAATAATAAAATATTAGAATTAATTAATATCAAATGACTTTGTAGACCATATTAATAATATTAGTTAGCCTTACTAAAACTTTTATCTATACCCATAAATATTAGTTATATTAAAATTTATTTATTATTTATTAATTAAAAATTAAGTATAATTCATTTATTATTAATTTTTATTGGTTATTTATTATCTATTAATTATTAATTAAAATTAGGCATACTTTATTATTTATAATAGTACTATTTAGATATTACTATTTACCAATATTATTTAGGATTTATTATTATCTATTATTTAACACTAGTTTTATTTATTAGCAATATTACTCATTATTTATTATTTGAAACTATAACTTATTATTATTTATTGTATAACACTATTTATTTTAACTTATCAAGCTAGTTTTATTTTATAAAATACTTTATCAACTAGTATTAAAGCTTAAGACATAGCGGTCATGATTAGTTATTGATGTGGCTAGTTGAACTAGGAATTATTTATTTAAGACAAATATAGTATGGATATTATCTTATACCTTGTGTTTACCCTAGGCGGAGTTAGGTTGACCTAAACTACCTTGGAAGACTTTTGAACTCAAGAAGAGAAAAAGATCAGGTAAATTCTTGCATGAAACCGTTTGAAGACCAAAGTTATCATGGCAAGTCAAACTCAATGTATACGAGTATTTGTATTGTAAAGGTAATTATGGACAATTTTCCTTTTTGTTTTAGTCAAGCAAACCATTTAAAGTTAAACAAACAATTTCACACCAAACGCTAAACTTTTCCTAAAAACCCAACTTTGGCAAGAATTTTGGTAATCATAATTGCTATTTCCAAGTGATTTATTGTTTGATCCTTCTTCTCCCAAATGGGACAAACATGTTGAGTACTCAATAAGAGTAGACTACTAGGACCAGTCTTTGAAGGGTTAGGATAAGTCTCTTAGTAGGTGGCCACCTCTGAGGGGTGAGTCATTCCTGGATAGGATGCCAGTCCTGTGAGTCATATCGGTCTGAGTTAGCAAGTTCAGTCAAGTGAACTGTGTATTTTCGGAGTGAACAACCGGTAAGTTTGGGTGTAGAGATGGAGGAGTATCTCACCTGGTAAGCCGTATACTTACCTTATGTCAATATGCATAAAGTGTGGCATTTTGATCGTTATATTATCATGGGGCACAAAGTGTGGTGCCATGACTACCTCTTTTGAGTGGTTGTATTGTTGTGCACATGTATATTTTGGAAAGGAAAATACCACTCTTCATTTGTGAAATTTATTTGAGGCTTGCCAGCATTTTCTTTTATGAAAATTTCACAACTTGCATATATAAGCCGTTTTACCTAAAACAGTCAAAGCACACACGGGCTTACTGAGATTTTTGTCTCACCACCTTTTATACCATGTTTTCAAGTCGGTCATGCTATGAAGGTTATTAATTAGAGAATTTCCTATGTTTGAAGACTTATTGTTATTTTTTCTATGTATTTCATTTGAGAGACTATAGTAGACATTTATTATTTTAAACTTGTTCATGTATTGCTTAGGTTGTAATAAGTTTAATTTTGAATTATTTCTTTCATTTATTTTATGTGTCTTAGTTATAAAGACCTTTTGTCCTGTGGACGGGGCAACATCCCTAACCCTAATGGGGGCATAGGCAGTGGGGTGTTACATGAACAACTTCTACTTGTTGATGGTGAGACTTCTCAAACACCTTGGTATGCAGATTTTGCTAATTACTTGGTTGCAAGAATTATTTCAGAAGATTTCATTGCACAACAAAAGAAGAAATTCCTCTCCGAAGTAAAGCATTACTTTTGGTAAGATTCCTACTTATTTGAGTGTTGGGCTGATCAAATCATTTGACAAAGTGTGGATTCCATGGAAAGTGTAAACATCTTGAAACATTGTCATGAAGGACCTGCGGGAGGCTACTATCAAGCTAACAACACAGCAAGGAAGGTGCTTAAGTATGGATATTATTGGCTAACACCCTTTAAGGTCTCTCACAGGTTTGTTCAAAATTGCGATAGGTGCCAACGTACAGGTAAAATTTCTAAATCTAATGAGATACCATTGCAAATTTTTCCAGCTTGTTAAATTTTTTTATTGTTGGTGAATTGATTTCATGAACCCTTTTCCTAATTCTTTGGGTAACAAATACATCTTGGTTGTGGTAGAATATGTATCTAAGTGGGTTGAGGTGCAAAGCTTGCCTACTAAGGATGTGGGGGTTGTAATAAAAATTCTTTAAAAACTTTTCACTCACTTTGGAGTGCCTAATGTACTCATTATTGATAGGGGAATCCACTTTTTGTAATACCCAATTGGATAATGCTCTCAAACATTTAGGGGTTACTCATAAGTTTGCTACCCCTTATCATCCCCAAACAAGTGACCAAGTTGAGGTGATTAATAAAGAATTAAAAAGAATTTTGGAAAAAGTGATTAATCATACAAGAAAAGATTGGAGTTTAAAGCTAGATGATACTCTTTGGACTTATAGGACTGCTTTTAAAACTCCTATTGGTACAACCCGCTATCAATTGGTGTATGGAAAATTGTCTCATTTATCGGTGAAAGTTGAATATATGGCTTATTGGGTGATTAAACTTGTCAATTATGACCTTCATCTTGCAGGATAACAAATATTTCTTCAAGTGAATGAGTCGGAGGAGTGGCGTAACGATGCCAACCATAATTTGCGAATTTACAAGGATAAGATGAAACGTTGGCATCATATGCATATTCATTCCCCTCATGAGTTTAAAAAATGAGATAAGGTGTTAGTATTTAATTCTAGGCTTCGGCTTTTTTTGGGTAAGTTAAAGTCAAGATGCTTGGGGCAGTATAAGATACATCGAGTGCGTCCATTTGGAGTTATTGAGGTTTCTCATCCAACTAAGGGGATTTTTAAGGTGAATGTAAGTTGATTGAAACCATATTTGGGTGAAGAACTTAGCTTTTTAAAGCATCTTGACATTACTCTTTATGAGTCATGATTGTTCATTGGTCCTTGGTACTTCTTTTTCTTTATCTTTTCATTTACTTTGTGTCTCTTGCTTTTCTAGATTTATGTTTTTGTTTCTTTTGAGTTAGGTATTCTTGTGACTTCTCTAATGCTAACTCCTTGTAGCAGATTCACACATGTCGGACCTAATATGTAATGGAAGTATTTTCTTCTCTTCATTCTTCCTTTTTATTTCTTGTGGTCTTCTTAGCTTGCTTTCCTCATTATATTTTTGGCCATTGAGGGCAATGTCCCATTTAAGTATGAGGGTGAGAATATAGGTTTTGAAGATATTTCCCATATAATTTTTATGTGAATTTTTTCGAAACTTTTTCTGGTTCGTAATTCTTTTTCTTACTTGTATATGAATTTTTGTCATTCATTTGGTGGATTTTTATGAAATTGGTTTATTGGATAGGATATTGTCAAGACTTGAGAATTTGGATTAATCTTGTTTATGCATTGGTGTTTGAATGTTATTTGACTCATCTAGTTTGAATATAAAGAATATGAGGAATGTGGGAGAAGTTTATTGGCTAACTATTGTATTATGGGTTTAAACTTTGCTTAGCTTGGAGTTATTATGAGGAATGTGAGGAGATAAAAGACCTTTGAGTGGAAAAATTTGTGAAAAATTCTTGTGCATTGAAGAATTGAAAAAATGAATTGATTGTTGCTTCCTTTTTAAAGATGAGAAAGTATTGTTTTCTATTGTTTATGGGGGCCAATACGGATAGTAAAGAGAAATCCACTTTCTTGAGGCTATGAATTCCCAAGAGCAAAAGAGAGGAAAGAAGTTGAAAAATGATGAGTGATTACTAAAAGGGGGGCTAATATGGTGTGTGAAGAGAAATCCATGCACTTGAGGTTATCAATTCCCTAAGTCATTGAAAAAATTGAGAGAAAAATGTTTAAGTGTTTTCCTTGCATCATGACTTAAGTTGTGCAATTTTTAGATTCATAATGCTTGAGTTAGTAGATAGCTTGACTTGCGTGATTCATGTTATCTACATTTTTACTTGAAGGGTAAAATAGTTTTCTTAGATTGAGGTATGACTTTAATTAATTTGACTTCAAGAGTTTTGTGATATCTTGTCAAATATTTCAAAGTTTGAATTATTTTCAAAGGGAATGAATGCCAAGAGTTTTTATCTAAAGTTTGAAGGAAAGTTCTAATTCTTGTTATGTTTCAAATTTTTGAATGAGAAAAGAATTTGTGTTTTCTTGATGATTTTCTTGGCTTAAGTGTTTTTGCTCGAAGACAAGCAAAAGTTCAAGTGTGCGGGTATGTAATAGGGGCTAAAATCATCACAATTTTCCTAGTTATTTGAGGTCAATTTAAGATACTTTTGTTGTAATAATTAGGCATATTCCTTCCAATTTGACATTTTTCTTGTAGAAAGTATTTTTGACAAATTTGTGCAGATTTAAGTTGATTTCGAGCAAAAAGGAGAATTTTCCAGCACACACCTGGTGCTAGGTCTGGCAAGTGGACCAGGCGCCATGTCCATTCTTGTCCAGCCAGTGAAAACAAAGAAAAAATTATGGGAGTAATAGAACACACCTAGACGCCAAGTGGGTCTAAGGGACCTGCGCTAGGTTTGCTTTGGAGCACGAAAATTATGTGCACGAATTTAGTAATTTTTCAAAGATTTCGGTATTTTTCAATTCCTACTCAACCATGACTCCTCAAGCAACGAATTTAGCATCTATGAAGCTTGTAAAACTAAGAGAAAACAAAAGAGATTAAGAGTGAATCCAAGAATCAAAGTTTCCAACCACTCAAGGAGGAGATTCACCATTCAAGAAGGGTTGTTCAAGAAAGTCTTCAAAGGAGAAGAAAGAGGCTTGTCTATGAGTACTTTCTTTTACTTTTGTTTTCTTGTTCTTAAAAAATGTTGTATTCAATGTTTTATTTATAATTTGACATTATTTCAAGATTCATGGTTTTGTATTAATTTAGTTATTTGATCAATTATTTATATAATCTTTTGTATTTGATTCCTTGTTATTATTGGTTATTGATGAGAGTTCTTCTAATTGACTTGGGAAACGATGTTAGGAGTTTTATTGCATTGATTTTGTATTTTTCAAATCTTCACGGATTTGGAAATCAAAGTTAAGATTAAATGACTAAAGTAATCAAAGATTAGTTTATTTCACCTCGAGCAAAGGGTCGTTAGCTAATTTCATGTTTATGAGAAATTAAGTTTAATGCATGTTTAGGTTATGTTCGTTTGATTGAAAAATCTACTAATTTAATCAAAAGATAGTAATTCTATGGATTGGAAAAGAAATGGAGTCTATATAAGTAGATTCATGACTTGGGAAACGATTAAATTTTAATTTATATTGCTTCATGATGCCAAGATAGTGATTACTTGAGATAATTGCTAGATGATTCATTATCATGTGTTCTAGGATAATTGTTTAAATGGCATATTCCTACATCCTTGAGTTGTATATATTTCTTTAATTTTCTTTTTATTCTTTTTTCACTTTATTTGGGTCGGTTAAATAATGAATGAAAAGTGATTAGTATATACTTGTTCTTTTGAGGATTGATACTCGTTAATTTCCTATATTATACTTGCGATGAGTATACTTGTTCGTATGTGTATTTTGGGATTACTGTTTTAATTAAAACTTGACTAAGGAATGGATTTAAATTTGATGATTTTTATACACCCAAAATTTACGCATCATTTTGTCAATAGGTCAACTACAACCCATATTACACTCTTTGGTTAGAAGTCAACGGTAATCTAGTAATAAAGTCTATAGTAATCTCATCCCATTTCTAATGTGGCGCTGGCAAAGGTTGTAAAAGTCCACCATGTCGTAGGTGCTCAACTTTCACTTTTTGACACGTAAGACACTAGCTACAAATAAGGAGATGTCATTTTTCATCCCAGGCCACTAGTAGTACTGTTTTAGATCATGATACATTTTTACTTCTCCTACGTGAATATTATACTTGCTCCAATGTGTTTCTATTAAAATGTCCCTTATCAATTCATCCTGCCTAAGTATACAATATCGTCCTTGAAATAGCAACATTCCCGAATCATCCACATGAAAATCATTGTTGGGCCTTTCAGTACACTTCATTATAATTTTCTGCAATTCTTCATCATTTTATTGAGAATCTTTCACTCTTTGTAATAGTGTGGATTGTATGGAGATGTTACTCAACGTTATTCTCCCTCCAGTGGCAAAATTTTCTAATTATGGAGTTTGGATTAATTGAAGTGCTATAATCTTCACTTTCTGACTTAATGCATCCGGCACGACATTGGCTTTCCCTGGATAATATTTAATAGGGCATCAAAACTCCTTTAAAAATTCTATCCACCTTCGTTGATGCATATTCAGGTCTTTTTGAAAGAAGATATACTTTAAACTTTTGTGGTTTGTAAAGACTTCATTGTTAGCTCCATATAAATAGTGTCTCAATTTCTTTAATACAAAGACAATTACTACTAGTTCCATATCAAGGGTGGGATAATTCTCCTCATGGTTATTCAATTTTTAAGAGATGTATGAGATTACTCGCCTGTCTAACACTAATACTATTAGCCCAAAGGGCTTTCTTCTATATTTTGATAAATGACAAACATTAATGTTGACTAGTATATGTGATTTATATGTGATAGGCATTTTGGATTATGACATGTTTGACCATGGTTCTTCAGGGCTTACAAAAAAGGATTGCTAAGCAATTTATAGATAAAGAAGTACAAGAAGGATTGATCAAGTCCTACCTAATGAAATTGTATACCATGAAGACTTTTGAAGGATTATAGACTAGAAAAGTATAGTTAAGGTATTATCTATATTTTCTATATCTTTTTACCTTATGTTCAATTTATTTCATATTGAAGCATTCAAAATTATTTTAAAAGAGGGCATTTTTTTTATCTAGGTTTTTGTCCATACAAAGAATTTTAAAAGAAAAGTTTTTGAGATTTTGGTTGAATCATTTTTTAACAGACCTCTGAATCTAAAACGCCACTCCAAAATTTGGTTTCAAAGTGCCTAAATTTAATGTTATCCAAAATATACTTCTTGGTACAAAGTGTTATTTTGGATGCACCTTTTTTACGCACAAATTTTCATTCTGTGAGTCCAAAATTCTGCGAAATATGACCGCAACAACTACTCGTTACTAGCCGTTGCAGTCTTAATTTTTGCCCTTATAAAAGCCATTTAAACACTATTTTCAGTAAGGGATTTGCACTAACACTTTCAGAGACATCCTAAGACAGTTGAAAAACAAAAAATCCTTCAGCTATATTGTGCTTCAAAGTGAGATCTATTGTTCCAAAGGTAAAAAGGTGAACCTATATTAGTTGGTGTATATTTGCTCAATTTGTGAGCTAATTCTATATTTTCTCTTTAATCTGAGTTGGGTCAAGGTTAAAGAAGTAAAACCCAATTGGGGTGAGCTTTGATTGTTGGGTGTGTAGAGGTTAGGAGTAAAACTAAGTATGATGACCCCCCTATAGTAAGATTGGTGTTATCTACCACCATTGTTTTGGAAAAAAAGTTTTAGTGGCTGGGTTAAAATCCTTAAGTGTGTGCTTTATGTAGTGGTTGTAAATTATTTGAGTCGCAAACCACTATAAATTTTTGGCTACATGATAAACCTTAGAGGGGGTGAATAAGGTTTTTGGCAAACAACTTCAGATTTTAAAGATCTTATGAAAATCTTAAAGTAAGAAGCAATAGAGCGATTGAGTTAAAAAAAAAAAAAAATTTGTCCGTGTAGCTTTGAATGAGTTATGAAAGAACTTTCAAAGCTCCACTAAATAATGGAAAGAAGATCTATATTTTAGATGGGTAAATTAAGCAACAATAACATATTCATGAAGCTAAATACAGTTTTGATTAAATCAATCAATGAAAGGAGGAGTGTAATGCTTGTATTTATAATGACAGATTTACTTCGTAGCTGTAGGAGTGCAGACAGGAATCTTTTGAATCAGCACTAAATAACGAGAAGATGGTCTATTTTAAAGATGAGTAGTTGAGATAATAAATACAAACTTACTATAGAATAATAACATCTTTAAAGCTGATCAATAATTGCAGAGAGAAGGATAGAATTTATTGATCTGATGACCAGAGAAAATGCAACAACAAAGTGCAGATAAAATGCAGAAGAAAAGACCCAAGGATTTATAGTGGTTTAATCCTCAACTGATCTACATCCACTATCTCAAGTACCCACTTAAGGATTTTAACACAATTACTAAAACCTTTTCCCTAATGAATGGTGGTAGGCAACACAAATCTTATACAAAAGGATCACCATACTTGGTTTTACACCCAATCTTTTCGAACTCAACAATCAAGGCTCACTCCAAATGGTTTTGCTTCATTAACCTTGAAACACAATAAATTACATAGAAAATGCTGAAATAGTTCACAGATTGAGTAGATATAAATAGTCTAAGCATCAGTACCTTTTTACCTTTGCAGCAATTTTGATTTCACTTTGAAACACAATGAAAATGGAGATTTTTGTGTTCTAAGATGTAAGGATGTTTCTGAGAAAGATAGCACAAAAATCTACTTCAAAATCGAGTTTTAAAGGATTTTAAAGGAGACAAAACCGAAGTCTCAATAACTAGTAACGGCTAGTTACTTTTTATTAGGATTTCAGGATTTTGGATTCACTAAATGAAGGGATGTCCATCCAAAATGTGAGTACAAAATGATACTTTTTTAAGCAGAAACATTTTGAAAAATATAATAGGTTATTGGATAGAGCTTTGGATTCGGAGGTCCATCTAAACTACTCAATCCAAACATCTGAAGGCCTACGCATTGAAATCATTTTATTTGTGTGCTTCAAGGTAGAAGTAAATTGAACATAAGGTAAAGAGGCATAGAAATTTATAAATAATACCTTAACAACAATTCCTAGTCTATAGTTCTTTCACAAAAGTGATGCATAAATTTTAGGTGTATAAAAATCATCAAATTTAAATCCATCCATTAGTCAAGTTTTAATTAAAATATTAATCCTAAAATACACATACTATCAAGTATACTCAACACAAGCATAGTATAGGGGATTAATGAGTATCGATCCTCGGAGGAACAAGTACACACTAGTCACTTTTCATTCATTATTTAATTGACCCAAATAAAGTGATAAAATAATAAAAATAAATAATATATATATATATATATATATATACACAACTCAATGATATAGGAATATGCAATTTAGACAATTATCCTACAACACATGATAATGAATCATCTAGCAATTATCTTAATTAATCATCATATTGTCATAATAATGGAATATAAAGTAAAATTTAATCATTTCCTAAGTTATGAATCTACTTAGATAGACTCCACGTCTTTACCAATCCATAGAATCACTATCTTTTCATTAAATTAATAGATTTTTCAATCAAACCAACCTAACCAAAATAGGTACTAAACTCATTCCCTTATAAACATGCAATTAGCTAATAACCCTTTGCTCGATGTGAAATCAACTAATCTTTGATCACTTTAGTGCTTTAATCTTAACTTCATTTCCCAAGTCCATTAAGATTTGACAAATATGAAATCAATGTAATAAAGTCCTAACATCGTTTCCCAAGTTAATTAGAAGAACTTGCATCAATAACCAATGATAACAAGTAATCAAAAATACCAAAGATGATAAAGAATTGATCAAATAGCTAAATTAACATAACATCATGAATCCCAAAATAATGTCAAATTACAAATAAAACATTGAATACATCATTGTTTAAGAACAAAAACAAAAAAACAAAAAAACAAAACAAATAAAAAAAAACACAAAAAACAAAGGTAAAAGAAAACACTCATAAACAAGCCTCTTTTTTTTTCCTTTAAAAACTCTCTTGAACAACCCTCCTTGATTTGGTGAATTCCTCCTTCAATGAGTGATTAGAATTTTTGCTCCTTGAATTCACCTTTTATCTCTTATGTTTTCTCTTGGTTTTATAGGCTTCTTAGATACTAAATTCGTTGCTTGAGAAGTCTTGACTGAGTAGGATTCGAAAAATACCAAAATAGTTGGAAAATTGCTAAATCCGTATACAAAATTTTTGTACTCCAGAACAGACTTGGCGCTCTGTCCAGTCGACCCACTTGGCACTAGGTGTGTTCTGTTTTCCTCATTAGTTTTACCCTGTTTTCCTTTAGCCTACTAGAATGGACTTGCCGTCTAGTCTACTTGCTAGACTTGGTGCTAGGTGTGTTCTGGAAAATCTCCAATTTTACTCGAAATCAACTCAGATCTGTACAAATTTGTCCAAATTTTTGTACTCCAGAGCGAACCTAGTGCTGTGTCCAGTCTACCCACTTGGCACTAGGTGTGTTCTGTTTTCCTCCTCACTTTTACCCTGTTTTCCTTTAGCCTACTAGAATGGACTTGCCGCCTAGTCTACTTGCTAGACTTGGTGCTAGGTGTGTTCTGGAAAATCTCCAATTTTGCTCGAAATCAACTCAGATTTGTACAAATTTGTCAAAATATACTTTTTACAAGCAAAATGTTAAATAGAAAGGAATATGCCTAGTTATTACAAGAAAAGTATTTCAAAATAATCTCAAATAACTAGGAAAATAGTGATGATTTTAGCCTCTATCATATATCCCCACACTTGAGCTTTTGCTTGTCTTCAAGCAAAACACTTAATGCCAAGAAAATCATTAAGAAAACACAAGCTTTTTATTATTCCAACAATTTGAAACATAACAAGGATTATACTTCCTTTCAAACTTTAGATGAAACTCTTGCCATTCATTAAACCCTTTGAAAACAATTTAAACCTTGAAGCATTTGACAAGATATCGCAAAACTTTTGAAGTCAAATTAATCATGTGTATACCTTAGTCCAAGAAAATTATTTCACCCTTCAAGTAAAAATATAGATAACATGAATCACACAAGTCAAGCTATCTACTAACTCAAGCATTATAAATCCAAAAATTGCAAAACTCAAGTCATGATGTAAGGAAAACACTCTAAGTTTTTTTTTCCTTCTCAATTCTTTTCTAATGACCTAGGGAATTGATAGCCTCAAGTGCATGGATTTCTCTTCACACACCGTATTGGCCCCCTTTTAGTCATCACTCCTCATTTTTTTTCAATTTTTTTCCTCTCATTTTCTTTGGGAATTCATAGCCTTAAAAAATTGGATTGCTCTTCACTATCCATACTAGCCCCCATAATCAAGAAAAAAACAATACCTTCTTATCTTCAAAGAGGAAACAACAACTCATTTTTCTCAATTTTCAACTCACAAACGAATTGAATTGTCCGCAAAATTTTCCACTCGAAGATCTTTTATCAACTCACATTCCTTATTAAAACTCCAAGCTAAGCAAAGTATAACCTCATAATACAAGAGTTAGCCAATAAACTTTCCCCGCATTCATCATATTCTCCATATTCAAACTAGATGAGTTAAATAATATTGAAATACCAATGCATAAACAAGATTAACCCAACTTCTCAAGTCTTGATGATATTTTATCCAATAAACCAATTTTATAAAAAATCCACCAAATGAATGACAAAAATTCATGTCACGGTAGGAAAAAGAATTACATCCTTACTTAAATAATGATAACCATAAAACTTTTTGACATAAAAATGATATGGAAAATATTTCTTCAACAACATTCTCCTCCCCCCCCTAGTTAAACTGGACATTGTTCTCAATGGCCAAAGATATAACAATAAAAGTAAAGCCACGAAGACCAAAATCAATAAAGAGGGAGAACAAAGAGAATAAAGTACTTCTATTACATAGTAGGTCTAACATGTTGAAACCAGCACAAAGAGTAGTCATTAGAAAAGTTACTAGATTACCTAACGTCAAAAGAAACCAGAAACAAGAAAACATAAATTAAGAAAAAAAAAAGAAAAATAGCCTAAAAGAAAACATAACTAAAAGCTAGGAAAGGTCATTAAAATTCAAAAGCAAAGAAATAACAGAAAAGGTCAGAAAATAAAATAAAATACAAGAGTAGAGTATAAGTTAAGAGTCCTCATCATCGTCATCTGCATGAAGATCGTCGGCGGCGTGACTTGAAGATGCTCCCGTAGATTGTTAGATCAAAGTTACCAACTTCTGATCTTGGACATCTTGACATTGATGGATGTCTGCACTGGAGTCTCAGAGCTAAAGAAGGATAGTCATTTAGCTCTCAAGTTGAGCCTCCACTCGTGCCTCAAAATCAATATGAGAATGAGAACCAGTGGCACGGGTGGGAGGTCTAGTAGGCTGTTGCTCCTCCTCCTCCTCCTCAGGGGGAAGCTCTACCATCCTGGGTTGTTGTACCTCAAAAGGCTTCTTCCATTGCCTTTCCCTCTCATCATAGCGATAACTACACTGAACTAAAGTATGCTCAATTAGTGGGTTCACTAAGCTCTCTCTCCAGTTACACTTCAAAATCTCCTAGGATACGCATAATAACTAAGGGGAATTTGAGGTCTTTGGCCGATATGCCAAAGTAAACAACCTCTCGCATTGATTGAATAATAATAGGGGTAAGGGGAAGAGGCTCACTCCTCCTCATCTTATCCAGAATGTACAGATCAAGGATCCTAGACTTATTAAAGCCACTAGCTTTAGGCTAAACATTGAAAACAAAGATGTAGACTATGGCACGCAATTGAGTCTCAAGGTCATTATTGGAGTAGTAATGATTTTGACCTATTTTCCCTTTTCTCCATATGTTCAAACTTGTGCTCACAGCACCCACATCCTAGGTAAGCTTAGAAATGACCTTTTAGTTGTTATGGTCTATAGCTATTCATTGCCCCTCATCGGGTACTCTAAGAATCCTAGCTAGTCTAGCCCTCTCAAACTTAATAGGAACCCCTGTTACCATGGTAGAAATAACCTAGAGGTTCTTTTTCTACTTGTTCCTCAAATTGGCATAAAGCTCTTGTACTCCTGCAGGACAATAAGCACATTCCATTCTAATGATAGGCACCCATCCCAAATCGCCTAAATATAGTAGAAAGCTCCAAAAAATTATCTAAGGAAAGATTATACCATTTTTCTACTATATTTTTGTTATGTTGGAGATTTTGATATCAAATTTGACAAGTGTAGAATTGGGTAGACTGGGTAGGTAGAGGCTCGAAAAAAAGTGTAGGCAAAGATGCATCTCAAGCTCTCTTAGGCCCTGGTGCCAACCCCCTAGGTCTCCTAGACGTGATGGAATAATGAATAAAGGTAATGGAAAATAAAATAGGACTCCCTGAAACTCATTCTTTACAACACAAATAAATACAATTCTCAACCGTCTCACTTTCACCACAACTTTCAACACAACCAACACCTTAACACAAAACACCACACGATAGCCAACAAAAAACCTCCAATAAACCTGCAAGAAATATAGCCATTGTCCAATTCCAAACATAATATCAGTAGTCATGATCAAATCACAATGCCCAATATCCACCAATTAACAATATAAAGCTCATTACTCCCATAGTAAGTTAGATATGATCAATTATCATATATCTAAGTAAGCATAAAATTACACCTAAAAAAGGCATGCTCAATATCTTCCAAAAATATGTAAATCATAAATGAAATCGATCAAATATCATTCTCAATTATATTCCCATGCTAACTAAGCCTCAAAGAAAATAACATTAGCATTCAATCCATTCAACCTAAAAATATTCAAGAATTTTTTGCCAAAAATTCAAATTCAGCACAATACTACAGCAAATTCAGCTCCTAATCATATAGCCACAATCCATATTTATTTCTCCCTTTTTGTCATCAATAAAAAGAAAAAAAACAATCAGCAGCAAAGAAGCAATCAGAAGTAAATTGGCAGTAATATCAGGAGAATGCCCAGAACAAGGACAACAATAAGCAATAAGCAATATTAGCAATCACAATAAGCAGTAGGAAACTAGAAATAATATCAGTTAAAGATAAAAAAAAAAAGGTGATCATGAAAAATAGTGCAGAGAGCATGGAATTTGGCAGAATAATATTGTGTCATCAGAATAAAAATTGGCAGAAGAGGTCATCAGTCATCGGTCATCATGTGCCACATCTCATGGAATGAGAATAGTCGCAGGCTTAGCACTGACATCCTTCTTTGAATGTTGTCTAACAATTCAGTTGGACTTCTATTTTACCACGACATGCTTCTACCTTTGGCTAGATGAACTACCAAATGCAGCTGGTTTGTCTTACTTGCAAACTTCCTTGTCAACGTTGGGTGCAATAGTTGTGGGTTCCTTAGTGTGCAGAGATGGGACATTAGTAATATCAATCTCCTTCTCATTCTCTTTCTCACTCTCCTTCTCTGTCTGAACATCAGTTTTTTCCCGTGTTGAAGGAATGATAGGTTCAATCTCTGTCACGGGTGGAGGAACTTGTTCAGTTGAATTGCTTGCAACTTTATATTGCTTTCCTTCCATATTTGTCAATCTATTTCCCAAAATTTTTAGTTCACCTTTAACTTTTGCACTCATACTATCTATCTTGGTGGATAGCAGATTTATAGCATCCAAAATACTCTGAGTTATTCTATTTTCCTGAGTTTTTTGCTTCCCTCTACTTGATGTTTCCTCTTGAATTTCAGTCTCAGCTTTTCTTTTTGTTCATCCCGATGTAGTAGATTTTCCTTGGCCTTCACTAATTTTTCTTCCTCTTTTTTAGTGGCCTCTCTAAGTAATATCCATTAATTATCCGCTTGAATGGACCCCCATTTTCTCAAGTGAATCTCTGATGTAGATGTTTACCTTGCAGTGCTCAGGGGCAACCACACTCAAATCAACACTGAAATACTTGAATTGCTTGGTGAGAACGATTCCAAAAAGTAATGCTTTGTTTGATGTGTTTTGAGATTGGGTCATTAATTTCACAACTAGAAACCCAAAGTTAATTTGTATTCCTTCTAATAGAGCTAACATCAACACCATTTGCAGAATACTTACAGATGTCTTGTGGCCAAAACTAGGTATTGGCCTGGTTGAGACCATTGAAGGAATTTGAAAAACCAGAGAGCATGCATATGGGAGTAAAAATGGAGAAATAAGATCATGAACAGAGCATGATAGCAGCATGGAGGGTTTAAAACCATACCTCTTGGTGCCTTAAACCTTGAAGATTATGGTTGAATGAATTGAATCACCAAAAAAACAGCTTCCTTCTCTCCCATGGTTGAAGCTTTCGGCACCAACTTCTTCACCTCCGGTGAATGCTTGGCTATTCAGTTCTCAGAATATTCCACAGCCTAACCTCTAGTTGGTGAGCACAGAATTGGGATGAGAAGAGCTTCTCAGATTTTTTTCTTCCACCCTCTATCGGTTGGCTTCCTTTGGTTTAATGCAAAACAAAACCAAAAGCCAGAAGGAGAAAAGACACGAGAGACAGAGAGCCAAGAGCCTGAGAAATTTAGTTATTTTATTTTTATTTTTATTTTTCCACATAGAAAGCCAAGAGTTTTGAAATAAAAAAATAATTATTTTAATAAAAATAATATTCTCGGGATTTAATATTTCAAACTCCCAAATATTATTAAAAAAATAAATTGGTTTCACCTTAAACTCTTCTGAACTGTGTTCGGAAAAATCCTATGGTCCAGGCTATTGGGCTAAAATAATATTTATTATTTTTCTTGGACCCGAAAAGCCCAAAATAATAAACATTCATTATTTTTCTTGGGATTAAATAAATAACTCAATAAATAATTAATGAACTAAAAATAATTAAACTTTAATTATTTATTTCTTGGGATTAAATAAATAACTCAATAAATAATTAATGAACCTAAATGAACAAAAAATAATTAAACTTTAATTATTTATTTCTTGGGATTAAATAAATAACCCAATAAATAATTAAGTATTAATTATTTTTCTCTACTTTAAGTCCCGGTTAATTTTCTATTTATTCAAATTAAACTTAGGCCCTGAATAATTAATTAACCAATTAAACCAAATAATAAATTTCTCTCAATTTATTTTATTCCAGGCTAATAATAAATTAGACTTCTTAAATAAAATAAAACCCTCTCAACTGAGATCAATTTCTCAACCCAAAAATTAATTAGGACTTACGAGCTATTCCGAGGACCAAAAAGACACATCGCCTTGGCTACTAAAATAACCAAAATACCCCTATTATATAAATAGCTGTATTTTGTATTTTAAATATTTTATACTATCACTATAAGGAAATATTGACCCCAAGGACAATGCTGCATTAGCAAAGTCTTCGACCTACAGGTAAAATGACTAAAATACCCCTCTACACATCGCCGTACAGTTAGAGAGGAAGAAGTGTACTAACACCCCTCTAAATGACATTTACCGTCCTTAGGCTTCTAGTCCAATGATCCATGACTTCTTGGAGTGTTTTTGCTTTCCAAGGGGCTACCCTAAAGCAAACATCCAAGTCATGTTTCCGAGAGCCCTGGATATTTAGATCATTTAGACAACCACAAGAGGCGATATAGTGTAGAAACTATCTTGTACAAGTATGTCTTAACTAACTAGTCACGCATACCCAATATGCAAGCATATTGGCTTTACGATAGAACCTCAACTATAGCATATTAAAGTATATGCTTCCAGCTTCGTCAGACCACCAACTTATACTCAAGTCGTAGAGTACTAGTCCACACTGTAGCGGTAGTAGTCTAGGTTTCTACTATATAGTACTTTTAGAAAACCACTACTACAGGTCCTGTTCGACGTATTCAAAATACGCTTATGTCATGAAGTAAGTAGACCAATCACTGGCGAAAGGTAAGCCATTCTCCATTGGAATTCATAACATAATAACCTAAACATGATGAGATTCCCATTCTCATCAATCAGTTAAGAACAAATATTTATGTGTTTAAATAACCCATGATCCATACCTTACTGTGAAAGACCTCCATTTACATGGATCACTTATTTAAATACAATGGGTCTTTTCTAAATGAAAATATGCACAAACAAAAAGTAAATTTACAAACGTTTTCCGAAATAAATTCTTTTAATAAAATATTCGATATTTACATCAGAAACTTAGTCTAAGAGGGCACATATTCCAACAATCTCCCACTTGCACTCTAAGACTAGGTAAGTCCATAGGTGCCCACCCCAATGGCGTCTAAGTGTCTCTTGAAGACCCTCTCAGCCAAAGGCTTAGTGAATGGATCTACTTGATTGTTATCAGAGGCAACTTGTACCACCATGACTTCCCGTCTTTGGATGAAATCCTGGATCAGGTGGTATTTCTTCTCGATGTGCTTCCCCTTCTTGTGGTTCCGAGGTTCCTTAGTTTGAGATACTGTTCTAGTGTTATCGCAGTACATCACAATCGGTCTCTCCATATGTGGTATGACTCCAAGTTTTGAAAGGAACTTCTGGAGCTAGACTTCTTTCTTGGATGCCTCCAAAGCTGCCACATACTCAGCTTCCTTGGTTGAGTCAGCAATGCAAGATTGCTTGATACTCCTCCAGATAAGGTGAAGACATATCCACTAGTGGATTTTCTCTCATTCTTATCCGCATGGAAGTCCGAGTCTATGTATCTAGTAGGAACCAAATCATCAGCCCTGTAAACCAGCATATAATCTCTCATTCTGTTGAGGTACTTGAGAATATACTTTACAGCTTGCCAATAAAACTCCCCAGGGTTTGATTGATATCTGCTAACTAAGCCCACGATAAAGACCACGATAAAGTAGATATCTGGCCTAGAACACAGTATAGCGTACATGAGATTTCCCACAGCAGAAGCGTAGAGAATCCTACTTATTCTGTTATTTTCATCTTGAGACTTACGACAGTCCTTTGAAGAAAGTGACAACCCATGTCTGCAAGGGATTAGAGTTCCCTTGCATGAGTCCTTGCTGTACTTGACCAACATCTTGTCAATGTATATGACTTAGAATAATCCTAACATTCTCTACTTTCTATTTCTAAGAAGTCTAATCCTGAGAATGTAGCTGGCTTCTCCCAAGTCCTTCATACTGAATTGAATAGACAGCTAAACCTTTGTAGATGACAATGACCCTACATCATTTCCTATGAGTAGAATATCGTCCACATACGAGACAAGAAAAATCACATTAAACCCCTCAAGTTTCTTGTACACGCATAGTTCATCCTCGTTTTGAATAAAACCGTAAGACTTCACAGTTTCATCAAAATGAATGTTCCACGCTTTTGATGCTTGCTTAAGTCCATAAATAGACTTCTTAAGTTTGCAAACCATATGTTCTTGGCGTTCAGCAATAAAACTTTTCGGTTGGGACATATAGATATCTTCGCTAAGATGGCCATTTAAAAATGCCGTATTGACATCCATTTGCCATATCTCGTAGTCATAGTGACATGTGATGGTAAGGAGGATACGGATAGATTTAAGCATGGCTACCGGGGAAAAGGTTTCCTCATAATCGATCCCTTCTTTCTGAGTATACCCTTTTGTCACAAGCCTAGCTTTGAAGGTTTCCACCTTTCCATCTACTCCCCTCTTTTTCTTGTACACCCAATGGGTTTTATCCCTTCAGGTGAAGCTACAAGATCCCAAACCTGATTGAAGTAGTTAGACTCAATCTCGACTTTCATTGCTTCATGCCATAGATTTGCATCGATATCAGCAATTGCCTCCTCGTATCTAGTGGGGTCTTGTTCTTGATGATCAGAGACTAGCTCAAAAGCTTCTCCATACCATCTATCCGGAACCCTAGACACTCTCCTACTATGAAAGGCACTATCTGTACAGGTTCTTGAGACTGTGCCTTTTCTTGTTCCTCAACCGGGTCAGAAGAAATTGCTTCCGAAGATAACTTCTCCTCGAGTTCCAACCTAGTTAAACTTTTCGTGGAAGTACTTTGATCACCCTCTAAGTATCTAGCATTAGTACTAACCAGTACTTTCTGCTCCTTAGGATGATAAAAGTAACCTCCATTTGTTCCTTTTGGATACCGAACAAAATAGCATAATTCTGATCTTGGCTCCAACTTGTCTCTTTTGATTAGTACATAAGCTGGAAAACCCCATATCCTGAGATGATTCAGACTTGGATTACACCCAGTCCACATCTCATAGGGAGTTTTAGGTACTGACTTAGAAGGCACCAAGTTCAGAATGTACGCCGCTGTTTCCAAGGCATATCCTCAAAAAGACACTAGAAGAGTAGTATGAGACATCATGCTTCGGACCATTTCTATTAATGTCCTATTCCTTCTCTCAGCTACTTCATTCTGCTGGGATGTTCCCGGCATAGAGAGCTGGGATACTATTCTATGATATATCATGTAGTCCTTGAATTCACCTAGGAGGTACTCTCCACCACGATCCGATCGTAAGATCTTGATTAATTTACCTGTCTGACACTCCAGTTCAGCCTTAAACTCCTTAAATTTATTAAAAGAGTTAGACTTGCGCCTCATAAGGTAAATATAACCAAACCTTGTACAATCATCCATGAAAGTGATGAAGTATTCAAAACCTCCTCTAGCTGGTGTAGATAAGGGACCACACACATCAGTGTGAACAAGACTTAGTACCTCCTTGGCCCTATCTGCCTTTGGGATAAAAGACTTTTTGGTCATCTTTCCCATCAGGCAAGATTCACACTGAGGTCAATTTTATAATCTCAATGAGCCCAAAGGCCCATCATGGATTAGCCTCTGAGTCTTGGTTGAGTTGATATGACCCAACCTTAGATGCCAAAGATACGAGTCATTGACATTAGTCTTTCTCTTCTTAGTTAAAGGTTTAAATTGAGCGTTATTTGATTGATTGTTAATAGGGTTTAAATAGAATAGATTTCCATACATGTGCCCAGTACATAAAATTTCTCCATCTCTACTAATAGAAATACCAGAATGGAAAGATACAGAATATCCTTGATTTATCAATTTTGTAACTGAAATCAAATTCTGACGAAAACCAGGTACATATAAAATATCTATTAAAACCACTTGTTTATTACAATAAAAAACAAGATCCAGCTCTCCTACTACAAGGGCCCAGACTTGTGCTCCATTTTCCACGCGTAATCCATGTTCACCCTTCTTAAGTCTTCTTATCTGTCTAAACCCCTACAAGGAGTTACAGATATGATCAGTGGCTCCTGAATCAACAATCCAAGTGGAAGTTGATCCAACCACTGATATAGACTCTAGATAGAAAACATTACCAGTGGGGTTTTTCCTGGCCTGAAGATCTGGACACTCATTTTTTCAGTGTCATTTCTTCCCACATCTGAAACACTTGTCCTTTGGTCTATTTTTGGGCTTGGTCTTGGGCTGGGCTGCTGCATTTCTCTTCTTCCTTTTGAACTTTCTGGGCTAAGGCCCAGTTCTTGAGAAAGAAGCCTCAGCAATCATGGCATTTGATTGTGGCTTCATGACCTTCTCTACCATCTGGAGTTCCTTCATCAACTCAGTCAAACTTATATTTAACTTGTTCATATTATAATTTAATTTGAACTGAGTAAAGGAACCCAGTAGAGATTCGAGAACCATGTCTACTTAGCTCCCAGGGTCAATGATAGCTCCTAAGATTTCTTCCTCCTCAAAAACAACAATCATCTTGAGCATATGTTCTCTGACTGATGCTCTCTCAGTCATCTTAGTGTTTACTATAGTTCAAAGAGCCTCCTGCCTTGCGGGCCGACTCTTATCTACGAACATAGTGGCAAATGAATGACTAATGTCATACGCAGAAGCTATGTGCTCGTGTTTAGACTGGAGCACATTAGACATGGAGGCTAGCATATAGCAACGTGCCATTTCATTAGCCTTCTTCCATGCCTTCCCAGCCTCTTGCTCCTCGGCGGTGGAACCTTCCCCGATCACAGGGCAGGTCTCGTAAATGACATACTTATACTCCTTGGATGTGAGTATTATGTCCAAGTTCCTCTTCCAGTCCACATAGTTTGGTCCCGTTAACTTATTCTCACAGAGAATAACGGCCAAAGGACTAAAAGAACCTCCCATCATTTCTGAAAAATCAAAAAATAAAAGAAAGAATTTAGTTTGTGAAAATAAATTTGTGCATTGAAATTAATTTGGCTCTTAGAAAAATTGACATAGCTTCTTTGGAAGATTAATAGTTTCCTAAGCTAAGTGTATTAACCACCACAAATTAATTTCCTTTCTAGGTAATGATCTAGAGGATAACTCCATCGTGGGATGACCATTTCCTCTCATTTCCTATAGATATTCCTCGCACTATAACCTCTAACGTGGCCTGGCCGATTATAGAACGTATCCTGGGTTATTAATTACATCATTTCATTAGATCTAGATTCTTGTGGTATCCCCATCCTATACGGGTTCGTTCCCAGGGTGACGTGAGGGGACCCACGATCTTTAATGAGGATCTTGATGGAAGCCGTAGGGCCGTTAGAACCCCTCTCCCACTTAGTCTTTTAAAATAAAGTTTTCTGGAAAATATCATTTTGAAATTTCCATTAAGTTTTTCCTTAATTCAAAAATAAAATATCCAAATCCACTAAAATCTCTATGTCAAGAATTATATCCTTTGAGAAATTTTTTCATGGACTAATTTTATTTAAGTTAAAACTTAATGATTTCAAAAATTTTCCAATTAAAACTTTCTAAAGACTTTGGTCTCAAGTTTATTTAACAAACCAATTTTTCTTGTGCAAAATAAAATAAAGTGGCTTTCTATTTTAACTTACAAAAATATCTAAATCCAATATATTTTCTATGTTAAGGATTTAATCCTTTGAGAAAATATCACAGGATAAATTTTTGTTCAAGTTAAAATGACCATTTAATTTTTAAAAAAAATGTTTTCCTTGTAAAAATATTCCCGAAGACTTTGGTCTTTGAGAAAATGCGCACATAGGTTCACAAAAAAAATAGTATGCCAGAAAACCGTAAACGTTTTCATGATTTTCTATTTTTTAAACTTAAGTGCCCAAATAATAGAATTAAACACATTAATTAATTAATTAATTAATGATACTTGTTTAATCCTAAAATCCCTTACTAATATTTTTCATGCAAATATATTCCAAGAATATAAGCTATTGCAAAAATATTAACTTCATGTGGTATGGGACCCAAAATGGAAAAGAAAAAAAATAAAAAAAAATTGTAAAAATTGACGGCGGTCCACGTGCACCGGCCGCACCGGATCTCCATTAGCTGCGACCCGTTGAGTGCTCCACCCGCCCGTAACCCGCGCCTGCGACCCGTGCGAGCTGCTTCCTCGTGTGCGCCCGTTTCACTCTGCCGACCCGCGTGCTGACATGGCAGCCTACACGCAAAATGGAATTTGCAATTGCAATTGCAACGGCTCAATTGGCTCGGCTTACACGGTGCGCGAATAGTGGCTCTTGACACAGATGCTGTGGCGGCTTGGCTACGGCTCTACTCCGGCTCAACAGCTTAGGAACAGTTATCTTCTTCTCCATAATGTTTTTCTTCTAGGTTTCTTCGGCTTTTTTTTCTACAGTTTCTTCTGCGGCTTCTTTGGACAATTTTCTATCACAAAATCTCATCCAAAACAAAACCACAACCGCCTATACCCATTTAAATTAGGTTTACACGATCAAATTTTCAAAGCCAGAAAATTACAGTGCATCCTTATGCTTCAACGGTGAAGCTTACATCAAGCCTATCCCATACCAAAACAGTGAAGGATCACAGGTTTAAGCACCAAACAATGTTCTTCTATATTTTTATTAACTAACATGCTTACTAAGTCAATCAAATCCATTGCTCCGATACCACTTGAAGGAATTTGAAAAACCAGAAGCATGCATACGGGAGTAAAAATGTAGAAATAAAATCATGAACAGAGCTTGGCAGCAACACGGAGGGATTAAAACCATGCCTCTTGGTGCCTTAAACCTTGAAGATTATGGTTGAATGAATTGGATCACCAAAAAACAGCTTCCTTCTCTCCCATGGTTGAAGCTTCCGGTACCAACTTCTTCACCTCCGGTGAATGCTTAGCTATTCAGTTCTCAGAATATTCCACAGCCTAACCTCTAGTTGGTGAGCACAGAATTGGGACAAGAAGAGTCTCTCAGATTTTTTTCTTTCACCCTCCATAGATTGGCTTCCTTTGGTTTTTAATGCAAAACAAAACCAAAAGCCAGAAGGAGAAAAGACACGAGAGACAGAGAACCAAGAGCTTGAGAAATTTAATTATTTTTATTTTTATTTTTATTTTTCCACACAGAAAGCCAAGAGTCATGAAACAAAAAATAATTATTTTGATAAAAAAATGTTCTTGGGATTTAATATTTCAAACACCCAAATATTATTAACAAAATAATTTTTGACTTCACCCTAAACTCTTCTGAACTGTGTCTGAAAAAATCCTATGGTCCAGGCTATTGGGTCAAAATAACATTTATTATTTTTCTTGGACCCGAAAAGCCCAAAATAATAAACATTAATTATTTTCCTTGGGATTAAATAAATAACTCAATAAATAATTAATGAACAAAAAATAATTAAACTTTAATTATTTATTTCTTGGGATTAAATAAATAACTCAATAAATAATTAAGTATTAATTATTTTTCTCTAGTTTAAGTCCCAGTTAATTTTCTAATTATTCAAACTGGACCTAAGCCCTGAATAATTAATTAACTAATTAAACTAGATAATAAATTTTTCTCAATTTATTTTATTCCAGTCTAATAATACATTGGACTTCCTGAATAAACTAAAACCCTCTCAACTGAGATCAATTTCTTAACCCAAAAATTAATTAGAACTTACGGACTATTCCGAGGACCAAAAAGACACATCGTCTTGGCTACTAAAATAACCAAAGTACCCCTACTATATAAATAGATGTATTTTGTATTTTAAATATTTCATAATATCACCATAAGGAAATATTGACCACAAGGACAATGCTGCATTAGCAAAGTCTTCGACCTACAGGTAAAATGACTAAAATACCCCTCTACACATCGCCGAACATTTAGAGAGGAAGAAGTGTACTAACACCCCTCTAAATAACATCTACCATCCCTAGGCTTCTAGTCCAATGATCCACGACTTCTTGGAGTGTTTCCGCTTTCCAAGGGAGCTATCCTAAAGCAAATATCCAAGTCATGTTTCCTAGGGCCCTGGATATTTAGATCATTCAGACAATCACAAGGGGCGATATAGTGTAGAAACTATCTTGTACAAGTATGTCTTAACTAACTAGTCACGCATACCCAACATGCAAGTGTATTGGCCCTACGATAGAACCTCAACTATAGCATATCAAAGTATATGCTTCCAGTTTTGTCAGACCACCAACTCATACTCAAGTCGTAGAGTACTAGTCCACGTTGTAGCGGTAATAGTCTAGATTTCTATCATATAGTACTTTTAGAAAACCACTACTACAGGTCCTGTTCTATATATTCGAAATACGCTTATGTCATGAAGTGAGTAAACTACTCACTGGCTAAAAGTAAGCCATTCCCCATTAGAATTCATAATATAATAACCTAAACATGATGAGATTCTCATTCTCATCAATCAGTTAAGAACAAATATTTATGTGTTTAAATAACCCATGATCCATACCTTACTGTGAAAAACCTCCATTCACATGGATCACTTATTTAAATACAATGGGTCTTTTCTAAACGAAAATGTGCACAAACAAAAAGTAAATTCACAAATGATTTCTAAAATAAATTTTTTTAACAAAATATTCAATATCTATATCAGAAACCTAGTCTAAGAGGGCACACATTCCAACAACCATGTGATATAGCAATCTCCGCATTCCATTTAACCATTTGGAATTTCAATCACTTGGATTTCAAAGGCTCTTGGCACTAGTAAATTTTATCTCAAATCGACTCAGTTAAAAAATTCAGACTTTTTCAAGCAGTGTGTTCATTTCGAAAGATTGTACTCCACCATCTCTGACATTAAAAATTTTTTATTTAACATATGGTGCTCAAAACTCAAAGTTCACTTTTCCAACTCTGGATAAACCCGTTCACTATTTTCTCATGTCATCCCATTCTTAGATTTACATAGAATTCTCAAACCAGTGTAGTGTATAGTTTTTCATCTACCAATAGTAAAGCCCCCTATCTGAGTGATTCAAACATATTTAGAATGTTGGCAAACTATAAAAAAGCCTCAACATCAACACAATATCCAGCAATGATAGCCTTATTCCTCAACAGCCAGTCATTAAACTCAGATTCACATTTTAAGTCAAGAAATCAAGATACATGAGTGTCCGTGCTTTCCTTTTCTGGAGGTTATTTTGATAATGTAGTTTGAGGTGTTGGTTCATCAATGGTAACTTATTTTTCCTTCTTCTTTGTAGATATTGGTCAAGCAACAACTAAGTTCTTTTTCATTGCCTTGTGTTTCTTGATCTCCTTCTTTATTGGCTCGGCCCCTTTGTTGGGTTTTGGTGTTTTATGCATGGTGAACAGGATTGAAGAGTTTGATTTTTCTACTTTTTGGCGAGAGAATGAAAGCCAAAGGAAAGAGAAAATTGTTGAGAAAAATAACAGCTTTTTTATTTTTGAAAGGAGAAGAAGATTAAAATAGATTTTACTTCTTTTTGGGGTTTCGAGGTATTGAAGAGTATAAGTACAATTTAGTACATTTGAGAAAGGTGATTTTTGAAAATATGTAAAGATATTCTAATAAGAAGAGAGAGAGTGTTACGGCTGGAATAAAAAAGACTCAAACATTTAGAATTTAAAAGATTTGAACATTTGGACACAGATTGTCCATTTGATTTCCCTGTCCAAAAGGTGTGTCACACTTGATCAAAAGATACTATAACTTATGACGTAAAATATAGTCCAAATACTACATCCAATATCTCCATCCAAACTTAGAAGATCTTTAGAAATTTTACAAGAATAAACAACCAACCTCTGGCAAAATCGTTGGTTACATAATCTGGTAATTTCCAAACCTTTTCTTGGATGATCGAATCGTTCTTCAACCAGTGGTTTGGTGAATATATCCATTGCTATATATTCAGCTATGGTTGTTGAGAGAAAGATGTAAGCTTGCTTCTTGTTATATTAAGAGACAAGAGAGTGTCTAAGAAACTGACAGTGTCCACTAGTGCTTTTTCTCTCAACTTTGCACTCGGCATAGTCGACATCCGTGTATATTCTATATTTCAATTCATCCATTTTCTTACCTTTTTCAAGCTTTAACAATGTGTTCATAAGTTTACTTATTTCTTTTGCTTCATTCATACCAAACCTTTTGATCAGTTCACTTGCATACTTAGCTTGATTTAAGAAGATTCCATCTTTGGTTTGCTTGATTTGAAGACTGAGGAAGAAATTAAGTTCTGTCATCATGCTCATTTTAAACTTTTACTGCATTGTCTTGGTAAATTTCTTGTGTAAGGAATCATTAGTAGTTCCAAAAATAATATCATCAATATATATTTGGACAATTAAGATATCATCAGAAATTTCAGCTTTGATAAATTATGTGGTATCAATTAAGCCTCTTAAAAAAAAACCTTTTGAAAGAAGAAAACCACTAAAGACATGGTTTGGAAAACATTCATGAATAAAACTAGAAGGTTGCTACACATATACTTCTTTTTCAATAAAACTATTTAAGAAGACACTTTTGACATCCATTTAATAGAGCATAAAACCTTTCAAAGATGCAAAAGCAAGTAACATTCTAATGGATTCTAATTGAACAACGGGAGCAAAAGTTTCATCATAATCAATACCCTCTTCTTGATTGAATCCTTGGGCAACTAATTTGACTTTATTTCTAATGACAATACCATGCTCATCAAGTTTGTTTTTAAAAACTCACGTGGTACCAATCTCGGGATGATCAAGTGGTTTAGGAACAAGCTTTCTAAACTTGATTTCATTCAAATTGATTTGAATCTTCTTGCATGGCCATAATCCAAAAATCATCATGAAAAGCCACATTATTATCAACAAAATACAGTCTAATTTTAACTCCACAGCTGGGGTCGCCAATGATCTACTCTTTTGGATGGACAGTTTTATATTTCCAATTTTTTGGCAGATTATGATCAATGTTCTTGATACTTCTTTATCTATTTTGTTCGGCTTGTTGTTCCTCTAGTTCTTCTTCTTTGGCATGGTTGTCAAGTGATGGAGCTTCAAGATGTTCAATGCCATTTTTCTTTGAGTTACCTACATCATTGTCATCTTTTGTGCAAGAGATAAGGTCCAAGTAAATTTTAAAAAGTCATCTATTAATACATAAGTATACCTCTTAGCACCTAGGATAGTGGTCCCCATTGGTCCAAACAAATCCATGTGTATGAGTTCAAGAGGTTTTGATGTTGAAATCATTTTCTTGGGTTTAAAAAAGGTTTTGGTTTATTTTTCTAAATTGGAAAGCATCACACAATTGGCTTTAGTCAAATATCATTTTGGGCAGTCCTTTAATAATCTCTTTTTAAGGACAATTTATTTAGCAAATCAATAGAAACATAGCCTAACTTTCTATACAAAAGGTAGCCATCATCATCATTTATGGAGAAGCACTTTACATCATGAGCAATAGGATCATCAAGATATAATACATAGATATTACCAATGCGGTTGGCAATAAACATGATTTCATCAAAGGAATTATCAATGATAGTGCATGAAAATTAACCTTGCAGCCATTGCCACACAAATGACTAATACTAAGCAGAGTATTACTTCAATTCATCAATCAATAATACTTGCTGATAATGATGGAGGATCCCTTACCAACATTACCTATATTGAGTATTTTTACCTTTTTCATATCTTCAAATGTAACAAATCCATCATTTGCAGCTTGAATGTCATCCATTAGTGCTGCATTTCCCATCATGTGTCTTGAGTATCCACTATCCATGAACCATTTTGTGGAGCTTAATTTTTGCAATTGATGTACCTATTAATGAGATGGAAGAATGCCTTTTGGTACCTACATTTTCTTCGGTCCACGAGGTTTAGTAATGGTTTCTCTAAATTTCCAAACTGTTTTTGTACCAGATTCCACTTTCTTCCTAACATGACACCTAGATGCTATGTGTTCATATTTTTCACAATATGTGCAACAAATATCAGTCATTTATGAAGAACAAGATTTTAAAAGTATGATATGTAATTTTCGGCTTTGTTTTCATGCCTATAGCTGAGACCATTTTGGTTTCTAGCTACGTGATATGCACCAAGTAATTTTTCTAGATTGTTTTTACCATTTGTCAATTTTTCATTGCACGTGGTGAGTTCATTAGCTCTAATTTTTATATCACCAAAATCATTGAGCATAATTTCAAGATAAAGTACTTTGTCACACAAACATTTATTTTCAAGTGACATACAATGCAAAGAAGTTAGGATAATATCCTTTTCAACATTTGAGATATAACGGAATCGAGCAAAACTTTGTTCTTATTCAACAGCTTTGCATTTTCATCTAACAAAGAATCTATTTTTATTTTCATCTTCTTGTTTCTTCTAGATAACTTTTTGAGTTCATAAAACATGTTAAAAAGCAGCTCATCAGGATCATCAGACTTTTCACAATCAGAATCATGCAATTCAGATATCGAACTGGAGTTGAATTTTCCAGGTACTATAGCTAATTCTTCATTATCCAGATTAGTACCACAATCACTTTCAGATTGTTCACTAATAGCTTCATTGTTTCCAATTTTTAAGGTTGTACCTTTTTTTTCTTGTGCCATCATCATCATCATCATCATGTTCTTGAAACCTTTTGAGTTTCATTTCATGGGTCAAGAGAGATCCGAGCAGGTCTTCAGTTGGTAGACTATTTAAATTCTTTGATTCCTCTACAGCCAAAGTTTTTGCTGCCAACTTTTATTGAAAATTCATTCCACACACTAAATATACCATCAAACCCTTCCTAACTTTTCAAAATTCAAGTCTCTATGAAAACATGATTTAAAAGAAACTATGAGAAATAAATCTCAATAAGTCTTCTGAGTGCTCATGTATAAGTTTGGATCGACTAATTGTAATGCCCCCACATTATCAAGCATTCATCATGCATCAATCAGCATTTTATGGCCATATTATTATGTGGAATTCTTATTAGAATATATTATGAGTGAATATTTGAATATTTTAAGAGAATTTAGTTTGTATAAATTGTTGACTACATTTTATATACTTTGTTTCTAAGTGAAATATTTATGTAAGAAATTTGTATACACTTGTGTGATTGTATTCTGATACTTTATCATGTTTAATTTTATATCTTGGATGGGAAATTAATTATTTATGAGTGTTTAATGAATTTATTTAGTGAAACATCATTTTTGGGGCAAATGTGAGAAAATAGTTTTATAAAGGACTCAATATTGATTTTTATTAACTAAAAGTCCTATTTCACTATTTCACTATTTTAATTGTTTTTATTTTTGATGTCATTTAATTTTGACTATTAATTAAGAAAGACTTTTTTATTATATTATTTCTTTTATTTATACAAGACTAATTATAAAATATTATTTATTTTTACACCAAATTAACTTTTTATTTATTTTTTGAGAGCTCTAAATGTGTTAAATAACTATAATATCCTTCTCTATAGCAGCATAATCTTAGCCATTAGTGTATTTTAATCCTAGCCACTGATTTTTAATGATGCTAAAATAACTTCTAAATACCATTTAATTAATCTAAATCTTTCTTTTATTAAACAAAACACTTATTCACCAAACAAAACCTAGAAATCCAGATCATTTCCTCTCCTATTTTCAGCCAAGAGTGCACACACACACTTTAAGATGTTCTTGCTCTCTCTCTCTCTCTTTGATTTTCTTCACTAAACTACCTAAATTGCTCTATAATTACTGAAGACCAAAGCATTTTAGAGTTTATTTGTGAAGTTTTTTATAGAGTTCTTCACTTTGGGAAGTAATTTAAACTCATCTATTTGATTAACTCTATATTTTATAGGAGTAGCCATTAATTATAGATTTGAGGTTCTTGAGAAAAATGGAGTTTGTGATGATTTTGATGTAATGGAAATGGGATAATTTTCAAGTTCTTGTATTGGATTGATGTTGTGAATTGGAATTGAGGTGATTGTGATTGAACTAATAAGAACGATTAATGTTGAATTTGTGATTAGAAGTTGAATTTACTTGTTGGAACTCATGATCTGTGAATTTTATGAACACTACCAAAACATTTTATTGCAGAAGAAGTCATGCTCTATTTCTATTTGATTCTACTCTATCTCTAGTGTATTTTTTCAGTAGAATCATGTTAATTGCTTTTTTGGATGATTTTATATGAATTTTCAATCTTTCTGTATACAGAATACCCTGAAGATGATTCTTTAACCAAATTTGATTAAAAACCTTGACTTTGAATTTTCATCTGAATTTTTTCTACAATAAACTACAATGCCTAAGGAGTATTTTACCCCTAGAATACTCAATTTTGCCAAGTATTTTGCTCTTTGGATTTTTACAAAATTACTACGAAAATAGAGTCTCAAAGTCACTATAGCATTACTGTGAGTTTAAGAAAAATAATTAGCATAGTTAGACACCACATATTGCTCTAAAAGTTTTACTTTAACTTCTACACATATTGAAGTTGTATACTACAAAGTTTCATAATGTTTTGAGTAGTATTGCCTAACAAATTAATTGCACAAAAAAGCCCCCTATTCTTTCATGTTTATGATCAAAACACTAATTAGATATTTTGAAGATAAAACCATGTTTAGGCTACTCAATTACTATTGTGTTGATTTGAATTGTTGTTGTATTGACTTAGGAAAGTTATAGAATGATTAGTTCAGTACAGTGGTTCTTATATGATTGTATGATTGTATTAATCTATTATATAATGGCTATTCTTTGTGTTTGTTTATATAATGCGATTATGCCTTGTATGATTGAATAATATATATACATACATATATATACATATGTGTGTGTGTGTGTGTATATATATGTGTGTGTGTGTGTGTGTGTGTGTGTGTGTATACATATATTTATTTATTTATTTATATGCACACAAACAAATGAATTTGTTGAGTATGTTTGAATCTTAATTACTAAATATTTGAACTCAGATTGTGAAAATTATTTGGTGTTAGATTAAGTGCCTATCCTAAGCTTTTACATATTAACACGACTGTGTTTTCTATGTATTATTACTTTGAGAAATTGAATGTACTATGTGTTAACAGGAATTGCTTAGTGTATTCATGCTTTGAATATCTTTTATTTGAGCTTGAATTATATGAATTGTTTGATTAGGGATTGGTGAGAACTAGGCTAAAAGTCTAGAGTTATTTAAGTTTTGATTAATTGCTAGAACTCTCCTAGGTATAAAATATAATTTAGGAAATTTATATTTGTTTATTTATTTTCTAGAGTTTGTTGCTAAGCAAGGCTATAACCCTTAAGATTAAGTTGGACTTTTGCTAACCTTTGCTTGGACACAAGGTAAGTCCCCATATTTCATGATTTCCTATACATAGGAATGCATTTGAAATATTTCTATCTTGATAAATGTTTTAATTGAATAAATGTTTATTCCCAAAATTTATTATTTGTGAAATAAAATATTTATATGTTCAAGAATTGTTAAATTATGAAATAATTTATTTATGCAAGTGATATTTTGTTAAATATTGGGATATGATCCCTATTTTGGGAAATTATTATATTATGAGCATATTGCTTTATTGTGAAGAAAAATGGTGAATTTATATCTTTGCACTATTTAGATATGCTTTGTTTTGAAAAAAAAATGCATATTCATGGTATGTTTGATATAAATCTTGCATTAAAATTTATACAGCATATAAAATTGCAAGTGATTATGCATAAATGAATTGTGAAATATGTAGCATGTTTTGGCACAACTAGTTTTCATATAATATGAACTATACCTGTGGTATTTGGGAACTATTTATTTATGGAATTTTGAAACAATTATGAAATCTTAGGAATATTTATGGAATGTTGTGTTGGATAAACTCTTTTGAAGTGATTTTGAAATTTATGGAACAAATAAAGGCTTTTGAATCTATCTTTGAAATCAAATTGAGGAGTATTTTTGTGAAATAAATATTTTTAGAAATGTTTTCAAAATCTTTTGAAAAAGTATTGAGCTATTTTTGAAAAGTCCTTGCATTGATCTATTCTTGAGGCTATAAGCCATGTGGTTTTGTGTCGTGTTTTCTTGAGTACTCAAAGGTACTTTGCACTTATACTAACTTACACGAATTTGAGAATGCTATCGGATAGACTACCACCTTCGGACTGTGGTGTCTCTCTTCATGAAGTGGTATTATTTGTTGTTTAGTTATCCTAGCTAGCAACATATTTTCAAACTTGTAAAAATACAGATGGAAAGAGGACAATCGGTTGGGTAGACCATGACAATGGTCATGGTAGGTTTAATTGTGGTGTACACATAGAGATATCATACAGTTATACGTATTATCATAATCATAGGATGGAATTCCTATGGTGATGATACATGTTGGACTAATATTCTTCTGAGCAAATAGGATGAGACCATATCAGTGGTTGATTTGAGATCGTAATGCGTAAACTTTATGCGTGTTTTTTAGTGTAGAAAATATTACCAATAAATAGCACAATTACTCTAGTTTTAATTAAAATGCTAACTACTAAAACCACACATACGAGCAAGTATACCCATCCCATAGTATAGAGAATAGAAAGTATCGAATCCATGAGAACTTAGACTTCCACCTTACTTTAACCAAATCTTTATTGTTTAGCTAATAAAATAAGAAGATACTAAAAAGAAAAATAAATAAAGATAAAAATAGATATAACTCAAGTATGCAATTTCATGTAACTAGACAATTATCTTGAAAACATAATATTAAATCAATTAGCATTCATCAAAATCAATTGTCGTCTTGGCATCATAAAGGAATATAAAGATAAATTCCACTCCATTTGTCAATCCATAGAATCCCTATATTTTGATGCTTATTAACAGATTTGTTAATCAAACTAACATAACCAAAACATGCATTAAGCTCATCACTCTATTTTGATTTAATTACCAGATTTGTCAATCAAGCCATCTTAACCAAAATATACATGAATCTCAATTCCTTAAAAACATAAAATTACCTAATGACCCTTTGTTAAGGCAAAATCAACTAATCCTTGATCACTTAGTCCTAAAATCCTAACTTCATCGTTCAAGTCCACTAAGATTTGACAAATATGAAATTAATGCAATGAAACTCCTAATATCATTTTCCAAGTCAATTAGAAGAACCAGTATCAATAACTAATGATAACAAGTAATCAAATACCAAAGAAACGATAGATTGATAAAAATTTTCATTTAACTCAAAATCATAATCTCCAAAATAATATCCAATTACAATCAAAATATTAAGAACATCATTGTTAAAGAAAATTAAACAAAGGATAAAAGATAAAACTCATAGACAAGCCCTTCTTCATCTCTTGAAAACCTCATTTGAACAATGCTCCGGTAAGTGGTGATTGAGTAGCTAGTTTGGATCCTTCAAATCACACATTTGTCTTGTATTCTCTTGTGCTTTTATAGGCATCTTGGATGTTAAATTTGTGGCTTAAGAAGTCTTGGCCAAGTAGGATTCGAAAAATATCAAAATCATTAGAAAATTTCTAATTTCGTGCATAGAATATTCGCTTTGTAGAGCATACATGGCGTCGGGTACCTTCGACCTACGTGGCATCAGGCGCACTCTGTTCTTCTCCTGTTTTTGCTTTGTTTTTGGTCTTTTCTCCTCAATAGACAGAATGGACCCAGCACCAGGTACACTTGCCAGACTAGGCGCTAGGTTTGTTCTGGTTTTCCCTTGAAAGTTGTCTCAATTGCTCTGCTGGACTAGAATGTACCCAGTGCCTGGGCTGTTTTCGAATTGTTCACTTTCTACTCGATTTTAACTTAAATTTGCACAAATTTTCCAAAAATTCTTTTTACAAGTAAAATGTCTAATAGAAAGGAATATGCCTTTTTATTACAAGAAAAGTATATCAAAACTACCTCAAATAACTAGGTAAATAATGGTGATTTTAGCCCCTATTGCATACCCCCACACTTGATCATTTACTTGTCCTCAAGCAGTCAAAAACTAGACACTAAGCATATAGAACAAGATAAAACAATTTTGCAAATTTTTCCTTAGAAAATTCATCCATAATAAAGACATAACATTTTTCCAACCTTAAACACAAATTCATTCAACCCTTTTAAAACCTTGTAAACTTGTGTATTAAATTAAACAATCCCAAGGCCATCAAAGTTAAGTTAAACAAGTTAAATCTAGTACAAGAAAATCATTCTACTCCTCAAGCCAAAACATAGATAACATAAATCATATAAGTTAAGCCATTTAACCAGTTCAAGCATTATAAACTCAAATTTACTCAACTCAAGTAATGAGATAAGGAAAACACTCCATTCTCTTTTTTCCTCTCAATTTTTTTTTTCAACGACTTAGAAAATTAATAGCCTCATGTGCATCGATTTCTCTTCACATACCGTATTGGCCCCTTTTTAGTCATCATTATTTTTTTCCAGCAATTATATTTCAACATATGTTTTCTTTGCTCTTTCTTGCGTTTTTGCCTTTGGGATAGCCTCAAGAGAGTGCACCAAATACACTTGCTACTTCTCCCCATATTAATCCCATTTTTAGCAAAAAGTCTTCAAAGCTTAAAAATAAAAACATTTTGTTTTCAACTCAATTCTTTTTATCCCATAAAAATGATTTTTTTTTTCCACTCATTGTTTTTTTCAACTCACCTTTTTGTCATTTCAATAAAAAAAAAAATTTCCCTCACATTCCTTATTCACAACTCAAAGTTAAGCAAATTTTAAATCTATAATACAAGAAATAGTCATTAACTCTTCCCATATTACATCATATCATCCTTATTCAAACTCAAAGAATAAAAAAAACTCAAATACCAAGTATAGCGAAGGTTAACTTAAATTCTCAAGACTTAGCAAAATCTAACTTAATACACAAGTTTACTTTTTAATAAAAATCCAACTATAATGAATGACAAATCTATATACAAAGTTAAAAATAAAATCTTAACTCCATTATAGACAAATAAGCTTAATTTAGCTCCAAACTTCCAACAGTTCAAGTTTTTTCAAATTTTCACAAAATTGTTTGATACCAAGAAAACACCAAGATCATTGATAAAAACTTAGACAAAGAATATTACTAAACCACTCCCCCATACTTAAATAGGACAATGTCCTTATTGGCTAAAAATAGACATCCGTAAGCATCTCCAAAGGAACAAAAAAAAAATGATAACGGAGGGAGTTAAGCAATATTCCCCAAGTAGAATAATGCTCCATTAAATATTAACACATGGAATAGAGAGAAGAGCTTGTCCAAGATGACTTTATTCAAACTTACAAAAGAAAACATAAATAAAAGCACACAAAATAATAACAAAATAAAGACACACCTAAATAACAAAAAACAAACTAAAAATCCTAAAAAAGCAAATAAAGACACAACTCACTCCCCCACACTTAAACTGGAAAATATTTTCCTTATTACTAGCAGAAATAATACCTAACAATTACAAAACAAAACAAAGATACAAACTCTTTCCACTCATCATGCTTTCTCATCAAACCTTTGTAAAATAAATTAAAAGTTCATTGAAAAAGCAGGTATGATGAATGTAGAAAGAAGGGAGGTCTTTGAAAAAAAAAAACCATGTTTATGAAAATAATTTTTCTCAGTAAAACAAAACACATAACCCTCATTCTTAAACATTCATTTAGACCCACAAATAACGTTTTCAACATATGAGTGCACATGGTATTTAAAGAATGCATCAAACTTAAAACTACCATTTTTCCCTTCAAAAGATTTGTCACAATGGAAATTCCCCTTAAAACTTAGCATTTGAGTTTTCAAAAATGGGATCAAGAAATCCTTAATTTGCAATGGTTCTACAAATACTAAATAACCTCCCTGAAATTGGGGTGAATGATAGAAATTACCACCATTCTCCAAGGACTTCATATGATGTAGCATTGATATATCCAACTCCTTGAGGTGTGGTAAACTCAACATATCATCATTTGGACTATTGTCATCCTAGAATGGAGAAGAACCTAAGAAATTATGTGACAAAGAGAGATTAGAATTATTAGCACAGAGAGGAGAATCAAATACCTCCCTTTCTATATTAGGAAATTGTTCCTCATATCCTCTCTCATTTCCTTTGGGATTCTCTTGTGCAAGTGTGTAGGCCTTTATGGCATCCTCAACCGTCTCGGCTAGCTATGTTCTTGTAGAGCTCATTCGTTGGGATGCTTTTTCATGCCATCTAATGGACGTGTTTATGATGGCAACAAAGGATTTGATTGAAGGTTCAAGTGATGTCACACTAAAAGCACTAATCTAAGCTTGCAACCTTGCCAATATATCATCATCATAGCTCCTTTAACATTGTGCCCATGAATGATTGTTCATGATGATGGTTTGAACTTCACACTTAAAGAAAACTAAAAAATCAAATTGAAAATAAAAATAAAACAAACAAAAATAATAGAAAAATAAAGAAAAGAAAATTTCAGAAAGCAGATATATTCACAAACTATAGAAACAAAAAAGTTAGTGATATATAAAAATACAACAAAGGCTAAATCAACAAGATTCGAGTGTTTCCGATAGTACCCATCCCTGGCAACGGTGCCAAAAACTTGATGCATGTTTTTTAGTATAGAAAATATTACCAACAAATAACAAAATTACTCTATTTTTAATTAAAATACCAACCACTAAAACTACATATACAGGCAAGTATACCCATCCCATAATATAGAGAATAGAAAGTATCGAATTCACAAGAACTTATGCTCCTACCTTACTTTACCCAAATCTTTATTATTTAGCCAATAAAATAAGAAAAGACTAAAAAGAAAAATAAATAAAGAGAAAAATAGATAAAACTCAAGTATGCAATTTTATGTACCTAGACAATTATCTTGAAAACATAATATTGAATCAATTAGCATTCATCACAATCAATTGTCATCTTGGCATCATGAAGGAATATAAAGATAAATTCTACTTCATTTGTCAATCTATGGAATCCCTATATTTTGATTCATATTAACAGATTTGTCAATCAAGCTACATAACCAAAACATGTATTAAGCTCATCACTCTATTTTGATTCAATTAGCAACTTTGTCAATCAAGCTATCCTAACCAAAATATGCAAGAATCTCAATTCTTTAAAAATATGAAATTAGCTAATGACCTTTTCTCAAGGCGAAATCACTTAATCTTTGATCACTTAGTCCTAAAATCCTAACTTCATCGTTCAATTTCATTAATATTTGACAAATATGAAATCAATGCAATGAAACTCCTAACATCATTTTCCAAGTCAATTAGAAGAATCCGCATCAATAACCAATGATAACAAGTAATCAAATAACCAAAGATAACAATAGATTGATAAAAAATTCCAATTAACTCAAAATCATAATCTCCAAAATAATATCCAATTACAATCAAAACATTAAGCACGTCATTGTTAAAGAAAAGTAAATATAGGATAAAAGATAAAACTCATAGTTAAGCCCTTCTTCTTCTCTTGAAAACCTCTTTTGAACAATGCTCCTGTGAGTGGTGATTGAGTAGCTAGCTTGGATACTTCAAATCACACCTTTTTTTGTGTGTTCTATTGTGCTTTTTTAGGCCTCTTGGATGCTAAATTCATGGCTTTGGAAGTCTTGGTCGAGTAGAATTTGGAAAATACCAAAATCATTGGGGAATTCCTAATTTCGTGTACAAAATATTTGCCTTCTAGAGTGTACCTGGCGCTGAGTTCCTTCGACCCACATGGAGCCAGGTGCACTCGTTCTTCTCCCCCCCCCCCCCCCCTCTTTTTTGTCTATTTTTGGTCTTTTCTCCTCGACAGACATAATGGACCCGACGCTAGGTATACTTGCCAGACCTGGCGCCATGTTTGTTCTGGTTTTCCCCTAAAAGTTGGCTAAATTTCTCTATTAGACTAGAATGTGCATGGCCCCTAGTCCATTAGCTGGGCCTGGCACCTGGCCTATTCTGGAATTGTTCACTTTCTACTTAATTTTAACTCAAATCCATACAAATTTTTGAATAACCCTTTTTTACAAGCAAAATGTCAAATAGGAAGGAATATGCCTAGTTATTACAACAAAAGTATCTCAAAATAACTTTAAATAATTAGAAAAATAATGGTAATTTTAGCCCCTATCAAAGCTGAACTTTGATATTCGAAACACAGTCTTCAAAATGTATATAGCTATGCATGATCGTATAAGGCAGACATTGTGGTATGGTCATTACAGATAATATATTTGATATGATCAAATGTTGTTGATGAGAAATAAATTATTTTTTGAAAATATTAAAAATGATATAGACTTCCCTTATATTATCTGGTGTGTTGAGAATATATTATGTTAATATTTCATAACTATTTTACACAACTACTCATACATCATGAAAATGTTTTTATCTTCAAAATTCTCATGATGCACACACAGAACAAACTGAGATTTTATCTCATGCCTCTTAATCACGTTTTACAGGATTTATACTTAGAGACAAGTTGGAGAACTTGTGGTTGTTGATTTTGATTTTGATGTACTGGATATTGTTTTTCTTTTCTCTTATGGATTATGTTAGAAGACCATGTAATTAGAGTATTATTGAGAGATTATTTTATATTTGGGATGTAATGTATTATTTAAGGCTATGTAAGAATTAATAAAGTTTTCATTTTTAAGTTCCAATTATTTTCTTTATTTAAATTTGTTAAAATACCCCTTATGTTATTTAGACAGGGCGACGTCTGCAATTATTTGGGCTCTATGGCTGTGGAGTGTCATAGTTGGTATTAGAGCCTTAGGCTGAGCATTAGGTTGAATCCTAAGATGGATTATCCTTAGATAACTAGACTAGATTTTGGATAGATTTTAGATTATTATATTAAGTGGATTTACGTCTTGTGCAGGATAGCTCGTACGAGATTGACAACCTATAAAGCTATGAATCCTTCGAAACCTATAGTGATTGACTTAGATTTGACCTCGTAGATCCTAGGATTTACCCTGATGTCTTCGAGACAAATGATTCTAAGGACTCAGTGAATTTTGATCCTAAACTAGAAGAGAAGCCTAAGGGACAAACGGAGATGGTACTTGTACTTGTCCTAGGAAATCTAGAGTTTGAGAACCTGGAACCTAGTAGCCAAAAAAGAATATGAGACTCAAGAATTCCAATAGTGATACTTGTGACGCCTCCTGTTACTTCAAGATTATAAATCTTACAGAGGACTCTAGGGATGAGGCTAAAGAATAAGACCTGCATCCCCTTATTTTTAGAGATTCAGATGGGGATGATAATGATAATGATAATGATGCGTGAATTATGGGTAGCTTTAGGGATCTTGAGAGATGTTTGTCCTTCATTTTCATTGTGTTGTTCTTTTCTTGTCTTTCCTTTTTAATTAAAATGTTGAGCATCTTTCTACATATTTGAGATTCCATATTTTATCGTGATTATATATAAATAAAATGTGCATTTTGTTGGTAGAATTAATTAGCTTTTAGTTTATTCTGTCTTTTATGAATATCTGAGTTATGATTACTTGTGAATATGTACCATGAATAGGTAAACCATGCATGCATAACCATGGCTAGATAGATACAGTAATAAGATTATTGCTTATGATGCAAAGATGCCTCCTAACGCTCGTTCTACTCATTTCTATATAAATAAAGATTATACATGTTATTTGGAAAAGGAGGGGGATAGAATTGCCTTATACTCTATTAGTAAGTACCTTTATGGAAGTCAGTTGAAGCCGGGAATTACGTGCCTTGTTGTGTAATCAAAGTGGGAAAGGAGAATTGGTAGGAGATTTGATTGTGTTGGCCTTTGACGATTATGGCCTTATTCTTGGGATGGATTGGTTATCTAAGCATCATGCTCATGCGGATTATAAGGATAGGATAGTCCAATTTGTAAGACTCTGGAATTATGTATTGGAATTCTAGGGTAATCAAACGAATGAGTTGAATTATGTAATTTCAGGAATGAAAGCCCGAAAATTCCTTAAGCAAGGATGTCGAGGTTATTTGGCATATACTATTAACTAGCCAGTTGTTAATGAACAATGGAGAATTTAACCATGGTGAAGGATTATCCGGACATTTTTAAAAAAAAACTAATAACGTTGCTTCCTTTGAGAGGTATAGGGTTTACGATTGACTTGGTTCCCGAAGCTGAGTTGATTTTGAAGACTCGTTATCAGATGGCACCATTGGAGCTGAACGAACTGAAGGAACAACTAGAAGAACTTCTAAGTCAAGGATATATTTGACCATGTACCTCACCATGGGTAGCATTGGTATTGTTTGTTAAGAAAAAGGATGGAACTTTGTGATTATGCTTAGATTACCGAAGGTTGAATAATTAGATGATTAAGAAAAAGTACCCCTCTCTCGTTGATTGATGAGTTTTTTTTTTTTTTTTTTATCAACTCCAAGATTTGCATTGCTTTTCTAAATTAGATCTGCAGCAAGGATACTATTAAGTGAGATTCCAAGAAAGTGATATACCGAAGACTCATTTAATACATCTACAGTCACTATGAATTTGTTGTGATGCCGTTTGGATTAAATAATGCGCTAGCGACTTTAATAGATTTAAGGCATTACATTTTATGAATATAATTAGATAAATTTGTTTTGATCTTTATTAATTATATTTTGATATATTCTCGAAGTCCAAAAGAGCACACTGAACATTTGAAGTTGGTGTTGGAGAAGTTGAGAGAGCAGGATCAACTTTATGCTAAATTTAGCAAGTGTTAGTTTTGATTGGACTCTATTTCATTTTTAGGACATGTGGTGATGAAAGACGAAATCAAAATTGACTCGGTTAAGGTAACAACAATTTCTAAATAGAAATAATACGGGAATGTTATGGAAATCCAAAGTTTCTTAGGATTAGTAGGATACTATTGACACTTTATTAAGGGATTTTCATCCTTTGTGTCACCGTTAACCTAATTATTGTACAAGAATACACCATTCGCATGGAATGATAAGTGTGAAAAGTGTTTCCAGTAATTGAAAAAGAGACGCATAACAACACTTATGTTGAGTATATCAGAAGAAAAGAAGCATTATGTCTTACGTACCAATGCATCAAATAAGCTTTGAAACTTGTATTGATGCAAGATAGAAAGCTATCACGTATACCTTGTGTAAGATTAGACATGTTAGGATTTGTGGACTCCTAAATGCAAAAAACAACCATGAATCCCTTTCGAGGACCCAAGACAAATTATTAAGACCGATCTAGGGGTTACAGAATTACCTCTATTTTTCGTAATCAAGACCTCTATCTCTTGGTTTTCGGGCATATGTGCAACTCGAATGATCACCAGACGCTGCAATATGCGAGCATCCTCTACCGGATACATACGGTGAACCAACTCGTTACCTGGGAGTGCTAGCGCCTAGGGCTTTGAGAGGTTTAATTTTTCTGATAATGGAGGCACAAATGTTTTAACAGAGAGCTAATTTAAAAAGACGGCTAGGGTTTTGTTTTTAAAATACCCGAACCACTTAGAGTTCAACTCTCATAATATCTTATTATATTCTATTTTAAATTCAAATTAAATTAAAATTAATATGATAAAATTCTGCCATTATCTCGGTAATTTAACCAATTAATTTACCGAGTCAGATTCTTATAATATGGATATCCTCCAAAATACATTGAATGTGGACATATTTCCAGATTTATTATATCTGGTCATTTTTGTAGGTTCGATTAGCGTAGACAAATTTCCAGATATATCGAAACTTGTTACCAGAAAAATAACCCAACGTGTTCGCTTAATGTGTGACCCTATAGGTTCATTTAACATTGGTAGTGTGCCCAAATAACATTTAAATGGCCCACAAGTTATAAGTAGTTTCTAGGAAACCATTATAACTATCAAGGTCAAATAAAGATCAGTGATCTCTTTGAACCACACCATAACTTTATATTTAGTCCTTTTGTCACCAATATCCAGATTAAGCATAAGGCACGGAGCATGTCATCCTTATTAAATCAATTATTTCTTGATCTCATAGTAGACTATTCAAGTAAATGAAATCAATATTTCAAATTAATATATTTGAGCACAACTGTGCATTTTAACAGTCTAACTTATCAAGGGGCCTATGGACATCTCTCCTAATACTGAAAGGGACAATTCCTTCACTATCAATCATATTCCTCTCCCTATTTATTCTATATCCAACAGTGGTCTAATTTATTATTTGGTTAAAGACAACTTTAGACAACGTCAAAATATAGAATTTATCAAGTAGGAAACTATGATGAAATCAAATCAAAAGACTTTTAACATCATTATGGCTAGAAAGTACTTGTGATATATTCCATGAAGTACTCTCATAGTAGGTTATGTCTAATACATGTTTTCTAATATTTATTTATATTTTGACTTGATATCACATATATCCATAATCAGTAAAACATAGCCATCAAACGATAAACATACTAATTTTAATTTATTATTATTCCACTAATAATAATCTATCAGGGACAATTTAAGAATAGTCATTGTATTTGTTATAAGGTTTTACTATCAAATCACGTACTTGATGACCACAAAACTAAATGCATTATTCATGGTAAGAAATGCCTCGTATTATTATATAACGACAATAGTATACGCACAAATTGTTCTAGGGCATATCCCTAACACGACAATATGAAATCAATTGTCCTACTTATAACTTGGAGTTAGCTGCTATAGTTTTTGCTTTGAAGAAATAGAGATGCTATTTGTGTGGAGTAGATTACAAACTTTTTACTAGTTATAAGAGTTTAAAGCACATTTTTACCAAGAAAGATTTAAATTTGAGACAGATGAGATGGATGGAATTTTTGGAAGAGTATCGATGCTCAATTAACTATTACCCCAAAAAAGACAAGTTGTTGTCGACGTCTTTAGTAGAAAAGTTCAAATGGCCAGATTGAGAGTACAAGAGTTACAAGTAGTACAAGAAGTGTTATCTTTGGATGCATTAGTTTGAGAAGAGAAAATTTGGTTGAGGAATTTGACTGTTATTCCTAATTTAAAGAATGAGATTGTGGATGCGCAGTTGAGTAATCAAGAGTTTCTCAATTTCAAAGATAAAAGTTGGAAAGAAGAAGCACAAACTTTTGAGTTCAGGATTGCAAAGTATAATATTTTTAGGAAAGGCTATGTGTACCCAATGTAGAAAAGTTGAAGAAGAAAATTTTGGAAGAATCCCATAAGAGTCAGTATACTTATCCTTTTGGGAGAAGTGAAGATATACCAAGATGTGTAGAAGATGTTTTGTTTGCTTGGGATGAAGAGAGATATTGCACAATATGTATCAATATGCTTGACATGTCAAAAAGTGAGAGCATAATATAAGAAGTCAGTAGGTTTGTTACAACCATTACCGGTACCGCAATAGAAGTGGGAATGAATTACTAGATTGCTAATATGTAAGAATCAGAAAGATGTAGTTTGGGTAATTGTTGATAGTTAATTATGTCTTCTCTTAGCCGAAAATGTCAAATTCCATTGCACTGGGGTTGGGAGGAAGATAGACCAAATAACAGTAATGGAAGAATTAGTATTTGAGATATGGATGAGAAAGTGAAACTAATACAAGAAAGACTAAAAGCTACATAGAGTTAATAGAAAAGTTATGCCGATAATAGGGGATAGGAATTAGAATTTCAAGTTGGGGATTTTGTGTTTCTAAAATTGATAACGAGTAGAGAAATTTTGAAAAAATGAGGGAAGTTATGTCCTCAATAAATTGGACCCTTTTTTATCACTGAAAGAATTGGACCTATAACGTAATGATTAGATCTACCTGATAGATTAATTGGTATTCACAATGTGTTTCATGTGTCGTAACTTAAGAAGTATCATCCTAATGCTGACCATGTGCTAGATGATGAGCCGCTTAATTCAAATCCAAATTTTAGTCATAAAGAAAAATTAGTGAGAATTTTAGAACAAAATGTTAAAGAATTGAGGAATAAAAGAATCCCTATGGTTAATGTATTACAAGAACATCATGGGATTTAAGATGCAACTTGGGAAACTATGGAATAGGTAAAGAAAAAGTATCCAAATCTGATTTGAAGTATAATATCAACAATTTTGGGGACGAAATTCTCTTAAGTTGGGAAGGATGTAAGATCCCTCATTATCATGCATTCATACATATATTAATTAACATTTCACGGGCATATTATTATCCGGAATTCTAATAAGGGCTCCTCACATCTATACTTTCTAGTGGTTTTGCACTTTAATTGTGATAAATTATTGTTTAAATCATTATTTTCCACTCTCTTTTCATTTTCTTTTTGTGGGAAATAAAGAAAATACCAATTGAAGATGATAAAGATGAAAAGTAAGCAAAAGGAATGAAAAAGGAGAAAAAAAAAATTAAAGAACTGCAAAATAAGGCATGGCCTTTGGGAAGGAATGCTGGCGGCCCAGAGAGGTTCTTCCTTCCTAGGCCACTAAGGAGAACAAAAATGGTGGCATAGAGAGGTTCTATCACTAGGCTGCCTAGCACCTTTTTTTTTACAAAAAAAAAAAAAAAATGACGGCCATCGGAAAAGTATTCCCTAGGCCACCTAGAATATTTCAAATAGTGCCTAGGCAAAAACTTGGCAGCCCAGGGATTTCAACTTCCCTCGACTGCCCACTTGCACAGAGTTGTGCTGAATAGTGCATTTCTAATTTTTCTTCACTTTTCACTATATATACCCTATTATAAACCCTAAAAACACATCTTTGGTTGGCTAGCAACCAAGAAATCCCTTAGGGAGCTCAAAAAAACACCAAAAAATGGAAGATCTTGGAGAAGAAAGGAAAAGATGAAGGGGTTATTCAAGGAAATCCCAGGAAGAAAAGGCTTAAGATCTTGCCAATGAGTGAAGTTCTTTTTTTTTTTTTTCTCTTGGTATTACATTTTTAAAATGTTGAGATTTATAGGATTTAGTTGTATTTAAAAGATGAATCCTAATCTATGTTCTTAAGTTAAGTTGTTATTATGATTTATTGAATTCTAGTATTTTACATTTGACTACTTAGACATTAATATGTTGGATTGATTGTTTGGGCTTGATTAGTTCATTCAACTGATTGGTTCACTCTTAATGAATTTGAGAGATGGGGTTAGAAGTTGAATACCAAATTAATTAATCCAATGTTTGTTTTCTTTTAATTAACTCGAGAGAGATATTGAAGGATTAGGACTGGGTAGTCAATGGATTTTCAGTATTGCCTAGAGATAGGGATATTGGTGCTTCTAGGTACCTTTTAGGTGATGAGTGAGTGTAATTCTTCCTCGGGTTTAATTGATTAGGCAGATATACTAATTAATTGAGCCTTAGAAAAGAAATCTCATAACTTGACAGAGGGTGAGGCTTATTCTTGAAAACTCATTCTGGTGCTCGAATTAGGATTTAATAGAAAATAAAAAGAAGAAAAAGGAAACACCGACTAATTTTTTTGTTTTAGTAAAGGAAAAGGAAATTGATTATAAAATAGGCATCACATGTGCCTGTGAGGGGTTAACCAAATTTCACAACCAAACGACCAGAGCTTTCAGTTTTTCTTAAGAGAAAAAAGCCACTGTTTTCCTTGCCATTTCCTTCGTTTTTCCTTTAATGTTTAGCTCTTCCATTTTTCCTCCAATCTTTTTTGCCCTTGTTCTACTTTCACCAGTAGAAATCCATTGGAGGTTAGAGAATACTCTTGAAGGTCAAGAGCTAGTAAACGTGGTGAGTGTTTGATGCGAAGAAGCCGATGGTTAGCTGGTTTTCCTATGGAATAAGTAAATGTTTTAGTTCAGGAAGCCCCGTCAAAACTGAATCCAACTCTGGTTATTCGAGTAAAATGCCCTCGAAGTAAGTATTTCTTGACTTTGGCTCGAAAAAAGTGTTAATTTGCTATATTCCGATGCGTATTTAATTTTTTCGTGGTCCTTCAATTTTAACCTAAATTCCTCTTAAAATCATGGACAAAAATTGACCAATATTCAAGCCCAAAACAAATTGCAACAACAAGAAATCGATATTTCTAGCATGTTTGTCTTGCCGAATTTTTTGTAACTTATTCCTAGGTTTTCAAGAATGATGTTGTATTCAAAAAAGCTTCATATAACATTAAGGAATCAAGTCATACAGTATCCCAATCAAGTTCAATTAAAATAATACAAATTTGGGTAAGAAAGATTACATAACAGTGCACAACAAAATTCCAACAAAAAAAAGCATGTTTTATATAGCAAAAATATGAGTTCTTTCATGTGTTTTCACTGAAAAACAACTTCATAATGAATTTAATATGAAATGAATCTTAGCAAGCCAACCCTTAGCCAAATCCCCTCAATATTCATATAAAATCCTACTCTAAGATTGACATAAAAATTTTCCAGCTACACGTTCTATTTTGCAAGATAGAAAAGATAGTTTCTTCAACCCCCATATCTCTATGAAAATGAATTCTTTAAGGCATATATTTCGAGAGGAAACTTATGTAGTTAAAACCTATACAAAGGAATTAAAAACACACCTAAAGTAATAATCTTTCTATGGTCCACAAATTCCAGCAATGAACATATGAATCAGCAGCTATGAAAGAAGTGAGAAGATAAGATTTTACCTGCCTTTCTTGGGGAGGACTTAGTTAGGCTGTCTTGAAAAGCTAAAGAATAGATAGTTAAATGAAGGATTGATTTTTTGTGATGGAAGAGAGAAAACCCAAAGAATGGAGAGAATAGAGGGGTGTCAGCTAAGAGAAATGATAGGGAAAAAAAAGGGCTTTAGGTTAGAGTTTCTTGGGAGCCAAGTCATGGATTGAGTGGAGAGGAAGGTAGCTACATGGAGGGGAGAATAGGGAATAATAGGCTATATTTAGTGTGCACAAATGCTAGGGCTTGGGTTTTGGGAAAGTTTTTAAAACAAATATTGCATTGACTAAGACTTTTGATCTATGAGGGGTTCAAATCCTATCTTTTACATTATTTCTATCTAATTTTCAAAATATATTTCCAATTTTGTAACTTTGTCCATTGTACTCTCTTAAGGCCTATATTTTATATATAAAAAAAAACACTCATGAACACTTTTTCAAAAATCAAAATTGTATTTTCCCCTATAAAAGATATTCTCACTCCAAAAATATTTGAAATAATGATTCCAGTTAAAATACATTACTTTACATCATAAAATTAAGTACTACTCACATTCAACAAAATATTTTTTAAAAAAGATGCATAAATCATCTAAAAATATAGAGCTTTTTTTGCCTCGGGCGACTTTCAGCCCAAAAGAGTACACACTGGATGTAAAATGGTTTTTGTATCTGCTACCCGACGGAAATTAGGGTGTCGCAACGTTAGGCATTGCAAATAGTTTGCGGCCAAATTCGCCTATGGCAAAATCTATTTGCCACGAGATTAAAAGTTTTTGCATCGTTATTTATCTGATGCTAAAACTAATATATATGACCGAGTTTTACAACGAATTTGTTTAATGATGCAAAAAGTCTTGTTTATCTAAGCGTTTGGTCGCACACTTGATTTGTTAGTGGAAAATATGATTTGCAACGTGATTGATTATTTGTTAATCGTTAATTTTCTGAAGAGAACGGCCAAGTATTATGACACATCTGTTTAACAATCCAGTTACAGATGCAATAAATCTTTTGCATCTAAAAATGTTGTCACAAACATGAATCTTCGATGGTAAATACTATTTGCAATGAAATTAAACGTTTTTGCGTCATTTTTGTCTGACGAGAACCACCAAATATTATGATATCTTTATTTAACGATGCAATTATAGATGTAAAAAATCTTTTGCATATAATAATTTTTGTTATAAGTAATAGTTATCAATCATAAATATTAAAGAGATAATTTGTTTGTGACCATGATTCTCGTCGAAAATTAATTTTCTGCCAACAAAAATAAATTAACAAGTAAAGTCGCCAAATTTTCTCAATTGTCGTAAAAAAAAATTTTTTATGCAAGCAAAAATGAATTTTTTTTATCTCCCCCCTTTTTGAGACTTTTTTATTTTATCAAAAATAATAAAAGACGAATAGAATAATTAGTTTATAAATTAATTTTAATTTCTTTGCCATTTGTTACTATCGCAATAAGTAAAATTAAACAAAAAAAAAAAGCCAAACTAAAAAATTAAAAACATCAAGTATTTTCATAGCCATGCAAAAAAATTAAAATAGCCTAATATAATAATTAAAAGTCTAAATATGAAACCTTTCAAGTATTTTTATAGCCATCCTATGATAAAAAAAAAAAAAAAACTCTAAAAAAGTATAATGTGTATAAAAAATAAACATTATTTTTAATAATTGAAGTACGACTCATAACTACGGGATTGTAATTGTCCATCTGTTGGTGAGAACTACTCATGATGTGCATTAGATGTCTCATGAATTTGTATAAAATATGTAACCAAAAAAATGTGTTATTCAAATAAAGTCGAGCAAAGTACGAATTAAAAATTAATTACATAAAGGTTAGTAGAAAAATAGACGCAACCATTATAAACGTTAGCCAAAATAAGATCAGTAGATGCATTCATAATTCACAAATTCAATCATGCCATTTCCTGATTACAATGAAAATTTGCCATAAAAGAAATGCTCATATGGATGGATTCCCTAATGTGCATCACAATTCAAAGAATTGACAATAAAATATACAAGACTACCTTGGGCTATTATTTTTGTTGCATACTGCATTTTCGAGGATGAATGGAATGAACCATTACAGTTGTAGTGATCTTTTTCTTTTCTTAACTACTAATTAGTTCCATATAAAAGGGGTCCTGAAACTTTGTTTATTCTATAGTGGTACATGGTGTACCATTTATATGTACATGGCATACAATTATAAGAAATGAATCGTTAAAGCGCTAATTGGGTTTTCGTCTCTATTGCTTCTTCAAAGTATTGGCCAATTATAAAGCTAATCTGTGATCAGATTCATGTCTCCCAGTAATTCCATTCTATGAAATTTGGCAGGTTTGTGTTAATTGGTCACATCAAAATTGGCCAAACATTTTGACTCCTTGGTCATTGGTAGTAAGATTCTTGCGTGCCCTAACACATTAGTTGACATCTTTAAGGCATGTGGTGCACAGCAACATTAAGAACTTTTAACCAAAAAAAAAGATAAACCTAACATCCAAAACCCTAAACCCATATGGGATTGCATTCTATTGGCTATAAAGTTAATTTTAGTTCATGACAACCAGAACCACAAATGTTTTTCTAAGCCAATAATTTCAACCAAACCAGCATCCTCACTATTTACTCTCTTAACCAGAGCTCTATAATGGTAGGACAAAGAATGCTAATAAATTATTGTTGTTAGGCAGTATACAGATCCTTAAGTAAAAATGCATTCTTATCGGTTTCTATCTTTACCACCTGTGTCCAAAAATGGATTTTGATGAGTTAACAAATAAATACATCTACTTGTTATCAAACATAACTCGCCAGTATTCTCAAAGTAGCCAACTTCTAATTATATTCACCAAAAAAATCGTATGTTTGAGAAACAAAAGAAGCCAAGGCTTAAATAGACTTAATGCCATTAAACTCCAAACTAGTAGCATAGATAAAGAGCAACATTATTTCAACAACCTTAAAACATTCTGCAGAAACCAAGTTATAGATTCCTATCAGAAATGATATAGAAGAATAGTAGAAAAAAATTAGCAGAATATAATCCTCAAATTATTAAAATCCATCCTCAACTCAAAGCCAGATTATAACAAAACTTAAATTTAGCATGCATGCTTATGCGTATGCTTATGCTCTCTGCATGTGTATGCTTTTCTCTTGTTTCCTCTATACCCCTCATCCTATAATCTGAAACCAATTCTTAAACTTGAAATTTGTCTTATGGTTGACAAATTTCAATAGCAGAAGTTGTGCTAAAAAGAGAGATCTTTTCACTACCCTTCATAGATAATTAAACATACAAAAGAAGGACTATGAATATCTCAAGCAAGCAACTGAATAAGAACGAGCTTGAGAACTGTTCAGCACATCGTGCCTAAATTAAGTTTTCTATCCAAGAAGTTTCGTTAAATAGACCATACACACAGAATAAGCTTGAAAAGAGAATCAAATGGCAAATTCAGTTTATTATTTTAGTACATGGCATAGTAAGGTGACAAAGTTGAATAACAAAGCTTCATAGTGCTAATTTTGTTCTTTACACTTTCGAGTTCAAAAACATCTCTGTTATGTTTTGCAGTGATAGATTCTACTTATTTTTCTTCACAGCTTAACAAAATTCATACTGAAAACTTTAATCTTAACACTATCTCTTATGTAAAGTCCAATTATGCTCAAGACGAAGTAGTACAAAAAGCTAATCAGTGCCATCCTTTCAACAACCTTAAAACATTATGTGAAACCCAAGTTATAGATCCTTATCAGAAATGATGTAGAAGAGCAACAGAAGGCTTTAATTCTTTCACGATCAAGTTAATCAGAAATGATGCACATGAACACGAGTTAACCCCTAATAAGATGTGGCCTTCTATACCTGATCTGTATGACATTTGGTACCTTATTTGGTTTAGAAGCTGTCTAACATTAACCATGAAAAAAAAAAAGACAGGCTTAAAGAACATGAATATGACCATTGTACTTCTTTTAGTCTCATATATAGGCAGGCACATGGAATCTGGAAATGCAACTAGTTCATGTTTCACAAAAATGAATTATTATCGTAGTAAAATTGGCCAACTCCCTAGTCTATACTCATGCTAAAAATAGAAAAAGATATACCTATATTTGGGAGAACTAATCTAAGGAAATTCATTGTATTCATGCTCATGAAACTTAATGTGGATTTTATTCTTTTTCACAATGAGTACTGTTTTGTGTGCTATTCCACCCCCCCCCAAAAAAGAATCACAACAAAGCTGCAGCATCTACATTTTATGTATTCTTTCATTTTCTGGTTTTCCTTCTATTTAACATAAATGTTCATAGATAGGGACATGCATAAGGTAGACAAATCATCTTTTTTTTAATTGTTGAGAAGCAGCAGTTGTACCACTCTCAGCCAGCTCTAAATATTCAATAGGTAGTAGCCCATATTGCTCAAATTATCAAAAGTGCCCAAGTAATCTAAACAACATGTTTTGGGGAAACGGAAAAAAGTTAGCAGAAAAAAAAAGTCAAGTGGTATTTTTCTACTGAAGTTGATGCATTTGAAGTTTTATATATGTTCAACCAATTACTCTTGCCATATATTAGCTCCCTCTATTCAGCTAAACTCATTGCAGTAGCATTTCAGAAAAGAAATTGCATCTCCACTACTGAAATGTCTCTTACTTTCTATGAAGGAAACTATATGCAATGACAACTCATAGTAGAGAAACTAGATTCATAATAGAAACTGAAAGCATATTGAAATTCAATCCATAAGGATAGCATATTGTTGAGCATATTGCATAACATCTATTGACCTAACATGATTAGGAGAAGGAAATTTTAAATGAGTTCTTAAATAACTAGGCGCAAAAGTTTGAAATTTTACATGTAAAATAAACTAAAGAATATCTGAAAATCCTCATTAAACATCAAACATAACCTGAAAATCCTCTTCAAACATTAGCCAATACTAGTAAAAGATTCCCCCATTTGGTGTCACAGAGAAACCATAGTTGTCTCAACCTAGTCATGTACAATATGCAATCTTTCTTATGTGGCTTATGGTAATGCATATATGTTAAATACTTACATTCATATTAATACTTGGTATTTCTTGTGAAGATTAATCCCCCTAGCCTCCGCCATTGCCATTTAAGGAATTGTTCATTGCTGCGGTAACATCAGCTCGTGCCTCTTCTCTTGCCTCATCTTAAGTTTATTTTTTTTTTAACCTTTCAACAAGTCTATCAAGAGCATCCTATGGAATGTTTTCTAAATCAAAATATGATGTGGTAGAAGCTGGTGGTTTTAAGGTTTGCTTCTTTGAACTGCACAACGTATATGACCAGTGGAATAAATTCCTATGTGCTTCCAAACAGCTTTTCTTTGAATTCTTTTGTGCATTTAGACTCAGGCACTTGAGATAATAGTGCTTCAAAAAGTTCCTAAAAGATGATAAAAAGATTCAAATCAACCACCAGTAGAAGTAAAACTGTTAAAAAATAAATCTTATACAATTAATACTTACAATCGGAGCTCTTGTGTCATTATCAAATGTAACACCGATTCTTGGAATGCAGGTCTTAAGGAATAGATCTAGTCTAGATGGTTCATTTCAATTAGGACTTATCTGTACAAAAGTAATACATAAATATATATTTATATATACATTAGGAGAGTATTTAAATTTCGAAGTTGCAAAACTACCTTATCAATGATTTTATCAAATTCAGTCCTACCAGTTCTTTGTGGAAACTTCAAAATTTGCTTTGTTTTTCTTGTTTCACTATGCTATTTCCTTCATTATTTAACAATGAATTTGTAAATATAAAATATTACAGCGCATATGATAGGGGCCAAAATCATCATTATTTGAGGTTAATTTGAGATACTTTTGATGTAATAACTAGTCACATCCCTTTATATTTAACATTTTGCTTGTGAAAAGTGTTTTGACAAATTTGTGCAAATTTTCATTAACTTCGAGCAAAACTAGAGAACTTCCAGACCATACCAGGCGCCAAGCCTGCTAAAAGGACCTGGCGCTAGGTCCAATCTGTAACACCTCACTACCTACGCACCCCAAAAGGGGTGGGGATATCACCATGTCCTTAGGACAAGGGGTCTTTATAACTAGGTAATAGAAAATATAGAAGGAAAAAACTTAGTAATAAACTTATTACAATCTCAAAACATTACTTATACAAGTCTTGAAACAAATAGAAGATAACTAAAATTTCAATAAATAAATTCATCAAAATAAATCTTCCAAACTCATGGCAACATAAGTAATCCAACCTTCCAAGTAGGATCGAACTAAAGACATGATATAAAAGGTGATGGGAAATATTTCGCAGTAAGTCCTGTGTGTGCTTATGATAATTTAAGTAAACATTTTATGTATGCAAGTTTTGAACAAGTCACAACAAAAAGTCTGCAAGTCCAAAAATTTGTCTTTGAACACCAAGTGGTGTTTTATCAAAATTTGCAAAGTAAAATTGCTCAACTTGTAAAGAAATAACCACTCAAATAAAGTGGACTATGAAACTCTGCATCATAAATGGACATGGCGCCACACATTGTGCACCACGACAAGAGAATGATTAGAATACCACACTCTGTGCAGTCTGATACAAGGTGGGTGTACGACCCACCAGGTGAGATACTCTTCTATCTCTACATCTAAACTTACCGGTTGTCCACTCCGAAAATAAACAATCTACTTGAATAGTACCTGCTAGCTCAGATCTGCCTGAACAACAAGAACTGTCGTCTTGTCTATGCAGGGTTCACCCCTCAGAGATGGCCTTCTACTGAGAGACTTGCCCAACCTTTCGAAGGCTAGTCCTAGTAGTCTGCCTCTATTGAGTACTCAATATTAAACTTGTCCCGTTTGTGAAAAGTGGAATCATCTAAAGAGTTTTCTTTGAAACAACAATTATGGTTTACAAAGAAGCCATAGGTAAAAATTTGTTTAAGGAAAATTTATTATTTTGCTTGACAAATTATTTTTCTTAACTAAAAATTATTTTATTTTAGCAAAAGAACAAGTTTTCCTTAATTGCTTTCCCAAGGTACATCTTCTACGACAATCCATGCATTTGACTTGAAGAAGCACTTTTGTTCACAAACATCTTTATGCAAAGACTTACTCTGTTCTCTAGATTTGACTCGATAAAATAATCCTCGAAGTCTTGCTCAAGGAAACCCAACCCTGTCTGGGGTAAACAAGGGTATATGTCACCATTGGTTCACAACCAAGCAACAACTGTACAAATAAATAACTCCCAACCTAACATGCTTAAGCTCAACCAATCAACAACAACATCCAATTATGATAATAATGTTTTAGGAGTTCTAAAATTATATGATAAGGCATTTTAGGGGTTTATTATTAATTTATAGAATAAGAATAATTTAATACAACAATACTGATAGGTGTCATAAATAATAAATAAGTATAGATAAAAGTATTAGTAAAAATATTAATAATAACAATAATAATATAAAATGATATTAATATTAATTAATCCTAATATATCTTAATATATATTTTTTCTAATAACGTTTAATAGAAATATTACTATTTGTTTGTTTAATAAAATAATAATATTAAAAGTAATTATTAATTCCAAAAATAGTAGTGTTGATAGAAATATTAATAAATTAAATTTAACAACAACAACAACAACAACAACAATAACAACAACAACAACAACAACAACAACAACATAATAATAATAATAATAATAATAATAATAATAATAATAATAATAATAATAATAATAATAATAATAATAATAATAATAATAATAATAATAATAATAATAGTAAAATTAGCACTATTAATAATTTTTAATGACCATAGTGAAATTACTAGTATTAAAAGTATAGGAAAAGGTAATGCATATATATATATATATATATATATATATTGATACACCTATATATTCAATAAATAAAATGTTTATTTGTGCAAAAACAGACTTGCAATAGTCTTTATCATAACAAGGGTGATACTATACTAATAATAATATTAGCAAGGTATTTAGTGTAAAAAATAACATCATAGGAGCATCAGCAAAACAATAGTGGTAAAATCTCCATCATTCATCAAAACATCCATACTAATGATATAAAGACTCAAATCACAATGTACTAATGAGCATATAAGGATTCTAAATCTCAAATCATAATCCAACAATAATTCATAAGCCTCAATACCCTCAATCTTCATATATTAAGATTATTCTTTCCATACCCACATGCATATCACCATCCCAACAATATTAAATCAACGTTTCAATTTCATCATGTAATAGTCTTAAGTTCAAAAATAAGAAGGTTATAACAAATGTACTTGTTTGATGATCAATGGAGTCGAAGGTGTTGTCTTGTTAAATGAAGACCCTTAGGTGCTTTGATGAGTCCTCTAATGATTGAGGTTGTTCATGGGTGGCCACTAATGGATCGGCCAAGAGATAGAGTGTGTGAGAGATTAAGATTGTGAATAAAAAAAGATGAAGAAGAGAAGAATAATAAGATGATTGGCCCCACTTTACCTTTTTGGTGTTCTTCTTGTCTTGAACAAATAAAACCCATTTGATCCGAAAGAAGGATCAACTTTGGTTGTTTTGATGTTATGGAGTATACTAAGGGTGAGTATAGATTGAATCTTAGTTGATTTGAGAGATTTGGAGTGATTTGGGATGATTAGAAGTGACTAAAGGTTGAAGAAGTGTAGTGTGTGTTCTTAGTAACACAAGATGAAGTTGAGAGAAGAAGGTGAGTGTGCTTTGGTGAGTGATGCCCAAATGGCCTTACTAGAAGAGAGAGTTTCAGTTATCCAATGAAGAAAGAGAGAGAGAGAGACTAGAGCTAATTTAGATTTCAAAATGAGGGAAAAGTGGAGGTTTTTGACGTATAGGATTTGCTAATGGTAATTTCTTCTTGAAGGTCTCTAGGCCTTCAATGGTGGTTTGCTAGTTTAGCTAAGCCTTGGTTGTAAAATGGAGGATTATTCTAGCCTTAGTGCTAGCTGAAAATGGCTGTACAAGAGGAGTAAAATTCTAGTTTTACTAGCTTAGTTAGGTGAGAGTTTAAAGGAACAAAAGACGGAATTTAATTTTCTAGTTTAAGAACTTTTGAATGGAGTGAAGTTAGGAGAGGTTTGAGGTGGTTTAATGGAGTTCCAATAGCCAAGGTTGATGAAGAAGACAAGATGTTTAGCCATGGTTTCATGGTGGTTGAAATGATGAAGGGAATTGAAGAAGAAAATGGTTTTTACCTTTGCTATACAAGCTGGAAAAAAATCTGGAATTTAGCTATCAGAACTCATAGAATCTAGGATGATTTGTTAGCAAAAATGTGAATTATTTTGAATGGATTTGCAGCTGTAAAATAGGAGCGTTTCAAGGTCTCTTAATGGCGATTTTTCAGCCGTCATCTCAAAGAAGAAAGATGAAAACTTTAGATGGTCTTATGCATGGGTTGATTGCTCAATTTCCATGGCTAAAACATTTGGTTGTTTGCTGGAAAATTTTCTAGTTTGGTGAAGCCATAATAGCTGCGAATTTCCAAGGAATTTTCAGCTTCCTACTTACACAAAATGGTTGTTTTCTAGCTAGAAAAGAATAGGTAAATGTACTGCATATTTTCGGGAATCCAGCCAAGAGGAAGACCTGGAAAAAAATTCCAGTTTTGTACCAAAAAAAGAACAAGCAAAATATAGCTCTTTGGAGAAGAAACTATGATGATTTAATTAGAGAACAACTAGCTATTTTGCCTCCTATATTTTGTCCATCTATCCTCCCAAGAGCTGGAATTTTCTTTCAAAAATTCAAGTAAAAAATTACCCAAGACATTTTATAAGGAAACTAGAAGAGTTAAAGAAATAGGAATATTTTAAATTCAAATAGGCTAGGACATGGATTGCTAAAATGATGGAGATTAGAATTCTTCTAGGTTTTCTTTTAGGACAAGATCACATGGTTAGAATATTACCATTGTGTCTTCCCGAAGACAACATTTCTAGTTTCATGGAATGCAAGAAGAAAATTTTAAACATTAGGTAGGATAATTTAAAAAAAATACTTAGTTGATAGGATTTGAACTCAAGACCTTAGAAATTAACCCCAAAGCTCTAACCACTTAACTACCCTAATTCTCGTTCTTAATTTCCCAACCTAATACTTCTCTTTTCTAAATCTCAAGCCTCTTCCTAATTCATCCTCAAGTAAAATTCCCTAATTACCCTCAACACTGAACAAGCACAAATAAACCATATCACTCGCATATAACAATTCTTAGGCGCACAAATTCATCCAATAAATATATTTTTATGTAATATGTCATGAAATGCATCCTATCCCTCTTAGTCTAGGGTAGGTTTAGTTGGAGTTTTACATACTCCCCTCTTTAGAAGAATTTCGTCCAGAAATTCAGCATGTAACTTTCTCTCAAGTCGGGATGTTTTTGCTTCATTCATTCTTCTGCTTTCCACGTGGAATCTTATGCACTGGCATACTAAGCTTCAAATCAAAAGCCATAGATATTTGGAACTTTGTCCAAAACTGCTATGTAGACCTCAGGTCTCGATCAGAGACGCTACTTGAGGGTACTCTAGGCAACTTACTATTTCCTGTACATGTGTCTGAGATAACTTTTTCATAATGTCCTTTACATTTATAGTGATAAAGGGCACTGTCTTCATCAGTCGATTAACCACTACCCAAATAGCATCCTTTTGGGTCTTTGACATAGGCAAGCCAGTGACAAAATCCATCGTTACCTCCTCCCATGTCCATTTTGGTATTGGCAATGTTTGTAATAATCCAACTGACATGTTGTGCATCGTGATGCTCCCATAACACTTTAACCTTGGTATCTATTTATTCCGAAGAGTCTTGATACTTCGATTTAGAATCTTAATCAGTTTCCCAATGTAACTCAAATCAGGTTACAATAGCAAAGGCTCATCGTTCAAACATATTCTGAATCAGGATCGTACATTTTTAGCCAAGATAAATGAATCACGTCTCGTAATCTCAATAAAATGTCTAGTAAGTCCAATCTATAAGTGACAATCCCAACATTCTCCTCCTATCATTCGCATAGCTCTTCCGCTGACTCTAGGTCGCCCTCAGTCCTTCTTTTGTTACTTTTACCTTGTCTGCTATTTGTTGAATATAAACTTCACCAGATTTGATAGTCTGCCTATCTTTTATTTATCCCTACTATAATGGTACTTGACATGTCTGGCTTTTCGTTGCTTCATATAGGCTAAACTAATAGAAGATCAGTAATCTTTGTTGTAGGCCTACTGGCATGCGGCACGTTTTTAGTCCATTTATCAACAAAGTCCGATATACATGCCCTAAATATGTCCTTTCGTATTTGAATAAGTCTCTCCGACTGGATATCAATTTTGAGAATATGCTGCATCTTAGGATTTCTAAGTTAATCCCATTATCTCTAGGAACTTAGTCATAAATCTTATAATGAACCTAGGATCTTACTTGGATACAATACTTGATGACAACCCAATGCAGCCTCTTCCTTGGCTAGGGCTACCTTAAAACTGCCCCTCATTACCTCTTATTCTAGAAATAAAACTATGCTCAACTAAACTTTCACTTACTAAACTTAATGGAAATTTATGCTATCTCCACTTTCTAATGCCAAATTTAACTATTCCATGTCCTTCATGGGATTCAAAATACACAAGGTATTATCTAATAGGCACCCTAAAATTATCAAAGTAGGATTGAAATCCTACGCATCTACTCCATAAGCAATAGAGCCTTCTACAATCAGTATGACGTCACTACCCGTCCCTAGTGCCTATCCCCAATGTTAGTCAAAATCTTGAGTATATCCCTTTCTCAAATGCATACTTAATGATATCCTTATCTCAATTCTAACTTAGGTGTAACCATATATATTCTTGCTGACCAAACTATTCAATATTCTCTGGTCTATACATAGCTTCAAAATTCCATCCTTTTCTTATACTATTACTATTGGGTCTCCGTAGGCCACAACACCAAGTTAGATACCCTTAGTATGTTAGTGTTGTGCCCTATAGGTAATTACTTATACATTGTATATGACACATTTTACTTTAATAAAAGTCATTATTTATCTTATAGTTTTTTTTATTTACTTTTAAGTAATATAACTATTCGATAAAGTCCCTAGTACAACACTGTGTTAAGGAAATCGTGATATGAGATTCCTACTACACTATATAGTGTTAGTACTTAAATAATCCTTAGTCATAGAATTAATGAGATAGGACATCATTAATGTGTTAAGACTAGCATGTGTTAAACTTCCTAATTTGATAAGGCGGTGGTTCTCAAATCCGTGAGTATTGAGATACTCAAAGTTAACACATGGATGCTTGTTAATGGAACAAGTTCATTGGATGACCTAGCTTTGAGATAATCACATGGATAACTATTTAGTGCCAGTAATATAATCTCAATATAGCAAACGTGCAAGTATCCTTAGACTTTAGATCTTCAAGGTACTTTATTTGCTGAGCATTGTGCTTTGATTCCAATCTCCAGAGCTCGATCGAGGGCCACCTATAGGATGGATATTGGGTACATTATGAGGTAAACGAAAGTAGTTGAGAGGGTCAATAAAGGATTCACCACTCCTAATAGTAGGGGTGAATATCTCATAGCCACTTGTAGGAATTACTACTCGAGAAGTCCTTGGCCAAGGCGATTGTGTATTGGAAATAGTTCCAATTGATACACATCTAGAGTAGTGGGTTCCTGGTACAAGTACTATCGTATTCGGGCTAGAATTAATTCTGGAGGGAGTTGGTACTAATTTCATACTCCAAACCGAATGAGATATTGTATGGTGAAAGGAGTTAATTGCACTGAAGTTTGTTATTGAAGGATTCATGTCAAGCCACTTGACTTCCTAGACTTTTGGGTGGTCATGATGTGTTGCTAGAAACCACTCATGATCTGGGAATATGGGTTTGTTAATTAATGAATTAATAAGTTAATCCTGATTAGAATTAATAGGATTAATTCTAATTAATTATGAATTATTAATCTAAAAAATGTTTGGATTAATTCATGTTCTCTACCAATTGACTGGGAAACCTAATAGGGCACACACAATAGAGGATTATATACTCAAGGTGTTATTTGATAACATAGTGGGGTTAGTTGAGAGAAAGAGAAGTTAATGTTGACAAATTATAATTAGTTATAATTTATGGTCCAAATTGTAATTGTGAGAACTTGAGGTTTCTAATTACAAATAGGAAATTCTAAGAGGATTAGAATTCTCAGTTTTGGTAGGGGATTTTCGTGTAACATATAGATGAGATACACGAATCCCTAGCTAGATTATTAACACACGAAAAACAACAACCACGACCTTCTCTCTCTCTCTCTCTCTCTCTCTCTCTCTCTCTCTCTCTCATTGCTCTTGAAGCAAACAACCCTAGCTGCCATCTATTTCTGCTAGCACAGAAAATTTTGGTGCTTGAGTATTCCTCTGTGTGGATTACTGTTAGAGATAATCTCACACTGTGATTATAGTGGTTAGACGTTCAACTCTCGTGGAGTTTGATCAAGAGGATTGCTAGGTCGCGCCTCGACTTAAAGAAGAAATTTTTGTTCTTCGAACGATCAAACAAAGGTAAAAAGATGTTATCTTTATGTCTTGTTTTCCACACATAGGCGGGTCCTGGGATGGTATTTCATTTTATTTTCCGCTGTGCCGTATAGGATACGAGCCTAAGATACCCAACATAGTATTCATTCGACAATAGTTTACGAACCTTCATTATGCTCTACACTTCTTTCATCTTACCTCTTCTAAATTTTAATCATACCTATATGATCCCTAAAAATGCATTGTTCTATCTCTATAACCAATTTAACCCCTTACTTCGATAAACATTGCTTGTCTAACATGCTACAATAACCCTCAAAAGAAAAAAGTAAGATTCCCGATAAATTTTACTTCTTCAACCAAAATCTCATCTCTCAGATCAAACCTATAGATCCTTACTTGCTTGCACGATGAAAGATGCTTAACCAATTAATAAGAAAACCTATACTATTCATAGTAGACAAATTTGACTCTTATGGTCTAACACTACTCAAATTAATAGTACACTACACAATATATATGATATGCAGAACAAAAATCAACTAGCATATTCTTTTAGGAGAAATAAAGAATTAACCTGGCACCACGACTGCATCCAATCTCATGTTCTCTTTGCTCAACCACCTTAGTCATCACCAATGGCTTTAACTTATTTCCTCCAATAACTATATTTCCTTAGTTGGTTGAATTCAGTGGTGGAGTCTTAATCGGGCTTGTCCAACTGTCACCCTAGTAGATATCTTAGGTTCTGTCTCTAGTTGTTTTTTGTGCTCTTCCCCTATATTTGGTTGTGAGTGTTCTGTTGGTTCGTACTTAGATGTTGAAGATTTTTTTTGTCATGACCAGTTCTGCCTCTTACTGTAGTTTTACATCTAGGTGCCATCTTCTATCATTGTCGCCATAATTATAGGTCAACAAATGCGTACATATGCATGCGAACATATAGTGCAATGATAATATATATAACTTTTACTCACTTATTGAACATATGCGAGTTTTTTTTTTTTTTGAAATAAGTGAAATACTTAAAAGTTTTATTCAAAATAAATCAAACTTTAACATAAAGAAATTAGATATCACAAATATACCCCTATAGGAACAGATTCTCATAGACAAGAAAGTAAATAAAGCTACGGACTCAATAAATAGAATCCCGAATCAACAACTTGCATCACAAATCTACTAAGTCTTCTCGCTACTCTGGTCATTACTCGAGTAGTCAGAAACAGATTCTTCAAACCATCCCTCTCTTCTCTTCTTGTAGTCTATTTCCAATCCAAACCTAAGTGTGCAACCATTAGTTCCACTCTTCCAAGGACACTCCTTCACCTTCCTTTTTCCCGTGTCCTTTGCCCTTAAGACTGACTCCCTAAGTGTATTCGAGTCATTTTACCCTTACCCATTTTGAAAAGTGTTTACAAAAGTTTCAATAAGGATATTTCGGTCATTTATCAAATACACAATTCTAAAGGTTTTTATCAAATATTCCAATAAGGACATTTAGGTCATTTTCAAAATACCCGATTTCCAAAGAAACTTATTTCAAGAAATCCAAAATTTCAATCCAAAAGAGGATTAAATTCAAAATTTCCAATCACGTTTCCACAAAATGTTTCCGACAAGGACATTCTAGTCAATTTATGAACACTCGATTCCAAATATAACCATTTTTCAAAAATTCCAAGCGTTTATTCCAAAAAGGACTAAATTCACAAAATTCATGCTTTAATCATCCATTAAGGTTTCCAAGCTAATATGAAGTTTATTCGAGCCTAAAGTGGCATAAGAATAATTCTTGCTCAGATAAACCTTAAATATATTCAGGAATTTTCAAAACGGTATAAAACATAGCATTTCATGAAGCGCACTAGCTTTCAAAAGGTTTTAGAAATCAAACAGATTCACCTCGTGTCCTAATTAGACTTTTTCCATTCACGGCAGTTCGACCACCGTTTCCAACGTACCGTTGGCCGTTTACTGATAAACCTACCCCAAATATCGTTTTTATGTTAAATCATGTTTGGTCAAAAAGTAGCCGATGTTTAGCCAACTTGTCCGATGGGTAGCTGACGTCTAGCTAACGTTTAGCCAATGGGGTTGATGTCCAACCGACGTTTAGTTGACGGGGCCGATGGTTAAGGAAAATGATCAACTTTCGTTCGTGTTGTTTTTTCGGCGTTTGTTTAATTCTTTCATTTTCCTTTTTCCATATCCTTCCTCCCTTCATATACAAGGGATTCACTCTATATTTCTCATTCATTTAATCCAAAATCACACAATTATTCTTCCTTAAGTTCATTCACTTTCCAAACAAAATCCTGAAATTTCACTGCTTTGACAAACAATTTTGTTTCGCACATAACATTCAACCCACAACTCTGATTTGACTCTATGATATACCAAATCGACTGTAAGACACTTAAATTTAATTTTGTGTAAGCCATTTCCTGAGTTCAGGTGTCAATAACACTGTACAGAGGCAAAAACAGCCCCAATAGTTTTGCTCCAATTCAACAATTCATGCTGTCCTTTAATTTCCTTCACCCCTTTAACACCTTGAGAGCATTAATTCATTCAATTTTTGTTCAAATCACCTTTGATTCTTTAATTTTCAGATTCCAAAAACTTATGAAAGTCATGTTTATTCAACACAACGTTACTTCTTTCAATCAAAAGCTAGCATAATTCATCTTTCTAACTAATTAACTTCAGTTTCAATTCATCTTTGGTCATCATGTCATCAACCAAGATCAATCCTTCGAACTACCATGAATATTCAATTCTTTATCACATAAAACAATATCCATAAAGCTTCTAGGCAGCCGACACAGATAGACATATAGAAAGTTTATCAACAAAGTTTATAAACCCTAGCTTTCGATCTAAAATCAAGACATGAAAATCATGTTTTCATGTTAAAATTGATATCAAATTGTTCACCATTCACCCAACAACAACTTTAATTCTAGAAAGGTGAGCTTTTAACTTGTATATAAGGCTATTTGGTTTGATTTTCTCTAGGAACTTCTCAAGAACTCACACACAACACCAAGAACACACACTAGTCTTTTTCTCTATTTTTGCTAATTTCTTTGATTTCTTTTTCTCTTCTTTTTCCTTCATTGTGTCTGCTGAAATTAAGGCTGTGAAACAGCCTTCCCACTGCTATTTCTCATTAGATTTTAGCCAAGAGAATTTTAATTCAATTAATTGTATGGTGGCTAATGTATAGGTGTGTTCCAATTGAAAATTGCACACCATTTCACTTATTTTTCTTTCTCAAACTTTCCTATTCTTTTATCTTGTATGGCTGCCAAGTTTCTGGCTGTTTTTCAGCCACTCAATCACTTCTTCTTGGTCAAAATATTATCCAATTACATTGCACATGACCTTAAGTAATTGGCCCCACAAATGATGTGTTCAAATCACAAAAATACACATAATTCTTTATTTATTTTGTAATTATTTAATTACATGTATCTTGCATGAATTCCTCATGAAACCTCTCATAAATTGACACATGTTCACGGGCTACCAATCACAAAATACCACACGTCCAAATTTTCGATCGCATTTTCTATTTTTCTCAGAAATGACCAAAATCGCGTCCGAAATGGAAAAATATTTTACTTTTCCATTCAACTCAAAAAATTCCACTGAATCCATGGGTAATACTTATATCCTTCAATTCCTTCTCATTTTGGTCAAATTTGTAGTCGTAGTCGCAGATGCGGTTAAAATGACGAAAATGCCCCAGATAACCCAAATAACATAATTCACATCAAAATGTGCATTTCATCGTGCTGCTCAATTTCCATTCTCAGTGTACCCTCAAATTCTTATTTTATTAATAATAGTAGCCTTTTGAAGATTTAGAGTATGGGTAGAATAAATTCAATAATTACATCCAGGTCTCGACAAGATACTATTATACCAAAATATTCATTTCATTACACTAATCATCTTTTGTTCTGATCATTGATACAAATTCTCATCCTATTACAAATAGTAGTCAATCGAAGGTTAAAATGCAGGGGTATTATATTCTCCCCTCCTTCCAAAAAATTTCGTCCTAAAAATTGGCTTACACTTGGAATAATTCTGGATACTCTCTCAACATCTTCGTTTTCATTTCCTAAGTCGTGTCTCGCACTGGGTAATGATTCCAAAACACTTTCACAAGTGGAATTTTCTTATTCCACAAATTGTTTTCAGCATACTCCAAGATCTTAATAGGCTTTGCCTCATACTTCAAGCTTGGTGTCATCTTAATCGGCTCTTCATTCCAAATGTGTGCAAGATTAGCTACATACTTCCGAGGTTGGGAAATATAGAACACATTTTGAATACCTTTAAGTTCTACTAGTACCTCCAATAGATAAGCTACTTTCCCAATCCTCTCGACAATAGGGAATGGTCCAACGTACCTAGGTGCCATCTTCTTCTCTTGTCTTGTAGTTCCCAATTGTCATTGTGGAGTCAATTTCAAGAATACACGATCTTCTTCTACAAATTTCAAATCTTTCCTACGTCGATCTGCATAACTTTTCTTTCTACTCTGAGTCGCCTCCAACTTGATTTTTATTATTTCCACAGCCTATCGAACTTTTTCAAGATTGAAGGCATCCTGTTCACCTATTCTTCGTTCTAAACTTTCCCAATACAATGGGGACTGACATTTCTTTCCATATAAAGCCTCAAGTGGGGTCATTCCAATTGTTGATTGATAACTATTATTGTATGTGAATTCTGCATATGCCAAATTATCAATCTACTTAGTTCTAAAATTCAAAATGCAAGCCCGCAACATGCCTTCCAAAACACTATTCAGTCGTTCAATCTAACCATCCGTCTGTGGTTGCATTGTCGTAATAAACTTTAATGTTATCCCATACCTCTACTGCAGTTCAGTCCAAAACTTTGAGGTAAATCTTGGATCTTGGTTTGACATAATACCAAAGGGTACTCCACTTCACGAAGTCTAATTACTTCCTCTATACAGATTTTACTTAACTTCTCTAGGGAATTTCGTTGGTTAATAGGAATGAAATGAGTAGACTTAGATAGTCGATCCACTATCACCCATATAGTATCTCACTATCCTACTGCCATGGGTAATCCTGTAATGCAATCCATAGTAATTTCATCCCATTTCCACGATGGAGCAGGTAATGGCTGTAGTAACCCTCCAGGCCATTGCTGATTGGCTTTCACTTACTGACAAATTAAACATCGAGTTACAAAGTTTAAAATATCCTTCTTCATACCAATCCATTGATAATGCTGTTTCAAGTCATGATACATCTTTACAGCTCCTAGATGGATGGTATACTTGTGAAACCCCACCTAAAGCCTACCCTAGAGTAAGGGAGAAGGGATGCGTATCATGTCATCATGCACAAAATATACCTTTTGAATGATTTTGCATGCCTTAGAATTGTGGTTTATAGGTTAAATGATTTATTTATGCTTGTTGGGTAGAAAGGGTAAAAAGGTAATTTTGCTTGAGGTCAAAATAGGAAGATGGCCTGAGGTTTAGATAAGCAAAATATTTGGGTGAGAAAATAAGAACAAAAGTTAGTGTGGTTAAATGGTTTGAGCTTTGTGGATTAATCTCTAAGGTCTTGAGTTCAAATCCTTTCACTTAAGTTTTATTCATATTTATCTTAGCCATGTTTGAATTTTCATTTTCCTTACATTCTTTAAAGATAAGAATGTTGTCTTAAGGAAGGCATGGTAATGTCTTGATCATGTGGTCTTGTCCTAAAAAGAATTCTAGAAAAATTCTTGTCCTCTTTAATTTTGCTAGCTTTGTCCTAACATTTTTGAAATTTAAACTACTCTTAATTCCTTAATCCATTTTTAATCATAAAAATTCTGAGATAATTCCCTAAGCTTAGAATTCGAAAATCCCAGCTCTTGTGGGATAGAGATGGCCAAAAGTAAGAAGGGAAATTAGGTAGAGGTTCCAATAAATAAAAACAACATAGCTATTCCTTCAAAATTCCATCTTCATCTTGTTCATGTTTTGGTAAAAAATCTGGAAATTTTTCTATATTTCCTTCAAGGCTATTTTCAGAAATTGTAGCAAGTTTTCCTACCTAATTTTTGCAAGAAAACCAGTCATTTTATGTGAGGATGAAGGATAGAAATTCCTTGAATTTTTGGAGTTGTACAAATTGTTCCAAACCAGTTTTTATTTTTATTTTATTTTTATTTTTTTTTAGCAAACTAGCAATATTGAACATGAACTTGAAGCCACCCATTAGAACATATGAACATCTAGAACTTCCTCTATTCTTCTTCAAGATGAAGGCTAGAACACCACCATTAAAAGACCTTTAAACACCCTTAAAATTTAGCCGCAAAATCGTGCCAAAGAGGACCAAAAATTCTGCACCAAAACTATTTCAATTCCAAGTGTTCTTGAGCTTCAATTCCAGAAATTTTTCCAACTTTGTCTCTTCAAGGCTAAGGCCAAAATTCTTTAGCAAACCTCACTAAATTTTGGCCCTTGTACAGCCATGATCTACATCTTGGCTTCCCCACCAACCTTGAGTAATAGGACTCCAACATCATATCTCAAAAAAGCTCCTATTTTCATTCTATCCAAACTTGTTCAAACTTCAAATTAAATTCCAGATTTTGTTCCATTAAAACATTCCTTTAGCTAATTGATAAACCAAAAAAATCCTCTGCCATGTCATGATCATTTTCGGCCAGCCTTAACTCTGAACAACTCTCTTTCCTTTGGTTGAAATATAGCTAATCCAGCCATACACCATTGAAGAACAAGAAACCTTCCAAGAGCAAACACCATTAACTAATCCTATACCTCAAACGACTTCACATTTCTCTCAATTTGATTTTTTTTTAAAAAAATCTGAAACTCTCTCTCTCATTCTTGAATAACCAAAAGCTCCTTCTACTCTAAGCCATTTGGCCATCACAATTCCAAACACACTCGAAATTAATCTTCTCTCAAACTCTCTCAAAAAACTCCAAAAACACCAAGAACACACACTTCATATTTTCAAGCCTAAACCACTTCTAAACACCTCTAATCACTCACAAACTCTCTAGATCATCAATATTTAACCTATATTCTTCATTTCTGCACTTTATAACACTGAAACACACAAAGTTGAACTTCCAAACGGATAAAACCAACCTTTTTTGTTGAAGATTCGAAGAACGCCAAAAAAGGCAAAATAAGAACAATCTCCTTGTTCTTCTTCTTCTATTCAACTTCTATTATCCTCTTCTATTCTCATTCATTCCTCTCACACACACACACACTCTCTCTTGGCCGAAATGGTGATGATCAACCATGGGCTACTTTCGGACCACTAAAGGCCATCAAGCATTCAAGGATCTTTACTAACTAAGGAGAATCTTTCATCAAACGAGCATCAATCAAGTATTTCTTTCTTAATATCCCTTTTTAATTTTCAGAGTCAAGAGCCCTAGATGTTGATAGGTTGATTGAAAAAAAAAAAATTGGGGTTGAGTATGTGTATGTGGGTGAAGGGGATGGAGTTAAGACATGAGAATTGGAATGAATGTTGTGCCGCATGGATTTTGCTTCAGAATCACTTTATGTTCATCATGATTAAAGAGATTTATGGATGTTTTGATGCATGTTAGATATTATGCCACCATTTTTTATTAGGCCTCCATGATATTATTTTTTAATATAGCCATAGATAATATTATGCCTAGTAGAAGACCATCCATGTTGTAGTATATGTTAATTCAAGTCTATGTTCATGGATAGATTAACATGTTATTTATTATGTGAGAATATGTTCATAGATCTTCTCTAACAATAGAAAATTATTGTAAGAACTATATTTTTTTAATTAATTCTAGAATTAATTTTACTATTAATTTAATTAGTACTATTATTCAATTTAATCTAAAAAATTCGAAAAACATTATGCAGGTTTGAAAATAGAAGATTATTTAAAAATATTATTATTTTATTAGTTAAATAAATAAAATATTTTTATTAAAAATAAATAATAAAATATTAGAATTAATTAATATCAAATGACTTTGTAGACCATATTAATAGTATTAGTTAGCCTTACTAAAACTTTTATCTATACTCGTAAATATTAGTTATATTAAAATTTATTTATTAATTAAAATTTAAGTATAATTCATTTATTATTAATTTTATTAGTTAATTATTATCCATTAATTATTAATTAAAATTAGGTATAATTTATTATTTATAATAATACTATTTGGATATTACTATTTACCAATATTATTTAGGATTTATTATTACTAGTTTTACTTATTAGCAATATTACTCATTATTTATTATTTGAAACTATAACTTATTATTATTATTATTATTATTATTATTATTATTATTATTATTATTATTATTTATTGTAAACCACCCATTTATTTTAACTTATCAAGCTAGTTTTATTTTATAAAATACTTTATCAACTAGTATTAAAGCTTAAGACACAACGGTCATGATTAGTTATTGATGTGGCTAGTTGAATTAGGAATTATTTATTTAAGGAAAATATGGTGTGGGTGTTTTTCTATACCTTATGTTTACCCCAGACGGGGTTAGGTTGACCTAAACTACCTTGAAAGACTTTTGAACTCAAGAAAAGCAAAAGATCAAGTAAGTTCTTGCATGAAACCGTTTGAAGACAAAGTTATCGTGGCAAGTCAAACTCAATGTATACGAGTATTTGTACTGTAAAGGTAATTATGGACAATTTTTCTTTTTGTTTCAGTAAAAAAAACCATTTAAAGTTAAACAAACAATTTTACACAAAACGCTAAACTTTTCCTAAAAACATAACTTTGGTAAGAATTTTAAAAACCATAATTGCTATTTCCAAGTGATTCATTGTATGGATTTTCTTCTCCCAAGTGGGATAAACAACATTGAGTACTCAATAAGGGTAGACTAGTAGGACTAGTCTTTGAAGGGTTAGGATAAGTCTCTTAGTAGGTGGGCCACCTTTGAGGGGTGAGTCCTTCTCGGATAGGATGCCAGTCCTGTAGGTCATATTGGTCCGAGCTAGCAAATTCAGTCAAGTAGACTGTGTATTTTTGGAGTGGACAACCGGTAATTTATGGTGTAGAGATGGATGAGTATCTCATCCGGTTGGCCGTACACCTACCTTGTGTCAGTATGCACAAAGTGTGGCATTCTAATCGTTACATTATCATGGTGCACAAAGTGTGGTGCCATGGCTACCTCTTTTGAGGGGTTGTATTGTTGTACACATGTATGTTTTGGAAAAGAAAACACCATTCTTTATTTGTGAAATTTATTTGAGGCTTGCTAGCACTTTCTTTTATGAAAATTTCACAACTTGCATACATAAACTGTTTTACCTGAAACACTCAAAGCACACACGGGCTTACTGAGATTTTTGTCTCACCACCTTTTATATCGTGTTTTCAAGTCGGTCCCGCTGTGAAAGTTATTAACTAGAGAATTGCCTATGTTTGAAGACTCATTGTTATTTTTTGTATGTATTTCATTTGAGAGACTATAGTAGAAATTTATTATTTTGAAATTGTTCATGTATTGCTTGGGTTGCAATAAGTTTAATTTTAAATTATTCCTTTCATTTATTTTGTGTGTCCTGGTTATAAAGACCCCTTGTCCTATGGACAAGATGACATCCCAAGCCCTAATTGGGGCATAGGTAGTTGGGTGTTACAATACTTACTCCGATTTGCCTCCGTTAAGATATCTTATCTCATTGTAGATTGTTTCGAGATACAATACCAATCCCGGTAACAAATAATCCCATCATTGTCCTTTCGAAATTCATCTCCTCCCTTATCCCCCTCCCTATGCACCAACTTTTGCAACTTTTCATCTTTATCTTGTTCTTTCTTCAATTGTTGTAGGTAAGCAGGTTGAATGGAGATGTTACTCATTCTTATTTCTCCGTCTTCTACAAAGGCTTCTAATTCTGGAATTTGTAGCATCTAAAGAGCTGATAAATTTTCCTTCCTACTAAAGGTATCTGCTACTTTGTTTACTTTTCTATAATGATATTTAATTGGACACCGGAATTCTTCCAAAAATTCCATTCACTGACATTGCCCCATGTTCAAATACTTTTGATTAAAAAAAATGTACTTCAAACTTTTATAGTCGGTAAAGACTTCAAACTCAACTCCATATAAATAATGTCTCTATTTCTTAAGGGCAAACACAATAGCTACTAATTCCAAGTCATGTGGAGGGTAATTCTCCTCATGAGGTTTCAATTTCCTAGAGATATAAGCTATCACCTTTCTCTCCTACATCAATATTCCTCCCAATCCTTCCTTTGACGTATCCGTGTACACCTCATAAGTTTTCTCCATTGTCGGTAATACCAAAACAAGAGCAGAACTTAACCTTTTCTTCAGCTCCTAGAAATTTCTCTCACACTTCTCTCAATAAATCGTTGATAATATTCTACTAATCTTGGAAAACTTCCTATTTTAGTTGGAGTCTCAGGACGTGTCCAATTAGTCCACTTCAACTTTTGTAGGATCCACCATAATCCCGTCTTTAGATATTACATGTCCCAAGAATGCTACTCTTTGTAGCCAAAACTCACTCTTACTGAGTTTTGCATACAATTTGGCTTCCCTTAACTTCCTATAACTTTTCGAATGTGTTATTCAAGTTCTTGAGGATCGTTAGAATACACCATGATATCATCTACAAATATAATAACAAAATTATCTAAGTAAAGCTGAAATTTTTAGTGTATCAGGTCCATGAAAATAGTAGGAGAATTACAACACCAAAGGGCATCACTACAAACTCAAAATGTCCATATCGTGTGTTAAATGTAGTTTTCGGTATATCCATTTCCCGAATCCGAACATGGTAATAACCTTCCCTCAAATCTAATTTTTGAAAAACATCTTACTCCTTGTAAGTGGTCAAACAATTCATCAACCATGGGCAACGGATATTTATTTTTTATCGTCACTGCATTCAACCCTCAATGATCCATACAGATCCCGAGTAACCCATCTTTCGTCTTAACAAACAATATAGGTGCTCCCCAAAGTGAAGTACTAGGCCGAATAAATCCTTACTCCATTAGTTCTTGTAATTGTTTCTTGAGCTCCGGTAATTCTATAAGTGCCCTTCTATAAGGAGTTCATGAAACTGGTTCTGCCAATGGCACTAAATCAATGGAAAACTCCACTTCTCTCTCCAGTTATAACTCCTTCAATTCTTCTAAAAAAACATCTAAATACTCATTTACCATAGGAACATCTCTGGGTTTCTTAACCTCTCCCAGCTTATTCATCACATAAGGCAAGTATCCAGTACACCTTTTCCTAATAATCTTCTAGGCCTTGTGTCTTGATATAAAAGCATTACTTTTCCTTCCAATCTCACCTACAAATTCCAATATAGGTTTTCTAGGCTGGCGAAATTGTACTACCTTATGTCTGCAGTCTACTTGAGCATGATGCTGAGATAACTAGTTCATGCCCAAGATAGCATCATAATCCTCTATGGGTAAACATATCAAATATCCTTCCAAAATTTCATTTTCTACCAAGATCTTACAGCCCCTAAGTATTTTCCTACTATTCATTTGCTTTCTCAATGGGGTACGAACAATCATTTCATATGAAGTTTCTTCCCATTTTCTCCATAGAATTAAGAAATGAATTGGTAATAAAGGAATACGTAGAACTAGGGTCTACCAATACTTTAGCATCATGATCAAAGTTAAGGAGCTTACCTTCTATTATTGTGGTATGATTTGTTAGGGATATGCCCTAGAGTCAATTTGTACTTATACTATTGTTGTTATATTAAATATAATAATATGAGGTTTTTCTTTTCATGAATAGTGTATTTTATTTTGTGGTCATCAAGTACATGACTTGATAGTAAAACCTAATAATAAATACAATGACTATTCTAAAACAGTCCCTAATCGATTATTATTATTGAAATAATAATAAATTAAGATTAGTATGTTTGTGACTAGATGGCTATGTTTTACTGGTCATGGATATTTGTGATATCAAGTCAAAACATAAATAAATGTTAGAGAACATTGTATTGGACATGACCCACTGTGAAAGTACTTCATGGAACATGTCATAAGTACTTTCTAGCCATAATGATATTAAAAGTCTTTCGACCTAAATTCATCATAGTTTCCTACTTGATAAATTCTATATTTTGACGTTGTCTAAAGTTGTCTTTAATTAGAGAATAAATTAGACTATTGTTGGATATACAATAAATTAAGGAGAGGAATATGATTAATAGTGAAGGAATTTGTTCCTCTCAATTATGTGAGAGATATCCATGGGTCCCTTGATAAGTTAGACTATTAAAATGCAAGACCGTGCTCAAATATATCAATCTAAGATATTGATATCATTTGTTTGAACAGTCTACTTGAAATCAAGAAATAATTGATTAAGCTTAATAAGGATGACATGTTCTGTGCCTTATGCTTAATCTGGATATCATGTGACAAAAGGACTAAATATAAAATTGTGGTTTGGTTCAAAGAGATTACTGATCTTCATTTAACCTGGATAGTTATAATATTTTACTAGAAACTGCTTATAACTTGAGTGTCATTTAAATATGATTTAGGCACACTGCCAGTGTTAAATGAACTTATAGGGTCACACAATAAGAGAACTTGTTAGGTTATTTTTCTGGTAGCCAGATTCGATGAATCTGGAAATATATCTAATTTAATCGAACCTAGAAAATTTACCAAATACAATGAATCTGGAAATATATCCACATTCGATATATCTGGATGATATCCAGATTATAAGAATCTGATTCAGTAAATTAATTAGTTAAATTATCGAGATAATGGCAGAATCTTATCATATCAGTTTTTAATTTAATTTCAATTAAAATTAAAATATGATAATATATTATTAGATTTGGACTCTAAGAGATTCGGAAGGTTTTAAGAAAACCCTAGCCATCTTCTCAATAGTTCAGTTTTGTTAAAAAAAAATTTCGTGCCTCTATTCACAAAAAAAAAAAAAAAAAATCTCAAACCTTAGGTGCTAGCAATCTCGGGGCAACGAGTCAGTTCGTCGTGTGTATCTATAGAGGACATTCACACACTACAACGTCTAGTGATCGTTTGGATTGCGCGTACGATAGCACAATCAGAATCGAAGGATCTCGATTACGCCAAAGAGAGGTAATTCTGTAAACCTAAGGTCTTCTTAATCGTTTAATTGTAACATCAAAAAGGATTCTTAGATGTTTTCAGCATTTAAGAGTCCACGAATCCTCACACGATTATCTTTCTTTTCCAATGCAACTATTCGGGTATTCCTTTATGACTTGGCAGCTCTGGTTCTAGCAGGTAGAAGCTTGTCCTGGGTTCCCTCTTCCTAGTTCTGACCTCTGCCCTTGATTATTTCTTCCCGGTCGACTCCCTCTTCCTGTCCTTCGAGGGAGAAGGCAATTTAAAATCTTATGCCTTACCTCCCCATAATTGAAGCATTTAAAAAAGGGCAGTCCTCCAGTCAGGCTTCCCCTCTTCCGTATCTTTCCTTTCTTCTGCCATCGGGGCCTTATAGTTTTTTTCTGACTCATACCCCAAAATCAATTCGATTTCTTTCATCCCAGTTGTAACATAGCTCAAAAGCAAGCACAAAAGTGGCCATAGTGCATATAGCAAGAAACATAGTATATATTCATTCTTGTCAAAACACAGAGTCAGTGCGAAATTTGTGTGTTGGGTACACTGTCATATACACTGGCTGAATTGTACATATCCTACTACATATATCTACATCTCATCCTTCTGCTCCTCATCATAACTATCTGAAATGGGAGGTCCTTAATCAGTAGAAAGTGTATAGGACTCAACTGAATCAAATCCCTCATCTCCATCCATATCAGGATGTAACCAAGCTAATATCTTTAGGTCTACCTCCATCTCCTCCTCAAGCTCCTCGACCGCAAGTATCTCCACCTTAGGTACTTCCTAATCCTCTCCCGCCTCAGCTGTGAAACCCCACCTAAAGTCAACTCTAGAGTAAGGGGGTCGTGATGCATATCATATTATTTTGCTTGAATATATATATTTTTGAATGATTTTATGTGTTTTAGAATTCTGATTTATAGGTTAAAAGGCTTAGTTATGCTCATTAAGCAAGAAAGGTAAAATGGTAATTTTGCTTGAGGACAAAATAGGAAGATAGCTGGGGGATTAAATAAGAAGAATATTTGGGTGCAGAAATAAGAACAAGAGTTGTTGTGGTTTAGTGGTTAGAGCTTTAGAATTAATCTCTAAGATCTTGAGTTCAAATCCCACCATTTAAGTCTTATCATTATTTTTTTTATTTAGGGTTAGATTTTCGTTTCTTGCATTCCATGAAAAAAAAAGGAGTGTTGTCCTAGAGGAGAAGTGAAGGGAATGTCCTAACCCTATCCTTATGTCCTAAAAAGGATTCTAGAAGAATTCTTTGTCCCTCCATTACCTCTAACTTGTCCTAACCTTTTCACCAATTAAGCTTGTTTAAAATTTATCCAAATCCATGTTTCAATTCCAGAAAATTCAGTAAGGATTATTGGTCTTTGAATTTCGAAAATGACTCTTAAAGGTTGGAGTTTTGACTAAAAATAGGGAAGGAGTTAAGGAAGGTTCCCAAGAGAAATTAATCTCCATGGTTGAGCCTTCAAATTCCACTCCATAGTGTTCATATCCTTCATGAAAGAAATCTAAAATTTTTCCAGATTCTTGAGTAACCTAACCTTCGAAAATCTCAACCATCTATCTTAATCAATTGCTGCTAGAAAAATGGCCAATTGATTCGGCTTGAAGATTGAAATTCTTATGCAAAAACCGGATTGCACAAAACTGCACAAACCAGAAAAAAATCTGGGTAGTTTCACAGCATAGCAGGCCGAAATCAAAGCTGTTTCTTCTACTTTCAAACCAGTAAAATACCTCTACTTTTCCTCCATAAAGAAGGCTGGAAATCAGCCTTAAAGGATCCTCAAACACCTCTCAAAACCCTCTGCAAAGTAGCTGGAATATTGCAGGAACAACTGCACAGGAAATTCTGCAACCATTCGAACCATAACTAGAAAAATTTCAGCCTTGTTCCCTTTAAACACCTCTTCAAACACCATCCTCAAACACCTCGCAAAACCCTCTGCAAATCGACTGGAATATTGCAGGAACAACTGCACAAGAAATTTTGCAACCATTCGAACCATAACTAGAAAAATTCCAGCCTTGTTCCCTTCAAGCCTTGGCCGAAAACCACCCTCAAATCTCTGTAAGTTAACCCTTATTTAGCCATGAGCTGAACACCATTACCCCCATCCACTTACCTTGCACAACTGGACTCTATAACCACACCTCAAATTCCTCCTAAAATCACTCCCATCAAACTTCCATTTGGATTTCAAAATTTCCAACATTTGCTCCATAAAAAACATCCTTGGATTAGGCTTCATAACAAAAAAATTCTTCTGCTATTAAACTTAGAAATTTGGCCAGCCTTAAAGCTCCTCAACCCTCATTCATTTCAGCAAAACACAAGCAATCCAGTCGGCCATTCACAACTCCAAGAAACCTCCACCAATCAAACACCATTAACATATCTTTTACCTTAAAACACTCCTTAAATTTCTCCATTTGAATTTCAAACAACCAGATTTTTCTCTTCCTCCATAAACTAAAAACCAAAATCCCTGAACTCCTTCAATCATTCGGCCAGCCCTCTTCAGAAAATTCGTTCAACATTCCCCTCTAATCCTCTCAATTTTCACAAAGAACACCAAGAACACACACTACCTTTCTTCAAGCCAAAGACCACTCTAAACACCTATAATCCCTCCCAAAAACTCCAGAACACACCTACATACTCCCTAGAGTCCATTTCTGGATTTTATAACATCAAATCTCGAAAACAAAAATTGACAATTGGATCAAAACCAGAATTTTCCTTGAAGTCTCAAGAACATCATCAAGGTCACCAAAAACAACTTTTTTTCATCTTCATTCCATCAACCTTTAACATATCATACTAATGCTCTCTCTCTCTCTCTCGGCCAAAATGGTTGCTACAAACATAGCTGTTTTCTTTCTCCTCTCTTGGACAATTCAAGACTCTTAAGCACATGGATCTTCTTAAATCTTCATCGAGATAGTCATAAACCAAGTATTTTTCTTTAACCTTTCTTTTGAATTCTGGATTCATGTCTCTTAGATGTTAGTAGAGAGGATAGAATATGAATGGGGGATTGAGTATATGCATATGTGTGAAGGGGTTAAGATTAGAGCATGAGAATGATTGATCATGATTAAGCTTTGAGAAATTCCTTGAGAATCGATGTGTGCTCTCCATGTCTTAAGAGATTATGAATGTTTAAGCATGCTATATGTTATGTCACATTTGGTGAATAGGATATTATGTTCTTATTTTCATTGAAGCCGTGAGTATGATTATGCTTAGTAGAGATTTGGCCATGTGATAGTAGGATGGATTTAAGCCTTGTTCATGAATAGACTAGTTTGTGGATTGATGCTAGAGTATACGTTCATGATTCTTGTTAGCAATAGGAAAATTATGATAATGACCTTGTTGATCCTAGGCTATTTTGGTTAGCAAATTTTATTACCCTAATTAAAATTATTACTATGCTTTTTCTCCAAAGATTTCGAAATTCTTAGAAAGTTTTGGAAATGGAATATTAAATGAGATATTGATATTTTACTAGTCAAATAAATGATATCTTTTATTAAAAGTAATATATATGTATAATAATAATAATAATAATAATAATAATAATAATAATAATAATAAATAAAACCTTTTATATAAATAATAATAGTAAGTAAAATATTAATGACCTTGTAGACCATATATTCAAAAATATTATTTATATTTATTGATTAATTAAAATTTAATAAAAGTTATTTATTATTAATTGTAATACGTATTGATTATTAGTTAAGAGAGTAGTAATAATTTATTTTACTATTTAAGAATTACCATATTTTAATATCACATAGGACTTAGGATTCTTCATCAATTAAACCCTAGTTTATTTATTAATATCAACTCTCAAGATTTATTATTTGAATCTATAAGTTGTTAGTAATTATTTTGTAAACCCTAGTTATTTTAACTTATCAAGCTAGACTTATTTTGTAAAATCCTTTATTATCTAGCCTTAAAGCTTAGGACATTATGGTCATGATTATAATAAGTTGAACTAGGATTATTTATGCAAGCGAATATAGCTTGAGTATAACCTTATGACTTGTGTTTACCCCAGGCGGGGTTAGGTCAGCTTTGGAAGATTTTTGAATTTGATCGAGCAAAGGATCAGGTAAGCTCCTGCATAAACATTTTTGAAGACAAAAGGTTACTATGGCAAGCCAAATGCGATGTGTATGGACACTCATTTTGTAAAGGCAATTAAGAACTATTTCTTTTTTATTTTAGTCAAGTTAATCATTTGAAAATTGAAACAAACAGTTTTGTACAAATACTAAACTCTTTCTATACCCCAACTTTGACAAAAATTTTAGAAACCCTTAATTGCAATTTTCAAATAAAGCAATGTATTATCAGTTTTCCCCCAAGTGGGGCAATCAACGTTGAGTATTCAATAATGGTAGACTACTAGGACTAGTCTTTGAAAGGTTAGGGTAAGTCTCTCAGTAGGTGGCCACCTCTGATGGGTGAGTCCTTCCCGGATAAGATGCCAGTCTAGTAGGTCATGCCGGTCCGAGCTGGCAAGTTTCAGTCGTGTGGATAATGTGTTTTCGGAGTGGACAACTAGTAAGTTTGGGTATGGAGAAGGAGGAGTATCTCACCCGGTAGGCTGTACACCTACCTTTTGTTAGTTTGCACAAAGTGTGGCATTCTGATCGTTATATAGTTATGGGGCCCAACATGTGGTAGCTCATGGCTACGCGTTTGAGTGGTTGTATTTATTGTGCATATGTATAGTTTGAAAAAGCAAAACGCCATTCTTTATTTTAACATTATTTCATGCTTGCTAGGACTTTCTCTTATGCAATTTTTACAACTTGCATACATGAATTATTTTACCTGAAACACTCAAAGCACACACAGGCTTACTGAGATTTTTATCTCATCACCTTTTATGCCATGTTTTCAGATCGATCCTGCTATGGAGATGAGTAGCTAGATTTGTTGCCTGCTTTGAAGACTCTATATTATTTATCTTATATGTTGTTTCGAGATATAGTAGTAATCAATTTATTTTGGATTTGTACCTGTATTTTTTTTTTTTGTAATAAGTTCAATTTTAAAGTATTGCTTTTATTTTCTTTTATGTGACATAGTTATAAAGACCCCTTGTCCTATGGACAATGTGACATCCCCGGCCCTGTTGAGCCTAGGTAGTGGAGTGTTACATCAATAACCTCCAAACCCGGTATCTCCTCATTCAATACTCCTGGTACGTCCCTGCCAAATACCTTCTCATTATCCTCAGACAATACTGCACCATTAGGGATATTGTCCTTCTTATCATCATCCTAATGATGCAGCTCAATATCGCCATTAATCTCGTTAGAATTACCACCTATCTCCTCACGTGGCGGCAATTCCTCTTGGGAGTAGATGTCCCTTCTAGACTAAGGTCTCAAGCAAATAGAGTAACGACAGGTATTGTTGGGTTAAATCTACCCTGGTGAGATAGGATACATGATGGTGGCTAGGGCCGTGTCCTGTTAAAGTGACACGTCCTGGCATGCTTGCTTGGTAGACCGACCTAATCTTCTTAGGTCTCTTCATACCTGAACTCTTACCTGTCTCTTTCTTCCCATTATCGTTGTGCTCATTTATTGGGTGTTTGCCCATATCACTCATATCTGTCATACCCACACAATGAAAGAATTCTATCATTTCCTATGATGATACGGTAGTTCTATAATACTATGATCTGATACAAATTGTAACATCCCTACTAAAAGTAACAGCGAAAGTATATCAAAATCGGGTGTCGCCCCGTCCAGTTACCCAGACAAGGGATTTTTATAACGAAAAATTGAAAGAGTATACAAGTTCCAGACTTATACTAACATCATCACATAACAGAGAATATCATACATGCAGTCTTTATACTGCATCAGCAATAAAGTCCATAATCCAAAGAGGAACGTTCGAACCTAAGCTGTTGTCACTGTGGTATCGTCCTTCTATCTGTAGGTTCGTTCAACTCCAGATCATACAAAAAGGGTAAGATAAAAGACACGTGTGAGTGACAAATCACCCAGTGAGTCCCGTGTGTGCTAGTGTTTTAATAACGAAACAGAGTACGTAAAACCTTTGTAGAAAGCAAAACATTTTCCCATTGGAAACAATTCCAAACTCTTTAAAGAAGAGTTTATTCAGAGCTCAATCATTTTTGGAAAACTATGTTTCAATTTCAAATCATTGCCCTCGATTTCTAAATCATAGGCACTTCTCTAATAGAAGGTCAGCCTATATGCAAAGCTTACAAGGCTTTGCCTTCGGCGCCCACGTATCATTGTACTTAGACCGCAACCTACAACACTCAACCATGCATCACAGAAAGGGTAAGTACACCGTAACGTACTACCAAGAATAAATAATGGGTATCCTACAGTACACCAAGTACACCGCAGCATATTGAGAATAAATAATAGGTATACCGCAACATACTAAGTGTACCACAGCACACTCTTGCCACTGTAAGCCACAAGTCTCAATCCTAACATCAATCACCATCGAGGCAGTAAGGAGTGAAACGCGTTGAGTGTCACCGCTTAGCATTTAGCGAATGGCTCAAAATAATGTGCGCCCGCAGACGTGGCAATTGCCAGATGCTAAACGGCTAGCCAGGATGACACATGTCAATGTTCTGTCACCCTATTTGGAGTAAGACAAATCTCATAACTAGCTAGGTTACTTAGGGTTGTCTATCTGTAACATGAGCTAGTACAAAGATTAAAGTCCTTACTGAGTACCCAATGTTTCCAATACCAACCCCTTACTGATTGATCAAGCCAGAGGGTTATTTATTCCAGCAGGATTTTCAAATCAAACATTTTTGCGGCAAAATATTATTTTCCAAAAATTAATCCTACTGACTCTCAAGTCAAATAATAAAATTCATAGGCTCCGTAAGGTTAATCAATTAATTTTATAGGCACATTAGGCCAATAAAGCAATTTTCGAGATCAAAATAGCATTTTCCAAAAGTCAATTTCATATCAAGAGATCATTTTCCAAAACCATATCAAAACAGGATAAAGAGTTCTTTTCATACATCAAAACAAGTTTCCAAGAATATTTTGGTCATTTTAGCCGTACTCGATTACAAAAGTTATTTTCAAGGGCATTTTTGTCATTTTATCCACACCCGTGTCCAAAAGACTTTTCGAGGATATTTGGGTCATTTGACCCTTACCTATTTTGAAAAATGTTCACAAAAGTTCTAATAAGGATATTTTGGTCATTTACCGAATACCCGATTCCAAAGGTTTCCATAAAACATTTCAATAAGGACATTTGGGTCATTTTCTAAATACCCTATTTCCAAATGAACTTATTTCAAGAAATCTAAAATTCCAATTCTAAAAGACGATTAAATTCAAAGTTTCCAATGACGTTTCCACAAAATATTTCCAACAAGGGCACTCTAATCAATTTGTGAATACCCGATTCTAAAGATAACCATTATTCAAAAATCCCAAGCGTTTAATCAAAAATGGACTAAATTCACAAAATTCATTCTTTAATCATCCATTAAGGTTTCCAACCCAAGTATGAAGTTCATTCAAGCTCAAAGTGGCATAAGAATAATTCTTTCTCAGATAAACCTTAAATATATTTATGGATTTCCAAAACGGTATAAAACATAGCATTTCATGAAGTACACTAGCTTTCAAAAGGTTTAAGAAATCAAAGGGACTCATCTCGTGTCCTAATTAGACTTTTTTCATTCACGACCATTCGACCACCGTTTCAATTGTTTCCAATGTACCGTTGCCATTTAATGATAAACCTACACCAAACATTGTTTTCATGTTAAATCGTATTTAGTCAACAAGTAGCCGACGGTTAGACGACAGTTATGGAAAACGTTCAACTTTTGTTCATGTCATTTTTCGTTGTTTGTTAAATTCTTTTGTTTTCCTTTTTTTATATCCTTCCTGCCTTCATATACAAGGGATTCACTCCATATTTCTCATTCATTTCATCCAAAATCACATAATTATTCTTCCTTAAGTTCATTCAATTTCCAAGCAAAATCCTTAAAATTTACTGCCAACGTCTAATCCACAACTCCGATTTGGCTCTATGATATACCAAATCCACCGTAAAACTCTTAACTTAAATTTTGTATGAGCCCTTTCCTGAGTTCAGGTGTTTGTGACAGAGTACAAAGGCAAAAATAGCCCCAGTACTTTTGCTCCAATTTAACTATTCATGCTATCCTTTAATTTCCTTTACCCCTTTAACACCTTGAGAGCATTAGTTCATTCAATTTTCGTTCAAATAACCTTTGATCCTTTAATTTTCAGATTCCAATAACGCATGAAAGTCATGTTTATTCAACACAACTATACTACTTTCAATCAAAAGCTATCATAATTCATTTTTCTAACTAATTGACTTCCATTTCAATTCTTCTTTGGTCATCATATTATCAACCAAGATCAATCCTTCGAACTACAATGAATATTCAATTCTTCATCATACAAAACAATATCTGCAAAGCTTCTAGGCAGCTGACACACATAGACATATAGAAAGTTCATCAACAAAGCTTATAAACCCTAGCTTTTGATCCAAAATCAAGACATGAATACCATGTTTTCTTGTTAAAATTGATATCAAAATGTTCACCATTCACCCACCAACAACTTTAATTCTAGAAAGGTGAACTTTTACCTTGTATAGAAGGCTATTTTCTGTGATTTGCTCCAAGAACACAAACTAGTCTTTTTTCTCTCTTTTTGCTAATTTCTTTTTGTCTTGTTTTTCCTTCCTTGTGTCTGCCAAAATTAAGTATGTGAAACAGCCTTCCCACCGCCATTTCTCATCCGATTTTGGCCAAGAGAACTTTAATTTAATTAATTGTATGGTGGCTAATGTATAAGTGTGTTCCAATTGAAAAATTACATACCATTTCACTTATATTTCTTCCTCAAAATTTCCTCTTCCTTTCTCTTGTATGGCCTACCAATTTTTTGGCTATTTTTCAGCCACTCAATCACTTCTTCAGGGATACAATATTGGCCAATTACATTGCACAAGACCTTAAGTAATTGGCCCCACAAATGATGTGTTCTAATAAAAAAAAAATACACATCATTCTTTATTTATTTTGTAATTTATTAATTCCATGTAGCTTACATGAATTTCTCATGCAAACTCTCATAAACTGACACATGTTCATGGGCTAACAATCACAAAATGCCACACATGAAAATTTTCGATCGCATTTTCAATTTTTCTCAAAAATGACCAAAATTGAGTCCAAAATAGAAAAATATTTTACTTTACCATTCAACTCCAAGAATTCCACCGAATCCATTGGTAATACTTAAATCCTTCAATTCCATCTCATTTTGGTCAAATCTGCAGTCAAAGTCACGGGTGCAGTCAAAATGACAAAAATGCCCCCGATAACCCAAATAACATAATTCACATCAAAAAGTGCGTTTCATCGCACTGATCAATTTCCATTCTCAGCGTACCCTCAAATTCTTATTTTATTAACAATAGCAGCCTTCCAAAGATTTAGGGTACGAGTAGAACAAATCCAATAATTACATTCAGGTCCAGACAAAATACTATTATACCAAAATATTCGTTTCATTACACCGATCATCTTTTGTTCTGATCATTGATACAAATTCTCTTCCTATTACAAGTAGTAGTCAATCGAAGGTTAAAATGTAGGGTATTACCCATTATGCCTTCCCCAAGAAAACATTCCTAGTTTCATAGAATGCAAGAAGAAAAATTCAAACATTATTTAGGATAATTTAAAAAATACTTAGTTGATGGGAATTGAACTCAAGACCTTAAAAATTAACCCCAAGGCTCTAACCACTTAACCGCATTAGTTTTTGTTCTTATTTTCTTAACCTAATTCATTTCCCATCTAAATCTCAAGCCTCTTCCTAATTCATCCTTTAGTAAAATTCCCTAATTACCCTCAACACTCAACAGGCACAAATAAACCATACCACCCACATATAACAATTCTAAGGCACACAAATTCATCTAATAAATATAATTTTATGCAATATGTCATGAAATGCATCCTATCCCTCTAATTCTAGAGTAGGTTTAGGTGGGGTTTTACACAATCTACCTAAACAGTGAAAACAAAGCACGTTCAAGGAGGAAAACAGAACACAGCTAGTGCCAAGTGGGTCGAAATGACCCGGCACCAAGTCCACTCTAGAACAAGAAAATTCTGTGTACAAATTTTGGAATTTTTCAATAATATTGGTATTTTCCAAATTTGACTCAGCCAAGACTTCTCAAGCAACGAATATAGCATCAAAGAGGCCTATAAAAGTAAGAGAAAACACAAGAGAAATGGGGGATAGAAGGTGAATTAAAAGAGCAAATCAGAAAATCACTCATTGAAGAAGGAATTCACCAAATCAATGAGGGTTGTTCAAGAGATTTTTCAAAGAAGAAGTTGAAGGCTTGTCTATGAGTGCTTTCTTTTACCTTTATATTCTTTTTCTTAAACAATTATGTATTTAATATTTCCATTGTAATTTGACATTGTATTCTTCAGATTCATAGTTTATTAAGTAATTTAGTCTTTTGATCAATTGATTGCTGTTCTTGGTATTCGATTACTTGTTTTGCTTACAGAGTTGATTGATTGATCTTTGTTATCAAATTGCATGAAAAAGGGGTTGGTAATGACTTCAATCAATTGATTTCATATTGGTTATCTCTTAACTTGCTTGAAAAATGGGTTAATTGTCTAGAACTTAGGTAATCAAAGGTTGGTTGATGATTTCTAGAATATAGATTCATTGACTAATTTCATGTTCGAAATCACCTAGAATATATGGGTTTATATAAGTATTGATTTTAATGCATCTTTTGGTAAATTGGTTGAAACAGGATATGTTCACTAATTTAACTAAAAGATAGTAATTCCATGGATTGCAAACGAAGTGGGTTTATTTTAAATCCTTCATGATGCCAAGATAATAGTTGATTGTGATATTGGCTAGGTGTTTCATTATCATGTTTTCACAAGCCTTTGTCTAAATTGCATATTTTCACATCATTGAGTTGTATATATTTTTCTTTATTTTTCTTTTTATGATTTTATCACTTTATTTGGTTGGCTAAACAATGACTGGACAGTGATTAATGTGTACTTATTCCTTTGAGGATTGATACTCGTTAATTCCCTATACTATTCTTGCGATGAGTATACTTGCTCATATGCGTATTTCAGAATTAATGTTTTAATTTAAACTTGACTATGGAATGAATTTAAATTTGATGATTTTTATACACCCAAAATTTATGCATCAAGTTTTTGGTGCCGTCACCAGGGAATAATATCATAAAAGCTTGGATTTTGTTGATTTAACCATATTTATATGTTTATATGTCTATATGTCTATATGTAAATTTGTACATATGTTCTTTGTATAAATTGGTGCTATATCTTGTTGTTTGTTACATTGTGTGACTTAATTGACTACCTTTGTTCATATTGTACTTGTAAATATCACTAACTTTTGTGTTTAGGTAGTTTGTGAAAATATCTAATGTGTGTATTTTTCTTTTTTTATTATTTATTTTTTCTTTTCTTTGTTTTTACATTATTTTTGTTTGATTTTATTTTTATTTTCGATTTGATTTTTATTTGAGCTCGCGATTGACATCATCATGGACAATTACTTTTGGATACAAGGTAAAAAGAGCTACAATAATGAGAGTTTGGCAAATTTACAAGCTCGGATTGATACTTTTTGTGAGATGTTACTTGAAGCCTCAATACATTTTTCGTTCCTAATACAAATTTATCCGTTAAGTTTCATGAAAAAGCATCCCGGCTAATGAGCCATAAAAGAACACGACTAGCCAAGTTAGTTGAAGATACCATAATGGCCCATACACTTACACAAGAGGACCCCCAAAGAGAGGAGAGAGGATATGAAGAACAATTGCCCATTGTGATGGGAAAATTTTTTTATTCTATTCTATGCTCTCAAATTTCTAATTTTTCTTTGTCACATGAATTTTTAGGTACCTCTCCACTCACGGAGCCTAATGATACAACTGATGATGTGTTGAATTTACCTTACCTCAAGTAGTTGGATTTTTCAATACTACATCATAAGCAGTCCTTGTAGGATGGTGGTCATTTTGACCCTTCATCCCACTCAAAGCGAGATAACTTAGTTTTTGTAGACCATGATTTGGAAAGTTGTGATTTCTTGATCCCATCTTTAAGATCTACACTACCGGGCTTAAAAGGGAGTTTTCATTGTGCTAAATGTTTTGAAGGGTTAAATGGTGATTTCAAGTTTAACGCATTATTTAGATACCATATGCACTTATATGTTGATAATAATATGTGCGTGTAATACCCCCGCCCAAAACCACCTTTGACCTATGGGGGAAAAGTCATGCATTGCATAGCATTTTGCATTTCATGTGATATATTAAAATTATATCTTTGCATGGGTGCACATGATTTTCAAGGTTGTCCTTGCATTAATTTATTAATGAGAAATAGTTAGGTTGTTTGCATTAATTGAGAATTGTTTTAGGTGAAAGTTAGTAGAGGAGATAGAGGGATGAGAAGTAGGGTGAAAGGAATTTCTTAGAGGTATATTAACATCGGAGTTGATTTGGATTAATGGTTAGGACTACCAATTATCCCTTGGTGACTTGAGTTCAAATCTTACCTCTTGCGAATCTTAGCATCCTTTTTGAAAATTTTCTTCTAGAGTTCTTCATGCTTTTGGTCGAGAACCCTAGCTAGCCACCACTTCGAAAAGTTTTAAGTGGTATAGGACTCCTTGAAAAATATTAGAGATAGAAAATATATTAGGTAAAGATGTTATTTTATTTCTCAAAGAATTTCGGATTTAACCTTTTATTTATTTAATTATTCCTAGAGAAATATTTTAGCTAAAACCTTAGCTACTCTTTTGAATTTCAGCCGCCATTTTCTTAGGAGATAAATCTCCATATTTATTTTCCAAACTTAAGGATTTTTGATAATGATAGAGACTAATTTTATTCTAGCTATTATTCCTGTAATTTTCGAAAATCTTAGCCAAGAACAATTAAATTCCAGATTGTATTTAATTAACCAGATTTTATGTTAGCTAGCTCGAATTAAATCTATTATTTTCCTAGAAAAATACAATGTTGATTTTGAGAATAAAACCCTAGCTAAAAATCTGGAAAAATTCCAGCCTAGTTGCCGCCACCTTTGGAGCAATCCTAGCTCAACTCAAACTCTTCCAAGCTAGGGAAACTTATCCTAAATCCTTTAGCAAATCAGATTTTATTTTATCTCCAAAACAAATCAGGTTTTGTCCCTTTTTTCTAGCAGAATTTTGGTCACCCTTGTGCATGCATATGGCTCACGAATTGCTGCACTCCTAGGTGTATCCAAACTCTTCTACACCTAACTCAAATCATCTAAAACACCACTCACCAATTCAGGTTTATTTTAGCTACACAAACCAGAATTTTTGTTCTTTCTTTATCCATAATTTTGGCTAGCTTTGCACACACCATACTACACGAAAATCAGCACTCCAAAGCACACCAAAACTCTTTATTGACTTAGCCAATTGCAGCGCCTAAAACTCTCAGTTTTTTTCTCAGGTTTGCGTAAAAAAATAGCAGCCAAAATCAGTCCAAATTTTCTCTCTTTTGTTCACGGTTTTCACATAGCAAAAACATCCACCTTGCATAGAATTTTTTGTTGTCAAAACCTGCAGAAACTCTTTCACGTCTTGGACAAAAAAACTGAACACGCATAACCTCTCCTTGTGCACTATTTTTAGCTAGCCTAGGAGAACAATTTCAGATTGTTTTTCTTCTCTTAATCCCTCCCAATTTCGGCCAGTAAAAGGGTACAGCAAGCTGCCTGGTTTTCGCCATTGTTGCCCAAGAAGTTTAGAACCATTAGGAGTCCTTCCTAGCATCATCTTCTAATCCTAAATTAAACTCTTCTAACCCTAAACTAGAGTAGCCATCTAATCCCTCCTTGCTGCACGAAATTTCCAGCAAACTCACCTTTGCAATTTTCAAAAAACACAAGAGCAATCATTAGGCTAAAAATCAAAACGCACCCTAAGGTAAGCAAAAGTCCTCTTATTCTTTCCTCCATTAATTCTTCTCTTCTTCTTCCCTTGAACCAAGCCATACCGGGGCTAATTTTATCTTCCTTTCTTAACTCTCGATCAAGAGGAATTAAAGAAGACAGCTTTCGCTCCTTCTCAAGTGAACTCGTGAAGATCATCATAGGGGCATCTTGATCTCGTTAATCCGGTTGTTGTAAGGTAAGAGAATTCTTATCCTTGGTGTCGAGACCTTCTTGATATCTTTTGCACGATTGAGTTGATTGAGATCCTGATCATGATATTATGTGATTCTAGATCAGGAGGTTATTTGAATAAGCAAGCAGTTGATTTTATTCTTGTTTATCTGAGGTGTACCACATAAGTCCTTGCATAAACTCTTTTGTTAAATTCTTATGGTGGCAAGTCAAATGTTGTAAAGCTTTGTGAAGCTATTGTTGAACTATGACTATTTGGGTTGTAAAGGTGGATGTTTATTCTCTAAATGGTTTTGTCAAACTAATACCTTTATCAAGAACTGTTCTTGCTCTTTAACATTTTATAAAACTTTTTTAAAAGAAAACCACATTTTACAAAGCCAAGGTATGGAATCATTGTGAATCAGGAATTGACGGATATGTTCATTAAGTACTCAATAAGAGTAAGCTAACAATACTAGTCTTGGAGGGCTTGAGTGAGTTTTCTAGCAGGCGGCCACCTCTAGAAGATAAGCTCTGCTTGAAAAGGTGACAGTATTGGTTGGTCAGGCCGGTCCGAGGTAGCATTTGTACCTGGTAAGGTATTATTTCCCGGTATGGACACCCAGATGGTTTTATTGGGTGTAGAGATAGAGTATCTCATCCGATAGGCCGTACACCCACCTTTGATCAGAATGCCCAAAGTGTTGTAATCTGATCCTGTCATGGTGCACAAAGTATGGTGCATTGACCATTTTTTTTATCATGGGGCCCAAAGTGTGGCGCCATGACTGTTTATTCGAGTGGACGATTTATTTTGTACAAAGTGTGACAATGGGAAAACCCCACTCCTTGCAAAGAGAAATTATTTATGACTTGCCAAATATTTCTGCAAATGTTTTCAGCTATGTATACAGGAATTGTTCAAAGTACCATGTGCACACACAGCACTTACTAAGATGTTAATCTCACACTATTTTTATATCATGTTTTCAAGAGAACGACACTGCTGAGCAAGCGGGATGTCTAGTAGTTGGAGCTTTTGTTGCTTTGTCTATGTTTGAGAGATAGATGTTCATTTATGTTTTCTTTTCAAATCGATGTATGCATATATTTAGACTTACTCAAGTTTGACTTTGATGTAATAGGAGTTCCATTTATTTATCTAAGTTTGACATCCTTGGTTCAGCTTTACATTATGTACCTTGTTTTAAAGACCCCTTGTCCTCGGGACGGGGTGACATCCCTGCCCTTTTAGGGTACGTCGTATGAGGGTGGTACAAGTAGTATCAGATCCTAGGTTTAGGCAATTACGTAACTTGCTGGATTTTTATTTCTTAAGTATTTTAATCTGGTACTAATTTGAGCATTTTATTTATAGGATTATCAAGAGAGTTGCATCGGCTGTCAGATACTGCTTGCTGGTGAAGGAATCCACCTGCCCCATTATCTGTAGTAGATCCACCCTCGTCTGATTCAGAGACAGAGCCTGAGGGAGGTTGGTTTTTGAGTAAGGATGAGATGGAACATGAGCCGGCTATGCTAGATGACCCGGTTGTTGAGGCAGAGATGGAGGTTGATGGGGGCGTGGGTGAGTACGATGGGGATGATGAGGGTGAGGCCGTTGTGAGGAAGATGAGGAGATGGCTGAGCTGAGTGAAGGAGAGGTAGATGAGTTTGGGGTAAGGGTGATGATGAAAGTGAGGGAGAGATGGATGGGATAGAGGAGGAGGATGAGATAGCGAGGGAGGTTCCCAAGACCCCGCAGATAGGTGAGTTTGACAAGACTTCTACTTACTATGACCTCAAGGAGTCTAGTGATGAGGGACTTAGGCAGAGGGATGGAGTTACCCCGGTAGTGAGGGAATTTAGGTGGCCCGCTTTAGGGATGGAGGATAAGGGAAATGGGAAATTAGAAGAGGGTCCTAAGAGGGGCGGACTTTGATATGGACTGGGGTTAGACTCTAAGTTGAGGAGAGAGGGATTATTTAACCTAGATGACTCTGGAAATGAGAGGCATGCACCTAAGAGTGCGATCAAATTAGCTTTAGATGAGTTTTATGAGGCAGCTATGAAAGCTAAGAGGGGCAACGGGGTTGATTTAGGTCAGCCAAGTGGGAGTGCAGATTCGATGGGTTTTGTGAGGGATTATGTGGGGAAACCCGATAGCTCCGTGGGGTGGCTCGTGGAACCAGCCTCTGATGATCCAGATGCCTCTACCGACTCTAGTGGCTAGTTGAGTATAGAGGACTAGTGATAAGATTCCACTTCATCCTGGAGGACAAGGACCGATGACTAGAGCGAGGACCAAGAAGCTTCAAGATGATTTTCAATTAATCATCAAACAATGCTTGAGGATGAAGGAGGATTGGAGGGTTGAGGAAGCAAGCCAAGAGTTCGCGTTGATGGCCATCCGTGAAGGACCCCAATAAGAACTTAAGCCGTCAGCAAAAGGGGATGAAATTTGACAAGGGAGGCTTCCAGAGGACAACCGGCGCTGGCTCTATACAGCCAAACCGGTGCCAACTCCATTCTGTCCAAAACCAACACTCAAGCAAATAAGAACCGGCCAAAGACAGAACCAAATCGGCACTGGCTTGATGTCCCAAACATGCGCCGGCTTTCCCCTCGGCCACCGCCGATTGCTCCGCATTTTAATGCTTTTCTTCACCTTTCTTCGCTTTTAAGTGTTTGTAAAGACTTATTGTGACCCTAAACTGTAATTAAACCTCAGGGATTACTTAGTTAGGGTTAGGATAGTATAAATAGCTTCTTTATTGATTTGACAGAACAACACACTTCACTTTATTTCAAATTGAGAGAGAATCTTAAGAGGCCTTAGCCTCCTTGTTCATCTTGTTTAAGACCAAGCTTAAGGGTTAGTCCTCCTTTTGTAAGAGTCTCTAAATCTTTTGGATAATCCAATGTTGTTTTCTTTGAATGGGTCTTAGTTGCTTTGTTCTTCTAGGGTTCATTTGAAATTCAATATTTGGGTGCCTATTTTCTCTATTTTATTTGTTCTTTCTTGCCTTTGTTACTTCAATGATGTTAGGGTGAGAATATAGTAAAACTTTCTACTCATCTTGAGGGTCTTTGAGGCTTTGTTCTTCAAGGGTTTGAAATAGTGTAGTTAGTTAGGTGACTTTTTCCTTTGTCACAAGAAGAAATCTCTGTTTTGGGTTCCATTTGCTTGACTGAACACACAGCCACCAAAAACACCCACAACACCAAGAAAAGGCACATAAGAGTCATATCAACTAGTGGCATTTACTCTCTCTCTCTTTTGGGATTTACATTCTTTTGTTCATTTATTCTTTTCGAAAGAGCATGTTGCTTGTAAGGTTTAATTATTTACTGAATAAAAGGGTATCGCATGTGATAACCCCTTCTTTATGAAAGTATGATTTTTATGAAAAGCATGAGTTTTATTTATTACTTGGCTCTTTTTCTAAATGATATAATCAAACTTTCTTTTGAAATAAGTAGACATCATTATTATTATCTGATCATGTACCTAAGCATACTTTTTCCCCTTGGTAACTAAAACTTTAAGTGAATGTGATCTAAGATGGCACCAAGACACAGGACAGTTGTTCATAGCAGAACCGTTCAGGAAAGTGAGTCTTCCACTCCAGAATTTGAGCGGATGCATTGTTCCACACCTGACGCGGAGGAACACTTGCCACAGGAGTAAGGATCAGCTTCTGAGAGATCGCGGGACGTGACTATAGGACAGGCTTTTGACAAGATGGCTTCGATCTAGCAGAATTTAACCAAGAGAGTGGACAAGATGGCAAAGAGATCATCGCGGGGAGAGGATAAGGCCATGGAGCATTTTCTGAAGTTCCAACCTTCCACATTTCAGGGGGAGGTGGAGCAAGATGAGAAGGCAGAACAGTGGATCGAACAAATGGAGGATATCTTTGCTACTTTGCAATACACGAAAGAAAGAATGGTGAAGTTTGTTGCTTTTCGACTGAGGGGACCATCGCGAGCATGGTGGCAATGAGTGCAGAGTGATTGGGAGAGAGAAGAGCAGGAATGGACATGGGATAACTTTACCGAAGCTTTTCGTGCTGAGTACATTCCCTGGTGGGTAGCTGAGAAGAGGGAGGATGAGTTCCAGACCCTCAAGCAGGGAGGCATGACAGTTGCTTAGTATGCAGCCCGATTTACACAACTGTCCAAGTACTGCAAATGCTTGGTCGACACAGAGCAGAAGCAAACTCGACAGTTTGTGAAGGGGCTGAGGCCAGATTTGAGAAAGGCATTGGCTCCATCGCCGCCAACGTCATACACTGCCGCCGTGGACGCAGCATCCTGGACGGAAAATGAAGATCGGTACCAACTGGTGAGCAGGCCCTTCCAACCGACTCGTCCACCCATGAGGCCTTTGAGTAACAAGCGACCTACTGGCCTTATGCAGTGGGGAAATTGGGGAAAGCAACCTAGAGTGCTTGGGACGGGACCGATGCAAAGTAACCTCAATTGTCGACTCTATGGAAAACGCGGTCACACCGAGAGGAATTACTGGACCAATGGGGGAGTAAGGAGGTGCTTCAACTGTGGAGACCTGGGCCATCTAAAGAACGTCTGCCCTAAACCTCTAAGGATTGGCCAGATAGCCCCGACTCAGCCGATCAAAGTCAACCGAGGTGCTGCTGCTGGAACAATTGGAGTGGGAGGTTAGAACCCCAAGTGAAGGCTATGGCCTTTGCCCTAAACCGAGCAGAAGTTGGAACAAATACAGCAGTGATTAAAAGTAATCTTTCTATCCAAGGACGTCTTGCTAATGTTTTGATAGATCCAGGATCCACGCAATCTTATATGAGTAAAATATGTGCATCGCATTTAGGTTGGGACGGAAAGGAATTACCTTATACCTTAGTAGTAAGCTCACTCTTGGGAAAAATAGTAGAAGCAGGTAAATTAATGGAAAGCTGTGAAGTTCAGGTAGGGAAGGAGATTCTGGAAGCGAATCTTATAATTTTGCCCATTGATGATTATGACCTGATCTTGGGCATGGATTGGTTGTCGTAGCATAGAGCTCGTGTTGACTGCAAGATCAAGAATGTGCAATTTGTGAGACCCGGGCGAGATGTGATTGGATTTGATGATAAGCGAACAAAGGAACGAAAATTCTTGATTGCTGGTACTAAGGCTCGAATGTTGCTTAAGAAAGGATGTACTGGATATCTGGCATATCTTCTGAACAAACCCAATGATCAGTGTACCTTGGAGAGTACGGAGGTGGTAAAAGACTTTCCAAACATTTTCCCTTCTGAGCTCACTTCTTTACCCCCTGAGCAGGAAGTTGAGTTCATCGTGGACCTGATTCCTGGAGCAGAACCCGTGTCAAGAACCCCATACCGGATGTCACCGACGGAACTGAAGGAATTAAATGAGCAACTGGAAGAGTTGGTGTGGCAAGGCCATATTCGACCGAGTACGTCGCCATGGAGAGCACCGGTGTTGTTTGTTAAGAAGAAAGATGGTACTTTGAGACTATGCATTGACTATCGGTGGTTGAACAACTTAACGTTCAAGAACAAGTATCCTTTACCCTTGATCGACGAGTTGTTTGATCAACTTCAAGGCTCAGCTTACTTTTCGAAATTGGACCTTCGGCAAGGATACTACCAGGTAAGGAGTAAGGAGGAAGACATTCCCAAGACTGCTTTCAACACGCGGTACGGCCATTATGAGTTTGTGGTAATGTCGTTTAGTGTAACCAATGTACCAGCCATTTTCATGGACTTGATGCATCAAGTTTTTTAGCCGTACTTGGACAAGTTTGTAGTCGTTTTCATTGACGACATATTAATCTACTCTAAGAATCCAGAAGATCATGCAGAGCACTTAAGATTGGTTTTGGAAAAGTTGAGGGAATACAAATTCTTTGCGAAGTTCAGCAAATGTGAGTTTTGGTTGATCTTGGTATCCTTCCTCAGTCAATAGTATCCAAGGATAGAATCAAGGTGGACCCTTCCAAGGTCGACGCCATAGCAAATTGGAAGCAACCGGAGAATACTACTGAGATACGAAGTTTTCTTGGATTGGCTGGGTACTATCGGCGTTTCATTAAGAATTTCTCTACTCTGGCATCACTGATGACGCGGCTATTAAAGAAGGATGTTGCTTTTGCTTGGAGCAAGAAGAGTTTCCAAGAGCTTAAAAGGAGATTGGTTACAGCACCAGTGCTGAGCTTACCCTAGGCCAACAAGTCATATGCACTCTATACGAATGCATCCAAGGAAGGTTTAGGAGCTATGCTGATGCAGGATGGCAAGGTCATAGCTTTCGCATCTCGAAAGCTAAAACCGGATGAAGTCAATTATCCGACTCATGATTTGGAGCTGGCAGCCATAGTATTTGCCTTGAAGAAGTGGCGACATTATCTGTACGAAGCACAGTATGAATTCTTCACTAACCATAAGAGTTTAAAGTACATTTTTACACAGAAGGACTTGAATCTTCAGCAGCGTAGATGGATGGAGTTCTTGGAAAAGTATAGGTGTCCTATTAATTACCATCCTGGCAAAGCGAATGTGGTAGCTGACTCTTTAAGTCATAAAGTGAAGATAGCACACCTGAGAATACAGGAAGTGTTAGCAGTGTAGGAAATCCTAGAACATGAAGCAAAAGTTTAAGAGAGGAAGATCTATGTAAGTAACTTGACCATGAAGCCTAGTCTGGAGCAAGAGATTGTTGCCACCCAGCAGGACAGTGCGGAGTTTCAGGTTTTCAAAGAAAAAGAGATTGGGAGAGGAGGTAAAGATTTTTGAACTGATGAGAAAGGGATACTATATTTTCGGGACCGGATATATGTAACCGACACTCAAGACTTAAAGAAGAGGTTATTGGACGAAGCCCACAAGAGCAAATATACCATACACCTTGGGGAAGTGAAGATGTATCATGACTTGAAGAAGAAATATTGGTGGGCTGGAATGAAGAGAGACATGGTTCAGTATGTATTAATGTGGCTTACATGCCAGAAAGTTAAGATGGAGCACAAGAAGTCTGCAGGTCTACTACAGCCATTACCGATTCCCGAGTGGAAATGGGAAGAGGCGACTATGGATTTTGTGACTTGTCTCCCTATGACCAAGACACGCAAGGATGCGGTTTGGGTGGTAGTGGATAGATTAACCAAGACATCACATTTTATACCAGTGAACGTAAGAGACTCTATGGAAAAGTTAGCTTAGACTTATACCTAGGAAATTCTAAGGTTGCATGGCGTATCATCAAGTATCGTATCAGATAGGGACCCCAGGTTCACTTCGAGATTTTGGAATAAGTTTCAAGAGTCTTTAGGTACTACATTGAAGTTTAGCACCTCTGCTTATCCGCAGACCGACAGTTAATCTGAAAGAGTCATTTAGATATTGGAGGATATGCTCCGAGCGTGTATTTTGGACTTTGGAGACAAGTGGATTGAGTGTTTGCCGCATGCGGAATTGGCATATAACAACAGTCATCAAACATTGATCGGGATGGCTCCGTATGAAGCATTATATGGATGAAAATGTGAAGTACTGATATACTGGGAATGGACAGAAGAGGGGCCTATTAAAAGAACTGGTGAGGTATGTATACAAGAAATGACGGACAAGGTTAGGGTTATTAGGGAAAGACTAAAGGCGGCGCAAAGCCGACAAAAGAGTTACGCGGATACTAGGAGGAGGGAACTGGAGTTCCAAGTGGGTGATTGCGTATTCTTGAAGTTAACTCCTAGTAGAGGAATTCTGAGGCATCCAAAGGGAGGAAAATTGAGTCCTAGGTATTTAGGACTGTAACACCCCGCTACCTAAGCCTACCAAGGCCAGGGATGTCGCCCCGTCCAAAGGACAATGGGTCTTTATAACTAGGTCACACAATCAAAATAGCGGAATAAAAATGATATCTTAACTTAAAATTTATTACAACCCAAGAATAAATCCAAGAATAAACCCAAGAATACCAAAAATAAATCCATAATAAAATTTATCTACTCTCATCTCCCCAAAAGCATTGCACAAAATAAATTATCAAAAAATCTTCCAAAGAAAGCAATATCTAGCTACTCATCCCTATAGTAGGATCGACCTGAAATCATGGTCAAAATGGTGATGAGACAAAAATCTCAGTAAGTCCGTGTGTGCTTTGAGTGTCGAGTGAAAACAATTCGTAAATGCAAAGTATAAAATCTTTATAAGAGAAATACTGGCAAGCAATAAATATTAGTTAAAACCAAGAGTGGCGTTTTGGCTTTTCTCGCCATACACAATAATTAAAATCAACCACTCAAAAGAAAGGGTCATGGGTTATCACACGTTGGGCCCCATAACCGGTCAAAATGCCGACACTTTGTGCAGACTGACAAAAGGTAGGTGATCGGCCTACCGGGCAAGATACTCCTCCTTCTCTATACCCAAACAACAACCGAGTGTCTATTCCAGCAAAACACAGTCACTTGACTGAAATAAAAACTGCTAGCTCGGACCAGCATGACTAAGTAGTACTGACGTTTCTCTAAGTTAAGTTCATCTTCTGGAGGTGGCCTTCTGCCAGAAGACTCACTCTTGCTCTTCAAAACTAGTACTACTAGCCTACTCTTATTGAGTACTCAACGAACGTATCCCACTTGGGAGATAATGAACAAAACACAGTTTCACATGAAAATTTCAATTAAGGGTTTCCAAAGTCCTTGTCAAAATCAGTTTTAGAAAGAGTTTTGAGTTTGAGTAAATCTGCTTATTGATTTTCAAATAATTCATTTGACTAAAGTAAGAAAGGAGTCAATCCTCGATTGCCTTTATAGAAATGAGTGTCCTTGCACTCTACATTTGCCTTGCCATTAAAAAAAAAAAAATCATTTTTGCATCAAACAGGTTTTATGCAGGAGCTTACTAGATCCTTGCTCGTAATAAAGGTCTCCAACAGTTGACCTAACCCCGCATGGGGGTAAATACAAACCACAATCAAACTCAAGCCAAAATCCACTTTCACAAATAAAACTAACTCAACTCACTACTACAACCATGATCCTAGTGTCCCAAGCTTTAAGGCCAAATAATAAATAAAAAGGTTTATAAGCCAAGGCTAATTTTGATATTTAAAATAATTAGTGTTTTGAGAAACATGTACTAATAAGTTGAAGGTTTAAATCTTGCTAAAATAATTTAGAGTTTATTTGATGAAGAGCCCTACGTGGTATTAGGTAAAATAATGATTTATTAAAAATTATTTGCTAGAAAATAATTGATAACTAAAATTAGTTGAAAATAAATTTTAACGAGTCTTGATTGAAAGATAATAGATAAATTTTAATAGGCTTTGGTTAAAAGATAATAATTAAATTTTAATAATAAATATTTTACTTGATATGATTATTTTCATAAAAGGCTTTATCATTTTATATAATATCTATATATTTTATTTTTCTAGCAAAAGCTATTATTTATTTGACTAAAATATCCTTATTATATATAATAATCCAAATCTACCCTTCCTGGGGTTCTTCAAAATTACTAGCCAAAAATCATACTATTAAATATTTATTGAAGAAATAAAATTAGTTTAGGGACAACTAGATCATGATCATAGTTCTATTGCTAACCACAATCATGAACATATACAACCCTTCAAATCATCAAATCATCCAAGTCATGAATATAAACATAGATCTAAATTTACTAAGGCATGATCTAACCTTCACTAGCATAAATATAACCATGGCTTTAATAATCACACAAGAATATAAATCCTATTCATCATAGATGACATAATCTCTAGCATACTTAATCATGGAGACATGCATTAAACCCTAAAACACCATACATTCAACTAAGATAATCAACTCATGCATAAATCCCATCTCCATCATATTCACACATATATTCATGCTTCAATCGTAACTCATCACAACAACACATACTCAAACCCTATTCATAATCCATCTTCTATCAACATCATTCTAGAGACATGAATCTAGAATTTAAAAGGATGGTTAAAAAGGCTTACTTGATTGATGAATACCTTGAAGGAGTTTCGAATGGATCTCAACTCCTAGATGACTAGATCCGTCCAAGGAAGATGAAGAAAGCATGGCCATTGGTGAAGAAGCCATTTGGCCAAGAAAGAGAGAGGTTTAGCCGAGAGAGAGAGAGAGAGAGATTCCATTAGCATGTTTATTCATATACATATTCATTAGAGATCAAAGATTAGAGAAGATGAAGTTGTTAGAACAAACCTACCTTGAAGGTGTTCTTGATCCTTCACAAAAATTCTGGTTTTTTATCCAAAAGAGCAAGCTGGATTTTGGAGTTTAATGTTAAAAATGGTATGGATGGACTCATGGCAGTGAGTAGATGAATTCTGGAGTTTTTGAAAGAAGTTTGAAGTGATTTGGAGAGGTATTAGACGAAAGAAAGGAGTAGATGTTCTTGGTATTCTATGTGTGCTTGAAGGTTGAAGAGAATTGAAGGATTTTGGTTAATGCTGGCAAACATTTTGAGGGAGAGAGTGACCAAATTACTAGAGTGTTTTAGGTAGATGATTTTCTGGTTTGAAAGGGAAAAGTAAAGGCTAGTAGTTGAAATTCTAAAAGAGTATTTTTAGAGATCAAATTTGAAAACAAAATATAGCAAGAATATCTTTTATCAATGGAAGGTTTTTGGAAGCTGCTATGGCCGAATTGTTGTGCAGTGTTTCTGCTGGATGGAAGCTGGTTGAAGAGGGGCAATGGTGGCAAAAAATATGGAGCGAAATGGTGAAGAAAAAGTTTGGTTGTTTGAGGAAAATTTTATGGAAGGTTGCTAAATTAATGTTGCTGGAATTTTGGTATCTAATCAAAGAATGATTACAGAGATTTGTTGGAGAGATTTTCGGGTAGCTATGTCTGATTTTTGTGCAGGAGCTTGGGGAAGACAATGGAGTTCTGATCATGGCTGTCTAAGAGTGGTTTGTGTAGAAGAAAGCTGAAGTTTTGGCCAGGGATGAATTAGGAAACAAAGCTGGAAAATTTTCTGCACAGAATTTTCACCATTGCTGGAATTTTTCTGGGCAGTTTCGGCTGCCATTTTCCAGCCAGGTTGCAGAGAGTTTGAAGGAGATTTTAGAGGCCTTTCATGGCTGGTTTCCAACCTTCTTTATGGAGGAAAAACATAGCTAAGATGCCGAGTAAAAACTGAAAAAAACCAGCTTGGTTTCGGACCTCCAAAGCTGCGAATTCAACAAGAAATTTCTCTGGTTTTGCACAGCATTTGTGCAGTCTGAAAATGGCCAGAAAAATTCAGATCTCAGATCAAAAGGCCATTTTCTGGCTGTATTTGGGAGGGAATAATGGCTAAGAATTTCGACACCTTGAAGGAACAAGAAGCTGGAAAAATTTCAATTCATGCCATGAAGGAAAATGAACCTAGCTAGAGTGCAATTTTAGAAGATTCACTAGAGGGATTTATTCTCTTGGAATCTCCCACATCTCTACCACATTTTCAGACCATAAGATGTCTTTCACTAAGACATTTTGAACCTTCAAAGCCACAGCACTTTACTAAAATTTTTGGAATAAAATTGGCTAGAACAAATTTGACCAATCTAATGAATTGAGAATTACGAGAAATTAAAGATCAAGAAGAAATGAATTCTCTTAGGAAATTTTGAGTAGGCACAAGAATAGGATTAGAGTACTCCTATCATGTCTCCCCTAGGACAACACCTCTATCCTTCTCTAGAGCACTCAAGGACAAAAATCTAGCCTTCCCAAGCAAAAATAAAATTTAATCATGCTAAAGCTCCACGATGGAATTTGAACCCAAGACCTCAAGAATTAATTCCAAAGCTCTAACCACTAAACCACAACAACTCTTATTTTTATTTTCTCTCAAAAATATTTTTCCTATTTAATCCTTAAGCTATCTCCATATTTTCACCTCAAGTAAAAATTACCATTTTGCCCTTCTTTCTCAATAATCATAATTCAGCCCTCTAGACTATAGAACACAAATTCAAAGCACATAAAATCATATAAAAATATATTTAAACATGCAATAAAATATGATATGCATCCCAACCCCCTTACTCAAAGGTTGGTTCCGACTGGGGTTTCACAAGGACCATTCTCGATAATGGAGAAGGTTGGGCTGGTGCCTATAGATTGGATCTACCCGACGGATTAACCGAGATGCATAATGTTTTTCATGTGTCACAGTTAAAGAAGTACAACCCCTATCCAAGCCATGTACTTAATGAAGAACCTTTGCAATTGCATCCAAATCTGAGTTATGTGGAGAAACCAGTTAAGATTTTGGAGTGGAGTATCAAGACACTTTGAAGCAAGCAGATACCTACGGTAAAAATACTTTGGGAACATCATAGAGTGTAGGATGCAACGTGGGAAACTGAAGAATGGTTAAGACGGAAGTATCCAGATATGCTCTAAGAGTATGGAATCTGAATTTCGGGACAAAATTCTCTTAAGGGGGAGGAGATGTAATACCCCGCCCAAAACCACCTTTGACCTATGGGGGAAAATTCATGCATTGCATAGCATTTTTCATTTCATGTGATATTTTAAAATTATATCTTTGCATGGGTGCACATGATTTTCAAGGTTGTCCTTGCATTAATTTATTTAATGAGAAATAGTTGGGTTGTTTGCATTAATTGAGAATTGTTTTAGGTGAAAGTTAGTAGAGGAGATAGAGGGATGAGAAGTAGGGTGAAAGGAATTTCTTAGAGGTATATTAACATCGGAGTTGATTTGGATTAATGGTTAGGGCTGGCAATTATCCCTTGGTGACTTGAGTTCAAATCTTACCTCTTGCGAATCTTAGCATCCTTTTTGAAAATTTTCTTCTAGAGTTCTTCATGCTTTTGGTCGAGAACCCTAGCTAGCCACCACTTCGAAAAGTTTTAAGTGGTATAGGACTCCTTGATAAATATTAGAGATAGAAAATATATTAGGTAAAGATGTTATTTTATTTCTCAAAGAATTTCGGATTTAACATTTTATTTATTTAATTATTCCTAGAGAAATATTTTAGCTAAAACCTTAGCTACTCTTTTGAATTTCAGCTGCCATTTTCTTAGGAGATAAATCTCCATATTTATTTTCCAAACTTAAGGATTTTTGATAAAGATAGAGGCTAATTTTATTCTAGCTATTATTCCTATAATTTTCGAAAATCTTAGCCAGGAACAATTAAATTCCAGCTTGTATTTAATTAACTAGATTTTATGTTAGCTAGCTCGAATTAAATCTATTATTTTCCTAGAAAAATTCAATGTTGATTTTGAGAATAAAACCCTAGCTAAAAATCTGGAAAATTCCAGCTTAGTTGCCGCCACCTTTGGAGCAATCCTAGCTCAACTCAAACTCTTCCAAGCTAGGGAAACTTACCCAAAATCCTTTGGCAAATCAGGTTTTATTTTATCTCCAAAACAAATCAGGTTTTGTCCCTTTTTTCTAGCAGAATTTTGGTCAGCCTTTTGCATGCTTATGGCTCACGAATTGCTGCACTCCTTGGTGTATCCAAAATCTTCTACACCTAGCTCAAATAATCTAAAACACCTCTCACCAATTCAGCTTTATTTTAGCTACACAAACCAGAATTTTTGTTCCGTCTTTATCCAGAATTTCGGCCAGCTTTGCACACAGAAATTCAACCAGCTTTTCACACACCATACTACATGAAAATCAGCACTCTAAAGCACACCAAAACTCTTTATTGACTTAGCCAATTGCAGCGCCTAAAACTCTCAGTTTTTCTGTTAGATTTGTGTCAAAAATAGCAGCCAAAATTAGTCCAGAATTTCTCTCTTTTGTTCACGGTTTTCACACAGCAAAAACATCCACCTTGCAAAGACATCCACCTTGCACAGTATTTTTTGTTGTCAAAACCTGCACAAACTCTTTCACGTCTTGGACAAAAAAACTGAACACGCACAACCTCTCCTTGTGCACTGTTTTTGGCCAGCCTAGGAGAACAATTTCAAATTATTTTTCTTCTCTCAATCCCTCCCAATTTCGGCCAGTAAAAGGGTACAGCAAGCTGCCTGGTTTTCGCCATTGCTGCCCAAGAAGTTTAGAACCATTAGGAATCCTTCCTAGCATCATCTTCTAACCTTAAATCAAACTCTTCTAACCCTAAACCAAAGTAGCCGTCTATTCCTTCCCTACAGCACGAAATTTCCAACAAACTCTCCTCTGTAATTTTCGAAAAACACAAGAGCAATCATTAGGCTAAAAATCAAAACGCACCCTAAGATAAGCAAAAGTCCTCTTATTCTTTCCTCTATGGATTCTTCTCTTCTTCTTCCCTTGAACCATGCCATATAGGGATTGATTTTATCTTCCTTTCTTAACACTCGATCAAGAGGAATTAAAGAAGACAGCTTCGCTCCTTCTCAAGTTAACTCGTGAAGATCATCATCGGGGCATCTTGATCTCGTTAATTCGGTTGTTGTAAGGTAAGAGAAATCTTGTCCTTGGTGTCAAAATTAAGGTTCAATGTGATTGATGATGTCTATGGGAGTGTGATAGCATGATGAATGTGGTTAGTGGGATAGATGAATATTTTCAGATGAGTATTGTGTTAAGTATGTTCAATGGATAGTGATGTGATGTTATGTTGTGAAAATGATGGTTGTAAATTTTGATGGTTAAGTTGAGACCTTCTTGATCTATTATGCATGATTGAGTTGATTGAGATCCTGATCATGATATTATGTGATTCTAGATCAGGAGGTTATTTGAAGAAGCAAGCAGTTGATTTTATTCTTGTTTATTTGAGGCGTATCACGTAAGTCCTTGCATAAACTCTTTTGTTAAATGCTTATGGTGGCAAGTCAAATGTTGTAAAGCTTTGTGAAGCTATTGTTGAACTATGATTATTTGGGTTGTAAACGTGGATGTTCATTCTCTAAATGGTTTTGTTAAACTAATGCCTTTATCAAGAACCGTTCTTGCTCTTAAACATTTTAGAAAACTCTTTTAAAAGAAAACCACATTTTACAAAGCCAAGGTATGGAATCATTTTGAATCAGGAATTGACGGATATGTTCGTTGAGTACTCAATAAGGGTAGGCTAATAATACTAGTCTTTGAGGGCTGGAGTGAGTCTTCTGGCAGGCAGCCACCTCCAGAAGATAAGCTCTGCTTGAAAAGGCGATAGTATTGGTTGGTCAGGCCGGTCCGAGGTAGCATTTGTACCTGGTAAGGTATTATTTCCCGGCACAGGCACCCGGATGGTTTTGTTGGGTGTAGAGATGGAGTATCTCACCCAGTGGGCTGTACACCCACCTTTGATCAGAACGCCCAAAGTGTGGTAATTTGATCTTGTCATGGTGCACAAAGTGTGGTGCCTTGACCGTTTTTCTTATCATGGGGCCCAAAGTGTGGAGCCATGACTGTTTATTCGAGTGGATGATTTATTTTGTACAAAGTGTGACAATGAGAAAACCCCACTCATTGCAAAGAGAAATTATTTATGACTTGCCAAATATTTCTGCAAATGTTTTCAACTATGCATATAGGAACTGTTCAAAGTACCATATGCACACACAGGACTTACTGAGATGTTAATCTCATACTATTTTTATATCATGTTTTCAGGAGAACGACACTGCTGAGCAAGCGAGATGTCTAGTAGTTGGAGCTTTTATTGCTTTGTCTGTATTTGAGAGACAAATGTTCATTTATGTTTTCTTTTCGAATCGATGTATGCATATGTTTAGACTTACTCAAGTTTGACTTTGATGTAATAAGAGTTCCATTTATTTATCTAAGTTTGACATCCTTGGTTCTGCTTTATATTGTGGACCTCATTTTAAAGACCCCTTGTCCTCGGGACATGGTGACTTCCCCACCCTTTTAGGGTGCGTAGTAGGGGGTCTTACAGTGTGTCTAAAGGAATGTTAGAGAATGAGATTTATATGTTTTGCTTTGTTGAGAAATTTTTTTTTAATGAACCCTCCATTTTTCAAAACCCTCTCTTATTTCCTTTTTCATTATGCCAACCATTTTCAATAAGCTATAATTTTTTTTACAAAAGTTTGATGAAGAGGCATGATGAGTCGAAAGAGTTTGTATCTTTGTTATGTGTTTGTAGTTTTATGGTGTTATTTCCCCAAAATAAGGAAGCTATTTTCCATCTTAAGTGTGAGGAAGTGAGTTGTGTCTTTATTTACTTTCTTAGGAATTTTAGTTTGTTTTCTTTTATTTAGATGTTTCTTTTTTTTTTTTGTTAGTATTTTTCTTGTGCTTTTAATTTGGGTTTTCTTTTGTAGGTTTGAATAAAGTCTTCTTGAACTAGCTCTTTTATTCTTCTCCAAGTTTTCATATTTATTGGAGCTCTATTGCACTTGGGGTGTATTGCTTAACCTTCTATCTCTTTTTATCATTTTTGGTCCTTTTTGGAGATGCTTTAATGTGTTAATTTTTTTTATCAATGAGGACATTGTCTAGTTTAAGGGTGGGGCAGTGATTTGGTGATATTTTCTATCCAAGTTTTTATCAATTGTCTTGGTGTTTTCTTGGTATTGAGCTTATTAGGAAATTTTTAATTTTTGAAAAACAATTTTGTTGCAATTTCCTTGAAAATTTTGACAATTTGAACTTTTTCAAATTTTTTTTTGTGGTTTTCATTGTTTATCTAGGTTTTAATTCTTTTTCTTACTTGGATATGAATTTTTGTCATTCATGTGGTAGAGTTTTATGAAATTAGTTTATTGGATAGGATATTTTTCAAAACTTGAGAATTTAGATTAATATTGTTTGTGCATTGGTGTTTGAATATTATTTGACTCATCTAGTTTGAATATGGAGAATATGATGAATGTTTGGCTAACTCTTGTATTATGGGTTTAAACTTTGCTTAGCTTGGAGTGTGATAAGGAATGTGAGGTGATAAAAGATCGTTAAGTGAAAAGATTGAGGACAAATTGTGGAAAATTCTTGTGAGTTGAAACATTGGAAAAATGAGTTGATTGTTGTTTCCTCTTTGAAGATAAGAAAGTATTAGTTTTGCCTGATTATGGGGGCTAATATGAATAGTGAAGAAAAATCCACTTTCTTGAGGCTATGAATTCCCAAGAGCAAAAGAGATGAAAGAGGTTGAAAAAGATCATGAGTGATGCCTAAAAGGGGGTTAATATGGTGTATGAAGAGAAATTCATGCACTTAAGGTTTTTAATTCCCTAAGTCATTGAAAAAATTGGAGTGCTTTTCTTACATCATGACTGAGTTGTGTAATTTTTGGACTTTTAATGCTTGAGTTGGTAGATAGCTTGACTTGCATGATTCATATTATATATATTTTTACTTGAAGGACGAAATAGTTTTCTCAAACTAAGGTATGAACTTGATTAAGTTGACTTCTAGAGTTTTGTGATGTCTTGTCAAATGTTTCAAAGTTTGAATTATTTGCAAAGGGTGTGAATGACAAGAGTTTTTTTTTGTAAAGTTTTAAAGGAAATTATAATTCTTGTTATGTTTTAATGAGAAAGAGCTTGTGTTTTCTTGATGATTTTCTTGGATTAAGTGTTTTGCCTGAGGACAAGCAAAAGTTCAAGTGTGGGGGAATTGATAGAGGCTAAAATCAACATTATTTTCCTAGTTATTTGATATTAGTTTGAGATACTTTTGATGTAATAACTAGGCATATTCCTTCATATTTGACATTTTACTTGTGAAAAGTGTTGTTGACAAATTTGTGTAGATTTGAGTTAATTTTGAGCAAAACTAGAGAATTTCCAGACCACACTTGGTGCTAGGCCTGCTAAGGGGACCAGATGCCAGGTCCAATATGCCCAAATAGTGAAAACAGAGCACGTTCTAGGAGGAAAATAGAACGCACCTGGCGCCAGATGGGTTGAAGTGACCCCGGTGTCAAGTCTACTGATGTGTCAATTTTGGGTATATATAAAATCATTCATTTTAATTCCATCCTTAATCAAGTTTTAATTAAAACATTAATCATAAAATACACATGTGAGCAAGTATACTCATCACAAGCATAGTATAGGAAATTAACGAGTATCGATCCTTAAAGGAACAAGTACACACTAATTACTCTTCTTTTATTATTTAACCAACCCAAATAAAGTGAGAAAAGAATAAAAAGAAAAACTAAAGAAACATATACAACTCAATAATGTAGATTTATGCAATTTGGACAATTACCCTAGAAAACATAATAATGAACCAATTAGCAATTCTCTTAACTAATTATCGTCTTCGCATCATGAAGGAATATAAAGTAAAACTCAATCATCTTACAAGTTATGATTCTACTTAGTTAAATTCCACTTCATGTCCCATTCCATGGAATCCTATATTTTGATTATATTAACAGATTTGCCAATTAAGCTAATCCTAACCAAAACATGCATTAGGCTCAATTCCTTATAAACATGAAATTAGCTAATAACCATTTTCTTGAGGCGAAATTATCTAACCTTTGATCACTTAGTCCTATAACCTTAACTTCGTTGCTCAAGTCTATTAAGATTAGACAAATATGAAATCAATACAATAAAACTCCTAACATCATCATCTCAAGTCAATTAGAAAAACTCACATCTATTGTGAAACCCCACCTAAAGTCAACCTTATAGTAAAGGGGATGGGATGCATATCATGTTATTCTACATAAAAATATACTATTTGAATGATTTTATATGCCTTAGAATTATTGTTTATAGGTCAAATGGCTTATTTATGCTTGTTGGGTAGGAAGGGTAAAAAAGTAATTTTGCTTGACGTCAAAATAGGAAGATGGCTTGAGGTTTAGATAAGAAGAATATTTAGGTGAGAAAATAAGAATAAGAGTTAGTGTGGTTAAGTGGTTAGAGCTTTGTAAATTAGTCTCTAAGGTCATGAGTTCAAATCCCATCACTTAATTTTATTCATGATTATCGTAGCTATGTTTGAATTTTTTATTTTCTTACATTCCTTAAAGATAGGAATGTTATCTCAAGGGAAACATGAAGAAATGTCTTGATGATGTGATCATGTCCTAAAAAGAATTCTAGAGGAATTCCTGTCCCCTTTAATTTCTCTAGCATTGTCCTAACATCTTTATAATTTAAATTATCCTTAATCCATTAATCCATTCTTTTAATTCCAAAAAAAATCTGTGACAAACTCCTAGCCTTTAAATTTGAAAATCATCCTTGAGGGATAGGGGATTGCCGAAAATAGGGAGGAGAGTTAGGATGGGTTTCCAAGGAAAATAAATCACCATAGTTATACTTTCAATTCTACCTTCATTTTGTTCATGATTTGGTAAAGGAAATATCTGGAAAATTTTCCAGAATTTCTGCAAGGTTATTTTCAAAAGTTCAGCCAACATTCTTACCCAATTTCCTGCCAAAAAAAATGGTCCTTTCATCTGAGGTTGAAGGCTGAAAATTCTGAGAATTTTCGGACTACACAACCTTTGCAAGCCCGAATTTTTCTTCAGCAATTTTGCTGCATTGAAGCTGGATTTTTCAGCCACCTTTAAGTCATAAGAACAGCTGGAACTTTCTCTGTTTTTCTTCAGAAAGAAGGCTGGAAACCCACCATTAAAAGACCTTTAAATACCCTAAATAATCAGCTACAAATCAGGCCAAAGAAAGCAGAAAATTTTGCACCAAAAACCATTTTCATTCTAGGTACTTTGGAAGCATTGAAAACTAGAAAAATTCCAGCTTGATTCCTCATGGCAAAGGCCGAAATGCTTTCATTCAAACCTCTGAAAATTAGACCTTGTTCATCCATGGATTAAACACCATTGATCTCCATACTAACCTTGAGTGGTTGGACTCCATGATCACACCTCAAAAAGCTCGTAAGATCTCTCTATCCAAAACTCATTTGAACTTCAAACTAATTCCAAAATTTTTGCTCCATTAAAACACTCTTGTACTAAGTGATTAAACCAGAATTTCTCTGCCATTATAGACTAAGTTTCGGCCAGCTTAATAACCTAAACAACCTCTATTCTTTGCATTAAGCCTAGCTTGTTCAGCCTTACACCATTGAAGAGCAAAAGACCTTCCTTGAACAACCACCATTAACTAATCCTCTACCTCAAACAACTCCTCATTTTCTTCCATTTGAATTTCAAAAAACTGAACACTTCTCTCTCCTTCTTGCTAAACCGAAACTCCTAACTACACAAGGTCATTCGACCAACAACAATTCCAGAAATTTGCAAGCCATTTTCTCTCAAACTCTCTCAAAACACTAAGAACACCAAGAACACACACTTTACCTCTTCAAGTGTAAACCTATCCTAAACATCTCCAATCACTCACAAATACTCCAGATCACTCATATTTAGTCCCTAGTCTCTATTTCATGTCTTTATAACACGAAATCACGCAAACCAAAATTTTCAAACTGATCAAAACCAGTTTTTTTTTTTTTTTTTTTTGTCTAAGGTTCCAAGAATATCAAAAGGTAAAACAAGAACAACCTCGTTGTTCTTTCTCTTCTACTCAAATTTTAATATTCCATTCTAATGCCATTCATCTCTGTCTCTCTCTCTCTTGGCCGAAATGGTGATGATCAACCATGGTTGTTTTTTCTGGACCACTAAAGGCTCTCAAATGCATAGACCTTCACTAATCAAGAAACCTTCATCAAGTGATCATCTATAAAACATTTCTTCTTAAATCTTCCATTTAATTTCTGAATTCATGTCTCCTATATGTTGATAGAAAGATTGAATATGAATGGGGGTTGAGTATATGTATGAAGGGGGTGGAGTTAGGACATGAGAGTTGACATGCATGATTAGGTCTTATGGATTTTCTTTTGAATCAATATATGCTCATCATGGTTAATGAGATTTATAGTTGTTTTGATGCATGATAGATGTTATGACACCAATGGTGATTAGGCCTTTATGTTCTTAATCTTTAATGAAGCCATGAATGATGATTATGCCTAGTAGGAGGTTGGCCATGTGCAAGTATGTGTTAGTTTAAGTGTATATTCATGAATGGATTAGCTTATTATTTAATGTTAGGGAATGTGTTCATGAATCTTTTCTCTCAATAGGAAATCATGTTAAAAGACTATTTTCTTTGTTAATTCTAAAATTATTTTTATTAACAAATTTTATTAATTTAATTAGAATTATTTTTATATTTACTCTAAGATCCGAAAACATTAGGAAGGTTTGGAAATAAGATATTAATGAAAATATTAATATTTTTATTAGTTAAATAAATAAAATCTTTTATTAAAAGGAAATAATAATAATTAATTAATAAGATATTAGAATTAATTAAATGACCTTGTAGACCATAATTAACCTTACTAAAACTTTTATCTATATCCGCAAATATTATTTATATTAAAATTTATTTATTATTTAATAATTTAAAATTAAGTATAATTTATTTATTTTTAATTTTATTGGTTATTTATTATCTATTAATTAATAATTAAAAATTAAAGTGTAATTTACTATTAATAATAATACTATTTAAATATTACCATTTTTCAATATTATTTAGGACTTAGTATTATTCAATATTTAATACTAGTTTATTTATTAGCAATAATACTCATAATTTATTATTTGAAACTATAACTTATTAGTATTTATTTTTGAACCCCTAGTTATTTTAACTCTTCAAGTTAGATTTATTTTATAAAATACTTTATCAACTAGTATTAGAGCCTAAGACATTATGGTTATGGTTAGTTGTGGTTGTGACTAGTTGAACTAGGGATTGTTTATGTAAGGCAGATATGGTTCGAAGGTTATTTTATGCTTTGTGTTTACCCCAGGCGGGTTAGGTTAACCTTGGAAGATTTTTGAGTTCAAGAAGAGCAAATGATTAGCTAAGTTCCTGTATGGAGTCATTTGAAGACCAAATGTGGCAAGCTAACTCATTGTATGCGAGAACTTGTACTGTAAAGCAATTATGGACAATTTTCCTTTTCTTCAAATCAAGCAAGCTATTTAAAAATAGACAAATGATTTTACACAAAACGCTAAACTTTTCATAAAACCAACTTGGCAAGAAGTTTAGAAACCATAATTGCTATTTTCAAGTAAATCATTGTTTGATCACTTTTTCTCCCAAGTGGAACAAACAACGTTGAGTACTCAATAATGGTAGACTACTAGGACTAGTCTTTGAAGGTTTGGGTAAGTCTTTCAGTAGGTGGCCACCTATGAGGGGTGAGTCCTTCCCGGATAGGATGCCAGTCTTTAGGTCATACTGGTCCAAGCTAGTAAGTTCAGTCAAGTGGACTGTATGTTTCCAGAGTGGACAATCGGTAAGTTTGGGTGTAGAGATAGAGGAGTATCTCACCCGGTAGGCCATACACCTACCTTATGTCAGTATGATCAACGTGTGGCATCCTGATCGTTATATTGTTATTGTGCACAAAATGTGGTGCCATGGCTACCTCTTCTGAGTAGTTGTATTTATTGTGCACATGTATGTTTTGGAAAGCAAAACACCACTCTTCATTTATGACATTTATTTAATGATTGCCTGTATTTTCTTTTATGAAACTTTTACAACTTGCATACATGATCTATTTTACTTGAAACACACAAAGCACACACAAGCTTATTGAGATTTTTATCTCACCACCTTTTATACCATATTTTTAGGTCGATCCTGCTGTGAAGGTCATTAGCTAGAATGTTGTCTATGTATTAAAGACTCTTTGATGTTTTTCCTATGCATTGCTTTTGAGAGATAGTTGCAGACATTTATTATTATTTTTTAATTCGTTCATGTATTGCTGGGTTGTAATAAGTTTAATTTTGAAGTATTTCCTTTATTTTCTTTTGTGTGACCTAGTTATAAAGACCCCTTGTCCTGTGGACGGGCGACATCTCCGGCCCTGGTGGGCCTAGGTAGGGGGGTGTTACATTAATAACCAATGAATTCAAGTAATCAAATACTAAATATGACAAAGACTTGATCAAATAACTAAATTAACCTAAAATCATGAATCCCAAAATAATGTTAAATTACAATGAAAACATCGAATACATCATTGCTAAAGAAAAAGAAAAGAAAAAGAAAAGAAAGCACTCATAGACAAGCCTCTTTCTTCTTTCTTGAATACTACCTTTGAACAATCCTCTTTGGCTTGGGTGAATTTCTCATTCAATGAGAAAATCAAAATTTCTACTGTTTAATTCACGTCTTTTGGTTGTATATATCAAACCCTTATATTCTCTTATGCTTTTATAAGCCTCTTGAATGCCTATTTTGTGGCTGAGGAAGGCTTGGCTGTGTAGGAATAGGAAAATACCAAAATCCTTGTATAAACCCTAATTTCGCGTATAAAATTTCTACCCCGAGAACCTACCTGGCGCCAGGTACCTTCGACCCACCTAGAGCCAGGTACACTATGTTCTTCTACTATTTTGCTCTGTTTTTAGCCGTTTTTTCTTTAGCAAGCAGAATGGACCCGACACTAGGCACACTTGTCAGACTTGGTGCTAGGCCTATTCTAGAAAAATCCTTGAAGCTTCATTCAATCTCTACTACTGGACAGAATGGGCCCAGCGCCTAGTCCACTGGATGGGCCTGGTGCCAAGTACATTCTGGTTTTGCATTTTCTACTCAATTTTTACTTAAATCTGCACATATTTACCAAAAATACCTTTTACAAGCAAAATATCAAATAGGAAGGAATATGCCTAGTTATTACAATAAATGTATCATACAACAACATCAAATAACTAGGAAGAGAATGGTGATTTTAACCCTTATCATCCACTCTGGAACAAGAATATTCTGTGTATGAATTTAGGAATTTTTCAATGATTTTGGTATTTTTCGAATCCTACTCGGCCAAGACTTCTTATGTAATGAATTTAGCATCAAAGAGACCTATAAAAGCAAGAGAAAACACAGGGGAAATGGGGGATATAAGGTGAATTAAAAGAGAAAATAAGAAAATCACTCATTGAAGGAGGAATTCACCAAATCAAGGAAGGTTGTTCGATAGAGTTTTCAAATGAGAAGAAGGAGGCTTGTCTATGAGAGTTTTCTTTTACCTTTGTTTTCTTTTTCTTAAACAATTATGTATTTAATATTTCCCTTGTAATTTGACATTGTTTTCTTTGGATTCATGGTTTATTAAGTAATTTAGTCTTTTGATCAATTGATTATTGTTCTTGGTATTTGATTACTTATTTTTCTTACAGAGTTGGTTGATTGATCTTTGTTATCAACTTGCTTGAAAAAAGGGGTTAGTAATGACTTCAATTAATTGATTTCATATTCGTTATCTCTTAACTTTCTTGAAAGAATGGGTTAATTATCTAGAACTTAGGTAATTAAAAGTTGGTTGATGATTGCTAGAATATGGATTCATTGACTAATTTCATGTTTTAAATTACCTAGAGTATATGGGTTTATATGAGGATTGATTTTAATGCATCTTTTGGGTAAATTAGTTGAGATAAGATATGTTCACTAATTTAACTAGAAGATAGTAATTCCAAGAATTGCAAACGAAGTGGGACTATTTTAAAACCTTCATGAGACCAAGATAATAATTGATTGTGATATTGGCTATGTAACACCCCTACTAAATATAACAACGGAAGCATATCAACACCGGGTGTCGCCTCGTCCAGTTACCCATACAAAAGGTCTTTAAAATGAAGAACCAACAAAGTATACAAGGTCCAACTACATACAAACATCCCATACTAATGATAATGTATATATAAAATAGAGAATCTCGTACATGAAAATTTCGATTCTATATCAGTAATAAGGTACATTATCAAAAGGGAACGTCTGGACCTAAACTATTGTCACTATGGTATCGTCCTTCAATCTATTGGTCTGCTTAACTCCAGATCCTATAAAAAGGTAAGATAAAAGACGTGTGTGAGTAAAAAATCACCCAGTGAGTCCCGTGTGTGCTAATACTTTAGTAAAGAGACAGAAGTCATAAAACATTTGTGAGGTAAAGCATTTCATTTGTTCACTGGAAATAATTCCAAAACTCTCTAAAGAAAAGTTTATTCAGAACTCAATCATTTTTGAAAAATTATGTCTCAATTTCAAATAATTACCCCAATTTCCAAATCACAGGCATTTTTCCAACGAAAGGTCGACCTGTATGCAAGTCCCGCAGTCCTTGCTTTTGGCGCCATATATCATTATACTGAGATTGCAACCTCCAATACTTAACTTGCACGTAGCATTATACTTAGACCGTAGCCTAGAGTACTCAATCCGTTTGTCATTCAAATATAAGTACACCGCAACATACTATAATCAACAAGTGCACACAACATACTAAATCTTTTACTTACTACCGTAAGCCAGGAGTCCTAATCTAGACGTCAATCACCATTGAGGTAGCAAGGGTTGAACAATGCCAGGTGTCGAGCCCAGCCTGTGAACAACCCACATCACAAATTGCACACAAGGCACAACAATTGCCAGGCACTAGATGGCTAGCCAGGACAACTCATTTTAATGTTCTGTCGCCCTATTTGCAGTAAGGTAATCCCCAGAACTGATCTGGTTACTTGGGGTTGTCTATCTCTAATATGAGCTAGTACAAAGATCAAAGTCCTTGTTGAGTACTCAACGTTACCAATATCAACCCCTTCTGACTGGTCAAGCCAGAGGGTTATCTGATCTCACAGGATTTTCAAAAAAAATCATCTTTGGGGCAAAATAACATTTCCAGAATTTGATCTCACTGACTCGCAAGTTAGATCATAATTCGCATAGGCTTCACAGGGCCAATCAATTCATTCCATAGGCATATTAGGCTAACAAAATAATTTCTAGGATCAAAATGTCATTTTCCAAAAACCAATCTCATCATGAGAGATCACTTTCCAAAACCGTGTCAAAACAGGATAAAGATTTCTTTTCACACATCAAAACAAGTTTACAGGAGTGCTCGGGTCATTTTGTGCGTACTCGATCACAAAAGTCATTTTAAGGGCATTCGGATCATTCTACCCATGCCTGATTCCAAAAGACTTTTCAAGGATATTTGGGTCATTTTACCTATATCCGATTTGAAAAGTGTTCACAAGAGTTCTAATAAGGATATTTCGGTCATTTATCGAATATCTGATTCCAATGTTTTTCATAAAATATTCCAATAAGGACATTTATGTCATTTTCCAAATACCCGATTCCAAAAGGAACTCGTTTCAAGAAATCCATAATTCTAATACCAAAATACGATTAAGTTCAAAGTTTCCAAACACATTTCCATAAAATGTTCCAATAAGGGCTTTCTAGTCAATTTGTGAATACCCAATTTCAAAATTTACCATTTCCTGAAAATTTGAAGTATTTAATCCAAAAAGGACTAAATTCAAAAAATTCATACTTTAATCATCCATTAAGGTTTTCAAGCCAATTATGAAGTTCATTCAAGCCCAAGATGGCGCAAAACAATTCTTGCTCAGATAAACCTTAAATATATTCAGGGATTTCCAAAATGGTATAAAACATCACATTTCATGGAAAAGTGAAGCACACTTGCTTTCAAAAAGGTTTTAAAAATCAAAGGGACTCACCCCGTGTCCTAATTCATTTTTTCCGTTCTCGGCCATTCGACCGTCCATTTCTACCGTTTCCAACAAACGATTGCCCATTTATTGATAAACCTACATCAAACATCATTTTTAGGTCAAATTGTGTTCGGTCGAAAAGTAGCCGATGTCCAACTGATGTTTAGTTGACGATGCCGATGGTTAGCTGATGGTTAAGGAAAACGTTCAACTTTCGTTCACGTCATTTTTTCGTCTTTCGTTCAATTATTTCATTTTCCTTTCTCCCACATCCTTTGTCCCTTCATGTAGAGGGGATTCACTTCATATTTCTCATTTATTTCATCTAAAATCACATAATTACTCATCCTTAAGTTCATCCATTTTCGGACTAATTTTTTGGAATTTCATTGTTTGACATATGATTTTGTTTTGCACATAACATTCAATCCACAAATCTGATTTGGCTCTATGATATACCAACATGACTATAAGACTCTTAAATTTAATTTTATGTTAGCCTATTATAGAGTATAGGTTCTTGTGACATGCTACAGGGAAAAAACTGCCCCAGTAGTTTTGCTTCAATTCTACTATTCATGCTTTCCTTTGTTTTCCTTTAGCCCTTAACACCTTGGGAACAATAATTTATTCAATTTTCCTTCAAATCATCTTTGATTTTGTAGTTTTCAGGTTCCAATCGCTCACAAGAGTCACACTTATTCGACATAAGTTCACCTTTTCTAATCAAAAGCTAGTGTAATCCATTTTTCCAACCAACTAACTTCCATTTTTATTCTACTTTGGTCATCATCTCCTCAACCGAAAAAAATCCTTTAAACTGCAATAAATATTCAGTTCTTCCTTACATAAAACAAAATCCATAAAGCTTCTAGGCAGCTGACACACATAGAGACGTAAGAAGTTCATCAACAAAGTTTATAAACCCTAACTTTTGATCAAAAAACAAGGCATGAAAATCATATTTTCATGTTAAAATTGATATCATAATGATCACCATTTACCCAAAAACAACTTTAATTCAAGTAAGGTAGGGTTTTACCTTGTATTTAGAGCTCTTTGGTGTGATTTTCTCCCAGAACCTCTCAATAACTCACACACCACTCCATGAACACACACTAGCTACCTTTTTCTTTCTTTTTACTATTGTCTCTTGATTTCTTTTCCTTTATTTCTCTCCTCTTGAGGCTGCTGAAATTTTGAGTTGTATAACAGCCTTCCCACCACCATTCTCATTAGATTTTTGGCCAAGAATATTTTAAATCTATTAAGTATATGGTGGAATTCATGTAAGGTGTTCCAATCACAATTTTACTCACCAACCACTTAATTTCCTCCTCAAAATTTTCTCTTCATTTCTCTTGTATGGCTGCCAAATTTCTTAGCCAATTTTCAGCCATTCAACCACCTTCTCATGGTCCAAGTATTGGCCAATCACATTTCACAAGGCCTTAATTAAAGGGCCTACAAATGATGCGTTCCAATTACAAAAATTACACATCATTCTTTATTTATTTTGTAATCCTTTAATTCCATATGTCTTGCATGAATTCTTCATGCAACCTCTCTTATTCATGGGCTACTAATCATAGAATGCCACACGCACCATTTTTATCCGTGATTTCCTATTTTCTTCATAAATAACCAAAATCAGGTCCGAAACGGAAAAATATTTTATTCTACTATTCAACTCTAAAGATTCTATTGAATTCATTGGTAATACTTAAATTCTCTAATTCCTTCTCAGTTTGATCAAATTTGCGATCAAAGTCACGGGCACGGTCAAAAAGACTAAAATGCCCCCGATAACCCGAATAACATAACTCACACCAAAAAGTGCGTTTCATCGCACTGATCAATTTCTCTTCTTAGCATACCCTCAAATTCTTATTTTATTAATAATAATAACTTTTTGAAGATTTAGGGTACGAGTAGAACAAATCCAATAATTATATCCAAGTCCCGACAAAATATTATTATACCAAAAATTCGTCTCATTACACTGATCATCTCTTTGTTCTGGCCCTTGATATAAATTCTCATACTATTACAAGTAGTGGCCAATCGAACGTAAAAGTGTAGGTATTACATTCTCTCCTCCTTACAAAAATTTCGTCCTTAAAATTGGCTTATACTTGGAATAATTCTGGATACTTTTTCAACAACTTGACTTCCATTTCTCAAGTTGCATTTTGCACCAAATAATGATTCCACAATACTTTCACAAGTGAAATTATCTAATTCCGCAATTCCTTTTTAGCATACTCCAAGATCTTAATGGGCTTTTCCTTATATTTCAAGCTTGGAGTTATCTCAATAGGCTCTTCATTCAAAATGTGTGTGAGATTAGCTACGTATTTTTGAAGTTGGGCAACATGGAACACATTAGGAATACCTTGAAGCTCTATTGGTAACTCTAATCAATAAGTCATCTTGCCAATTCTCTCGACAATAGGGAATGGTCCAATGTACCCAGGGGCCAACTTCTTTCTTGGTCCTTTAATTCCTAACTGTCGTTGTGGAGTCAACTTCAATAATACACGACCTCCTTCTGTAAATTCCAAATTTCTCTTACGTCGACTCGCATAACTTTTTGTCTACTCTAAACTGCTTCCAGCTTGATTTTAATCATCTCCACAACTTGTCAAAGTTTTCGAGATCGCTGGCATCTTATTCATCTGTCCTTCGTCCTACACTACATTTTCTTTCATATAGAGCTTTAAATGGGGCCATTTCAACTGTTGATTGATAACTATTGGTGTATGTGAATTCTACATATGCTAAATTATCAATCTACTTAGTTCTATAATTCAAAATGCAAGCCCTCAATGTCTTCCAAACTCTATTCACTCGTTTTATCTGTCCATCCATCTGTAGGTGCGCTGCTGTGCCGAACTTTATTGTGGTCCTATATTTCTGCTGCAATTTAGTCTAAAACATCGAAGTAAATCAATGATCTAGTTCTAACACAATACTAGAAGGTGCTCTATGAAGTCTGATTACTTCCTCCATATAAATCTTACTTAACTTCTCTATAGAATGTCGCTGGCCGATGGGGATGAAATGAATAGACTTAGTTAATTGATCCACTATTATCCATATAGTATCTCGATGTCCTACTGCCATGGGTGTAATACCCCATAATAAGCCACCTTTATTATGTGGGGAAAGTCATGCATGTCATAGAATTTTTATATTACATTCGGTAAATTGAGTCTTTTTCATGAAAATATGAGTTTCATGAGTTTGTTGTATCATGAATTAATTTGTTCTTGAACTGGTTGTGTTATTTGAGTTAGTTGAGCTTTTGTTTTATTGAGGAGAATTCATTAGGAAGAGGATGAAGCAAGTGAGTAGAAATTAAGGGAATTTGAATAGGGAAAATATTTATACAAGAATTAATGTGGAATAGTGGAAAAAGCTTGATGTTTAATTCTTGATGGACTTGAGTTTGAATCCAATCTAATTCAAATCCTTTCCTTTTTTTTATTTTCTTTTTCCCTAACTTTTCCTAAGCTTGGCCGAAATTCTCCTAGTGTAGCCGCCACCTTGGAGCAAATTTCTAAAATTTAGGAGTGTGATTTATCTTGGGAATTATTTTATAAAGTATTTGAAAATAAATTAAATTCTTATTTCTAATATCTTATCATAATCTTTTAGAGAACTTTAAATATTACTAATCTGAATTTCTGAAAGCTATATCTTAGTAAATTAGTAGGAAATAAAGAATATAAAAATATAGCTTATTTCCTCCAAGTAGCCACCACTTTTTAAGGAGATAAGTCTCCATATTTTAATTTTCTTCAAATAATTTTAAAAGGAAATAAAGGGATAAATGCTGTTTTTTTTTTAAAATGAAGCACTTATCTTCTAGTACTTTTGTTTCGAAATTTTGGGGAAAAATGGAGTAGAATTTCGGTTAGCTTCAAGAAAAAGAAAACCAAGATTTTATATTGAAAAGTAATTATTTATTAGCTATTTAAATACTCAAAATAATATAGGGAATTAATTAAATTATTCCTTAAATAAATAACCTAATATGTTGATGTGAGCCATACACAAAGCATGTATAAGATAGAACCTTGATGCATCTTGTCATGATAAATCTAGATCTATACACAGTCAGCAAAGATGAAATCTTTTAATGTTTATGTAGCTGACTATGATGATTTTGTGCTAGATGAAAATAAGAGTTGTCATATAGTGATTTGATTTGGATGAATGCATGGCTATGATCAATAGCATGGCAAAGGAAGTTGTGTATGTGATCTAATGAATTAAATTACCTAGATACCATGGATGAATTAGGTGATTAATGAGATCATGAGAATTCATGTTGCATGAAATAGTGGATGTAATATTTGGATTCTAATTATAGAATCATTTATTCTAGATAAGGAAGGAGTGGAAGTAAGGGCAATCGATTGAGTTGGGTCTTACTGTTGAGTTATCCAAGTAAGTCCCTTCATAACCGTTTTGATAAATGTTACATGTTTACAAGTAATTTTTATAAATGTTATTTGGAATTGATGTCAATGTGATGTTTTGACAAGAGGATTAAAACATTAGCTAAACATCAGTTATACTATGTTGTTTTGATACTTGGGTTCTAAACGTGGATGTTTTACTTTCTAAATGAGTTTATTAAATTTTAACTATTCAAACTCAACAAAGATTTCTAACTCTATCAGTAAACAATTTGGAAATGCTATTACAAAAAAAAAAAAAACCCCACGTTTTATAGTCAAGTTAATCAAACAACTTCAAAAAAGGGAAAATGATTCTGCCCCTAAATACGGCGCGTTGAGTACTCACTAGGCGTAGGCTAGTGGTACTAGTCTTGAAGAGCAAAAGTGAGTTTTCTGGCAGGAGGTCACCTCCAGAAGATGAACTCAACTTAGAGAGGCGACAGTACTACTTAGTCAAGCTGGTCCGAGCTAGCATATTGGTGGTCCATGTGGACATTGTTTATCTGGGTTGGACAACCAGAGTGTTGGGTGTAGAGATGGAGGAGTATCTCACGTAGTAGGAGGATCCCCCACTGCCCATTGTTAAAAGAATACATCGGGACACTATCATGGTGATAACCATGATATGGATTATGATACTATTGTTTGAATCATTGCGAATCCCTACTTAATGAATTATGAATATGATGAAATGATGATTTATTGTGAACTATTTTGGATTCATTAAGCAAGGCTCCTTTGTATATTGAAGAAATTGACTTGCAAACATGATTTTGTGATTTTGATAAACCTGCACGCACGAAATGGTTATATTTGACACTTGCGCACACGGGATTTACTGATATGCCAATCTCACACCTTTTATATCATGATTTCGGGGGAGTACTTATATTGAGCAGGTTGAAAGAATAAGCAATGACCATCCATTTGTTTATTTTAAATTGATTTATATTTCTTTCAAGAGATGTTTGTCAGTTTTGATCTCTCGGATTTGTATAAGTATTTCTCTTAGATGTAATAAGAGTATTTTATTATTTAATTTAGTTGGTTTTTTTATTATTTATTATTTGTACCACATTATAAAGACCCCTGGTCTTTTGGATGGGGCAATATCCCGGCCAATCTGGGTATGTAGATAGTGGGGTGTTACAATGGGTAATCCCTAATGATATCTATAATAATTCCATCCCATTTCTATGATGGAGTAGGTAATGGTTGTAGTAACCTTCCAGGCTGTTGTGGGTTGGATTTCAGTTAAACATCGAGTTACAAAGTCTGAATTATCCTTCATCATACTGATCCACTAATAGTGACATTTCAGGTCTTGATACATCCTTACTGCTCCTGAATGGATGGTATACTTGCTTCGATGTGCTTCTATTAAAATGACTTGCTTTATCACAAACTGTTTCAAAATACAATACCCGCCTAAGTAGTAGATAATTCCATTATTGTCCTTTCAAACCCACCTCCTCCTTTATTCACCTCTTTTTTGCATCAACTTTTGCAACTTTTCATCTTTATCTTGCTTTCCCTTTTACTGTTGTAGGGAAATAGGTTGAATGGAGATATTACTCATCATTATTTCTCCTTCTACCACAATTGCTTCCAGTTCTGGAATTCGTAACATTCGAAGAGCTAATAAATTTGCCTCCTTACTAAGGGTATTTGTTATTGTGTTTGCTTTATAGGATGATACTCAATTAAACACCAAAATTCTTCCAAAAATTCCATCTACCAACGTTGTCTCATGTTCAAATTCTTCTAGATAAAACATAATTTAAGCTTTTGTGGTCGGTGAAGACTTTAAACTCTGTCTCATACAAATAACGTCTCCACATCTTAAGGGTAGACATAATAGTGGCCAACTCCAAATCTTGTGTAGGGTAATGCTCCTCGTGGGATTCCAATTTCTTAGAGATATAAGCTATCACCTTTTTCTCTGGCATAAATGCTTCTCCCAGTCCTTCCTTTGACACATCTATGTATACCTTATAAAGTTTACCCATCATTGGCAATATCAAAACAGGAGCAGAACTTAATCTTCTTTTCAGCCCTTGAAAATTTTTCTCACACGTCTCAGTCCAAACATAAAGAGCTTTCTTTTTGGGTGAGTTGAGTTAAAAGTGAATCTATCTTAGAAAATTCCACGATAAATCTCCAATAATATCCTACGAATCCAAGAGAACTTTGTATTTTAATTGGAGTCACGAGACATTTCTAATTAGTCACCATTCCAACTTTTACAGGATCTACTGTAATCTTGTCATTGGATATCACATGTCCCAAGAATGCTACTTTTTGTAGCCAAAATTCACACTTACTGAATTGTGCATATAGTTTGGTCTCCCTTATCTTTCCCAACACTTTCTGAAGATGTTATTCATGCTCTTGAGGATCCTTAGAATACACCAAGATATCATCTATAACTATAACAACAAAGCTGTCTAGGTAAGGCTAAAACATCAAGTGCATTAGGCCCATGAAGACAACAGGGCTTTAGTAACACCAAAGGATATATCTACAAACTCAAAATGTCCATATCGTATGTTAAATGTAGTTTTTGGTTTATCCTCTTCTCGAATCTAAACTTGGTAATATCCTTGCCTCAAATTCTAACTTTGAAAATCATCCCACTCCTTGTAACTGATCAAATAATTTATCAACCATGGGTAATGGGTAGTTATTCTTCACCATTACTGCATTCAATCCTTGATAATTTCTACACATCCGTAGTGACTCATCTTTCTTTCTAACAAACAAAAGAAGTACTCCCTAAAGTGAAGCACTAGGCCGAATAAAATCTTGCTCCGTGAATTCCTGTACTTATTTCTTAAGCTCCTGTCATTCTGTAGGTGCCATTTATAAGGAGTTCTTGAAATTAATTCTGCCAATGGCACCAAATTAGTGTAAACTTCTACTTCTCTCGCCGGTGGTAACTCTTTCAATTTTACTAGAAAAACATCTAAATACTCGCTCACTATAGAGGCATCTTCGAGTTTCTTTACCTCTCCTGGCTTATAAATTTCATAGGCCAAGTATCTAATACACCCTTTCCTAATATCTTCTGGATCTTGAGTCCCGATATGAAATTTCCTTCTAGCCTCTCCTATCAATTTCAATATAGGTTCCCTAGGCTGACGAAATCGTACTACCTTATGCCAACATTCAACATAAGCATGATGCTCAGATGGCCAGTCCATGCCCAAGATAGCATCTTGATATTTTATGGGCAGACACATCAAATTTCCTCCCAAAATTTCATTTCCTACTAACATCATACATTCCTTATGTACTTTATCACTATTCATTTACTTTCACAATGAGGTACTGACAAGCATATCATATGAAGTTTCTTCCCCACTTATCCCCATTGCATCAAGAATAATATAGGCAACAAAGGAATGCATAGAACCAGGATAGGATCTACTAATACTTTAGCATTATGATTTAAAATTAAAGAGTGTACTCTCCACTACTGTGGCATGATTATCCGTCTTTTCCAATGCAACCACTCGAACATTCATGATGGAGTCGACTCAATCCTGAACCTGTGGTTTACTAAGTCCAGGTCTAGAGATAGAAGTTTGTCCTTAGTTCCCTTTTTTTAGTCCTAACCTCTACCCTTGATTATTTCTTTCCCGGTCAACTCCATCCTTTTATCCTTCAGAGGTGAGGGCATTTGAAACTCTTATGCCCTACTTTTCCACAGTTAAAATATCTAAAAGAGGAATGTCCTCCAATCCTTTGCAACCTTCATCTCTTTTGCCATCAGGGTCTTCCAAATCTTTTCTGATTCATACTTCCAATATTCTCATTTATTCCAGCACTTTCATTAACTCCAGTGATAGTCTCAGTCTACCATTGATTTTATCATCCATTTTCTGGAATGTTTGGAACATAGGATGATCTAAATTAAGGTGGGGACCTTCTATATGTAGTTCCCCTACTATTGGCTTAAGGTTGTTTCGAGTAGTTCGTGATGATCACCTAAAAATTCATTTAGAAGACATCTATACAGTCCATACGGTTTTGTTGGTAAAACGAAATAACATAACTCAAGAGTAGGCACAAAAGTAGGTATAGTGCACATAGTAAGATCATAACATATATTCATTCTCATCAAACAAAAATCCAGTACAAAATTCGTGTGCCCAGCACACAGTCTTATACACTGGCCGAACTGTACCTATCCTACTATATATATATTCACATATCACCTTCCTACTCATTATCATCACTATCTGAAACGGAAGGTCTGAATCTATAGAAATCATATAGGATACGGCAATATTAAATCCCTCATCTTTATCCATATCAGGGTGCCACCAAGCCAATATCTCTTAGTCTAGCTCTAGTTCCTCCTCAAGCTTGTGCATAGGCATCATAACCTCGAGTACTTCCTGATCCCCGCCTATCTCAACAGCCTCCAATCCTGACATCTCTACCTCTAATACTCCCGAAATATCCTTGCCAAATGCCTCCTTATCATCCTTAAACAACACTGCACCATTGGAGATATTGTACTCCTTATGATCATCCTGATGGCTTGGTTCAACATCGCCATCCACCTTATCAAATTTGCCACCTACCTTCTCTATCTGACTATGTGGCGACGATGTCCTCTCGAAAGTAAGTCTCATCTCCAGACTAAGGTCTCGCACAAACGAAGTAACGAGAAGTACTGCTGGGTCAAATGAGCTCCTGGTGAGATAGGGTGCATGACAGCTACTGGGCTCAGGTCCTATCAAGACAAAACATCTGGGTATGGTTGCTGGGTAGATTGTCCTAATCTTCCCATCAATGCTGCATTCATCCATTGGGTGCTTGCCCTTATCACTCCTATCCGTCATACCTCCACAATAAAAGGGTTCTATCAATCCCTATGATAATACCACAGCTGTATAAAACTAGGCTCTGATACCAATTGTAACACCACTACAAAAGATAACAACAGAAGCATATCAACAATGGGTGTCGTCCTATCTAGTTACCTCGACAAAGGGTATTTATAATGAAGAACCAAAAGAGTATACAAGGCCCAGCTCCATACAAACATCCCACACCGATGATCATATATATATACAATGGAGAATCTTGTACATGAAAATTTTCATTCTATATCAGTAATAAGGTACATTATCAAAAGGGAACATTTGGACCTAAACTGCTGTCACTGTGGTATCGTCCTTCTATCCGTATGTCTGCTCAACTTCAGATCCGGCAAAAGGATAAGATAAAGGACACATGTAAGTGAAATATTACCTAATGAGAGTGTGCTAGTGCTTTAGTAAAGAAACAGAGTACAAGAAACCGTTCTGAGGAAAAGCATTTCATTTGTTCACTGGAAACAATTCTAAAACTTTCTAAAGAAGTGTTTATTTAGAACTCAATCAGTTTTGAAAATTTTTGTTTCAATTTCTAATCATTACCCCAATTTCCAAATCACAAGCACTTTTTCAATAGAAGGTCGGCCTGTATGCAAGTCCCGTAGTCCTTACCTTCAGTGCCACATATCATTATACTGAGACCGCAACCTCTAGTACTCAACTCACATGTATCATTGTACTTAGGCCGTAGCCTACAATACTCAATCCGTGCATTGTCAGAACATAAGTATACTGCAGCATACAATAATCAACCAGAGCATACAACACACTAAATCTTTTACTTCTACTGTAAGCCAGGGGTTCTAATCGTGACGTCAATCACCATCGAGGTAGCAAGGAGTTGAACAACGCCAGGTGTCCAGCTTAGCCCGTGAACAACCCACATCACAATGTGCACACAAGCTATGACAATTGCCAAGCACTAGAAGGCTAGCCATGACGACTCTACTCAATGTTCTGTCTCCCTGTTTTTCAAAAGTCAATCTCATTACGAGAGATCATTTCCCAAAACCGTATCAAAACAGGGTAAAGAGTTCTTTTCATACATCAAAGCAAGTTTCCAGGAGTACTTGGGTAATTTTGCCTGTACTCGATCACAAAAACTATTTCCAAGGGCTTTCGGGTCATTTTACTCTTGCCTGATTCCAAAAGACTTTTCGAGGGTGTTCGGGTCATTTTACCCTTACCCGACTTGAAAAGTGTTCACAAGAGTTCCAATAAGGATATTTCGGTTATTTACTGAATACCTAATTCCAAAGGTTTTCATAAAATATTCTAATAAGGACATTTAGGTCATTTTTCAAATACTCGATTCCAAAAGGAACTCATTTCAAGAAATCTTGAATTCTAATCCCAAAAGAGGATTAAATTTAAAGTTTCAGAATATATTTCTATAAAATGTTCCAATAAGGGCATTCTAGTAAATTTGTGAATACGCGACACCAAAATTTATCATTTTCTAAAAATCCCAAGTATTTAATCCAAAAAGGACTAAATTCACAAAATTTATGCTTTAATCATCCATAAAGGTTTCCAAGCCAATTATGAAGTTCATTCGAGCCCAAAATGGAGCAAAACAATTCTTGCTCATATAAACCTTAAATATATTCAGGGATTTCCAAAACGGTATAAAACATCGCATTTCATGAAAAAGTGAAGCACACTAGCTTTTAAAAAGGTTTTAGAAATCAAAGGGACTCAACTTGTATCCTAATTAACTTTTTTTGTTTACGGCCGTTCGACTCCCGTTTGCAAAGAAGCATTGGCTGTTTATTGATAAACCTACACCGAACATCGTTTTTAGCTCAAATTGTGTTTGGTCGAAAAGTAGCCGATGGTTGGCCGATGTCCAACCGACGTGCCTGACGTCTAACTGATGTTTTGCTGATGGTTAGCTGACGGGATCGACGGTTAGCCGACGATGCCGATGGTTAACTGACGATTAAGAAAAATGTTCAACTTTCGTTCATATCATTTTTTCATCGTTTGTTCAATTCTTTCATTTTACTTTCTCCCACGTCCTTTCTCCCTTCATATAAAAGGGATTCACTTCATATTTCTCATTTATTTCATCCAAAATTGCACAATTACTCATCCTTAAGTTCATCCATTTTCGAACTAATTTTTTGAAATTTCACTGCTTGACACATTATTTTGTTTTGTACATAACTTTCAATCCACAACTCCAATTTGGCTCTATGATATACCAAAATGACCGTAAGACTCTTAGATTGAATTTTTGTTAGCCTCTATAAAGTTCAGGTTCCCGTGACATGCTATGGGTAAAAACAGCCCCAGTAGTTTTGCTTTAATTCTACTATTCATGATTTCCTTTGTTTTCCTTTAGCCTTTAACACCTTAGGAACATTAATTCATTTAATTTTCCTTCAAATAATCTTTAATTCTGTAATTTCCATGTTCCAATAGCTCACAAGAGTCACACTTATTCAATACAAATTCACCTTTTCTAATTAAAATCTAGTATAATCCATTTTTATTCAACTTTTGTCATCATCTCCTCAACAAAAAAAAAAAAAAAATCTTCAAACTACCATAAATATTCCATTCTTCCTTACAAAAAAAAAATATCCAAAAAGATTCTAAGCAGCTGGAACACATAGACACATAAAAAGTTCATCAACAAAGTTTATAAACCCTGGCTTTTGATCCAAAATCAAAGCATGAAAATTATGTTTTCATGTTAAAATTAATATCATAATGATTACCATTAATCCAACAACAACTTTAATTCAAGAAAGACAGTGTTTTACCTTGTATTTAGAGCCCTTTGGTGTGATTTGCTCCAATAACCTCTCAAGAACTCACACACCACACCAAGAACACACACTACTACCTTGTTCTTTCTTTTTGCTATTTTCTCTTATTTGTTTTCCTTTATTTCTCTCCCCTTGCGGTTGTCAAAATTCTAGGCTGTATAACAGCCTTCCAACCACCATTCTCATATATTTTTTGGCCAAGAATATTTTAAATCGATTAAGTATGTGACGGAATTCATGTAAGTGTGTTCAAATCACAATTTTACACACCAACCACTTAATTTCCTCCTCAAAACTTTTGCTTCATTTCTCTTATATGGCTGCCGAATTTCTTGGCCAATTTTCAACCATTCAACCACCTTCTCATGGTCCAACTTTATTGTGGTCCTATATTTCTGCTGCAATTTAGTCCAAAACTTTGAAGTAAATCAAGGACGTAGATCAAACATAATACTAGAGGGTACTCATGAAGTTTGATTACTTTCTCCATATAAATCTTACTTAACCTCTCTAAAGAATCTCATTTGCCGATGGGGATGAAATGAGCTGACTTAGTTAATCAATCCACTATTACCCATATATTATCTCGCTGTCCTATTGCCATGGGTAATCCCGTAATGATATCTATAATAGTTCCAACCCATTCCTATGATGGAGTAGATAATGGTTGTAGTAACCTTCTAGGCCGTTGTAGGTTGGCTCTCACTTGCTGACAAATTAAATATCGAGTTACAAAGTCTAAAATATCCTTCTTCATACAAATCCAGTAGTAATGCCATTTCAAGTCATGATACATCCTTACTGCTCCTGAATGGATGGCATCCTTGCTTCGATGTGCTTCTATTAAAATGCATTGCTTTATCACAAACTATTTCATGATACAATACTTACCCCAGTAATAGATAATACCATTATTGTCCTTTCAAAACCTACCTCCTCCTTTATTCACCTCCTTTTGTATAAACTTTTGCAACTCTTCTTCTTTATCTTGCTGTTCCTTTTATTGTTGTAGGGAAACAAGTTGAATGGAGATATTACTCATCATTATTTCTCCGTCTACCACAATTGCTTCCAATTTTGGAATTCATAACATTTGAAGAGTTGATAAATTTACCTCCCTACTAAGTGTATCTACTATTGTGTTTGCATTTACAGGAAGAACTTAATTGAACATCGGAATTCTTTCGAAAATTCTATATAGCGACGTTGTCTCATGTTCAAATTGTTCTATGTAAAACACACTTCAAGCTTTTATATTCCGTGAAGACTTTAAACTCAGTCCCAAACAAATAATGTCTCCACATCTTAAGAGCAGACATAATAGCGGCTAACTCCAACTCATGTGTAGGGTAATGCTCCTCGTGGGATTTCAATTTCCTAGAGATATAAGCTATCACATTTATCTCTTGCATTAATACTCCTCCCAATCCTTCATTTGACACATCTATGTACGCCTTATAAGGCTTGTCCATCATTGGCAATATCAAAACAGGAGCAGAACTTAACCTTCTCTTCAGCTCCTATAAATTTTTCTCACACTTCTCGGCCCAAACATAAAGAGCTTTCTTTTTGGATGAGTTGAGTTAAAGGTGAAGCTGTCTTAGAAAATCCCACAATAAATCTCCAATAATATCCTATTAATCCTAGAGAACTTTATATTACAATTAGAGTCTCGAGACATATCCAATTGGTCACCACTCCAACTTTCGCAGGATCTACTTTAATCCCGTCCTTGGATATCATATGTCCCAAGAATACTACTTTTTGTTTCCAAAATTCACACTTACTAAATTGTGCATATAGTTTGGTCTCTCTTATCTTTCCCAACACTTTTTGAAGATGTTATTCATGCTTTTGAGGATCGTTAGAATACACCAAGATATCATCTATGACTATAATAACAAAAATTGTCTAGGTAAGGCTAAAACGTCTGGTGCATTAGGCCCATGAAAACGGCAGTGCTTTAGTAACACTAAAGGACATAACTACGAACTCAAAATGTCCATATCGTGTGTTAAATGCATTTTTTGGTATATCCTCTTCCTGAATCCGAACTTGGTAATATCCTTGCCTCAAATTCTAACTCTAAGAATCATCCTGCTCCTTGTAACTGATCAAATAATTTATCAACCATGGGTAATAGGTAGTTATTCTTCACCGTTACTGCATTCAATCCTTAATAATCTCTACATATCCGTACTAACTCATCTTTTTTTCTAACAAATAATACAGGTACTCCTTAAGGTATGAAGTACTAGGCCAAATAAATTCTTGCTCCATTAAATCCTGTACTTATTTCTTAAGCTCTTGTAATTCTTTAGGTGCTATTTTATAAACAGTTCTCGAAATTGATTCTGCCAATGGCACTAAATCAATGGAAACTTCTACTTTTTTCTCTGGTGGTAACTCTTTCAATTTTGCTAGCAAAACATCTAAATACTCGTTCACCACAGAGGCATCTTTGGGTTTTTTAACCTCTCCTGGCTTGTAAATTTCATAGGCCAAATATCCAGTACACCCTTTCCTAATATCTTTCAGAACTTGAGTCTTGATATGAAAGTATTATATTTCCTTCCAGCTTCACCTACCAATTTCAATATAGGTTCCCTTGGCAAAAAAAGTCGTACTACCTATGCCTATATTCAACTTAAGCATAATTCTAATATGGTTAGTCCATGCCCAAGATAGCATCTTGATCTTCTATAGGCAGACACATCAAATCGTCTCCCAAAATTTCATTTCCTACAAAGATCATACATTCCTTACATACTTTCTCACTATTCATTTACTTTCACAATGGGTTACTGACAAGCATATCATATGATATTTCTTCCCCTATTATCCCCACAGTATCAAGAAATACATTGGCAACAAAAGAATGCGTAGAACTGGTATGGGATCTACCAATACTTTAGCATCATGATTTAAAATTAAGGAGTGTACTCTCCATTCTAGTGGTATGATTATCCCTCTTTTCCAATGCAAATACTCGAATATTCACTTGTGGTTTAGCAGGTCTAGGTCTAGAGATAGAAGCTTATCCTAAGTTCCCTTTTTCTAGTCTTGACCTCTGTCCTTGATTATTTCTTTCCCAGTCAACTCCATCCTCCAATCCTTTAGAGGTAAGGGCAATTGAAACTCTTATGCCCTACCTTCCCATTTTTAAATTATCTAAAAAAGGGTTGTTCTCTAATCGGGCCTCCCCTCATTTGCATCCTTCATTTCTTTTGCCATCAGGGTCTTCCAAATCTTTTCTGACTCAGACGCCAAATTCCACTTCGATTTCTCCTAATCATATTCTCATTTGTTCCAGCATTTTCATTGACTCTAATGATAGTCTCAGTCAACAGTTTAATGATATCAGCCATTTTTTGGAAGGTTTGGAATATAGGATGATCTAAATTAAGGTGGGGACCTTCCACATGCGGTTCCCGTACCATTGGCTCAGGATTGTTTCGAGTAGTTCACGATGATCATCCAAAAGTTCATTTAGAAGACATCTGTATAGTGCACATAGCTAGATCATAACATATATTCATTCTCATCGAACACAAAGCCAGTACAAAATTTATGTGCCGAGCACACAGTCATATACACTGGCCGAACTGCACATATACTACTACACATATCCACATATCATCCTCCTGCTAATCTTCATCACTATCTGAAACGGAAGGTCTAAATCTGTAGAAACTGTGTAGGACTCAACTGCATTAAATCCCTCAACTCCATCCACATCAGGATACCACCAAGCCATTATATCTAGGTCTAGCTCCAGTTCCTCCTCGAGCTTCTCGAGCTTGAGCATAGGCATCACTACCTCGGGTACTTCCTAATCCCCTCCTCTCTCAACAGCCTCCAATCCTGACATCTCTTCCTCTAATCCTCCTAAAATATCCCCACCAACTACCTCCTTATCATCCTTAAACAACACTGCACCATTGGGGATACTGTCCTCCTTATCATAATCCTGACGGCATGGCTCAACATCGCCATCCACCTTATCAAAATCGCCACTTACCTTCTCTATCTGACTATGTGGTGACGATGTTCTCTCAGGAGTAAGTGTTCTATCTAGACTAAGGTCTCGCACAAATGAAGTAACGACAAGTACTGCCAGGTCAAACGAGCTCCTGAAAAGATGGGGTGCATGATGGCGGCTAGGGTTAGGCCCCATCAAGATAAAACGTCCCGACACGCCTGCTTGGTAGATCATCCTAATCTTCCTATCATTGCTACATTCATCCATTGGATGCTAGCTTATATCACTCCCATCCGTCATACCTACACAATAAAAAGGTTCTATTTATCCCTATGATGATACCACTGTTCTATAAAACTAAGCTCTAATACCAATTGTAACACCCCTACTAAAGATAACACCGGAAGCATATCAACACTGGGTGTCATCTTGTCCAGTTACCCAGACAAGGGGTCATCATAACGAAGAACCAATAGAGTATACAAGGTCCAGCTCCATATAAACATCCCACACCGATGATTATATACATATATAATGGAGAATCTCATACAAGAAAATTTTCATTCTACATCAATAATAAGGTATATTATCAAAAGGGAACATCCGGACATAAACTACCCTCATTGTGGTACAATCCTTCTATCTGTAGGTCAACTTAACTCCAAATCCTACAAAAAAGTAAGATAAAAGACACATGTCAGTGAAAAATCACCCAGTGAGTCCCGTGTGTGCTAGTACTTTAGTAAAGAGACAAAGTACAAAAAACCCTTGTGAGGAAACAATATTTCATTTGTTCACTAGAAACAATTCCAAAACTTGTTAAAGAAGAGTTTATTTAGAACTCAATCATTTTTGAAAAACTGTGTTTCAATTTCAAATCATTGCCCTAATTTCCAAATCACAGGCACTTCTCCAACAGAAGGTTGGCCTATATGCAAGTCCTGTAGTCATTGCCTTCGGCACCATGTATCATTGTACTGAGACTGTAGCCTCTAGTACTCAACTCGCACATATGATTATACTTAGACCGTAGCCTATAGTACTTAATTCGTGCGTTGCCAGTACCTAAGTACACTGCAACGTACTATGATCAACAAGTGCACACAACACACTAAATCTTTTACTTGCTACTGTAAGCCAATGGTTCTAATCCTGACATCAATCACTATTGAGGTAGTAAGGGGTTGAACAATGCCAGGTGTCTAGCCCAGCCCAGCCCGTGAACAACCCACATCACAAAGTGCACACAAGGCATGACAATTGCCAGGCACTAGAAGGCTAGCCAGGATAACTTATCTCAATGTTCTGTCACCCTGTTTGGAGTAAGACAATCTCCAAAACTGATCGAGTTACTTGGGGTCGTCTACCTCTAATATAAGCTAGTACAAAGATTAAAGTCCTTACTGAGTACTCAACATTACCAATACCAAACCCTTCTGGCTGATCAGTCCAGAGGGTTATCTGATCCCACAGGATTTTCAAAACAATCATCTTTGGGGCAAAATAACATTTTCCAGAATTTGATCCCACTAACTCGCAAGTCAGATCATAATTCCCATAGGCTTCGCATTGCTAACCAATTCATTCCATATGCACATTAGGCCAACAAAATAATTTCCGGGATCAAAATGTCATTTTCCAAAAACCAATCTTATCACGAGAGATCATTTTTCAAAACAGTGTCAAAACAGGGTAAAGAGTTTTTTTCACATATCAAAACAAGTTTCCAAGAGTACTTGGGTCATTTTGCCTGTACTCGATCACGAAAATTATTTCCAAGGGCATTCGGGTCATTTTACCCATGCCTGCTTCCAAATGACTTTCCGAGGATATTCAGATCATTTTACCCTTACCCGATTTGAAAAGTATTCACAAGAGTTCTAAGAAGGATATTTCGGTCATTTACCGAATACCCGATTCCAAAGGTTTTCATAAAATATTATAATATGGATATTTAGGTCATTTTTTAAATACTCGATTTCAAAAGGAACTCATTTCAAGAAATCCTGAATTCTAATCCCAAAAGCGGATTAAATTCAAAGTTTCAACACACATTTTCGTAAAATTTTCCAATAAGGGCATTCAAGTAAATTTGTGAATACCTGATTCCAAAATTTTCATTTTTCTAAACATCCTAAATATTTAATCCAAAAAGGACTAAATTCACAAAATTCATGCTTTAATCATCCATAAAGGTTTCCAAGCTAATTATAAAGTTCATTCGAGCCCAAAATGGTGCAAAACAATTCTTGCTCATATAAACCTTAAATATATGCAGGGATTTTCAAAATGATACAAAACATCGCATTTCATACAAAAGTGAAGCACCCTAGCTTTCAAAAATATTTTAGAAATCAAAGGGACTCAACTTATGTCCTAATTAACTTTTTTCGTTCACGGCCGTTTGACCCCGTTTCTACCATTTCCAATGAAGCATTGGCCTTTTATTGATAAACCTACTCCAATTATCATTTTTAGGTCAAATTCTGTTTGGTTGAAAAGTAGCCGATGGTTGGATGATGTCTAGCTGACGTGCTTGATGGGTAGCCGACGTCAAACCGACGGTTAGTCGTCGGGGTCGATGGTTCACCGACGATGCCAATGGTTAGCTAACAGTTAAGAAAAACATTACAACTTTCGTTCATGTCGTTTTTTTTTGTTGTTTGTTCAATAATATCATTTTCCTTTCTCCCACATCCATTATTCCTTCATATACAAGGGATTCACTTCATATTTCTCATTTATTTCATCCAAAATCACATAATTACTTATCCTTAAGTTCATCCATTTTCGGACTAATTTTCTGGAATTTCACTGCTTGACACATGATTTTGTTTTGTCCATAACTTTGAATCCACAACTCCAATTTGGGTCTATGATATACCAAAATGACCTTCAAACTCTTAAAATTAATTTTGTGTAAGCCCATTAGAGTGTCTGGGTCCCTGTGACATGATACAGGGCCAAAACAGCCCCAGTAATTTTGCCTCAATTCTACCATTCATTCTTTCCATTGTTTTCCTTTAGCCTTTAACACCTTAGGAACATTAATTCATTCAATTTTTCATCAAATCATCTTTGATTCTGTAGTTTTCAGGTTCTAATAGCTTACAAGAGTGATACTTATTCAACACAAATTCACCTTTTCTTATCAAAAGCTAGTATAATCCATTTTTCCAACCAAGTAACTTCTATTTTTATTCTACTTTGGTCATCATCTCCTCAACCGAAAGCAATCCTTCAAACTGCCATAAATATTTAGTTCTTTCTTACACAAAACAATATCCATAAAGCTTCTAGGCAGCTGACACACATAGACACATAGAAAGTTCATCAAGAAAGTTTACAAACCCTAGCTTTTGATCCAAATTCAAGGCATGAAAATAATGTTTTCATGTTAAAATTGATATCATAATGATCACCATTCACCCAACAACAACTTTAATTCAAGTAAGGTAGGGTTTTACCTTGTATTTAATCCTTTTTGGTGTGATTTTCTCTAAGAACCTCTCAAGAACTCACACACCACGCCAAGAACACGCACTAGCTCCTTTTTTTCTTTCTTTTTGCTATTTTCTCTTGATTTCTTTTCCTTTATTTCTCTCCCCTTCAGGTTGCCAAAATTTTGGGTTGTATAACAGCCTTCCCACCGCCATTCTCATCAATTTTTTGGCCATGAATATTTTAAATCAATTAAGTATATGGGGGAATTCATGTATGTGTGTTCCAATCCCAATTTTACATACCAACCACTTAATTTCCTTCTCAAAAATTTCTCTTCATTTCTCTTGTATGGCTTTTGGCTTTCTTGGCCAATTTTCAGCCATTCAACCACCTTCTCATGGTCCAAGTATTGGCCAATCACATTTCACAAGACCTTAATTAATAGGCCCACAAATGATGTGTTCCAATTACAAAAATTACACATCATTCTTTATTTATTTTGCAATCCTTTAATTCCATGTGTCTTGCATGAATTCTTCATGCAACCTCTCTTAGTTTGACACATGTTCATGGGCTACCAATCAGAAAATGCCGCACGCACCATTTTTATCTACTATTTCCTATTTTCTTCAAAAATGACTAAAATCGGGTCCGAAATGAAAAAAATATTTTATTCCACCATTCAACTCCAAAAATTCTACTGAATTCATTGGTAATACTTGAATTCTTCAATTCCTTCTCAGTTTGATCAAATTTGTGATCAAAGTCGTGGGCACTGTCAAAATGACTAAAATGCCCCGAATAATCCGAATAAAATAACTCACACCAAAACGTGCATTTCATTGCACTGATCAATTACTCTTCTCAGGGTATCCTCAAATTCTTAATTTATTAACAATAATAACTTTTCAAAGATTTAGGGTACGAGTAGAACAAATTCAATAATTACATCCAAGTCCCAACAAAATATTATTATACCAAAATATTTATCTCATTACAAAAATCATCTTTTGTTCTGGCCCTTGATATAAATTCTTATCCTATTACAAGTAGTGGCCTATCGAAGGAAAAAGTGCGGGGTATTACAGGCTAGGTGCTTCATTATCATGTTTTCACAAGCCTTTGTCTAAATTGCATATTTTCACATTACTGAGTTGTATATATATTTTTTTATTTTTCATTTTATGATTTTATCACTTTATTTAGTCGGTTGAACAATGAATGAAATGTGATTAGTGTATACTTGTTCCTTTGAGGTTCGATACTCACTAATTTCCTATACTATGCATGCGATGAGTATACTTACTCGTTTATGTATTTTGGGATTAATCTTTTAATTAAAACTTGACTAAATGATGGATTTAAATTTGATGATTTTTATACACCAATAGTTTAACTATCAGCATGAAACAAGGATAACAAAAATTAGATGAATAAACAAATGTGTACAATTTGAAAGAAAAAGCATAAAACAGATGGCATAAAACAATAGAATTCAATTATAACCTCCACTTCTGGATCCTTCCAGTAAGCAATAAGTGTTTTCCATTGTTTAGGATTGACATGTTCATTTGGGATCTAAAACAATCTTTTCATTATCTTTAAGTGTCTCATAATGGTTGGCTTTCAATTTACTCCTAAAGTCTTTGCACACCTTGCCCATCTTTTTCAAGACAATTTGTTTCACTCCCTCTTCAAGTGTGGTATTTTCCTAGACAATAAAGATGGAACAATCAAAAGATGTTATTGTATTAATGCTTATGAATTTCACTTATTGATTACATATTTGATCAAACAAACAACTTAGATAAAACAACAGCAACACATTCCCAATAGTATATACAAAAGCACCATTGCTTACACTTTTGAAACTATACAGTTTTTTTTTTTATTTTATCAAACCGTATGATTAATTTATTAGTTGCACATTCAATATTCTGCGCACCTAGATGGGAACAGAAAGGAAATGGCAACTTGTGTAACACCCCACTACCTATGCCTCCGTTAGGGCTGGGGATATCGCCCCGTCCACAGGACAAGGGGTTTTTATAACTAGGACACACAAAATAAACAAAAGAAATAATTCAAAATTAAAACTTATTACAAAAGAAATACATAGGAATAATAACAATGATTCTTCAAAACATAGGTAATTCTTTAGCTAATAACCTTCATAGCAGGATCGACCTGAAAACATGGTCTAAAAGGTGGTGAGACATAAATCTTAGTAAAGCCTATGTGTGCTTTGAGTGTTTCAGGTAAAACAGTTTATGTATGCAAGTTGTGAAAATTTCATAGCAAAAAGTGCTGCAAGTTGTATGGTTTGCTTTTCAAACCATACATATGCACAATAAATACAACTACTCAAAAAAGGTAGCCATGGCACCACACTTTGTGCACCATGACAATATAACGATCTGAATGCCACACTTTGTGCATACTGACACAAGGTAGGTGTACGGCTTACCGGGTGAGAAACGCCTCCATCTCTACACCCAAACTTACCGGTTGTCCACTCTGGAAATACATAGTCGACTTGACTAAACTTGCTAGTTTAGACCGGTATGACCTACAAGACTGGCATCGTATCCAGAAAGGACTTACTCCTTAGAGATGGCCACCTACTGAGAGACTTACCCTAACCCTTCAAAGACTAGTTCTAGTAGTCTACCCTTATTGAATACTCAACGTTGTTTATCCCACTTGGGAGGAAAAATATCATACAATGATTCACTTGGAAAAGCAATTTTGGTTTCCAAAATTCTTATCAAAGTTGGGTTTTTAGGAAAAGTTTAGTGTTTTGTGTGAAATTATTTGTTTATCTTTAAATGGTTTGCTTGACTGAAATAAAAAGGAAAATTGTCCATAATTGCCTTTATAGTACAAATACTCGTATGTATTGAGTTTGACTTGCCACAATATCTTTGGTCTTCAAATGGTTTTATGCAAGAACTTACCTGATTTTTTTCTCTTCTTGAGTTCAAAAGTCTTCTAAGGTTAACCTAACCCCGCCTGGGATAAACACAAGGTATAAGATAATATCCAGACCATATTTGCCTTAAATAAATAATTCCTAGTTCAACTAGCCACATCAAAAACTAACCAAGACCATAATGTCTTAAACTTTAATACTAGTTGATAAAGTATTTTATAAAATAAAACTAGCTCGACAAGCTAAAATAAATGGGTATTATAGAATAAATAATCATAAGTTATAGTTTCAAGTAATAAATATTAAGTAATATTGCTAGTAAACAAAATTGGTGTTAAAGAATGAATAATAATAAATCAAAAATAATATTGGTAATTAGTAATATTTAAATAGTATTATTATAAATAATAAATCATACTTAATTTTTAATTAATAATTAATAGATAATAAATAACCAATAAAATTAATAATAAATGAATTATACTTAATTTTCAATTATTAAATAATAAATAAATTTTAATATAAATAATATTTATGGATATAGATAAAAGCTTTAATAAGGCTAACCAATATTATTACTATAGTCTACAAGGTCATTTGATATTAACTAATTTCAATATTTTATTATTTAATTTTTTAATAAAAGATTTTATTTATTTAATTAATAAAATAATAATATTTTTAAATAATACTCTATTCCAAACTTACCTAATGTTTTTTTAATTTTATAGCTTAAATTGCATAATAGTTCTAATTAAATTAATAACAATAATGTTAGTAAAAATAATTCTAGAATTAATTAAAAAAAATAGTTCTTACAATAATTTCCTATTGTTAGAGAAGATCTATGAACATATTTTCACAGAATACATGCTAATCTATCGATGAACATAGACTACAACATGGATGATCTTCTACTAGGCATAACATTATCTATGGTTTAATTAAAAATTAATATCATGAAGGCCTAATCACCAATGGTGACATAATATCTATCATACTTCAAAACATCCATAAATCTCTTTAATCATATGCCTCTTTGGTTGTAAATGTAGGCCGACGTCTTCTTTTACATTAGATAGTAAAATTAAAATAATTCCTATTCTAGGAAAGCAATACAATTTTACAATAATAAAAAATGACACGCAGGCAATATTTAAAAATTTCAACTCAAAATAACCAGAATGTAACCTTCCAATCACATTGGGGTAAAATGGGCCATGCTATGCACTATTCAGAATAATCCACAACTACAATAAAAAAAACACTAACGAATAACACATAATGAATAGTTAGTCGGGGTTTCGATTTCTGAATATTAATCAGATTAACATTCAGACCCCTTAGTAAGCATTGTCGTGAATTTTCATGTTACAGACAATCTGCGTTCCCTTTTAACCATATTGGTACAAATAACAAATTATCATGACAGATTAATACAAACAATTTGCAACATAGAACGACGGATAGCATGCTTACGATACCATATCATATTAAAACAGACCAGTTTACAAACAATCTGTAAATCATCTGGTCTCTATTCAAACATCTATGGTGTGCAGATTAAACCTAATTCAGGCAGTCCATATGCTAAGTATTCTAAAAATTACAATCATGTGAACATACTGATATACACCATTTAAATTCACATATATCATACATATATTCAACAATACGATTAATACAAATAAATCAACCTAATCATTTGGCAACTTAGCTCTGATACCACTATTAGGATTCGTGGACTCCTAAACGCGAAAAACATCCATGAATCCCTTCCAAGACCCAAGTAAACGATTAAGAAGAGCTAAGGAATATAGAATTACCTCTGTTTGGCGTAATCAAGATCCTTCGATTCTGGTTTTACTGTCATACGTGCAATCCGAATGATCACCAGACGTTGCAGTGTGCGAACACCCTCTATCAGATATACACGGCAAACTAAAACTCGTTACTTCAAGAGTACTAGCACCTAATGTTTGAGAGGCTTGATTTTTTCTGGTGAATGGAGGCACGAATATTTTTAACAAAACAGATCCCTTAAGAAGACGGCTAAGGTTTTCTTAAAAATCCATCCGAACCTCTTGGAGTCCAACTCTGATAATATCTTATCATATTTTATTTTAAAATCAAATTAAATGAAAACTAATATGATAAGATTCTGCCATTATCTTGGTAATTTAACTAATTAATTTATCGAGTCAAATTCTTATAATTTGGACATCTTCCCGATACAATGAATGTGGACATACTTCCAAATTCATTGTATCTAGTAAATTTTTCTAGGTTCGATTAACTTAGAGATATTTCCAGATTCATCGAACCTGGTTACTAGAAAAATAACCTAACAAGTTCGTTTATTGTGTGACCCTATAGGTTCATTTAACACTGGCAGTGAGCCTAAATCACATTTAAATGGCCCACAAGTTTTAAGCAGTTTCTAGCAAAATATTATAACTATCCAGGTTAATTGAAGATCAGTAATCTATTTGAAATTTTATATTTAGTCCTTTTGTCACAAGAATATCCAGATTAAGCATAAGGCACGGAGCATGTCATCCTTATTAAGCTTAATAAATCATTTCCTGATCTCATAGTAGATTGTTCAAATAAATGATATCAATATCTTATATTGATATATTTGAGCACGGCCATGCATTTTAATAGTCTAACTTATCAACGAGCCCATGGATATCTCTCCCATAATTGAAAGGGACAAATTCCTTCACTATCAATCATATTCCTCTTCATGATTTATTCTATATCCAACAGTAGTCTAATTTATTATCTTGTTAAAGACAACTTTAAACAACGGCAAAATATAGAATTTATCAACTAGAAAACTATGATGAATTCAGGTTAAAGGAATTTTAATATCATTATGGTTAAAAAGTACTTATGGCATATTCCATGAAGTACTCTCATAGTGGGTCATGTCCAATACAATATTCTCTAACATTTATTTATTTTTTAACTTGATATCACATATATTCATGACCAGTAAAACATAGCCATCAAGTCACAAACATACTAATATTAATGTATTATTATTCTAGTAATAACAATCTATCAGGGACAATTTAGGAATAGTCATTGTATTGATTGTGGGGTTTTACTATCAAGTCACATACTTGATGACCATAAAATTAAATGCACTATTCATAGAAAGAAATGCCCCGTATTATTATATAATATATAATGACAATAGTATAAGTACAAATTGAATCTAGGGCATATCCTTAACATGAATGAGAATAAAAAAGGGATATTAGAAGTTGAATAGAAGAAGAAGAACAAGGAGATTGTTCTTAGTTTACCTTTTGGTGTTCTTCAAATCTTCAACAAAAAAGATTGGTTTGATCCGTTTGGAAATTCAACTTTGTGTGTTTCGGTGTTATAAAGGGCAAAAATGAAGAGTATAGTCTGAATATGGATGATCTAGAGTGTTTGGGAGTGATTGGAGGTGTTTAGGATTGGTTTAGGCTTGAAGATGTGAAGTATATGTTCTTGGTGTTCTTTGAGAGAGTTTGAGAGAAAATGAAATTTGAGTGTGGCTGGAATTATGATGGCCGAATGGCTTAGTGTAGAAGGATTTTTTGGCTATCAAGAATGAGAGAGAAGGTTTTCAAATTCTTTTAAAAAATTCAAATGGAAAAAAAGGTGGAGTTGTTTGAGGTATAAAATTAGTTAATGGAGTTTGCTCATGGAAGGTTTCTTGTTCTTCAATGGTGTATAGCTGAATTAGCTAGGTTTTAATCAAAGAATGAAGGGTTGTTCAGATCTAAGGCTGGCTGAAAATGGTCTTATAACGGCAGAGGATTTTCTGGTTTTATCAATTAGCTATAGGAGTGTTTTAATGGAACAAAATCTGGAATTTAGTTTGAAGTTTGAATAAGTTTTGGATAGAGTGGTAATAGGAGCTTTTTGAGGTATGATAATGGAGTCCTAATACTCAAAGTTGGTGAGAAAGCTAAGATGTTCAGTTCATGGCTGTACAAGGTCTGAATTTCAGTGAGTTTTGATGAAGAATTTCAGCCTTAGCCTTGAAGAGACAAGCTAGAAAAATTTCTGGAATTGAAGCTTTACGAACACTTGGAATTAAAATGGTTTTGGTGCAAAATTTTTGGTCCTCTTTGGCACGATTTTGCAGCTGGATTTTAAGGGTGTTTGAAGGTCTTTTAGTAGTGGTTTTCTAGCCTTCATCTTGAAGAAAACCAGAGGAAGTTTCAGCTGTTCATATGTTCTAACGGTGACTTCAAATTTCATGTTTAATGTTGCTAGTTTGCTGAAACGATATTCTGGTTTGGGACTGTTTGTATAGCTCCGAAAATTTCAATGGATTTCCAGCCTTTATCCTCACATAAAATGACTGGTTTTCTTGCAAAAATTAGGTAGGAAATCTGGCTGAAATTTTTGCAAACAGCCTTGAAGGAAATGTTGAAAATTTTCTAGATTTTCTTACCAATACATGAACAAGATGAAGATAGTGTTTGAAGGACTAGATATGGTGTTTTCTTTTTCTTGGAACCTCTACCTATTTCCCCTCCTTACTTTCAGCCATCTCTATCCCATAAGAGCTGGGATTTTCGAATTCCAAGTTTAGAGAATTATCTCAGAATTTTTATTATTAAAATGGATTAAAGAATTAAGAGTAGTTTAAACTTTAAAGATGTTAGGACAAGGCTAGCAAAATAAAAGGGGACAAGGATTCTTCTAGAATTCTTTTTAGGACAAGACCACTTAGTCAAGACATTACCATTATGTCTTCCTTAAGACAACATTCCTATCTTTAAAGAATGTAAGAAAAATGAAAATTCAAACATAGCTATGATAAATATGAATAAAACTTAAGTGATGGGATTTGAACTCAAGACCTTAGAAATTAAATCACAAAGCTCTAACTACTTAACAACACTAACTCTTGTTCTTATTTTTTCAGCCAAATATTCTTCTTATCTAAACCTTAAGCCATCTTCCTATTTTGACTTCAAGAAAAATTACCTTTTTACCATTTCTACCCAACAAGCACAAATAAGTCATTTAACCTAAAAACCACAATTCTAAGGCATGCAAAATCATTCAAAAGGTATATTTTATGTATGATGACATGATATGCATCTCATTTCCCTTACTCTAGGGTTTGCTTTAGGTGGGGTTTCACAACCTGTCTGAACATTTTATCCTTCCTAATGTTTATGCATATCTAGCATTAATTTCTAACTTACATATGGCATTTTACCAAACAATCAAAACATACATCTCATTATCCATTGTTTTTCTTGGGATATAGAAAAAGCAATACATGTCATTTTCATAGCTCATAGAAGCTACTTACCTTCACTTCCTCCCAAAGTTCATTTCTTACATGTTCAAGAATGTTTTTGAAACTAGGGTATGTCAAAGGGACTATATCCGTTTTTTAATAGAATTCCAAATGTTGTAATTGCCTTATTCTTATCTACACTGACAATGGCACCAAATGCATTCACATGGATATGCAGCTTCACTCCATTACCCCATTCACTAGGTAAACGAGCGTGTACTCGACTACATTTTCCATCATTAATATTTTTTTAATTCGTGCTTTGACCTAAACAAGAAAAAAGTAATTAATAAAGGATAACTGAAGGAAAAAGAGTCTATTTGTACAAAATTATGAGACTTAAATATTATAAATATTTCCACACCTACATTCAAGTTTGGTTGACCACCACGGGAGTTCAATTTTTGCTATTGAGTAGCCTGCATACCATTAGGAAATATTGCACTAGGGGAGTTCAATTGTTGGTGTTTAGTAGCCTGTGTACCATTAGGAAATATTGCATCAAGAGAGTTCAAATATAAAGAAAACAAAGACCTTGTAAATCCTTCTCTAACTGAAAGAAAAGTGCTTTTAAGGAATTAAATACGTATAAAACAATTTGTACACCTTTATTAGAGCTGCGTCGGCCAACCCTAAAATTTGAATGTGAATCTTGATTAGACTAGAAAGCATTAGAATTTCCATTAGCATTTGGCTGGGCAAGTCGTTGAAGTTGGTCAAATAGATTAGCCATCAGCTGGGGTTGATTATGGTTCATAGCTCGAGCTTGAGATCTAGTTCACATTTGCAATGGCAAAGGTGCCCATTTTGGTGGATGATTATTTAACAAAATGGGTGGCTCTGGTACATTGATGCTTCCAGATGCAACATTACCTATATTTAGATAATAAACCATGGTGATTCCTCTTGACTTCCTCTTGGTGGTCGTGTTGGTATCTGTAAAAAAGGCAAACCTGGAGATTAACTAATGCTTGAAGCGCACAAGATGTTCAAATCTAATTAAAGACATGAATTCCAATATTTGAGAAAAAATAATTTACCTTTCTAGCAATTCCAAACCAACCCTGCTCTAGAATCCCTTCAGTGAAGCATGAAACAGAAACTTACCGCCAAATTAAAAACCCTAGTTAAAGCTAAAGAAGAAATATACTTAGAGGTGTGAAGAGAATATGAAGGAGGAATCGTGGGAGTGAGGGAGTTGTGAAGCGGCGGGAAACCAAAAAAAATTATTTCCCGTGAAGCTATTCATGTTCACTGGACAACAGGAAGACATAAGTTTTGCTTTATTTTGAGCTCATCCAATATTAATTATTAAAAAAAAAAAACCTGTCAATATTGGAAAATTATGTAATGTCCCACTTCAGTTATGTTTTTCCCCTTTTTTTTTTTGAAAAACTCCACTTATATTACCAAAAACATATTTCACTTAAAGTAAACAATTTTACTAATTGAAACTACGTTTTTTTTAAAAAATAAAACTTTACTCAAAATTAAAAACATCTATATACACATATATATAACACATTATTATTACTTACAATATAAATTGAATGTAAATATTTTTATCTTACGATGTCTAAAATTAAATGTCAAAATTTTTTGAACAAATACATTTTTATCAAAAGTTCTACTAAAAACCTTCTTAATTCAAAAGATTTACATTCCATTAACTCATATGAACCTACCGACTACCACTAATTAAGCACAATTATAATAGAAAAAGTGTTAATATATATATATATATATATATATGTATATATAAATGTATGTATATATATATATATATATATATATATATTGTCAAAGGCTTCCTTAATTTTGGATTAAGTTAAAAGTGCATATTCAATTCCGGATGGAGGGAATAGTATATAAGGAAATTCCAAAAACATTATTACATAATGTTTTTATTCTAAATATGATTTTAATAATCTTTTTTTCCTATATATATAAACACACTCAATTTTAAGATTTTAAACTAAGAATTGAGTAGAAAAATTAATCGAAATTTACAAAAGTGAATTGAAAGTTTTTTAGAGAGGGGTTGAATCCACACTCCTAGAACCAAAAGCAGCACATTTAAACTATAATTGTCTTATATAGTGATTACTATCTATGACTATTCTAACTTCAAACCATTAATGCTTCTAAATTCCTAATTATCCATACTCTTCTTAGCTAAAACCATACCCCAATCTATTAATATCTATTAAGTAGACAAAAGTATCTTTCTCCTCTTTTAATTTTAAATTTTAAATTTTTAAGTCTTTTTTAATTTTTATTTTTTCAACTTGAAATAGTAACTATATATTTTTTTTTAATAGTTGAAAGATCTCTGGTTTATCAACTTTTTAGTTTCTGAATAAAAAATGTAGTTTTTAAAATAAATAAATCAATGTATTTTTAATCAAACTAAATCGTACATTATGCGTAATATATGTTGTCACAAGTATAATAAGGTATGAAAGACAACAAAGGAAAAATAAAACTTTTAATATATAATAAAAGATGATACTGGCATTTTTGTCTAATTAATAGATATTAATAGATAGACGTATGAATTAAGAAGATTGTGGATAATTAGGAATTTAATAAGGTATTTTTATTACTACACAAGACAATTATAGTGTACAGGTGTACTACATAAGACAATATATTTGTTCAAAATATGTTGACATTTAACTTCAAACATGGTAAGATAAAAATATTTGCATTCAATTTATATTGTAAGTAATGATAATGTATTGTATATGTGTATATAGATGTTTTTAACTTTAACTAAAGTTTTATTTTTTTTACACTTAGTTTCAAATAGTAAAATTGTTTACTTTAAGTGAAATATCTTTTTACTAATATAAGTAGAGTTTTTTGAAAAGGGGAGGGGGGGAGGGGGGAATAAGTGGAATGGGAAATTACATAATTTTCTAATATTGAATAGTTTTTTAATTAATATTGGATGAGTTGAAAATAAAACAAAACTTATTTCTTCCTGTTGTTTGTTGAGCGTGAAATGATTCTTTAGCACGAAAAAGTCCATTACATTAATACATTTCACTTAACTTAGCACAAAAAAAAATAAAAAAAAAAGTAAGAACCCCCACTCCAATTGCACTTAATACTACTTTCTTCAGCAGCTCATGAAGCAAGCTGCAAAAAAATATGTAAAGAAAAAAAGTAAAAATATTCAACAACACCTACAATAGATGACTTCATAGTACTAGAGCTTTAGACATCTCAACATATTCCTGATTGATACCCATCTATTGACAATAGTAGGCTTGCCAATGTCAATTACAATCATTCGGAAAAATATCATCAGCATAGATAAAAAAAATACATAACATCAATCGGTACCATATTGTCATCCGAGCCACAATACAAGTGCATTATCTCAAAAAAATAGTAGTTATATAAGAGGATTTAAATAATGCAACAGTTCAATTAGCAGAAGAAAATTTGATTGCTAACAGAATTGAATGCAAAGAAGTACATATTACAATGCAGAACGATACAACTTTTCTCAGCAAAATAATACCACTTTTCTCTACAAGATAGTTCTCTTCCACCATCTGTAGGCAAAAACTAAATAAATGCACAATTTAAATCTTGAATTGAAATCCTGAAATGAAAGAAAAACATTGAATTTGAATGATCAACTGAATTAAAATAGTGAAAAACATTAAATGGATGTAAACCATCTGTGGGCATGTTCTACTTCTAGCTTTGCAGGACCAACTGGTCCTCCTCTCATAGCTTCATATTCTGTAGGAGGGTCTTCTTCCTTCCAATCTAATCTCTTCTTCTCTGTCTCACTTTCTTTCTTGATTGGTTGATAAATTCAGCTCCACCATCTTGCTAATATGGAAAAAGGAAATATCAAGAATACAAGTGCTAAAACATTATTTCCAATTATAATACTTTCTCTAAAAGTGCCATTTAGATAAGGTTTTAGTTTGTACCTTCTTGCCCAGAAAAGTATCCTCAGCTCTATATTTGTCATGACAGACAAGCGCTTATCCTCTCTAGTCTTGCATGTGTCAAATACCCAGATAAGAAAATGTTTACTCAATTTGTATGACTAATAAATGTTGACACAAACTACTAAATATGAGCAGTTAAACTAAAACAAAAGGACCGAAAAGACCAATAGGAAATATCATGCAGAGTGGTTCTAAGTAATGGAAACTGAAACAAAAAAATATATAAATACTAAGTAAAAATGAGCAAGAACATGAAATAGAGATGTTATTCACCCTTAATAATGATTATAATTGTAAAGGAAACTAAAACTAGAAAAAAAAAGAAATTAAAAAGAAATTTAAAAAGGGCAAGACTACAAGTCATTCATTTTCATTTTCATCCATTTGAATATCATTTGGAGAAACAACAACCGAGATATCAACTAAAATGGGTTCTACTTCCTACATCACCAAACCAACATCTTCATCTCGAGCAACTAGATGATCATCTAATTGTTGTGGTGAATAAGCATCAGCATCATACAGCTTTAAATATACATCATAGTTATCTCTGCTTGACATTCTCACTGCTATTTGCCATTCCAAGTTAATAGGATAATCAACATACCAAACCTATTCAACTTGAGTTGATAAAATGAATGGTTCATCAGCAATATTATTCTGCTTGTAAATCAGGTGATTAAAGTTGACCAATGTAAAATTAAATTCGCTTTTCATTGTTAATCCATTCACACCTAAAAAGAATGTATTGTATTGCATTTGTGTACTTGACTTTTATAATATCTCTTAATACTCCATAATATGTAACATTTCCTATATGAGGATTCTTATCTTTTGAACTAGCAAAACTAACTACACTCGCTCTATAGTCATGACCCCACTATTTTATGTAGCTTTTTATGCTTCATAACTTTTTGTATGGAATTGAAATCCATTAACAGGGTACACATTATAGTTTTTAGCCCAAGGTAGAGGACCACGAGCTAATGTCTTAATCTCATATGATAATTCCAAACTAGATGATTGATATATGTCTTCAACCTAAATTGACATAACCATATCAAATTAGAAACCAACTTAATTTTAGTATTACAAATACATGTTTAATAATACATAATTGAACAATTACTTACATGTTTCTTGAACCACTCATGAATTTTTTTCATTATGAATCTTCTATAAATGATTTTTCCCCATCTGCGGATTTTGAGCCACCAGCATGGACATACGAATGCTGAGTACACGAAAAAAAAAATAATAATGGCATGCAAGAAAGTTAGTTTTTATTTTTAAATTATTATGATATGATTAGAGAAAAATTAAATTGATCTAAGGAGCTAATTACTATCGAAAATGGCTAACAAAATCTAAATTTATGAGCACATAATAGTGTATTTGAACCCATGTTATGTGATCTAAAGTTATTTGGCTTCCGCCTCCAAGAACACAACCTATTCCACTATCCCCATTAGTATTTTGAGTGGGTCTATGACTCACAGGCAAGAAACACTGATAAAATGCATAAGAGAACTTTCTTCCATGCTTCAACCATATTGATTTAGTATTCTTACCACAACAAGGACAAGCTTTTTCACCTTTCGTACTCCACCCTGACAACATTGCATATGCTGGGAAGTCATTAGTACTCTAAAGTAATGCAACCCATAATTAGAACATATGCTTACCTGATACATCATATGTATGTATTCTATCATGCCACAATTCCTTTAACTCCTCAACTAATGGTTGGATGTAAACATCAATTTTGTTACCAGAAGCTTTAGGACCATCAATTAAAATGGATAATATGAAGAACTGTTGAGACATGCAAAGCCATGGAGGAAGATTGTATGGAATAAGAATAACAGGCTATGTACTATGAGTAATGCTAATTGTTCTGAATGGGCCAAATCCATTAGCAGCAAGACCTAGCCTAACATTGCGACATTCCCTTAAAAATGTAAGCCATTCTTATAAAAAACATTCCAAGCAAGAGAGTCAGTTGGTGCCTAAATACACCATCGCTAACTGGTCCCCTAGCATGGTACTTCATCAAAGATGCAATTTTAGAAGACATAAATAGCTTTTGCAGCCTTGGTTTTAGAGGAAAGTATCTCATTTGTTTCACTGCTATTCATTTCCTTCCCGCCTCGTATCAAGGAGCTTTGCATATCTCACATTCATTTCGATTCTTATCCACACCTCTAAATAACATATAATTATTGGTGTATGCATCAAGTGTCTCACAACTGAATCCTAAATCATCTACAATTTTTTGTGCATCATAGTAAGAAGGGGGTATTTTTGTTTTTGGGAATGCCTCTTTCAATAACTCAAGGAGCATTGTAAAATATGTATCAGTTTATCCATTTGTCACCTTAAGAAGCAACAAATGCACAACGAAAGAGAGTTTTGTAAATTTCACATACCCAGGGTACAACTCGCATTCAACATCAGCTACTAATTTGAAAAAGGTTTTAGTGCTCTTATTTGCTCCAATTAAACCCTCATCAGCTAATGTTTGAGGTTGGTTCTCATTAGAAGGTTGATTATCATGGATTCTCATGGCTTCATGAATCATTTCAGTCATATCATCCCTCCAATTCATGTCATTTCTTTCAACATTTTCTATAGTTTCATTCAAAAGGAGATATGTTTCACCGTGATAAATCCAATTAGTATACCCTTGCCAAAAACCATCAAGAATACAATATGAAAAAACGTCATCCCGAGTCTTGAAATACCGATTTGCACACTTGTTGCACGGGCAACATATCTTTGAATCAGATGGCCTATTTCTAAGAGCAAACTCTAAGAACTTATTCGCACTAGAAATGTATTCAGATGCCATTCTATTTGGCAAAACTACCTAACTCTTGTCCATGTTTTTCCCTTTTACGTGTTTATTTTTTTTTTCTTTTTGAGAATTTGCCATGTGTAAAAGAGTTAAGAAGGTTTCTCATTAAGCCATGCATGGAAACTAACATATAACGAATACACATCTTAGACTGTTGTTAGATAAGAGAAAAAATAAATAGCATATATCAATTATACAACCACATAATATAAAAAAATTTTGAAAATAAAAAAAAAGCACAAACATAAACAAGAAATATAATAATTTATTTGAAAGATGCCTTAGAAACAAGAAACAATTTAAATTTCCTATTCCAGACAAACTAAGACTTACATAATTGTAATTACACAACCACATGCATTGTTATAATTAAAATGAACTTCAGAAAAAGTTTTCAATATTTTCATATTCCTAGTATATTCAGGGATCTGTCCACGGAGTGAAATTTCCTTAGTATAATGCAATGTACAAACATCATATAAACCCCCCAAATGTTCTAGAATCTCAAATTTTATAAGAAAAAGGGTGTTTACTACACAATTATCATTGAACAGGACACAAAATAAGCCATGCAGACCACAAAAAGGAAAACACAAAACACTGTAGAATATCATTGTTTTATCATATAATTCATCAAGATTCATAACAACTGAAATTAAGTAGTTAGTACTATGATATTATGGTCCTACTTTTGCCTAATATGATTAGTAATATAAGCATGCATTTGTAGAAATACATCATTCAATGGTGGTGCTGACAAAGGAAACTTTTGAATATTATTATAATTTTATTGCAAGCTTATGGTAAATATCAATCCACACATGGTAATTTCAAGAATTCCACCTTCTGTACACTGAATATATTTGGTTTTTACATTGCTACTATCGTAATTGTAGATGAATGATGTTTCTAATTAATGGTTGAGTAAGACTCTTAATTAGAAGGTTTTTTAACACCTGACAAAAAATCAACACGTAGATTTACATTTCTATCTATAAAATAATAAAAAATAATAAAAATGATAATAAAATCAAAATTTCAAGGTTCAAACAACAACGGATATGGTGCATCAAGCCATAGTGTTAATTGGTTATGATTGCTGGGTTGTCTCACATCCTTATGAATGATTAATGATATAAAATTTCAAATCACTAGTAATGCATATGGCCTATAGACTATCAGAAAATGGACAGTTGTACTAAGTCAGCATGATAAACCCATCTAAATTGTCCTATGTGCTGTATTTGACAAATATTAATGTGACCTTCCTAATACAGCAACCAGCAATATCAAAATACCATACTTATAGAGACAAAAGCTTTGTACACAGTCATGTACAACTACCCTTAATGAAAGACATCAGGATTATTAAAAAGTACAATCAGCCATTTCCTTTTCTTAACTTTAGATTATGAATTTTAGGGCACAGACTTGATGGAAAAGTAGAACAAGAATAATTAGCTAAATGCAATCAATCAAGCATTGATTTAATACAAGATAAAAGAATGAACGACTGTAAAAAAAGAAAAAAAAGTGCTTATTGATAGGATAATTTATCAAACTTTTTCTACTTAACTAGTAGGAATTCATGAATTTTCAGACCAAATAAACTTATTTTCCCAATGGTTCCTAACCTACCTTATCAGTTAAAACTCCAAAAAATCCTAGCAAAGATTGAAAGTTAAATTTAAACTCACCTAAATCACTTCGAGTGTTCACAAACAGATCATGGGGAAAAAACTGAACCATATACAAACTACAATCTTCGTCACTATCCCACGTAACTCCTTGTACCCCTTTCTCTCTTCTTCATCAAATTACGAGCTACAATTACAAACAAAATTAATCAGAAAATGTTAACTTTTTTTCATAAGTGAGCTTTAAATAAAAAAAAAAAACTATTCAATTCCCTAGCAATGTATATTTCATTTCAAGAGTGATTGTATCAAAGTGCAAAACTCGACAAAAGGAAAATGCAGTTAATGTTGAATTCAGCTACATGCATAAAATTGCAAGCTTTTGGTTTATAACTAAAAAAATTACTACATCATATTTTGAATCCATAAAACTCACTCCAAATACGTATATAATTCATATAAAATTAGGTGTAGGGTTTCTAAAATGAAATAATCATAATATGAAATTACTTGCAATAAGCTGAATGAAAGACACAAGAAACACATAAATTATTGATTACCAAAATTGGTTAGCTACGCCTCAGATTCGATTGCACCACTGCCAAAAAATGGTCGCACAAATTCGACCGCAAGCCAACCTTCCTTTCGCAGGTGGCCCGATTGAGTTCTTGTTTTGAAAGACCCAACAACTAAAGAATGGTAAAAAAAACGGCCATTTTTTTTTAAAAAATTATTTTCTTGAAAAAGAGACATCATAACTAGCATAATTTAAATTAAGCTCTTTTTTCCCTCCAAATGTTTCCAAATTTAATTTAAAGAATTATAATAAACATAAAAGCAAAAGGAAAAAAATAAAGAAGTTGTAGATAGAAGGTCTTCAAATGAAACTTTGTCCCCTAGCCTTCCTAAAAAAGAAAAAAAAGGTTTAGGTAAGGGGATGAAATTATGATTTAGGTTTTTATTGAAAATTAAAAAACTAAGTCTAAAAAAATAAAGTAACAAGCATACAATAGAATTCTAGGCATATTATATGGATAATATAGCTATTTGCAACAACTTTTATGCAATGGAATAGTCGCGTTGCAAATGACACCCGAAATTTGGCTACTTGAGGCTACCATATTTGAATGAAATGATTTTCATTGCTGCTAATTGATTATTTACGTCAAAATATATTTTGGACTCAAATACTAATTCGTTATCGTAGGAAGAATACTCAAATAAGGTCTTATATACCATTTACGTTGGCGGTTACTGTAATCACATAAGTACATAATTGCAATGAAATATGCCCTATACAAAAAATGATCATTGCAAATGGCCAAATTTCTAGTAGTGACACTTAATGATTATAAAGCATACAAATAACCACCCAATACATCATTCCGTATTAAATGCCTAATGAATGCATGACCTCTCCTAATTCAAGTGGGATTAGGGTGGGGCATTACAATTCTTAAACACTTAGGCATTAATGAGAAGATAACTATTCTAATTCACAATTCAAGTGGGGAACTATTATTTGATATCATTGAACTCAAATATGGTAACTTGATGCTTGAGTTTCTTTGTACCTATACTTTTAGGCATGAATGCTTAGACTTATATAATTATCATGCCATTAGCTTCTACCTTTGTGGCCAACCTTTCAACATGTCTAATTTTCAATTTAGCCTTGCTTTAGGTTTCTATGCAAACAATGACAATTTGCTTGTAATAGTTAACTTCACCAATGACTTAGATGGAATTACCTTTTGGAATTCCCACAGTACAAGTCCCGTTTGATGTGGTTGAATATCCAACAATAGTCAATTCACTTTTCCTACCATATATTTACATATACTAATTGCTTACACCATAAGAAAGAGAAATGAAAGTGATAGGGTAGTGACTTGGAAGGACTTGAACCTTTTTGATCAATTATATCACGTAACCTACCCAATCATACCTTTTTTGCTTTTGTTTTATATCTTGACAAGAACATGTGTTCTAAAAAAACATTTGCAAATTATGCATTTCCCTATATCACAAATTAGCTAAAAATCTTAGACTTATTCGTGATGATATGGGATTAGATATGAGTATTAACATGGTGCTTTTGATTTTTCATACCTTTCTCAAAATGTACTTGGTTAGGAAGGTGGGGGCACAATCAATATACCTGGGGGGGATTTGGAGTGGATGAAAAAGAAGAAAATATTCCTACTAATATTTTAGAAGAGCGTGTACTACCTCCTATTGATCCGTCTACTACTATGCTTGTGCCATACCGTATTCTACAAATGCTATGAGTGTTATGATGGAAATGATGGTTGGAATGTGTGAGAGTCTAGATCAAGGTTTTGCTACTTTGAACCAAAGAGTTAATAACTAGGCATAGCATTATAATCAATGGTTGCATTTCATGGGATAGTAGCTTAATAATATTGATCTTCACGTGAGGTAGATTCAATCAAACGTTAAATGCTTATTTTCAATCTATTGGGCCACTTACATTGGTGCACATAATCACATGCATTTCCTCTAGAGGCATCACAAGGTGATAATGCTATGCAGGATGATGATACTTGTCCAGATACATAAGACTAGATTTCTTTATGTTTTTTTTTCTCTTGTTTTTTTTATTTCCTTTCTTGTATTTTTCTTCTTTTAGATTAAGTTATATATGTATTTTTTTTCCTTTTCTTTTTCCTTTATGTTGTTTTGAGAAGACTTTGATTCTTAGGACATGCTTCAATTGCTAATAATTCTTTTTGTCCCAAAACCTTTGTATCTTACATTTTGGATATTGTAGCTCATAAGTTCTAGATGGAAATCAAAACTTGGCAATTTTCGCACACAATTTACTTCGGAACTATTACTTTTCTTTCTCTCTTATCCTTTTTGTCCCTTTAGTTGTACTTATTGTTTGATTTTGTCCATTGAGGAGAATGTACATTTTAAGTGTGGGGGACGAATTTCAATGCTTTTTTTAAGTATTTAGGCAAAATTTTTGAAATTTTTTGTGCTTCTTTATTAAAAAGAGTGGAGATATTTCTATTCTTTTTTGCTTTAGAATATAACTAGATGCTTATTTAGTTAAGTTGATTTTAGAGAAACTTATATATTAGGATGAATATTGATAGGGGCTAAATTAGTCATAGTTTTCTTAGTTATTTGAGGTTCATTTGTAATACATTTTGTTCAATAATTAGTCATATTCCTTCATATTTGAGATTTTACCCTTGGAAAGGTATTTTGTTCTTTATTTCAGATTTTTAGGATAAAACGAAACAAAATAATGCAAAACAGAGGAGAGGCGGCGCCGGCTAGGGCCCTAAAACCAGTGCCGGCCATGCACTATTGACACAAACTTTAAGACGACAAAAAAATTGTTGAAACAGAGCAGAATAGAACTAAGGCGACGCCAGCTGTGAAGTTGGAACTGGCGCTGGCCGCATTCTGGAACACATTATGCAAAATTCGAAGAAAAATCGGCGAACGAGTAGAGAACTAGAACACAACCGGCGTCAGCTATGCCCTGAAGCTAAGGCGGTGCTTGATTTTCTCTACGCAGTTTTTGGTAATATGAGGAGTTTTAGTATTTTTCAACTTCTACTCGACCAAGAACACTGTACCTACGAGTTTAGGCACTTCCTAAGCCTATAAATAGATGAAAAACACAAGGGAATAGGGGAGAATTCATTGATCATCATAGAAAATTACTCAATCAAAGGAGAAATTCTTCAATTCAAGGATGGTTGTACAAGAAGGTCTTCAAAGGAAGAAGAATGAGGCTTGTTTATAGTGCTTTCTTTTACTTTGTTTTCTTTTTCTTGAACAATGATATGTTAATTGTTTTATTGTAATTCAACGTTGTTTAGATATTCATAATTTCTAGAGTTGTCTGATATTTTGATTGATTGGTTATTATTCTTGGTATTCAATTACTTGTGCTTATTACGAGATTAGTTGGTTGGTTCTATCCATTGACTTGCAGGACCAAAGGGGGTTGATGGTAGTTTCAATTTATTAATTTCATATTCTGTTGGCCATTGACTTGCTGGACCAAAGGGGGTTGATTGCTTAGAACTGGAAATTGAAGGTTAATTGATGTCTTTCGAGACCAGTGGTTCATTGATTAATTTCATGCTTTGAATTTTTCAAGACCAAGGGAATTTGATTAAGGATTGTGTTTAATTCGTCTTTTGGATGAATTAGTTAAGACGAACCAAGTGATTCTAATTTATTTAGAAGATAGTGATTTCATGGATTGACCATCGAAATGAATTTACTTTAATCCTTCATGATGCCTAGAGAATAACTAGTTATGATAATGATTGAGTTCTTTAAGATCATGTTTATCCAAACAATGGTTTGAATTACATACTTCCCCATCCTTGATATGTATATATTTTTATTTTGATTTTATTTGATTTGATTTTTTTTCTTTTTATTTGTTTTTTGCTTTATCGAGTCGGTTAAACAATGAAAGAAAAGGGATTAATGTCTACTTGTTCCTAGAGGATCGACACTCGTTTGAACCCTATGCTTGGTTAATGATGAGTACGCTTGCTCATATGTGTGATTTGGGTTGAACGTTTTAATTTAAACTTGATTGGGATGTGTTTAGTTTCTGTATGATTTATACACCCAAGTCTAGACACATCAAATATCTAGTAACTCTTGAAATTTTAGTTTAACCTTATTTACTTCTAAGTAGATGATGAAAGTTATGTTTTTGAAATTTGGTGTAAATGATGTGAGGAAGTATAAGCATAGAATATTTGCTGATTTATGTTTGATGATTGTCAGAACTAGTCCTAAATTTAGGTTTAAACAAATAGGATACAAAAAGATGAAGCATAAAATGCACTTACCATAAAAATAAAAAAAAAGTAATAAAAAGAGAGAAAAGAGTGAAAAAGATGTAAGGCAGATAAAAAAAAAATGATTGCATTATATGTCTTCTCTTTAAAATTTTTGATTTGAAAATGGGAAAAATGGGTGAGATGGAACGTAAAATGCACTCACCTAAAACTTATAAAATAATCCTAATTTGCTACCTGTTAGTGTTGTGCCCTAGAGACAATCACTTGTATCATGTATATTGCATATTAAATTAATAAGAGGCATTCTTTATCTTTCAGTTTGATTGTTATGTCTAAATATGTGTACAAACCGTTCGATAAAGTCCCTAGTACAACACAGTGTTAAGGAAATCATGATAGAGATCATGATGTGAGATTCCTACTACACTATGTAGTGTTTGTACTTAAATAATCCCCAGTTATAGTATTAATAAGATGGGATATTATTAATACGCCAAGAATGACACATGTTATATCTCTTGATTGGATCAAGCGGTGGTTCTCATATCCGTGAGTATTGGGATACTCAGGATTAACGTGCGGATGCTTGTTTTGGATCAAGTTCATTAGATGACCTAGCTACGAGATAATCACTTGGATAACTATTGAGTGTTAGTGATAGAATCTCATTATAGCAAGTGTGCAAGTATCCTTAGACTTGAGATCTCCAAGGTACTTTGTTTATCGAGCGTTGTACTTTGATTCCAATCTTTGGAGTCTTATCTAGGACTGCCTATGGGATGGATATTGGGTACAACGTAAAGTAAACGAAAGTAGTTGAAAGGGTCAATAAAGGATTCACCACTCCTAATAGTAGAAGAGTATATCTCAAGGCCACTTGTAGAAATCATTACTCATGAAGTCCTTAGCCAAGACAACTATGTGATGGAAATGGTTCCAATTGATAGACATATCGAGTAATGGATTTATTGAACAAGTACTAAAATATTTGGGCCAGAATTAATAATATTCTGGAGGGAGTTGGCACTAATTCCATCTCTAGACCGAATGAGATATTGTATGGTGAAAGGAGTTTATTGCACTGATAATTTGCTATTGAAAGGTTCATGTCAAGCCACTTGACTTTCTGGACTTCTGGGTAGTCAAGAGTCATTGCTAGATGTTGCTCTTGATATGCTAAATATGGATTTATTAATTAGAGAATTAATAAATTTAATCATTTATTTTATTAAGGATTATTAATTCTAATATTGTTAGAATTAATTCATATTATGCTACCAATAAGACCAGGAAACCTAATGGGTTATACATAATAAAGGTTTGAATGCTCAAATATATTATTTGGTAATATTGTGGGGTTAATTAAGAGAAGGGAATATATTTATAGGTGAATTATAAGTTTGTTATAATTCATGGGACCTAATTGTAATTAAGTAAACTTCAAGGACCAATTTGTTGACAATTGGACGTTGAAGGACTAAGTTGTAATTTGCGGTAATTATAAATCTATAAATATAAGGAAACGGTTTCCTTAGGGTGAGAGACACAGACTATTCATGCAATAATAGAGAAACCATTTCTCTGCCTCTCTCTTCTTGATCAAACCCCAGCCTCCTAAATTCTACTAGCATAGAATTGTGGGATTGTGAGCGTTCAACCTTGTGTGGATTATCATTAGAGGGAGTTCTTACTTGGACTTCAGTTGAGCTGCGGTGAACCGGTTTTGTGATCTGGATCGCTCCTGTGTTCCGGTTTCATGAGGTAATAAGTGTGATCTTTTCCCTTTTCCCGTTTCTACTGCACACCCATGATCCATGGCTTGGATTTCATGTTGTTTTTCGCTGCGTTTAATCTGATTATTTAATCTAGAAATCCTACACTACCCAATTTATAACAATTTAGATGCTAATAAAAGTTGAATTGGCTATATATTCTAACTTATATGAATTATATTTTTTACATATTTTAATCAAAGAAAGAAGTGGAATGCATTGAATAGATATAAACTTATTTAAGCTAACTTCAAAGGTCCTATGTATATCTGAGTTAATATGTGAGTTTGTTTAAAGTCCACTTGATTAAACATGTGTTAAGAAATTTTTTTATTAAGAATGGAAAGGGAATCATCTCTACCATGTTTGTGAACTTGCTTTGAAAATTACTTTTGCCTGATGATTGTATGTGAAAGTCAAATTTCAGGCTTTTGCTTCACAACTCCTGTCATGTTTCCTCTCTTCTCAACCCAATTTTTCACTCTCACCATACTTCGCTCTTTTTCTTCCCTCTTGTTGTTTTCACCTCTCCAAACCCAAGTTGGCACTCTTGTTTTAACTCATTGCTTCCTCGTGTGTTCTCTCTCCTCCCTTATTTTTGCTTGCATTTGGAGCTCTAACCTCTCTTTTTCTTCTTTTGTTCTTCTCTCATTTTCTCTCCTCTCTTACTCCTATTTTTCCCTCTCTTGCTTTTCTTTCTTATTGTTGTCATCTCTATAACCAAGGCCTTCCTAACAATATATGCCCAACATGCATAGGAAACACATCACACATCACCTCATCATTATATCATCGCATGACAATTGTAACGTTGACTTGTTTATTCACATTTACATCACTACAATTGTTCAACCATTAAAGCTTGTAAGGTTTAGTATGTTTCAAGGCCTTCATTCCCAATTCTTTCACCAATGTAGCACTAAACACATTTTTACAGCTCTCTCCATCAATAATCAAGCTACATGGTCATTTTTTTTTTTATTTATTTGACACCATGAATACAAAAATATTTTCTCTTTGTAGATCCTTCTTTCCTTCAACCACACAAGCTTTAACATTTTCCCTCATAACACTAATTAACGCACATGGTTTCTCAAGTGTATCCCCATCTCTTCCATCCACTCTATCTCGTCCACTAGATTTTGGTGTCATTTTTTGAAGTTAAACTAGATGCTTCATTCTCACTAATTTCACTCATTCTAATTTGCTTTTGCATCACCTCCAGCTAACTCCTCTTGTAGATGTGAGTTTTCTCCCACTTCATGAGTACTTGAAGCATTTTGGGAACCTTCACCAATAGCACGATTTTGCTTCCCTTTTACCTTATAACTTGAATGCATTTGCTCTTCAACAAATTCTACTCCATTTTGCTCAACTCCTTGCTCATTCTCCTCTAACACTCCCAATGGGTATGACTCATCCTCAAGAAAGAATAGAATGTTGTAATATTCCTTAGTCACCCCATTTGTTGAACTCAATGGATCCACTTCTTTTTCTTCATTATCACTAAGCTCCTCATCAATCTCATTAACATTTGTATCAACTTCGTCGTGCACTACTTCATCATTTCGATCGAGCATTCGTTGGCATTTGACCTTATTTTCTAGCTTCCCCTCCTTATCAAAACCTTGTAATTCATCTTCTTTTATTTTCATCATCACCTTTTGTTCAACCTTCTCAACTGTTTCTTCATTTTCTTACACCTACTATTGTAACAATTATAGCTTTTCCCCTCATGCACTCCTTCTTCCAGTATCTTATGTACTACATTCCTCCCTTTTTGTTTAACCATTTTTGGACAATAATAGGAATTGTGCTAAAAACTTCCCCAAATTTTGCACTCACACTCCCCCAAGTTCTTTCTCTCCCCATGCTTTGTTATTTTTTGTGCTCCTCTCACATAAACTTTCTCATTCCAATATTCCTCACTCCCATGTCTTTCTTCTTCATATTCCCAATTTTGTTCCTCAAAACCATCATATCCTTCTCCAATCGAATAGGATTCTCTATTATTTTCACTCCCCTTGCTCCAATCATCCATAGGACTCAAATTCTAACATTCTTGATCATTTTCCCCTAGGTCTCCTTCATAGTTATCATACTCCCTTCCACTTGTACCTGGCCATTCATCATGTTCATCCCAATATCTCATGCTTTCATAATCATCCTCCTTATATTCTTGCTCATGTTCATTATATTCCACATAACTACTTTCGCCATAGCAAGTCTCCTTATAATTGTCATACCCTTCACTTTCACTCCAAATAGCAATTATGAATTTTCTTTCAAGAGAAGTACCCACAAAATTGAAGTAGAAAACATAAGAAAAATTCCTCACTTCACTCCCTCATGTGTTTACACTTAATTTTTAGTGGTCACTTTTCACTCATGTTTGCAATCTTCTTGACTTTTATCACAATGAACTCACCCTATTGCATTTTTCAAACTCTGAATTCCACACTGAAGTTCTTCCCACTTCAAAGGATTTAGTTCTATTAATCAAGTCAACTAAATTTCATGGGATAAGAAAGAAAGGTTTCTTAAATGCAATTTATCAAACACTTAGTAGGTGACACTATATTCCTCAATTCCAGCAATGATTTTTAAGTTTAAGATGCAAGCCAAGAGCTCATACAATGAATGTAAAGTCATTTTGGCATTTTATCAAACACTTGGTGTGTAATAAAAAAGATGCATGGACTTTAAAGAGTTGTTACACTAGTTGATGCTATCACAACCTCAATCACAATTTAGAAATTAACAATCACTTAAATTCTCTTTAGTAAACAAATTATTCATCATACTTGATGAATGGAAGCTTTGGTAGTTAAGTATGAGTAATCACAATTCATTGGGCTAATATGTCAAACACATTATGTGCATTCTTATAGCTCAATTTAGTATAGCAAATTTGATGCGTATTTATTTGGGTATAAATATAAGTAAATTCCCAATCAAGTTTAAATTAAAATGTTAACCTCAAATTACATATATGAGCAAGCGTACTCATTATTAACATAGCATAGGGTTCAAACGAGTGTCAATCCTCAAGGAACAAGTATGCATTAATCACTTTTTTTTTTTATTGTTTAACCGACTCCATAAAGTGAAAAAAAATTAAAAGAAAAAGAAAAGAAAAGAAAAGAAAAATATATACATGTCAAGGATGGAGAATTATGTAACTTAAGCCATTATTCTGACAAACATGATTTTAAAGAACCCAATCATTATCATACCTAATTATTCTCTTGGCATCATGAAGGATTAATGTCGATTCACTTCTTTGGTCAATCCATAAAATCACTACCTTCTAGATAAATTAGCATCACATGGTCATTCTCAACTAATTCATCCAAAAGATGCATTAAATACAATCCTTGATTAAATCTCCTTAGTCTAGCAAATTTAAAGCATGAAATTAATCAATGAATCCTTGGTCTGGCAGACATCAATTAACTTTTAATTACCTCATCTTAAGCAATTAACCCCATTGGTCTAGTAAGTTGATAGCCAATAAATATGAAATCAATAAATTGTAACCACCATCAATAAGTTAACGGAAAGAAACAATCAATTAATCTCGTAATAAGCACAAGTAATTAAATATCAAGAAGAACAATCAATTAATCAAAAGATCAAATAACTCTAAAAATCATGAATACCTAAAACAATGTCAAATTACAATAAAACAACTAACATATCACTGTCCAAGAAAAAGAAAACAAAGTAAAAGAAAGCACTCATAGACAAGCCACCTTCTTCTTCATTTGAAGACCTTCTTACACAACCCTCCTTGATTGAAGAATTCCTCATTTGATTTGAGTAATTTTCTATGATGATCTATGAATTCTTCCATTTTCTCTTGTGTTTTCCATCTATTTGTAGGCTTAGGAAGTGCCTAAGCTCATTGGTGCAAGGTTCTTGGCCGAGTAGAAGTGGGAAGATACTAAAATTCTACAGATTACCAAAAATTGCGTGAAAAAAAATCAAAGTCTGTCTTATCCTCAGGGCACAGCTGCCACCGCCTTGGCTACTAGAGTTGGTGCCGATTGTGTTCTGTTTCTTCCGTTGTTCGCCGATTTTTTCTTGATTTCCACGCAATGTTGTCCAGAGTACAGCCAGCGCCGGTTCGGCTCTGTTCCGGTCCTATTTTAATAATTTTTCATCATCCTGAAGTACGTGCCAACAGTGTGTCGCCGGCGTTGGTTCCTTTGCCCTAGCCGATGCCGCCTATGTTCTGTTTTGTGACGTTTTTGCTTTGTTTTATCCCTAAAATCTGAAATAATGAACAAAATACCTTTCCAATGGTAAAATCTCAAATATGAAGGAATATGACTAGTTATTGAACATAATGTATCACAAAATAGCCTCAAATAACTAGAAAAAATATGACTAATTTAGGCCCTATATTTCAACTTGGTTTTTGCCCTAAATCAACAAATATTTACAACAAATGACCCCTCAAACATCAATATACTATACAGGGTCAAATTAAAAACATTTTCATGGCACAAACTCAAGTTTTCAATCCCCAAAATTTGTAAGGAATATAGTTACGATAATAAGAATTTTATAGTAATATGAGCTTCAAATAAACAATTTTCCATGCCAAAATATTCCTCAGACATTATACTAACATATAGGATCAATTTAGCATCAAGTTTATGGCATAATCTTGAGTTTCAAGCATTCCAAAATAGCAAGAGAAAAAATGATGAAAATTGAAAATGGTCAACAAATCTTGAAGAAGATTGTACCTTAGCCCAAAGAAAGTTGGTTGATTAGAATCAACAGAATGCAAGTTCTGATACCACTTGATACAATCTTGCAAAGCTCCAAAAATGTGGATTAAGCTCAAGAATAAGAACTCTACCAAACTCACACACAAGAACACCAAAATACAAAGAAATTAATACTCTTGTGATAATGTAAATTTATCCTACTTCAAAGACACCTGAACACCCTAATTTCACTAGAGATTAGAACATCAAGGATAGGAATTTAAAGGCACCTAACTCAATCCTATCAAACACACTAGGCAACTTAGCACATAGAATAGAGAAGAAGTTGAGATTGTCCCTTAAGATTTAGAGACAAGATCAAAGGTGGGACTAAATCCTTTAATTTAGTATTGATATTTATGGGAATCACCCAAGAGGATCACCTTCTCTAAAGCTCTCAAAGAGTTTCTGAACTCTCAAAAATTTCATATATCTCCAAAGATTGTTTTTACAAATCTATAAGAGCATATTTATGGTTGCCTTGACCTAAACTACTTAGCAACTAATCCTAACTATTAAATGGCCTTGATACATGTTTTAAGGCCCCATTACATGCCTTAAAATAGGTTAAAACATAATAAAAGTCATGAAACTGAAATTACAATAGAAAAGGCTGAAAATAAGAGAAATTACAAAAAAGGTCGGAACCGGCCTGAATAGGGCCGGCGTCGACTCTAGCACACGGAGTTGACACTGGCTCAGTTTTGTCCAGGTGACAAAACCGAGCCAGATCCAAGCCCACAGAGTTGATGCTGGCTCAATTTTGTCCAAGTGACAAATCCGAGCCGGCACTGAGTCTGTTGATCTGGGCCGACACCGAGTAAGCTCTGGGCAGCCTCTTCTATTTTGTTGCACTCCAATCCCTGCCCATTTAACATCCATTCCTTTTCCATATGTTCCCTTAATCTTTCAAATAAAGTGTTTGTGAAACCCCACCTAAAGCCAACCCTAGAGTAAGGGGGTCGAGATGCATATCATATCATTTTGCATGAATATATATATTTTTGAATGATTTTATGTGCTTTAGAATTATGATTTATAGGTTAAAAGGCTTAGTTATGCTTATTGAGTAGGAAGGGTAAAACGGTAATTTTGCTTGAGGTCAAAATAGGAAGATAGCTTGAGGATTAAATAAGAAGAATATTTGGGGTGAGAAAATAAGAGCAAGAGTTGTTGTGGTTTAGTGGTTAGAGCTTTGGAATTAATCTCTAAGGTCATGACTTCAAATCCCATCATTTAAGTTTTATCATGATTATCTTAGTTAAGTTTGAATTTTTATCTTCTTGCATTCCATAAAAATAGGAATGTTGTCCTACGGGAGACATGAAGAGAATGTCCTAATCCTATCATCATGTCTTAAAAAGAATTCTAGAGGAATTCTTGTCCTTTTATTACCTGTAGCTTATCCTAACCTCTTCACCAATTAAATTTGTTCAAAATTTATCCAAATTCATGTTTTTAATTCCAAAAAATTCAGCAAGGATTCTTGGTCTTTAAATTTTGAAAATGAATCTTGGAGGTTGAAGAATTGACTAAAAATAGGAGAGGAGTTAGGGGAGGTTGCCAAGGAAAATTAATCACCGTGGTTGAACCTTCAACCTCAACTCCATGGTGTTCATATTCTTCATGGAAGAAATCTATAAATTTTTCAGATTTTGAGCAACCTAGCTTTCGAAAAACTCAGCCATGTTTCCTACTCTTTTTCTGTCAAAAAAATGGCCAATTTATTCAGCTTGAAGACTAAAATTCCTATGCAAAATCGGACTGCACAAAAAATTGTGAAAACCAGAAAAAAAATTCTGGACAGTTTTTGCTGCATAGTAGCCTAGAATTGGAGCTGTTTTCTTCTGTCATCAATTCTGCTTTTTTGCCTCTACTTTTCCTCCATAAAGAAGGCTGGAAACCAGCCTTAAAGGACCCTCAAACACCTCTCAAAACCCTCTGCAAATTGGCTAGAACATTGCAGAAAACTGCACAGCAAATTCCAGCAACCAATTTGAAACATAACCAGAAAAAAATTCCATCCTTGTTCCTTTCAAGCCTTGGCCGAAAACCTCCTCAAAACCTCTGTAAGTTAACCTTAGTTCAGCCATGAACTGAACTCCATTACCCCTCCACTTACTTTGCACAACTAGACTCCATAGTCACTCCTCAAATTTCTCCGACAATCACTCCAATCAAACTTCCATTTGAATTCCAAAATTTTTAGCATTTACTCCATGAAAACACCCTTGGATTAAGCTTCATAACCAGAAATCCTCCCACCATTGAACTCAAAAATTCAGCCAGCCTTATAGTTCCCTCAACCCTCATTCAATTTAGTAAAACACAGCAAACCAGTCGGCCATTTGCAGCTCCAAAAAACCTCCATCAATCAAACACCATTACCATATTTTTTACCTTAAAACACTCCTTAAATTTCTCCATTTAAATTTTAAACAACCAGATTTTTCTCTTCCCTCTAATCTGAAAATCAAAATCCCAGAACTCCCTCAATCATTCGGCCAGCCCCTTCAGAAATTTGTCCATCATTTTCTCTCTAATCCTCTCCATTTTCAACAAGAACACTAAGAACACAAAGAACACACACTGCCTTTCTGCAAGCCAAAGACCACTCTAAACACCTCAAATCCCTCCCAAAAACTCTAGAACATGCCTACATACTCCCTAGAGTTCATTTCTAGATTTTACAACATCAAATCTCGAAAACAAAAATTGACAATCGGATCAAAACTAGAATTTTCCTTGAAGTCTCAAGAACATCATCAAGGTAACCAAGAACAACTTTTGTTCATCTTCTTCCCTTCAATCTTTAACATATCATACTGATTCTTTCTCTCTCTCTCTCTCTCTCTCTCTCTCTCTCTCTCTCTCTCTCTTGGCCGAAATGGTGAATTACAACCATAGCTGTTTTTCCTCCTCTCATGGACAATTCAAGACCCTCAATCGTGTGGACCTTCTTGAATCTTCATCGAAGTAAACATCAATCAAGTACTCCTCCTTAATCTTTCTTTTTAATTATGAATTCATGTCTCTTAGATGCTAATAGGGAGAATAGAATATGAATGGGAGATTGAGGATATGCATATGTATGAAGGGGTTGAGATTAGGAATGAGAATGGATGATCATGATTAAGCTTTATGAAATTCCTTGAGAATTAATGTGTGTTCATCATGTCTTAAGAAATTATGGATGATTAAAGAATGCTAGATGTTATGACACATTTGGTGAATAGGATTTTTATGGTCTTATCTCATTTGAAGCCATGATTATGAATATGCTTAGTAGAGATTTGGCCATGTGATAGTATGTATGGATTTAAGCCTATGTTCATGAATTGATTAGTTTGTTGTTTGATGTTGGAGAATATAATCGTGATTTTTATTAGCAATAGGAAAATTATGATCATGATCTTGTTAATCCTAGGTTATTTTAATTAGCAAATTTTATTACCTTAATTAAAATTATTACTATATTTTTTTTTCTCTATAAAGATTTTGAAATTCCCAAGAAGTTTTGGAAATGAAATATTAAATGAAATATTGATATTTTACTAGTCGAATAAATAATATCTTTCATTAAAAATAATATATGTATATGTATAATAGTAAATAAGATATTTTACATAAATAATAATAAATAAAATATTAATGACCTTGTAGACAATAGTTCAAACTTTTACCTACATTCATAAATATTATTTATATTAAAATTTGTTTGTTATTTATTAAACAAAAATTTAATATAATTTATTTATTACTAATTATTTATTATCTATTAAAAATTAATTAAAAATTATTTGTAATTTATTATTTATTTATAATAAAACTATTTTAAAATTACCATTTACTAATCTTTAACAATTAAACCCTAGTTTATTTATTAGCTATAGTACTCGAGATTTATTATTTGAACCTATAACTTATTAACAATTATTTTAGCACTCCTAGTTATTTTAACTTATCAAGCTAGACTTATTTTATAAAATCCTTTATCATCTAACCTTAAAGCGTAGGACATTAGGTCATGATTGTAGTTAGTTGAACTAGGAATTATTTGTGTAAGGCAAATATAGCTCGAGTATAACTTTATGTCTTGTGTTTACCCCATGCAGGGTTAGGTTAGCCTTAGAAGATTTTTGAATGCGAGCAAGCAAAGGATCAGGTAAGCTCCTACATAGAATTTTGTGAAGATAAAAAATTATTGTGGCAAGCCAAATGCGATGTGTATGGACACTCATTTTGTAAAGGTAATTAAGGACGGTTTTCCTTTTTATTTCAATCAAGCAAATCATTTGAAAAATCAAACAAGCAGTTTTACACAAAATGCTAAACTTTTTCTAAAACCCAACTTCGACAAGAATTTTAGAAACCCTTAATTACTATTTCAAAAAAAAAAAAATCATTGTGTGATCAATTTTCTCCCAAGTGGGACAATCAACGTTGAGTACTCAATAAGGGTAGGCTAGTAGTACTAGTTTTGAAGAGCAAGAGTGAGTTTTCTAGCAGGAGGCCACCTCCCGAAGATGAACTCAACTTGGAGAAGCGACAGTACTACTTAGTCATGCCAGTGCAAGCTAGCAAGTTTCAGTCATGTGGACTGTGTTTCCGGAGTGGACAACTGGTAAGTTTAGGTGTAAATAAGGAGAAGTATCTCACCTGGTAGGTCGTTCACCTACCTTTTGTCTATTTGCACAAGTGTGGCATTCTGACTGTTATATGGTCATTGGGCCCAACGTGTGGTAACCCATGGCCACCTATTTGAGTGGTTGTATTTATTGTGCACATGTATGGTTTGAAAAGCAAAACGACACTCTTTATTTTTAACATTATTTAATGCTTGCCAGCACTTTCTCATATGCAATTTTTACAACTTGCATACATGAACTGTTTTACCTGAAACACTCAAATCACACACGGGCTTACTGAGATTTTTATCTCATCACCTTTTATACCATGTTTTCAGGTCGATCCTGCTATGGAGATGAATAGCTAGTTTTGTTGCCTATGTTTTGAAGACTTTATGTTATTTTTCTTATGTGTTGTTTTGAGATATGGTAGCAAACAATTTATTTTGGATTTTTTCATGTATTTTTGGATTGTAATAAGTTCAATTTTAGAGTATTGCTTTTATTTTCTTTTGTGTGACCTAGTTATAAAGACCCCTTGTCCTTTGGACAGGGCGACATCCCCGGCCCTGTTGGGCCTAGGTAGTGGGGTGTTACAGTGTTGGTCATTTTGATCTCTTCTTGTTACTCCTTTGGACTTTAATCCTTGTTTCAATATTGTCTTGATTCTCCACAAAGATTGTTATTCTTTTTGTGTCCCATTTACAGCTCCCTTCAATACCCATCTCTTGACAAACTTTTTGGCTATTAGATTGTATGGCTTGAAAATCCTCCTGAAACTTTTTGAATGTTGAATGTTCCCATAGAGATTTGAAATAAGTATTGACTTTCCATCCCCTTTCTTTATATGTGCCTTATTATGTGGACAGATTCATATCACTTTCTCTCTTCCTTTCTATATTTTTATTTCATTATATTCGAGCAAGCTGCCATTTCCAAATAACAGCCGGTATTACCTTCTAAATATCCTAGAAATTAACACAAATAATGGCTCGAATAATTACTTTCCATAATAGGATCACTTCTTCTTTAATTCTTCAATGACATATTAATCTGGTAACTAAATCAGTGGAAGAATATTTTATTACCAAAGCTAAAAGTTGTTTCTTTTGATGGAGTTTGAAAATAATAAAATCTATAGACATAATATTTTCTTAGAAGAAGCTTACCTTATACAGCTTATTCCTATATTTTCCTGTAGAGCTAGTTACCATATTTCTATTGTACTCAGCATAATAGCTGGCCATGTCAATTATAGATTCACCCATTAATTCTAAAAAGGTAACATAGATTTTTGTGAGTTGCTATTACCATAGTTGAATTATTTTCTTCTTCATTTGGATTTTGAATTTTTTTTAAAAACAATCACCTATTCAATTATCAATCAATTCGCATGTGATGGACTTGATAAAGCCTTGATTTCAGCTATCATATAACTATACTCTCCTTTCTTTTTTCAACCAAGATAGGATGGTATTTTGATAAAAAGAAAGTTGACTTATTCATTAAGGACAAGTAACATTTAATTAGAAAACCTCCCTTCTTCATGGTACTTTCCCTTCTACCCATTTAATCAAAATTTAAAAAATTCTAGCTCCTTTTTCCCCTCCCACTTTGCTAAAACAAATAAAACACCAACAACAAGAATTTGGCCAAGCCTTTCTAATAGGAATCAATCCAACCACAGAGATCGAGCTTAAGAAGGGGGAGATGACAAAATCGAAACAACGCTGAGTTTGCCTGATTTGTTGATGAAAGCCCATTCAAATAATTCCAACACAATCTTCAAGTAAATCTACAAGCTTATTTCAAGTGGGATAGTATATAGACGTTGTCGGAAGAGGATCGAGAATGGACCATGCCGCTGGTGAACAAAGGACATCAACTGGAAGCAGTTTGCGAAGAAATGTCACCTAAAATGGATCCGACGCCGGTCCTACTAGCCCAACCTGGCACCAGCTGAGTAGACCTTATCTACTAAATTTGGGGTTCTAAAAGCTTGTTCTTTTAGGGTTCTTTGTTTGTGGAGAAATGTGTTACTTTGGTCCTTTTTCCTTATATCTTTTTTTCTTTCTTTTTTATTTTTGCTTGTCATTGAAGTCCTTCTACTTTGTTAAAGTCTAAGTAAAAGCCACTTTAGATCTAGAAGGACTTCCTCCCTCAAGCTCATATCAAAATTTAGCATCAGAGCAAAGATAAGCTTAGATCTCTATCTTAGCTTAGATCTATCAAATCTAGAGTGTTGTTTGAATTTGAGAATTCTTGGATTAAAAAAAAAAAAGGAATAAGAATGATTTGTTGAAGAAAGACCCTTAGGAATACATTAATTTTTGTTGTTGTAATTATATTAGGCTTGTTTGGGAAGAAATTTGCTTGCAAAGTTCCATAGGAAAATCTTGCACATAAGGTGTTTGATAAAAAGTCTCAATGACCATTTACTCTAAGAACACCATGTCTGTGATAAAATGACTCAAAGAAAGAATATGGCTTGAACAATAGTGTTATTCCTATAACCATTTCATTGTATTCTTCGAATTATCTTTTCCTTTGTTGTGTGTTGTGAACACCTTGTACTCTACTTATTTATTGACCTCTAAGTGTTCACTAAAATTGTCATCCTAAGACCCTTATATAGTGAAGTATCCTAAGAGCTAATAGACCAAGGTGAATTAAACCCTTTGAAGTTGGGGGGGGGGAAATTGGTTAAACAAGTGAGCTATAGAGTGAACAAAAAAGGCAAGAGAGAAAGATTTTTATTGAAAAAGCCAAGGAGCGCAAACACGAGAGTGGAGTATAAACACTTAGGGAGTGAGTGAGGAAACCAATTTCTATTTTAGTTCTCTTAACTCTTTTTGTAGGAACATCAATGTAAACTCTAAGACTCAAGGAGAGGAAACGACTAGGCTAAATCTTGGTGGAGTAAAAAGACCGCAAGAGGATCTAGAAAATCTTCGTGAGACCTTCGTTTCATTGAAAATGAGTATGGAGGGCATTTAGAGGGAGATGATTGAACTCCGAGCTCAACAAGGCCAAACATGTGAAACCTCAGTCAGAACCAACCTTAGAGTAAGGGGGTTGGGATGCATGTTGTACTTTATTGTATGATTAAATATATTTTTAGATGATTTTATGTGCTCTAGATTTGGGTTTTATAGTCAAGAGGGCTTGATTATGGTTATTGAGTAGGAAGAGTAAAATGGTAATTTTTGCCTGAGGTGAAAATAGGGAGATAACTTGAGGATTAAATAGGAAAAATATTTTAGAAAGAAAATAATAACAAGAGTTATTATGGTGTAGTGGTTCGAGCTTGGGAATTAATTCTTGAGGTCTTGGGTTCAAATTCCATCATTGGAGCTTTAGCATGATTAAATTTTATTTTTGTTTCGAAAGGTTGTATTTTCGGCCTTAGGTGCTTTAGAGTAAAGTAGGGGTGTTGTCCTAAGGGAGACATGATAGGAATATCCTAATCCTATTCTTGTGCCCTACAAAAATTCCTAAGGGAATTCATCCCTTCTTGATCCTTAATTTTTCCTACTTCTCAATTCATTAGGTTGGTCAAATTGTTCTAGACAATTTCATTACAGAAAATTCAGTAAAGTGCTGTGGCTTTAAAGGTTCAAAATGTCTAAGGAAAAGACATCTTATGGTCTGAAAATGTGGAAGAGTTGGGGAAGGTTCCAAGAGAATTAATACCCCCTAGTGAACCTTCAAAACTCCACTCTAGCTAGGTTCATTTCCTTCATGAAGTGTTCAGGAATTTTTTTCCAGCTTCTTGTGCAAGCAAAGAGTAGAAATTCTCAGCCATTATTCCCTTCCAAATGCTACCAGAAAATGGCGCTCTTGATCAGCTTGAAACCTGGAATTTTCTGGCCAATTTCGGACTGCACAAATGCTGTGCAAAACTAGAAAATTTTCTGGGCAAAATCGTAGCATAGGTGAGTTCAAACCAAGCTGTTATCTTCCAGTTTTTCTCCAGCTCCTTAGCCACGATTTTCCTCCATGAAGAAGGCCGGAAACCAGCCTTGAAAGACCTCTGAATACCCCCTCAAACCCTCTGCAAGCTAACTATACAATGGCAAAAAAATCTGCCCAGAATTTTCCTTCAAACTTGCAAAATCACTGAACACAATTTCCAGCTTTGTTCTCCTTCAGCTTTGTCTGAAACCTTCACCATTTTTCTGCACAAACTTCTCTTGAACAGCCATGAACTGAACTACATTGTCTTCTCCAGCATTCTGCATGAAAATCAGTCGGGGCTACCCGAAAATATCTCCAACAAATCGCTGCAATCATGCCTTGATTGGATATCAAAATTCCAGCAAACTTAATTTAGCAACCTTCCATAAAATGTCCCTCAAACAACCAGACCTTCCCTTCACCATTACACTCCTTCTTTTTAGCCGCCATTAACCTCCTTCAACCAGCTTTCATCTAGCCAAATCACAGAGCAATCAGTTGGCCATAGTAATTCCAAAAAGCTCTCCATTGATCAAATTATTCTTGCTATATTTTGTTTCCAAATTTGATTCCAAAAATTATTCTTTTAGGATTTCAACAACCAGCCTTTCCTTTTCCTTTCAAACCAAAAAAATCATCTTCCAAAACCTCTCAAAACAATTCAATCACTCTCTCCCTCAGAATTTCGGCCGGCATTAATCAAAATTCCTCCATTCTCTTCAACCTTCAAGCACACATAGAACACCAAGAACACCTACTGCTTTCTTTCGCCTAATACCTCTCCAAACCACTTCAAACTTCCTCCAAAAATTCCAGATTTTATCTACTCACTGCCGTGTGTCCATCCATACCATTTTTAACATCAAACTCCAAAATTCAACTTGCTCTTTTTGATAAAAAATCAAAAATTTTGTGAAGGCTCAAGAACACCTTCAAGGTAGTTTTGTTGAAACAACTTCATATTCACTAATCTTTGATCTCTAATGAATATATATATATATATATATATATATATGAATAAGCATGCTAATGGACTCTCTTCTTCTCTTTTCTTCTTCTCTCTCTCTCTCTCTCTCTCTTGGCCGAACACTCTCTTCTTCTTGGCCGAATGGTTCTTCACCAATGGCAATGCTTTCTTCATCTTCCTTGGACAAATTTAGACAAATAAGAGTTGAGATCCATTCGAAACTCCTTCAAGGTACTCATCAATCAAGTAAGCCTTTTCAACCCTCCTTTTAAAATTCTAGATTCATGTCTCTAGGATGATGTTGGTAGGAGATGGATTATGAATAGGATTTGAGCATGTATTGTTGTGATGAGTAGAAATTGAAGCATGAATAAATGTGTGTTTATGATGGAGATGGGATTTATGCATGAGTTAATTATCTTGGTTAATTGTATGGCGTTTTTAGGGTTTAATGCATGTTTCCATGTCATAGGTTGTATTTGTGATCAAGTATACTAGAAATTATGTCATCTATGATGAATAGGATTTATATTGATGTATGATTACTGAAGCCATGATTATGTTTATACTGGTAGAGGTTGGATCATGCCTTGATAAATTTGGATCTATGTTTTTATTCATGATTTGGATGATTTGATGAATTGAAGTGGAGTATATGTTCATGATTGTAGTTAGCAAGTGGAATTGTGATCATGAACTAGTTGTCCCTACGCTAATTTTATTTCTTCAATAAAATATTTAATATTATAATTTTTGCTAGCAAATTTGAAAACCCTAGGAAGGTAGATTTGAATTATTATGTTTTAGTCAAATAAATGATAGCTTTTATTAACGAAATAAAATATATAGATATTATATATAATAATAATATCAAATAAAGCCTTTTATATAAATAATCATAATAAGTAAAAATATTAATTTTGTAAGTCTTATATTCATAAATATTATTAAAATTTATTATCTTTCAATTATTATCTTTTAATCAAAACCTATTAAAAATTATTTATTAGCTTCCAATCAAGACCCATTAATTTTTTTTTTCAACTAATTTTAGTTAGCAATTAATTTCAAACAATTAATTATTAGTAAATCATTGTTTTACTTAATACCACCTAAGACTTTTCATCAAATAAACTCTAAATTATTCTTAGCAAGAATTAAACCTTCAACTTATTAGTACCTATTTCCCAAAACACTAATTATTTTAAATATCAAATTAGACTTAGTTTATAAACCTTTTATTTATTATTTGGCCTCAAAGCTTGGGATACTAGGATCATGGTAGTAGTGAGTTAAGTTAGTCTTATTTGTGAAAGTAGATTTTGGCTGGAGTTTGATAGTGATTTATATTTACCCCAGGTGGGGTTGGGTCAGCGATCGAAGATCTTTATTTTATCTCAAGCTAAGGATCAGGTAAGCTCCTGCATAAAACCCAATTGATATAAAATGTTTATTATGGCCAGCCAAATGTAGAGTGCATGGACACTCATTTCTGTAAAGGCAATTGAGGATTGACTTCTTTCTTATTTCAGACAAATGAATTATTTGAAAACCAATAAGTAGATTTACTCAAACTTTAAACACTTTCTTAAACTGATTTTGACAAAGTCTTTGGAAACCCTTAATTGCCGTTTTCAAGTGGAACTGTGTTTGGTTCATTTTTCCCATGTGGGATACGTTACGTTGAGTACTCAATAAAGGTGGACTACTAGGGGTTAGGATAAGTCTCTCACTAGGTGGCCACCTCTGAGGAGTGAGTCCTGCCCGAATAAGATGTCAGTCCAGTAGGTCGTGCCAGTCTGAGCTAGCAGTTTATTTTTCAGTCAAGTGACTGTGTTTTGATGAAATGGACACCCGGTTGTTGTTTGGGTATAGGGAATGAGGAGTATCTTGCCCGGTAGGCTGATCACCTACCTTTTTTTATCAGTTTGCACAAAGTGTCGGCATTCTAACCGGTTATGGGGCCCAACGTGTGGTAACCCATGATCATTTCTTTTGAATGGTTGATTTTATTGATTATGTATGGTTGGAAAAGCCCAAACACCACTCTTGATTTTAACTAATGTTTATTACTTGCCAGTATTTCTCTTATAAAGATTTATACTTTACATTCACGAACTGTTTTCACTAGACACTCAAAGTACACACGGACTTACTAAGATTTTTGTCTGATCACCATTTTTACCATGATTTCAGGTCAATCCTGCTATGGGGATGAGTAGCTTGATATTGCCTACGTTGGAAGATTTTCTGATAATTTATTTTGTGTAGTGCTTTGGGGAGGTGAGAGTGGATAAATTTTATTATGGATTTATTTTTGGTATTCTTGGATTTATTCTTGGGTTTTAATAAATTTTAAGTTAAAGTATTATTTTTATTCTGCAATTTGGTTTGTGTGACCTAGTTATAAAGACCCCTTGTTCTTTGAGCGGGGCGACATCCCCAGCCCTGGCGGGCCTAGGTAGTGGAGTGTTACAAGTGGTATCAGAGACTAGGTTATAGGTAAATATTGACAGTATTTATGCTATTTGTTTATGTTTAAGTCTTTATCTAACCTATCATGTTGATGCTGTAGGATGGTTAGGATGCTTAGGACCGCAAGGAAAGGGCAGCAATGGCACCCGCCTATCCCTATACAACCGAAGGACCTTCCAGTTCCCTAGCCTACCCCTCAGCCAGTTATCCCTATGGAGGATAGCAGTGATGATGAGGTCCAGATTCTTGAGCTACCCCCAATCCCGGTGATAGACATAAGCTCTGACAGTGATGACGAGATGATAGCAATGGAGCCTGTACCCCACCCTCCAAGTCCTGTAGTGGACTTAGTAGTAGATAGTGATGACCTAGGGGAGATAGACTATGAGTCTCCACCTAGGCCTTCTTTCATTTCCTTCTTCTAGCCGAATTGAGCCCGAGGAAGGAGCCAATGGAGGGGTTTGCCAGCGGGGTTGGGGTAGATTTTTCCAAGAATTCTAGGGGTTGATTGTATGAGGCTGAGAATGAGGGTTCTGATGAGGACTAGAGGACTAGGAGTTATTTTGAATTGGATGTTTATTTATTTGTTATTTTTTGAGAACTTTTATGTCAAGAATTTTCAATTCTGGTTTTTGTCAAAATTTTGGATTTATGCAAATCAATTTTGAAGGGGAATTTATTGGTAAATCTTTGGAAAAAATTTGCATTTGATTTCTTTTTACTTATATCTGTCTGTGAATTCATGCGCACTTAAAATAACTTGATTCTTGAATGTATACACTGGTCATTTGGGGTGTGGTTTAGAATGGCACCCAAGCGCCATGCAGCTTCAACAGGCAGAAGGGTTCCGGAAGCCGATCATGAGGCATCGGAAGTCGAGATAGTTCAGATGCAATCACCCAACTGGGGTGATGGGAGTGGTCCGGATGTGGAAGTGAGGTTTGAAATTTCGATTGATGTCACAATGGGCCAGGCATTTAGTAAGATGGCCAAGATACTATAGACTTTAACCGAGCGAAGGAACCCTAGGGGTGAAGATGAGGCCTTAGAACGGTTTCTGAAGTTTTAATCGCCCGTTTTCCTGGGCAAAGCGGAGCAAGATTAGAAGGCAGAGCAGTGGGTTCAGCAAATAGAGGACATATTCGCAACACTCCAGTACACTGAGGAGCGGATAGTTAAGTTTGCGGCTTTCCGATTGAGAGGACCAGCTCGGGCATGGTGGCAACGAGTTCAAGACGATTGGGAAATGGGTGAGCAGGAATGGACATGGTCCAACTTTGTTGAAGTCTTTCGAGCTGAGTACATCCCTCAGTGGATCGTGGAAAAGCGGGAGGATGAATTTCAGAATTTGAAGCAGGGGAGCATGTCAGTGGCGCAGTACGTGGCGCGATTCATTCAGCTGTCAAAATACTGCCAGAGATTAGTGGATACCGAGCAAAATAGGATGAGGCAGTTCGTCAAGGGACTGAGGCCGAAATTGAGGAGGGCGTTGGCACCTTCTCCACCAACGACCTATCGGGGGCAGTGGATGCGGCTACCCGATTAGAAAATGAGGATCGTAGTAGAACGGCGGCAAGGCCTTTCTAGCTGCCAAGACAGCCGCAAGGGCACTTCCAAGGACAGCAATCTAACAAGCGCCCCGCCAATCAACAGTGGCAGAATCGGGGAGTACAAGCCCGGACAGCACCAGTGGGATCTGCCCAAAACCTTCCAACATACCGGCAGCATGGAAAGAAAGGCCACATTGAGAAGAACTGTTGGTCCAAGGGTGGTGAGAGGAAATGGTATCACTGCGGCGACCCGAACCACCTGAGGAACACCTTCCCTAAGTTGCATCGAGCCGGGCAAGGAAATCCGGCACAGAATTTGGGGCTAAATAGAGCCAACACCATGGGAGCATCCGGGAGTGGAGCACTGAAACCGCAAGTGAAGGCCAAAGTATTCGCCCTTAACAGAGAGAAAGTTGGGACCGATGCAGCAGTTGTGGAAGGTACGTTTACAATCCAAGGACGACCCATTAATGTATTAATAGACCCTGGCTCTACTCATTCCTATTTAAATAAGATTTGTGCATGTCATTTAGGTTGGGATGGAGTAGAGCGACCTTTTACTTTAGTGGTAAGCACACATTTAGGAAAAATGGTGCAAGTAGACCGATATATGAAAAATTATAAAATTGATGTGGGGAGAGAAAGTCTGGAGGGAGACTTGATAGTGTTGGACATTGAAGACTATGATTTGATATTAGGGATATATTAGATAGCCAAGCATGAGGTTAGGGTAGATTGTAAGAATAAGTCAGTCCAGTTCGTTAGACTAGGTTGTGATGTATTGGAGTTCGATGGCAAGAAGGTAAAGGAGCTAAAGTATTTAATAGCAGGGGCTAAGGCCCGAAAATTGCTGAAGCAAGGATGTCAAGGGTACCTGGCTTATGTGATAAACAAGCTGAAGGACCAGTACACTTTGGAGGACATCGAAGTGGTGAAGGACTTTCCTGATGTGTTCCCAGTGGAACTTGATTCTTTACCTCCCAACCGAGAGGTGGAATTCACCATTGACATATTTTCGAGAGCAGATCCAGTATTGCAAACCCCATACAGGATGGCATCGGTAGAGCTGAAAGAGTTGAAGGAATAGTTGGAGCGCCTGTGCTATTTGTAAAGAAGAAGGACGGAACTCTGAGACTATGCATCGATTATCAGGGTTTGAACAACTTAACGATCAAGAACAAATATCCCCCACCGTTGATTGATGAGCTGTTCGATCAGTTGCAAGGATCCAGTTGCTACTCCAAGTTAGATCTGAGGCAAGGGTACTACCAAGTACGGATAAAAAAGGAGGATATCCCCGAGACTATTTTCAACACCAGATATGGACATTACGAGTTCGTGGTGATGCCGTTCGGGGTGACCAATGCTCCAGTAGTATTCATGGACCTGATGCACTGAGTGTTCCGATCCTATCTGGACAAGTTCGTGGTGGTCTTCATTGATGACATTCTGATTTACTCCAAGAGTCTAAATGAGCATGCAGAGCATCTGAAGCTTGTATTGGAGAAGCTTCGGGAGCACAAGCTGTACGCCAAGTTCAGCAAGTGTGAGTTCTGGCTGGATAGTGTGGCATTCCTTAGCTATGTGGTGACCAATGAGGGAATTAAGGTAGACCCAGCAAAGGTCGAAGTGGTGTCAGACTGGAAGCAGCCGGAGAATATCACCGAGATCCGAAGTTTCTTGGGATTGGCTGGTTACTACCGAAGATTCATCAAGGGATTCTTGACGCTCACATCGCCAATGACCCGACTGTTGAGGAAGGATGTTCTATTTATGTGGAACGAGAAATACGAGAAAAGTTTTCAAGAGCTGAAGCAGAGGTTGATGACAGCACCAGATTGAGTCTGCCGGAGGAAGGGAAGCCTTACGCGCTGTATACTGACGCTTCAAAAGAAGGACTGGGAGCAGTATTGATGCAAGACAGGAAGGTGATCACTTACGCTTCTCGGAAGCTGACACCTCATGAAGTCAACTATTCCACTCATGATCTGGAGCTGGCAGCTATCGTGTTCGCCCTAAAGAAATGGCGACACTACCTGTACGGAGCCGAATATGAGGTGTTCATCGATCATAAGAGTTTGAAGTATAAATTCACTCGAGATCGATGAACACCTCATATTCGGCTCCGTACAGGTAGTGTCGCCATTTCTTCAGGGCGAACACGATAGCCGCCGACTCCGCATCATGAGTGGAATAGTTGACTTCATGAGGTGTCGACTTCCGAGAAGCGTAAGTGATCACCTTCCTGTCTTGCATCAATATCGCTCCCAGTCCTTCTTTTGAAGCGTCAGTATACAGCGCGTAAGGCTTCCCTTCCTCCGGCAGACTCAATCTGGTGCTGTCATCAACCTCTGCTTCAGCTCTTGAAAAATTTTCTCGTATTTCTCGTTCCACATAAATAGAACATCCTTCCTTAACAGTCGGGTCATTGGCGATGTGAGCGTCAAGAATCCCTTGATGAATCTTCGGTAGTAACCAGCCAATCCCAAGAAACTTCGGATCTCGGTGATATTCTCCGGCTGCTTCCAGTCTGACACCACTTCGACCTTTGCTGGGTCTACCTTAATTCCCTCATTGGTCACCACATAGCTAAGGAATGCCACACTATCCAGCCAGAACTCACACTTGCTGAACTTGGCGTACAGCTTGTGCTCCCGAAGCTTCTCCAATACAAGCTTCAGATGCTCTGCATGCTCATTTAGACTCTTGGAGTAAATCAGAATGTCATCAATGAAGACCACCACGAACTTGTCCAGATAGGATCGGAACACTCAGTGCATCAGGTCCATGAATACTACTGGAGCATTGGTCACCCCAAACGGCATCACCACGAACTCGTAATGTCCATATCTGGTGTTGAAAATAGTCTCGGGGATATCCTCCTTTTTTATCCGTACTTGGTAGTACCCTTGCCTCAGATCTAACTTGGAGTAGCAACTGGATCCTTGCAACTGATCGAACAGCTCATCAATCAACGGTGGGGGATATTTGTTCTTGATCGTTAAGTTGTTCAAACCCTGATAATCGATGCATAGTCTCAGAGTTCCGTCCTTCTTCTTTACAAATAGCACAGGCGCTCCCCAGGGCGACGTGCTCGGTCTGATAAATTTTATTATGGATTTATTTTTGGTATTCTTGGATTTATTCTTGGGTTATAATAAATTTAAAGTTAAAGTATTATTTTTATTCCGCTATTTGGATTGTGTGACCTAGTTATAAAGACCCCTTGTCCTTTGGACGGAGCGACATCCCCGGCTTTGGCGAGCCTAGGTAGTGGGGTGTTACAAAACATCTACCATCAGTCAAAGGAGGGGACAAGAGCAACTGGAAGCCTACAACACACCTACCATGAATACTCAACCTAGAGAAGAATGGAATGAATACTCAGTTGGTGGATATCAATAAGAACCTATGAAATGAGGGAGAAACAGGTTGAATAGAGGTAGAGGCCGGGAGAGGATTGGTGAGAAACCTATAAGTGGAGTGTTAGGATTTGTGGACTCCTAAACGCGGAAAACATCCACGAATCCCTTCCAAGAATCCAAGCCAAATGATTAAGACGATTTAGAGATTATAGAATTACCTCTGTTCGGCGTAATCAAGATCCTTAGATTCTGATTTTGTTGTCGTACGTGCAACTCAAACGATCACCAGACATTGCAATGTGTGAACGCCCTCTATCGAATACACACGGTGAACCAACTCGTTATTCCAGGAGTGCTAGCCCCTAGGATTTGAGAGGCTTAAATTTTTCTGGTGAATAGAGGTACGAATATTAACAGAGAGCACCCTTGAGAAGACGGTTAGGGTTTTCTTTTAAAACTACATGAACCTCTTGGAGTTAAACTCTAATAACATCTTATCATATTTTATTTTAAATTCAAATTAAATTAAAATAGATATGATGACATTCGTCATTACTCAGTAATTTAACTAATTAATTTACCAAATCAAATTCTTACAATCTGAACATCATCTAGATACATTGAATGTGGACATATTTCTAGATTCATTGTATCTGGTCAATTTTCTAGGTTCAATTAACTTAGAAATATTTCTAAATTTAGCGAACTTGGTTACCAGAAAAATAATCTAATAAGTTCTCTTATTGTGTGACCTTATAGGTTCATTTAACACTGGCAATGTGCCTAAATCACATTTTAATGGCCCAAAAGTTATAAGCGGTTTCTAATAAAATATTATAACTATCCAGGTTAAATGAATATTAGTGATCTCTTTAAACCAAATCATAACCTTATATTTAGTCCTTTTGTCACACGATATCTAGATTAAGCATAAGGCATGGAATATGTCATCCTTATTAAGCTTAATCAATTATTTCTTAATCTCATACTGTTCAAACAAATAATATCAATATCTGAAATTGATATATTTGAGCAAGACCATGCATTTTAACAGCCTAACTTATCAAGGGGCCCATAGATATCTCTCCCATAATTGAGAGGGATAAATTCATTCACTATCAACCATATTTCTCTTCTTGATTTATTTTATATCCAACAGTAGTCTAATTTATTATCTGGTTAAAGAAAACTTTAGACAACGTCAAAATATATAATTTATCAAGTAGAAAACTCTGATGATCAAGTCAAAGGACTTTTAATATCATTATGGTTAGAAAGTACTTATGACACGTTCCATGAAGTACTTTTATAGTGGGTCATGTCCAATACAATGTTCTCTAATATTTATTTATGTTTTGACTTGATATCACATAAATCTATGACCAGTAAAATATAGCTATCAAGTCACAAACATACTAATCTTAATTCATTGTGTTTAGTCAATTTTCTAGGTTCGATTAACTTAGACATATTTTCAGATTCGTCGAACCTTGTTACCAAAAAAATGAACAAACAAGTTCGTTTATTGTGTGACCTTATAGGTTCATTTAACACTGGTAGTGTGCCTAAATCACATTTAAATGGCCCACAAGTTATAAGCGGTTTCTAGCAAAGCATTATAGCTATCCAGGTTAAATGAAGATCAGTGATCTCATTGAACCAAATCATAACTTTATATTTAGTCATTTTATCACACAATATCCAAATTAAGCATAAGGCATGGAGCATGTCATCCTTCGTAAGCTTAATCAATTATTTCTTGATCTCATAGTAGACTGTTCAAATAAATTATATCAATATCTCAGATTGATATATTTGAGTACGACTATGCATTTTAATAGCCTAATTTATCAAGGGGCCCATGGATATCTCTCCCATAATTGAGAGGGACAAATTCCTTTACTATCAACCATATTCCTCTCCTTGATTTATTCTATATCCAACAGTAGTCTAATTTAGTATCTTGCTAAAGACAACTTTAGACAACGTTAAAATATAGAATTTATCAAGTAGGAAACTATGATTAATTCAGGTTGAAGGACTTTTAATATTATTATGTCTAGAAAGTACTTATGACATGTTTCATAAAGTACTTTCACAATGGGTCACGTCTAATAGAATGTTCTCTAACATTTATTTATGTTTTGACTTGATATCACATATATCTATAGCTAGTAAAACATAGCCATCAAGTTACAAACATACTAATCTTAATTTCTTATTGTTCCACTAATAATAATCGATCAGGGACAGTTTAAGAATATTCATTGAATTGATTGTAGGGTTTTACTATTAGGTCACGTACTTGATGACCACAAAACTAAATGCACTATTCATGAAAGAAAATGCCTCGTATTATTACATAATACATAACGATAATAGTATAAGTACAAATTAACTCTAGGACATATTCCTAACAGGGAGTTGAAAGAAATTTCAATAGGAAGAGGGATACTCGGAGGAAGATTATGGAGAATAATATCGGGGTAATATGATGAGAGGTACGAGGAGAGATGAAAATGAGAGAGAACGGGAATTGAAAAGCATCAAAATGAAGGTACCACAATTCTAAGGGTAAAGTGATCCCAAGGCATATTTTGAATGGGAAAGGAAGATGGAAATTCTATTTGATTGCCCGGATTGTAGTGAGAGGAATAAAGTGAAGTTGGCAGTATTTAGGTTTTTAGACTATGCATTGGTATGGTAGGAGTACGTTTTAACTACTAAAAGGAGAATGGGAGAATATGCCTTTAGGACATGGGAATCGATGAAGAATCTTATAAGGGCAAGATTTGTGCCACACCACTACTACAATGATCTATATCAAAGGCTTCAAGTGCTAAGATAAGGGAATAAAAGTATTGAAAAGTATCATAAAGAACTTGAGGTGCTAATGATGTGGGCGGTTATTAATGAAGACCACGTGCGACTAAAGCAAGATTTCTAAGTGGATTGAACTGGGAGATAGCCAATGTAGTCGAGTTGCATTCATAGGAAACCTTTGAAGAAATGGTTCAAATGGCTACGAAGGTAGAAAAATAGTTAAAGAGAAGGCCATTTGAGAGGAGAGGAAACCACCTAACTCCACCCCCTAAGGAGTTCCCTAAGCTGATACCAAAGAAGGAAGAAGTTCTAAGGCCGCCACCTAGGAAAATCAACAAACCAAGGGAAAAAGGAAATAGAAATAAAAGAAAGGCTATTGAGAAGCTGAGGAGCCGAGATATCAAATGCCAACGTTGTTTGGGATATGGACATACAACACACGAATACCTAAGCAAAAGATTGATGTATACCTATACCTATGGTGAGATTTCATCTGAGGAAGAAGAATATGAGAAATTAGGGGAAATTCAGAAGGAAGAAGAAATTTCGAGTGAAGAAGTTGAAAGAGTTGGGCAAGTGTGTGCATTACTTGGTGTAGTGAGGTGATCATTGAGTATGCAAGTGAAAGAGGACGAGCATCATCAACAGAGGAAGAACATCTTTTATACAAGATGCTTGATCAACCAAGTACTTTGCAGCGTAATAATTGATAGCGGGAGTTGCACTAACGTTATAAGTGCTAGCGCGGAGAAAAGAAATAGGCTTAGAAACAAAAAAACATCCACAACCCTACAAGTTGCAATAGCTAATTGAATGTCGAGAATTGAAGGTTAATAAACAAGCCTTGATTGCCATTGACATAGGGAAGTATAAGGATGAGATCTTATGCGATGTTGTTCCTATGCAGGCTAGCCACCTACTTTTAGGGAGACTATGACAATATGATAGGGGAGTAATGCATGATGAAAGAAAAACACCTACATTGTGTATAAGAAGGGAAAGAAATTCATTCTACTACCTATGTCTCCAAGTGAAGTGAGCAAAGATCAAAAGATCTTGAGAGAAAAGGAGAAGAAAAAAAATGCTCAAGAAAATGAGAAAAAATTGAGAGAGAGAATACTGAGAAAGAAGAAAAGGAAAAGAGAGAGGGAAAACAAGAGAGAGGAGGTAAGCAATGAGTAACATGTGAGAGAGAGGTGCTAAAAGCTGTTAAAGCTAAGGAACCAGTGTATCTCTTAATTTGTAAAGGCATTTATGTAACTACTACTGAAACTACTCTTTCTTTACCTTGTGAAATTGTAGGTCTTGTTGAAGAATTCCAGGATTTATTTCCAAAAGAAATACCAGAAGAATTGCCACCCGTCCGAGGAATAGAGCATCAGATTGATTTTATCCCGGAGGCTATCATTCCAAACCAACCAACTTATAGATGCAAACCTGAAGAAGCTAATGAGCTACAAAAGTAAGTTGAGGAGTTGCTCAAGAAAGGCCATGTTCGAGAGAGTTTGAGTCCAAGTGCAGTTCTAGTGTTGTTAGTGCCTAAGAAAGAGGGCTCATAGAGAATGTGTGTTGATTGCATGGGCCATTAGTAACATAACGATAAAATATCGTTACCCTATCCCTGTGCTTGATGATTTATTGGATGAATTGCATAGATCATGTGTATTTTCAAAAATTCATTTGAAATCTGGATATCATCATATTAGGATTAAGGAAGGTGAAGAATGGAAAGCTGCATTTAAGAGCAAACATGGTTTATATGAGGGGCTTGTGATACCATTTGGGTTATCAAATGCACTTAGTACTTTCATGAGGTGGATGCATTATGTGTGGCGAGAATATATTGGAAAATTTGTTGTGGTGTATTTTAATTTATAGTAAAACTTATAAAGATCATTTGCATCATCTTAAGCGTGTACTTAGTACTCTTAGAAGAGAAAGGTTTATATGCGAACTTTGACAAATGTTCATTTTATTTGGAAAAGATAACTTTTCTTAGATATGTTGAGTTAAAAAGGTATTGAAATTGATAAAGAAAAGGTCAAGGCTATTTAGGATTGGCCAACATATACTTCTGTGAATGAGGTAAAGAGTTTTCATGGGTTAGCCAGTTTTAATAGGCATTTCAATAGAAATTTCAGAACAATAGCTGCACCATTTGGCTGATATTATTAAAAAGAATGTAGGGTTTAGGTGGGGAGTGTGAAACCCCAACTAAAACCAACCCTAGAGTAAGGGGATCGAGATGCATATCATATTTTCTTGTATGCATAAATATATTTTTATATGATTTTATGTGCTTTCGATATGTGATTTGTAGCCTAAATGGCTTAATTGTGCTTATTGAGTAAGAAGGGTAAAATGGTAATTTTGCTTGAGGTGGAAATAAGGAGATAGCTTGAGGATTAAATAGGAAAAAAATTTGAGAGAGAAAATAAGAACAAGAGTTATTGTGGAATAGTAGTTAGAACTTTGGAATAAATCCTTGAGGTCTTGAGTTCAAATTCCATCATTTGAGTTTTAGCATGATTAAATTTTATTTATTTATTTTTTTTTGTTAGGTAGGCTATATTTCGGCCCTTGCATTCTTTAAGGAAGAGTAGGAGTGTTGTCCTAGGGGAGACATGAAAGGAATGTCCTAATTCCACTCTTGTGCCCTACAAAAATTTATAAGGGATTCATGCCCTTCTTGATCTCTAGCTTTCCTTAGTTCTAAATCAATTAGGTTGTTCAATTTATCCAAACCAATTTTATTTCCAGAAAATTCCAGCAAAGTTCCGTGATATTGAGGTTTCGAAAATGTCTATGTGAAGATATCTTATTGACTGAAAATGGGGAGGAGTTATGGAAAGTTCCCAAGAGAATTAATCTATATGGTTGAACCTTCAAACTCCAACCTATGTGTGTTCATCTTCTTCATGTAGTGATCTGGAAATTTTTCCAGCTTCTTGATCATTTCAATTGTCAAAATCTTCAGCCATCTTTCCCTCTCAAATGCTACAAGAAACACAACCAATTTTCTCAGCTTGAACACTAAAAATTTTGGCCAAAACTGGACTGCACAAAAGCCGTGCAAACCTGGAAAATTCCTAGACAGTTTTCACAGCTTGGTGAGCCAAAAACCGAGCTGTTTCTTCCAGCTTTTCAACCAGCAATTCAACCTTGTTCTTCCTCCATAAAGAAGGCTGGAAACCAGCCTTAAAGGACCATCCAAAACCCCTTCAAACCTTCTGTAAATTAGCAGAAGCATGGCAGAAAAATCTGCACAGAATTTCCAGCAAGCCTTGCGAAAAAAACCAACCAGAAAATTCTAGTTTTGTTTCTTCTTCACCCTTGTCCGAAACTCATCCCATTTTTCTGTAAAACCCACCTTGGTCAGCCATGAGCTGAACTTCATCTTCCTCACCATTGTCTTGCACGAAAAAGCTTCATGGCTGCTCCTAAAATCCCTCCATCAATCATTGAAATCAAGCCCACGATTGGAGTCCAAAATTCCAGCAATTTCTTTCATAAACCTTCCATGGATTCAGCCTCAAACATCTGGAAAATTCCCTCACCATTGTACACCATATTTCGGCCACCCTAAAACTCATTCAACCAACATTCATCTCAACAGAATTCTAGCAATTCAGTCGGCCATTGAATTTTCCAAAAGTCCTCCATCAATCAACATCTTATTACCAAATTTACTACCACAATTTATTTCCTAAATTATTTCTTTTGAATTTCGAACAACCAGCTTTTCTTTTTCTCCCAAATTTGAAAATCCAATTACCAAAATTCTCCAAACAAGTCGGCCACTCTTACCAAGCAGAATTTCGGCCAGCTTCCTCCATTCTCTTCATTTCCTCTAAACCTCCAAGAACACCTACCACCATTCTCACGCCTAAGACCACTCAAAACCTCTCCAATCTTCTCCAAAAACTCTAGATCACACCTACTTATCCTCTTGAATCCATTCCTACAATTTTTAAGATCAAATATTGAAATCAAAGTTTCACTTTTGGATCAAAAACCAAAATTTTCTTGAAGGCTCAAGAACACTTTTAAGGTAAGCATGAACAAATAACTCCACCTTCATCCATCTTCAATCTTAAAGAATATATACTAATAAAGTCTCTCTCTCTCTCTCTCTCTATCTCTCTCTCTCTCTCGGCCGAATGGTTACTCCAACCATGGCCATTTTTCTTCTTTTCCTTGGACGGATCAAGCCTTCCAAGTGAGAGGGTTCTCTTGAAACATCTTCAAGGCAGTCATCATTCAAGTATGCCTCTTCAATCTCTTCTTTAAATTATAGATTCATGTCTCTTGGATGTAGTTGGAATATATTTGGAGATTGATCATGTGTTTTGTGATGGAGTTAGGATTGAAGCATGAGAATGAAAGTGTTTGTATGATGGAGATGGGATTGATGCATGAGATGATTTGCCTTGGTTGAATGTATGGCGTTTTTTTAAAGGTTTCTTGCATGCCTTCATGTCATGAGTAGCATGAATGATCAAGCATGTTAGAGATTATGTCACCTTTGGTGAATAGGGTTTAATGTTCATGTATTCTTGTTAAGGCCATGAATATGATTATGTTAGTGGAGTTTGGATCATGTGTTGGTAGATTTAAATCTATGCTTTTATTCATGATTTGGATGTTTTGTTGATTGGTGTAGAGTGTATGTTCATGATTATAGTTAGCAATAGGAATTATGATCATGACCTTGTTGACCCTAAGCTAATTGAGTTAGCCAATTTTATTTCATCAATAAAATGATTAATACTATAATTTCTTCTAGTGATTTCGAAAACTTTAGGAAAATGTAGATTTGGACTATAATATAAAATAATAATATTTTAGTCAAATAAATGATAACTTTTATTAAAGAAATAAAATATATAGATATTATATAAAATAATAATATCAACTAAAGCCTTTTATATAAATAATTATAATAGGTAAAATATTAATTTTATAAGTCTAATATTCATAAATACTATTAAAATTTATTTATTATCTTTTAGTCAGTACATATTAAAATTTACTTATTATTAATTTATTTACCAATTATTTTCTAACCATTAGTTATTATAAATCGTTATTTTAAATAATATCATCTAGGGCCTAGGACCCTTCATCAAATAAACCCCAATTTATTTATAGCAAGATTTAAACCTACAACTTATTAGTATCTAATTCACAAACCCTAGTTATTTTAATATCAAGCTTGATTTAATTTATAAACCCCATTTATTTATTGTTTAGCCTTAAAACTTGGGACACTAGGGTCATGATTGTAGTGAGTCGAGCTAGGTTTATTTATGAAAGTGAATTTTGGCTTGAGTTTAATTATGATTTGTGTTTACCCCATGCAGGGTTAGGTCAGCTTTTGGAGATCTTTATTTTATCTCGAGCAAAGGATCAGGTAAGCTCCTGCATAAAACCTCTTTGTTGCAAATGTTATTATGGCAAGCTAAACACGAAGTTTGTGAATAATAATTTGGTAAAGGCAATTAGGGAATATTTCCTTTTTTTTTTGTTTCAGTCGAACTAATTATTTGAAAAACAACAAGCAGTTTTATTCACAGACTAAACTGTTTCTAAAACTAATTTTGACAAAGACTTTGGAAACCCTTGATTGCCTTTTTCAAGTAAAACTATATTTTATCAGTTTTCTCCCAAGTGGGATGAACTACGTTGAGTACTCAATAAGGGTAGACTAGTAGTACTAGCTTTGAAGAGCAAGAGTGGGTCTTCTGGCAGGAGGCCACCTCCAGAAGATGAACTCAACTTAAAGAAACGTCAGTACTACTTAGTCATGCCAGTCTGAGATAGCAAGTTTTAGTCATGTGGACTGTGTGTTGCCGGAATGGACAACCGGTTTTGTTTGGGTGTAGAGAAAGAGGAGTATCTTACCCGGTAGGCCGATCACCTACCCTTTGTTAGTCTACACAAAGTGTGGAATTCTGACCGTTGTATGGTTATAGGGCCCAACGTGTGGTAACCCATGATCACCCCTTTGAGTGGTTGAATTTATTGTATATGTATGGTTGGAAAAACCAAAACGCCACTCTTGATTTTGAACATTGCTTATTGCTTGCCAGTATTTTTCGTATGAAGTTCTTACACTTTGCATTCATGAACTACTTTCACTAAACACTCAAAGCACACACGGACTTACTGAGATTTTTATCTCATCACCTTTTTTACCATAATTTCAGGTCGATCCTACTGTGGGGATGAGTAGCTAGTTGTTGCCTGCTTGGAAGATATTCTGTTATCTATTTTACGTAATACTTTGGGAGTTGAGAGTGAACAATTTTTATTTCGGATTTGTCTTGAATTTTTGGTTTATAATAAGTTTTAATTTTAAAGTATTGTTTTACTTTTGTTTGTGTGACCTAGTTATAAAGACCCATTGTCCTTTGGACGGGGTGACATCCCCGGCCTTGTTTGGGCCTAGGTAGTGGGGTGTTACAGGGAGAGGAACAAAAAAAAGGCTTTTATTGCTTTGAAATCAAAATTGAGTGAAGCCCCATTGTTGTCCTTTGATGCGTAAAATTTGGATATATAAAATCATCAAATTTAAGTCTATCCATTGATCAAGTTTTAATTAAACATTAATCCCAAAATACACATGTGAGCAAGTATACTCATTGCAAGCATAGTATAAGGAATTAACGAGTATCAATCCTTAAAGAAACAAATACACACTAATCACTTTTCATTCATTATTTAACCGACCCCAAAAAAGTGAGAAAAGAATAAAAAGAAAAACTAAAGAAGCATATACAACTCAAGGATGTAGGTGTATGCAATTTAGACAATTATCTTAGAAAACACGATAAGGAACTAATTAGCAATTCTCTCAACTAATTATCATCTTGGCATCATGAAGGAATATAAAGTAAAATTCAATCGTCACACAAGTCTTGATTCTACTTAGATAAATCCCACTTCATTTCCCAATCCATGGAATCCTATATTTTGATTACATTAACATATTTGTCAATCAAGCTAATTATAACCAAAACATGCATTAGGCTCAATTTCTTATAAATATGAAATTAGCTAATAACCCTTTACTCGAGGCAAAATCCTCTTGGATGCCAATTTCGTGGCTGAGGAAGTCTTGACCGAGTAGGAATAAGAGAATACCAAAATCATTGGATAAGCCCTAATTCCGCGTATAGAATTTCTGCCTCCAAAGCATACCGGCGCTAGGTACCTTCAACCTACCTGGTGCCTAGTGCACTCTATTCTTCCTTTGTTTTTGGCTGTCTGTCATTGTCAAACAGAATGGACCTGGCACTAGGTACACTTGCCAGACCTGGTGCCAGATTTGTTCTGGAATTTCCCCTGAAGCTTGCTCAAACTCTGCTGCTGGAGCAGAATGGACCCGGCGCCTGGTCCATTGGTTTGGTCTCGCGCCAGGTACATTCTAGTTCAGTGTACTTTCTACTCGATTTTAACTTAAATCTACACATATTTGCAAAAACACCTTTTACAAGCAAAATGTCAAATATGAAGGAATATACCTAATTATTACAACAAATAGATCCTAAGACATCCTCAAATAACTAGAAAAAAAAATGGTGATATTAACCCCTATCAAATACCCCCTTACTTGAACATTTGCCTGTCCTCAAGCAAAATACTTTATTCCAAGAAAAATTATCAAGAAAACACAAGTTTTTTCTTATTCCAAAAATTTCTTCACCATAGCAAAGATCATGTCTTCCTCTCAAACTTTAGATACAACCCTTGTCATTCATACCCTTTGAAAACAATTTCAAACTTTGAAGCATTAGATAAGACATCCTAAAACTCTTGAAGTCAAATTAATAAAGTGCATACCTTAGTTTAAAAAAATTATTACACTCTTTAAATAAAAATATAGAAAGCACAAATCACATAAGTCAATCCATCTACCAACTCAAGCATTATAAATCCAAAAATTGCACACTCAAGTTATGTGATGTGAGGAAGCACTCTATTTTTTTTCTCTCAAACTTTTTCATTGACTTAGGAAATTAATAGCCTCAAGTGCATGGATTTCTCTTTACACACCATATTAGCCCCCTTTACAATCATCACTTACCATTTTTTTTCAACAATTCTCTTTTTTTTCTATACTCTTTCTTTCCTTTTTGCCTTTGGGATAGCCTCAAGAGAATGCACCGAATTCACTTGCTACTTCTCCCCATATTGATCCCCTTTCAGCTAAAGGTCTTCAACGATCATCAATAAGAGCCTTTTTTCTCAGTTCACACAAACAATAGTGTTGTTTCCACTCATTGTTTTTTTTTTCAACTCAAATCAAAATTTTTTCAACATTCTCCACAATCTTTCCTCTCAAAGATTTTTTTTCAAGTCACATTTTTTTTTTCATCATAACTCAAAGCTAGCAAAATTTAAACTCATAATACAAGAGTTAGCCAATAAACTCTTCCCATATTCATCATATCATCTATATTTTAACTAGATAATTCAAATAATATTCAAACACCAATGTATAAAAAAATTAATCAAAATTCTCAAGTTTTGACAAATATCTTATCTAATAAGACCAATTTCATCAAAATCCACCTAATGAATGATAAAACTCATATCCAAGTAGAAAAAGAATTACAACCTTGCTTAACAATGAAAACCACTAAAATTTTTGAAAAATTTTCACAAAACTGATATGGAAATATTTGTTCAGCCTCATTCTCCCGCCCACCCCCCCTCACACACACACTTAAACTGTACATTGTCCTCAATGACTATAAATAGAACAATAAAGCTATAGCCAAGAAGACCAAATAAATAAACAGGAAAAAGAAAGAGAAGAAAGTACTGCCATTGTGAATTAGCTCCAAAAGTTCCAAACTTTTAAATCTTCAAATTTTCAAAACTTTCAAGGAACTAGCAACAAAGTTTTTTTCAATCAAAATCTTTTAAACCAAAATTTTTCAAAGTAGCTCAATACTAAGAAAACACCAAAATAATGGATAAAAACTTGGAAAAAAAGTATTACTAAACCCCCCCCCCCCACACTTAAACTAGATAATATCCTCATTGGCAAACAAATAACACAATAAAGTATCTCCAAATGGACCAAAAATAATAAAATGGTAGAAAATTTAAGTAATACTCCCCAAATACAATAAAGTGCCCATAGATAGCAAAACTGGAAATAGAGAGAAGGGCTTGTTCAAGAGAACTTTATTCCTACCTATAAAACAAAACACAAATAAAAGTACAAGGAAAATAATAACAAAATAAAAACACGCCTAAATAAAAGAAAACAAACTAAACAAAAAATACTAAGAATCCTAACAAAGCAAATAAAGACACAACTCACGCCTGCACACTTAAGATGGAAAATATTTTCCTTATTTGGGCAAAATAACACCTACCAACTCCAAATATAAAATAAAGATACAAACTCTTTCCATTCATCATTCTTCCTCATCAAACCCATGTCAAAGACGTTCAAGCTCAAAGTAGAAAATAGGCAAGATGAAAGTAGAATCAATGAAACTTTTTGAAAAAGAGAAGGTTCATAAAAATAAATTTTCTCAAAAAAAAAAAAAAACACATGAATCTCATTCTCTAATATGTCTTTAGACACACAAATATTTTTGCCAACAAATAAATGCACATAGTCTCCAAAGAGTGCATCAAATATGAAATCACCATTTAATCTTTCAAAAGATTGTCACAATGAAAATTCCTCTTAAAATATAGCAGTTGAGTTTTCAAAGATGGGGTCAAGAAATCCTTACTTTTCAATGCATGGTCTACAAAAACTAAGCTACCTCCCTGAAATTGGGGTGAAGGGTAGAGATTACCACCATCCTCCAATGACTTCTTATGATGTAGCGTTGAAAAATCCAACTTCTTGAGGCATGGTAAATTCAACACATTATCATTTGGACCCTTGTTCTCCCTTGCCACTTTGGATAGTTGTTCCTCATATCCCTTCTCTTTTCCTTGGAGATTCTTTTGTTCAAGTGTATGGGCCTTTTTGGCATCCTCAACCAACTTGGCTAGTTGTGTTCTTTGATGGCTCATACATTAGGATGCTTCTTCATGCCACTAAATGGAGGAATTTGTATTGGCGACAAAAAGAATGCATTGAGGCTTCAAGTGACGTCTCACAAAAAGTGTCCATCTGAGCTTGCTAATATGCCAAATTCTCGTCATTAAAGCTCTTTTGATCTTATGCCCAAAAGTAGTTGTTCATGATTATATTAATCTAGTGCTCAAAGAAAAACAAAAATCAAATCGAAAGTAAAAACAAACAAAAATAATAAAAAAAACAAAGAAAAGAATAAAACAAAAGGGAAAAATAAATAGTAGAAAAATAAAGAAATGAAAAACACACACATTGACAAACTCTCTAAATACAAAAATTAGTGGTATTTATAGTACCACATGAAGTAAGCTAGTCAATTAAGTCACACAATGTTACCAACAATAGGATAGAACACTGATTTACACAAAGAACATATATACATATTTACATATAGACATATGGATATATAAACATTGTTAAATCAATAAAATCCAAGCTCTCATGATATTGGTCCTCAGCAATAGCGCCAAAATTTGATGCATAAATTTTAGGTATATAAAATTATCAATTTTACGTCCATCCCTTAATCATGTTTTAATTAAAATAATAATCCCAAAATACACAGATGAGCAAGTATACTCATCGCAATCATAATATAGGGAATTAACGAATATTGATCCTCAAAGGAACAAGTACACACTAATTACTTTTCATTTATTGTTTAACCAACCCAAATAAAGTGAGAAAAAAAATAAAAAGAAAAACTAAAGAGACATATATAACTCAAGGATGTAAGTTTATGCAATTTAGACAATTATCCTAGAAAACATTACAATGAACCAATTAGCAATTCTCTCAACTAATTATCATCTTAGTATCATGATGGAATATAAAGTAAACTTTAATCGTCTCACAAGTCATGATTCTACTTAGATAAATCCCACTTCGTTTCCCAATCCATAGAATCCTATATTTTGATTACAATAATAGATTTTCCAATCAAGCTAATCATAACCAAAACATGCATTAGGCTCAATTCTTTTGAAATATGAAATTAGATAATAACCCTTTGCTCGAGGCGAAATCAATTAATCTTTGATCACTTAGTCATACACTCTTAGCTTCGTCGCCCAAGTCTATTAAGATTAGATAAATACAAAATCAATGCAAGGAAACTCCTAACATCATCGTCTTAAATCAATTAGAAGAACTCACATCAATAACCAATGAAATTAGGTAAACAAATACCAAATATGACAAAGAATTAATCAAATAACTAAATTAACAAAAAATCATGAATCCCAAAATAATGTTAAATTACAATAAAAGGATTGAATACATCATTGCTAAAGAAAAAGAAGACAAAGAGAAAAGAAATCACTCATAGACAAGCCTATTTCTTCTTCTGGCTGGGCCTGGCACCAGGAACATTCTAGTTCGGTGAACTTTTTTGCTCGATTTTAACTTAAATCTGCATATATTGGGGAAAATACCATCAAATGGATCTTAAAATACCATCAAATAACTGGGGAAAAAAAATGGTGATTTTAACCCCTACCATCGTTGCCTAATTTTGAAAAGCTTTTGTAGTGGAATGTGATGCTAGTGGAATAGGAATAGTGCTGTGTTAACATAGGATCAAAAACCTTTTGCATTTTTAGTGAGAATCTATCTGGAGCATCCTTAAATTATTCCATTTATGACAAGGAATTGTATGCATTAGTGAGCACCTTACACTATTGGCAGTATTATTTGTTACCTAGGGAATTTTTCATTCATATTAATCATGAAACATTAAAGTATCTTAAAGGTCAACAAAGTTTGAACAAAAGGCATACCAAAAGGATGGAGTTCATTGGTACATTTCTATACGTGATTAAATATAAGAAAGGTAAGGATAATATAGTAGTTGATGCATTATCTCGCAGGTATGTGCTTTTAAATTCCTTAAATGCAAAATTACTTCTTTTTAAGCTTATTAAGGATTTATATGTAAAGGATGAAGAATTGGGAGAGATTTATCATGCTTGTGAAATATGTGCTTTCCAAAAATTTTATAGGCACGATGAGTTTTTGTTTAAAAAGGGTAGACTTTGCATACCAAAAGGATCCTTGAGAGAATTGTTAGTAAAAGAAGCTCATAGAGGAGGTTTAATGGGACATTTTGGGAAATAAAAAATATTGAGTATTTTGCAAGAGCATTTTTAGTGGCAAAAAATAAGGGTAGATGTAGAGAGGCTTGTAATTCATGCATAACATGTAGAAGGGCCAGATCTAAAAAACTACCCTAGGGTTTATATACTCCTTTACCCATCCCTAAAGTACTTTAGTTAGATATTTCAATGGATTTCATATTGGGACATGGACCATGGGGGGAAAGAATTCCATCTTTGTCACTGTTGATCAATTTTGTAAGATGGCTCATTTTATTCCTTGTGCAAAAACATATAATGCTACTCATATTGAAGGTTTATTCTTCAATAAAGTGGGATTGCACAGGTTACCATAGAGTATAGTATCAGACGGGGATACTAAATTTTTAAATCATTTTTTGAGAATATTGTAGGCAAAACTTGGAACTAACATGTTGTTTTTTATAGCTTGTCACCCACAAATGGATGGACAAACGGAAGTTATCAACCAGATCCTTACGCAACTATTATAGACAATCATCAAGAGGAACTTGAAGGACTAGGAAGAATATCTTCCATATATTGAGTTTGCTTATAATAGAACTATCCATTCTACTACTACGTATTCTCCTTTTAAAATTGTTTATGGGTTTAATCCATTAACCCCTTTAGATTTATCTCCATTTCCTATAGATGAGTGATTGAGTCTTGATGGCAAAAAGAAGGCTGAAATGGTAAAGTCCATCCACGAGAAAGTTAAATCTCTAATAGAAAAATGGAATGAGGCCGTTGCATGCAAGCGAAACCAAGGAAGAAAATAGGTGATATTCAAGCTAGGAGACTGGGTTTTGGGTGTATTTGCGCAAGGAGAGATTTCCCATCCAATTCAAATCAAAGCTTGAACCAAGAGAAGATGGCATATTTTAAGTTGTTGAGATATATGGAGAAAACGGCTACAACATTGATCTACCAGGTAAGTATAATGTAAGTGCTACTTTTAATATAGCTGATCTTTCCCTATATGATGTAGGTTATGATTCGATGATGAATCTATTCCAAGAAGAGGGAAATGATAGGAATCAATCTGACCACGGGAATCAAGCTCATGAAGGGGGAGATGAAAAAACCAAAACAAAGTTAAGTTTGCTCGGTCTGTTGATGAGAGCCCATTTTAAACAATTCACAAATAATCTATAGGCATATCTACAAGCTCGTTTCAAGTGGGATAGCATATGGACGTTTCTGGAAGAGGATCGAGAATGGACCATGCTGCCGGTGAATGAAGGACGTTAACCAGAAGTGGTTTGCGAAGAAACGTTGCCCAAAATGGACCCGACGCCAGCCCTAATAGCTCGATCCAGCACTGACTGAGTACTGGAAAAGATTCCAATTATTTTTTTTTTTACGAGTGCACTGTTCCAACTGAACGGACCCGGCACCGAACCTACTAGCCCTACTCAATGTCGACTGTGTAGTGTAAAATGCCTCTTTTCAGTTCAATTTTTTTGAATAGGTACTGTTACTCCAGAATGTACCTAGGTCCATCCCTATGAGCCCTACCTAGCGCCGGTTGTGCTTTGGATCAGAACCCCTGACCTTTTTCAGCTATTTTTGGGGTCATTTTATGATTTTCTAAAGTGTTTTAGGTCTGGAATAGAGTACTAATATATAATGCTGGTATTGTAAGAACAAGAACAACATTATTACACATTTTATCATGAATAAGCATTCAACTTGAAGGCTTGAAACAATGGAGAGATTCCTTGTTCAACTTCAATCCAAGACCAGCCTAAGAGCTTAGTCCACCTTTGAGTAAGCGTCTATAAACTCAAAGGATAATTCAACTAGAAAATCAATAAGGATTCTTCTTATGTGTTATTTAGGGTTCTTGTTATTTCTTATTTGAATGCACATAATTCCTTCTCTTTTTAGTTCTTGATTTCTTACTAAGACAAGGGTTCTAAGGTGTTGTCATGGTAGACCTTATCTACTAAATTTGGGGTCCTAAAAGCTTGTTCTTTTAGGGTACTTTGTTTGTGGAGAAAGGTGTTACTTTGTTCCTTTTTCTTGATCTTTTTTTGTTCTTTCATGTTTGTTTTTGCTTGTCATTGAAGTCCTTCTATTTTGTTAAAGTCCAAGTAAATGCCACTTTAGATCTAGAAGGACTTCTTCCCTCAAGCTCATATCACTTTCCCTAGCACACTAAACCGTTCAAACACACACATAACAAACTGACCAGCCATACCCTCAAACAACCAAAAGCAGAATTTCTTTTCCCTCTCAAGGGAAACCCCAGCTTCATTCCCTCACATTTTAACCATTTGACAAAAAACCACACCAACATAAAACCATTCAGCCTCTTCAATCAAGTAGCAAGATCAAGGGAGCTATATATCACCAAAAATATTCCACGTTACTCTCATTTTCCTAAAGATCAAGATAGCCCAACATTTATCCAAAAATTATTCCTTTCTCTATTCTTTGGTTCTCAAACACCACCAGTAGTAAGAACACACATTTCCCCCCGCTTTCTAACAAGAAAACGAAATAGAATATCAATCCTCTTCCAATATAGTTTTGGTCCCTTTTCTTCCAAGCAATCAACACGCACTCTGGAGAACTCTCCCTTAATGTTTCCTCTTCAACACAAGGTAAACTTTCTTTCTCCTTAATCTCGAATAGAACTCCCACTTCCTTTTTCCCCTTCCCTTCTCTTCTCTCTTTAGCAAACCAAGACTCTGTATTCCCATTTTGAATACGTTGGACCATTTTTCAAGGAGAAGAGTGTGCAATCTTCTTAAGGGCTAGATATTCTCAGATTTCTTGAAGTCAAGTCAAATCTAATCTCTATCCAAGTAACTCTCAGACCCTTACAATCTTAGACACTTATTTATAGGGCAATTTTTGGGAATGTTCTAGGACTTAGTATGACTATGTTATTCTAATGCTTTGATAAGGTTAGTGATTAGACTTATAATTACTGTAGTTTGTGAACAAATTATTTTGTACAAGATTGGTTGTGAAATATTGATTGTATAGGAGTTGAGCATGTTAGATATTACTTGTTATTCTTGAATCTCGTGAGATGCAGATAGTGAAATCATGATGCTAGTGGTCATACTTTCGTTCCTGTATATAGATGCTTATATTTGGAGGATGGAATGAGCATGTTTATAGGATCCTTCTTGTGACGATGGATATTTTGTTATAAACACCACGGCTTTTCGTTACACTCATGTTAAGGGAATTATATTGTGCACTTTTATAATCTAGGTACACCATGATGATATTATTGTGATGTCTAATTATTTGTGTGATATACAAGTGTAGCATTTTGGCATGCAGGTATGTGTAAGGATATGGCACTAGTATTGATACATGTACTTAGGGAGTGGATTTAAGATTTAGTATATTTATTCTAATAAAATGTTGCTACCTAGATTTTACTCTATCTTATTAAGATATAACCTTTGAAATCACACTAGTAGGGATAAACCATAATATAGGCTTATAATTTTTATAGCTAAAGTTGTGACATATTACCTATCAAACTTTTACTCAGTTATAAAGAGATACTGATTCAAGTAAGTCCTTGCATTATTTATTTTTGGTAAATAAAGTACTAGATTGTAATTCATTGCTCTTTTGAATATTTTACTTCAAGGAATACACGTGTGTTGAGAAAACATAGACAAAATATGCTTTTGTGCACTAACTGCTATTTTAACCAAACTGTTGTTGTCTGAAAATAAAACATATTTCCTAAAAACACATTGCACAAAAATCACACTAATTCTTGTTTATTGACCCCATAGTTCTAAGCAATTTTATTTAATCATATCCTTAACATGATAAGGTATCATTAAGTACTCAATTAGAGTAGGCTTCTGGTACTAGCTTCTAAGAGGGCTAGTTTCCTAGTAAGTGACCACCTCTAGGAAATGAACTCTTTCAAGAAGAGGTGCCAATACTAACAAGTCAGGCCAATCAACGCTAGCACCCAATCTTGGTAAGACTGTTATCCGGAGATGGATGAATGGTAAGTTTGGGTTAGAGAGGGAGGAAAATCCTAGGCCTATCACCTCCTTCACTGTGATACAGGGTTTCACAATAACTGGAAATGATGCTGGGTTTCTTAACTTCTTCAGTTTATGAAAATTATGTTGCAATCAAATTACGAGTGGTTTTGACTATTGAAAGTCTTTCTAATTTTTCTGAAATCAAATGGACAGATCTGTGCATTCATGTAAATAGAAACCACTTAGTATTTTACCTTGAATGAAGACTTGCAAATGTGTTCTTGCCAAAGCTTGTGAAAAAACTACGTCATGAAAGATTACAAATTGAAAAATATTTCTCACACATTATCTCTGTCATGTTTTAGGAAGTACAGGCCTCAAGAAGTTAGGGAATTGTTAGAGACCAAGACTTGGGTTTCATTTTTATTTATGATATTGCTTTGGACTTAAATAGTTTGAGTTTTACTTCGAAGACTTTTGTAAAAGTTTTGAAGGGTTGTATTCAAGTTTGAATTTCCTTTTTTACTTTTGCTCTTACCTAGTTATATAGAAACTTGATTCTAAGGACAAGGCAACATCCCCAACCCTCTTTGGGGTCATATTATAGTGGGGTGTTAAAATATATACCATATACTATAATACGCATCCCTAGGTATTTATTTAATGCAAAGAATTTGTTGTTCTAGAAAAAAAATATATAGATATATGGTTGTTTCCTAGGACTATAGAAAAAAAAACCCATCAAATGGGGCCCATTAAAAAGGAAGAAACAAAGGTATCATATGGACTGCCCATGTGGCTTGAGAGATTAATTAGACATAACCCACTCTATTTAATGACTTTTAGATAATTATAAGGAAGCTTTAAATTTAAGAAAAATCTGTTGACCACACATGATTATGTGAGGCTTCTTACACTTTATGTAAACCTCTTACACATTCTGTTACCTTTCTATACTTTCCTTAAACTTCCATTACCTTCTAGAGATTGCCAAGTCATAAAGCAAACAAAATAAAAGAAGAAAAAAGCTCCATTCGATTGCCCATAATGCCATGATGACAAGTATAAATATGGGGCCCATTTTCATTAATAGACTTTAGATACTTAGAGCCTATGACAAGGAAAGGTCCACAATGTTTTATAAATTTAAGAAACTTCCTGCATGTTCTACTTTTTTATTCCACCTTCTACTCCATTCCATCAACTTCTTACAAATTTGACATGCTTCTTGAGAATGCCAATACATATAAAAAGCTAGGAAAAGGAGAAAAAGATAGGAGAAGAAGAGAGAGAGGGCAAGAAGAGAATGGAAGAAGGAGAGAAACAAAAAAGAATAGAGAAAGAAAGGAAAACCATCAAGAATGGAGAGAGAAAATGAGAAAGAGAAAAAGCATAAAGGAAAGAAGGAATAAATAAGCTAGGCCCTTGCTCCTAAGAAGGTAGAAGAACCTCTTCCTTCTTGAATTAATATTCTGTTAAGCTTGGTAAAGATTATGTGATGTGCTTTTGTAGATGAAACATATGGATAAATGGGAAAGAATTGTGGTGGAATTATTCTTTGTGAATTGTTTAGAGGAATAGATAATCGGTTGGAAGGGGGGGAACATATTACTATGTTTTATTCTTCATTTGATGTGTTCAAAGTGAGATAAATGTAGAAAGTTGGCTAAGGTGAGAAAAGAAGAAGTATGGAAGAAAAGAAAATAGCTTGTAATTGTTCAAAAAATGAAAATTAGAATTGTTGTTGCATACTTTAGAAGTAGATGTGTTGAGTGTGGAATTTTGTAGCTGGACATGAGAGCATACTGAAATGTTGGAAGGAGTTTTGGGTTAGATTTCATGGCATTTTAATTGCTAAGGATGTTTTGGGATGAATAGATGGCAACTATGTTGGATTTCAATCATGTAATAACATTTAATGTGCAATGGAAATTAAAACGAAATCTACACAATAAGATCACTCGTATTTAATTAAACAGGTTAGAAGAGAAAAGAAAATTCATTACCTTGAAATTGTAACTTTTAATTTTTTTTTCTTCATGTGTGGAACACTTCCGAGAATTGTTTGACTCACGAACTACCAAATTTCAAAAACAGGAATTTTCTAATAGTAATCCACATAAGGAAATTGTACCCAAGCTCAAAAGCCAAATAATTTTGTGCAGGTAGAATTTTCAATAACTATTGTAGGGATTTTCTAGAGAAAGAAAAGGATGGAAAAATCTTTGTGTGTTTTGTAGGTTTTTTACCACTTCTAGTGATTTCTAATATTAGAAGTCACTGCCACCATGAACCACGTACAGAGCTTATCAACTTTGTTTCCTAATTATTTTAGGAAAGAAATATTTATGCTTTTTCAGTTATGGCTTTTAGGATATAGAAATTTCAATTAGGCCTTTGAATTATAACAAGTTTATAATTTACCCCAAAAGGTTTAGTAATTGTAATTTAATCCTCAAATAATTGTAACACTTTGTAATTAACCTATAATAACAATTTCTTCTCACAAAGTAATCCCATAAATATTATCTTATAATATCTTGAGTATCAATTCCTCTATTGTGTATGCCATATTAGGATTTCTAGTCTATTAGTAACTAAAAAAGAATTAATTCTAATAACTATAGAATTAATAATCCTTAATAATTAGAATTAACTTAGTAATTATAATTAGGATTAATTTATTAATTCTCCAATTAATAAATTCAGATTTAGCAGATCATGGGTGGCATCTAACAATGTATCATGACCATCCAAAAGTCTAGAAAGTCAAGTGACTTAACAAGAACCTTTTAATAGCAAAATATCAGTGCAATAAACTCATTCCATCATACTATATCTCATTCAGTTTTAGAGTACGGAATTAGTTCTAATTCCAACAAGAATATAATTAATTCTAACCTAAATTTATTTATACTTATTCCAGAATCCATAACTTAACGTGTGTATCAATTGCAACTATTTCCAATATATAGTCATCTTGGCCAAGAACTTCTCTAGTAATGATTCCATACAAGTGGCCGTGAGATATATGCCCCGACTATTATGAGTGATGAATCCTTTATTGACTTTTGTTCACTTTACGTTGTTCCCAATATTCATCCCATAGTCGGGTTCAGATGAGACTCTAAAGATTGGAATCAAAGTATAACACTTAATAAACAAAGTACCTTGGAGATCTCAAATCTAAGGATACTTGCAAATTTGCTATAATGAGATTCTAGCACTGACATTAAATAGTTATCTACGTAATTATCTCATGGTTAGGCCATCCAATGAACTTGTTTACATAACAAGTATCCACGTGTTAACTTTGAGTATTACAATAGTCATGGATATGAGTACCACCGCTTGTTCAAATCAAGAAGTATAACATGTGCTAGTCTTTATGCATTGTTAATATCCTATCTCATTAATACTATGACTAGAGATAATCTAAGCACAAGTACTATATATTGTAGTAGGAATCTCACATTATGATCTCTATCATAATTTTCTTAACACTATACTATGTGCTTGGGACTTTATCTTACAGTTTTATACATATATACACGAAATGATTAAATTGAAAGATAAAGAATGCCTTTTTTTTTTTTAATAAATGTGCAAAAAACATTATACAAATGATTGGCTCTAGAGCACAATGCTAAGAATATACCATTATATGGACATTATCATTATTAAGATGCTAGTTGTTTTGTTAACACTAGTGCCAAATGCCTTAAGAAGGTAGGGTTTCATGACTTTGAATTCATAGATTAATGTTTTAAGATTATTTTGGGACAACTCTGACCTTATTTGGATAAGGGGATCAAAAGTTTTGAGGTAAATATGACAAATGACCATGTTGAAGATTAAATTTCTATTTTATAAAGAAATGCTAATTGTTTTGGTATAATCTAGACTAAGGAATGGTTGGGAATCTTAAAGAATTAAACCTCTATCAAGCCTTTGAGGGTACAAAGGAATGATATAAGTTGTGGGGTAATTGATGCACACTATATGCACCTTGCCTAAAATATTATTAGAGAGATTTCATATATGAAATTAGAGTGACTACACTCATTAGCACTGCTTAGAAGTACACATTATATTTAGGGAACTATATCCCATGCTAAATAAGAGTTTGAAATATGTCCCTATTGTAGGCGAACCTAACTTAAGAAGTGTAGAAACTAGCAATGGTGAATAAATGACTGGTAGCTAATCAAGATAAGTCCCTCAGTTTCAAACTCTATTTACCTAAGTGCTTTTTCCGTTAAATTCACATATAACCATTTTTTTTCTACAAACCCCATTTTGGTTAGTGGTTTCCTAAAATTATTTTTATTTGAGCATTTAATGACTCATAAATATGTGAGTCCTATGGCTTACCAAACTTTATTTTCATTGATAAATAATTTTTGCTGATATAATATTTTGCCATGGTTGAGCATATGTCAGTTATGACCTTATTCAGCAAATGATGTGCATTTACGAAATTCTTTGCTAGCATAAATGCTATATTTTGGTGAAGAAAAGACTATTATGTTGATTTTGGTTCTAGTTTCCTTTAAAGTGATTCAGGCACAAATGAAAAAGCTTGTTATGCTTTTATGCTTAATGAATTTTGGAAATCGTTACAAGAAATATAGAAATCATTTCGAAAATGATATTTTTGACTAAAAAATCATGGGTTTATAGCACTCTAATTTCATAAAATTTTAGGAAACCACTAACCAAAACGGGGTTTATAGCACAAAATGGTTATGCGTGAATTTAAGGGAAAAAGTAATAACAATTTAAGGGTTTATTGTAAAACTCAAAGTTAACACGTGGATACTTGTTATGTAAGCAAGTTCATTGGATGACCTAAGTATGAGATAATCACGTGGATAACTATTTAATGCTAGTGCTAGAATCTCATTCTAGCAAATTGCAAGTATCTTTAGACTTGAGATATTCAAGGTACTTTGTTTATTAGGCATTGAACTTTGATTCCAATCTTTGGTGTTGCATGTGGGGCCGCCTATGGGATGAATATTGGGTACAACGTAAAGTGAACGAAAGTTAATAAAGAATTTACCACTCCGAATAGTAGGGACATATATCTCACGGCCACTTGTAGGAATCACTAGTCGAAAAGTCCTTAGCTAATGCGATTGTGTATTGGAAATAGTTCAAATTGATACACATGATGAGTAATAGATTCTGGGAGCAAGTACAAAAATATTAGGGTCAGAATTAATTAATATTCTAAAGGGAGTTAGCACTAATTCCATTCTCCAAACTAAATTAGATATTATATGGTGAAAGGAGTTTATTGCACTATTGTTTGCTATTGAAAGGTTCATGTCAAACCACTTGACTTTCTAGAATTTTAGGTGGTTATGACGTATTGCTAGATGCCGCTCATGATATGATAAATATGAATTTATTAAATAGAGAATTAATAAATCAATCCTAATTAGAATTCATAAGTTAATTATAATTATTAAAGACTATTAATCTTAAAGATGTTTGGATTAATATATATTTTGCTACCAATAGGCCAAGAAACCTAATGGGTTATGCATAATAGAGGATTAAGAGCTCAAGATATTATTTGACACCATTAAAGGGTTAAATATGAAAAGAAGAAGGTTCTGTGGTCAAATTATAAATAGTTATAATTTACAGGCCAAATTATGATTATGAGAACTTGTGGGTTCCAATCATAATTATGATTCCTAATTTGAATGGGATACTGAAAACACACAGATAACTATATCATATACATATGCCGTGAAGAGTGTGTGAGTTGTTCGTGTGGTTTGGGAAACCATAACTAGCACAGAAATGGTTTTATCTGTAATCTTCTTGTTCCCTTGAAAAACCCTAGCCGTGTATACTACTTGCTAGCACCAAAGTAAGGTAGCTCTCATGTGATTCTTCCTCATGTGGATTTATGTTGCAGGCAATTCTACTCTTAAATTGCAATGGTTGTGACCGAACAACAACTTCTTCAAACGTTTGTTGGATCACGCCATCAACGTAGACGAGATATTGAAACCTCACGCAGCAATGGTAACCTCATGACCATTGTTATTTATCCGTTTTAATTCATAAGCATGTCGCCTTGGTTTGGAATTTAGTTTTTTCCACTGTGTGATCTAATTATGCATGACTAGAGTTCCTAATAGTGGTATCAGAGGCTCCATGTTTGTGGTTTGAATGGGTTATTATGCTGTGAAAAAATTGTTTCGAACATGCTTCTATGAAATTATTTCATGAACCTAGGCTTCGTTGTGTATTTTGAATACATAGGTGATTAGGTGTTGAAAACTACTCCAATTGTTGGCCTGTGAAAATTGTTTTCAAATTGGTTTGGAAATTGTTTCACGTAGTTTATGAATTTATGGATTACATATCTGTAATGGTTACAGTGTTGGTCCCAGAAAATCTGTTTTCCCAAAAAGGGTTTTGTGAAAAAGAAAAAAAAAAACGTTTCTGTGCATTGTTTTCTACAAAGAAATTGTTCTTCATTTTTGGTTGGTACTGTTTTCCAGTGAACAGAGAACAAAATTGTAGTGGAGAGATTGCTCTTCTTTGGCATTGAACAAAGGAGTAGTCTTCTGTAATCGCCAGAGAAGACAACCAGAAAACTTGCATGGAAAATAAAAAATAAATAAAACAAGTTTTTTGCCCAAGCCGCAGCTTAGGCATAAAAACTACCCAAGCCGAGGTTGGCTTAGGTAGTAAAAGAATACCATCCGCGGTGGGCATATTAAACTACCCAAGCCGCAGCTTAAGTGCCTAATTTTACCCAAAAATTTTGTTCTGGGACTAACAGATTTATTTTTCAAAATTTGATTTTGGAAATTAATATATTATCTAAAATATTAATTTTAGAATTTATTCTATTTTTTTAATAATGTTTTTGGAATTATTTGCTATGTTTAATTTTGCTATGAGCAAAAAATTAGCAAGATGGTTTGGTTATGGACTATGGACCCAATGAAATTATTCATGCATTTTATCACTTTAGTTTTGAGTTAAATAAGGCCTGTGGGTCCTACCTTCTCTATTTTTCTTATGTAATTTCTCTTCTTATCTATGTCCCCTCTAATGTAACTAGAAGTTTCTTTATTTAAATTTTATCTAAATAGATTACATAGGTAAGATAGGATCAGTATTTATTACAAGACAATGAGAATGTGATCAAGACCAAAAGGATGATGGTAAGACTTTCTTCCTAGATCATACACGAACACTTAGGATTAACCAAATTAATTTCCTTTATGGCTCAAAACCATATTATTATTTTGCGATGTATGAATATATTGATATTATGCATGCAATGTATAAATCACTAATAATCACAAATCCCTCAAATTAATATTAAACTTAATATCTTCCATTAATATAGTACGAACAAGAGCTCTTTTTCAAGATCAGGTTGTTGGGCTATCCCAAGCCTACTTGACATGGAGTATGTTCTAGCTATTGAATTTTTAATTCCTCATTAATAGGTTTGGTTTAACAAATTTCTTTATCCTGATTAGGCTAACTCAAGCATAAAGAAATTAGAGGCAAGATTGGGTTAGCTTAAATGATTTAAGATTAAAAGATATAAATCATTGAATGATCCGATAATTGCATTCGATGTAATTGGTATTGAATACCTACCATTGAACTTAATGATAGCTTATTGGGTAAACCCAAGATCATTGTTAAAAAAGTTGGATACTGGTCGACTAGGAAAGCTTCTAATGGGCTTTTGTGAATCAATTGTGGAGGCTATTAGTGTGAGTAAAATAGTGAAAAAATTATGCACCAAATTAAAGACCTATTTATTTGCATTACACATGCGTAAATAGTTAGCTAATTTCTCTATCTTTATATCTAGCTTATTTGTATTATGTCAACCAACATGAATTTACATAGTATCTTAGAAATCAACAAACTTACTAAGTCGACTTTTTGGGCTGGTATAGAAACTTGAGAATAGTTCTCAAGTCAAACAATTTGCTCTATGGGCAAGATGGTCCTATTCTACTACTATCGGCTCAAGATGCTCATACTGATGAGCATGTTGTCTACAAGAAGCACAAAAAGGACAGTGACATAGCTTCTTGTGTGATGTCGACGTTAATGACCCCTGAACTGCAAAAATAAAATAAGCATATAGATACTTACTCGATCATTTAACATCTTTGAAAGCTGTTAGATGCCCAAGCTAGAATGGAGGGGTACGAGATCTTGAAATAATTGTTCCATTCTAAGATGGTTGAGAGTACTTCTATGACCACTCATGGGCTGAAGATGCTGGGCTTAATTGAGAAGCTTAGGTCTCTTGGGTTTGTAGCAGATAATGAGTTAAGTATTGACTTAATTCTGCAATCTTTGCCAAGTAGTTTTTCATAATTTGTGATTAATCACTAGACGAACAAGATTGAGTCCACAATACCTGAGCTAATCAATCTTCTCAAGATTGTGAAATACTCCATAAAGAAGAAATCCAATGCAGTCATATTGGTAGAGTCTTCTTTTTCTAAGAAAAAATCTTCTAAGAAGAAGAAGAAAGCTCCTACTATGCCTAAAGGTAGCGTAAAGAAGAAGGAGGCAACTGTCAATGGCCCATATCATCAATGTGGTAAGATGGGTCATTGGAGGTGCAACTGTAAAGCCTACTTGGAGACCGTAAAGGACAAGAAGGAGAAGGAAAAGTTTACCATCACTTCTACTTGTACAACTAGTATATTTATGATTAAGATAAATGCTACCATTAGAAATGAATTATGGGTATTAGATGCCGGATGTGGATCTCATTTATGCAATAACTTGTAGGGACTAAAGGATAGTAAAAGACTTGAGAAGAGCGATATGGACTTACGTGCTGCAAATGGATCAATGGTTGTTGCACTTGCTATGAGAACTTATGGCCTAAACTTCCCTGCTGGATTAGTTTTAGAATTTCAAAACTGTTATTGTGTACTAATTTTATTGAAAAACATTATCTCAGTTCCTTGTTTAGACTTATACGAATTCCATTTAATTTTTAAGAATAAATGTTATTCTTTTTCATTGAATGATATCCATTATGGCTCTGCAACTTTGGTTAATAGTTTATAAGTTCTATACATGGATAATCCAATTCTCAATATAAATAATAAGAAACCAATGATAGATAACTCAACCTCATCTTACTTATGGCATTGTCGTTTAGGCCATATAAATAAGAATTGCATTTCTAAGTTACACAAGCTTGGTGACTTAGGGTTATTTGATTATGAACCATACGGCACATGTAAATCTTATTTACTTAGTAAAATGACTAAAACTCATTTTTCTGGAAAAGGAGTAAAGGACAAAGGTCATATAAATTGATGTAGGTGGCCCAATATCTATACAAACAACATGAGGCTATTACTATTTCATAGCCTATATCGATGCACTACAAGAAATGTCCAATTTAGTGAGGGACAATTCCCTTGCTAAACAAAATTAGTGACAGATTAGTAAGGGAAAAATCCCCCGCTAAATTCTTCCTCGCAAAGGCAAATATTTGCGAGGAAATTTTTTAGCAGTCAATGAGCTTCGGCAAAGAAATTTGAAATAGATCTGCGAGGGATTTTTCAAATCCGTCGCAGATCACTCGGTAAATAGCTAGGGATTAGTGATGGATTTATTTTAATATTTAATAAATGTAAAATATCCGTAACTAGGGAAAGATTCCATCTCTAATCCCTCGTAAATTAGCGAGGGAATAGCCACGAAAACTTCTTTTCTAATTAATCATTTTAATAATCCGTCTCTAATCCCTCGCAAATTAGTGTGGGATTAGCTACCGAAAGATTCACTCTATTTTCTATCCGTCACTAATTGCTCATTGTTAGCAAGGGATTAGCAATGGATTTTTAGGTAGACAGAATGTCTACCTCTAATCCCTCGCTGTTAGCGAGGGATTAGCAACAAATTTTTAATTTTTATCTCTAATCCCCCTCTAATCCCTTGCTAATGAATTATAAGTTTAAAATATTTTTAAAAAATGTATTGTATTGGAAAAAAATTCATCTATCAAAGTAATGCCAACAATCAATTAAATAAAAAAGCCCATCAAATAGGATAATTAATAAATATGATAATGACAAATATGAATAAAACATAAAAATGTAGTCCAAATATCCTAACTGTTGGGGATATGCTCTAGAGTTAATTTGTACTTATACTATTGTCATTATGTTTTATATAATAATATGAGGCTTTCCTTTCCATGAATAGTGAGTTTTGTTTTGTTGATCATCAAGTACGGACTTTATAGTAAAACCCTACAATGAATACAATGACTATTCTAAAACTGTCCCTGATCGATTATTATTATTGGAATAATAAAAAATTAAGATTAGTATGTTTGTCACTTGATGGCTATGTTTTACTGGCTATGGATATTTGTGATATCGAGTCAAGACATAAATAAATGTTAGAGAACATTGTATTGGACATAACCCACTATGAGAGTACTTCATGGAATATGTCATAAGTACTTTCTAGCCATAATAATATTGAAAGTCCTTCAATCTAAATTCATCATAGTTTCCTACTTGGTAAATTCTATATTTTGACATTGTCTAAAGTTGTCTTTAACCAGATAATAAATTAGACTACTGTTGGATATAGAATAAATCAAGGAGAGGAATATGATTGATTGTGAAGGAATTTGTCACTTTCAATTATGGGAGAGATATCCATGCGCCTCTTGATAAGTTAGACTGTTAAAAATGCATGACCGTGCTCAAATATATCAATCTAAGATATTGATATCATTTGTTTGAACAGTCTACTATGAAATCAAGAAATAATTGATTAAGCTTAATAAGGATGATATGCTCTGTGCCTTATGCTTAATCTGGATATCGTGTGACAAAAGGACTAAATATAAAATTATGGTTTGATTCAAAGAGATCACCGATCTTCATTTAACCTGGACAGTTATAATGTTTTGCTAGAAATCACTTATAACTTGTGGGCCATTTAAATATGATTTAGGCACACTGCCAGTGTTAAATGAACCTATAGGGTCACACAATAAGCGAACTTGTTAGGTTATTTTTCTGGTGACCATATTCGATGAATCTGGAAATATGTCTAAGTTAATCGTACTTAGAAAATTTACCAGATACAATGAATCTGGAAATATGTCCACATTCGATGTATCCTGATGATGTCCAGATTATAAGAATCTGACTCGGTAAATTAATTAGTTAAATTACCGAGATAATGACAGAATCTTATCATATCAGTTTTAATTTAATTTGAATTTAAATTAGAATATGATAAGATATTATTAGGGTTGGACTCTAAGAGGTTCGGGGGTTTTTAAGAAAACCCTAGCCATCTTTTCAATAGTCCAATTTTTCGGTTGAGAACATTCGTGCCATTCTCTACCAGAAAAAAAAAAAAAACCTCTCAAACCCTAGACGCTAGCACTCCCCGGGTATCAAGTGAGTTCGCGGTGTGTATCCGATGGAGTACGTTTGCATACTGCAGCGTCTGGTGATTGTTCGGGTTGAACGTACAACAGCGCAATCAGAATCGAAGGATTTCGGTTACAACAACCAGAGGTAATTCTTAAACCTTAAATCTTCTTAATCGTTTATTTGGGTCATTGGGAGGGATTCATGGATGTTTTCCGTGTTTAGGAGTCTACGAATCCTAACACTAACTATGAAGGAGCAATCGATGTAGATGCTGGAGCCGACGGAGGAGGCGGGGGTGGATCGGAAGGACCTAGCTAATGATCAGCATGTGAATCTGGAGAACTAATGACAAAGTCCTCCTTCTCATTAGCAACCTCAACATCGTCTTCCTGAACAACTGGCATCAGTGGTGGCAGAGGAAGATTCAAGTTCTGAGACATAAGCCTCAGGTAATTAATTAAGCTTTGGCTATCATTCCGATATATCTGTACCTAATACTCAACCCTCTCTTGCTTTTTCCTCTCTGTGTATAACTCTTTCTGTAACTGGCCCACATAAAATGAGGTACAAGAAGTCGATGACTCAGATATAGTGGGCTGCTGCAACCTCCGTCTTACCCTCAAAAACTCGGAGCCCAATCCATATACTCACCATTTCTTGCACGCTCTGTCATCCACCTCGACGAATAGTGTCTTTTCATCGGACACCCTACTTGGAGTGACTGTACTCGTAGAATCTATCTGAGAACCCGATTGTGTATGACACTCAATAATAGCATTGACACTATCCTGTCGAATTGGGGGTAAGGAAACAAACATAAAATATTTAAAATTAGCAATCAAAATATAAATAATATTAAATTTAAAAACATATAAGATTATGTTTTCTTACTAGCGTATGACGTGATCAATCACTGACATTTGGCCCTTCCTTAGCCTGTCCTAAAATATGTGGGTACGTCTGAAGAGGTCGATGTAATTGAAGTCTGGACCTAACCGTCTCCGCTATCATTGTACCAAAAATGACTAGATGTTAATTTTTATGATGAACTAAGTGTAAGATAGCAGGTATTTGGAACAGTAAAAACTATTTATACTTAGAATCTGCAACTCATGCTCAGTAAATGAAATGGAACTTCCCATGTGTGATGCCTCACCAATGGATCTATTTCGCTTAGCAGTAGAAGAGATACGCTGCCACCTATCAGACCCCCAATGCTCTGATAAAACAACCCAATGGTCTGGGAAAATCTACCTGGGGCAGCTACCTCCATGCTTCTTCCGAGCCTTTGACAGAATATCTAAAAGTTTAGCCTTACATTTCTTCTCCCAATTAGCCTAGATCTGTACGGTATGCTCGGGGCGCTAACAGAAGAAAGACTGCAAAATCAAAATAGCTATTACAAGTAAGAAAATATATTAAAAATAATATAAAATATTTATAATTGTAACAACAAGTTAAATTATAAGTAACATATCAAACTGACACTCCACAGATTGAACCACATGTTTCAAACATCAATTGGAACCTGTGAGAATGTAGCATAGGCTCCAGTGTAATGTCACCTAAAAATCTCAACTATCTTCCTTATACATCGAACTGAATGTGTGAACCAGTTCTGAGAAAATAGATATGCAATATAAGACAAAGTTGTAAATTTGCGAGGTAAGATAAGCATATAATAAGCAATTATCTATTCAACTTACGAGTCACCAACTAGCTCAATTAAGAATCGCATATCCTCAATATAGGCAGCACTAACTGTGGATCCCAAAGAAGCTGGGATCGGGTTATGGACCTACTATGATTGGTCCTCGTCTAAGGGTATCGGTTGTGGAGCAGGTATGCGTGGAGCTATATTTGGGGACGGTGTCTTATCTGCCCTCAATGTCTCACGAGTCGCTGACTGATCATCGGGTGAGGTTTCGAAAGCCATATATGATTGAAATTATTTAAATATATAAATATGGTTACACATAGAAAGAAGAAAAAATAATACAGCTATAAGTATAAAATAAAGTAAAATGCTTGCAATGTAACGATAGCAGAAGTAATAATTGTTTCTATACATTAGTTAAACTTGGTCCAAGTTTATGGACTTCCGTCATTATCGGATGAGTAGTCTTCCACATCAATCAATCACACTTGAATAGCACAACTTATAAACAAGTTTGTAGTGAGGATGAATTTTAACCCCTCAATTTAGCATTGGATAGAATCAATCACACTTGAATAGTACAACTTTTAAACAAGGAGTCCCAGGGAATTGAGGTTTGATAATCTCCTTCAACACTCCATAATAATCGTTGCCACTATCTCCCCTTTAACACAAACTCCACTATTGATATATTTTTTTTTAATGACCGATCATGTGTATGGAACCTAAAACTATTTATGAAATAGCCATGGAAGTATTTCACATGTCTCGAATATCTCCAGGCCAAGCTTTTTAAATGTTGATCAATCACTTGATTTTGTGCATCATGAACCTAGCAAAAACAATGTGTTAATACACTTTCATTATCAATGTAATTTATATATAAGTCCCATTTTTTATTTGCACAACTCACATAAGTCCTAAACCATCCTGCAAACTCCAACTCTAATCTTCTATCAATTTTAGGGTCTGTTATACTCGGTGCATGTAACTGTAAGTCATTTTTGAATTTCCTAAAATGACCAAAACGAACACATAAAGATACTTATTCTAAGTATTAACGTAAAAAATTGAGAAATGTGCAATCAGTATACGTACGTAATGTATGGTTGAACCTCATCACAATTTAGGTATATGTAATTTGTGGTGGCCTTAAATTCATCCGGAATAAGATATCTATTCTGAATATTTCTCAAAACCCTCCCTGGAACGGTGCATATAGATAACCCATTGTCATGCAAGTTTGTATCGAGAATACCTTCATCATTTCGAGCTATAGTTATATGTCTAGTCTACACATACGCCTCAAAATAATAGGAGAAGAATGTAGATGCCTCTTCAACTAAATAAGCATTGCAAAATAATAGGTCAGAATGGATTCACATAATCCATGTATATATGCATATAATAATACATAATATTTTACCTCTCAAATGGATACATCAATCTATATTGAACAAGGCCACCAACCCTTGCCTTGTACGACAAGTGGACTATTCGGTGCTCCATCACGTCAAAGAAGCCGGGTAGGAAGATCTTCTCCAATTTACAAATGAGTAGTGTAGTATTATCTTCCAATTGCTTCATATGGGTTGTGGAAAGTTTAGGAGAACATAAGTCACGGTAAAAAGAGATTGATTTCAATTAAAACGTTCCAAATTGACACGGCGAGTAATTCTTTAAATGTAGTTGGAAGCAATCTTTCCACAAACACATAGTAATCATGACTTTTCATACCCGACATTTTCAAACACTGAAATCAACATACCTGCTTAAATTCGAAGCATATCCATCCGAGAGTCACAAATCTCTAACCCACTCAAGTAGAAGTTTTTTTTGTTCGAGTGTAATAGACAATTTAGCCTTTGGTATTGATGCCCTCTCGTCACCCAATCCAGTCACATATAATTCAGGTCTATTACAATATACCTCTAGATCAAGTCATGCCTTTACATTGTCATTTGTTTTTCCTTTTACATTCATGGCTATGTTAAAGACATTATCAAACACTTTTCATTGTGCATCACATCTATGTTATGAAAAATTAAATGTGTTCTCTAATATGGCAAATCCCAAAAAATACTCATTTTGGCCTAATTATGGTAGATGCCTTTACCATCATCCCTACCAAGCTCCATATCTGTCCTGGTTATTTTCGGTAAATAGCATACTCTATCTAATATACCATCTCCAAAAGTGTGTTATATAGGGTATGCTGTCTCACGACCTTTATCCTTTATAAAAGGTATAATGTCTTTTCTGTATGGATGATCTAAAGCCAAGAACTGCCGGTGGCAGTAAAACCAAGATTGTTTACGTCGATTTTGCAAGTGACATGATTTTGTCTGCTCCATGCAATGCAGACATGCTAATTTGCCAGCTGTGCTCCAACGACTTAGCATCCCATATGCTGGGAAGTCGTTTATTGTCCAAAAAAGTGCTGCGCGTAGATAGAAGTTCTATTTCTTTAAAATATCATATGTCAAGACTCTACTGAACCACATCATCCTTAATTCATCTACCAATAGTTGTAAATAGACATCAATTTTATACTTCGAATTCCTAGGTCCCGAAACATTGACTGTCAAAAACATAATTGGATTTCTCATGCACATCAAAGGAGAAAAGTTAGATGGGGTAACAATAACTGGCCAACAAAAGTACTATTTTCCCGACATTTCAAATAGTGAAAATCCATCTGTGTATAACCCAAGACACACATTCCAAACTTCGGCTGCAAATTCAGGATGACTGCAATCGATGTGTTTCCAAGCTTCACCATCGCGTGGATGGCTCATAACGTCCTCTTCCAGTCGACTCTCCACATGCCATCTCATATGCTCCACTGTTGTGGAGGATGCAAACAGTCTCTGCAATTTGGGTGTTAATGGGAAGTAATACATCTTTTTGAAAGAGACGTCTTTCGATTGTTTGTCCTTTGCAACTTTCTTCTTTGCCATATATCTGCTATAACCATAGAATTTGCAGTCCTTCCTATCACTATTGGCCTTCCAATAGAGCATGCATCCATTTGGGTAAACTTCCATCTTCTGAACAGGTAGTCTAAGACTGGATACTAACTTGTTTGTTTGATAGAAGTCATCCGAAAGCTTATTACTATTTCGTAATACCTCATTCATCAATTGCATCACCTGATTAAAACATTTCTCCAATACATTATTTTCAAATTTAATATTTAAAAGACGAGAAACAACTGATAACATAGTGTAATTCTTGCATCCATCCCATATAGGAGTTTCTAAAGCTCTCAGCATGTTATAAAATTTCTAAGCTTCAGAGTTAGGTGATTCCTCCACATACTCGGAAGAAGAAAGTTCAGTTGAAAAGTGATGTCCCACTGCATCAATCACCATATCTCAAAATCGATTATCAGAGCCTGACTCGACTAAAGTCGTACTTCTAGCAAACTCAGACAGTGATGGATTAATACCCTCACCATGACTAGTCCATCTTCGATAATTAGCAACAAACTCAAATCTATACAGGTGCAGCTCCATTTCATCAGGATATAGGTACACTTTGTTTTTACACCTTCCACATGGACACCTTATAATAGATGCTTGACCAGTTGACAAACAATAAGCAATGAATCGCTTGACCAATTGTTCAAACTCAAATGTAATTCCTTTAATCCCTTGTATATGTCTTTTTACATCTAAGTACATCATCCATCTACATTTAAGCCATAACTTTGTAGCTTATTAGCACTTATATAATTTGAATGAAGAACCTTGGTGATTGTAGAGGTCAAAGACCCTAATATACTTGTTATAAATTATGGAAGAAAGATTGAATAATGATACCGTAGAAATACTATCAACTATAAAGTACCTATATTGAGTTTCCCATTGAAGTCCTAACTTTAAAAAAGGTTTAAAGTTATGTATTCTAATTATTTTTTAAAAAAAATTGACAAAGTTTTCCTTATAAATTGAACGTTTTCCAAGCACTAAGCCACCTCAATTCACCCAACATTCATTGTAAAAAACAAACAAAGCACAAATAATCTCATAATAATTAATCAACAACACTAACTATGGGAGAAAGATTGAATTATAAAAGTACCATCGGGAAGGTAAGTGTTTGTGGGATGGGAAGTGAATGCATACGGGATAGAACAAAAAACTCAACAACATTGGTGCAGGGATAAACTATGTGAACAATATAGTACAGAATGATACTATAATTTTAATCAAAATCTCATAAGATGTACGTATCTATATTGAGTTTCCCATTGAAGTTATATCTCTAATAAAGGTTAAAAGTTGTGGATTCTAAATTAAAAAAAAGAAAAATTGACGGAGTATCCCTTATAAATTGAACATTTTTCAGACACTAAGCCACCTCAATTCACCCAACATTCACTGTAAAAAAACACACAAAAAATAAATAATCTCATAACAATTAATCAACAATACTAACTTGAGGGTAATCACCCATTACCCATAGGGAATGATCACCCATCACTCACAAGATTCTAAAGATGCAACTGGAGGGTTTTCTCACCTTAGAAGTGCTCATTTGTCCAGTCAAATAAAAGGAAGAACTGTGTGTCTAACCTCTACATAATAATAACATAAGGTTACTATAGAACAAATTATAAGTATAGGATAGAACAAATTATAGAAATAGGTTACTATAATAGAGAAAATACCACACTCCCTAAGTCCCTTGTACATGTCTTAACCACACTACATTGAAAATAAAACACACACACACACACACACACACACACACACCGACACATACATATAGTATTATATCTCAACCCATTACACATATCATACATCATTTAAGGTACTAATAAGGCACAAAGTAAAATAAGCTAAAATAAAGAACATTTAAATTAGTAGCAAAAATAGATGGGCATTACACCCTCCCCGCCTTGTATGGTTTTTTTTTAAACCACTCCTTATTCTCTTTAGTCACAAATCTAACATATGGTCAAAAGAAGTTTGGTGGATTGAATACGTGTTACTTCTATTTCTCATTGAGGTTAGCTTGGTGGCTATGTGTTTAGGAGCCATAGGAAATAAGGTAGTATAAGAAAAGGTAGCAACAGGTGAAAAGCAAGGAATAGAAATAGGGCTAAATAAGTTAAAGGAAAGAAGAGGTTTTACTAAATACAACTCTGCATAAATTTAACACAATTTCCTTTCGCCCTTTTAACTATCAAAATGCACACTGTAAATTACCAAAGTAACTTCAACAAACCACTACACTTCTTTAATTCACAATTCCTCCAAATTTGCACAAACTATAATTATAAATTATTTTCAAGCCCTTAACCAACTTCATTATTAATGGTTCTTGAAGCATCTATTTTAAGTTTTCGATGCTATTCATGAGGTGCAATGCCGTCCCTTTGTGGTTTCTTTTCTCTTCATTTTACTATCACTACTACTTAAATTAATATTCATTATATGATTTGAAAGATACCAATTCTTTATTGTGAAGTAGTTAATCAAACATAAATTGGGAATTTTAGTGATCATAATAATCTCTCTCTCTCTCTCTCTCTCTCTCTCTCTCTCTCTCTCTCGCTCTCTCTCTCTCTCTCTCTCTTTCTCTCTCTCTCTCTCTCTATATATATATATATATGTATATTGTAGAGAGAGAGAGTGTGTGTGTGTGTGTGTGTGTGTGAGAAGAAAGAATGCCTATCACATACATGATATTGTGTTTGATAAGAAGTTCCTATTTTATTATTTATATTTGTACTCTAAACCTCTTAAATACTAAGTCATATATTTGATGTTGTGTTATTCACTTTAGTGCTAGTAATTTGGGAAGGGGTGGTTGGAATTACATAATGAGTATGCTAAATTTAGGTTTGCAAACTTAAAACAACATTAATTTTACATCTCTAATAATTATAAAATTTAGATGATTTTAGAATCCATAAATTTCTAAAAAATTCTTCTTGAAATGGAAATATAGCTTAGGCCAAATATAGGTTTTAGCTTTCCTTATTCTTTCCAAAATCTATGATTTTTTCAAATTTTTGTGACCCTTAAAAAAATATAACAAATTAAAAATTCTATAATCAAAACAACTTGCAAGAAAAACAAAATATGGTGGAATAATTGCAAACAAAACAAAATACGACTAAATGCCTCCAAAAACCAATGTCATAGAGGGAAAAACAAAGCCCTGCCTATATACAACTTTTTTGGATATTTGTTGCTTATGAAACAGAGCAGGGAGTTTAAGTTTCCATCCATCATTATTCATTAAAATCAGAAACCTTTATTGCTTGGACAACTAACTAGATTATGAATACAAAGATGTGCTACTAATGTTTAAATTAATTCACTTAAAGTTAGCATTATATGACCTTATGATGTTAATCCATGGATCTATAGAACATAGTCTCAATAGAGTCTAGATAATCTCAATAGTTATCCTTCTTAATTAATATTATTACCTGATAAGTGATCATAGCAGCTTTTGCCTAGTGCAATCGGTAAATGCTTGGGCCAATACCTGCATAATGATAGGTTGAAAATGAACATCATATACCTACCACATTTGCTAAAGATTAGGCCTCTCATCATTCCTACCTCTATGGGCATTCCTGTATAATGGTTTTTTGGGTGATAATTACAAGCGAAGTATATGCAAAGTACTAGCAGAAGCCAGAAGAAAAGATGAACAGTGTTAGGGAATTATCAAAAGAGGCTGAACAGGGGAAAATAGAAGTGCTGGTAGGCACAAAATGCTTCTTAATCATGTAATGATCAAATCCATATAATCCAAAATTAAGTGTTAGGCTCAAGTAGAAGAGTTGATCAACTATGACAGCTAAAGAGAAAATTCAGGATAATTTTCACATCAAATTACTTTTTGCAGCTAATGCTTCAGGAATCACACCCTAAAAGGAAATTATTCAAGAAAAGAATAAGCATAAGAAAGAAAGTTAGAAACAAGGAAAGAAAGCAATTATTAAGAAACCAAATGACAAATCAAGTAGATTGATAACGAAGAATAAGTTCTCTATTTCCTTAAAATACAACAAAATAAAGATATAATTGGAAAAGAAGAGTCGATCACACCTACAAACAAGAAACTAAAGCAAGGCGCCACAAAATCAATACAAATTAAGCAACTGAACAGACACAAAAATAACTAAATCAACACACCTGGACTAAAATACTTGCCTTTATTTCTTAAACCCTCACAACTCCATTGAATTCCACATTCTCCCAAGATTCTTGCTTGCTTCTCTTCAGACCCATATAGAGCCTATCAATTAGACTACATCAAGAGAGGAGATCATAACTTCAATTCCTGTGAAATGAAGAAATGAAATGAAAAACTCAGACTTGAGCAAGAAAATGGCAAATGCAATGAAAGGGATTTTGGAAAAGAATAGCTTATGCTTATACACAAAAATTAAAAAAAGGGCAAAAGCAAATGTGCACTCAAAATAGAAAAGTGATGGAGAGGGGACACTGTGGCGGCAGTCCTTACCAGATGAAGGTCGCCAGTGGTTTGGCAATGGAAAAGAATTGCGGCTCTGCCTAGGTGGTGGTTTGGCAGTAGTTTAGCTGGGGAGGAGGGAAGATCGCCAAGAGGATGGGAGGGAATTGCCAGATGAGCCAAAGAAAAGGGGAAAGAACATAACGAAAGGGAAGAGAGGAACAGGGGTGTTATAGTCATTGGATTTTGCAAGGGACAAAATCCGTCACTAATCTCTCGCTATTAACGTGGGATTTGTGACTTAAAAAATAAAATAAATATAATCCATCGCTAGTCCATCTCAAAATATCGTGTGTTTAGCGAGGGATTAATTCAATGATGGACTAGCGAGGGTCCTTGTTAACAGCGATTTTAACTGCCTCTCTAATCCCTTACTAATTGCACAGTATTGGAAATGGATTAACGAGGGATTTTTTAAATTACAGATTCCACTCAAAATGTTCACGTGGTTTTAAGTTATAAATTTTGAATCCCTCCTGGATCCCTCTCTAATCCCTCACTGTATATTATCTATCACTGAATAGTGACGGATTAGCGACACATATATATCATTTTCCTCAATTTTTACAATCCTCTGCTAAGAAAACATATTTATTTCTATCAATACTTAGCTACTTCCTCATTAGCTATAGATTAATAGCATGAAATATTTCGACAGTGAAAATTTCTAAATAATCGTCATGGTGTTTGTTTAGGTTTAATTAATATCGATTCTATTAGGCTTACTAATATGAGGGGTTTAGTTAGTATTGATGTGCTTTCATATCACAAAATTGTATTTATTACCCAAACCAAATATAATACAACGTAATATATAGAGCTTCGATTGTACACATAACTCTCATAGTAATTTCAGTTCATATTTGCATTACATTGATCATCTAATGTATCATATTCATATATGTGTGTGTGTGTGTGTGTGTGTAAAGTGACCAATGTATTATATATTACACATGATGAATTTGTACAGAGGTATAATACATGCATATCATTTAATTATAACCTATACTTTGTAAATTGTCGATAGTAATTACACATATATTGAGTGCATATACATTGGTTACAAAATCAACAAATGACAAAGAATTTAGTATTTGTAAGGATATTACATTAAAAAATTTACTACACGCAAAAGTATTGTGAGGAAAAAAATTGAGAATCCTGAAAATGGGGAATCTCTCGTAAATCCCTTGGTAATTAGTGAGGGATTTGTGACGGATAATTTCAACGATGGATTAGCAAGGGATAGTAATCATCCCTCGCTAATTCAACTCAAATCTGTCACAAATCAGCCAATGAATTGCGATGGAATATAATCCCATTCTAATCCCTCAAAAACTTTTTCCGCCCTAATCCCCATAAAATTTGCAAGAGATTTTTTAAGAATTTCGTCGCTATTCTCTCACAAATTTAGTGTGGGATTAACTTGGGACACCTACTATTAGTTGCAAATCTGAGGCTAAAATTTTACAACGAATATTAAGTAAAAATCAAACTTCCTTCTTCCCTCGCTAATTAGAATTGGATTTTATTGTCCCTCGCTAATTATAAAGGGAGTTTTCTTAATGCTGATCAGTCGCTAATCAGCTAGGGATTAGTCAGGGAAAGTTAATAGGTGTGCCTATCTTCTTCTTCCCTCGCTAATCCGTCATAGAGTTAGCAAGGGACTTATCCCTCACTAATTTCCCTTACTAATTCCTGCATTTCTTGTAGTGATGATTATTTATGATATGAGTATTTGTATTTAATAAAATACAAATCCAAGGCCATTGACAAGTTTAAAGACTTTAAGAATGAAGTAGAGAAATAACTTGGGGAAAGTATCAAAACTCTAAGATTTGATCGAGGTGGTGAATACCTAAGCTAAGAGTTTTAAGATTATCTTAGAGATAATATGATATTATCTCAATGGACTCCACCATATACACCTCAACATAATGGTTTATCTGAGAGAAGGATTCAGACCCTTGTAGACATGGTACGGTCCATGATGGTTGTTGCAGACTTACTAAAATTATTATGGGGGTAAGCACTAGAGACTTCTGTTTATATTCTAAACAAAGTTCCATCAAAAATAGTTGACACTACCCCTTTTGAGTTATTCTTTCATAAGAGACTAAAGTTATATCACTAGAGTATATAGGGTTGCTCTACCTTTGTCAAAAGGCCATTGTCAAACAAACTTTAGAGTAAGTCTAACAAGTGTTTATATGTTGGATATCCGAAAGAGTTTTTTGGATATTACTTCTACCTTCCTTTTGAAATCAAAGTGTTTGTTCCAAAGTCTGCTGTCTTCTAAGGAAAGGAGCACACACTAAAAGGAGACAGTGGGAGTAAAATGGAACATAGTGAAGTTCTAGAAGAAAAAATAGACACAAACCAACAGTTTGATCCCACATCTATTGAGAAAATAGATGAATCTTTGTCTACACAAGAACCTTGTAGATTGAGTTGGATACGTGCGGCAACTGAGAGATATGAATTTCTCATAAGTCTCCACAATGATGTATTGCACATAGATGAAAATAAGCCTACTACTTACAAGGATATTTAGAATAGTTCAGAATCTGATAAATAGCTTAAAGCCATGAAGTCAGAAATGGATTCCATGTATAATAACCAAGTATGGACTTTGGTTGATCCACGCACAGAATCACACCTATTGGGTGCAAGTGGATTTTCCAGAAGTTAGCCGACATGTATGGTAATGTAGTTACCTATAAAGTACGACTAGTTGCTAAAGGTTATTGTCAACGGCATGATATTGCCTATAACAAAATGTTCTCACTAGTTGCTATGCGGAAATCCATAAGAATACTCCTAGCACTTGGCCTCATTATGACTATGAGGCCTGGAAAAAATATGTGAAAATAGCTTTCCTCAACAAAAACCTAATTGAGAAAGTGCAAAATGATACAACCTGAGGGTTTCATATCCAATGACCGCACAAAAGTGTGCAAGTTGTAAAGGTCCATTTATGGACTTACGCAAGCTTTTAGGAGTTGGAATATCCATTTTAATAAAATAATAAAAGAGGTTGGTTTCATTCAAAACATGGATGAATGTTGTGTATACAAGAAGTTAGTGGGTGTGCAGTCATTTTTTTGTTACTATATATAGATGACATATTGCTAATAGGAAATGAAGTACCTGTCCTTCAATCAGTAACGGTTTGGTTGACCAAGAAATTCTTCATGAAAGACCTTGGATAAGTAACCTATATTCTTGGAATAAGGATCGATAGAGATGGCTCAAAAAAGTTGCTAGATCTTTCACAGTCTACATATATAGATAAAGTACTCAAGAGGTATAGCATGGATTAATCTAAAAAGGGATTCTTACCAGTGTCTTATGGGGTAAGCCTTTCAATGTTGATGTCTTCAAAGACACAAGTTGAAATGGATCATATGAGTAGGATTCCATATGCCTCGGCAATTGGTTCTATCATGTATGCTATGATATGTACTAAGCCCGATATATCCTGTGCTCTCAGTTTGATGAGCAGATACCAATCTGACCCTAGTAAGGATCATTGAGTGACTATGAAGAATATCCTTTTGTACTCGTGAAGGACTAAGGATGTATTCTTAGTCTATGGAGAAAGTGATTGGAAAATAAATGGGTATACTGATACAATTTTTAATTTACTAAAGATGATTTCAAATCAGACTCAGGCTGCGTATTTACATTTATGGAGGGGCAATAAGTTGGAAATGTTTCAAACAAAATACTATTGTCGACTTAAGGACTATAGTTGAGTACATAGCAACTTCTGAAGTAGCTAAAGAAGCAGTTTGTATCAGGAAGTTCGTGATGGAGTTTGGAGTGGTTCCTAGCATCGCTGAACAAATATCTATAGATTGTGACAATGATGGAGCTATTGTACAAGTAAATGAGCTAAGGTCTCGCTAGCGATCTAAGCATGTACTCGATCATTTTCCTTTTATTAGGAAAATTATAGATAGATAAGATGTAAAGATAAAGAGAGTTCCCACTAATAGAAACATTGCTAACCCACTAACTAAAGCACTATCTCAAAAGAAACATGATAGACATGTTAAGTCATTCGGTATTAGATACATGATTGATTGGCTCTAGTAGAAGTGGGCGTTTGTTATTGTTATGCCCTACATGCAATCACATGTATTTTGTATTCTTTACATATATTTAATAATACAAGGTATTCTTTTTTGTTCAGTTTGCATATGAATATATAACTGTTAGATAAAGTCCCAAGTCCAACACTATGCAAAGGAAATCATAATAGAGATTATGATATGAGATTCCTAATACAATGAATAGTATTTGTACTTAAATTACCCTTAGTCTTAGAATTAATGTGATAGTACATCATTAATGCATCAAGATTAGCATATGTTATACTTCATGATTTGTTCAGGTGTTGGTACTCACATCTGTGAGCATTGTGATACTCAAAGTTAACACATAGATGCTTGTTACAAGAAAAAGTACTGGATGACCTACCTATGAGATAATCACGTGGACAACTACTTAGTGCTAGTGATAGAATCTTGTTACAGAAAATGTTTAAGTATTGTTAGACTTGATATCTCTAAGGTACTTTGTTTGCTCAACATTGTACTTTGATTCTAATTATTTGAGTTAAATCAAGGGCCACCTATAAGAAAGATATTAGGTATAATGTAAAGTAAACAAAGTATTTGAGAGGGTCAATAAATAATTCACCACTCCTAATAGTAGGGGTGAATATCTCAAATATCTCATGGCCACTTGAAGGAAATATTAGTGTTGTGTCCTAGAGGCAATCACTTGTACATTGTATATGACACATTTTATTTTAATAAAAGGCATTATTTATCTTACAGTTTCTTTTTGTTTACTTTAAGTAATATAACTGTTCAATAAAGTCCCTAGTACAACACTGTGTTAAGAAAATTATGATAGAGATCATGATATGAGATTCCTACTACACTAGATAGTGTTAGTACTTAAATAGTCCCTAGTCATAGTATTAATGAGACAGGATATCATTAATGCGTTAAGACTAGTATGTATTAGACTTCCTAATTTGATCAGGTGGTGGTTCTCATAACCGTGAGTATTGAGATACTCAAAGTTAACACATGGATGCTTGTTAATGGAACAAGTTCATTGGATGACCTAACTTTGAGATAATCATATGGATAACTATTTAGTGCCAGTGATATAATCTCAATATAGCAAACGTGTAAGTATCCTTAGACTTGAGATCTCCAAGGTACTTTGTTTGCTGAGCTTTGTACTTTGATTCCAATCTCCGGAGCTTGATCGAGGGCCGCCTATGGGATGGATATTGGGTACATTGTGAAGTAAATGAAAGTAGTTGAGAGGGTCAATAAAGGATTCACCACTTCCAACAGTAGGGGCGAATATCTTATGGCCACTTGTAGGAATTACTACTTGGAAAGTCCTTAGCCAAGGCGATTGTATATTGGAAACAGTTCCAATTGATACACATCTAGAGTAGTGGGTTCCTGGTACAAGTACTATTGTATTTGGGCCAGAATTATTCTGGAGTGAGTTGGCACTAATTCCGTATTCCAAACCGAATGAGATATTGTATGGTGAAATGAGTTAATTACACTGAAGTTTGTTATTGAATGGTTCATGTCAAGCCACTTGACTTCCTGGACTCTTGGGTGGTCATGATATGTTGCTGGATACCACTCATGATATGGGAATATGAGTTTACTAATTGATGAATTAATAAACCAATTCTGATTAGAATTAATAGGATTAATTCTAATTAATTATGGATTATTAATCTCAAAGACGATTGGATTAATTCATATTCTCTACCAATTGACTGGGAAACCTAATAGGTCACACACAATAGAGGATTATATACTTAATATATTATTTGATAACATTGTGGGGTTGATTGTGTAACACCCCACTACCTAGGCCCAACAGCGCCGGGGATGTCACCCCGTCCAATGGACAAGGGGTCTTTATAACTAGGTCACATATAATAAAATAAAATAAATACTTTAAAATTAAACTTATTACAACCCAAAAGATAAATATAGGAATAAATCCAAAATAAATTGTTTGCTACACTCTCTCAAACATCCATAAAGAAAACAACATAAAGTCTTCAAAACATAGGCAACAAGTCTAGCTATTGACCTCCACAGCCGGATCAACCTGAAAACATGGTATAAAAGGTGATGAGATAAAAATCTCAATAAGCCCGTGTGTGCTTTGAGTGTTTCGAGTAAAATAATTCATGTATGCAAGTTGTAACAGATTTATAAGAGAAAGTGCTGGCAAGCATTAAATAAGTATTGAAAATAAGGAGTGGTGTTTTGCTTTTTAATCCACGCATGTGCACAATAAATACAACCACTCAAATGGGTAGTCATGGGTTACCACACGTTAGGCCCCATGACTAAGCAACGGTCAAAGTGCCACACTTTGTGCAAGATGACAAAAGGTAGGTGTACGGCCTACCGGGTGAGATACTCCTCCATCTCTACACCCAAACTTACCGGTTGTCCACTCCGGAAACACACAGTCCACAAGACTGAAACTTGCTAGCTCAGACCAGCATGACCTACCGGACTGGCATCCTATCCAGGAAGGACTCACCCCTCAAAGGTGGCCACCTACTAAGAGACTTACCCTAACCCTTCAAAGACTAGTCCTGGTAGTCTACCATTATTGAGTACTCAACGTTGATTGTCCCACTTGGGAGAAAATGGATCATACATTGCTTTATTTGGAAATAGCAATTAAGGGATCTAAAATTCTTGTCAAAGTTGGGTTTTAGAAAAAGTTTAGTATTTTGTGTACAACTGCTTGTTTGATTTTCAAATGATTTGCTTGACTGAAATAAATAGGAAAAATAGTCCTTAATTGCCTTTACAACATGAATTTCCATACACATCGCGTTTAGCTTGCCACAGTAATTTTTTGGTCTTCACTAAATTCCATGCAGGAGCTTACCTGATTCTTTGCTTGCTCAAATTCAAAAGTCTTCTAAGGCTGACCTAACCCCGCTTAGGGTAAACACAAAACATAAAGTTACACTCAAGCTAAATTCACTTACACAAATAATCATAGTTCAACTTATTACAATCACGACCATAATGTCCTAAGCTTTAAGGCTAGCTAATAAAGAATTTTATAAAATAAGTCTATTTTGATAAGTTAAAATAACTAGGGGTTGTAAAAATAATTGCTAATAAGTTATAGGCTCAAGTAATAAATCTTGAGTGTTATTAATAAATAAACTAAGGTTTGAATTTTGAATAATATTAAGTCCTAAATAATATTAATAAATGGTAATTTAAAAATAATGTTACTTAAGTAAATAATAAATTTACAATTAATTTGTAAATAATTTTTTAATAGATAATAAATAATTAGTAATAAATAAAATTAATAATAAATGAATTATATTAATTTTTTGTTTAATAAATAACAAACAAATTTTAATATAAATAATATTTATGAATATAGGCAAAAGTTTGAACTATGGTCTACAAGGTCATTATTATTATTTATATAAAAGATCTTATTTAATATTATACCTATGCATATATTATTTTTAAGGGAAAATATCATTTATTTGACTAGTACAATATCAATATTTCATGTAACATCCCATTTCCAAAACTTCCTAGCAATTTCAAAATCCTTAGAGAAAAATATATAATAATTTTAATTAAAGTAATAAAATTTACTAATTAAAATAGCCTAGGATCAACAAGAACATAATCATAATTTTCGTACTGCTAACCAGAATCATAAGCATATTTTCCAACATCAAACAACAAACTAATCCATTCATGAACATAGGCTTAAATCTACACATGCTATCACATGGCAAATCTCTACTAAGCATAATCATAACCATGGCTTCAATAAAGATAAGAACATGAAAATCCTATTCACCAAAGGTGTCATTTCATCTAATATGCTTTAACCATCCATAATTTTCTTAAGACAGGATGATCATACATTGATTCTCAAGAAAATCTATATTGCTTAAACATGATCAATCACTCTCATGTCCTAATCTCAACTCATTCATACATATGCATATACTCAATCCCCCATTCATATTCTATTCTCCCTATCAACATTTAAGAGACATAAATTCATAATTAGAAGATAGGTTAAGGGAAAATACTTGGTTGATGATTACTTCGATGAAGATTTAAGAAGGTCCATGCTTGAGAGTCTTGAATTGTCCAAGAGAGGAGGAGAGAAAGTAGCCATGGTTGTCATAACCATTTCGGCTGAGAGAGCATTAGCATGATATGTTAAAGATTGAAGGGAAGAAGATGAACAAAAGAATTGTTCTTGGTTACCTTAATGATGTTCTTGAGACTTCAAGAGAAAAAACTGGTTTTGATCCGAATGCTAATTTTTGTTTTCGAGATTTGATGTTATAAATTCCAGAAATGAACTCTAGGGAGTATGTAGGAATGTTCTGGAGTTTTTGAGAGGGATTGGAGGTGTTTAGAGTAGTCTTTATCTTGAATAAATGTAGTGTGTGTTCTTGGTGTTCTTGGTGAAAATTGAGAAAGTTGAGGGAAAATGCTGAACGAATTGCTGGTGAGTGTTGGACGAATGGTCTATGGAATTCAGGGGTTTCAGTTTTCAGCTTAGGGAGGGAGAGAAAAATATGATTGTTTGAAATTCAAATGGAGTGATTTGAGGAGTGGTTTGAGGTATAGGATATGTTAATGGTGTTTGGTTGAGAGAGGTTTCCTTGTTCTTCAATGGTGCCAGCTGGACTTCTTAGTTTTGCTGAAATGAATGAAGGTTAATATAGCTCTAAGGCTGGCCGAAATTCAGTTTACATTGGTAGAGAAAATTCTGGTTTGCTAGCCTGATACAATAGTGATTTAATGAAGCAAGAATTCTGGAATTTTTTTGAAGTTCAAATGAGTTTTGGATAGAGTGATCTTAGGAGGTTTTTGAGGTATGATCATGGAGTCCAAGTACTTAAGGTAAGTGTGGAGGTTAATGGTGTTCAGTCCATGGCTGAACAAGGTCCAATTTGTAGAGGTTTGAAGGTGTTTTTCAGTCTAGGCCTAGGGAGACAAAACTGGAAATTTTTCTGGTTTCAACTTGTTCAAGGTTTCGAATGGACAAGCTTTTTGATGCAGAATTTTCTGCATTTCTTCAGCCCGATTTGCAGCTGGTTTTTTTGGGGTGTTTGAGGGTCTTTTAAGGGTGGTTCCAACTTTCTTTCTGGAGAAAAACATAGGGTGCCTCGGCTGAATCGATGACAAAAGACAGCTTCAATTTCAGCTTAGAATGCAGTGAATTGTGCAAGAAATTTTTCTGGTTTTGTGCAGTTTGTACAGTCCAAATTTTGCACAGAATTTTCAGTCTTCAAGCCACAAGAAATGACCATTTTTCTGGCAGCAAATGGTTAAGATTACTGGCTGAATTTTTTTGAAAGCTGGACTGACAAGAATGCTGGAATTTTTCCAGAATTTCCTTCATTAAAACCATAATCTACATGAAGGTAGGATTGAAGGTTCTACCATGGTGATTTATTTCTCTTGGGAACCCATCCTAACTTCTCTCCTATTTTCAGCCAATCCTCTATCCTTCAAGACTGATTTTTGAAATTCAAGGCTGAAGAATTATCACAGAATTTTTGGAATTAAAAGAAGAGATTTAATGGATTTTGGTTCATTTAAATTATGAAGATGTTAGGACAAAGCTAGACATAATAAAAAGGACAAGTGTAACACACCACGACTACGTACCCTAAAAGGGCGGGGATGTCGCCCCGTCCCGTAGGACAAGGGGTCTTTAGAACGAGGTATAAAATATAAAGGCAATCTCCAAAAGGATCAACTTAGATAAATAAAGAAATACTCTTATTACATTAGGCTCAACTTGGAGCAAAACGGAATAAAACAAAATATTGTTTAGAAGCATAAGCAATAAATGTCTCCTAGAATGGATAGAGAAAATAGCAAAAGCTTCAACTATTACATGCCCTGATGACTCAACACAGTCTATCCCCTGAAAACATGATGTAAAACAGTGTGAGAATAAATCTCAGTAAGTCCTGTATGTGCACATGGTGTTTTGAATAGTACGTGTATGAAAAGTGTAAAATATTTGTAAAAATAATTTGGCAAGTCATAAACAATCTCTTTTCGCAAGGAGTGGGTTTTTCTCATTATTACACTTTGTACAAAATAAATCCTCCACTTGGATAAAAGTCATGTCACCACACGTTGGGCTCCATGAGAACAAATTGGCCAAGACACCACACTTTGTGCACTTTGTCCAGACCAGATTACCACACGTTGGGCGTTCTGATCAAGGTGAGTGTACAGCCCACCGGGTGAGATACTCCTACATCTCTACACCCAACAAAACCATCCGAGTGTCCATGCCAGGAATATAAATAATACATTTCAGGCATAATGCTAGCTCGGACTGGACTGAACAACCAACACTGTCGCCTTTTCAAGTAGAGTTTATCTTCTGGAGGTGGCCTCCTGCCAGAAGACTTACGCTAGCCCTCCAAGACTAGTATTGTTAGCCTACCCTTATTGAGTACTCAACGAACATATCCATCAATTCCTAATTCAAAATATTTCCAAACCTTGGCTTTGTAAAACGTGGTTTTCTTTAAAAGAGATTTCTAAAAATTTAAGGAAAAGAATAGTTTTCTTTCTAAAAATCGTTAGTTTGACAAAACCGTTTAAAGAATAAATATCCACGTTTACAACCCAAGCAAACACAGTTTAACAATAGCTTTACAAAGCTTCACAACATTGACTCGCCATCACAACCTTTAACAAAACAGTTTATAAAAGGGCTTACCATCACAACATTTAATAAAAGAGTTTATGCAATGACTTACTTGATATACCTCAGATAAATGCGATAAATTCACAGCTGGCTTTCCTCAATTATCCTCCTGATCTAAACCATATAATATCATGATCAGGGTCTCAATTAATTCATACATGCTCTAAACCCATTTATTTTCATAACAATTCGCAATCTCCTATTTAATTCCAAGTAAACTATTCAATCCCCAAAGATCAAATACTACGACCACATGTTTATCTCGATAATAAACACAATTACACTTTACTTTCGACATCAAGGGAGGGTATTCCCTTACCTTGCAACTACTGGGTAATGAGGTTTCGATGCTCCTATGGTGATCGTCCCGAGTTCACTTGAGACGAAGAGAGAAGCTACCTCCTTTGCTTCAGTTGACCAAAAATTTAGGAAGAAGAGGAAATCAGCCTCTATGGGGCATGATTTAAGGGTAGAAGAAAGAGAAAAAAATCATTAGAGAAAACGGCATCAAGAGGTTGAAAGGATTTGTGCTTACCTTAGGGTGTGTTCGATTTTTGCTTGGAATAACTCTTGTGGTTTCGAAAATTTTGCAGAGAGAAGTTGCTGAAATTTTCGTGTAGAATGGAGAGGGTAAATGGTGGTTATGATTTAAAGTTGGAGAAGATTGGTTTAGGGTTAGATGGTGATGTTTAGATAGACTCCTAATGGCTTTAGGTTTCTTGGACAGCAAAGTCGGAATTTCCAGCTTGCGCGCGTCTCCTTGCTGTCGATTTTAGGTGAGTTTTATGGAGGAAAAGATTTTGCAATTTGCTCCTCTATGCTGACCGAAATACTGCTCAAAGGAAGGGCTGAATGTATTCAAAATTTTGGGCCAAAGAAGGAAGAGTTTGAGTGAGTTTTGATGACTGAAAAATCCTGTGCAAGTGCTGTGAAAATTCTATGCAAGTGTAGCAAGTTTTGGACTGTTTTGGCTGCTATAATTCTACCAAAATTTCACGAGGAAAATTGAGGATTTTAGGCGCTGAAAATAGCTTGTTCAGGTGGGGTTTTTCAGTGAATGATGTGTGCAGAATTTTGGTTGAAGTAGGAACACAAAGCTGGCCGAAAATCCTGCACAAAGCTGTCCGAATTTTTCTGTGTATATGCTGGACGAATTTCAGTGTTTTTTTGTGAATAAAATTCTGGTTTTGTGCAGCTAAGGTAGTTGAATTATTAAGGAGTGTTCTAGGTGTTTTGAGCTAGGATTTTCAGAGTTGGATTGTAGCTAAAGATGGCTGGAATTTCGGACAGCTTGTGTTGATACAAAGCTGCCGAAATTCAGCTTGGAAAAGGAAGAAATCCTAGTTGAATTTGGATTGAAATAAAATATGATTTTATCAAGGATTTGGATAAGATTTCCTTTAGTCCTAGAAGAGTTTGGATTGAGCTAAAGGTGCTCCAAGATGGCGGTTAAAATCTGGAAAAATTTCCAGAATATTTCCAGCTTATGGTTTTCGAAAATTCAAGGTAACAAAAGCTGAAAATAAAACAAATTTCATCCTTAGCTAAAATCCTTGAACTTAGGAGTTAAATATAGAGTCTTACTCCTATGGAAGTGGCGTTTAAACCCAAAGAAAATATCTAAGACTTTAGTTAAAATATTTCTCTAAAACAATTAAATAAATAAAAGGATTATGGCTAGAATTCTTGAAGAGGTGAAATAACATTTTTCCCTAATATATTCCCTAACTCTAATATTCATCAAGAAGAGTTTTATACCACTTGAAATTCTTCAAAGTGGCTCCTAGCTAGGGGTTTTTTCAAAAATCCTAAGGAACACAAGCTGAAAATTAAGGGTGAACTTTATTCACATCAAAGTCCTTGAATTTTGGAAATAAATATAGAGACTTATTTCCTTGGAGCAAAATTACTAAAAGTTCTCTAGGATAGCTAGATTCTTTTTCGGCCAAGATAAGAGATGGTCTAAAGAAAAGAATTTCAAGAAGAGGAACTAACTTCACAAATGGTAGGATTCGAACTCGGGTCACCAAAGGAAATCACCAACCTCCCCGCTATTCCAAAACAACTCCAGTGCTAATTTTTCTACAAGAAGTTCTTACCACTCCAATACTCATCCTTCAAAATCTCCGACCAAACGTCCCTTAACCAAATCTTTAACAACACAACTATTTCACATCAATTAATTCAAATGCAAGAGTAATGGAAAAATTCACATGCATCCATGCAAATAAAATTATTCTAGCTACCACATAAAATGCAAGATGCTATGCAATGCATGACTTTTTCCCATAGTCAAAGGTAGTTTTGGGCGGGGTATTACAACAAGAATTCCTCTAAAATTCATTTTTGGACATTCTCTTCATGTCTCCCCTAAGACAATATTCCTATTTTTATGGAATGCAAGAAAATAAAAATTCAAACTTAATTAAGATAATCATGATAAAAACTTAGATGATGGGATTTGAACTCATGACCTTAGAAATTAATTCACAAAGCTCTAACCACTTAATCACACTAATTCTTGTTCTTATTTTCTCACCCACATATTCTTCTTATTTAATCATCAAGCTATCTTCCTATTTTGACCTCAAGCAAAAATACCATTTTACCCTACTTACTCAATAAGCATAACTAAGTCTTTTAACCTATAAACCACAATTCTAAAGCACATAAAATCGTTCAATATATATATATATATATATATATTCATGCAAATAATATGATATGCATCCCGACCCCCTTACTCTAGGGTTGGCATTAGGTGGGGTTTCACAGATTAAGAGAACGAAAAGTTGTTGTGGACAAATTATAATTAGTTATAATTTGTGGTACAAGTTGTAATTGTGAGAACTTGATGTTTCCAATTACAATTAGGGAATTCTAATAGGATTAGAATTCTCAGTTTTGGGAAGGGAATTTCGTGTGATATATAGTAGCTTATAACACACGAAAAACCCTAGCCAATAGCTGAACAACAAACAAAAAGAAACAACAGCCACGAACTTTTTCTCTTCTTCTCTCTCGATTTGATCTTGAAGAGGAACCCTAGCCGCCACCTAGAATTTCTGCTAGCACAGAAAACTACGTGCTTGAGTATTCCTCTGCGTGGATTACTATTAGAGATAATCACACACTGTGATTATAGTGGGTAGACGTTCAAGTCACGTGGAGGTTGATCACGAGGATTGTTGGATTGCGCCTCAACTTGAAGAAGAAAATTTTGAACTTCGCACGATCACCCAAAGGTAAAAGTTGTTACCTTTACTCTCTTTATATCTTGTTTTCCACATATAGACGGGTCCTGGGAGGGTATCTCGTTTTATTTTCCGTTGCGCCGTATAGGATACGAGCCTGAGATACCCAACAGTGGTATCAGAGCCATGCTATGTGTGATCTACGGATATTGTTTTGGCATGAAAAACTGTTTTCGTGTTTGTCTTTGTTTGCTATGAAAATCATTTTCACTCGAGTTGAAATCATTTCGATCTTTATGTGTTGGGTCCGTAGCACAATATGATTATGTAAAAGTCACAGCGTAGTTCGAAAAAATGCTTTCTTTGGTGCTGAAAATTTCTGCAGGAAAAACGTTTTCTTACAACATGGATGTTACCCTCTATTTCATCTTAATTTTCCGTTTTAATTTTGTTTAAACTAACAAATTAGTTGTTATTTAGAGCTTCAAAACAGAAAATACAGCTAGAATTCTTCTCACTGAAAATTTGCAGAAGAAGAAAGCACCAGAAATTGTTTCTGGAAATTTTTTGAAAATCGCCGCCATTGTTGCAGAACATAGGCGGCACCGGCGCCGGTTCCATTCTGTTCACGATGTCCGAAAATCATTTTTGGAAGATAAAAATATTTGAAAACCAAAACAGAGTCGGCGCCGGCTCCGGCTTCCAAACCGGCGCCAGTTCTGCTCTTTTTGTAACCTCTAGTATTTTTTTTTTTAAAAAAAAAAATCCAGAATAGAATTTTGAAAGGGAAAAACCTCATTTGATGAGAGACAGGAACCAAAAGCATTTTTTCAAAATTAGTTTTGAGACAATCAATTTTGTTCTTCAAAATAATTGTTTTGAAAATCTAAAATTGATGTATTCTCTAAAATGGTGATTTTAGAATTTGTTTTATTTTTCCAAAAATAGTGATTTTGAAATAATAAAAGTATATGTTTATTTTGTTTAATCATAGTCAATGGCATAGTAGACGGTTATGGACTAAAACTAATTATATCTGTTTACGCATTTTACAATTTTGGTTTTTATGAAATAGGGTCTGCGTGTTCTGCTTTCTCTAGAATTCTTGTGTAATTCCCTTCTTATCTAACTCTCCTTGAATGTAACTCGAGGTTTTCTCTCTTTAAGAAATTGTGTAATTAGTATACATATGTTAGATAGGAGTAGAATTATTCTATTCTGGAGATGGCAACCAAAACAAGGCGAGGAGGTAAGACCTTCTATTTATATCATGCATGAACACATTGGGTTAACTATATTAATTTCTTTTATGGCTCAAAGAAATTAATTTAGGAAAAGTTCATAACCATACCACGTAATCGCTTTATTACCATGATTATCAATTATGTGATTTATTAATTATTATGCATGCCATTCAACGAAATCACTAAAAGGAACAAATCCCTCAATTAATACTAAACCTAATTCCTTCCGTTAATATAGTAAGAACGAGAGTCCTTTTTCGAGACTAGGTCGTTGGGCAAACCCAAGCCTACTTGACATTGGGCATGTTCAAGCTATGGAATTGAATTCCTTTGGAATTAAATTCCTGATTAATCGGTCGGGTTTAACTAAATTCTTTATCCTGGCTGGGCAAACTCAAGCATAAAGAAATTTAGAGGAAAAGTTGGGGTAGCCAAAAAAGCTTTAAGATTAAAAGCTGTTAATCACCCAATGATCCGATAGTTACATACGATGTAATTGGTATTGGATACCTACCAATGAACTAAGGGTGGCTTGTTAGGAAAACTCAAGGTTATTCTTGAGGAATTTGGATACCGGTCCACTAGGAAAGCTTCCAATGGGCTTTCCTGAATTAGTAGTGGGGGCTATTGGTTTGAGTAAAATAGTGGAGTAAAAATGCGTTTAATTAAAGTCCTAATTATTTGCATATCATGTGCATATACAAGTAGCTAATGTTCTCTATCTTTACATTTAGGCCACTTGCATCATGTCAACGAACTTGAACTTACGTAGCATTTTGGAAACCAACAAGTTAACTGAATCAAACTATCTCGACTGGTATAGAAATTTAAGAATCGTTCTCAAATCGAAAAAGTTGCTCTACGTACTAGATGCTCCTATTCCACCACCATCAGCCCAAGATGCTCATGCTGAGGAGCATGCTGTCCACAAGAGGCGCAAGAAGGATAGTGATATAGCATCATATATTATGCTGGCATCCATGACTCCTGAGTTACAAAAACAGCACGAGTATATGGATGCTCAATCGATCATTTTACATCTTCGAGAGCTGTTTGATGCCCAAGCCAGAACTGAGAGATATGAGATCTCAAAGCAGCTATTTCGTTGCAAAATGGCAGAGAGTTCTTCTGTGGCCACTCATGGGCTGAAGATGCTGGGCTTGATAGAGAAGCTTAGATCTCTCGAGTTTGCAATGGATCATGACTTAAGTGTTGACTTAATTCTATAATCTTTGCCTAATATTTTCTCACAATTTGTGATTAACTATCAGATGAACAAGATTGAGTCCACCATTCCTGAATTGATCAATTTTCTCAAAACTGCGGAGTCCTCTATGAGAAAGGATTCCAATGCGGTTTTAATAGTAGAATCTTCCTTTTCTAAGAAGAAAGTTCAAAAGAAGAAGAAGAAGGCTGTCATAAAGTCCAAAGGTGGTGTGAACAAGAAGGACGCAGCTACCAAGGGCCCATGCCATCATTGTGGGAAGATGGGCCACTGGAGGCGCAACTGCAAAGCCTACTTGGAGATCATCAAGGACAAGAAGCAGAAGGAGAAGCTTACAAGCACTTCTACTTCTTCTCCAGGTATGTTTATGATTGAGATAAATACTGCCTTTAGAAATGAGATATGGGTATTAGATACCGGATGTGGATCTCATTTGTACAATAACTTGCAGGGGCTAAAGAGCAGTAGAAGGCTAGAGAAAGGCGACATGGACATACGTACTGCAAATGGGGCAAAGGTTGCTGTACTTGCTGTGGGGACATACGAGCTAAACCTACCTTCAGGATTGATTCTAGAATTGAGAAACTGTTATTATGTACCAGTTTTAATGAAAAATATTATCTCAGTTGCGTGTTTAGACTTATGTGGATTTCATTTAATATTTATGAATAAATGTTGTTCTTTTTCAATGAATGGTATTCATTATGGTTCAGCAATTTTAGTTAATGGTTTATATGTTTTAGACTTGGACAATCCAATTCTCAATATAAACAATAAGAAACCTAAAATAGATAACTCTAATACCTCTTACTTATGACATTGTCATTTGGGCCATGTAAACGAAATCGTGTTTCTAAGTTGCACAAGCTTAGTGACTTAGGGTCATTTGATTATGAATCATATGACACATGCAAGTCTTGTTTACTAGGTAAAATGACTAGAACTCCTTTTCTAGGAAAAAGAGAACGGGCTAAGGAGTTATTAGAACTCATGCATTCTGATGTATATGGCCTAATGTCAATACATGCAAGATGAGGTTATAACTATTTCATAACCTTTATCGATGATTTCTCACGATACGGGTATTTGTATTTAATGAAATATAAATCTGAGGCCTTTAAAAGGTTCAAAGGCTTCAAGAATGAAATAGAGAAACAACTTGGCAAAAGTATTAAGCCTCTAAGATCTTATTGAGGAGGAGAATACTTGTGCCAAGAGTTTCTGAGCTATCTTAGAGATAATGGGATATTATCTCAATGGACTCTGCCACATACACCCCAACATAACGGTGTATCTGAAAGAATTAATCGAACCCTTCTAGACATGGTATGGACCATGATAGCTTCTGCAGACCTACCAAAATCGTTTTAGGGGTATGCACTGGAGACTTCTATTTATATACTAAACAGAGTTCTGACAAAATCAGTTGATACTACCCCATTTGAGATGTTCTTTAGTAAGAGACCAAAGTTATCTCACTTGTGAGTATATGGTTATCCTGCTTTTGTTAAAAGGCCACAGTCAGATAAGCTTGATAGTAAGTCTGACAAGTGTTTATTTGTGGGATATTCGAAATAATCTTTCAGATATTACTTCTATCTACCTTCCAAAAATAAATTGTTTGTTTCGAAGCATGCAGTCTTCTTAGAGAAAGAGCACATGGTCAAAGAGGACAGTGGGAATAAGATTGAACTTAGTGAAGTTCATGAAGATCAAACAAACGAGGATCAACCATCTAACCCCACATCTATTGAGAGAATAGATGAACCTTCTAATACATAAGAACCTCGTAGATCTAGTAGGATATGTGTGGCACTTGAGAGATATAGATTTCTCATTAGTAACCATAATGACGTATTGCTCATAGATACAGATAGGCCTACTACCTACAAGAATATTCTGAATAGTTCAGAATCTGGCAAATAGCTTGAGGCCATGAAGTCAGAGATGGATTTCATGTACGACAACCAAGTATGGACTTTGGTTGATCCACCCAAAAGAATTAAACCTATTGGGTGCAAGTGGGTTTTCAAGAAGAAAACGGACATAGATAGTAACTTAGTTACTTATAAAGCACGACTAGTGGCGAAGGGTTATCGTCAACAATATGGTATTGACTATGATGAAACCTTCTTGCCAATAGCCATGTTGAAATCTATTAGGGTACTCCTAGCCATTGCTGCTCTTTATGATTATGAGATTTGGCAAATGGATATGAAAATAACTTTCCTAAATAGAAATCTGACTGAGGAAGTGTATATAACACAACTTGAGGGTTTCACATCCAGTGATGGCACAAAGGTGTGCAAGCTGCAAAGGTCCATTTATGGACTTAAGCAAGCTTCTAGGAGTTGGAATATCCATTTTGATGAAACAATCAAAGAGTTTGATTTCATTCAAATCATGGATGAGCCTTGTGTATACAAGAAGGTTAGTGGGACTGTAATCGTTTTCTTATTGCTTTATGTAGATGACAGATTGCTAATAGAAAATGATATACCTGTCTTGAAAACGGTTAAAATTTGGTTGTCCAAACAATTCTCCATGAAAGATCTTGGAGAAGCAACCAATATTCTTGGAATAAGGATCTATAGAGATAGATCCAAAAAGTTGCTTGGCCTTTCATAGTCTACATACATAGATAAAGTGCTAAAGTGGTTTAGCATGGATCAATCCAAAAAGGGATTTTTACTCATGTCACATGGTGTAAGCCTTTCAAAGTCGATGTCTCCCAAGACACAAGTTGAAAGGGATTACATGAGTAAGATTCTATATGCCTTGGCAGTTGGATCTATCATGTATGCTATGATATGTACTAGGCCCGATGTATCTTATTCTCTCAGTTTGACGAGCAGATACCAATCCGACCCCGGTGAGGGTTAATGGGCGGCTGTAAAGAATATCCTTAAGTACTTACGAAGGACTAAGGATATGTTCTTAGAATATGGAGAAGGTGATTTAAAAATAAACGGGTATACTGATGCTAGTTTTCAATCTGACAAAGATGATTTCAAATCACAATTCGGCTACGTGTTTACGTTGTGCGGAGGGGCAATAAGTTTGAAAAGTTCCAAACAAGAGATTATTGCCAACTCTACGACAGAAGCTGAGTACATAGCCGCTTCTGAAACAGCTAAGGAAATCAAGATAGAGAGAGTTCCCACGGATGAGAACATAGCTGACCTGCTTTCGAAAGCACTATCCCAAAAGAAACATTATTGTCATGTTGAGTCATTCGGTATTAGATACATGAATGATTGGCTCTAGTGCAAATGGGAGTTTGTTAGTGTTGTGCCCTAGAGGCAATCACTTGTACATTGTATATGAAACATTTTATTTTAATAAAGAGCATTATTTATCTTACAGTTTCTTTTTGTTTACTTTAAGTAATATAACTGTTCAATAAAGTCCCTAGTACAACACTGTGTTAAGAAAACCATGATAGAGATCATGATATGAGATTCCTACTACACTAGATGGTGTTAGTACTTAAATAGTCCCTAGTCATAGTATTAATGAGACAGGACATCATTAATACATTAAGACTAGCATGTGTTAGACTTTCTAATTTGATCAGGCGAAGGTTCTCATAACCGTGAGTATTGAGATACTCAAAGTTAACACATGGATGCTTGTTAATGGAACAAGTTCATTGGATGACCTAGCTTTGAGATAATCATATGGATAACTATTTAGTGCCAGTGATATAATCTCAATATAGCAAACGTGCAAGTATCCGTAGACTTGAGATCTCCAAGGTACTTTGTTTGCTGAGCTTTGTACTTTGATTCCAATCTTCAGAGCTCGATCGAGGGCCGCCTATGGGATGGATATTGGGTACATTGTGAAGTAAACGAAAGTAGTTGAGAGGGTTAATAAAGGATTCACCACTTCCAATAGTAGGAGCGAATATCTCATGGCCACTTGTAGGAATTATTACTTGGAAAGTCCTTGGCCAAGGCGATTGTGTATTGGAAACAATTCCAATTGATACACATCTAGAGTAGTGGGTTCCTGGTATAAGTACTATTGTATTCGGGCCAGAATTATTCTAGAGGGAGTTGGCACTAATTCCGTACTCCAAACCGAATGAGATATTGTATGGTGAAATGAGTTAATTGCACTGAAGTTTGTTATTGAAGGGTTCATGTCAAGCCACTTGACTTCCTGGACTCTTGGGTAGTCATGATGTATTGCTAGATACCGCTCATGATCTGGGAATATGAGTTTATTAATTGATGAATTAATAAACTAATTCTGATTAGAATTAATAGGATTAATTCTAATTAATTATGGATTATTAATCTCAAAGACGTTTGGATTAATTCATATTCTCTACCAATTGACTGGGAAACCTAATAGGTCACACACAATAGAGGATTATACACTCAAGATATTATTTGATAACATTGTGGGGTTGATTGAGAGAAAGAAAAGTTGTTGTGGACAAATTATAATTAGTTATAATTTGTAGTACAAGTTGTAATTGTGAGAACTTGATGTTTTCAATTACAATTAGAGAATTCTAATAGGATTAGAATTCTCAGTTTTGGGAAGGGAATTTCGTGTGATATATAGTAGCTAATAACACACGAAAAACCCTAGCTAATAGCTGAACAACACACAAAAAGAAACAACAGCCACGAACTTTTTCTCTTCTTCTCTCTCGATTTGATCTTGAAGAGGAACCCTTGCCACCAGTTAGAATTTCTGCTAGCACAGAAAACTACGTGCTTGAGTATTTCTCTGTGTAGATTACTAGTAGAGATAATCACACACTGTGATTATAGTGGGTAGACGTTCAACTCAGGTGGAGATTGATCACGAGGATTGCTGGATCGCGCCTCAACTTGAAGAAGAAAATTTTGTTCTTCGCACAATCACCCAAAGGTAAAAGCTGTTACCTTTACTCTCTTTATGTCTTGTTTTCCATACATAGACGGGTCCTGGGAGGGTATCTCATTTTATTTTCCGTTGCGCCGTATAGGATACGAGCCTGAGATACCCAACAGGAAACACTACTCGAAAAGTGTTTGGCTAAGGTGACTGTGTGTTAGAAATAGTTCCAATGGATATGCATGATGAGTAATGGATTTCTGGAGCAAATACTAAAATAATCAAGTCAGAATTAATTACTATTCTGGATGGAGTTTGCACTAATTCCATACTCCAAACTGAATGAGAAATTGTATGACGAAAGGAGTTTGTTGCAGCATTATTTGCAATTGAAAGGATCATGTTAAGCCACTTAACTTTTTGGACTTTTGGGTGGTCATGGTTTATTGCTAGATGCCACTCAGGATTTGCAGAATATGGATTTATTAATTAGAGAATTAATAAATCAATCATAATTAGAATTAATAAGTAAATTATAATTATTAATGATTATTAATCTTAAAAATATTTGAATTAATTCATATTTCACTACCAATAAGCCAGGAAACCTAATAGGTCACACACAATAGAGGTTTAAAGAGTTCGATGTGAGAAGAAGAAGTTTCTGTGGTCAAATTATAAATAGTTATAATTTACAGTCTAAATTATAATTATGAGAACTTGTGGGTTCCAATCATAATTATGATTTCCTAATTTGATTAGGAGACTGAAAACACACACATGGAAAAGTATATCATATACATATGCTGTGAAGGGAGTGTAAGTTGTTCGTGTGGTTTTGGAAAACATAACCGGCACAGAAATGGTTTTTTCTATAATGTTGTTCTTCCCTTGAAAAACCCTAGCTACCTATACTACTTGCTAGCACCAGAGTAAGGTAGCTCTTGTGTGGTTCTTCCTCTTGTGGATTTCTATTGGAGGCAATTCTATTCTTAAATTGCAGTGGTTATGACCGAACGACAACTTCTTCAAACGTTGGCTAGATCGCGCCATTAACGTAGATAGGATTTTTTAAATCCTCACGTAGAAAAGGTAACCTCGTGACCATTGCTATTTACCCGTTTTAATTCACATGCATGCGGTCTTGGATTGGAATTCATATTTTTCACTGCGTAATCTGATCATGCATGACAAGAGTTCCTAATAGTGGTATTAGATCCTCCATGTTTGTGGTTTTAATAGGTTAATATGCTAGGAAAAATTGTTTCGAGCATGCTTCTGTGAAATTATTTCATGAACCTGGGCTTCATTATGTATTTTGAATACATAGGTGATTAGGTGCTGAAAATCGCCCCGCTTGTTGGTCTATGAAAATTGTTTTCAAAATGGTTTTGAAGTTTGTGGATCTATAGATTACATATCTGTAATGGTTATAGTGTTGATCCCAGTAGCTGGCTTAGGTAGTAAAAGACTACCATCTGCGGCTGGCATATTAAATGCCAGGCGCGAATGTATTTTACTAAAAAAAATTATTTTTCCTTTTTTCGATTCTTCATGAAATGGCCCGTGGTTCCCCCCCCCCTTTTCATTAAGCACCTAATTTTACCCCAAAATATGTTTTCGAACTAGCGGAGTTATTTTTCAAATTTTGATTTTGAAAATTAATATATGTTCTAAAATATTGATTTTAGATTATATATTATTCAATTCCTAAAATATAATTTTAGCAATTAATATATTTTCTAAAATATTAATTTTTGAATTTATTCTATTTTTTTATGAAATAGTGTTTTTGAAATTATTTGCTATGTTTAACTTTGCTTTAAGCATAAAATAAGCCTGGTAGTTTCGTTATGGACTATGGACCTAATTAAATTATTCATGCATTTTATTACTTTGGTTTTAAGTTGAATAGGGCCTGCATGTCTTGTCTTCTCTATTTTTCTTGTGTAATTTCTTTTCTCATCTAAATCCACTTGAATGTAACTCGAGCTTTCTTTATTTCATTTTTATGTAAATAGATTACATAGGTTAGATAGGATTAAAATTTATTACAAGACAAGGTGGAGGTGATCAAGACCAAAATGAGAATGGTAAGACTTTCTTCCTAGAACATGCATGAACACTTAGGATTGACCAAATTAATTTCTTTTGTGGCTCAAGAAAATTAATATAGTAAAGTCCAAAACCAAACCACGTTATTATTTTGCGATGTATGAACATATTAATATTATACATGTAATATATAAATCATTAATAATCACAAATCCCTTAAAGTAATATTAAACTTAATGCCTTCCATTAATACATCAAGAATGAGAGCTTTTTTTCGAGATCAGGTTGTTAGGCTAACCGCAACCTATTTGACATAGCGTATGTTCGAGCTATGGAATTTTTAACTCCTGATTAATGGGTTGGGTCTAACTAACTTCTTTATCCTAATTGGCTAATTTGAGCGTAAGAAAATTAGAGGCAAGATTAGGTTAGCTTAAATGTTTTAAGATTAAAAGATATTAATCACTCAATGATCCGATAATTACGTTCGATATAATTAGTATTAGATACCTATCATTGAACTTAAGGATGGTTTGTTGGGCAAACCCAAGGTCATTCTTAAGGAATTTGGATACTAGTCCATTAAAAAAACTTCCAACGGGCTTTCCCGAAGTAATAGTGGGCTATTGGTTTGAGTAAAATAGTGGAAAAATTATGCATTTAATTAAAGACCTAATTATTTGCATTACATGTGCATATACAGTCAGCTAATTTCACTATCTTTACATCTATGTCATCTACATCATGTTAACAAACTTGAATTTATGTAGTATTTTGGAAACCAACAAACTTACTAAGTTGAACTTTTTAGACTGGTATCGAATTTTGAGAATAGTTCTCCAGTAAAAAAATTTGGTCTACGTGCTAGATGCTCCAATTCCGCCACCACCAGTTCAAGATACTCATGCTGATGAGCATTCTGTTAAGAAGCATAAAGAGGACAGTGACACAGCATCCTGTATGATGTTGGCGTCAATGACCCCTGAACTGCAAAAACAACATAAGTATATGGATACTTACTCGATTACTTGACATCTTTGAGAGTTGTTTGATGCCCAAGCCACTCATGGGCTGAAGATACTAGCTTAATTGAGAAGCTTGGGTCTCTTGGGTTTGCAATGGACAATGAGTTAAGTATTAACTTAATTTTGTAATTTTTGCCAGGTAGTTTTTCATAATTTGTGATTAACTACTAGATGAACAAGATTGAGTCCACAATACCCGAACTCATTAATCTTCTTAAGGCTATAGAATCCTACTTGAAGAAAGAATCCAATACAGTCATGTTGGTAGAATCTTCTTCTTCTAAGAAGAAAGTTCCTAAGAAGAAAAAGAGGGCTCCTAAAGGTGGCGTAAAGAAGAAAGAGGCAGCTATCAAAGGCTTATACCATCACTGTAGCAAGATGGGCCATTGGAGGTGCAACTGCAAAGCCTACTTGGAGACTATAAAGGACAAGAAGGAGAAGGAGAAGCTTATTGGCACTTCTACTTCTACTCTTGGTATGTTTATGATTGAGATAAATACTAGCTTTAGAAATGAGATATTGCTATTGGATACCGGATGTGGATCTCATTTATGCAAAAATTTACAAGGACTAAACAACAGTAAAAGGTTTGAGAAGGATGATGTGGACTTACATGCTATAAATAGAGCAAAGGTTGTTACACTTGTTGTGGTGGCTTATGATCTAAACTTGCCTTCTGGATTAGTTTTATAACTTCAAAACCGTTATTATGTACCATTTTTATTAAAAAGCATTGTCTCAGTTGCTTGTTTTGACTTATATGGATTTCATTTAATTTTTAAAAATAAATATTTTTATTTTTCATTAAATGATATCCATTATGATTCTGCAACTTTGGTTAATGGTTTTATGTTCTAGATATTGATAATCTAATTCTCAATATAAATAATAAGAATCCAAGGATAGATAACTAAACCTCATCTTACTTATGGCATTGTCGTTTGGGCCATATAAATAAGAATCGCATTTCTAAGTTACACAAGCTTGGTGACTTTGGGTTATTTGATTATGAAATATATGGCACATGTAAATCTTGTTTACTTAGGAAAATGACTAAAACTCTTTTTTTTAGAAAATGAGAAACGGCCAAAGAGTTATTAGAACATATACAAACTAATGTATATGGCCCAATGCCTATATAAAGAAGAGAAGCTAATCACTATTTTATAACTTTTATGAATGATTATTCATGATATAGGTATTTCTATTTTATGAAATATTAATCTGAGGCCTTTGACATGCTTAAAGACTTCATGAATAAAGTAGAGAAACAACTCACAAAAAGTATCAAAACTCTAAGATCATCGAGCAACTAAATACTTATGCCAAGAATTTCAAGGTTATCTTAGAGATAATGGGATATTATTGTAATAGACTCCACCATATACACCTTAACATAATAGTATATCTGAGAGAAGAAATTAGACCCTTCTAGACAAGATAGGACCATAATAGCTGTTGCAAATTACTAAAATCAATTTGGGGTACACACTAAAGACTTCTGTTTATATTCTAAACAGAGTTCCATCAAAAATTGTTGGCACTATCCCAATTGAGTTATTCTTTGGTAAAAGACCAAAGTTATCTCACTTGAGAATATACGATTGCCCTGCCTTTGTCAAAAGGCCATAGTCAGACAAATTTTAGAGTAAGTCTGACAAGTGTTTATTTGTTGGATATTTGAAAGAGTCATTCAGATATTACTTCTAACTTCCTTCTAACAACAAAGTGTTTGTTTTGAAATATGCCGTTTTCTTAGCAAAGGAGCACAGGCTCAAAGGAGTCAGTGGGAGTAATATTAAACTTAGTAAAGTTTAAGAAGAATAAAGAAATACAAATCAACTGTTTGATCCCACATCTATTGGGAGAATAGATAAACCTCCGTCTACACATGAACCTCATAGGTCGAGTAGGATACGTATGGCACCTAAGAGATACGTATTTCTCATAAGTGACTACAATGATGTATTGCTCATAGATAAAGATAAACGTACTACTTACAAAGATGTTTTGAATTGTTCAAAATCTAACAAATGGCTTGAAGCCATGAATTCAGAAATTGATTCCATGTATGATAACTAAATATGGACTTTAGTTGGATCCACTCAAAGGAATCAAACTTATTGGGTAGAAGTGGTATTTCAAGAAGTAAACCGACATGGATGGTAATGTAGTTACCTATAAAGCACAACTAGTCGTGAAGGGTTATTGTGAACAACATTGTATTGACTATGAGGAAACCTTCTCACCAACTGTTATGCTGAAATCTATAAGAATATTTCCAGCACTTATCGCTCATTATGACTATGACGTCTAGCAATTAGACGTAAAAAGATCTTTCCTAAATAGAAACCTGATTAAGGAAGTATATATGACATAACCTGAGGTTTTTTCATCCAATGACAACATGAATATGTGTAAGTTGCAAAGGTCCATGTTTGGACTTAGGCAAGATTTTAGGAGTTGAAGCATCTATTTTGATAACACGATCAAAGAGTTTAGTTTCATTCAAAACATAGATAAACTTCGTGTATTTAAGAAAGATAGTGGGAAGTCAGTCGTTTTCTTGTTGCTTTATGTAGATGACATATTGCTAATAGGAAACGATATACTTGTCCTTTAATCAATAAAAGTTTAATTGTCCAAGAAATTCTCTATGAAAGACCTTGGAGAAACAACTTATATTCTTGCAATAAGGATCTGTAGAGATAAATAAAAAAAAAAAATTGCTAGGTCTTTTGCAGTCTACATATATAGATAAAGTACTAAAGAGATTTAACATGGATAATCCAAAAATGGATTCTTACCCATGTCTCATAAGGTAATCCTTTCAAAGTCGATGTTTCCAAAGACAAAAGTTGAAAGGGCTCACATGAGTAGGATTCCATATTCCTTGGCAATTAGATCCATCATGTATGCTCTGATATATATTAGGCTCGATGTATCCAATAATCTCAGTTTGACGAGCAAATACCAATATGACCCTAGTGATGGTTATTGAGCAACTATGAAGAATATCCTTAAGTACTTGCAAATGACTAAGGATGTATTCTTGATTTATAGAGGATTTGATTTGAAAATAAACATGTATACTAATACAGTTTTTAATCTGTTAAAGATAACTTCAAATCATAGTCAAGCTATATATTTATGTTGTCTGGAGAGGCAATAAGTTGAAAAAAATTTCAAACAAGATACTATTGCTAACTCAAGGACTGAAGTTGAGTACATAGCTACTTTTGAAGTAGCCAAGGAAGCAGTTTAGATTAGGGAGTTCTTGACAAAGCTTGCAGTGGTTCCTAGTATTGTTGAACAAATATCTCTATATTGTGACAACAATGGAGCTATTGCATAAACAAAGGAGCCAAGGTTTTACCAGTGATCTAAGCATGTGCTGGAGCATTTTCATTTGATTTGAAAAATCATAGATAGACAAGATGTAAAGATAGAAAGAGTTCCTACTGATGGGAACATAGCTGACCCACTAACTAAGGTATTATCTCAACAGAAACATGATAGACATATTAAGTCATTCGATATTAGACAATGAATGATTTCCTCTAATGCAAGTAGGAGTTTGTTAGTGTTATGCCCTATAGGCAATCACATGTATTTTGTATATTGTACATATATTTAATAATACAAGGTAGTAATTATCTTTTAGTTTGTTTTATTTATACTTCGTATGAATATATATAACTATTAGATAAAGTCCCAAGTGCAACACTGTGTTAAAGAAATCATGATGTGAGATTCCTACTACATTGAATAGTATTTTTACTTAAATCATCTCTAGTAATAGTAGTAAAATGATAGAATATCGTTAATGCATTAAGACTAGCACATGATATACTTCTTGATTTAATATGATAGGACATCATTAATGGTTCTCATATCTGTGAGTATTGTAATACTCAAAGTTAACACGTGGATGTTTGTTACTAGAACAAATGCATTGGATGACCTATCTATAACATAATCACGTGAATAACCATTTAGATCCAGTGATAGAATCTCGTTATAGCAAACGTGCAAGTATCTTTAGACTTGAGATCTTTAAGGTACTTTATCTACTTTAGAAGAGATTTAATGGATTTTGGTTCATTTAAATTATGAAGATGTTAGGACAAAGCTAGACGTAATAATAAGGACAAGTTAACACCCCACGACTACGTACCCAAAAAGGGTGGGGATGTCGCCCCGTCCCGTAGGACAAGGGGTCTTTAGAACGAGGTATAAAATATAAAGGCAATCTCCAAAAGGATCAACTTAGATAAATAAAGAAATATTCTTATAACATCAGGCTCAACTCGGAGCAAAACGGAATAAAACAAAATATTATTTAGAAGCATAAGCAATAAATGTCTCCTAAAACGGATAGAGAAAATAGCAAAAACTTCAACTATTACATGCCCCGCTGACTCAGCACAGTCTATCCCCTGAAAACATGATGTAAAACGGTGTGAGAAAAATCTCAGTAAGTCCTGTGTGTGCACATGGTGTTTTAAATAGTTCATGTATGCAAAGTGTAAAACATTTGTAAAAACAATTTGGCAAGTCATAAACAATCTCTTTTCGCAAGGAGTGGGTTTTTCTCATTGTCATACATTGTACAAAATAAATCCTCCACTCGGATAAAAGTCATGTCACCACACGCTGGGCTCCATGAGAACAAGTTGGCCAAGGCACCACACTTTGTGCACCTTGTCCAGACCAGATTACCACACGTTGGGAGTTCTGATAAAGGTGAGTGTACAGCTCACCGGGTGAGATACTCCTCCATCTCTACACCCAACAAAACCATCCGGGTGTCCATGCCGGGAAAATAAATAATACCTTTCAGGTATAATGCTAGCTCGGACCGGCCTGACCAACCAACACTGTCGCCTTTTCAAACAGAGTTCATCTTCTGGAGGTGGCCTCCTGCCAGAAGACTTACGCTAGCCCTCCAAGACTAGTATTGTTAGCCTACCCATATTGAGTACTCAACGAACATATCCCTCAATTCCTGATTCAAAATATTTTCAAACCTTGGCTTTGTAAAACATGGTTTTCTTTTAAAGAGATTTCTAAAAATTTAAGGAAAAGAATAGTTTTCTTGATAAAATCATTAGTTTGACAAAACTGTTTAAAGAATAAATATCCACGTTTACAACACAAGAAAACATAGTTTAAAAACATCTTTACCAAGCTTCACAACATGGACTTGCCATCACAACATTTAATGAAACAGTTTATAAAAGGACTTACCATCACAACATTTAGTAAAAGAGTTTATGCAAGGACTTACTTGATACCCCTCAGATAACGAGATAAAAATCACAGCTGGCTTTCCTCAATTATCCACCTGATCTAAACCATATAATATCAAGATCAGGGTCTCAATTAATTCAAACATGCTCTAATCCCATTTATTTCCATAACAACTCGCAATCTCCTATTTAATTCCAAGTAAACTATTCAATCCCCAAAGATCAAATACTACGACCACATGTTTATCTCGCTAATAAACACCCTTAAACTTTACTTTTAACATCAATGGAGGGTATTCCCGTACCTTGTAACTACTGGGTAATGAGATTTCGATGCTCCGATGGTGATCGTCCGAAGTTCGCCTGAGAAGAAGAGAGAAGCTACCTCCTTTGCTTCAGTTGACCGAAAATTTAGGAAGAAGAGGAAATCAGCCTCTATAGGGCGTGATATAAGGGTAGAAGAAATAGAAAAGATTCATTAGAGAAAACGGCATCAAGAGGTTGAAAGGATTTGTGCTTACCTTAAGGTGTGTTTAATTTTTGCTTGGAACAACTCTTGTATTTTCGAAAATTTGCAGAGAGAAGTAGCTGAAATTTTCGTGTAGAATGGAGAGGGTAAACGGTGGTTATGATTTAAAGTTGAAGAAGATTGGTTTAGGGTTAGATGGTGATGTTTAGATAGACTCCTAATGGCTTTAGGTTTCTTGGACAGCAAAGGCGAAATTTCAGCTTGCGCGCGCCTCCTTGCTGCCGATTTTAGGGGAGTTTTATGGAGAAAAGAATTTTGCAATTTGCTCCTCTATGCTGGCCGAAATACTGCTCAAAGGAAGGGCTAAATGTGTTCAGAATTTTGGGCCAAACGAGGAAGAGTTTGAGTGAGTTTTGATGACTGAAAAATCCTGTGCATGTGCTGTGAAAATTCTGTGCAAGTGTAGCAAGTTTTGGACTAGTTTGGCTGCTATAATTCTACCGAAATTTTCAGAGGAAAATTGAGGGTTTTTGGCGATGAAAATATCTTGTTTAGCTGGGGTTTTTCAGTGAAGGATGTGTGCAGAATTTCGGTTGAAGTAGGAACATAAAGCTGGCCGAAAATCCTGCACAAAGCTGTCCGAATTTTCTGTGTATATGCTGGACGAATTTCAGTGTTTTGTGTGAATAAAATTCTGATTTTGTGCAGCTAAGGTAGTTGAATTGTTAAGGAGTATTCTAGGTGTTTTGAGCTAGGATTTTCAGAGTTGGATTGTAGCTAAAGATGGCTGGAATTTCGGACAGCTTATGTAGATTCAAAGCTACCGAAATTCAGCTAGGAAAAGGAAGAAATCCTAGTTGAATTTGGTTTGAAATAAAATCTGGTTTTATCAATGATTTGAATAAGATTTCCTCTAGTCCTAGAAGAGTTTGGATCGAGCTAAAGGTGCTCCAAGGTGGCGGTCAAAATCTGGAAAAATTTCCAGAATATTTCCAGCTTATGGTTTCCGAAAATTCAAGGGTACAAAAGCTGAAAATAAAACAAATTTCATCCTTAGCTAAAATCCTTTAACTTAGGAGTTAAATATAGAGTCTTACTCCTATGGAAGTGGCATTTAAACCCAAAGAAAATATCTAAGAATTTAGTTAAAATATTTCTCTAAAACATTTAAATAAATACAAGGATTATGGCTAGAATTCTTGAAGAGGTAAAATAAGATTTTTCCCTAATATATTCCCTAACTCTAATATTCATCAAGAAGAGTTGTATACCACTTGAAATTCTTCAAAGTGGCTCCTAGCTAGGGTTTTTTGAAAATCCTAAGGACCACAAGCTGAAAATTAAAAGTGAACTTTATTCACATCAAAGTCCTTGAATTTAGGAAATAAATATAGAGACTTATTTCCTTGGAGTAAAAATACTAAAATTTCCCTAGGATAGCTAGATTCTTTTTCGGCTAAGATAAGAAACGGTCTAAAGAAAAGAATTCCAAGAAGAGAAACTTACTTCACAAAAGGTAGGATTCGAACTTGGGTCACCAAAGGAAATCACCAACCTCCCTGCTATTCCAAAACTACTCCAATACTAATTTTTCTACAAGAAGTTCTTACCACCCCAATACTCCTCATTCCAAATCTTCGACCAAACCTCCCTTAAACAAATCTTTGACGACACAATTATTTCACATCAATTAATTCAAACGCAAGAGCAACTGAAAAATTCACATGCATCATGCAAATAAAATTATTCTAGCTACCACATAAAATGCAAGATGCTATGCAATGCATGACTTTTTCCCATAGTCAAAGGTGGTTTTGGGTGGGGTATTACATCTCCTCCCCCTTAAGAGAATTTCATCCCGAAATTCAGGTTTCATACCCTTCGAGTATACCCAGATACTTTCGTCTTAACCATTCCTCCGTTTCCCACGTTGCATCATGTGCTCCATGATGATCCCAAAGTATCTTCACCATGGGTATCTGCTTATTTCGGAGCGTCTTAATACTCCGCTCTAAGATCTTGACGGGTCTCTCCACATAACTCAGATTGGATTGCAACTCCAATGGTTCCTCATTGAGTACATGACTCGGATCGGGATTGTACCTTTTCAACTGAGAGACATGGAATACGTCATGCATCCCGGTTAGGCCATCAGGTAGATCCAATCGGTAGGCAACCGGTCCAATTTTCTCCAATATCGGGAATGGTCCCAAGTACCTAGGACTCAACTTCCCTCCCCTCGGATGTTTCAAGATTCCTCTACTAGGAGTTAACTTCAAGAATGCACGGTCACCTACTTGGAACTCCAATTCCCTCCTCCTAGTGTCTGCATAGCTTTTCTGTCTGCTTTGTGCTGCCCTTAGCCTTTCCCGAATTAACTTAATCTTGTCGGTCATCTCCTAAATGCATACTTCACCAGTCTTTTTAACGTCCCATTCTTCTGTCCATCCCCAGTATATCGGTACCTGGCATTTTCGCCCATACAGTGCTTCGTACGGTGCCATTCCGATCGACGCCTGATAGCCGTTGTTATATGCTAACTCCGCATGCGGTAAAGACTCAATCCACTTATCTCCAAAGTCCAAGATACATGCTCAGAGCATGTCTTCCAGTATCTGAATGACTCTTTCGGATTGACCATCAGTCTGCGGATGAGCAGAGGTACTGAATTTTAGGGTCGTGCCCAAGGACTCCTGGAACTTACCCCAGAACCTTGAAGTGAATCTAGAGTCCCTATCCGACACGATGCTCGATGGTACACCATGCAACCTTACAATTTCTCGGGTATATGTCTGAGACAACTTTTCCATCGAGTCCCTTACGTTTACCGGTATGAAATGTGCTGTCTTGGTTAATCAGTCCACTACCACCTAGATCGCATCTTTGTGTGACTTGGTCATCGGAAGGCCAGTCACAAAGTCCATGGTCACCTCTTCCCATTTCCATTCGGGAATCGGTAACGGTTGCAGTAAACCTGCAGACTTCTTATGCTCCATCTTAACCTTCTGGCATGTCAGACAGATTGACACATGCCGAACTACATCCCTCTTCATTCCAGCCCACCAATATTTCCTCTTCAAATCTTGGTACATCTTTACCTCCCCAGGGTGTATGGTGTATTTGCTCTTGTGCGCTTCGTCCAATATCCTCTTCCTTAAGTCTTGGATGTCCGGTACTCAAATCCGGTCCCAAAAGTACAATACCCCTTCCTCATCGATTCGGAAATCGCCTCCTGCTCTCGCGATCTCTTTCTCCCTGAAAGTTTGAAATTCTGTACTGCCCTGTTGACTTGATACAATTTCCTGGTCTAGATCGGGTTTCGGGGTCAGGTTGCTCACGCAGATCTTCCCCTTTTGCACTTGCGCCTCTTTCTCCAGGATATCCTGGACTGCTAGCACCTCCTGTATTCTCAAGTGTGCCATTTTCACCTTTCGACTTAGAGCGTCTCCTACCACATTTGCTTTACCCGGGTGATAGTTAATGGGGCACTTATATTCTTCCAAGAACTCCATCCACCTACGCTGCCGGAGATTCAAGTCCTTTTGCATAAAGATATATTTCAAACTCTTATGGTCTGTGAAAACCTCGTATTGTGCACCATACAAGTAATGTCGCCATTTCTTCAAGGCGAACACTATAGCTGCTAGCTCTAGGTCATGCGTGGGATAATTAACTTCGTGCGGCTTTAGCTTTCTGGATGCATAGGCTATGACTTTCCCTTCCTGCATCAGCACAGCTCCTAGTCCTTCCTTGGATGCATCTGTATAGAGTGCATAGGGCTTATCAGCCTCGGGCAGACTCAGCACGGGTGCTGTAATCAACCTCCTCTTAAGTTCTTGGAAGCTCTTCTCGCACTTCTCAATCCAAGCAAAAACGACATCTTTCTTCAACAGCCGTGTCATCGGTGAAGCTAAAGTGGAGAAGTTTTTAACGAAACGCCGATAGTACCCGGCCAACCTAAGGAAACTTCGTATCTCGGTAATGTTCTCCAGTTGTTTCCAATTAGCTACGGCTTCTACCTTAGCGGGGTCCACTTTGATCCCCTCCTTGGATATCACGTGACCAAGGAAAGACACTAAGCTCAGCCAAAACTCACACTTACTGAACTTAGCGTAAAGCTTGAATTCCCTTAGCTTCTCTAGGACCAACCTTAAGTGCTCCGCGTGGTCCTCCGAATTTTTGGAGTAGATCAAAATGTCATCGATGAATATGACCACGAACTTGTCCAAGTAGGGTTGGAAAATGCGATGCATCAAACCCATGAATACTGCCGGTGCGTTGGTTACACCGAACGACATTACTACAAATTCGTAATGGCCATACCGCATGTTGAATGCAGTCTTAGGAATGTCTTCTTCTTCGATCCTCACCTGATAGTATCCTTGCCGTAGGTCCAATTTCGAGAAACAAGCAGCGCCTTGCAGTTGATCAAACAACTCATCGATCAAGGGTAGAGGGTATTTATTTTTGATCGTTAGATTGTTCAGTCCCCGATAATCGATACATAGCCTCAAGGTACCATCTTTCTTCTTGACAAACAACACCGGGGCTCCCCATAGTGATGTACTCGACCGAATATAGCCTTGCCTTAGCAATTCCTCCAATTGTTCCTTTAACTCCTTCAACTCTATCGGTGCCATCCGGTAGGGGGTTCTGGATACCGGTTCTGCTCCGGGGATCAGATCCACGGTGAACTCAACTTCCCGTTCAGGGGGTAGGGAAGTGAGCTCCGTAGGGAACACATTCGAAAAGTCTTTCACCACCTCCGTACTTTCCAACGTACACTGGTCCTTTGGTTTGTTTAGGAGATACGCCAAGTATCCCGCACATCCTTTCTTGAGCAACTTCCGGGCTTTAGCTCCAGCAATAAGAAATTTTAGTTCCTTTGTTCGCTTGCCATTGAATTCAATTACATCCCGTCCAGGTCTCACAAACTGCACCGTCTTAGTCTTGCAGTCCACACGAGCTCCGTGCTTCGACAACCAGTCTATGCCCAAGGTCAAGTCATAACCGTCCATGGCCAGGATTATAAGGTCGGCCTCCAGAATCTCCTTCCCAACCTCAACTCAACAACTTCCCATTTTCTTGCCTGCTTCCGCCACCTTTCCCAAGGGGGAACTAACTACTAGGGTATAAGGTAGCTCATTTCCTTCCCAGCCCAGACGTGAAGCACATACTTTACTTACATAAGAGTGTGTAGATCCTAGATCTATCAGAACATTAACAAGACAACCCTGGATAGAAAGGTTACCTTTGATCACGGCGGCATCCGCTCCGACTTCTTCTCGGTTCAGGGCAAAAACTTTGGCCTTCACCTGGGGCTTCAGGCCTCCCACTCCGGCTGGTCCAGTAGCGGCACCTCTGTTACCTCTTATTGGCTGGGTTAGTGAGGTCTGCTCAGTCCTTAAGGGTTTGGGGCAGACGTTCCTCAGATGTCCCGGGTCTCCGCAGTTGAAGCACCTTCTCACACCCCCGCTACCCCAGCAGTTTCTCTCAGTGTGGCCTCACTTCCCACACAATCGGCAGTTCAGGCTGCCTTGCATTGATCCAGCTACAGGCACTCGGGGCTGCTTACCCCGATTTCCCCACAGCATAGAACCCGCAGGTCACTTATTGCCTGAAGGCCTCATAGGTGGACGACTTGGTTGGAAGGGTCGGTTCACCGGTCGGTGCCGATCTTCGTTCTCCGTCCGAGAAGTTGCGTCCACAGCGACAGTGTACGACGTTGGCGGGGATGGAGCCAACGCCCTCCTCAAATCTGGCCTTAGCCCTTTCACGAATTGTCGGGTGTACTTCTGCTCCGTATCTACCAAGCACTTGCAGTACTTGGACAACTGCATGAATCGGGCTGCATATTGGGCCACAGTCATGCCTCCCTTCCTGAGGGTCTGGAATTCGTCCTCCCTCTTCTCAGCTACCCATCGAGGAATGTACTCAGCCCGGAAAGCCTCCGTAAAATCGTCCCAGGTCCACTCCTGCTCCTCCTTGTCCCAATCTCCCCGTACTCGCTGCCACCAAGCCCGAGACGGTCCCCTTAGCCGAAAAGCAGCAAACTTTACCATTCTTTCTTCCGAGTACTGCAGAGTAGCGAAAATGTCCTCCATTTGCTCAATCCATTGCTCGACTTTCTCATCCTGTTCCCGCGGTGGTTTCCTGGCCACCTTGTCCACTTTTTCGGTCAAGTTCTGTAGAATTGAGGCCATCTTGTCGAAAGCCTAACCCATGGTCACATCCCCTGACCTCTCCGAAGCCATCTCCTGCTCTCCCGGCAGGTGCTCTTCCACATCGGGGGTGGAACGACGCATCTGCTCAAACTCCGGGATGGAGGATGCACTCTCCTGCACCGTTCTGCTATGCACCACTGTTCGGCGTCTTGGTGCCATCTTAATCACATTCACTCAGGGTCAGATAGTTATCAAGGGAAAAAGAATATGCTTAGGTGCATGATCGGTTGATAGTAATGTACTCATCTAAAAGAGAATGTGATGATAACGTGCAGAGATAAATCAAGTAATAAACGAAACTCATGCTTGTCATATAAACCATTCTTTGCATAACAGAATGGGTCATCTCATACGATACCCTTTTTAATTTAAAATGATTAATAGGCCCTATGAGCCACATGCTCCCTTAAGAAAAAGATAAACAAACAAATGTATGCAAATTCCAAAGAAAGAAAGAGTAAAAGCTGCTGGTCTTCTATGTTCGACTCTCCCTAGTTTCATCAGAAGTATCAGAGTCGTCAGAGGCCGGTTGCACCAGCCACCCCACGGAACTATCGGGTCTCCCTATGATAGAATTTGAACCTAAGACCTCAAGAACTTATTCTAAGGCTCTAACCACTACACCACAACAACTCTTTTGACCATCCTATAAACAAAAGAGAGGAATTAGAACCAGATCGAAATACTTAAGAAAATAGAACCCCATAAGTCAAGTAATTGCCTAAACCATGTCTCTGATACCACTTGTAACACCCCACAACTACGTACCCTAAAAGGGTGGGGATGTCGCCCCGTCCCATAGGATAAGGGGTCTTTAGAACGAGGTATAAAATATAAAGGCAATCTCCAAAAGGATCAACTTAGATAAATAAAGAAATATTCTTATTACATCAGGCTCAACTCGGAGCAAAACGGAATAAAACAAAATATTATTTAGAAGCATAAGCAATAAATGTCTCCAAAAATGGATAGAGAAAATAGTAAAAACTTCAACTATTACATGCCCCGCTGACTCAGCACAGTCTATCCCCTGAAAACAAGATGTAAAACGGTGTGAGAAAAATCTCAGTAAGTCCTGTGTGTGCACATGGTGTTTTAAATAGTTCATGTATGCAAAGTGTAAAACATTTGTAAAAATAATTTGGCAAGTCATAAACAATCTCTTTTCACAAGGAGTGGGTTTTTCTCATTGTCATACTTTGTACAAAATAAATCCTCCACTCGGATAAAAGTCATGTCACCACACGCTGGGCTCCATGAGAACAAGTTGGCCAAGGCACCACACTTTGTGCACCTTGTCCGGACCAGATTACCACACGTTGGGAGTTCTGATCAAGGTGAGTGTACAGCTCATCGGGTGAGATACTCCTCCATCTCTACACCCAACAAAACCATCCGGGTGTCCATGCCGGGAATATAAATAATACCTTTCAGGTATAATGCTAGCTCGGACCGGCCTGACCAACCAACACTGTCGCCTTTTCAAGCAGAGTTCATCTTCTGGTGATGGCCTCCTGCCAGAAGACTTACGCTAGCCCTCCAAGACTAGTATTGTTAGCCTACCCTTATTGAGTACTCAACGAACATATCCCTCAATTCCTGATTCAAAATATTTTCAAACCTTGGCTTTGTAAAACGTGGTTTTCTTTAAAAGAGATTTCTAAAAATTTAAGGAAAAGAATAGTTTTCTTGATAAAATCATTAGTTTGACAAAACCGTTTAAAGAATAAATATCCACATTTACAACACAAGCAAACATAGTTTAAAAACATCTTTACCAAGCTTCACAACATGGACTTGCCATCACAACATTTAACGAAACAGTTTATAAAAGGACTTACCATCACAACATTTAGTAAAAGAGTTTATGCAGGGACTTACTTGATATCCCTCAGATAACGAGATAAAAATCACAGCTGGCTTTCCTCAATTATCCACCTGATCTAAACCATATAATATCATGATCAGGGTCTCAATTAATTCAAACATGCTCTAATCCCATTTATTTCCATAACAACTTGCAATCTCCTATTTAATTCCAAGTAAACTATTCAATCCCCAAAGATCAAATACTACGACCACATGTTTATCTCGCTAATAAACACCTTTAAACTTTACTTTTAACATCAAGGGAGGGTATTCCCTTACCTTGCAACTACTGGGTAATGAGGTTTCGATGCTCCTATGGTGATCGTTCGGAGTTCGCTTGAGAAGAAGAGAGAAGCTACATCATTTGCTTCAGTTGACCGAAAATTTAGGAAGAAGAGGAAATCAGCCTCTATAGGGCGTGATTTAAGGGTAGAAGTAAGAGAAAAGATTCATTAGAGAAAACGGCATCAAGAGGTTGAAAGGATTTGTGCTTACCTTAACGTGTGTTCGATTTTTGCTTGGAACAACTCTTGTATTTTCGAAAATTTGCAGAGAGAAGTTGCTGAAATTTTCATGTAGAATGGAGAGGGTAAATGGTAGTTATGATTTAAAGTTGAAGAAGATTGGTTTAGGGTTAGATGGTGATGTTTAGATAGACTCCTAATGGCTTTAGGTTTCTTGGACAGCAAAGGCGAAATTTCAGCTTGCACGCACCTCCTTGCTGCCGATTTTAGGGGAGTTTTATGGAGAAAAGAATTCTGCAATTTGCTCCTCTATGCTGGCCAAAATACTGCTCCAAGGAAAGGCTAAATGTATTCAGAATTTTTGGCCAAACGAGGAAGAGTTTGAGTGAGTTTTGATGACTGAAAAATCCTGTGCATGTGCTGTGAAAAAATTCTGTGCAAGTGTAGCAAGTTATGGACTGGTTTAGCTGCTATAATTCTACCGAAATTTCCAGAGAAAAATTGAGGGTTTTGGGCGCTGAAAATAGCTTCTTCAGCTGGGGTTTTTCAGTGGAAGATGTGTGCAGAATTTCGGTTGAAGTAGGAACATAAAGCTGGCCGAAAATCCTGCACAAAGCTGTCCGAATTTTCTGTGTATATGCTGGACGAATTTCAGTGTTTTGTGTGAATAAAATTCTGATTTTGTGCAGCTAAGGTAGTTGAATTGTTAAGGAATATTCTAGGTGTTTTGAGCTAGGATTTTCAGAGTTGGATTGTTGATAGAGATGGCTGGAATTTCGGATAGCTTATGTAGATTCAAAACTGCCGAAATTCAGCTAGGAAAAGGAAGAAATCCTAGTTGAATTTGGTTTGAAATAAAATCTGGGTTTATCAAGGATTTGGATAAGATTTCCTCTAGTCCTAGAATAGTTTGGATCGAGCAAAATGTGCTCCAAGGTGGCGGTCAAAATCTGGAAAAATTTCCAGAATATTTCCAGCTTATGGTTTCCGAAAATTCAAGGGTACAAAAGCTGAAAATAAAACAAATTTCATCCTTAGCTAAAATCCTTGAACTTAGGAGTTGAATATATAGTCTTACTCCTATGGAAGTGGCGTTTAAACCCAAAGAAAATATCTAAGACTTTAGTTAAAATATTTCTCTAAAACAATTAAATAAATACAAGGATTATGGCTAGAAATCTTGAAGAGGTAAAATAAGATTTTTCCCTAATATATTCCCTAACTCTAATATTCATCGAGAAGAGTTTTATACCACTTGAAATTCTTCAAAGTGGCTGCTAGCTAGGGTTTTTCGAAAATCCTAGGGAACACAAGCTGAAAATTAAAGGTGAACTTTATTTACATCAAAGTCCTTGAATTTAGGAAATAAATATAGAGGCTTATTTCCTTGGAGTAAAAATACTAAAATTTCTCTAGGATAGCTAGATTCTTTTTCGGCCAAGATAAGAAACGGTCTAAAGAAAAGAATTTCAAGAAGAGAAACTTACTTCACAAAAGGTAGGATTCGAACTCAGGTCACCAAAGGAAATCACCAACCTCCCCGCTATTCCAAAACTACTCCAATACTAATTTTTCTACAAGAAGTTCTTACCACCCCAATACTCCTCCTTCCAAATCTTCGACCAAACCTCCCTTAAACAAATCTTTGACGACACAACTATTTCACATCAATTAATTCAAACGCAAGAGCACCTGAAAAATTCACATGCATCATGCAAATAAAATTATTCTAGCTACCACATAAAATGCAAGATGCTATGCAATGCATGGCTTTTTCCCATAGTCAAAGGTGGTTTTGGGCGGGGTATTATATATAGTGGCAAGTAAAAGATCCCTAAGTGCAAGGTGAGATACATTTGTACGCTGCTCACCATTCCGGCATAACACGGATGACGTGCTGTAAGATGCAGTCCCTGGCACAAGAGACCGTGTAGCTGAAGGCAAGGATTGCGGGACTTACATACAGGCCGACCTTCTGTTGGAGAACTTCCTGTGATTGGGAAAAAAATGGGGCAATGATTTGAAAGTTGAAACACCGTTTTCCAAAAAAATATTGAGTTCTGAATACCCTCTTCATTAAAGAGTTTTGGATTCATTTCTAATGAACAAATGATATGTTATTTCATAAAAGTTTTGTGTACTCTGCTTCTTTAATAAAACATTAGCACACACAGGACTCACTGAGTGATTTTCCACTCACACGTATCTTTTACCTTACCCTTTTATAGGATTTGAAAGGATCTAAGGATAGAGGATGATACCACAGTGACAACAGAATAGGTTCAGACGTTTCCCTTTTTGGATAATGTACCTTATTACTGAGGTTGAATGGAAACTTTCATGTATCAAATTCTTTATTACTTGTGCACACTTGACCATCAGTATGGGTTGTTGTATGAATCTGGACTTGCATACTCTGTTGATTTCCGTTATAAAGACCCCTTGTTTGGGTAACTGGACGGGGTGACACCCGGTGTTGATATGCTTCCACTATACCTTTAGTTAGGGTGTTACAATCCACATATGATTTGCTATAGATTAATATATCATCAAAGTACACAACAACAAATTTCCCAATGAATTCCCTCAAAAAATGGTGCATTAATCACATAAAAGTACTAGGAGCATTAGACAATCCAAAGGGCATGACAAGCTACTCATACAACCCTTGTTTAGTCTTAAAAGTTGTTTTTCATTCATCCCCTTCTCTTATTCTAATTTAGTGATAACCGGATTTCAAATAAATTTTTGAGAAAATGCATACACCGAATAGCTCATCAAGCAAGTCATCTAGCCTAAAAATGGGATAACGGTATTTTACCATTATGTTATTGATAGCATGACAATCCACGCACATACGCCATGTCCCATCCTTGTTGGGCACCAAGAGAACCGGAACCGCACATGGGCATTGGCTCTCTCTCACATGTCCATTCTCAAGTAATCCCTCCACTTGCTTTTGCAACTCCTTGGATTCCTCCGAGTTGCTTCTATATGCTGGTCGGTTGGGGATGACGGCACAAAGTCGATTTGATGCCCAATTCCTCTCAAGGGTGGTAGTCCTCCGGGCACCTTATTTGGGAAAACATCTTCAAATTCTTGAAGAATAGCTGCAATTTCATGAGGCAATGACAATGTGGAATCATTAGTAGAAACATAAGAACCTTTATATAAAAGAAGAATAACCGGTTCCTTAACTTCTATAGCCTCTATGACCTCATTTTTTTTTTACAAAGAAATTCACTATTCTTTTACCTCCCCTCTCTTGTTCTTGCTCACTCCTATCCTTAATTGTCAAAGGCACTTGTTTGTTCAACCTCTCTCTCAACTCTTTTTCTTTTCTCTCTTGTTCTTTCCTCTCAATTTCTTGCTTTTGCTTTACTTCTTGTGCTCTCTTTTTCTTTTCTTTCTTCTTCATGATTCTTTGATCTTTGTTCACCTCACTAGTGGCCATGGGAGTCAAGGTAAACTTAGTTCCCTCCTTGAGTAGGGAATAAGTGTTCTTCCTCCCATCATATTTTACATGCCTATCATATTGCCAAGGCCTCCCTAATAACAAGTGACCCGCTTACATGGGTATAACATTGCATTGCACATCATCCTTGTACTTTCCTATTTCAAAAGACACCAACACTTGCTTGTTTACTCTCATTTCCCCACTATCATTCAACCATTGTAATTTTTAGGGCTTGGGGTGTGTAATCCAACTCATATCCAACTCTTCAATCAAGTTTGCACTAATCACATTAGTGTAACTCCCACTATCTACAATAACACTACAAGGAGTCTTGTTGATTAGACACCTAATGTAAAAAATGTTCTCTCTTTATTGGTGGTCTTGATCCTCAATGGCTTGTGAACTCAATGACCTTCTAGTGACTACCACCAATGAGTATTCTTGACCAACAACTTCCCCCTCATCACTCTCCTCATCTCCATTTCCCTCTTGGTCTTCTTGGTATCTTTCTCCCTCTTCTTCTTCGTCAGTAGAGACCTCACCATAGGGATTAGTATACATTGTTCTCTTGCTTGGACACTCATGGGAAGTATGTGCATATTCAAGGCACTTAAAACACTTGATATCTCTATTCCTTTGTGGCCTCTCCATTGCTTTCCCCTTGTCCTTGTTCCATCCTTCTCTAGGTTTCCATTCCTCCCTAGGCTTCCAATCTTCCCTAGGTTTCCAAGCTTCCCTAGGTTTGTTGAAATCTCTTTGAAATGGTTTAGGGGCTTCATCCTTCTTAGTTGGCACCTTGCTAGTTGTGTTGGGGTTTGGCAGTGATGGTCTAGTAAATGCCCTCCTCTTTAATTACCTCTCAATCTTCATAGCAGCATGTACCATATTCTCCAATCGATCATAAGGGTGCAAGTCCACCAAATTAGCAATCTCCCTATTTAATCATCCCAAAAACCTTGCTCTTGTTGCTCTAGGATCTGCATGGATTTGAGCTCTCATCAACATAACTTCCATCTCCTTATGGTAATCTTCCACACTCTTGTTCCCTTACTTGAGTGATTGGAGCCTTTGGTAAATATCGTTGTAGTAATGGTATGGAATAAACCTTGCCCTCATCATGTCTTTCAATAAATTCCAACTAGCCACGGTTTCCACTCCCAATTGTCTCATTTGAGCACTAACATGCTCCCACCATACCAAGGCATACTCCGAAAATCTCAAAATAGCCAACCTCACTTTTGACCTCTCACTATAGTTATGGCTTTCTAGAAATATCTCTATTTTGCTTTCCCATTCAAAATAAGCTTCAGGGTCACTCTTACCATAGAATGTGGGCACTTTCAATTTAATATGGCTCAACTCCCTTTCCATATCATTTCCTTCTCTTCTTCCTCCTCTATTACCCCATCCTCTATGATGTTCCCCAAAGGCCTCAACTTGTTCCCCCTCATACCACTCATCAACTTCCTCAAATTCTCGTTCTAATCCTCTTAGATTGTTCCCTCCATTCCTTCTTTGTCCTCTATCTCTTCCCCCTCTCATACCATGTACTCCCCCTCTTATAGGAGCTTGTTGGAATTCCCCAATTGAATGTTCATCCCACTCTTCCCCTTGTTAGGCATGTAACGAAGGAGTATAGGCATTACCATCCCTCATCCTTGGACTAGGCACTTCAAATCACTCTTGGCCTCTCCTTTGTACAATGGTAGAAGATTGCCCAAGATGATCTATCAACTCCATTGTCATGTTTTGAAATTCACTTTACATAGTCCTCATCATAACTTGCAAGTCCTCATGCAAACCCCTAGTATCAATTTGATCTTCTTGAGGTCTACTAGATCCACTTGGGTTAGGCCTAGAGATCTCTTGTTCATGGGCCATGGTGATGGGATATTTACTTACTTATACCTGCAACACAAAGAGATTAGAAAGAAAAATAGATCCTCACTGCTCTTCCTTGCGTGTTGGCTCTCAAGGTTGATCACTCCACGCTCGTGTTTGCTCTCTTAGGCTCTTTTAATTATAGGCTCACCCTCTTGCCTTTTTCTCAACACTCAAGCCGTCTTGTTCAATCCTAAACCTCCCCAATGGCTAAAATTTTAGTCCAACTTAGTGAATCGCACAAATCAAAATAATTTTTCAATTAGGGGGTCTTAGGGAAATTTCAACAAACACTTGTTGGGCACCTTAAGTAAACAAGTTTTAAGTCAAGAATTTCAAGAAAGATGGATTCAATCAACACAAGAACAAGCACTAGACGCACAAGAATCACTTCTAGGAAAGAAACAAATAAGAATTAGTAAGAACAAAGAAACAAGAACAACTAGAACTAGGATGATGAAGAACACGATGATCACAAAGATGCAATAGAAAAATTGAGTTCAATGAACATGGAATTCAACAATAGAGTGATATACTAAGTCTCAATATCCCAAGGAATGAAAATTAAGAATCAAAGATCCCAACTATAGCAAAAAATATTCTCATGGAACACTTATCAAACACCTTGGATGTAATTTTCGGTACTTAAGAACAATCAGCATTTCACCCATATTCAAGCCAAATTTGACCACAATTACAAGATAAATTTGTTCTCAAGGATTGTAACAACATCAAGGGGTAATTTCTCAACAGAAAAATCAAGATATAACAAAAATTTCAAGACCTTTTTTGAGCAAATTTTTTAGTGACGGGATTTTTCTCTGTTTTCTTTTTCTTCATTTTGTAGGGCTCCTTTTCTTACTTTCAAGCTTTGATGAAAGCTTTCCTTACTCTAATACCAAACTCTTTGATACAAATTCTTAGTACCTTTTCTTAGTGCTATGGGTGTTTTAGTTGGCTAACTGTTCAGTTCAAACAATGGGACCCAAAACAGTAATTTTTTTTGTGACAAAAGGAAAAAGTAACCTAACAATCTACACTCTTTTAAACCCTTGAAGAACAAAGCCTCGAAGACCCTCAAGATAAGTAGATAGTTCTGCTATAATCTCATCCCAATATCCTTGAAGCAACAAAGGCAAACAAGAACAAATATAATAGAGAAAATAGGCACCCAAATATTGGATTTCAAACAAACCTTAGAAGAACAAAGTAATTAAGACCCATTCTAAGAAACAATATTAGATTATCGAAAATATTTATAGATTCTTACAAAAGGAGGACTAACCCTTTAGCTTGGTCTTGTACAAGATGAACAAGGAGGCTGGGGCCTCTCAAGATTCTCTTCTCAAATTTGAATTAAAGTGAAGTGTATTGTCTTGTCAAATCACTGAAGGTGCTATTTATACTATCCTAACCCTAACTAAGTAATTCCTGAGGTTTAATTACAGTTTAGGGTCAAAATAAATCTTTACAAGCAATTAAAAGTGAAAAAACCAGAGAAAAGTATTAAAGCGTGAAACAGTCTACGGCTGCCCAAGGGAAAGCCGGCGCCGATTTGGACATCACAGCCGGCGCTGGTTTGGTTCTGTCTTCGGGCCGGTTCATGTTGTGCTTGAGGTGTGGTTGGACAGAATGGAGCCGGCGCCGGCTGTCCTCTGGGAAGCCTCCCTTAGTCAAGTTTCGTCTCCTTTTGCTGCCGGTTTAAGTTCTTGTTGGGGTCCTTTATGGATGGTCATCAACACGAACTCTTGGCTAGCTTCCTCAACCTTCCAATCCTCTTTCATCCTGAACCATGGTTTGATGACCAATTGAAAATCATCTTGAAGCTTCTTGGTCCTAGCTCTTGTCATTGGTCCTTGTCCTCCATGATAAAGTGGAGTCTTATCAGAAAGAGTCTCAACTTAATAGCATCTTTTGACACACCATTCATTTTGAAGGTATCACAAATCTCCAAGAAACTAGTAAGATGGGAATTAGGGTCTTCATTAGGTAGCCCATCAAACTGGACCATGTTTTAGATTATTTGGATAATGTTAGGTTTGATTTCAAAATTATTGGCTTCTACCCTTGGTCTAGTTATACTCGAATTTATACCTGAAATTGCTAGCTTAGCAAAATCACCCATAATTCTTCTACTATTTCCACTATTACCACCATTATTGTTTTGGTTAACTTCCATCTCTCATATTGAATTGACTTGGTCGGCCTGACTTTTATATGCTCATCAAATCCTTGTGAGCATTTTTTCAATTTCAGGATCAAAGTCCATGATGGCTTCTACGTTTTGTTGGGCCATAAATCAAGAAGTCTTCCTATAAAATAATAATAATAAGGCTACAAGAATTCGGACCTTACACATATACAAACCAACAACTATCATCGTATACAATAGTTAACCTATACAACTTCATATGTCATACAATAGCTTATGGCACCTATTTAAACAAAGAACATACATACATATTTACATATAGACTTATAAACATGGTTAAATCAATGAATTCCTAGATTTCATGATATTGTTCCCCGAGAAAAGAGCTAAAAACTTAATGCGTTAAATTTAGGTATTTAAAAATCATGCAATTTTGAATCCATTCCCAGTCAAGTTTAATTAAACATTAATCACAAATTACACATATGAACAAGTGCACTCATCATTAAGCATAATATAGGGAATTAACGAGTATCAATCCTCAAGGAACAAGTACACACTAATTACTTTTCATTCAATGTTTAACCTACCAATAAGAGTGATAAAAAGTAAAAATAAAGATAAAGACAAAATATATACACAACACTTGGAGAGAAAAATATGGAATTAAATTGTTATTCTTGAGAATATTATATGAACTATCCAACACTTATTACAATCAATTATTGTCTTGGCATCATAAAAGAATAAAAATAGAATCCACTTTTTTGCGAATCCATGGAATCACTATTTCCTAATCAAATTAGCATATTTCCCAATCAAACCAACATAATCGTAGAAATGCATTAGACTCATTCCTCATGAATATCCTAATACTTTAGGCAACATGAACATGAAATTAGTCAAAGACCCTATACTCTAGGCGAAATTAACTAACCTCTTATTACTTAAATTCAATTCTTAACCTTCTTTCCCAATCTAGTTAAGATAACTATTATATCAAATTAATTAAATTGGACTCAATTCTAAATTCGTTTCCCAAGTCCATTAGAAGGAAATTCAACTTCATCAATCCACTAAAGAAAAACAAGTAATCAAATACCAAGAACAACAATTAATTGATCAAAGATGAAATAAATTACAATATCATGAATCTGAAAAATAACATGCAATTACAATTAAAACATTAATCTCATCATCGTTCAAAGTAAAAGAAAAAAAATATCATGGAAAGAACTTATAGCCAAGCCTTCTTCTTCCTACTTTGATAACCGCCTTAAAACAATGCTCCATTGAGTGATGAATTCCTCTTCAATAAGTGGTCTAACTTTTACTCCTTGAATTCATACATTAATCTTTACTTGTTCTTGGTTAAATAAGCCTCTTGGTTGCTAAAAATCATTCTCCAAAAGTCTTGGGCTGAGTACAGATTGGAAACAAGTAGACCTTTTTGGCAATTCCCAATTTGATTTGAAAAAGAACTCTGAACCGCCATAACAGAGTAGGGCCAGCACCGGGTCACTTCATCTGGACAAGCACTAGTCCAGCTCTAGAATATCCCACTTTTGCTCTATTTTCCTCTATTTTTCCATAATAGAACCATGGCTGGTCCAACTACTTTGGGTAGGTGTTGGGTCAATTCTAGAATTCTACAATTTTGCTCCAAATCATCTAATTCCTGTACAAAATTACCAACAACGGTTGTAGGAATTCCTCATGGAAAACTAGATTTCTGCAGTGACAGAAAATGAAAATTTCAAGTATTAGGATCACTCTTATTTGTTAAAAGGAATCAAAACAGGAAAGAAATTATACTTTTGGAGTGCCATTGTAAAACAAAAATTCTTGTGTTCTGAAGCCGTGATCTAGCCAACAATTTCGTTCCGTCAAAATACTACAATCTAAGTGTAGGATTTCTTCCAATATAGTCCACACAAGAATGGCGCTCAAAATCACCAGACTTTGTTGCTAGCAAAAGTAACTGGCAGCTAGGTTTATTGTTGTTTCTTGAAGAAGAAGATGAAGATGGCTCTTGGTTTTGCTAGGGAAAAAAAAAAACTCTCTATGTAAATCTTCAAAAATCATAAAATCCCATGGAGAGTATATATCATATATATATTTGGTCCGTTATCTTTTGGTAATCAGAATCCATAACAAACATAGATCCTTAATTACCAATTGTTATTATGATTTTTGTTAATTATGACATGACCCACAAATTATAACTAATTATAATTTGATCACAAGAACTTCTTCTTTTCACAATCAGCCCTGTAATGTTATCAAATAACATATTGAGCAATCAATTCTCTATTATGTGTGACCTATTAGGTTTTTTGGTAGCAAAATATGAATTAATCTAAATATCTTTAAAATTAATAATCCTTAATAATTTTAGAATTAACTTATAAATTCTTATAACTATTGATTTATTAATTATCTAATTAATAAATTCATGCTCATCAGATCATGAGAGGTATCTAGCAATACATCATGACCACCTAAGAGTCCAGAAAGTCAAGTGCCTTGACAGGAACCTTTTAATAGTAAACAACAGTGTAATAAACTCCTTTCACCATAGAATATCTCATTCGGTTTGGAGTACTAAATTAGTGCCAACTCCTTCCAGTAGAATAAGTTAATTTTTGCCTGAACATTTTAGTAGTTGTTCTCGTAATCCACTATTCAACATATGTATCAATTGAAACCATTTTCAATATACAATTGCTTTGGCCAAAGACTTCTCGAGTAGTGATTGCTACAAGTGACCGTGAGATATTCACTCCTACTATTAGGAATGTTGAATTCTTTATTGATCCTCTCAACTACTTTTATTTTCTTTTTGTTGTATCCAATATCCATCCCATTGGCGATCTTGTCATGACTCCAGAGATTGGAATCAAAGTCTAATACTTAACAAATAAAGTATCTTAGAGATCTCAAGCCTAAAGATAATTGCACATTTGCTATGATGATATTCTATTACTGGCACTAAATAGTTATCTATATGATTATCTCATAGTCAAGTCATCCAATGTATTTGTTCAGGTAACAAGCATCTACATGTTAACTTTAAGTATCACAAAACTCACGAATGTGAGAACCACCACCTGATCAAATTAGAAAGTATAACATGTGCTAGTCTTAACGTATTAATGATGTCCTATCTCATCAATACTATAACTAGGGATAATTTAAGTACAAACACTATCCAGTGTAATAGGAACCCCACATCATGATTTCTATCATGATTTTCTTAACATAATGTTGCACTTGAGACTTTATCTAACAGTTATATATTTGCACGAAAGTATAAATAAAATAAACTAAAAGATAAAGAATGCCTTATTTTATTCAATAATGCACAATATACAGAATACATGTGATTGCCTCCAAAGCATAACTTTAATAACACTTTTCCCAAGCAAATTATCAAATAGGAAGGGAAATGACTAGTTATTGAACCAAAAGTATCACAAAACAACCTCAAATAATTAGAAAAATATAGACAAAATTAGGCCCTATCAAAACTATTGTATTATGATGCATATAACTAAAGCCCTCGAACTTGCATTAAATAAGTTCATACTTATTCAACATGTTCCACCCCTATTCCCTAAGTTAAAAATACAAGCCAAGTGATTCATATAAATAGGGAATGATGAGCTAACTTAATTCTGTAACTTCCAAAGCTACTGCAATTATAGGTAATAAACAAAGGATTTGTCCATATTCTAACATTTGTAGGTTAATGTAAATGCCTAGTAGAGATGAGTAAATAAGAATCTTTCAGCATTTACATCCCCCTCATTAGACTCTCATTTTCTTTTTCTAGGCAAGGCAATGCAAAAGCTTAACCTTGATATGTGAATAATAATTTTTCAGCTTTTTCTTTACCCTACTTTATTCTCTCATTTACTTGCCCCAATCCACTTTTACTGAAACCTAGAGTTAGGACTAATTAGAAGATCATAGAACAAAAATAAACCAAAATTCTTCGTTTATACTTTATCACAAGCTTCTCATCCATTCCTAAGAGAAAGAGTGTCACAATATTTATTAAAATATAAACAGGGTTAATACAAATTCTCAAGATTTAGTCACTTCACAACTGATATAAAAGTTTACCTAAAAACAAACTCATCCAAAAAGGATTTAACTAAATTCTTATGCCAATAGAGACACAATAGTAGTGCCATCAAAGCTAAATTATTCAAAACATAAAAAGCTTTTGCCCAATTTTCAACAAATTTTAAGCCCAAGTTAAAGCTCAACAATTAATAAATAAACTTGTAGAGAATAAACTTTAACCTCTCCCCCATACTTAAGATGATCAATGCCCTCATTGGCTAACAAAATATGTAAGATCAAGAAATACAATAGGACTAATAAAGATAAAGAGGAAAAATTAAAGCAGTATTTCCTAAGTGATTAGAAGCTCCAGTTTGATCATTAGAAGAAGAAGAGAAGATCATCCATAAACAAAAATATATCTACAGTCATCCAAAAGAAAGAAAATACTAGATAAGAGAACTGAAATGGAATAGATCAAAGTCAAATCTAAAATCCAATAACAAAATAAAACACTAAATGAAAATATCAGCAAAGTAAAACAAATACATATCCTTAGAATAGCCCTTGGCCTCCATGGCGGCTCGAACTGACTCCCTGGTATCTAATAGTGCTAGACTATTGTAGGCGCTCCCACACTTGTCTGAGGAAGATATTAGCTCTCTCTTGCCTTTTGTTCAAAGTCTCCAATGTGTTGGTGATATCCTTTTGGGTACCTCAATCTACTTTAGCTGCTTCTCAAGGTTAGAAAATGGCTGATTTTGCTCCCCCACTAACTCTACAAGGCAATAGATCATCCCTTATTGTTGGGTGATCATCTGCCTTTATTCAGCAACAGTACTCGAAATGCATCTAGCCCCATAATCAAATAGGCAAAATATGTGGCCCTTAGCCTGGAAAATCTACTACAGCAATAAACCACCTCAATGGTGGGTGTAAAGCTTGAAAAGGCTTTGCCTGTGAAGCCTACAACTGCTATAAGGAAGGCTGGCCTGTCTTTTCTTTAAACTCACTGGGTGTCAACCACCTATTCCTATTCTCATCATAGCTATATCTACAACTCACCAAAGTCCTATTAGTCACATTTTCACTGACAATAGTAGACCCTGATAACTCCCCTTTCAATTACACCTATAAATACTGAAGGATCTTAGTAGTCACTAAATGGAAAGTAAAAGCCTTTAAGGGGTGAGTGGAAAATACAACATCTCATATGTAGAAGATGATCAAAAAAGCAAAAGGAATGGTCTAGGCATGCACCAACTTACTAAGCACATAGATATCAACTAATCTTCCTTTATTAAATCCACTTGCTCTAGGGGCTACATTGAAGGCTAAGAGGTAAACAAGCAAAAGATAATAGAGGAGAAGATCAGTAACAAGTAGCACCTCTGCCTAGCCAACTATCTGGTATACTAAATATACCAAATGTAGCTCTGCTTTGGCATCATTAAATTTCCACTCTACATCCAACACCACCTTCTGGTTGTAGGTGTTAATATCAACCCAGGCTTTCTCATCTCGAATATCCAAAATACTAGCCAATAGTTCCCTAAACAGATGAATTAGCACCTCTCTAATAGTTGTATCAATGTTCCTCAGGATGTGGTGTTTCTTATCCTCCATGTTTGCATAGAACTCCTTAACTAGATTGAGTTAATAAACATCCTTAAGTCCTAGAATAGAGCCCCAATCCACTTGTCGGAACATAGTAGACATTTTCAGCTCATGGTCTAAAATAGGGTCTAAGGTTCTTTCAACAATAATCCTCATGTTTTCCCTCTTTTGGAACCGTTCCTTATTTTTAGAACTCACAAATCTATTAGCATTTAAAGGCTACTGCTGTGAAGAAGAAGATGTGCATTTCTCTCTTTCTTTTGGAAGGCAATTTGGGAGCAATATGTTTGGGGTCCATTAAAAGAATAGAAAAGAAAATGAAAAAGAAGAATGGCAGAGAAATGCACAATTAAAGGGAATGGAAGATCTAAAATGGTTTCACTCTCTCACCCTCAGTATACTTAAAAATTCCTTCAACAAAGTTACTTTCACTCCACCAATTTCAACAGTACTCACAAACCAAATCAATAATCACATAACACCAATCAACTTCCCTGCCTAATTACAACACCAAATCAATTAGAACAATAAATTGAGCCATAATTCAACAAATTATCCAATATAAATTGCCATAGTGAAAAATCAACAAACCCAGTTCAACACAACAGAAATTAAAACAAACATTAACAAAATGTAATCCACCTCCAACAGTGTGAAAAGAGCAAGCACAATTGTCAAGTAAGTCCTTAAATACATATGGTAGAAATCTCAAGTCAACTCAACAACAATAATATAATTCAAATTAGCTCAGCTTCACTGAGCAATCACTTTAGCTAATGCAATCAACCAACTCAAACATAAAATAATCCCTCACTCAGATCAAATGCTACTCAATACAAATTTAACTTAAACAAAATAGTTGAAAGATGGTGACAGCCCAAACTAAATAGCTAATCAATCACTAAATTATAAATTAAAAAAAAACCTAAACAATTCCCAAGTTACTTTTACTACTTGATATTTATAGTAAAATGAAAAGTTTCAAAGGTTCCAAACTCAGAAATTGCTAAAATAACTTCAATGTGCCATTGACATAAAGAGTTGCTCTTGCAATTGAATCTTCAATTGGACTGCTCAAAAGCTTGTAAAGGTTTATTTGCCCAATCTTTTCAATGTTTTGGAAACAAGAAAAGAAAATGAAAAAGTGGCTAAGCAATAAGTGTATTTAGCCGATTGGGAAAATAGAGGAAGAATTCGACACTTTCAAACCATAGAAAAACTTTAAATTTCACCAAAAAAAATTGATTGTTCAAATTCATTGAAACAATAGGTAAGACAAAATATTGCACGGTTGTGAAGGATTTGGAAGAAAGAGTTTGAAAGTTTAACGCAGCAAACAAAAACATAGAAACCGTGAAAACAGAGCAGCGAAAAAATATATATACCTCTGCAATTTCTATCAATACCATGGAGCTTAGGCTATATAGTTGGAACAGAATCAACCACAGGTTCAATAGATATTGGTTCACTCCCAGAGGTCTCTGGATTTAATTCCACAAGACGTCGACCCTTCCTTTGTATGAATGCCGCTTTTAGCCTTTCGAAATATGACTTTGCCTAACAAGCCGGTGAAAACTATATGGATTAACAGGAAATTGATCTTTGTTTTCTCGACCAACTACTACAAAGTAGTGTTAAGAAAAATGGCTTTCGACTTCTCTATCAGTGAAGGCGATTACTAAAGATAGAGAGAGATAAAAATATATTCTCACCCATTTCAATACAAACTCTGAAATATTAATAAGAATAACTCCACCCCACGGAGACCACCGTAATACACTTATCTTTAGGGAGTTTAAACTCATCAGCTTCTGCGTCTGTTCAGCCCTAGCAAAATTGGGCTTGGGTCTGGCTTTTAATCCACGATCCATGCCATTCGAGCCAAATAACTTAATTAATTATTTAATATAGGGTTCAAATATAAACCAAGAAATATTTAATTAGCCTAAAAGAACGATAAAGGTTATCAAGCCTTTTTCCTAATTCAGACTAGGTTAATTCTTAATTATTCAATCTGGGCTCAAACCTTGAATAATTAATTAACCAACTGAAGTAGGATATTAAATAATTCTTTCTTTGGGTCTTTTATCTTATTTTAGCCCATTAAATAAACCAGGCTACATAAATAAAATAAAACTCATTCTAACTAGAACCATTTCCTTAGTCCACCACCATTAGGACTTATGGGCTATTCCAATGACCAAAAGACACATCGCTTTGCTACTAAAATGACCAAAATATACTTTCTATGTAAACAGTTATACTTTACATTTTAAATATTTTCTATTATCACTAAAAGAAAATATTAACCCCAAGAACAATATTGCGTTAGCTATATTTCTAATCTGCAAGTGTTATGACTAATATACCCCTCTACGTAACTCTATACATTTAGAGAGGAAAAGTGTACCTCTATAAATGACATCTACCATCCATAGTCCTCTAGTCCAATAATTTACGATTTTCTAGAATGTTTCCATTTTACTAGGGAGCAATCCTAAAGGAAACATTCAAGTCATGTTCCCTAGGACCCTGTATTATTAGATTATTTGAACAGTCACAAAGTGGTGATATAGCATAAAAGCTATCATGTACAAGTCCATCTTAACTAACTAGTCACATATACTCAACATACAAGTATATTAGTTCTACGATAGAACATCAACTATAGTACATCAAAGTATACGCTTCAGGCTTCGCTAGACCACCAACCTATACTTATGTCGTAGGGTATAATTCCACACTGTAGCAGAAGTATTATGGGTTTCTACTATGTAGAACTTTTAGAAACAACTACTACAAGTCCAGTTTTACGTATTCAAAATACGCTCATGTTATGAAGTGAGAAGACTACTCATTAGCTAAAGGTAAGGCATTCCCCACCTGGAATTCATAGCATAATAACTTTATCATGATGAAATTTCTATTCTCATAATCCGGTTTAGAACAATAGTTTATATGTTAAGTAACTCGTGATCCATACCTTACTGTGAAAGGCCTCTATTCCCATGGATCACTTACTTAAATACAATGGGTCTTTTTCAGTGAAATTGTGTACAAATTAAAATAAGATAACACAAATAATATATGAGAATGAAACTTTTATTACTTTAATCTAAATTACATAAAAAATACAGTCTTAGTGGGCATACATTACAACAAAGTTCGCACTGTCGAAAGGTTTCAAAGTGATTTGGGAAAAAAGAAGAAACAAATCTGTTTTATTTTTCTAAAATTCAAAGTTGCACAATGACATGAAGAATTGCCCGTGCATTGCTATTAAAGCACTACATGTTTTTAGACTAATTCAGCTGATACACAGTGTCGTAGAGTATGACCTTCACGATGTTGTGTAAATTTTTAGGCACTGTGATTTTTCACTAAAGCAACAACATTTTTGTCCAAATAAGATGCACGATGGCATCATCCATAACTTGCATGGCACTATTAAATCTTAAGACTTTTAAATTTTCACTACATTAAAGGCCACGACGCAATGGATAATGACTTCCATCTTGCTATGTGCTTCCAAAAAAGTAAAATATTAATATTTTTTTAATTAATTAATTTAAAGCAAATAAAGCTTTTATAGAAACACTAAACTCAATGATAAATGAACTAGTATAAGATAACTAAAAGCAAAATAAAAACACACCAAAACTAGACATAACAAAAACAAAACTAAACAAAATAATACTAAACATTATTCGAGTGTAAAAGAATAGTAAAGAAGTGATGAAGGCTTTCCACATTCATCGAGTGGATAGCCTTCAACGTTTTCTGACATGGTTCGCATTTGTCAAAGGGTATCTTGGCAAGATATCCAATTTGACTCTCAAGACTGTGGATAGAGGCTTATTGATTTCTTATTAATACTTCAACACTTTTAAAATGTGTGTTTGTAGAAGTAACCAATTTAGTAACTAAATCCTCCAAAAATGGCTCAGTTTATGCTTGAGGAAGTAGTGGTGGTAGAGCATGGTATGGAATTGGAGCTTAATATCTTACAGTAAAGTTTTCTTGTACACCTTAAGGCTTTACTTGATTTTGTCCTTGACTACCTCAAGAAAAATTTGAATGATTGGACCAACTTAGGTTGTAAAGTGTTGCCAAAAGGAGATTATCTTATCTTGCACTCTCCTCAATTTAGGTTGTAAAGTGTTGCAAGATAAGTACAACCTAAGATGAATGTAATCATGAGTTGTGACTTATGTTGTTCATTTTCAATTCCCATTCATTGACATTCATGATTAGGATTTCCTTCACCACAAAAGTCCCAACTCATAACTTGTTTTTGAGAAATTACATTCATCTTCTTCGCCTTTCTTGCAAGTGCCTCTAGTTTTGCCTCTATTGAAGTTATAACATCTATATTATGCATTCCTTATATTTTAGCATTTATCCTTTGCATACCCCATGAATTATTGTTTAAAGCAATATGTTCTACCAACTCAAAAAGTTCCTCCGAAGTCTTTGAAGAAGCTGTACCTCTCGATGAAGCATCAACTATTTGTTTTCAATAGAAATTCAGCCTATTATAGAAACTTAATAATTGTAATCCAAGATCAAAGCCATGCTAGGGCCATGTTCTTAATATTTTCTTAAATCTCTCCCAAGCATCATGAAATGCCTCTCCATCCAATCGAGACAATGAAAAAATGTCATTCCTTAACTTGGCTATCCTAGCTGGAAGAAAATATTTAATAAGAAATTTCTTAGCTAGTTGTTCCTAAGTTATGATAGATCTATTTGGTAAAGACTTTAACCATAACTTTGTTCGATCCCGCAAAAGAAATTGGAAAAAACCTAAGCCTTAAAGCATCCTCAGACACACCATTAAGCTTAAGAGTATCACAAATTTCTGGAAAGGCTGCCAAGTGAGCATTAGGGTCCTCATCTAGCAATCCATCAAATTAAATCATTTGTTGAATCATATAAATAAAATTAAGCTTGATCTCAAAACCGTTAGTTTCAACTCTAGGCCTCACAATACTTGAATTGGTACCCGAAAAAGTAGGTCTAGTATAGTCATCAATTGTTCTCTTCTCATTACCATTACAATTACCTCATTGATTAACCTTTATCGTTACACAAATTTAACTTAGAGTATTTAGTTCTTCAAAAACTTTTAAATCTTTTTGTTTTTGCTCCCTACACAATATTCGAAAAAAAATCCTTTCTATTTCACTATCAAACTTAACTAATTCTTTACCATAATCTCTTCAATGCATACATAAGAATAATTTCCAACAAAATAAAGTAAAGAAAAACTCAATTACTAGTAATCCAAACTAAATGATTTACATTATACAAAACAAGTATTATAATAATAAAATAGTGAAGAAATAAATCAAATACTAAATCAATCATTTATAACATATATTCACAAGAAACCAATAAAGTAAAGTGTAAAATAAAAATACCTAAAATCAAAGTTTCCTAAAATATTAAGAAGCTAAAATAAAGATTAAATCAACAAAACTAAGATGTTTTGAAGATATTGATGCACTATCCCCAGCAACAGTGCCAAAAACTTGATACGTATATGCTTAGCTAAGTGTTTTGTAAGGTGCTCCATGATATCAAAGAAGCCAAGTACAACTCTCTTTTCTAGAAGAGACAAAGTTACCGCAAAGCGATTTTGGCGCTGCTTAAGACTGTGTTCTATGTTAATCTTTGAAAGAAGTTCAAAACATGTAGTGTTTTCAATAAAAACTTTGACAACATTTTTTAGCAGTGTCATCCATGCTGCTAAAGGCACAAGTTTCTAAAGCAAAATATGGCAATCAGGGAATTTCAAACCCCCAGTAGTCCTCTTTTTAAGTTCACTTTGCGTGTAATATTTGAACTATCACCATCCACCACTATTCATTCCTTTAACACTTTTAAAGACCTATCAATCTCAATTTTGCTCATCATATAAGAAGCTGGGGATAAGGTGTAACTAGATCCGAAATGGTTCCATATATAATACAAGGGTTTTTTAATATTCATAACCTCTAAATCTTGGTATGCTTTCAGAGTATCTTTTGTCCTATGCTGTCTTCTAGGATTGTATATAGCAAATTATCAAAGAAAAAAAAAATCTATATGTATTTTATTAAGATTGTGCCTAACTAGATTTTAATCCCTACATGGTAACTCTGGAAAAATACTTCTCCTTTTCCAATTGAAGCTGTTTACCCCAAAAAAATTTCCAAAATCAGCCTTGCTTCTTTTTTTAACATTTTCCATCTAATACTCAGTAAGACGACTATTAGTCTACTATAAAATTTGTGTCATATCAATTCTTCTTGGGGAGGCATGGATTACTGCACCCTCATAAAATGAGACCTTATCTTTACATAATTAGTGGGTAGGTTGCAAGAAGTATCGATTGTACAAAAAGTAAAATTTTCCATTGTAAGGTAAATGATATCTCAAACAATTCACTCCATATATTAGACAAGCTTTATCATTATACACACTACACTTAGATAGATTACCATATGCAAGAAAATCATTTATAGTCCAGATGAGTGCCACACGTAAATGAAACATTTCTTTTTATACTAAATTAAACACCATAATGCCCTCATGGCAGAATACAGTCAACTCCTCAATCAATACTTGCAAAAAGACATCAATTTTGTTACTTGGTGACTTAGGACTATCCATAAGTATTGATTGACAACATAAAAATAGTTGTTTCATGCAAAGTTACAATGGCAAGTTATAATGAACAAGAGCAACGGGCCAAGTGCTATGAGGAATATGTATATTGAGAAAGGACTAAAACCATCTGCTAATAAACCAAGTCTGACATTTCTACAACCACCAGAAAATTGATGATTCTACTCATCAAACTTTTTTCAAGCACATGAATCAGCTAGGTGTCTATATATACTATCTTTCACCCATCCCTCCTCGTGCCAACTCATTAGTGAGGTTATTTTAGATAACATGAACAACCACTTTAATCGTGGCTTCAATGGTTTGCATAATATTTTCCATCAGGTTTTGTGTACCTATGAGCATTACACACATCACACTTGCTTAGCCCTACATCATTCCCTTTATATAACATGCAATTGTTCTAACAAGCATCCCAAGCTATGTATTCTATTCCTAACATATTAGTTATCATGGTTGCCTCATAATAGTTTTTAGGTATTTTCACACCAATATCATCAAAAGCCTCATTCAAGAGCTAAAGCAACATTTCAAAAGATTTCTTAGGCTACCCATTTAGAACTTTTATGTGTAACAAACGCATGAGGAATGGGATACACATCAATATTGGAATCTTCTAATGTCCTAAGAATCTATTTTACATCTTCTTATGGCTCATTGGAATTATTTGTCTCATTAAATCCAACTACATTATTAACCATGCCAACCATGTCATCTAGATTCAAAACATTTACAGGATAAGGAATGCTAGTATCTTTTTTTAAGAAAATATATTCTTCACTATAACAATCACAATTCTTATACAGTTTGAGGAAGCCCCATATCCTATAATGCTACTTTATTTCTATCGAGTTCATATAGTAATATTTTTTGCACTGATTACATAGACAAGGTACTAATTTATTAGAACATTATAAAGGAAAACATGAGAAAAAACCTCAAATTAGAACATTACTTAATTTGGAAACATAACCAATCTACTAAATACTATAGATATACTATTCCTTAGCTGGGGTATACCTAAAACTTGATTATTTGCCACACAATAAGGTTAGAACTCGTTTATTTGTGTTACGGAGAATGCCTCTCCATTATAGCCAGGTTGGGATTTCTTATCCTAATGAGATTTTTCATGCAAGGAACAAACCTCATTTAATAATGTGTAAAGTAGTCGTGTGGCCATCAAATATCTAATTATATGGTTCCAAGTTCATTCTTCGTTGGGGATAAACACTAAAAGAGTACTAGTAAACCCATTTGGAAAAAGAAATTTAAGTAAGAGAACAAAAAACAGAACTGAACAACCTTTGGAAAAAGTTTGAAGCGTAGAAAAATTACTTGAAGTTTGAAGCCTTCGCTTGGTGCTGACTCCTGTTCATTGTTGACGACTCGCTTTCATGACATGATCATCATTGGCGTTGGTGTGCTATATTTGGAAAGGGTCAAAGGGGTGAGATTTCTTTGTAGTGAACTAAAGAGAGAGAAAAAGGTGGATTTGTGGCAATAAGGTGCCGATGTAGGTGGTGGAAGATTCTGGCTGTAAACAAGAGAGAAGGGTGTTGATGTGGGCAGTGGAAGGTTCGAGTTGCAGCCAGAAAAGAGCAGAAGAGAGAGCCAGAGTTGGTACTATTGAAGGGACACTTGGGAGTCGCGACCCTCAACTCTAAATCTAGAGGTGCTGAAGGAAAGTGCTCAATTGCCTCAATTTTTTCCCTCCTAAATTGATATTTCTGTCTCAATTCCTTCCCCCCCCCCCTCAATTTCCCTCCCAATACATGTGCCTAAATGTAAAGCGTTTTTTTTTTTTTTATAACTTACTTTCTAGATCTATGGTATTTTCTTCAAACTAAATATTGATTAATCATTTTTAGTTATATATATATATATATATATATATATATATAAAGCTTGTATTTTAAATTATTTTCTAGATCTATTAAATTTTCTTCCAACAAAATATTAGTTAATTATTTTTGGGTATATATTTATACAAACATAGTGTATTTTATTTATTCATCACTAATTAATTAAACACAACAAATTTCAAATATATATATATATAGTTAAATAAATATATACCTAATATGACAAGTAGAAGCTAAAAAAAAAAACTAATATGGCAATCTTCATATTTTTATATATATTGCTACATAAACACATCTAGTTATATATTAATCTACATTCGTATATATAAAGTACACATGAACGCATTGCTGACTACTTGTACATTATATAGGAGCCATATATTCTGGATAACATTTAAACGATCTAATCGTTCGATCTATTAAAGATAAATAAAAATGCATGAAAACCAAATATGAAGGTAGTCAGATGCAGTTTGATTTCTTATCAAAGAACTTTTTTGTTATTCTTAGCTTATAACTATAAAAACTAAAAACCTAATCAATATTTATAATTCTGGCTCACAAATTCAAAATCTGACCACTAGATGTAACAAATAAGTTGAATAATCTATGTATACCAATTTGTGTAGATAATAGAGATAAATTATATTGTCAAGGTGGAATAAATTTACTATGAAGTTTAATTATAACACCAAACTAGCAAAACCAAATGCCTATACAGATATATGTTCAACAAATTGAAGATCCTCCCGCTACGTATATTATAGTAGTACAAAAAGGTAAGTAAATGGAATTTTGAAGAAACAAGACAAAATTACTGTATTAATTAAAGTGTTTTACACAAAAATGAACTATTCACGACGCATAAAAAGCTGTTATAAATGAAAACAAAAAATTTATCGCATAAAACCATATAAACTAATTCTTTTACTGCGACTAGACAACTGCCATAAATGCACCATTATATATGTTGCATATTTATGATAGTCCAAAACCACTGTAAATATCTAAAAGACCATCATATAAATCATACTACCTATGATTGTCTTCGAACTGCCATATATACTACTTTAAAAGATGTTTTTTTGGGAATTGTTGTACATAGCATTTTTTAATGGTGAACCCTCATATTTGACCTATTAGAAATGACAGCCTATCACAACTACTACATTAATTACGACGGTCACATTTAGCATCATATTTAGTTGTTAAATATGACAGATCGTCATAAATAATGACCATTTGCAATGGCTTTCGGACTACCGTAAAACTAGCATCATATATAGAGGCATTTTTTGTAGTGGTAATTCATAGTCTCTCTACTAATGATTAAGGCACTAGGTCAACCATTTCCAAATCGAGAAGATTGATGTAGATGCACTTTTATATGCTAAATTAAAAACCATTCTCTAGGATTTGGATTATAAAGATGTTCTACCTATTCTTGATCATCCTATAAACTAGCATACTTAATGTTATATGTATTTTCACTATGCAAGGAACTAAGGAAAAGAAATAGCTGGTTGCTGGGAAGTAGTACGAAACTGGTATTAGTCTCTTCATGTGTCCAACATTGTTTGTTCTTTGGATAGCAAACACTTAGTGATAGTAAGCATCTAACATCCGTTATCTTATATGTTTAGCATCACTTGTTTTCTAGAATCTAGATTTCTCCTTGGCATATGTTGAGAACAATCTGTGTTGGGTTTACTGTGGGCAATTTCCTTAATTTTATGTCCTTATCATCTTATATATATATATATATATATATATATATAATTTTCTATTCTTCTATATAGAATTATGCACCCAAGACATATGATTTAGTTGTATTATATTAATTTCACCAAATACTTCCCTTTTATGCTATCACTTGGCTAGGGATTCAATCCATTGTTGTTGTTTAGCTTTAATTTGGTGTCAAATCCCCCACAGTAACATACGCATATCATATATAGTAGTAGTATCGCTACAAGAAAATTATTCTTTAGCTACAAAACTTTTTCATCGTTAATAGTTAAATTTTCCTTGCTAAAGCACAGTTCACCAAAAGGATCTAGTGACAAAATTTTTAAGCAAGTAAAGGATGCATTTTCACATGAAAAAATATTTCCTCGCTAAAGCCATCACTTTTAGTTCGGAAATATTTTATCGCTAAAACTACAAAACTTTTGTTGCCAAAAGTTTTCATTTTTTTGGTAGTGATGATTTTTTGCAACAAAACGTTTTGTCACTAAAAATATAATTTTATTTGACAAATTAAATGCGATTGTGTAAATTTTTTTCTTTTTTTCAAGAAAATTTTTTATTGCCAAAAACCACTGTGCCAAGTTCAATTGTGATGCTGAACTGTTAGGAGAGAAGTTCAATAGTTCGGTCTTATCTTTTATTAATATATATATATATATATATATATATATAAACACTATTAAAATGTTCTTTTTTCTTTTTTTTTAAACATTAGTGTTATAACAAAAATATAATAATCATACTAAATTACTGTCAAAACATATTATTCAATATAATAAATTAGTTTATATTTATATAATTTTAAAAGTTTATATGCTGTTAATTATGTTATCACTTTTATTGAATATATATATATCTATATATATATATATATATATAGATTAAAAAAGACTTATTCATATATACTTTCAACAAACACATAGATACATATATATATACACACACACAACACATATGGATACAACAACACACATATATATACACATGTATACATATATATACTTATATATAAATACACACGCACACACGCACACACACACACACACACACACATATGTATGTATATACATCTACACAACACACATAAATATATGTGTAGATGTATATACATACATATATATCTGTGTGTGTGTGTGTGTGTGCGTGCGTGTGTGCGTGTGTAGATGTATGTATATACATCTACACATATATTTATGTGTGTTGTGTAGATGTATATACATACATATGTGTGTGTGTGTGTGTGTGTACAACATATATGTATTTGTTGTATATGTACATACATACATATATATACATATATGTTTATAAGAAGGGCAAATTATTTTGGTGACTCTCTAACTATTGTGAAACCCATCTTTTGCCCTCCTACTAAAAAAATGTAAAACGGTTTCTCGAATTTTCTAACCATCCAGATCTTACCCTTCCATCAATTGACTAACGGTCAAACTTTCAATCCGTTAAAAAATGAAGGGTAAAATTATTATTTTATTGTTTTTCCTCCTCCTCGTTCTTTCTTCTCCAAAATTACAGTTGCCTTTTTACCTTCACCATTTCTCATCCTCTCCTCCTTCTCCTCCATTTTATTCTCTCCTATTCTTGCCACATAGCCAAAGAGAGAGAAATTCGATGCTAAATGATTTGCCAAGGAAAGGAAAAGCAAACTTTTTCTGCTCCAAAATGGTAGAACTAGATGAAGTAAAGCTGCAACACAAGTTTCCACTTGACTTGACAACCACTACTATTAGAGACGGTAGCATAAAATGATAATCTAATGATAGATCTTACCCCTGGGAAATGATTGCCTATGGGATTATATAGGGAAAAAAAGTACTCGCTATCTAAGAATCCCAAAGTGAACATCTCAGTGATAAAACTGATGTTCTAATTAACATATTATCTACACAGGATGTGGAGAACTTCATGATGTTCTGGTGCTTCAATGTTTTGAGAAGATGAATTTCACAATAAACCCTCTCACAATCTTTAGAGCTTTGATAGAAATATAAAGCTTGACCTGATTCCAAGCAACTTCAACCCCTTCCTACTCATCAAACTTGAATCAATCAACAAAGAACCCAAATAAAATGTTAAATCCATTACCAGCCCATGTACCAAAACCCCCAAGTTGAATGGAAGTTTCCATTTTATCAGACAAAAATTGCAACTGGGAATTCGTATTTCTACCCCATACCAAAAAAACCCTATAAATCCAAAAAAGTCTCTAGCGGGCATTTGACAAGTTTTTAAAACACCCAAATTACTATAAAACTCCATAAATGACCAAAAAAAAAGATGTACTAGAATCTTCCAGTTGTGTGCAACTAAAATTAGTTATATACTAATAAAAGAGAGGTTAAATTTCGTTTCAAATAAATCAAAATCAAAACCACAAGCATTCTTGTTGAAGGGCAAAATTTACAAATAAAACTGAATAGTAAAATAACAGTTTTATCTTTCATTTTTTTCATGATGGGGGATTGACTATTAGTAAACTTACCGAAGAGCAAAATTTCGATGATTAGAAAATTTGAAGAATTGTTCTGCATTTTTTTTTTTTTTTAGTTGGAGGGCAAAAGCTAGATTTCACAATAGTTAGAGGGTCACCGAAATAATTTATCATTATAAATATATATACATACATATTTATATACCACAAACATATACATACACACACACACACACATATTACATATATTTATATACAATACATACATACATATATATATATACATATATCTATATATACGTCATACGTATATACATACTGATATATAGCACATCTATACATGTCTATACATATATACATATAAACACATATATATACGTACTATAAACACACAAAAAACCACGCATATACATAAAATTGTATATACATATGTATATTTATCTATACAATAGTCCCTAGTCATAGTACCCATGAGACAGAACATCATTAATGCGCTAAGACTAGTATGTGTTAGACTCCCTAATTTGATCAGGCGGTGGTTCTCATATCTGTGAGTATTGGGATACTTAAAGTTAACACGTGGATTCTTGTTAATAGAACAAGTTCATTGGATGACCTAGCTATGAGATAATCACATGGATAACTATTTAGTGTCAGTGATATAATCTCAATATAGCAAACGTGCAAGTATCTCTAGACTTGAGATCTCCAAGGTACTTTGTTTGCTAAGCATTGTGCTTTGATTCTAATCTCTGGAGCCAGATCGAGTGCCTATGGGATGGACATTGGGTACATTGTGAGGTAAACGAAAGTAGTTGAGATGGTCCATAAAGGATTCACCACTCCTAATAGTAGAGGCGAATATCTCACGGCCACTTATAGAAATTACTACTCGAGAAGTCCTTGGCCAACGTGATTGTGTATTGGAAACATTGGAAACAGTTCCAATTGATACACATCTAGAGTAGTGGGTTCCTGATACAAGTACTATTATATTTGAACCAGAATTAATATATTCTGGAGGGAGTTGGCACTAATTTCATACTCCAAAACCGAATGAGCTATTGTATGGTGAAATGAGTTTATTGCAATGTAGTTTGTTATTGAAGGGTTCATGTCAAGCCACTTGACTTCCTGGACTCTTAGGTGGTCATGATGTGTTGCTAGATACCGCTCATGATCTGGGAATATGGATGTATTAATTGATGAATTAATAAACCAATCCTGTTTAGAATTGATATGATTAATTCTAATTAATTATGGATTATTAATCTCAAAGATGTTTGGATTAATTCATGTTTGCTACCAATTGACCAGGAAATCTAATGTGTTACACACAATAGAGTATTGTATACTCAAGATGTTATTTGATAACATAGTAGGGTTAATTACGAGAAAGAATAGTTGTTGTGGCCAAATTATAATTAGTTATAATTTATGATCCAAATTGCAATTATGAGAACTTGATGTTTTCAATTACAATTAGGGAATTCTAACTGTTTTAGAATTCTCAATTGGAGGATTTTTCAGTAGTTTTTTTCATGTAATATATGGCACATATATGCACAAAATTCCTTAGCTGAAAAACACATGAAACAACTCCAAACCCTAGGGGATACACGATTCTCTTCTCTTCTTTTCTCTCTCTCTCGTTGTCCTTGAACAAAACCCTAGCCACCATTGTTGTTTTTACTAGCACAGAAACTCTTAGTGCTTAAGTGTTCCTTCGTGTGGATTTCTGTTAGAAATAATCACACATTGTAAGTATAATGGTTGGATTTTCAACTCTCGTGGTGTTTGATCAAGAGGATTGCTGGATCACGCCTCGACTTGAAGAAGAAAAAATTTTTATTCTTCAAACGATCAAAAAAAGGTAAAAAGCTGTTACCTTTGATCTCTACATGTCTTATTTTTCACACATATGCGGATGATGTGATGGTATCTCGTTCTTATTTTTCTGCTATGCCATATATAATATGCGTGAGAGATACCCAACAGTGGTATCAGAGTTAGGTTGTTGGGCAAACCCAAGCCTACTTGACATCGGGTATATTCAAGCTATGAAATCAAAATCCTGATTAATGGGTTGGGTTTAATTAAATTCTTTATCCCGATTAGGCAAAATCAAGCATAAAGAAATTTAGAGAATAAGTTGGGGTAGCCCAAAAGGCTTTAAGATTAAAAGTTGTTAATCACCCAATGATCCAGTAATTACATACGATGTAATTGGCATTAGATACCTATCAATGAACTCAAGGGTGGCTTATTGGGCAAACCCAAGGTTATTCTTAAGGAATTTAGATACCGGTCCAAAAGGAAAGCTTCCAACGGGCTTTCTTGAATTAATAGTAGGGGCTATTAGTTTCAGTAAAATGGTGGAGTGAGAATGCGTTTAATCAAAGTCCTAATTATTTTCATTTCATGTGCATATACAGTAGCTAATCCTCTCTATCTTTACATCTAGGACATTTGCATCATGTCAACAAACCAAAACCTACGTAGCATCTTGGAAACCAACAAGTTAACCGAATCAAACTACCTCAACTAATATAGAAATTTGAGAATCGTTCTCAAATCGAAAAAGTTGCTCTACGTGCTATATGCTCCTATTCCGCCTCCACCAACTCAAGATGCTCATGCTGATAAGCATGCTATCCGCAAAAGTCATGAGGAGGATAGTGATAAAGCATCATGTATTATGCTGGCATTCATGACTCTCGAGTTGCAAAAACAGCATAAGCATATGGATGCTCAATCTATTATACTACATCTTCGAAAGTTGTTTGATGCCCAAGCCAGAACTGAGAGCTACAAGATCTCGAAGCAACTATTCCATTGAAAAATGGCATAAGGTTCTTCTGTGGCCACTTATGAGCTGAAGATGCTGGGCTTAATAGAAAAACTTGGATCACTCGAGTTCGCGATGGACCATGACTTAAGTATTGACTTAATTCTGTAATCTTTGCCTAATAGTTTCTCACAATTTGTGATTAACTATTAGATGAATAAGATTGAGTCCACCATTCCTGAGTTGATCAATCTTTTCAAAACTGCAGAGTCCTCCACAAAGAAGGGTTCCAATGCAGTTTGAAGGATTCCAATGCAATTTTAATGGTAGAATCTTCTTCTTCTAAGAAGAAAGTTTAAAAGAAGAAGAAGAATGCTCCCATGAAACCCAAAGGTGGTGTGAATAAGAAGGATGTAGCCACCAAAGGTCCATGCCATCATTGTGGCAAGATGGACCACTGGAGGCGCAACTACATGGTCTACTTGGAGACCGTTAAGGATAAGAAATAGAATGAGAAGCTTACAAGCACTTCTACTTCTACTCCGGGTATGTTTATGATTAAGATAAATACTGTCTTTAGAAATGAGATATGGGTATTAGATACTGGATATGGATCTCATTTGTACAATAACTTGCAGGGACTAAAGAGCAGTAGAAGGTTAGAGAAAGGCGACGTGGACCTAAGTACTACAAATGGGGCAAAGGTTGTTGCACTTACTGTGGGGACATACAAGTTGAACCTACCTTCAGGATTAGTTCTAGATTTGTAAAACTGTTATTATGTACTACTTTTAATGAAAAAACATTATCTTAGTTGTGTATTTAAACTTAAATGGATTTCATTTGATATTTAAGAATGAATGTTAATTTTTTTCATTGAATGGTATTCATTATAGTTCAACAACTCTGGTTAATGTTTTATATGTTCTAGACTTGGATAATCCAATTTTCAATATAAATAATAAGAAACCTAAAATAGATAACTGTAACACCTTTTACTTATAGCATTGTCGTTTGAGCTATGTAAACGAAAATCGTGTTTCTAAGTTACACAAGATTGGTGACATAGGATCATTTGATTATGAATCATATGGCACATGCAAGTCTTATTTATTAGGTAAAATGGCTAAAACTCCTTTTTTAGGAAACGGAGAATGGGTCAAGGAGTTATTAGAACTCATACATTCTGATATATGTGGCTCAATATCAATACAAGCAAGAGGAGATTATAACTATTTCATAACCTTTATCGATGATTTCTCATGATACGGGTATTTATATTTAATAAAGTATAAATCTAAGGCCTTTGAAAAGTTCAAAGACTTCAAGAATGAAATAGAGAAACAACTTAGCAAAAGTATTAAGACTCTAAGATCTGACCGAGGAGGAGAATACTTGAGCCAAGAGTTTCTGAGTTATCTTTGAGATTATGGGATATTATCTCAATGGACTCCACCACATACTTCTCAATATAACGGTGTATCAGAAAGAAGGAATCGAAACCTTATAGACATAGTACGTACCATGATGACTTCTGCAAACCTACCAAAATCATTTTGAGGGTATATACTAGAGACTTCTTTTTATATATTAAACAGAGTTTCGACAAAAATGGTTGATTCTACCCCATTTGAGATACTCTTTGGTAAGAGACCAAATTTATCTCACTTGCGAGTATGTGGCTGTCCTGCCTTTGTCAAAAGGCCACAATCAGACAAACTTGATAATAAGTCTAAGAAGTGTTTATTTGTGGAATATCTAAAAGAATCTTTCAGATATTACTTCTACCTATCCTTTGAAAACAAAGTGTTTGTTTTGAAGCATGTTGTCTTCTTAGAGAAGGAGCACATGCTCAAAGGAGATAGTAGGAGTAAAATTGAACTTAGTGAAGTTCAAGAAGATCAAACAAACAAGGATCAATCGTTTGATCCCATATCTATTAAGAGAATAGATGAACCTCCTACTACCTACAAGGATGTTCTGAACAGTTCAGAATCTTGCACATAGCCTGAGGCCATGAAGTCAGAGATAGATTCCATGTACAACAACCAAGTATGGACTTTGGTTGATCCACCCAAAGGAATTAAACCTATTTGGTACAAGTGAATTTTCAGGAAGAAAACGGACATGGATGGTAACGTAGTTACCTATAAAGCACGACTAGTGGCAAGGGGTTATCGTCAACAATATGGTATTGACAATGACAAAACTTTCTCGCCAGTGGTCATGTTAAAATCCATCAGGATACTCCTAGCCATTGCTGCTCATTATGATTATAAGATTTGGCAAATGGATGTGAAAATAGCTTTTCTAAATTGAAATCTAACTGAGGAAGTGTATATAATACAACCTGAGGGTTTCACATCCAATGATAGCACAAAGGTGTGTAAGCTACAAAGGTCCATTTATGGACTTAAGAAAACTTCTAGGAGTTGGAATATCCGTTTTGATGAAACAATCAAAGAGTTTGGTTTCATTCAAAACATGGATAAGCCTTATGTATACAAGAAGGTCAATGGAAGCGCAATTGTTTTCTTATTACTTTATGTAGATGACATATTGCTAATAGGAAACGATATACCTGTCTTGCAAATGGTTAAAGTTTGGTTGTCCAAACAATTCTCCATGAAAGACCTTGGAGAAGCAACCTATATTCTTGGAATAAGAATCTACAGAGATAGATCCAAAAGGTTGCCAGGTCTTTCGTAGTCTACATACATAGATAAAGTGCTAAAAAGGTTTAGCATAGATCAATCCAAAAAGGGATTCTTACCCAAGTCACATTGTGTAAGCCTTTCAAAGTCGATATCTCCAAAGACACAAGTTGAAAGGGATCACATGAGTAAGATTCCATATACTTCGGTAGTTAGATCTATCATATACGCTACGATATGTACAAAGCCCGATGTATCTTGTGCTCTCAGTTTGACGAGCAGATACCAATCTGACCCTGGTGAGCGTCATTGGGCAGCTGCAAAGAATATCCTTAAGTACTTACAAAGGACTAAGGATGTGTTCATAGTATATGGAGAAGGTGATTTGAAAATAAATGAGTATACTATTGCCAGTTTTCAATCTGACAAAGATGATTTCAAATCACAATCAAGTTACGTGTTTACGTTATACAGAGGGGCAATAAGTTGGAAGGGTTCCAAACAAGAGACTATTGTCGACTCTACGACAGAAGCTGAGTACATAGCCGCTTCTGAAGCAGCTAATGAAATAAAGATAGAGAGAGTTCCTACGGATGAGAACATAACTGACCCACTTACAAAAGCACTATCCCAAAAGAAACATGATAGGCATGTTGAGTCATTCGGTATTAGATACATGAATGATTGGCTCTAGTACAAGTGGGAGTTTGTTAGTGTTATGCCCTAGAAGCAATCACTTGTACGTTATATATGACACATTTTATTTTAATAAAAGGCATTATTTATCTTACGGTTTCTTTTGTTTATTTTTGGGTAAAATAACTGTTAGATAAAGTCCCTAGTACAACACTATGTTAAGGAAATCATGATATGAGATTCTTACTACACTATATAGTATTAGTACTTAAATAGTCCCTAGTCATAGTATTAATGAGACAGGACATCATTAATACGTTAAGACTAGCATATGTTAGACTTTCTGATTTTGATTAGGCGATGGTTCTCATATCCCAGAGCATTGAGATACTCAAAGTTAACACATGGATGCTTGTTAATAGAACAAGTTTATTGGATAACCTAGCTATGAGATAATCACATAGATAAATATTTAGTACTAGCGATATAATCTCAATATAGCAAACGTGCAAGTATCTTTTGACTTGAGATCTCCAAGGTACTTTATTTGCTGAGCATTATGCTTTGATTCCAATCTCTGGAGCCAGATCGAGGGCCGCCTATGAAATGAATATTAGGTACATTGTGAGGTAAACGAAAGTAGTTGAGAGGGTCAATAAAGGATTCACAACTCCTAATAGTAGGGGTGAATATCTCACATCCACTTGTAGAAATTACTACTCGAGAAGTCCATGGCCAAGGTGACTATGTATTGGAAACAGTTCCAATTGATACATATCTAGAGTTGTGGGTTCTTGGTACAAGTACTATTATATTTGGGCCAGAATTAATATATTTTGGAGGGAGTTGGCACTAATTCTGTACTCCAAACCAAATGAGATATTATATAGTGAAAGGAGTTCATTGCACTATAGTTTGTTGTTGAAGGGTTCATGTCAAGCCACTTAACTTCCTGGACTCTTGGGTGGTCATAATGTGTTGTTAAATACCACTCATAATCTGAGAATATGGGTTTATTAATTGATGAATTAATAAATCAATCCTGATTAGAATAATATGATTAATTCTAATTAATTATGGATTATTAATCTCAAAGACATTTGGATTAATTTATGTTTGCTACCAATTAACCGGGAAACCTAATAGGTCACACACAATAGAGGATTGTATACTCAAGATGTTATTTGATAACATAGTGGGGTTAATTACGAGAAAGAGAAGTTATTGCAGCCAAATTGTAATTAGTTATAATTTATTTTCCAAATTATAATTGTAAGAACTTGATGTTTCTAATTACAATTAGGGAATTTCACTGTTTTAGAATTCTCAACTGGAGGATTTTTCAATAGTTTTTTCGTGTAATATATGGCAGATATATGCACGAAATTCCTTGGCTGAAAAACACACGAAACAACTCCAAACCCTAGAGGATACACGATTCTTTTCTCTTCTCTTCCCTCTCTCATTGTTCTTGAACAAAACCCTAGCCACCATTATTGTTTCTGCTAGCACAGAAACTCTTGGTGCTTGAGTGTTCCTTCGTGTGGATTTCTGTAAGAGGTAATCACACACTGTAATTATAGTGGTTGGATCTTCAACTCTCGTGGTGTTTGATCAAGAAGATTGTTGGATCGCGCCTTAACTTGAAGAAGAAAATTTTTTTGTTCTTCAAACAATCAAAGAAAGGTAAAAAGCTGTTACCTTTGATATCTATATGTCTTATTTTCCACAAATATGCGGATCTTGGGATGGTATCTCGTTCTTATTTTTCCGCTGTGCCACAAATGATATACGTGAGAGATACCCAATAGTGTAACCGATCGGGCCTGGCGCCGGGGCCATGGATTAAGCCTGGCACCCAGCCCATTTTGCCTTCGGCTTACTTTTGGGTCGTGCTAGCCCGGTGCCAGGTCAACTCTGGCCAACTAAAAATCATCATTTTTTATATTTAATTGAAATAAAAAATAATTAAAACACAAAATCCTGAGGAATATACAGTTTAAAAATTAAAAATATGGTAAAATGAATGAAAACACACGAAAAATTAAAAATATGTCCAACAAAACCAAAGCACTCAAAATCATCATTTTCCACGGTCTTAGTTTTGTGGATTAGTCTCCGTATTTCCTGGAAGGGATCCTGCTTGACGATCTCCAAGAAGTTTGGCTAGTTGTCCAATTTGATTCTCCAGGTTGTGCATGGATGCCTCTAAATTTCTCATTGTTGCATCCGCTCATTGAAACCACGTCTCCGTTGTTAGTGTTGTGCCCTAGAGGCAATCACTTGTACCATGTATATTGCATATTAAATTAATAAGAGGCATTCTTTATCTTTCAGTTTGATTGTTGTATCTAAATATGTGTACAAACCATTAGATAAAGTCCCTAGTACAACACAGTGTTAAGGAAATCATGATAGAGATCATGATGTGAGATTCCTACTACACTATGCAGTGTTTATACTTAAATAATCCCCAGTCATAGTATTAATAAGATGGGACATTATTAATACGCCAAGACTGGCACATGTTATATCTCTTGATTGGATCAAGCGGTGGTTCTCATATCCGTGGGTATTGGGAAACTCAGGATTAACGTGTGGATGCTTGTTTTGAAACAAGTTCATTCGATGACCTAGCTACGAGATAATCACTTGGATAACTGTTTAGTGCCAGTGATAGAATCTCATTATAGCAAGTGTGCAAGTATCCTTAGACTTGAGATCTCCAAGGTACTTTGTTTATCGAGCGTTGTACTTTGATTCTAATCGTTGGAGTCTTATCTAGGACTGCATATGGGATGGATATTGGGTACAACGTAAAGTAAACGGAAGTAGTTGAGATGGTCAATAAAGGATTCACCACTCCTAATAGTAGGAGAGTATATCTCAAGGCCACTTGTAGAAATCATTACTCATGAAATCCTTGGCCAAGGCGACTATGTGATGGAAATGGTTCCAATTGATACACATATCGAGTAATGGATTTCTTGAACAAGTACTAAGATATTCGGGCCAGAATTAATAATATTCTAGAGGGAGTTGGCACTAATTCCATGCTCTAGACCGAATGAGATATTGTATGTTGAAAGGAGTTTATTGCACTGATAATTTGCTATTGAAAGGTTCATGTCAAGCCACTTGACTTTCTGGACTTTTGGGTGGTCAAGAGTCATTGCTAGATGTCGCTCTTGATATGCTATATATGAATTTATTAATTAGAGAATTAATAAATTTAATCCTTTATTTTATTAAGGATTATTAATTCTAATATTGTTAGAATTAATCCATATTATGCTACCAATAAGACCAGGAAACCTAATAGGTCACACACAATAAAGGTTTGAATGCTCAAATATATTATTTGATAATATTGTGGGGTTAATTAAGAGAATGGAATATATTTATAGGTGAATTATAAGTTTGTTATAATTCATGGGACCTAATTGTAATTAAGTAAACTCCAAGGACCAATTTGTTGACAATTGGACGTTGAAGGACTAAGTTGTAATTTATGGTAATTATAAATCTATAAATATAAGGAAACGGTTTCCTTAGGGTTAGAGACAGACCATTCACGCAATAACAGAGAAACCGTTTCTCTGCCTCTCTCTTGATCAAACCCTAGCCATCTCTCTTCTTGATCAAAACCCTAACCTCTCGAATTCTACTAGCATAGAATTGTGAGATTGTGAGCATTCAACCTTGTGTGGATTATCATTAGAGGGAGTTCTTTCTTGGACTTCAGTTGAGCTGCAGTGAACTGTTTTGGATAATCTGGATCGCGCCTGCATTCTTGTTTCTGAAATTTTTGAATTTCGGCTTCACGAGGTAATAAATGCAATCTTCTCCTTTTTCCCGTTTCTATTACAAACCCATGATCCATGGCTTGGATTTCTTGTTGTTTTCCGCTGCGCTTAATCTGATTATGCATGATAGAAACCCTACATCCGTACCATTTACGAATTAGTTAACTAACTCCTCCAATGATGGCTTAGACGGTGGTGCATTGTAAGGTATGGGAGGTTGAGTCCTTTGATTCCCAAAATTAGAAGCAACCTACCTAGGTTAGTTTTGGTTGTTCCCTGAAAAGTTAGGATGATTCATCTGACTAGGGTTGTAGGTGGTGCTATATGGATTATTACCTTGTCATTTATTGCCCACAAACACGGCTTGCTCTAATGACTCCTGTGATGACCCCATATTCTGGTACTCATGATTTGGATGCCTTTCCATACAAAAATCACAATTAGCAGACATTACCTGTCCTTGGGAAAAGACATCACCATTTGCTCCATTTTTTGTGTCAGTGCCTCTAACTTAGCCTCCAAAACCGCCATGGTATTCATCTTGTGTACTCCATGAATACGAGCTCTTGATCATGAACTATCCTAAGAGTAGTTGTTCGTTGTAAGATTTTCAAGTAAATCAAATACCTCCATGGAGCCTCCTATAGATGCATCAACCAATTGCCTAGTAGCAAAACTCAAACCACTATGAAAGATTTGTATTTGCATGCCTAACTCAAACCTATGATGAGGACATTTTCTAAGCATCTTCTTAAATCTCTCCCAACACTTATAAAGATTTTCAGATTCCAATTGTTAAAAGGCAAAAATATCAGTCCTAAGCTTAGATATTCTAGCTAGGGAAAAATATTTTGCCAAAAATTTTTCAGCTAAAACATTCCAAGTGGTAATGGATCTGGCTGGAAAGGATTTTAACCAAGATTTAGCTCTATCTCTCAAAGAAAAAGGAAAAAGCTTTAGTTTGATGGCATCATTGAAACACCATTCATTTTAAAAGTTCCACAATTTTCTAAAAAGCTCGCAGGGTGGGCATTAGAATTTTTCTCAGGTAGCCCATCAAATTGTACCATGTTTTGAATCATTTGGATTATGTTGGGCTTTATTTCAAAATTGTTAGTCTCTATCCTAGGTCTCGTATTACTCGAGCATGTGCCTGAGATTGCGAGTTTCACAAAATCGTCCATAGTCCTCCCACTATTTGTTAGTGTTATGCCCTAAAGGCAATCACTTGTACGTTATATATAACACGTTTTATTTTAATAGAAAGCATTATTTATCTTACAGTTTCTTTCGTTTACTTTTGTGTAAAATAACTGTTAGATAAAGTCCCTAGTACAAATACTGTGTTAAAAAAATCATGATAAAGATCATGATATGAGATTCCTATTACACTGTATAATGTTAGTACTTAAATAGTCACTAGTCGTAGTATTAATGAGACAGGACATTATTAATGTGTTAAGATTAGCATGTGTTAGACTTCCTGATTTTGATCAGGCGGTGGTTCTCATATTCGTGAGTATTGAGATACTCAAAGTTAACACATAGGTGCTTTTTAATGGAACAAGTTCATTAGATGACCTAACTTTGAGATAATCACATGGATAACTATTTAATGCCAGTGATATAATCTCAATATAGCAAACGTGCAAGTATCCTTAGACTTGAGATCTCCAAGGTACTTTGTTTGCTGAGCATTGTACTTTGATTCCAATTTCTGGAGCTCGATCGAGGACCGTCTATAGGATGGATATTGGGTATATTATGAGGTAAACAAAAGTAGTTGAGGGGGTCAATAAAGGATTCACTACTCCTAATAGTAGGGGCAAATATCTCATGACCACTTGTAGGAATTACTACTCGAGAAGTCCTTGCCCACGGAAATTGTGTATTGGAAATAGTTCCAACTGATACACATCTAGAGTAGTGGGTTCCTAGTACAAGTACTATTATATTCAAGCCATAATTAATATATATTTTGGAGGGAGTTGGCACTAATTCTGTACTCCAAACCGAATGAGATATTGTATGGTGAATGGAGTTAATTTCACTGTAGTTTGTTATTGAAGGGTCCATGTCAAGCCACTTGACTTCCAGGACTCTTAGGTGGTCATGATGTGTTGCTAGATACTGCTCATGACCTGGGAATATGGGTTTATTAATTGATGAATTAATAAACCAATCCTGATTAGAATTAATATGATTAATTCTAATTAATTATGGATTATTAATCTCAAAGACGTTGGATTAATTCATGTTCGCTACCAATTAACTGGGAAACCTAATAGGTCACACACAATAGAGGATTATGTACTCAATATGTTATTTGATAATATAGTGGGGTTAATTGCGTGAAAGAGAAGTTATTATGGACAACTTATAATTAGTTATAATTTATGGTCCAAATTGTAATTGTGAAAACTTGATGTTTTCAATTACAATTAGGGAATTCTAACTATTTAGAATTCTCAGTTGGAGGATCTTTTAGCAGATTTCATGTAACATATAGATGAGATACACGATTCCTAATCTAAGCTGGAATACACACGAAAACTCCAAACCCCGGGGACACACGATATCCCTCTCTTCTCTCTTTTCTCTCGTTGTTCTTCTGAAGAAAAACGAATAACCCTAGCCACCATTGTTGTTTCTGCTAGCACAGAAATCTTGGTGCTTGAGTGTTCCTCCATGTGTATTTCTATTAGAGATAATCACACACTATGATTATAGTGGTTGGACGTTCAACTCTCCTGATGTTTGATCTAGAGGATTGCTGGATCACACCTCGACTTGAAGAAGAAAATTTTTGTTCTTCAGACGATCAAAAAAAGATAAAAAGCTATTACCTTTGATCTCTTTATGTCTTGTTTTCCACACATATGTAGATCTTGGGTTGGTATCTCATTTTATTTTTCTGCTGTGCCATATATGATATGCGTGAGATACCCAACACTATTACTACTATTACTACCATTGTTGGATTGGATAACCTCCATATCTTTTCTTACCCTTTCATTTAAAACCTTTCGGACCTTTGTGAGGATTTTCTCAATCTCAGGGTCAAGATCTACTATGTCAATTTTAGATCGTCGGGTCATACACTAAGGGTAAGATCAACTGAGAATAGAAAATAGTGAGATTATAGAATTTACAAGTTATACAAATAATACAAACTAAGTTAGAAAAATTACAACATGTAGGAATATTAAATTACAAGTATACAAAATAACAAAATGTGGCACCTATTTATACAAGGAACATAGCTACATATTAACATATTTATATATAGACTTATAAACATATAAACATGATTACATTAACAAAATCCAAGCTTTCATGATATTGTTCCCCAGCAACAGCGCCTAAAACTTAATGCATGAATTTTGGATGTATAAAAATCATCAAATTTAAGTCCATCCCTTCATCAAGTTTTAATTAAAACATTAATTCCAAAATACATATACGAGCAAATTTACTCATCGCAAGCATAACATAAGGAATTAACGAGTATCGATCCTCAAAGGAACAAGTACACACTAGTCACTTTTCATTCATTGTTTAACCAACTAAATAAAGCGATAAAATAATAAAAAGAAAATAAAGAAATATGTACAATTCAAGAATGTAGAAATATGCAGTTTAGACAAAGGCTTTTAAAAATATAACAATGAATCACTTAGCACATATCACAATCAATTATTATCTTGGCATCATGAAGGATTTAATATAGACCCACTTCGTTTGTAATCCATGAAATCACTATCTTCAAGTTAAATTAGTGAGCATATTCTGTCTCGGCCAATTTATCCAAAAGATGCATTAAAATCAATCCTCATATAAACCCCTATATTCTAGGTGATTTACAACATAAAATTAGTCAATGAATCTATATTCTAGTAATCATCAACCAACCTTTGATTACCTAAGTTCTTAACAATTAACCCCCTTTTTAAGCAAGTTAAGAGATAAAAAATATGAAATTAATTAATTGAAGTCATTATCGACCCCTTGAATAATCCCGGAATTAAAATTGTAGCATAAAAAAGGTCTTCAAAAACTTGTTTTTCTAGCAAATTATTGGGGAAAGTTAACCTATGTTTTGTATAAGACCTTGGGAAATGATGATTTCATGTTTATTGTAGTAGATTACTGCTCAATTTAATAAAAAAAATTATAAGTTATCTTGTGCTCCGAAAATTGGACCTTATATATATATATATATATTGAAAGTCTTATTATGGTTATGAGTTTCAATTACTTGATTGAGGGAAATCTTATTCTTGTTACTCTATTCCATTAAAGAAATTATGCTCCAACCATGTTTTCTAGATGAAATTATATGTTTGATTGGGTTGATCAAATGTTCTTGTTCATTGTTGCTATGCTCATCTATTGAATTGTACTGGGAACTCTAATTCTGTTTAGAATCTTTTTTTTTTTTTTTTGGAAATTCTTATTTGATTGACTCTTGAGAACACTCCTATTTTTTGAAAATTAGACTTGCCTCTCTTTATTTATCTTGTGATTATACATTTGACTTGCCTGTCGTGTTGCTTATCTTGACTTTTTTTGCCTCAACTAACACCATCTACTTGATTATTTTGGGGATTTTGATGGATTGAGCTAGTAAGATTACCTACCTAATTAAGTGGGGAGGTTTAATGGAAAGAAATTTTGGAGTAAATTAAGAGTTGGAAAAAAGGCAAAAGGGTGAGACTATCTCGATAAAATCCTTGAGAAGAGCTAAATACAAGGGTTGTGTGATCATTGTTTGAGTGAAACACGTGAGAGAGTGAATTGTGAGGTCTTCTCTTATTTCTAAGCATTTTCACTTGAGAAATTTTTCTAATTACCAAACAAATGGCTCAAGAGGGATCTAAGAATGTGAGGATTTTTGAAGACAGTCTCCAAGAGATTATGAGAACAATACAAAATGTGTTTGAAAATTTGCAAAGGAGGCTAATTGATCGACAATCTAATTAAGGACAAGCATAAACAGTTGCTCAAATGAGAGGACAAAGGCCAAATGATAGTCTTAGAGTAAGGGATGAATATCAAACTACTCCTTCACTATATGAATAACAAGGTGAAGCTTGGGATGAGCATTCTTTGGTAGGGTATCAACAACTACCCATGAGAAAGGAAGAAAGACAAAATATGAGAGATGGAAGAGGTAGAATGAATAGGAGAAATGATAGGAACTTGAATCGTAAATTTTACATGTATAAAAATCATCAAATTTAAATCTATCCCTTAGGTAAGTTTTAATTAAAATATTAATCTCAAAATGAACATAGAACAAGTATACTCATCGCAAGCATAGCATAGGAAATTAACGAGTATCAATCCTCAAATGGACAAGTACACACTAATCACTTTTTATTCATTGTTTAATTGACCAAATAAAGTGATAAAATAATAAAAAAAAATAAAGAAATATATACAACTCAAGGATGTAGGAATTTGCAATTTAGACAATTATCCTAGAACACACGATATTGAATCATTAAGCAATTATCTCAAATAATCATTATCTTAGCATCATGAAGGAATATAAAGTAAAATTCAATTATTTCCCAAGTCATGAATTCACTTATATAGATTCCACTTCTTTCCTAATCCATGGAATAGCTTATCTTTTGATTAAATTAGTAGATTTCCCAATCAAACCAACATAATAAAAACATGCATTAAACTCAATTTCTCATAAACATAAAATTATCTAATGACCCTTTGCTCGAGGTGAAATCAACTAATCTTTGATCACTTTAGTCCTTTAATCTTAACTTGGTTTCCCAAGTCCATTAAGATTTGACAATTATGAAATCAATGCAATGAATTCCTAACGTCATTTCCCAAGTCAATTAGTACAACCTACATCAATAACCAATGATAACAAGTAATCAAACACCAAGGATGATAGAAAATTAATCAAATAACTAAATTAATACAAAACCATGAATCCCAAAATAATGTTACATTATAATGAAAACATTGAATACATCATTGTTGAAAAACAAAAAAATAAAGGTAAAAAAAGCACTCATAGACATGCCTCATTCTTCTCCTTTAAAAACTCTTTTGAACAACCCTCCTTGAATGGTGAATCTCTCATTTTTTGAGTGATTGGAATTTTTGCTCTGGATTTCCCCCTTTTTCCTCTTGTGTTTTCTCTTGGTTTTATGGGCTTCTTTGATGCCAAATTCGCTGCTTGAGGAGTCTTGGCTGAGTAGGATTTAGAAAATACCAAAATCTTTGAAAAAATTAACAAATTCGCACATAGGATTTTTGCTACTCCAGAGTGGACCTGGCGCCAAGTCCAATCAACCTACCTGGTGCCAAGTGTGTTCTATTTTTTCCCCGGACGTTATTCTGTTTTCACTATTTAGGCAGAGTGGACCTGGCGCCTGGTGTCTTAGCTGGACCTAGCGCCAGGTGCATTATGGAAACTGTCCACTTTTTGCTCAAAATCAACTTAAATCCACACAAATTTATCAAAAACACTTTCTACAAGTGAAATGTCAAATATGAAGGAATATGTCTAGTTATTACAACAAAAGTATCTCAAATTGACCTCAAATAACTAGAAAAATAGTGATGATTTTAGCCCCTATCACACTGATACGAGCTCGAGAGTACTAAAATTCGGAAGTTAGACTCATGAACAAGACTCAAGAATTGATCACCCAATTCTCTACCAAAATCCCTATAATATAAGAACCCTGGGTGAATAAACAACTAGAACCCAAATTCTAAAAGGATTTTACTGATAGGGGCTAAAATCACTATTATTTTTCTAGTTATTTGAGGTTATTTTGAGATATATTTGTTGTAATAACTAGGCATATTCCTTCCTATTTGAAATTTTGCTTGTAAAAATTATTTTTGGCAAATTTGAGCAGTTTTGAGTTAAATTTGAGCAAAAATAGAACAATTTCATAATACACTGGGACAAGCCCAGCCAAAGGACCCAGCGCCGAGTCCATTCTGGTCAAGTGGAGGAAACTGAGCAAACTTTCTAGTAGAAAACAAAACCAAGTCTACCAAGTGGACTAGGTGCTAGGTCCATTCTGCTTGCCAGAGAAAATAGAGCAAAAATCCAGAGAAAGAACATATTGTATCTGATGCCAGGTGGGTTAAAAGTACCAAGCTCGCGAAAATCCTGCACACGAATTTAGGAATTTTTCAAAGATTTCAGTATTTTTCTAATTCCTACTCGTCCAAGATTCCTCCAGCAACGAATTTAGCATTAAAGGGGCCTATAAAAGCAAGGGAAAACACAATACAAAAAAGAGATAGAAAGGTAGATCCAAAGGCATAAATTTAAATCACTCATTGAATGAGGATTGTTCAAGAGAGTCTTTAAGGGTGAAGAAAGAGTCTTGTCTATGAGTGATTTCTTTTATCTTTGTCTTTTTTTCCTTAAACAATGATGTATTCAATGTGTTTATTGTAATTTAACATTATTTTGGGGTTCATGATTTTGTGCTAATTTGGTTATTTGATCAATTCTTTATCATACTTGGTATTTGATTACTTGTTATCATTAGTTATTGATGCGAGTTCTTCTAATTGACTTGACAAAACGATGTTAGGAGTTTCGTTGCATTGATTTCGTATTTGTTAAATCTTAATAGACTTTAACGACGAAGTTAAGATTATAGGACTAACTGATCAAAGATTAAGTTGATTTTGTCTTGACAAAAGGTTATTAGCTAATTTTATGCTTATAAGGAATTGAGCTTAATGCATGTTTTGGTTATGTTAGCTTGATTTACAAATCTGTTAAGATGAATCAAAATGTAGTAATTCCATGGATTGACAAAAAAAGTGGAATTTATTTAAGTAGATTCATGACTTGACAAACGATTGAATTTTACTTTACATTCCTTCATGGAGCCAAGATGATACTTAGTTGAGAGAATTGCTAGTTGGTTCATTATCATGTTTTCTAGCATAATTGTCTAAATTGCATATTCCTACATCCTTGAGTTGTATATATTTCTTTATTTTTCTTTTTATTATTTTCTCACACTATTTGGTCGGTTAAACAATGAATGAAAAGTGTCTAGTGTATACTTATTCCTTTGAGGATCGATACTCGTTAATTCCCTATACTATGCTTGTGATGAGTATACTTGCTCGTATGTGTATTTTTAGATTAATGTTTTAATTAAAACTTGACTAAGGGATGGATTTAAATTTGATGATTTTTATACACCCAAAATTTACGCATCAAGTTTTTGGCACTGTTGCCGAGGAACAATATCACGAAAGCTTGGATTTTGTTGATTTAACCATATTTATACGTTAATATGTTTCTATGTAAATATGTGCATATGTATATATATTCCTTGTATGACTAGGTGCTATATTTTGTTTTCTTGTATACTGGTAATTTAATATCTCTATATGTTGTAATTCCTTATAACTTAATTTGTAAACATATCCTAACTGTCTCCAAAATCTCACTATTGTGTAAACCTTACTCTTGGTTTATGACTCGATGATCCAAATCTGACATAGTAGATCTTAATTCAAAAATCGAGAGAACCCTCACCAAAATTTGTAAGGTTATAAGCAAAAGGGTAAGGACAAATATGGAGGTAAATCAACCTAACAATGGTGGTAATGGTGGAGTTAATAGGTAAATTATAAATGACTTTGTAAAACCCACAATCTCAAGTACGGGCTCTAGTATTACGAGGCCTAGGATAGAGGCCAACAATTTTGAAATAAAACCCAACATAATCTAAATTATCCAGAATATGGTCCAATTTGATAGGTTACTTGAGGAGGATCCCAATGCCCACCTTGCGAGCTTTATAGAAATTTGTGACATATTCAAAATGAATGGTGTTTTTGAGAATGCCATCAAACTAAGACTTTTTCCCTTTTTCTTGAGAGATCGAGCAAAATATTGGTTAAAATCTTTGCCCACTAGATCTATTACTACCTGGAATGTGTTAGCTAAAAAATTTTTGGCCAAATATTTCCTACTAGCTAGAACATCCAAACTTAGGACTGACATTTTTGTCTTCCAACAATTAGAGGCCAAAAACCTTTTATGAGTGTTGGGAAAGGTTTAAGGAAATGCTGAGAAAATATCCTTACCATGGATTTAAGTTGGAAATGTAGATGCAAATCTTTCACAGTGGGTTGAGCTTTTCTACGAGGTAATTAGTTAATGCATCTGTAGGGGGCTCCATCAATTCTAAAACCCCGAAAGAAGTATTTGATTTGATTGAAAATTTGGCTACGAATAACTATATCTAGGGTAGTTCACGGTCTAGCGCTCATGTACATGGATTACACAAGATGGATGCAATGGCTGCATTAGTGGCTAATGTGGAAGTACTAATGCAGAAAATAGATCAATTAGTAATGCCTCCTTCCCAAAGGCAGGTAATAAGTGTAAGTTGTGATTTTTGTGGGGAAGGGCATCTAAACCATGAGTGCCAAAATATGGGATTGTTAGAAATATGCCCTAGAGTCAATTTGTACTTATACTATTGTCGTTATGTATTATGTAATAATACGAGGTATTTTCTTTCATGAATAGTGCATTTAATTTTGTGGTCGTCAAGTATGTGACTTGATAGTAAAACCCTACAATCAATACAATGACTATTCTTAAACTATCCCTAATTGATTATTATTAGTGGAACAATAATAAATTAAGATTAGTATGTTTGTGACTTGATGGCTATGTTTTACAGGTCATGGATATTTGTGATATCAAGTCAAAACATAAATAAATATTAGAGAACATTGTATTGGACATGACCCACTGTGAGAGTACTTCATAGAACATGTCATAAGTACTTTCTAGCTATAATGATATTAAAAGTCCTTCAACCTAAATTCATCATAGTTTCCTACTTGATAAATTTTATATTTTGACGTTGTCTAAAGTTGTCTTTAACCAGATAATAAATTAGACTGCTGTTGGATATAGAATAAATCAGGGAGAGAAATATGATTGATAGTGAAGGAATTTATCCCTCTCAATTATAGGAGAGATATCCATGGGCCCCTTGATAAGTTAGACTGTTTAAATGCATGGTCATGCTCAAATATATCAATATGAGATATTGATATCATTTGTTTGAACAGTCTAGTATGAGATCAATAAATAATTGATTAAACTTAATAAGGATAACATGCTCTATGTCTTATGCTTAATTTGGATATCGTGTAACAAAAGGACTAAATATAAAGTTATGGTTTGGTTTAAAGAGATCACTAATCTTCATTTAACCTTGATAGTTATCATATTTTACTAGAAATTGCTTATAACTTGTGAGCCATTTAAATGTGATTTAGGCACACTGCTAATATTAAATGAACCTATAGGGTCACATAATAAGCAAACCTGTTAGGTTATTTTTTTTGTAACCAAGTTCGATGAATCTGAAAAAAAGTCTAAGTTAATCAAACCTAGATAACTAACTACATACAATGAATCTAGAAATATGTCCACATTCGATGTATCTGGATGATGTTCAGATTGTAAGAATTTGACTCGACAAATTAATTAGTTAAATTACCAAGTAATGGTGAATTTTATCATATCTGTTTTAATTTAATTTGAATTTAAAATAAATTATGATAAGATATTATCAGAGTTTGACTTTAAGAGATTCGGGTAGTTTTAAAAGAAAACCCTACATGTCTTCTCAGGGGTGCTCTTTATTAATATTTGTGCCTCCATTCACCAGAAAAATTTAAGCCTCTCAAACCTTAGGTGCTAGCACTCCAGGGGTAACGAGTTGGTTCGTTGTATGTATCCGATAGAGGGCGTTCGCATATTACATCGTCTGGTGATCGATTGAGTTGCACGTATGACAGCAAAACTAGAATCCAATGATCTTGATTACACAGAATAGAGATAATTCTATAATCACTAAATCGTCTTAATCATTTAGTATGGGTCCTCGGAAGGGATTCATGGATATTTTTTGCATTTAGGAGTCCATGAATCCTAACAGTGGTATTAGAACAACTTGCTAAACGATTAGGTTGATTCACCTGTATTAATCGTATTATTGAATATATGTATGATATATGTGAATTTAAACGGTATATATCAGCATATTCACATGATTATAATTTTAGAATACTTAGCATGCGGACTGCTTGAATTAGGTTTAATATGTGCGCCTTAATTTTTTGATCAGACCAGATTATTTGTAGATTGTCTGTAACCTGGTCTGTTTTAATATGATATGGTATCGTAAGCATGCTATCCGTCGTTCTATGTTGCAAATTGTTTATATTAATTTGCCATGATAATTTGTTATGTGTATCAATATGGTTAAAAGGAAACGCAGATTATTTGTAATACAAAAATTCACGGTGATGGTTACTAAAGGGTCCAAACGTTAATTTGATAAATATTCGGGAATTGGAAAGGCAAAATCTCATTCAATAAGAAAAGGAAACCTGCCAATCACATTGGGGTAACCATCTCTCATTGAATGAGATTTTGCCTTCCGACTCCCGAATATTAATCAAATTATCATTCGGACCCCTAAGTAACCATCGTCATGAATTTTCATATTACAGACAATCTGTGTTCCCTTTAAACTGTATTGATACATATAAAAAATTATCATGGCAGATTAAAACAAATAGTTTACAATATAAAATGATGAATAGAATGCTTACGATACCATATCATATAAAAACAGACTAGTTTACAGACAATCTGCAAATAATCCGGTCTGATTAAACAATTAAGACGCACATATTAAATCTAATTCAGGCAGTCCGTATGCTAAGTATTCTAAAATTATAATCATGTGAACATGCTGATATACTTCATTTAAATTCACATTTATATCATACATATATTCAACAATACGATTAACATAGATGAATCAACTTAATCGTTTAGCAAGTTGCTCTGATACCATTGTTAGGATTTGTGGACTCCTAAACGCGAAAAACATCCACGAATCCCTTTTGAGGACCCAAGCCAAACGATTAAGACGATTTAGGAATTACAGAATTATCTTTGTTCAGTGTAATTAAGATCCTTGGATTCTGGTTTTGCTGTCATACGTGCAACTCGAACGATCACCAAACGCTGCAACGTGCGAACGCACTCTATCGGATACACACGACAAAGCAACTCATTACCTTAGGAGTGCTAACGCCTAGTGTTTGATAGCCTTGAATTTTTTTAGTGAATGGAGGCACGAATATTAACAGAGAGCACCTTTGAGAAGACAGCTAGGGTTTTCTTTTAAAACCACCCGAACCTCTTGGAGTCAAACTCTGATAATATCTTATTATAATTTATTTTAATTTCAAATTAAATTAAAAAAGATAAGATAAGATTTGCCATTACTAGGTAATTTAACTAATTAATTTATCGAGACAGATTCTTACAATCTGAACATTATCCAGATACATCAAATGTGGACATATTTCCAGATTCATTTTACCTAGTCAATTTTCTAGGTTCGATTAACCTAGACTTATTTTCAGATTCATCGAACGTGGTTACCAAAAAAATAACCTAACAAGTTCGCTTATTGTGTGACCCTATAGGTTCATTTAATACTGGTAGTGTGTCCAAATCACATTTAAATGGCCCACAAGTTATAAGTAGTTTCTAGCAAAACATTATAACTATCCAGGTTAAATAAAGATCAGTGATCTCTTTGAACCAAACCATAACTTTATATTTAGTCCTTATAAAAATACTTCACAAGAATCATTAGAACAAGCGGTGTTTGTAGGTAATGGTCAGCAAGATAATAATCCTTATAACAATACTTACAACCCAGGTTTGAAGAATCACCCTAACTTTTCATGAAATAATCAAAACCAACCTCGGCAAGCTTCTTCTAATTTTGGGATGCAAATGACTCAACCCCCACTGCTATACAATGCCCTACCTGCTAAGCCATCAATGGAGGAGCTGGTCAACCAACTGGTAAGTGGAACGGAAACACGGTTCCAAGGAGTCGATGCAACCAGAAGAAATTTACAAACGTCCATGTGCAACCTTGAAAGTCAAATTGGATAGCTAGCCAAACTCCTTGGTGATCATCAAATGGGATCACTTCCAGGCAACACAGAAACCAACCCACATGACTAAGACCATGAGAGACGCTGATTTTGAACTGGTTTAGTTTTTGGACGTCTTTTTAATTTTTGTTTGTCCGCATTATTTTAGCAGTTTCTTTTTAATTATTAGACTATTTTCTTTCTATAATTTCACATTCCTTTTCTTTGATTCCATTAAATTCCATATAAAAAAAATGTGATTTTTTTTGCCAGAGCTGACCTGGCACTGGGCCCAACCTTTGGCCCGGAGCACGACCCGACAGTAAACGGAGGCAAAACAGGCCGGCACCAGGCCCGTTCGGCCGCAACAGTAAAACTGGCCTTCTCGGCCATTTTGTTCAAAAAACTTTCACCCCTCTCAAATTTTCTCTCAACCCATCGCCGGGTTCAACTCCGAAACACTGCAATGTCACTATCTAAACCTCCAAAACACTTCCTAAACATAAAATCCTCACGTTGTTCTTGAATGTTTAGATCAAAATAAAGAAAAATCCAATATTTTCCTCCAAAATCCATATTCCAATCCTTCCGTTGAGGGCACGATTTCTTCAATCTTTTTGCATAAAATCATTGCCTAAACATTAGAGATCATTATAGTATGATTTTTTTACACTTTCTACGGTTTAGTTTTTTCTTATGAATTTTGGGTATTTTTCTATTCATTTTTTGGCAAAAATTTCTTGAATATATTTTTGGATGATGGATTTGACTGTTAATATTACTTTCTTTGAGCTTTCATTGGCATGAGAATCTAATTGATAATGCTTCATGATTAATGTCATTGATATTTTACATCTTTTTGAAAGTTATTGAGCATGCATTCTTTGTGAGTAATTTTTGAGATATAGGATACTTGTTCTTGTTTAACTTAGCCTTGTACTTATGAGCTTTACATTATAATATAAATGGCATAGCTAATTGAGCATTGTAATTTTGAGTTGTACATTTATTCATTGATAAATATTAAGCATTGTGGAGTTGATGAAGAAGTTGATATTATGTTTGGATTGGAATATGGCTATCTTTCTTTCATGTTTGTTGGAGGAGGTTGAGTAGTGTTTTATTGACTATCTTGTGGTGTTGAATGGTGTTGTAATAGCGAGAGGGTTGAGAGTTGAGCATTAATTGTGTTATACAGAGTGAGTTGAGAGAGTACTATTTTTCTATTTTATCCCTTTTTCTTCATCCTTCCATCATATCTTGGAGACCTAGGGGGTTAGCACTAGGGGCTAAGAGAGCTCGAGATGTATCTTCATCCGCACCTTCCTTCGAGCCTCTACCTACTTGACCTACCCACTTTTTTGATCATATGTGTCAAATCTGGTATGACAGGCACTAACACAATAAGATTATAGTAGAAAAGTAATATAAGCCTTCTTTGGACAATTCCCTGGAGCTTTCTACTATGTTTAGGCACCTGGGGTAGGAGGCCATCATTAGAATGGAATGTGCTTATTGTCTTGTGCACATGATAGAGTTTTATTCCAACATATAGGACAAAAAAAATAACCTCCAAATCATCTCGACCATGGTAAAAGGGGTTCCCATTGAGTTTGATAGGACTAGACTAGCTAGAATTTTGGGAGTCCCTGATGAGGGGCAGTGGATTGTTGTGGACCATAATAACCAAAAGGTCATTTCTGAGCTTACATGGGATATGAGGGTTGTAAGGGATAGTTTTTAGATATGGAGAAATGGGAAAATAGGGCAAAACCGTTACTACTCAAATAATAACCTTAAGGCACAATGGTGTGCCATAGTCTATATATTTGCTTTCAACGTTTACCCTAAGGCTAGTGGCTTTAATGAGTCTATGGTCCTTGATCTTTACATTTTGGATAAGACGAGAAATAGTAAGCCTATTCCTTTTACCCTAATTATCATTCAATCCATGAGAGAGGTGGTGTCCTCTAACATTATACTCAAAGCCCTCAAATTCTCTTTGGTTATTATGTGTATTCTAAGAGACTTTGGAATGCGGATGGATGGAGAGCTGAGTGAGCCTACTACTGATTGAGACTTAGCGACTAAACATACTTTAATTCAATGTGGGTATCGCTATGATAAAAGGGCAAAGCACTGGAAGAAGTCGTTTGAGGCGCAGCACCCTGGGAGGGAGGAGCTTTCCCATCATGAGGAGGAAGAAGAGGAGCCACCTACTAGCCCTGCTCCTCGTACCCCTAGTTCTCATTCGCGTATTGATTTTGAGGCACGAGTGGAGGCTCAGTTGGAGAGCCAAATGACCATCCTTCTCCAGCTTCGCGACTTTATTGCAGACATTCGTCACCGCTAGCATATTCAAGATCAAAAGTTGGCCACTTTGATCCAACAATCTATTGGTGCATCTTTCAATCGCGTAGCTGATGATGATGAGGATGACTCTTGACTTACTCTCTTGTATTTTATTTTATTTTCTGTTCTGTTATTTCTTTTTTAAAAATTTTAATGACCTTTACTAGCTTTTAAGTATTTGCTTTTTTATTTTTTTCCCTTTCTTTTTCTAGATTTTTATTTTTTATTTTTGTTGGTTTTTTTCTTTTTTAGTAGGTACTCTTGTAATGACTCCTCCTTGTGGTAGATTCGATCCTCGTGGCACTACGATGTAATGGAAGTATTTTCTTCTCTTTCTTCTTCCTCTTTATTCTTTTGGTCTTCTTGGATGTAATTTTATTGTTATATCTTTGGCAACTGAGGACAATGTCCTGTTTAAGTATAAGGGGAAATGAGGTTGAAGAGATATTTTTCCATATCAATTTTTTTGAAATTTTTATGAAATTTTAGTGATTTTCATTGATTAGCAAGGTTGTAATTCTATTCCTTACTTAGATATGAGTTTTGCCATTCAATTGGTGGAGTTTTTGTGCAATTGGTTTGTTGGATAGAATATTTTTCAAAAATTGAGAATTTTGATTAATCTTGTTTATGCATTGGTGTTTGAATGTTACTTAACTCATCTAGTTTGAATATGAAAAGTATGATGAATGTGGAAAAATTTTATTGGCTAACTCTTGTATTATGAATTTAAATTTTGCTTGGCTTTAAGTTGTGATGAGAAATGTGAGTTGATAAAAGATCTTTGAGAGGAAAGATTGTGGAAAATTGTGAAAAATTCTTGTGAGTTGAAAACTTGAGGGAAAAAAAATGAGTTGTTATTTCCTCTTTGAAAATGAGGGGAAAATTATTTTTGCTTTATATGGGGGCCAATACAGATCGTGAAGAGAAATCCACTTTCTTAAGACTATGAATTCCCTAAAGTAAAAGAAAGAAAGAATTGTTTAGAGGAAAGTTGTTGAAAAAAAATAATGAGTGATGACTACAAGAAAGATAATACAGTGTATAAAGAGAAATCCATGCACTTGAAGCTATTAATTCCCTAAGTCATTGAAAAAAAATTGGAGAGAAAAAAATTGGAGTGCTTTTCTTACATCATAACTTGAGTTGAGCAATTTTTGGACTTAAAATACTTGAGTTGGCAGATGACTTGACTTATATAATTCATGTTATCTATATTTTAACTTGAAGAGTGAAATAATTCTCTTAGACTATGGTATACACTTGATTAATTTGACTTTAAGAGTTTTGTGATGTCTTTGTTAAATGTTGCAAAGTTTGAATTATTTTCAAATGGTAGGAATGACAAGAGTTATATCTAAAGTTTGAAAGGAAGTTATAATCCTTGGTATATGGTAAAAAGATTTTGGACTGAGTAAAGACTTGTGTTTTCTTGATAATTTTCTTGGAGTAAACTGTTTTACTTCAGGACAAGCAAAAGTTCAAGTGTGGGGGTATATGATAGGGGCTAAAATAACCATTATTTTTCTAGTTATTTGAAGTTGTTTTGTGGTACATTTGTTGTAATAACTAGGCATATTCCTTCCAATTTGACATTTTAATTGTAAAAAGTGTTTTTGGAAAATGTGTGCAGATTTAAGTTAAATTCAAGCAAAAAGTGAACAATTCCAGAATGCACCAAGTGCCAGGCCTAGCCAAGGGACCAGGCGCCGATTCCATTCTAGTCAAGTAGAGAAAACTTAGCCAACTTTCAGGAAGAAAATAGAATAGACTTGGAGCTAGGTCTGGCAAGTGGACCAGGTATCATGTCCATTCTATCTAGGCAGTGAAAACAGAGCAAAAATCTAGAGGAAGAACAGATTTTACCAGGCGCCAAGTCCATTCGCCAAGCATGCTCTAGAAGGCAAAAATCCTATGCACAAATTTGAGAATTTTCTAAAAAATTTTGATATTTTTGAATTCCTACTCAGTTAAGATTCCCCCAGCAATGAATTTAGCATTAAAGAGGCTTAAAAAAGCAAGAAAAAACACAAAACAAAAGAGAGATAGAGAGGTGGATCCAAGAGCATAAATTCAAATCACTTATTGAAAGAGGAATTCACCCAATCAAGGAGGATTGTTCAAGAGAGTCTTCAAGGGTGAAGAAAGAGGCTTATCTATGAGTGCTTTCTTTTATCTTTGTCTTCTTTTCCTTTAACAATGATGTATTCAATATTTTATTGTAATTTAACATTATTTTAAAATTCATGATTTTGTGTTAATTTGGTTATTTGATCAATTCTTTATCATCTTTGGTATTTGATTACTTGTTATCATTGGTTATTGATGCAAGTTCTTCTAATTGACTTGACAAAATGATGTTAGGAGTTTCGTTGCATTGATTTCATATTTGTTAAATCTTAATAGACTTGAACGACGAAGTTAAGATTATAGGACTAACTGATCAAAGATTAAGTTGATTTCGTCTTGACAAAAGGTTATTAGCTAATTTTATGCTTATAAGGAATTGAGCTTAATGCATGTTTTGGTTATGTTAGCTTGATTTACAAATCCGTTTAGATGAATCAAAATATAGTAATTCTGTGGATTGACAAACGAAGTGGAATTTATCTAAGTAGATTCATGACTTGACAAACGATTGAATTTTACTTTACATTCCTTCATGGTGCCAAGATGATACTTAGTTGAGAGAATTGCTAGTTGGTTCATTATCATGTTTTCTAGCATAATTGTCTAAATTGCATATTCCTACATCCTTGAGTTGTATATATTTCTTTATTTTTCTTTTTATTATTTTCTCACACTATTTGGTCGGTTAAACAATAAATAAAAAGTGTCTAATGTATACTTATTCCTTTGAAGATCAATACTCGTTAATTCCCGATACTATGCTTGTGATGAGTATACTTGCTCGTATGTGTATTTTTAGATTAATGTTTTAATTAAAACTTGACTAAATGATGGATTTAAATTTGATGATTTTTATATACCCAAAATTTATGCATCATTGGCCAACTACTTTAATACCAAAGCACCCTTAAATCTACAAAGAATTTAAGAACAAATGGGGTGGAGAAAAGTAGGGACCCTTCTAGGTTTCCTAACAAAAACACTAAGTAAGAATAAATCTACCCAATATCCAAGATGAAGAAACAAGTAAGATTAACCCAAGAATATTAGAAATTCTAAACAAAGGTGGGTCTAATTCCTTTGCTTGGTCTTAAAAGGAAGAACTAAGGAGGAATTCTCTTCTCCAATAGTTCAACACTCTATTCTCCCTTTGAAATTTAAAATCTGAATTTTATTACAAAAGAGGCTACAATGGGGTATTTATAGGCCCCAAGTTGCCTTAACTAATTAGCAAATAAGCATAGAAATTAGATGGCCTTAATACAAGTTTTTAGGCCCTATTACATACCTTAAAATAGGTTTAAACATAATAAAACTCGTGAAAATTAAATTACAATTGAAACAGCTAAAAATATAAAAAATAGTCAAAATTCTGGGACGAACTTGACTGGACCCAATGCCAGGTCCAAGGACTACACCGGATGCTAGGTGTAATTTGCCTGGCGACTATTTGTCGCCAGATTATGGTGACAAGTCCTTCACTCTCGACCGGCATCAGGTAGGCTCTGAGCGTCCTCCCCTATTTTGTTGCACTTCAAAACTTGCTCCTTGAACCTTCATTCTATTTCTTTTTACTTCCTTGATCTTCCAAATGAAATGCTGGTCGTCTTGAGCCCTTCTTGATACTCCTTTAGCCTTCAATCCTTGTTTAAAGGTTGGCTTGATCCTCTACATGGATTGTTGCTTTTGTTGTGCGTCTTTTGGCCCTTTCTTTTTCATCCATCTCTTCACAATCTTCTTAGACCTAGGTTTGTTGAATTTGTTATCTTGAAAACTCCCTTGATTCCTCTTGAATAGAAACCTTACCTAAGGAACCATGAAGTGTGATTTGGTCATCCTTCCCCCTTCTTGGAAATGGCCTTTATGCCTAATTTGATTCATATCATTTCCCCCTTCTTGAAGATGATTCATCTTTGAATTGATACTTGCAATACAATTTAAACAAGATATTTTGTGTGAATGTAAAACTTTTAGCTTTGAATCCTCATCAACTCTCTTGTTTTCTCTCTTCTCAACCCAAGCTTCCAATCTCATTTTACCTCCACTCATTCTATTTTTCTCAACCTCTTGTTTGGCTCTCTTTTGTATCACATTATTTTGTGTTTACATTTTTCCTTGTTCCTTTAATCTCCTCTCTTCTCCTTTTATCTCAAACTTTTTTATCTTATCCATCTTCTTATTTAGATCTCTCTCTTTTCTTTCCTCTTTGCTTCTCGCACTTTTCTTTCCTTCTTTTTTGTCTCTCCTTTTCTTTTTTTTTTTTCCTCAAAAGATTTTGATCTTTTGTAACCTCACTAGGGGACATTGGGAGAATAATAAACTTCTTTCCCTTTTTACTCATTATGTTTCTTCTATCGTTATGCATAACATCTCTGTCAAACATCCAAGGCCTTCCCTGTTAGATTTCTATCATGCATAATCAGATTAAGCGCAGTGGAAAACAACAAGAAATCCAAGCCATGGATCACGAGTTTGCAATAGAAATGGGAAAAAGGAGAAGATTGCATCTATTACCTCGTGAAGCCGAAATTCAAAAATTTCAGAAACAAGAACGCATGCGCGATCCAGATTATCCAAAACCGTTCACTGCAGCTCAACTGAAGTCCAAGAAAGAACTCCCTCTAATGATAATCCACACAAGGTTGAATGCTCACAATCTCACAATTCTATGCTAGTAGAATTCGGGAGGCTAGGGTTTTGATCAAGAAGAGAGACGGCTAGGGTTTGATCAAGAGAGAGGCAGAGAAACGATTTCTCTGTTATTGCGTGAATAGTCTGTCTCAAACCCTAAGGAAACCGTTTCCTTATATTTATAGATTTATAATTATCATAAATTGCAACTTAGTCCTTCAACGTCCAATTATCAACAAATTGGTCATTGAAGTTTACTTAATTACATTTAGGTCTCATGAATTATAACAAACTTATAATTCACCTATAAATATATTTCATTCTCTTAATTAACCCCACAATATTATCAAATAATATATTTGAGCATTCAAACCTTTATTGTGTGTGACCCATTAGGTTTCCTGGTCTTATTGGTAGCATAATATGAATTAATTCTAACAATATTAGAACTAACAATCCTTAATAAAATAAAGGATTAAATTTATTAATTCTCTAATTAATAAATTCATATTTAGCATATCAAGAGTGACATCTAGCAATGACTCTTGACCACCCAAAAGTCCAGAAAGTCAAGTGGCTTGACATGAACCTTTCAATAGCAAATTATCAGTGCAATAAACTCCTTTCAACATACAATATCTCATTCGGTCTAGAGCATGGAATTAGTGCCAACTCCCTCCAGAATATTATTAATTATGGCCCGAATATTTCAGTACTTGTTCAAGAAATCCATTACTCGATATGTGTATCAATTGGAACCATTTCCATCACATAGTCGCCTTGGCCAAGGACTTCATGAGTAATGATTTCTACAAGTGGCCTTGAGATATACTCTCCTACTATTAGGAGTGGTGAATCCTTTATTGACCATCTCAACTACTTCCGTTTACTTTACGTTGTACCCAATATCCATCCCATATGCAGTCCTAGATAAGACTCCAACGATTAGAATCAAAGTACAACGCTCGATAAACAAAGTACCTTGGAGATCTCAAGTCTAAGGATACTTGCACACTTGCTATAATGAGATTCTATCACTGGCACTAAATAGTTATCCAAGTGATTATCTCGTAGCTAGATCATCCAATGAACTTGTTTCAAAACAAGCATCCACACGTTAATCCTGAGTATCCCAATACCCACGGATATGAGAACCACCGCTTGATCCAATCAAGAGATATAACATGTGTCAGTCTTGGCGTATTAATAATGTCTCATCTTATTAATACTATGACTGGGGATTATTTAAGTACAAACACTGCATAATGTAGTAGGAATCTCACCTCATGATCTCTATCATGATTTCCTTAACACTGTGTTGTACTAGGGACTTTATCTAACGGTTTGTACACATATTTAGATATAACAATCAAACTGAAAGATAAAGAATGCCTCTTATTAATTTAATATGCAATATACATGGTACAAGTGATTGTCTCTAGGGCACAACACTAACATTCCCAACAACAACTCTCTAATATGCATGGGCATCACTTCACAAAGTACCTCATCTTCATAATTTCCTATGCTAAATGTAACCTTGACTTGTTTATTTATCTTCACCTGACCACAATCATTAGCCTATTGAAGCTTGTATAGCTTAGGATGCTTCATGGTCTCTATACCTAACTCTTCCACCAATGTAGTATTTATCATATTTGCACAACTTGCATAATCTATCATTATACTACATGTCCTTTGATTGATTTTACATTTTAAGTAGAAAATATTTTCCCATTGGGAATCATTAATATCCTTAGCAATATAAGTACACAAGACTCTACTAGCAATACCAATTAATGAATTTCTTTGCTCAACCACTTTTTCCCTTTCACCATCTACTCCCTCTTTAGGTTCTGCGGTCTCCCTAGAAAATGGTATTGGTATTTCACTCTTCACAACCTTACATTCTCCATTTTTCTTTTGTTGATGTGATCTCTCTCCCAATACATAGTTACTTGAAGTATTTTTGGGACCTTCATCTTTAGTACATATTTGCTCCTCATCAACCACATCATTATCATGCTCAACTCCTTCTTTGTTATCCCCATGTTGGTCTTCACTCCTTTGTATTAATGGACTTTCCCCAACTTCTTCATATTTTTCCTCACCCTTTTGATTTTGCAATTCTCTTTCTTTGGCTTCGTCTTCTATCTTCTCTTCTTTTTCAATTTCTTGTAGATCATTTTGTTCACTCTTTTCAACCCCTTGTTCCTGTCTATCCTTTTCCTCATATTATTTATCCCACATCTCAAACTTTTTGTTCAATTGGCTACATTGAAAACTAAAGGACTCCCAAGGACAAGTAGGTGAAGTGTGATCATAGCTAGAACAACACTCACAGGAACTCACTTCACTTCTTTACAACTTATCCCTACTTCCTAGACTCTTCCTTCTTGGACAATCACATGTGTCATAGCCATAATCCCAACAAGTAGAACAAATATAATCTTGCTCTCTACTCAAACCACTCTTCGAAGAATTTTGTGATGCACACTTTAAATATTTTTGTGGTCTTTCATCATGTTCTTCCAAATACCCTATAGTCTTATAGTCATCCTCTTCATATCTCCAAACATACTCATCATTCCTACCATAAATACTTCTAATTGAACAAGGCTTTTCATAGCAATCATATCCTCCATTTTCATTCCAACTAGTCATAGTGAACTTTGCTTTCAAGAGAAGTACCCATAAAAATTTAAGTAGAAAACACAAAAGCAATTTCTCACTTCACTCCCTCACGTGTTTACACTCTTTCAATGACACTGTTCTCTCGTGTATACTCTCCTTTAGCTTTTATCAAAATAAGCTCACTTTCTTGTCTTTTCCACATTCGAGTTCTTCTCAAAGTCTCCCCAATCCAAAGGATTTACTTCCACTAGCTAAAGCCAACTAATTTCCAAGAGTTCAAAAAAAAAAAAAAAAGGAAAGTCCTAAAGAGAAATGAGTTATTACTAGATAGATAACAAGAATAGACTTAATCAATCAAGAATTTCAAGCAATGAGTTGTCACACAAACTCTAGGATTTCTCAAGAAGATGTGTAGTGACAACACTAATCTAGCACCACAAGGATTTAAATAAATGAGGATACTAAGGAATAGGACTCACGATTAGCAATGTTCAATTCAATCCTAAGTATCTCAAGAAGATATCAATCTAAATATTTAACCCACAAAAAACAAGTAATATTCTTTCCGTCACATAAAGAAAAAGAAAAAGGCCCAAGTATATCAATTAAGTTTGATGGAATTGAAAAATGTAAGTTAAGAACCCTTAAAAGATTTTGTAAAGCCACTTAAACATTTCATCAAACACTTGGTAGGCAATAAGTTCAAATGAGGATTTTTAAATATTAGGATGCTATCACAAACCTCAAGAGTTCAATTTGATGATCAATCAACTCACTCAAAACAATGATCACACAAGGAGTGCAATAGCTCAAAGAGTTGAATTGATATAAACCAAAATGCACCAATTTGTTTTCCAAGCTATTAGGTAATTCACAAGAAAATTTGCTACCAACAATTAGAAAGTTTAATTCCACAAAAATTAACTTAACAAGCAAGAAAATTTATAGAGATTCAATAAACAAAGCTTTGGTTGTTATATAAGTACATTCTTCAGTCATAAGACCACACATCAAGCACTTGGTGTGCAACCTCATAACTAAAGGTAATTCGAAATTTTCAACCATATAGCCACTCCAAAACTCAAGATTCACAAGTAAAACTCATTCCCATTGATAGATATAATATCAAAGAGAAATTTCACAGCAATAACATGAACAAATTTTGAGTTTTAAAGCTCACAAAAATAGCATAAAAAGAAGTTACGGGATTGTTACTGTGTTCAAAATTTTTGCAGCAAAACACCCAATAAAACTTAAGATTTCTGCAATTTCAAGCTTCAAATAGCTACCTAAACATCAACCAAACATGTAGGTTCAATTTCACAACAAACTCATGGTATAATTTGAAGTTTTTAACTCTCAAAAATCTCAAGAAAATGAGTTACAGGATTCAAATTTGTAGCAATAGTTTAGATGAGATTTCTGCCTTGTTTGAGCATAACAAATATTAATGCCAAATGATTCCTCAAACATCATACAAACATATAAGATCAATTTAGCATCAAAATTATGGCATAATATTAAGCTTCAAGCACTCAAAAATAGCGCAAAAATAAGTGAAGAAAATTGTAAAATTTCACCAAGCTCTTCAAGAAGATTGTACTTTTACCCAAAAAAAGTTGTGTTAATAAAAATTAACACAACCGTGCTCTGATCCCAATTTTGATACAAGCTCGAGAGCACCAAAATTCAAAAGTTGGACTCAAGAACAAGACTCAAGAATTGGTCACCAAATTCTATGCCAAAATGCCTATAAAGTAAAAACTCTAGGAACTATAACCCAAATTCTAATAGGATTTGGCCAACTACTTTATTACCCAAACACTCTTGAATTACAAAGAATTCAAGAACAAATAGGATGGAGAAAAGTAGGCACCCTTCTAGGGTTCCTAACATGAACACCAGGTAAGAATAAATCCACCCAATACCCAAGATGAAGAAACAAGTAAGATTAACTCAAGGATTTTAGAGACTCTAAACAAAGGTGGGTCTAATTTCTTTGTTTGGTCTTGAAAGGACGAACTAAGGAGGAATTCTCCTCTCCAAGAGTTCAACACTCTATTCTCCCTTTGAAATTTAAAATCTGAATTTTATTACAAAAAATGTTACAGTGGGGTATTTATAGGCCCCAAGTTGCCCTAACTAATTAGCAAACAAGTATAGAAATTAGATGGCCTTAATATAAGTTTTTAGGTGCTATTATATGCATTAAAATAGGTTAAAATATAATAGAAGTCATGAAAATTAAATTACAAGTAAAAAAGCTAAAAATATGAAAAAAAAAAAAAAAAAAGCTAAATTTCAGGACAAACCCAACTGGACCCAGCGCTATGTCCAAGGACTACATGCAGTGCCAAGTGTATGCTAGTTACCAGATTATGGCCAGCGCCAGGTCCTTCACTCTTGACTGGTGCCAGGTAGGCTCTAGGCTTTCTCCCTTGTTTTGTTGCACTTCAAAACTTGCTCCTTCGTCCTCCATTCTAGTTCTCTGTGTTTCTTTGATCTTTCAAATGAAACGTTGGTCGCCTTAAGCCCTTCTTGATACTCCTTTGGCCTTCAATCCTTTTTAAAGGTTAGCTTGATTCTCCACATGGATTGTTGCTTTTGTTGTGCATCTTTTGGCCCTTTCTTTTTCATCCATCTCTTCACAATCTTCTTGGACCTGGGTTTGTTGAATTTGTTGTCTTGAAAACTCCCTTGATTCCTCTTGAATAGCGATCTTACCCAAGGAGCCATGAAGTGTGATTTGATCATCCTTTCCCTTTCTTGGAAATGGGCTTTATGCCTAATTTGATTGCTATCACATATACCCCCACACTTGAACTTTTGCTTGTCCTCAAGCAAAACACTTAAGCCAAGAAATCATCAAGAAAACACAAGCTCTTTTTCATTCTCAAAAATTTGAAATAGAACAAGAATCATAACTTTCTTTCAAACTTTAGATAAAAACTCTTGCCATTCATTAAACCCTTTGACAATAATTCAAACTTTGAAACATTTGAGAGAACATCACAAACTCTTGAAGTCAAATTAACCAAGTTTATACCTTAGACTAAGAAAATTATTTCACCATTCAAATAAAAATATAGATAACATGAGTCACACAAGTAAAGTCATCTACCAATGCATAAACAAGATTATTCCAAATTCTCAAGTCTTGAAAAATATCATATCCAATAAACCAATTTCATAAAAATCGACTAAATGAATGACAAAAAACTCATATCCAAGTAAGAAAAAGAATTACAACTTTGCTAAACAATGAAAATCACAAAAAATTTTGAAAATTTTCAGCTTTAAAATTTTTGAATTGTGTCAATTTTTTCAACTTAAAAAATTTCAAGGAGATTGTCTCAAAAATATTGATATCAACAAAACATCAAGAAAAAAACTCAGATAAAGAATATCACCAAACCACTCTCCCACACTTAAACTGGACAATTTCCTCATTAGCCAAAAATTAACATAAAAAAATCTCCAAAGGGACCAAAAAAAGATAAAGGATCAGAGGGTAAAGCAATACTCCCCAAGTGCAATAAGCTCCAACATATATCAAAGTTGGAAATAGAGAAAAAGGCTATTCCAAGAAGACTTTCTTCTTACTTGCAAAAGTAACCATAAATAAAAGCACAAATAAAATAATAAAAAAATAAAGACACACCTAAGTAAATGAACGCAAACAAAAGAAACATACTAATAAAAGTCCTAACAAAGCAAATAAAGGCAAGACTCACTCCCCCATACTTAAGCTGAAAAATATTTTCCTTATTTGAGGGAATAACAAAACACTTAACAACTAAAAATTGAACTAGATAAAATAAAAGAATGACCGAAAGACCTAAAGACCTAAATAAATCCAAATTCAAAACCTAAAACATATAAAAAACACTCTTTCCACTCATCATGCTTCCTTATCAAACCCTTGTCAAAGAAGTACAAGATCAAAGTAAAAAATAGGCAACATGAATGTAGAAAAAATGGGGGTTTTTGAAAAATGGTGGGTTCATGGAAAATAGTAGTTACAATGAATATACATGTATGACCCCCCTTCCGTAGCACCTTTTTAGACATACAAATCAAGTTCCCAACACAAAGATGTAAATTATGTCTAAAAAGTATATAAACGTTAGAATCACCACTTATCCCTTCAAAATATTTGTCACAATTAAAATTTTCCTTTGAACTTAGTAGTATAGATTTTAAAGATAGGATCAAGAAATCCTGACTTGTCAACCCATCTACAAATACCAAGTTATCTCACTAAAATTGGGGTGAAAAGTAGAATTTACCAATATCCCTCAAGGACTTCTGATGATGAATCATGGAAAAATTCAACTCCTTGAGGCATGTCAAATTCCATACATCATCATTTGGACCATTGTTCTCCAAGAATGGAGAGGAACCTAAAAAATCATGTGAAAAAGAATATTAGAATTATTAGCACATAGACAAGAATCAAATACCTCCCTTTCCACATTGGGCAATTGTTCCTCATATCCCCTCTCATTTCCTTGGGGATTTTCTTGCTTAAGTGTATGGGCCGTTAGGGCATCTTCAACCAACTTAGCTAATTGTGTTCTTATAGAGCTCATTCGTTGGGATGCTTCTTCATGCCACTTGACAGATAAATTTGTATTGGCAATAAAAGACTTCATTGAGGCTTTTAAATGAGTCTCACAAAAAGTGTCAATCCGAGCGTGCCAATTTCTCATCATTGTAGCTCTTTTTATCTTATGCCCAAAAGTAATTGTCCATAACGATGCTAATCTCGCGCTTAAACAAAAAGAAAAATTAATTTGAAAATAAAAATAAAAATAATAGAAAAACAAAAAAAGAATAAATAAAAATAAATAATAGAAGAATAAAGAAAAGAGAAACACACATATAAGATATATTCACAAACTACCTAAACACAAAAGTTAGTGTTATTTACAAGGACAACATGAACTAAGCTAGTTAATTAAGTCACACAATGTTGCAAACAACAAGATATAGCACCTACTTAGGCAAAGATCATATATACGTATTTACATATAGACATCTATACATATAAATATATAAACGTGGTTAAATCAACAAAATTCAAGCTTTCATGATATTGTTCCCCGGCAACAGCGCCAACAACTTGATGCGTAAATTTTGGTTTCATAAAAGTCATCATATTTAAATTTATTCCTTAGTCAAGTTTTAATTAAAATATTAATCCCAAAATACACATATGAGCAAGTCTACTCATTGCAAGCATAGCATAGGGAATTAATGAGTATCAATCCTTAAAGAAACAAGTACACACTAATCATTTTTTATTCATTATTTAACCGACCCAATAAAGTGAAATAATATATATATATATATATATATATATATATATACAACTCAATGATGTAAAAATATGCAATTTAGACAATTATCCTAGAACACACGATAATGAATCATTTAGCAATTATCTCATATAATCATCATCTTGGCATCATGAAGGAATATAAAGTAAAATTCAATCGTTTCCCAAGTCATGAATTCACTTATATAGACTTTGATTCTTTCCCAAGCCATGAAATCACTATATTTTGATTAAATTAGAAGATTTCCCAATCAAACCAATATAACCAAAACATGAATTAAACTCAATTCCTCATAAACATGAAATTAGCTAATGACCCTTTGCTCGAGGTAAAATCAACTAATCTTTGATCACTTTAGTCCTTTAATATTAACTTCATTTTCCAAGTTCATTAAGATTTGACAAATATAAAATCAATGTAATGAATTCCTAACATCATTTTCGAAGTCAATTAGAAGAACCCGCATCAATAACCAATAATAACAAGTAATCGAGCACCGAGGATGATAGAAAATTGATCAAATAACTAAACTAATACAAAATTATGAATCTCAAAATAATATTAAATTACAATGAAAATATTGAATACATTATTGTTTAAGAACAAGAAAACAAAGGTAAAAAGCACTCATAAACAAGCCTTCTTCTTCTCCTTTGAAAACTCTCTTCAACAACTCTCCTTGAAAGGTGAATCTCTCCTTCTTTGAGTGATTGAAATTTTGCTCTTGGATTTTCTCCTTTTTCTCTTGTGTTTTCTCTTGGTTTTTTAGGCTTCTTTGTTGCCAAATTCGTTGTTTGGGGAGTCTTGACTGAGTAGGATTCAAAAAATACCAAAACCTTTGGAAAATTTTCGTCACTCTAAAGCGGACCTAGCGTCGGGTCCAGTCGACCCACCTGACACCATGTGTGTTCTATTTTTCCCCTGGATGTTGCTTTGTTTTCACTATTTAGGAAGAGTGGACTTGGCGCCTGGTGCCTTAGCTGGACCTGGCACCAGGTGCATTCTAGAAACTGTCCATTTTTTGCTTGAAATCAACTTAAATCTACATAAATTTGTCAAAAAACACTTGCTACAAGTAAAATTTCAAATAGGAAGGAATATGTCTAGTTATTACAACAAAGTAATCTCAAATTGACCTCAAATAACTAGAAAAATAGTGATGATTTTAACCCCTATTAGAACCATTTGAAAAGGTTGGAAAGGGATTTTAAGAGAGTGCAAGATTGGGATGAGGAAGAATATGAAGAGAACCATAGGTAACAAAATAGGGGATTTGTAAATAGAGGTGATAAAAGAGCGGAAAATAATGAAGAGGGGAGATGAAGTGCAAAAAGATGAAAGTGCCAATATTCTCTTGAGAAAAAGTGATTCGAAATTGTACTTTGAGTGGGAAAGGAAGATGGAAATCTTGTTTGAACGCCATGGTTATAGTGAAAGGATAAGGGTGAAGTTGGCTATCTCTAATTTCTCTGAGTATGCCTTAGTATAGTGGGATTAAGTATCTACTCAAAGAAGGCAAATGGGGGATCAATTGATTACAACTTAGGAGTCGATGAAGAACCTAATAAGGAACAGGTTTGTTCCTCTTCACTATTACAATGAGTTGTATCAAAAGTTGCAAGTGCTAAGATAAAGGAACAAAAATGTTGATGACAACCATAAGGAGATAGAGATCACTATGATGAGGGCCAACATAAATAAGGATCCTAGACCTACTATTGCTTAATTCTAAAATGGTTTGAATATGGAAATTACAAATGTAGTTGAGTTACAGTTATATAATACCCTACAAGAGATAGCTCACATAGCAATCAAGGTTGAAAAATAAGTAAGAAGGAGATCATTTATGAAACTTACCCTTCATAACACTAGTAACTCAAGAAAACTAATTCCAATGAAGGAAGATATTCATAAACCACCACCAACTGAGGTAAACAAATCAAAAAAATGGATTAAACAAAGAGAAAGGGATCAAGAGAGACCTCAAAGAAATCGAGATATTAAGTGTTTCAAATGGTTTGGCTATAGACATATTACCCATTAGTGTCCAAGCAAAAAGAGTATGTATACTAATGACGTTAGGGAAGTTTCAACTGAAGAAGAGGATGAAGGGGATAGAAAGTGTAAAGATCAAGAGTGATGCGAATTCTTGGTGGCTTTTCTTGGTGTTATGGGTATTTTAGTTGGCTAACTATTCAGTTCAAACAATGGAACCCAAAACAGAGATTTTTCTTGTGCCAAAAGGAGAAAGTAACCTAACAACCTACACTCTTTCAAACCCTTGAAGAACAAAGCCTCAAAGACCTTCAAGATGAATAGATAGTTCTACTATAATCTCACCCACAATATCCTTGAAGCAACAAAGGTAAACAAGAACAAATAGAATAGAGAAAATAGGCACCCAAATATTGGATTTCAAACAAACCTTAGAAAAATAAAGCAACTAAGACCCATTCAAAGAAAACAACATTGGATTATCCAAAAGATTTATAGACTCTTACAAAAAGAGGACTAACCCTTTAGCTTGGTCTTGAACAAGATGAACAAGGAGGCTAGGGCCTCTCAAGATTCTTTTCTCAAATTTGAATTAAAGTGAAGTGTGTTGTATTTTCAAATCACTAAATGTGCTATTTCTACTACCCTAACCCTAGCTAAGTAATCCCTAAAGTTCTATTACAGTTTAGGGTCATAATAAGTCTTTACAAACAATTAAAATTGAAGAAAATCGGAGAAAATATTAAAAATGCGGAGCAGTCGTCGGCTGCCCAGGGTGAAACCGGCGCCAGTTTGGACATCACAGCCGGCGTCGGCTGTGTTCTGTCTTCAGGCAATCGAATAACGGATGAACCTGTTGTTGAGCAGAATAAGGCTGGCGCCAGTTTGGCTGCCTGGCTATCCTCTAGTGGCCTCCTTTTTGGACGAGTTTCATCCATCTTTATCGTTGGCCCTTGTCCTTGCATGGCCACACCTCCCCCTCTTTTATCTTGATCCTATGATAAATCGGAGTCTCATCATCCCCCCTTCTTGAAAAGGATTCATCTCTGAATATTGCCATCATCTACATAGAATGCTTTCACCATTTCCACCTTCTTAACTCCATCAAGGTTCATTCGCTCACCTATAGGCAATGGAATCAATTAAAAAGGAGTTAGGAGATTAAAACCATACACAATTTCAAAAAGAGAATAAAAAGTGGTAGAGTGAAAAGCCCTTTTGCAAACATAATCAAGGTGTGTCCAGCATTCCTCCCAATTGGTCAAGTTCTCCTTGATTATGGTCCGCAAGAATTGGGTAAGTGTTCGATTGATCACCTCTTTTGAAAAAATAACCTCAAATTCTTGAGGAACAGCTGCAATCTCATTAGGCAAAGACAATGAAAAATCATCAGTAGAAATATAAGAACCTTTGCATAAAAGAAGAATAACCAGTTCCTTAGCTTCTATAGCCTCCATGACCTCACTTTCTTTTGCAAAGAAATTCACTCTTTTTTTACCTCCCATCTCTTGTCCTTGCTTACTCATACCAAACTCTTTTTCTTGCCTCTCTTTTTCTCTCCTCTCAATTTCTTGTTTTGGCTTAACATCCTGCGCTTCCTTCTTCTTTTCTTGCTCCTTCATGATTCTTTGATCTTTGTTCACTTTACTAAAGGCCATGGGGGTGAGCTTAAACTTACTTCCCTATTTGAGTAAGGAATAAGTATTCTTCCTCCCATTATGCTTAACATGCCTATCGTATTGTCAAGGCCTCCCTAGGAGCAAGTGACTTGCTTGCATGGGTACCACATCACATAGCACTTTATCCATATACTTCCCCATCTCAAAAGAAACCAAAAATTATTTGTTCACTCTCAATTCCCCACTATCATTCAGCTATTGCAATTTGTAGGGCTTAGGGTGTTTTATCTATTTCATGTCCAATTCTTCAACTAAGTTTGCACTAATCACGTTAGTGCAACTCTGACTATCCACAATGACACTACAAGGAGTCTTGTTGATTGGACACCTAATGTAGAAAATATTCTCTCTTTGTTGGTGATCTTGATCCTTCATGGCTTATCAATTCAATGACCTTCTTGTGACTCTCACCAATGAGTATTCTTAACCAACAACTTCCCCTTCATCACTCTCCCCATCCCTTCTTCCCTTTTGGTTTTCTTAGTACCTTTCGCCCTTTCCTTTTTCGTCGGTGGAGATCTCACCATAAGGGTTAGTATACATCGTTCTCTAACTTGGACACTCATGGGAAGTATGTCCATATCCAAGGCACTTAAAACATTTAATATCCCTATTCATTTGTGGCCTCCCTATGGCTTTTTCCTTGTCCTTGTTCCATCATTCCCTAGGTTTCCAATCCTCTCTAGGCTTGTAGAAGTTCCTTTGGAATGGCTTAGGGGCTTCATCCTTCTCAATTGGCAACTTGCTAAAAATGTTGGAGTTTGGAAGTGATGGTCTAGTAATTGCCCTCCTCTTTAATTGCCTCTCAATCTTCATAGCGGCATGTACCATATCCTCCAAACAATCATAGAGGTGCAATTCCACTAAATTGGCAATCTCTCTATTTAATCCTCCTAAAAACCTTGCTCTTGTTGCTCTTGGATCCTCATTGATTTGAGCTCTCATCAATATCACTTCCATTTCCTTATGATAATCTTCCACACTCTTGTTTGCATGCTTGAGTGATTGGATCCTTTAGTAGAGATCATTGTAATAATGGTGTGGTATAAACTTTACCCTCATCATATCTTTTAATAAATTCCAACTAGCCACGGTTTCCATTCCCATTTGTCTCATTTGAGCACTAACTTGCTCCCCCCGTACCAAAGTATACTCCGAAAATCTCAAGATAGCCAACCTCACTTTTGACCTCTCACTATAGGTATGACTTTCTAGGAATATCTCCATTTTACTTTCCCACTCGAAATAAGCTTCAAGGTCACTCTTGCCATAGAATATGGGCACTTTCAATTTAATATGGCTCAACTCCCTCTCTACATCATTTCCTTCTCTCATTCCTCCTCTATTACCTCATCCTTTATGATATTCCCCAAAGGCCTCAACTTGTTTCCCTTCATACCGCTCATCAACTCCCTCAAACTCTCTCTCTAACCCCCTTATGTGTATCCCTCCATTCCTTCTTTGGCCTCTACCTCGTCCTCCTCTCAAACCATGTCTTCCTCCTCTCATAGGAGCTTGTTGGAAACCCCCAATAGAGTATTCATCCCATTCTTCCCCTTGTTGGGCATGTAACGGAAGAGTATGGGCATCATCATCCCTCATCCTTGGACTTGGCACTTCAAATCACTCTTGGCCTCTCCTTTGTGCAATGGTAGAAGATTGTCCAAGATAATTTATCTACTCCCTTGTCATGTTTTGAAATTCACTTTGCATAGTCCTCATCATAGCTTGCAAATCCTCACGCAAACCCTTAGCATCAATTTAATCTTCTTGAGGTCTACTAGGTCCACTTATATTAGGCCTAGAGATTTCTTGATCATGGGCCATGGTGATGGAATATTTGCTTACTTATACCTGCAACACAAAGAGATTAGAAAGAAAAATGGATCCTTACTGCACTTCCTTACGTGTTGGCTCTCAAGGTTGATCACTCCATGCTCGTGTTTGCTCTCTTAGGCTCTTTTAATAATAAGCTCACCCTCTTACCTTTTTCTCAATACTCAAGCCTTCTTGTTCTATCTCAATTCTCCCCAATGGCTAAAGTTTTAGTCCAACTTAATGAATCACAAAAATTAAAAGAATTTTCCAATTAGGGGGTCTTAGGGGAATTTCAACAAACACTTGTTGGGCACCTCAAGCAAACAAGTTTTCAATCAAGAATTTCAAGAAAAGTGGATTCAATCAACACAAGAATAAACACTAAATGCACAAGAAACACTTCTAAGCAAGAAACAATCAAGAATTGTCAGGAACAAAGAAACAAGAACAACTAGAACTAGGATGATGAATAACAAGATGGTCACAAAAGTGCAATAGAGAAACTGAGTTCAATGATCATGAAATTCAACATTAGAGTGATATACCAAGTCACAAAAATCTAAGGAATGAAAATCAAGAATCAAAGTTCCCAACTGTAGCCAAAAACACTCTCATGGAACATTTATCAAACACCTTGCCTGCAATCTCGTCACCTAAGAACAACTAAAATTTTCACCCATATTCAAGCCAATTTTCAACACAATCACAAGATAAATTTGTTCCCAAGGATTATAACAACATCAAGGAGTAATTTCCCAACAGAAAAATTAAGATATAACAAAATTTTCAAGACCTTTTTGGAGCAATTTTTTGAGTGACGGGATTTTTCTCTGTTTTCTTTTTCTTCACTTTGTAAGGCTCCTTTTTTTTGCTTTCAAGCTTTGATGGGAATCAAGATTTTCCTTACTCTGATACCAAACTCTTTGATACGAATTCTAGGTGGCTTTTCTTGGTGTTATGGGTGTAAGATTTCTAAATTAATTAATCAGATTAAACGCAGCGGAAAATAGCAAGAAATCCAAGCCATGGATCACGGGTTTGCAGTAGAAACGGGAAAAAGAGAATATCACGCTTATTACCTCTTGAAGCCAGAATTTAAAATTTTCTTGTTCAAAGAACGCAGGCGCGATCCAGATCACAAAACCAGTTCACAGCAGCTCAACCGAAGTCCAAGAAAGAACTCCCTCTAATGATAATCCACACAAGGTCGAACGCTCACAATCTAACAATTCTATGCCAGTAGAATTTAGGAGGCTAGGGTTTGATTAATAAGAGAGAGACGGCTAGGGTTTGATCAAGAGAGAGGCAGAGAAACGGTTTCTCTGTTATTGCGTGAATAGTCTTTATCTCTTACCCTAAGGAAACCATTTCCTTATATTTATAGATTTATAATTACCGTAATTTGTAACTTAGTTCTTCAACATCCAATTGTCAACAAATTGGTCCTTCAAGTTTACTTAATTACAATTAGGTCCCATGAATTATAACAAATTTATAATTCACCTATAAATATATTCCCTTCTCTTAATTCACCCCACAATATTATCAAATAATATATTTGAGCATTCAAACCTTTATTGTGTGTGACCCATTAGGTTTCCTGGTCTTATTGGTAGCATAATATGAATTAATTCTAAAAATATTAGAATTAATAATCCTTAATAAAATAAAGGATTAAATTTATTAATTCTCTAATTACTAAATCCATAGTTAGCATATCAAGAGCGACATCTAGCAATAACTCTTGACCACCCAAAAGTCCAGAAAGTCAAGTGGCTTGACATGAACCTTTCAGTAGCAAATTATCAGTGCAATAAACTTCTTTCACCATACAATATCTCATTCGGTCTAGAGCATGGAATTAGTGCCAACTCCCTCCAGAATATTATTAATTCTGGACCGAATATTTTAGTACTTGTTCAAGAAATCCATTACTCGATATGTGTATCAATTGGAACCATTTCCATCACATAGTCGCCTTAGCCAAGGACTTCATGAGTAATTATTTCTACAAGTGGCCTTGAGATATACTCTCCTACTATTAGAAGTGGTGAATCCTTTATTGACTTTCTCAACTACTTTCGTTTACTTTACGTTGTACCCAATATCCATCCCATAGACAGTCCTAGATAAGACTCCAAAGATTAGAATCAAAGTACAACGCTCGTTAAACAAAGTACCTTGGAGATCTCAAGTCTAAGGATACTTGCACACTTACTATAATGAGATTCTATCACTGGCACTAAATAGTTATCCAAGTGATTATCTCGTAGCTAGGTCATCCAATGAACTTATTCCAAAACAAGCATCCACACGTTAATCCTGAGTATCCCAATACTCACGGATATGAGAACCACCGCTTGATCCAATCAAGAGATATAACATGTGCCAGTCTTAGCGTATTAATAATGTCCCATCTTATTAATACTATGACTGGGGATTATTTAAGCACAAACACTGCATAGTGTAGTAGGAATCTCACATCATGATCTCTATCATGATTTCCTTAACACTGTGTTGTACTAGGGACTTTATCTAATGGTTTGTACACATTAATTTAGATATAACAATCAAACTGAAAGATAAAGAATGCCTCTTATTAATTTAATATGCAATATATATGGTACAAGTGATTGCCTCTAGAGCACAACACTAACAAACTCCCACTTGCACTAGAGCCAATCATTCATGTATCAAATACCTAATGAATCAACATGTTTATCATGTTTCTTCTGGGAAAGCGCTTTAGTGAGTGGATCGGCTATGTTCTGATCCGTGAGAATCCTCTCTATCTTTACATCTCCTCTATCTATGATTTCTCTAATTAGATGATAGCGTCTAAATACATGCTTGGATCGTTGATGAGACCGTGGTTCCTTTACCTGTGCAATGGCTCCATTGTTGTCACAATACAAAAGTATCGAATCAACAATGCTGGGCACCACTCCAAGTTTAGTGATGAACTTCTTGATCCATACTGTCTCTTTAGCTGCTTCAGAAGCTGCTATGTACTCTGCTTCAGTAGTCGAATCGGCAGTAGTCTCTTGTTGGAGCTCTTCCAACTAACTACCCCACCACCTAATGTAAATACGTAGCCAGATTGTGATTTGAAGTCATCCTTATCAAACTGAAAGCTGGCATCAATATACCCTCTTACTTGTAAATCACCATCTCTATATATCAACAATGCATCATTAGTCCTTCATAAGTACTTAATGATATTCTTTACAGCCGCCCAGTGACCCTCTTCAGGATCAGATTGGTATCTGTTCGTCAAACTAAGAGCACACGATACATCGGGCCTAGTACATATCATAGCATACATAATAGACTCAATTGCCCAAGCATATGGAATTCTACTCATGTGATCCCTTTCAACTTGTGTCTTTGGAGACATCGACTGTGAAAGGCTTACACCATGTGTCATAGGTAAGAATCCTCTTTTGGATTAATCCATGCTGAACCTTTTCAACACTTTGTCTATGTATGTAGACTGTGAAAGACCTAGCAACCTTCTAGATCTATCTCTATAGATTTTTATTCCCAGAATATAGGTTGCTTCTCCAAGGTCTTTCATGGAGAACATCTTAGACAACCAAATCTTCACTGATTGAAGAGTGGAAACATCATTTCCTATAAGCGATATGTCATCTACATAAAGAAATAGGAAAACAACTTTACTCCCACTAACCTTCTTGTACACACAAGGTTTATCCATGTTTTGAATGAAACCAAAATCTTTAATTGTCTCATCAAAATGGATATTCCAACTCCTAGATGCTTGCTTAAGTCCATAAATGGACCTTTGCAACTTGCACACCTTTGTGCTATCTTTGGATATGAAACCTTCAGGCCGTGTCATATACACTTTCTCAATCAGGTTTCCATTAAGGAAAGCTGTTTTCACATCCATTTGCCAGACCTCATAATCGTAATGAGCGGCAATGGCTAGGAGTATTCTTATGGATTTCAACATCGCGACTGGTGAAAAAGTTTCGTCATAGTCAATACCTTGTCGTTGACGATAACCTTTTGCTACCAAGCGAGCCTTATAGGTAACCACATTACCATCCATGTCAGTTTTCTTTTTGAAAACCCATTTACACCCTATAGGCTTGATTCCTTCAGGTGGATCAACCAAAGTCCATACTTGCTTGTCATACATGGAATCCATCTCTAACTTCATAACTTCGAGCCATTTGTCAGATTCTGAACTATTCAGAACATCCTCGTAAGTAGTAGGCTCATCGTCATCTATGAGCAATACGTCATTATGGTCACTTATGAGAAATCCATATTTCTCAGGTGCCACTCGTTTCCTACTTAACCTACGAAGCTCTTATGTGTTAGAAGGTTCATCTATTTGAATAGATACAGGTTCAGATGGTTGATCAATATTTGTTTGCTCTTCTTGAACTTCACTAAGTTCAAGCTTACTCCAACTATCTTCTTTGAACATGTGCTCCTTTTCTAAGAAGACAGCATATTTTGAAATGAAAACTTTATTTTCAGAAGGAAGATAGAAGTAATATCCAAATGATTCTTTTGGATATCCAACAAACAAACATTTGTCAGACTTACTTTCAAGTTTGTTTGACATTACCTTTTTAACAAAAGCAGGGTAACCCCAAATCCTTAAATGAGATAACTTTGGTCTCTTACCAAAGAATAACTCATAAGGAGTGGTATCAACCATTTTTGACGGAACTCTGTTTAAAAATGTAAACAGCAGTCTCCAGTGCGTACCCCCAAAACGATTTTGGTAAGTCTGCAAAAGCCATCATGGTCCTTACCATGTCTAGAAGGGTTCGATTCCTTCTCTCAGATACACCGTTATGTTGAGGTGTATATGGTGCAGTCCATTGAGATAATATTCCGTTATCTCTTAGATAACTTAGAAACTCTTGACTTAAGTATTCACCTCCTCGATCGGATCTAAGAGCTTTAATACTTTTGCCAAGTTATTTCTCTACTTCATTCTTGAAGTCTTTGAAACGGTCAAAGGCTTCAAATTTGTATTTCATCAAATACAAATACCCATATCGAGAATAATCATCAATAAAGGTAATGAAGTATTGATAACCTCCTCTTGCTTGTATTAACATTGGGCCATATACATCTGAATGTACAAGTTCTAATAACTCTTTTGCCCTTTCTCCTTTTCTTGAAAAAGAAGTTTTAGCCATTTTTCCAAGTAAACAAGATTCGCATGTGTCATATGATTCGTAATCAAATTACCCTAAGTCACCCAATTTGTATAACTTAAACACACGTTTTTCATTTACATGGCCTAAACGACAATGCTATAAGTAAGATGAGATTAAGTTATCCTTTTTATGTTTCTTTTTACTTATATTGAGAATTAGATTATACGTGTCTAGAACATATAAACCATTGATCAAAGTTGCAGAACCATAATGAATATCATTTAATGAGAAAGAACAACATTTATTCTTAAAACTTAAATGAAATCTGAATAAGTCTAAACAAGCAACTGAGATAATGTTTTTCAACAAAACTGGTGCAAAATAACAGTTTTGTAGTTCTAAAGCTAATCCAGAAGGTAGATTGAGATGATAAGTCCCCACAGCTAGTGCAGCAACCTTTGCTCCATTTGCAGCTCGTAGGTCCACGTCACCTTTCTCTAACCTTTTACTGTCCTTTAGTCCCTACAAATTATTGCATAAATGAGATCCACAACCAATATCCAATACCCATATCTCATTTTTAAAGGCAGTATTAATCTCAATCATAAACATACCAGGATTAGAAGTAGAAGTGCTTGTAAGCTTCTCCTTCTCCTTCTTTTCCTTCACAGTCTCCAAGTAGGCCTTGCAGTTATACCTCCAATGGCCCATTTTACCACAATGATGACATGGGCCTTTAGGGGTAGCCTCCTTCTTCTTGACACCTCCTTTGGGCTTAGTAGGAGTGTTCTTCTTCTTCTTCTTCTTAGAAACATTTTTCTTAGGAGTTGAAGATCCTACTAACAAGATTGCCTTATCATCCTTTTTCATAGAGGACTCAGCAGTCTTAAAGCAGATTGATTAGCTCAGGTATGGTGGTCTCAATGTTATTCATGTGGTAGTTGATCACAAATTGCGAAAAACTACTTGGTAATGATTGTAGAATTAAGTCAATACTTAACTCATGATCCATTATGAACCCAAAAGACCCAAGCTTTTCCATGTAGCCCAACATCTGCAACACATGAGTGGCCACTGAAGCACCCTCAACCATCTTAGCACGGAACAGTTGTTTAGAGATCTCATATCTCTCTGTTCTAGCTTGTTTATCAAACAGATCTTTAAGATGGAGGATCATCGATTGAGCATCCATATGCTCATGCTGTTTTTGTAGCTTAGGAGACATTGACACCAATAGGATACAAGATGTTGTGTCGCTATCTTCTTTGTGCTTCTTGTGGACAGCATGCTCTTCAGCAAGAGCATCTTGAGCTGGAGGTGGCGGAATAGGAGCTTCTAGCACATAGAGCAACTTTTCCGACTTGAGAACGATTCTCAAGTTTCTATAATAGTCCAAATAGTTTAATTCAGTGAGCTTGTTTGTTTCCAAGATGCTACGCAAGTTTAGGTTTGTCGACATGATGCAAATGACCAAGATGTAAAGATAGAATTATTAGAACATGTATATGCAAATGCAATGCAATTAATTAGGTCTTTAATTAAGCACATAATTATTCCACTATTTTTACTCAAACCAATAGCCCCCACGATTGATTCGGGAAAACCCGTTGGAAGCTTTCCTAGCGGACCGGTATCCAAATTCCTTAAGAATAACCTTGGGTTTGCCCAACAAGCCATCCTTAAGTTTATTAGTAGGTATCCAATACCAATTACATCGTATGTAACTACCGGATCATTGGGTGATTAACAGCTTTTAATCTTAAAGCCTTTTGGCCTACCCCAACTTTTCCTCTAAATTTCTTTTTGCTTGAGTTTGCCCAACCGGGATAAAGAATTTAGTTAAACCCGACCCATTAATCAGAAATTTAATTCCAAATGAATTTAATTCCATAGCTTGAATATGCCCGATGTCAAGTAGGCTTGGGTTTGCCCAACAACCTGGTCTTGAAAAAGGACTTTCGTTCTTACTATATTAATAGAAGGAATTAGGTTTAATATTATTTGAGGGATTTGTTCCTTTTAGTGGTCTCATCGTTAGGCATGCATACAATTTATCAATAAGCAGCATAAATTGATAAACATGGTAATAAACAATTACATAGCATGGTTATGGGCTTTCTAAATTAATTTCCTCGAGCCAGCAAGGAAATTAATATGGTCAACCCTATGCGTTCATGCATGATATAAGTAGAGGGTCTTACCATCTCGCCTTATTTTGAACGCCATCTTCAAAATCTTGAAAGTAAAATTCTACTTCAATCTAACCTATATAATCTAATTACATAATTTCCTAAAAGGAGAAACCTCGAGTTACATTTGAGGGGAGTTAGATGAGAAGAGAATTACATCAGAATTTGAGAGAAGGCAGGACACGCAGGCCCTATTTCATTAAAACAAAGCGGTAAAAAATGCATGAACAAATATAATTGGTTTTAGTCCATAACCATCCACCATGCCATTAACTATGCTTAAACAAAATAAATATATACTTTTATTATTCTAAAATCAACATTTTAGAAAAATACATTAATTTTAAATTTTCAAAATCACTATTTTGAAAAATAAAATTGGTTGTCTCAAAATTAATTTTGAGAAAATACTTCTGGGTCCCGTCACACAACGATAACGGTGGTCCCGCTGGCCGGTCAACGGGCGGGGGTCAAGGGAGTAGTGGCCCTTGCGGGGGTCAGGGGGGGCAGCGCCCCCGTGGAAAAATTTTTATTTCACCACCTCTCATCAAAGGAGATTTTCCCTTTCAAAATTCTATTCCAGAACCTTTTTTAAAAAAAAAAAAAAAAACACTGAATAGTAACCACCGCGTGCGGCTTGGATTTTCTGCAAATTTTTGTTCAGTTCGGGGCCGTTCCCAGATCAATCAAAACCAGTTTTTGACGTTAATCTTTGTTAATCTTTATTAACAAACCATTGTGATCATTCTCACAATCAATTTAACAATCCAAATTGTTAAACGGAAGGCTTAATTACAGGACGAACATCAACTGAAGCCAAAACCTGAACACAGACGCAGAACCATTCTGCAATATTTTCGAAAGCATAAAACCCACAACGCAGAAACGATTTCTGCAACCCAGAATATTCAAAACAAAACCCAGACGATTACATACAAACCAGCAGACATGATCATACAATTAGCATGCTATAATCATGCAATTTACATGCTGGAACAATTCAAAGCAATAAAACATCCCATTAAAACGCAAACCTGTAGTCTCTGATACCACTATAGGATTTCTAAATTAATTAATCAGATTAAACGCAGCGAAAAATAGCAAGAAATCCAAGCCATGGACACGGGTTTGTAGTAGAAACGGGAAAAAGAGAAGACCACGCTGATGGGAAACGCAGAAATAGGGGAGCATGCACCATACGAAAAAAATTGGAGAAAAATAAAACGCGAACCATAAAGGCCATGCGGAAGCGTGAAGATCATACCTTTGCGTTCCTTAACCCTCCTAGGTTGCGTAGGAATAGATTGAACGGTTGGAATCGCCTCGCTTTGCACAGTTGAAGGAGCTTCCGGTTGAACACCCGCTAACCTTCTACTCCACCTTGTTTGCATTAACGCTTAGCTCTCCAGCTCTCGGGATATTCCTCAGCCTAACCTCTAGTCGGTGAACACTATGGTGAAGAGGAAGGGTCTCAATTCTCCTTGGTTTACCTGCTATTGGTTAGCAAAGTCTAAGGAGAAACCAAGAAGAAGAAAACGTAAGAGAGAGCAGAGAGAGAGACCACGTGAGTCTTGTGGTTTTGTGAAAGAAAAATTAGGGTTTTTTTTCTTTTCAAATAGTTGTTTATATTTAGCCTAAATTAGGTCTTTCAATCTCTGATAAACATCTCCCCGGGATTTCAAAATACCCGGATGTTATCATCAGAAACAGTTTGGTCTAACCTTAAACTCCTCTAAACCGTATCTGGAAAAAACCCTAAGGTCCAAGCTATTGGGCCAGATAAATATTTATTATTTTTCTTGGACCCAAAAGGCCCAAAATAATAAATATTAATTATTTATTTTCTGGGCTTACATAAGTAACCCAATAAATAATTAATGAGCCCAAATGAACCATAATAATTAATCTTTAATTATTTATTTCTTGGGCCTATACAAATAACCCAATAAATAATTAAACATTAATTATTTCCCCTAGTTTAAGCCCAGGTTAATTTCTTAATTATTCATACTGGACCAAGGCCCTGAATAATTAATTAACCAAATAAACTAGATAATTAATTTCTCTCAACTCCTATTTTATTTATTTATTTATTTATTTTATTCCAGTCCAATAATAAATTAGACTTCCTGAATAAAATAAAATAAAATAAAATAAAATCCTCTTCAACTGAGACCAATTCCTCAACTCAAAAATAGTTAGGACTTACGGGCTATCCCGAGGACCAAAAAGACACATCGCCTTGGCTGCTAAAATGACCAAAATACCCCTGCTATATAAATAGCTGTATTTTGCATTTTAAATATTTCCTAATATCACCATAAGGAAATATTGACCCCAAGGACAATGCTGCGTTAGCAAAGTCTCCGACCTACAGGTGAAATGACTAAAATACCCCTCTACACATCGCCGTACATTTAGAGAGGAAGAAGTGTACTAACACCCCTCTAAATGACATCTACCATCCTTAGGCTTCTAGTCCAATGATCCACGACTTCCTGGAGTGTTTCCGCTTTCCAAGGGAGCTACCATAAAGCAAACATCCAAGTCATGTTTCCCAGGGCCCTGGATAATTTAGACCATTCGGACAACCACAAGGGGCGATATAGTGCAGAAACTATCTTGTATAAGTCTGTCTTAACTAACTAGTCACACATACCCAACATGGAAGTATATTGGCCCTATGATAGAACCTCAACTACAGCAAATCAAAGTATATGCTTCCAGCTTCGCTAGACCACCAACTCATACTCAAGTCGTAGAGTACTAGTCCACGCTGTAGCGGTAGTAGTCTAGGTTTCTACCATATAGTACTTTGAGAAACCACTACTACAGGTCCTGTTCTACGTATTCAAAATACGCTTATGTCATGAAGTGAGTGGACTACCCACTGGCTAAAGGTAAGCCATTCCCCATTTGGAATTCATAACATAATAACCTAAACATGATGAGGTTCCCAGTCTCATCAATAGGTTAAGAACAAATGTTTATGTGTTAAATAACCCGTAATCCATACCTTACTGTGAAAGACCACCATTCACATGGATCACTTATTTAGACACAATGGGTCTGTTCCAAACGAAAATCGTGCACAAACAAAAAGTAAATTCACAAACAATTTTTGAAAATAAATTCTTTTATTAAATAATTCGATTTTACATCAGAAACCTGGTCTAAGAGGGCATACAATCCAACACACGCTTATTACCTCTTGAAGCCAGAATTTAAAATTTTCTTATTCCAAGACGCAGGCGCGATCTAGATTACAAAACTGGTTCACAGCAGCTCAACTAAAGTCGAAGAAAGGACTCCCTCTAATGATAATCCACACAAGGTCGAACGCTCACAATCTCATAATTCTATGCTAGTAGAATTTAGGAGGCTAGGGTTTAATTAATAAGAGAGAGACGGCTAGGGTTTGATCAAGAGAGAGGCAGAGAAACGGTTTCTCTGTTATTGCGTGAATAGTCTTTATCTCTTACCCTAAGGAAACCGTTTCCTTATATTTATAGATTTATAATTACCATAAATTGTAACTTAGTCCTTCAACGTCCAATTGTCAACAAATTGGTCCTTGAAGTTTACTTAATTACAATTAGGTCCCATGAATTATAACAAACTTATAATTCATCTATAAATATATTCCCTTCTCTTAATTAACCCCACAATATTATCAAATAATATATTTGAGCATTCAAACCTTTATTGTGTGTGACCCATTAGGTTTTCTGGTCTTATTGGTAGCATAATATGAATTAATTCTAACAATATTAGAATTAATAATCCTTAATAAAATAAAGGATTAAATTTATTAATTCTCTAATTAATAAATCCATATTTAGCATATCAAGAGCGACATCTAGAAATAACTCTTGACCACCCAAAAGTCCAGAAAGTCAAGTGGCTTGACATGAACCTTTCAGTAGCAAATTATCAGTGCAATAAACTCCTTTCACCATACAATATCTCATTTAGTCTAGAGTATGGAATTAGTGCCAACTCCCTCCAGAATATTATTAATTCTGGCCCGAATATTTTAGTACTTGTTCAAGAAATCCATTACTTGATATGTGTATCAATTGGAACCATTTTCATCACATAGTCGCCTTGGCCAAGGACTTCATGAGTAATGATTTCTACAAGTGGCCTTGAGATATACTCTCCTACTATTAGGAGTGGTGAATCCTTTATTGATTTTATCAGCTACTTTTGTTTACTTTATGTTGTACCCAATATCCATCCCATAGACAGTCCTAGATAAGACTCCAAAGATTAGAATCAAAGTACAACGCTCGTTAAACAAAGTACCTTGGAGATCTCAAGTCTAAGGATACTTGCACACTTACTATAATAAGATTCTATCACTGGCACTAAATAGTTATCCAAGTGATTATCTCATAGCTAGGTCATCCAATGAACTTGTTCCAAAACAAGCATCCACACGTTAATCCCGAGTATCCCAATACTCACGGATATGAGAACCACCGCTTGATCCAATCAAGAGATAGAACATGTGCCAGTCTTGGTGTATTAATAATTTCCCATCTTATTAATACTATGACTGTGGATTATTTAAGTACAAACACTACATAGTGTAGTAGGAATCTCACATCATGATCTTTATCCTGATATCCTTAACACTGTGTTGTACTAGAGACTTTATCTAACGGTTTATACACATTAATTTAGATATAACAATCAAACTAAAAGATAAAGAATGCCTCTTATTAATTTAATATGCAATATACATGGTACAAGTGATTGCCTCTAGAGCACAACACTAACAATGGGTGTTTTAGTTGGCTAACTTTTCAGTTCAAATGATGGGACCTAAAACAAAGATTTTTCTTATGACAAAATGAGAAAGTAACCTAACAACCTGCACTCTTTCAAACCCTTAAAGAACAAAGCCTCAAAGACCCTTAAGATGAGGAGATAGTTCTACTACAATCTCATCCCAATATTCTTGAAGCAACAAAGGCAAACAACAATAAATAGAATAGAGAAAATAGGCACCCAAATATTAGATTTCAAACAAACCTTAGAAGAACAAAGCAACTAAGACCCATTCAAAGAAAACAACATTAGATTATCCAAAAGATTTATAGACTCTTACAAAAGGAGGACTAACCCTTTAGCTTGGTCTTGAATAAGATGAACAAGGAGGCTAGGGCCTCTCGAGATTCTCTTCTCAAATTTGAATTAAAATGAACTGTGTTGTGTTTTCAAATCACTAAAGGTGCTATTTATACTACTCTAACCCTAGTTAAGTAATCCCTAAGATTCAATTACAGTTTAGGGTCATAATAAGTCTTTACAAGTAATTAAAATTGAAAAAAATTAGAGAAAATATTAAAACGCGGAGCAGTCGTTGGTTGTCCAGGGTGGAATCGGTGCCAGTTTAGACATCACAGCTGGTGCCAGCTATGTTCTATCTTCAGGCAATCAAACAATGGATGAACCTATTGTTGAGCAGAATGAGGCCGGCACTGGTTTGGCTGCTTGCAGCCGGCACCAGCCGTCTTCTTATGGCCTCCTTTTTAGACGAGTTTCGTCTGTCTTTGTCGTTAGCCCTTGTCCTTGTATTGCCACACCTCCCCCTTCTTTATCTTGACCTCAATGATGAAGCGGAGTCTCATCAAAGAGAAGGAAGAAAATGATAGAAAAAATTATGATGAAGTAGTATTAGGACAAAATTGTTCACTGCTAGGTATTGCTAGAAGGGCTTTGAGTTCCCAAGCCGTTAAAGAAGTCGAACACCAACAAAGGAAAAATATTTTCTATACAAGATGTTTGGTTAACAACATGCCTTGTAATGTCATAGTGTATAGTGGAAGTTGTACTAATGTAATTAGTGCTAGCTTGGTAGAAGAGTTGGGGGTAGAAATAAAAAAACACTCAATGCCCTATAGACTCCATTAGTTAAATGATAGTGGGGAGTTGAGGGTGAACAATCAAGTACTAGTGTTATTTGATATAAAGTAATACGAAGATGAGGTGTTGTATGATATTATACCCATATAGCTGGGACATCTACTTCTACGAAGACCTTAGTAATATAATAGACATGTGAAACATGATGAGAGGAGGAATAGCTATGCAGTTTACAAGGAGGGAATGTAGTATACTTTGCTTCCATTGACTCCAAGAAAGATTAACAATGATCAAAAGATTATGAAGGAAAAAGAATAGAAGAAGAGTATGGAAAGTCAAAAAAAAAAGTAAGAAATGAAGAGAAAAGAACTTTAGAGGAAAGAAAAAGAGATGAAAGAAAGATTAGAGGCACAAAAACCTTTGCTCATCAAAGGTAAGAGTGAACAAAAAGAAAGTGGATGAAAAATAAGAGTAAATTTCTTTGCTAAGAAGAGTGAAATAGTATAGGCCATTGAAGCAAATGACCTCATTTTACTTCTTATTTTCAAAAGGGCATTTACTACTACTAATAACACTCTTTCTACTAATCAGTTGCTTTCTTCTTTACCTCAAGTAATTGCAACTATTATTCAAGAGTTTAAAGATGTCTTTCCAAAAGAGATACATGAAGGCTTGCCACCCTAAATAGAATCGAACACCAAATTAACTTTATTCTTGGAGCTATCATTCTAAACCACCAACTTATAAGAGTAATTCAGAGGAGACAAAAGAACTTCAATGAGAAATGGAAAAATTGCTAGCAAAATGACATGTTAGGAAAAATTTAAGTATTTGTGCAGTTCCAGTGTTGTTAGTGCCAAATAAGGATGGGACATGGAGAATGTGCATTAATTGTAGGTCAATCAACAATATCATGATAAAGTATCGCTATTTAATTCCAAAACTTGATGAGCTTCATGGTGTGAGTGTGTTTTATAAAATTAATCTAAAGTCGGGTTATCATCAAATAAGAATTAGGAAAGGTGACAGGTAAAAAACTACTTTCAAAACAAAACAAGATTTATATGAGTGGCTTATTATACCCTTTGGTCTTTCCAATGCTCCAAGCACTTTTATGCATTTGATGCACTATGTGTTGAAAAAATTTATTGGCAAGTTTGTGGTTGTCTAATTTGATGATATTTTTATCTATAGTAAGTCATTTAAGAATCATTTGGGGTATCTTAAAAGTGTTCTTATGGCTCTTTGTAAGAAGAAACTTTATGATAACTTGGAGAAATATTCTTTTTATTTGGAAGGAATCACATTTCTTGGCTATGTTATAAGTTCACTAGGAATTGAAGTGGATAAGGAGAAAGTGAAAGCTATTCAAGAGCATCCAACCCCTACCACAGTAACAGAAGTAAGGAGTTTCCATGGCCTTATTAGTTTGTATATGAGGTTATTTAGAAACTTTAGCACCATATAGCTACTCCCTTAGCTGAAATTATTAAGAAATCCATTGGGTTTAAGTGGAGGATAGCCAAGAAAAAACCTTCACCACCCTAAAAGAGAACTTAAGCCAAGCTCTACTACTTTTCTTACCAAACTTTGAAAGAGTCTTTAAGGTGGAGTGTGATGTGAGTCAGGTTGGGATAGGAGTTGCACTTAAGACCAAAGATCAATTGCTTATTTTAGTGAGAATGTTTTTGAGCAACACTCAACAATTAAGCCTACGACAAAGAACTCTTTGCCTTAGTGAGAACATTAAACTATTGGTAGCATTACCTTCTTCCTAAGAAGTTTGTCATCCATACCAACCATGAATCCCTTAAACACCAAAAGAGGCAGCACAAATTGAACAAACAACATGCTAGATGATTGGAATTCATAGTAGCATTTCCACATGTCATTAAGTACATGAAAAGTAAGAAAAATGTCTTGGCAATTGCACTCTCATAAATGTATGTTTTGCTTAACTCTTTGGGTGCTAGGTTACTTGGTTTTGAATTGTTGAAAGACTTTTATGATGAGGATTTTAGAAACATATTTCTTATTCGTGAAAAATGTGCCTTTGAGAAATTGCACAGGCATGAGGGATTTTTGTTTAAAGAAAGAAAATTTTATGTGCTTAAGAGTCTAATTAGGTTGTTGCTAGTTAAGAAAGCATATGGGGGAGAGTTAATGGGACACTTTTGTATAGCCAAAACCCTTGACATTCTTCGAGAACATTTATTTTAGCCTAAGATAAAAATAGATGTTGAGAGGCATTATGGACAATATATTACTTGCAAGAGAACTAAGTCTACTTCCCTACCTAATGGGTTATACACTTCTTTACCCATTCTTCTTACACGTTAGGTTGATGTCTCTATAGACTTAATTTTGGGTTTACCAAGAACCAATAATGGAATAAATTCAATTTTTGTTATGGTGGATCATTTTTCTAAGACGGCGCATTTCAAATCCTACTCAAAAACTAAGGTGCTTCTTACATTACAGATTTGTTCTTCAAAGAAGTGGTGAGAATGTATGGGATTCCAAAGGCTATTGTCTCTGATAGAGATTCTAAGTTTCTTAGTCATTTTTTATGTTTTTTGTGGCATAAACTTGGTACCAATCTCTTATTTTTCATAACTTATCACCCACAAATGGATGGCCAAATAAATATGGTAAATAGGACAGTCGCTCAACTTCAAAGAGCAATCATCAAAAAGAATTTGAAGACTTGGGAGGATTACCTACCTCATAATGAATTTGCTTACAATCATTCTATACATTCTACAACCTCACATTCACGTTTTGAAGTAATTTATGGTTTTAATACATTAACACCTTTAGATTTATTGCCTTTGCCATTAGGTGATCAATTAAGCAATGAAGGAGGAAAAAGGGCTGATAAGATCAAAGAACTCTATACAAAAACTAAGGCTAGCATTGCAAAGAGAAATGAAGAACTTGCTTTGAAGCAAAACTAAGAGTGCAAGAAAGTAACATTTCAACCCAGAGATTGAGTTTGGGTACACTTTCATACGGGGATAATACTTATAAACTTGACTTTCCCGGTGATTTTAATATTAATGCTACTTTTAATATTAGTGACTTGTCTCCTTTTGATGTAGGTATTGAAGCTGATAATTCAAGAGTGAATCCAATTCAAGAAGGGAAAAATAATAAGAATCCATCCCATCATAATGCTCTAGTTCAAGAAGAGGGAGACATCAATATACTAAACATTCAAAGACCATTAATAAAGGCTAGGCTTAAGAAATTTCAAGAGGAGCTTTAAGGATTTATAAAGGTAAGTTTAGTACATTTGCTAGAGAATGACTTTTATACAACATTTGAAGGAGCTAAGGATCAAGTGTTGCTATCCATTCAAGTCTTAGAAACATAAGAAGATTAAGGTAGCCAAAACAATGAAGAACTGGCACCAAATGAGAGCCATGACCCAGTGCTAGTTCAACGTCGAACAAAACAGGGGTAGATAAGCAAAAGTAACACAGTGCTAATTGGAACCTTTGGACTAGCACTGGCTCCATCTTGACTTTTAGTTTTGGTTCACAAAATTGAATAGGCGTTGGGCACAGCTATGGAACCGACCCCAGCTTACTTCGGCGACTTGAAAATTCAGCTAATTTCTCTACGTAATAGCTTAGTTGAATTCCATTTTAATTCTCACGATTTTTATGATATATTTAGCTTATTTTAGGCTGGTTAAAAGGAATCTAAAGGTTGAGATTTGATCTCAATTAATTATCATGTTATAATACTTCCTATATAATATTGAGATATATTTTAAAATCAAAGTTCATTTTTTAGAGGTGATTCCTCTAAGTTCATCCCTCAAATATCAGATCAATTCTTAGGTTTAACCCTATCTAAGTTTATGTCTTTAAACTCCTAAGAATAATTCAAGTCGTAGCTCTTGCTAAGGTCTTGGTTCCTTATTGTTCCAAGGTTGTAGTTTGGCTTCAAATTGAGTGCCTAGATCTCTTTATTCAATTAGTTTCTAGGATTATTCTTGATTCTAGGATTCTTAGATATTGATTTAGTAGACTTAATTCCAATAATTTTGAGGTTCAAAGTCCATAGATGTCTTAAGATTGCAAGATTTGGTTTGGGTATTTTCTCTACTCTTCTTTGTTCTTTAAAAATCCCTAATTTGGTTCTTGTATTTGTTCTTTAAAATTACCTTTGATTTAGCCACAAAATTCATTTGATAAATATCCCCAAGAGGTCATATCAAGCTTCAATGGAGTTGGTTCAGTTCCTAGAGAGAATGGAATAAGAGAAGATGGAGCTTCGATTTTTTGAGGCTTAAAGAATTTGAGAGTTAAGAAAGGAAAAAGAAAGAAAGATGGAAAAGCTAGAAGTTTGCATTTGATTGCTAGGATAACCTTAGTGTGCTAGAATGGTTGAGGGATTATATGAGATTATGGGCTTTTGCTTTTCAAATTTAAAGTAATTTGAATTGAGAAAATGATGAAGTTTAGGAGAAAATGAAGGTGTGACAATGGAGGCTTGCTTGGTTTCATAGAGGAAGAAAAAAGAAATTGATGTTTCGGCTAGCTAGCGAGCTTAGAAGAACCGATATCATAAGAAAAAGAAAAGAGAAAGAAATATGAAAACTAGAATTCTAGATATGAAGAGTTTAAATAAGTTTGAATATTTGAGAGATTTTGGAAGTTCAATTTTCAAAGTAGTTTGTCCGGAATTGATGACTGAAATCTAAGAATAGAGCATGAAGTTATAAGAGTTATTTGGTTACTATGATGAAGAATATGACCAAGGAAACCAAGGAAGAATGTTTCTCAATCTCTCTAATGAAAATAAAACGATTATGCTATGTGTGCCTAAGAAGGAAGGCCAAGAAGAGTGCTTGTTTTGTTCTCAATTTGTCGAGCCAAGAAACCAAATGAATGATGGGGGAAAAGGTGTATTGTGCATAAGTTTTAACCACATAATAATGGAGGTAAAGAGGGAAGTAAAAAGGAACTAGAAATTTCTAGTTCTCCCTTCTAGCCTAGAAGTGATCAAGTAGAAAGAAAGATCATGAAGACCTTAGGAAGCCCTTGTGACTGAAAGTGAATATGAGAGAAGATAGGAAGTATGGCTAGACTAGGAAGATTTTTAGGGATGACAAATTTTAAAGGATTCAAAACTTTGTCATTTAAATTTCATAAGAATTCTTTCCCTAATTCTCTCCTAGATTTCGGCCAACTTAGCTATAAACAAGGCTGCATTTTGAAAACAAATTGCATACTTAAATGTTTCTGACATAAAATATAAATGTTAGAGAATTTAAGCTGAAAGAATGTTTAAATTTAAAAGAATTAAGATATGAAGTATAAAAGTAGGAAGTTCAAATTTTAATTTGAATTTCCTTAAGGCATGAATAGCAAAATTAGGAGTTTCAAATTTAAATTTCCCAAGACATACTTCCCAAGTCTAAAGAATGTAAGAAGAGTTTCAAATGGTGGTTAGGGAAGTATTAGCAATCTATGGAGATCAAAAGGATCAAAACTTTTACTTAAGTTGGGATTTGAACTCAAGTTGTTAGGAAATAATCACTAAGGTCTAACTACTTAACCATAACAACACTTGTGTTTATATCATTCCCCAATAATTCTCTTCACTCCAATCCAAAGCTAGCTTTTCATCTCAACTATAATTGAAAAGCGTACACAATCATCAAATATAATCTCTTAACATCACAAAAAACTTCAAGTATTTAATATAAAACACATATAAATGCATCATGAAAACCATATGCTCATATGATACACTATGCAATACATACCTTTCCCTTATTCTAAGGGTGGTCTTTGGTGGGGCTTTATAGAAGCTCTATTATACAAGTCTATATTAGTTAACTAAAATACATGCCCAACATATAGGGCTATTAAGCTTATAAAGGAAATCCCACCAATAAAATACCAAAGCATATACATTTAGCGTCATCATACCACCAACTCATATTCAAATCATAGAGTATCCATCCACACAATAGTAGTAATAGTCTAATTTTTATTTATTATAATGCTTTTAATTAAGTAACCATGATATGTAACTTACTATGAAGCACATTCCAACACATAAATCACTTACTGACATACTTAGACCTTCTTATAAGAAAACTATGATTACAAATTTGTTAAATAGAATACTATTATTATAATAAAAATGAATATCTTTACATAATTTCTATGTCTTTTAAGGCATATTTCCGACACAAAGGATTAAGAATAAATGGGATAAGTAGATTTAGTCACCTAACTTGGCTCTTAGACAGATTTCTCGAGGAACTAAGACTCTAAGATCCAAAAATAAAGAACTAATTAGATTATCCTTATTAGTTTATAGACTTGAATTTTTAAGGAATGACTAGGCCCAAAGAAGAATCTTAAATATTTGGGAAAGAACCCTCAAGGAATTACCTCACAAGAGAGTTTGATCTCACAATAATATCCAAATTATCTTTACAAGTATTATAAAAGCCTATTTATAGGATTCAAACCCTAGCTAATTGATATGCAATCTTAACCATCTAATAGCCCTTTAACATGTCTTTAGGGCTTATTAAACATTACATACCACGGAATTAAAAGTAAAGCTAAAACAAAGCAAAAATTAAACAATGTCTTCAGCTTCAAGATATTAGGTGTTGCTGCTTGCTATGCAACAAGAAGCACCACCTACTTGCAGCATCTCGAGGCTGCTTCAAGCTACAACCAGACGACACTACTTACTTCATGCCAAGCAACGCCACTCCTCTTCAGCAACACTTGCCCTATCTTTTTGTACTCCAATCCTTACTTCTTTGATCTTTAATGCTTCCTTTTATATTTTCTAGGCTTTCTATTTGATTTTGTAGTCATATACGGCTTCTTTTATGCTTTCTTTGATAACCCATTTCTTGATAATCTTATTGGCCTTTGGCTTGTTAGTTTTAAAGGCTTGAAAATCCCCTTGCAATCCTTAGAATCTTGTCATTTCTCAAAAACTCTTTAGTTAAATCTTAGCTTTCCAACTCCCTTTTTTAGATAAGTCATGATGTTTGGGTGTATTTCTATCATATCCTAAACTCAACCTAGACTCTACCCTTCTTTACTTAAGTGCTGGTGGGCGTAACTTAATGATGCTATTTTTTTAGTGTAGAAAATATTACTAATAAAGTCCACAATCAATCAAGTTTTAATAAAATGCTAACCACTAAAACTACACATATGGGCAAATATACCTATCATATAGTATAGGGAATAGCAAGTATCAAATCCACGAGAACATAGACTCCTACCTTACTTTATCTAAATATTTATTGTTTGGGCCAATAAAATAAGAAGAGATAATAAATAACCAACTAACCTAATATACTAGAGAATAAATTAAATTCACACAAGAAAAGTCACAATGATAATCAAGGAGTGAGAATAAGGAGAAAAAATATGTAATAAAGAAATATCTCAATTCTATGACAAGTGAAGAAAATATCTTTCAACCAATTGATTCCCAATCCCAAAATACCAATATGGATTTTAAAAGCAAATTCCAATCATTCCCAAGTCATGAAATTCTTATTCTTAATCTAATTAAAGGGTACACTCTACCTCACTAATTAAAACTAAGAAATATTAAGAACAACTCAATTAAACAATTAATGTTCCTATTCACTAGGCAACAATAATGTTTTTTTTTTTGAAGAAATAATCCCCTATAGTCTCGGCAATATCAATCTCTCTTTGATTACCAAGTCTTTCCATTAACTTCATTTCTCAAGTCCATTAAGAGATCACGAGATAGTGAATTAACTAGTCCAGAATAATTAATTCAACTCATAACATCAAGTAATCAAATACTTAGAATTGAAATTCAACAAGTCTAGAAGTAATTCAACACAACATCATAAAGTAAAAATATTCTCAACTACAATTAAAACATATAAATCCAACTTTAACAAAATAGAAATATAAAGAAAGAAAGAAGAAAAACTCTTAGACAAGTATAATCCCCTTCTCCTCTACAATCTTCTTGATAAAGCTCCTCTTTTTTCTCTAAAAATCTCATTGATCCTCCTAAATCTTGATGCTTCTCTAGGAGTTTCCTATGGGTTTATAAGTCCCAAAGGTAAAAACTAATTTAATGAGTGTTAATCTCTTATATTTATAGGATTTCAGATTGCCAAAAAGTGTCTGTAAGAGTTCATTTCCATTGTTGAAAGAGTTCCCAAAGGAATCTAACTGAGATTACCAAATTCTGCTTGAAAAGGAAAATCTGCCGCCTTATGAACAGTAACAATCGGAGCCAATTTAGGCAGAATAGCTGGTGCTGGTCCTTCCTAAAATTCTTCCAAAATTCCTCTGTTCTTCCTGAAGTGATCCCCGGTCGGCACCGGTTCAACACTGTTTGGCCCGATTTTGGGCATTTTTCACCATCTTTTTAATATTTCTCCCATTTAATCACTTCACAACAAAAGATAGCAATTTAGAAGGAATCAATAATTATTTGAACATAAAAGCAACACAAATTACTCTCAAAATATAGATACATTTAGCCCCAATCATATTTTCCCACACTTGAATCTTTGCTTTTCCTCAAGCAAACAAAAATTAAAACACTTAAGCAATAGCTTATGAACAAGTCAAACCAATTCATCAAATGTTTCCTTAGCAAATTCATCCATAATAAATCAATAATCTTCTTCCAACATCAAACATAAACTCGTCATTCATTCAACTATTTCAAAGCCTTATAACTCACGTATTAAATCAAATAATCACAAGGCCATCAAAGTTAAGTTAGATAAGCTAATATCTAATACAAGAAAATCGTCCTACTCCTAAAAAAAACATAGATAACATAAATCATACAAATCAAGTCATTTAACCAATTCTAGTGATGCATAAATTTTAGGTGTATAAAAATAAATAAATTTAAATCCACCCCTTAGTCAAGTTTTAATTAAAACATTAATCCCAAAATATACATATGAGCTAGTATACTCATCGCAAGCATAGTATAGGGAATTAACAAGTATCGATCCTTAGAGGAACAAGTACACACTAATCACTTTTCATTCATTGTTTAACCTATAAACTAGAGTGATAAAGAAATCAAAATCAAAACAAAATATATATACAACTCATGGAGAGAAAAACATGTAATTAAATAGTTATTCTTAAAAACATGACATGAATCATTTAACAGTTATCACAACCAATTATTTTCTTAGCATCATGAAGGAATATAAAGTAAAATTCAATCGTTTTCCAAGTCATGAATCCACATATATAAACTCCACTTCTTTCCCAATCCATGAAATTACTATCTTTTGATTAAATTAGCATATTTTTCAATCGCACTAAAACAACCAAAAGATGCATGAAACTAAATTCCTTATAAATAATCCCTATGCAGTAGGGGATAATAAACATGAAATTAGCCAATAACCCTATACTCTAAGCGAAATTAACTAATCTTTGATTAGTTAGGTTCTTTAATCTTAACTTCATTTCCCAAGTCCATTAAGATTTAAAAATATGAAATCAATGTAATGAACTTCTAACATCGTTTCCTAAGTCAATTAGAAGAAAATACATCAATAACCAATGATAACAAATAATCAAATATTAAGGAAAATAATTAATTAATCAAAGATTAAATAATGTCAAAATCATAAATTCAAGAATAATATCTAAATACAATTAAAGTATTAAACTCGTCATTGTTCAAGAAAAAGAAAACAAAGAAAATAGATAAATACAAATAGACAAGCTTTTTAATTTCCAATGCTAACTCCTCCCAAAATCAATACTCCTTGAGTAATTTCACTAGAGAAAATATTAATAGTGCACTCTAAAAATATTTCTAAGTCTCCACATTGACCACACATTTTTTTCTACGTAAATAGCCTTTATTTATAGGCTTATAAGTTTCCTAAAAATTGAAAACAAAGAAGTAGTTTCCTATTAGAAATTTGGAATTAATTGCAAAATCCATTGCTTTAGTTTTACTTAAGCTATTTCCTTTTCTTCCTCGCGCTGGAGCCGAATTCTATTTCTTGTGCTAGAGCCATGAGAACCGAGCCTTGAAGCCACCAAAATTTCTCTTCTTCTTGAAAACAACTCACCCGAGCTAATTTCTTCTTTCTACTAAGCCCTGCCTTTAGTTGAGCCATGGCTTGCTTTATTTTGGTTGCATCCTCCCCATGATGCTCTACATTCTCCACATAATGTATTCTTTTGTCTTTTTCCTTTTTAGCTTTGTTTGTTTCTTTTGTTCAATGTCCCATTTTGCTTTTTCTTTTTGCATTTGTCTTTTGGTTGAACCACAAGCCACGGAGCCATAGCTTCCTTTCTTGAAGCCTCCCACTGATGTGTTCTTACACTTTCCTTTTGTTTTCCAATTTTGGTTGTTTCCTCCAGTGACCCACCGAGTTTCCTCTTTTTTTTCTTTTGTCTTAAGTCACGAGCCGCGGCTTCACTTATTTTGTTTCCTTATTTCAATTTCCAACTTCATGGTTTCCAATTTCGCATGTCCTCTACTTCACTTTGTTTTGTGTCCAGACTTGGCCTGGTGCTGGGCCTGCACTGGAAAATTATTCAATTTTCTTCCAAATTTAACTATTTTTGTATAAAATCATAGAAAAATATTTTTATAAGTGAAATATCAAATAGGAAGAAATGTGACTAGTTATTATATAAAAAGTATCTCAAATTAGTCTCAAATAATTAGGAAAATAGTGATGATTTTAGCCCCTATCACATACCCCCACGCTTGAATCTTTACTTGTCCCTAAGTAAAGTACAAAACAAAACACACAAAACAATTTATTTCTTCTCACATTCATCCATAACAAAGCCATAATTTCCTTCCCAACCTTAGATATAAAATTTTCATTCATTCACCCTTTAAAAAAAGCTTTTTAAACTCATGCATTAAATCAAATATAACAAGACCCTCAAAATTAAGTTAAATAAGTTTATACTTTAGTTTAGGAAAATTATTTCACCCTTCAAGCCAAAACATAGATAACTCAAATCATACAAGTCAAGTTATTTAACCACTTCAAAACTCATAGAATCAAATTTGCAAAATCCTAAGTAGAAAATTTAGGAGACGCTCATGTTCTTTTTTTCCATCATTTTTTTTCAATCACTCTCATTTTTTTTTTTTAGCCTCAAGTGCATGAACATTACCTTCACGCACCGTATTGGCCCCTAACATTTTTTTTCTTTACTTTTCGGGAATTCACCTCAAGCAAGTATGATGCTTCTTGTTTCTTCTCTTCCACTAACCGTATTAGCCCCTTTAAATAATTTCCTAATGAAATAAGCATTTTCTTTCCAAAAAAAATAAACATATTTTTCCCCTCATTTTTATTTTTTTTCATTCACACCAAAAGAAAAATGCGCAATCTTTTTTTTCAATTCTCACCATCCTTATTCATAACCTTGCTAGGAATTCTTATCATGCAAACACAGTTGTGCAGCGGAGTAAAAGAAAGAATTCCAACCGAGGAACTCATTTATGCGAAAAGAAATTGAAACGGTGAAGAAAAAATATACCTTACGTTGCCTCTGGGAATGAAAATTTTCCTTCTTCTATCTATGGCGCGATCCAGCAACACCAGAGCTCTTCATCATCGCCACTGGAGTCTAAGTGTGAGACCCCCTCTAAAAACATGCTCTCAAGAAAACCAAAAATTCTCTGCTAGGAGTATTCTCTGTGCAAAAGAGAAAACGAGAGAAAGAGAAGAAGCTATGTGTGTTTTGAAAATCCTGACAGAACAACTCTCTCTGTCATATTCAAGTGATCAAATCACCATGGCATTATCTCCGAAAATTACCCCAAAAAAATCGTGTTTCTATGAATTCAAATCAAATTAGAATTCACAAATTGCAATTGGAAATCAAAAGTTTTAGCAATCACAATTTGACCCATAATTTAAAACTAATTATAATTCAGCCACAATAACTTCTATTTCTCAACATCAACCCATAATGTTATCAAATAATATCTTGTGTACTTAATCCTCTATTGTGTGTAACCTAGTAGGCTTCCCGGTCTATTGGTAGTGCATATGAATTATTCCAAAACATCTTTGGGATTAATAATCCTTAACAACTAAGAATTAACCTATTAATTCTAAACAGAATTAGTTTATTAATTCATCAATTAATAAACCCATGTTCAGCAAATCATGAGAGGTATCTAGCAATACATCATGGCCACCTAAGAGTCCAAGAAGTCAAGTGGCTTGACATGAACCCTTTATTAACAAACTATTGTGTAATAAATTCCTTTCACCATATAATATCTCATTCAGTTTGGAGTACGAAATTAGTGCCAACTCCATCTAAAATAAATATTAATTCTGGCCCGAATATGTTAGTACTTGTACCAGGAATATACCCTACTATTAGGAGTGGTTAATCCTTTATTGACCCTCTCAACTACTTTCGTTTACCTCACATTGTACCTAATATCTATCCCATAGGCAGCCCTTGATCTAGCTCTAGAGATTGGAATCAAAGTACAATGCTCAGCAAACAAAATACCTTGGAGATCTCAAGTCTAAGGATACTTATACGTTTGCTACAATGAGATTCTGTCATTGGCACTACATAATTATCCACATGATTATTTTATAGTCAGATCATCCAATGTACTTATTTTATTAACAAGTATTCACGTGTTAATTTTGAATATCTCAATACTCACAGATATAAGAACTGCCACCTGATCAGATCAGGAAGTCTAACACGTGCTAGGCTTAATGCATTAATGATGTCTTATCTTATTAATACTATGACTAAGGATTATTTAAGTATTAACACAATACAATATAATAGGAATCTCACATCATGAGTATTGTCATTATTTCCTTAACACAGTGTTTTACTAGGATTTTATCTAACAGTTATTTTATATGAAAGTAAAGAAGACAAATTGAAAGATAAATAATGCCTTATATTAATAAATAAATGTGCCATATATAAAGTATAAGTGATTGCCTCTAGGACACAACACTAATAAACTCTCACTTGTACTAGAGCCAATCATTCATGTATCTAATACCAAATGACTCACTATGACTATTATGTTTCTTCTAGGATAGTGCTTTTATAAGCAAGTCAGCTATGTTCTCATACGTGGAAACTTTCTCTATCTTTACATCTTGTCTATCTATAATCTCCTGGATCAGATGATAGCGTTGCAGCACATATTTGGATCATTGGTGAGACTGTGGCTCATTTGCTTGTGTAATGGCTCCATCGTTGTTACAATACAAGTATATTGGACCAACAATGTTAGGGACCACACCTAGTTTCGTCATGAACTTCTTCATCCAAATAGCTTCCTTAGCTGCTTTAGAAGCAGCTATGTACTCAGCTTCTATCATAGAGTCAGCAATAGTCTCTTGTTTGAAATTCTTCCAACTTATTACCCCTTCTTTACACAATGTAAACATGTAGCAAGATTGTGATTTGAAATCATTTTTGTTAAATTGAAAATTGGCATCAGTATACCCGTTTATTTTAAATCACCTTCTTCATAAACTAAGAACACATCATTAGTCTTTCACTACTTAAGGATGTTCCTTACAGCCACCTAATGACCCTCTCTAGGGTCACATTATTATCTGATCGTCAAATTGAGAGCACAGGATACATCAGGCCTTGTACATATCATAGCGTACATGATAGAACCAACTACCGAAACATATGGAATCTTACTCATGTGATCCCTTTCAAATTGTGTCTTGAGAGACATTGACTTTGAAAGGCTTATCCCATGGGACATAGGTAAGAATCTTTTTTTCCATTGATCCATGCTAAACCTCTTTAGCACTTTGTCTATGTATGTAGACTATGAAAGACCTAACAACCTTTTTTACCTATCTTTATAGATCCTTATTCCAAGAATATAAGTTGCTTCTCCAAGGTCTTTCATGGAGAATTTCTTGGACAACCAAACTTTAATAGATTGTAGGATAGGTACATCGTTTCCTATTAATAATATGTCATCTACATAAAGCAATAAGAAAACAATTGCGCTCCCACTAACCTTCTTGTACACACATGGCTCATCCATGTTTTTAATGAAACCACACTCTTTGATTGTTTCATCAGAATGGATGTTCCAACTCCTAGAAGCTTACTTAAGTCCATAAATGGATCTTTGTAGCTCGCACACTTTTATGCTATCATTGGATGTAAAACCCTCAGGTTGTGTCATGTACACTTCCTCAATTAGATTTCCATTTAGGAAATGTGTTTTCACATCCATTTGCCAGATCTCATAATCATGATGAGTAGTAATGATAAGAGTATCCTGATGGATTTTAGCATGGCTACTGGTGAGAAGATTTTGTCATAATCAATACTATATTGTTGATGATAACCCTTAGTCACTAGTTGTACTTTATAGATAACTACGTTACCATCCATGTCAGTTTTCTTCTTGAAAATCCACTCGCACCCAATAGGTTTGATTCCTTTAGATGGATCAACTAAAATCCATGCTTGGTTTTCATACATAGAATCCATCTCTGACTTCATGGCCTCAAGCTATTTATTAGATTCTGAACTGTTCAGAACTTCCTTGTAGGTAGTAGGCTCATTTTCATCTATCAGCAATACGTCATTGTGGTCACGTATAAGAAATCCATATCTCTCAGATGCCACATGTATCCTACTCGACCTACGAGGATCTTGTGTAGTAGAAGATTCATCTATTATATCAATAGATGTGGGATCAAACGATTGATCCTTGTTTGTTTGTTCTTCTTGAACTTCACTAAGTTCAATTTTACTTCCACTGTCCCCTTTGAGCATGTGCTCCTTCTCTAAGAAGACAGCATGCTTTGAAACAAACATTTTGTTTTCGGAAGGTGATGCGTATGGATTTGGGTATAAAAATCATATAAAAGCTAAGCGCATTCCCAATCAAATTTACATTAAAACGTTAACCCCAAATTACACATATGATCAAGCGTACTCATCATTAACATAGTATAGGGTTTAAACGAGTGTAGATCCTCAAGGAACAAGTATACATTAATCACTTTTCTCTCATTGTTTAACTGACTCAATAAAGTGAAAAAGAAATAAAAAGTAAAATAAAATAATATATATATATATATATATATATACACACACATATCAAGGATGGAGAATTATGTAACTTAAACTATTGTTTAGACAAATATGATCTTAAAGTATCCAACCCTTATCATAACTAATTATTTCATTGGTATCATGAAGGATTAAAGTAGACTCACTTCATTCCCAATCCATGAAATCACTATCTTCTAGACAAATTAGCATCACATACTCTGTCTCAACTAATTCACCCAAAAGATGCATTAAACACAATCCTTGATTAAATTTACATACTCTGGCAAACTTAAAACATGAAATTAACCAATGAATCCATACTCTGGCAGACATCAATTAACCTTTAATTACCAGTTCTTAGAAATTAACCCCTTTTCCAAGTAAGTTAAGAGACAACAAATGTAAAATTAATCAAATTGAAACCTCTATCAACCTCTTTCCCAAGCAAGTCAATAGAAAGAAACAATCAATCAATCTCGAAATCAACCCAAGTAATTAAATACCAAGAGTAACAATCAATTAATCAAAAGATCAAATAACCCTAAAAATCATGAATATCTAAAACAATGTCGAATTACAATAAAATAATTAACATATCATTATTCAAGAAAAAGGAAACAAAGTAAAAGAAAGCACTCATAGACAAGCCTCCTTCTTCCTTTGAAGAATTTCTCCTCTGATTTGAGTGATTTTCTATGATAATCAATGAATTCTCCCATTTTCCCTTGTGTTTTCCATCTATTTAAAGGCTTGGGAAGTGCCTAAACTCGTTGGTGTAATGTTCTGGGCCGAGTAGAAGTAGGAAAGTACTTAAACTCCACAGATTACCAAAAATCACGTAAAAAAAGCAAAGCTCCACCATTTCCTCAGAGCACAGCCAACACCGCTTTGGATCTCGTAGCCGGTGCCGGCGCCGGTTGTGTTCTGGTTCTCTACTTGTTCGCCAATTTTTCAAATTCTGCATAATGCATTTCAGAATGTAGCCGATGCCGCCTTGGCTACTAGAGTCGGCACCGGTTCCACTCTGTTTTGCTCTGTTTCACCAATTTTTCATCGCCTCAAAGTTCATGTCAACAGTGCATGGCCGGCGCCAGTTCCTTTGCCCTAGCTAGCACCGCATCTATTTTATTCTACAACGTTTTTGCTTCGTTTTACCCCAAAAATCTGTAATAATGAATAAAATACCTTTCCAATGATAAAATCTCAAACATGAAGGAATGTGACTAGTTATTGAATAAAATGTATCACAAAAGAACCTCAAATAACTAGAAAAAGTATGACTAATTTAGCCCCTATCAGAAGAAAGATAGAAGTAATATCTGAAAGATTCTTTTGGATAACCTACAAACAAACACTTGTCAGACTTATTATCAAGTTTGTCTGACTATGGCCTTTTGACAAAGGTAGGACAACCTCATACTCTCAAGTGAGATAACTTTGGTTTCATGCAAAAGAACATCTCAAATGGAGTGGTATCAACCATTTTTTATTGAACTTTATTTAGAATATAAACAGAAGTCTCTAGTGCATACCCCCAAAATGATTTTGGCAAGTTTGCAAAAGCCATCATGGTCCGTACCATGTCTAGAAGGGTTCAATTCTTTCACTCAGATACACCGTTATGTTGAGGTGTATGATAGGGCCTATATTAGTCATATATTTCTTAGTTATTTGACACCATTTTGTGATATATTTTTTACAATAACTGGTCATATTCCTTCATATTTGAGATTTTACCTTTGGAAAGATATTTTGTGCATTATATCATATTTCAGGGGTAAAATAAGGTAAAATCATCGCTAAATAGAATAGAGGCGGCACCGGCCAGGACAGAAGAATTGGCGCCAGTCACATGCTATTGGCACGCACTTCGAGGTGATGAAAAATCAGTAAAACAGAGTTGAACAGAACACATCTGGCGCCAGTTGGGAGCTCAAAGGCAGCACCAGCTGCACTTTGGAATAATTGGTGCAAAAATCAAGAAAAATCAACGAACAGACGAAGAAGCAAAACACAATCGGTGCCAGTCCTAGGCAGGACAGGCAGCGCCAGCTGTGCACTGGTACTGAGGCGGTGCCTCGATTTTTGTGTGCATTTTTGGCAATTTACAGAGTTTTAGTATTTTCCTACTTTCATTCGGCTAGAAACCCTAAAAAGACGAATTTAGGACTTCTAAAGCCTATAAATAGAGGGAAAACACAAGGAAAATGGGAGAATTCACGAATAAAAACATCAAATCACTCAAATTCAAGGAGGAATTCACTCAAAACAAAGAGGATTGTACAAGAGGGTCTACGAATGAAGAAGAATAAGGCTTGTCTATGAGTACTTTCTTTTTAACTTTGTTTTCTTGTCTTGAACAATGATGTATTAATTGTTTTATTGTAATTTAACATTCTTTTAGATATTCATGATTTTTATAGTTACGTTGATCTTTTGATTAATTGATTGTTATTCTTGGTATTTAATTACTTATGCTGATTACGAGATTAATTTGTTGTTTCTTCTATTAACTTGCTTGGAAAATGGGTTGATGGTGGTTTCAATTTATTAATTTCATATTTGTTATCTCTTAACTTGCTTGAAAAATAGGTTAATTGCTAAGAACTGGGTAATTAAAGGTTAACTGATGTCAGCCAAAATATGGATTCATTGGTTAATTTCATGTTTTAAGTTTGCCAGAATATGGAGATTTAATCAAGGATTGTGTTTAATACATCTTTTGGGTGAATTAGTTGAAACAGAATATGTGATGCTAATTTATTTAAAAGATAGTAATTCCATGGATTGGAAAAGAAGTGAATCTATCTTAATCGTCCATGATACCAAGAGAATGATTAGTTATGATAATGGTTAGGTACTGTAAGGTTATGTTTGTCAAAATAATGGTTTGAGTTACATAATTCTCTATCCTTGACATGTATACATTCTTTTATTTTATTTTATTTTCCTTTTTATACTTTTTCACTTTATTGAGTCGGTTAAACAATGAAAGAAAAGTGATTAAGGCATACTTGTTCCTTGAGGATCGACACTCGTTTTAAACCCTATGCTATACTTAATGATGAGTACGATTGCTCATATGTGTAATTTAGGGTTAACGTTTTAATTTAAACTTGATTGGGAATGTGCTTATTTTTATGTGATTTTTATATCCAAATTCAAACACATTAGTGTATGTGGTGGAGTCCATTGAGATAATATCATATTATGCCTAAGATAACTTGAAACTCTTGACTTAAGTATTCACCTCCTCGATCCGATCTTAAAGTCTTAATACTTTTGCCAAGCTATTTCTTTACTTTATTCTTGAAGTCTTTGAACTTGAAAAAGGCTTCAGATTTGTATTTCATTAATTACAAATACCCATATCATGAAAAACCATCGATAAAGGCTGTGAAATATTTATAACCTCCTCTTGCTTGTATAGACATTGGGCCACATACATCAGAATGTATGAATTATAATAACTCTTTGGCCCTTTCTCCTTTTCTAGAAAAATGAGTTTTAGCCATTTTACCTAGTAAATAAGACTCGCAAGTGCCATATAATTCATAATCAAATGACCCTAAGTCACCAAGCCTGTGTAATTTAGAAACACGATTCTCATTTACATAACCTCAACGACAATGCCATAAGTAAGAGGTGTTTGGATTATCAATCTTTGGTTTTTATTGTTTATATTGAGAATTGGATTATCCATGTCTAGAACATATAAACCATTAACCAAAGTTGCAGAACCATAATGAATATCATTCAATAAAAAAGAACAACATTTATCCTTAAATATCAAATGAAATCCATACAAGTCTAAGCAGGAAACTGAAATAATATTTTTCTTTGAAACTAGTACAAAATAACAGTTTTTTAGTTCCAAACTAATCCTAAAGGCAAGTTCAGCTCATATGTCCCCACAGCAAGCGCGGCAACCTTTACTCCATTTGCAGTATGCAAGTCCATGTCGCCTTTCTCTAGCCTTCTACTGCCCTTTAGTCCCTGCAAGTTATTATACAATTGAGATCCACATCTAGTATCCAATACTCATATCTCATTTCTAAAAGCAGTATTTATCTCAATTATAAACATACCAGGAGTAGAAGTAGAAGTAGAAATGCCAGCAAGCTTCTCCTTCTACTTCTTTTCCTTGACGGTCTCTTGATAGGCTTTGTAGTTGCGCCTCCAGTGGCCTATTTTGCCACAGTGATGGCATGGGTATTTGGTGGCTGCATCTTTCTTCTTCACACCACATTTGGGCTTAGTGGGAGCCTTTTTCTTCTTCTTTTGAACTTTCTTCTTGGAAAAAGAAGATTCTACCATCAAGACTGCATTGGAATCCTTCTTCATAGAGGACACCGCAGTCTTGAGAAGATTGATCAACTTAGGAATGGTGGACTCAATCTTGTTCATTTGCTAGTTAATCGCAAATTGTGAAAAACTATTAGGCAAAGATTATAGAATTAAGTCAACACTTAATTCATGGTCCATCACGAACCCAAGAGACCCAAGCTTCTCAATCAAGCCCAACATCTTCAACCCATGAGTAGCCACAGAGGCACCCTCAACCATTTTGCAACGGAACAGTTGCTTCGAGATCTCATATCTCTCTATTCTGGCTTGGGCATCAAACAGCTCTCGAAGATGGAGAATCATCGATTGAGCATCTATATGCTCGTGCTGTTTTTTTAGCTCAAGAGTCATTGACACCAACATGATACAAGATGCCGTGTCACTGTCCTCCTTATGCTTCTTATGAATAGCATGAGCATCTTGAGCTGGTAGTGGTGGAATAGAAGCATCTAGCACGTAAAGTAACTTTTCTGACTTGAGAACAATTCTCAAGTTTCTATACCAGTCAAGATATTTTGATTCAATTAGTTTATTGGTCTCCAAGGTGCTACGTAAGTTTAAGTTGGTTGACATGATGCACGTGACCTAAATATAATGATAGAGAAAACTAGCTAACTGTATATGTGAAACCCCACCTAATGCCAACCTTAAAGTATGGGAATCAGGATGCATATCACATTATTCTACATAAAAATATATATTTTTTAATGATTTTATGTGCTGTAAAATTATGGTTTATAGGTTAAAAAGCTTAGTTATGCTTATTGAGTAGGAAGGGTAAAACGGTAATTTTACTTAAGGTCAAAATTGGAAGATGGCTTGAGGTTTAAATAAGAAGAATATTTGGGTAAGAAAATAAGAACAAGAGTTAGTGAGGTTAAGTGGTTAGAGCTTTGGAATTAATCTCTAAGGTCATGAGTTCAAATCCCATCACTTAAGTTTTATTCATTATTATCTTAGTTATGTTTGAATTTTTGTTTTTTTTACATTCCTTAAAGATAGGAATGTTGCCTTAGGGGAGACATGAAGAGAATGTTTTAATCATATAATCATGTCCTAAAGAGAATTCTAGGAGAATTCTTATCCTTTTTATTACCTCTAGCTTTTTCCTAACATCTTCACAATTTAAATTATTCAAAATTCATCAAGTCTCATCTTATAATTCCAAAAAATTCTGTGATGATTTCCTAGCCTTGAATTTTGAAAATCAATCGAAGTTAGAGGGTTGACCGAAAATAGGAGAGAAGCTAGGAAGGGTTCCCATGGGAAATCAATCACCAAAGTAGAACCTTTAAACTCATCTTCATGTTGTTCATGCTTTTGATGAAGAAAATTTAAAAATTTTCCAGAATTTTGAGTAGTCTAACTTTCAAAAAATTCAGCTAGTACTCTTGCTTATTTGCTGCAAGAAAAATGACCAATTCATATAGCTTGAAGACTGAAATTTCAGTGCAAAATTTGGACTGCATAACACTGCACAAAACCAGAAAATTCCTGTGCAATTTTGCTGCACACCAAGATGAAATTGAAGTTGTTTTTCTTGTCACCAATCCAGCAAAACTCCTCTACTTTTTCTCCAAAAAGAAGGCTGCAAATCAACCTTAAAAGACCCTCAAACACCTCTCAAAATCAGCTACAAATCGGGCTGAAGAAATGCAGAAATTCTGCACAAAAAATTCAGCAAACCTTCGAAGCATTGAACACCTTGAAACCAGAAAATTTCCAACCTTGTCTCCTTAGGCCTAGACCGAAAAACCACCTTCAAACCTCTGCAAAATAGACCTTGTTTAGCCCTGAACTGAACACCATTAACCTCTCCACTTACCTTGAATACTTGGACTCCATAATGACACCTCAAAAATCTCCTAAGATCACTCTATCCAAAACATATTTGAACTTCAAAAAAAATTCTAGAATTTTACCTCCTTAAGCCACTCTTGTATCAAGCAACCAAACCAGAAATTGTTCTTCCATTGAACACTACAAGGTAAATCAAGAACAACTTCTCTCTCTCTCTCTCTCTCTCTCTTGGCCGAAATGCTTGATCAATAACCATGGCTTTTTTTTTCCTTGGACAACTCAAGACTCTCAATCGCGCGTGGACCTTCTTTAGCCTTCATCGAAGTAATCAACAATCAAGTATTTTTTTTTTTCTTAATCCTCCTTTTTAATTCTAAATTCATGTCTCTTAGGTGTTGATAAGAAGGATAGAATATGAATGGGGGATTGAGTGTATGCATCTGAATGAAGGGGTTAGGGTTAGGATATGAGAATGGTTGTATATGAATGAGCTATATGAATTTTCTTGGGAATCAATGTATGTTCATCATGTCTTAGGAGAGTTATGGATGTTTAAAGCATGTTAGATGTTATGACACATATGGTGAATAGGATTTTTATGTTCTTATTTCCTTTAAAGCCATGATTGATGATTATGCCTAGTAAGGATTTGGTCATGTGATAGTATGTGTTGATTTAGGCTTATGTTCATGAATGGATTAGTTTATTGTTTGATGTTGGAGAATGTTTTCATGAATCTTGTTTAGCAATAGGAAATCATGATTATTTTCTTATTAATCCTAGGTTATTTTTATTAACAAATTTTATTACCTTAATTAAAATTACTACTATATTTTTAAAGGTTCTGAAATCCCTAGGAAGATTTGGAAATGGAATATTAAATAAAATATTGATATTTTATTAGTCAAATAAATAATATATTTTATTAAAAATAATATATATATGTATAATAGCAAATAAAATATTTTATATAAATAATAATAATAAATAAATAAAATATTAATGACCTTGTAGACCATGGTTAAGACTTTTATCTATATTCATAAATATTATTAAAATTTGTTTGTTATTTATTAATAAAAATTTAATATGATTCATTTATTATTAATTTTATTATTACTAATTATTTATTAACTATTAATTATTAATTAAAAATTAATTGTAATTTATTATTTATTTATAATAATAACCATTTACTAATATTATTTAGGACCTAGCATTATTCAATATTTAAGCACTAGTTCATTTATTAGTAATAATACTCAAAATTTATTATTTGAACCTATAACTCATTGGTAATTATTTTAGGACCCCTAGTTGTTTTAACTTATCAAGCTAGATTTGTTTTATAAAATCCTTTATCATCTAGCCTTAAAGCTTAGGACGTTTTGGTCATGATTAGTCATGGTTGTAACTAGATGAGCTAAGAATTATTTATGTAAGGCGGATATAGTTCAAATGTAATCTTATACCATGTGTTTACCCTAGGCAGGGTTAGGTTAACCTTGGAGGATTTTTGAATTCAAGCAAGTAAAGGATCAAATAAGCTCTTGCATGGAATTATTTGAAGACAAAAAATTATTTTGGCAAGCTAAATTCAATGTGTATGATCATTCGTTTGTAAAGGCAATTAAGGACCATTTTTTCCTTTTTATTTTAGTCAAGCAAATCATTTGAAGTTAAGCAATCAGTTTTGCACAAAACGCTAAACTCTTTCTAACCAACTTTGACAAGCATTTTAGAAACCCTTAATTGCTATTTCCAAGTAAAATATTGTATGATCAATTTTCTCCCAAGTAGGACAAACGAAGTTGAGTACTCAATAAGGGTAGACTACTAGGACTAGTTTTTTAAGGGTTAGGGTAAGTCTCTCAGTAAGTGGCCACCTCTGAGGGGTGAGTCCTTCCTGGATAGGATGCCAGTCTAGTAGGACATACCGGTCCAAGCTAGCAAGTTTCAATCAAATGGACTGTGTGTTTTTCGAGTGGACAACTGGTAAGTTAGTTTGGGTGTAAAGATGGAGGAGTATCTCACTCGGTAGGCCGTACACCGACCTTTTGTCAGCATGCTCAACGTGTGGCATTCTGACCATTATATTGTCATGGGGCCTAACATGTGGTAACCCATGGCTACCTCTTTGGGTAGTTGTATTTATTGTGCACATGTATGGTTTGGGAAGCAAAACTCCACTCTTTATTTTTAACATTTGTTAAATGCTTGCCAACACTTTCTCTTATAAAACTTTTACAACTTGCATACATGAACTATTTTACCTGAAATACTCAAAACACACACGAGCTTACTGAGATGTTTATCTCACCACCTTTTATGCCATGTTTTCAGATCGATCCTGCGGTGAAGGTCACTAGCTAGATTGTTGCTTGTGATTTTTGAAGACTCTTTGTTGTTTTCCTTATGTGATGTTTTGAGAGATTGTAGCAGACAAGTTATTTTGAATTTGTTCGTGTATTATTGGGTTGTAATAAGTTTAATTTTAATGTATTTCTTTTATTTTATTTTATGTAACCTAGTTATAAAGACCCCTTGTTGTATGGACGGAGCAACATCCCTAGCCCTAATGGGCCTAGGTAGTGGGGTGTTACAGTATATGCACATATAATACAAATAATTAGGTCTTTAATTAATCACATTATTGTTCCACTACTTTACTCAAACCAATAGCATCCACTATTGATTCGAGAATGCCCGTTGGAAGCTTTCCTAATGGGCCGGTATCCAAATTCCTCAAGAATAACCTTGGGTTTGCCCAACAAGCCATCTGTGAGTTCAATGGTAGGTATCCAATACCAATTACATTATATATAATTACTGGATCATTGGATAATTAACATCTTTTAATCTTAAAGCCTTTTCGGCTACCCTAATATTTTCTCTAAATTTCTTTATGCTTAAGTTAGCCCAACTTGTAATACCCCATATTAAGCCACCTTTAGTATGTGGGGAAAGTCATGCATGTCATAATATTTCTTTTATATTGCATTTGGTAAATTGAATTATTTTCATGAAAATATAAGTTTCATGAGTTTGTTGTTTCATGAATTAAATTGTTTTTAAAGTGGTTGTGTTATTTGAGTTAGTTGAGTTTTTATTTTGTCGAGGAGAATTCATTAGGAAGAGGATGAAGCAAGTCAGTAGGAATTAAGGGAATTTAATTAGGGGAAAATCTAAACAAGAATTGTTGTGGAATAATGGATAAAGCTTGGTGTTTAATTCTTGATAGGCTTGAGTTCAAATCCTAACTACTTCAAATCTTCTCTTTTCTTTTATTTTTCCTTCCCTAAATTTTTCTAAGCCTTGGCCAAAATACTCCTAGGGTAGCTGCCACCTTGGAGCCAATTTCCTAAAATTTAGGAGTGTGATTTACCTTGGGAATTATTCTATAAAAATATTTGAAAATAAATTAAATTTTATTTCTAATATCTTATCATAATCTTTTAGAATTTTTTAAATATTACTAATTTGGATTTTTAAAAGTTATATCAAAATAATTTATTAGGAGATAAAATAATTGGGGGAAAAAAGGAAGAAGGATTTCGGTAGCTTTAAGGGAAAAGGAAATAAGAATTTTATCATGTTAAAATAATTATTTAATAGCCATTTAAATTACTCAAATTAATATATGGAATAAATTAAATTATGGCTTAAATAAATAACCTAATTCTCTCCTATATTTTTCTGGAAAATTCCCTCAAAACTACCACCACACATACTAGAGCAATTGTAGCTCAACTAAAACTCTCCAAAACCTAGCTACGGTTATCCAAGAAAACCTTAACCAACTAGGACTTTGTTTTAGACAAATATATATATATATATATATACTAGAATTTGCTCTCCAATTCCTTCACAATTTCGGCCACAATCAGCACCATTCTACATGAAATTTCCAGTCAAAAACCTCTCTAGTTATCAAGTAAAATACAGCTACACAAAGGCTCACTTTTCCTCTCTTATTTTCGCCACTATAAAGATCAAAACCAACCAGATTTCTTCTCTCATTCTGACCAGATTTTTGGTCATCATAAGTAGCAAAAACACAGTAGTAATAACTCCTAAACTACTGACCAGTTTCGGCACCCATAGAAGGACCAAAGCTGTCCAACTTTTCTCTTGTGATCAAAAATCCATAGCAAGGTAGGACTCCTCCAAACGCCTAAAAACCAAACCCCAGACTTTTCTATCCAGCAAACCACCGATGTTGAGTAGACTTGGATTAGCCCAACAACCTAGTCTCAAAAAAGGACTCTTGTTCTTACTATATTAACGGAAGGAATTATGTTTAATATTAATTGAGGGATTTAATCATTTTAGTGATTTCATCAAATAAATCACATAAATTGATAATCATGGTAATAAAGCGATTACGTGCTATGGTTATAGACTTTTCCTAAATTAATTTCCTCAAGCCAAAAAGAAATTAACATGGTTAACCCTATGTGTTCATACATGATTTAAGTAGAAGGTCTTACCCTCTCACCTTGTTTCGGTTGCCATCTCTAAAATTTAAAATAATTATATTCCTATTTGACCCATGTAATCTAATTACATAAATTTCCTAAATAAAGAAACCTCGAGTTACATTCCAGGGGAATTAGATGAGAAAAGAATTACACAAGAACTTTAGAGAAGGCAAGACCCGTAGTTCCTATTTAATAAAAACCAAAACTGTAAAAATGCATGAACAGATATAATTTGGTTTTAGTCCATAACTATCCACCATGCCATTTGTTATGTTTAAACAAAATTAAGTATATAATTTTATTATTCCAAAATCTCTATTTTGAAAAAATAAAACAAATTTAGAATTAATTTCTATAATCAAATTCTAGAAATTAAATTAAGATAAAATCTAAAAAAAATATTTTAGATTTAATTTCTAAAATCAAATTCTAGAAATTTCATTAGGATAAAATCTAAAATCAATATTTTAGAAAATACATTAATTTCTAAAATATAATTTTATCCCAAATCATGGATCGCAATTAAAAACTAATTATAATTAGATTTAATTCTCAAAACAATAATTAATAAAAAAAACTTTTTTGCATATCTAAAATCACTATTTTAGATAATATATATTAATTTCCAAAACCAATTTTAGAAATTAATATTGGTTAGTCTCAAACCATGAATCTTGGAAAGATTTGGGGCAGTTAGTGAAAAAGGAAAAAGAGAGAAAAGAACACTCGTGGGCCAAGAAACAAAAACCAAACTAATTGAAAGGAGAAAAAAATGTTTTTTATATATGAAACCCACCAAAAAAAAAAAAAAATCTCATCCTACCACGATGGCCCATGCGAACCGCGGCTTGGGGAATTTTGTGCCTCAAGCCACGACTTGGCTTCTAGTGAGCCACAACTTGGGACATTTTTTTTTTTTTTTTTTGTCTTCTTCATCTTCCAAAAACGATTTCTGGAAGAAGCTTCAAGTCTTCTACGACAATATTAGAGAACAATTCTCTAATTGATTCCAAATTTTTTTCATTTCAGTTTTATATACTGATTAGACATTCTCAATAAAACAAAAGAAGATCAATTCAAAATTTGTTCAAAGGAAAAAATGGCAGCTCAGGAAACTATTCCCTTTTCCCAGTTACAGAAACGAATGCCCAGAAAAATATATTTTTCTTCTCTACAAGAAATAACACAAGAATTAATGCGTTAGTCCTTGTCATTAACTTTTACAGAGACGTGTTCATACAACCACAGCCCAGAGAATCCATTATTATTTTTTTTCGCAAACAATTCTCGTGAAAATGATTTCCTTAGAGAACACAGAGGCAAACAACGAAACTATTTTCACGGCCAAAACATAACCCATTAACGCATAAACGGAGGCTCTAATACCACTGTTAGGAATTCTTATCATGCAAGCACAGTTGCGTAGTAGAGTAAAACAAAGAATTCCCACCAAGGATATCATTTATGCGAAAAGGAATTGAAACGGTGAAGGAAAAATACACCGTATGTTGCCTCTGGGAATGAAAATTTTCCTTTTTCTATCCGTGGCACGATCCAGCAATACCAGAGCTCTTCGTCGTCACCACTGGAGTCTAAGTGTGAAACTCCCTCTAATAATATCCACACAAGGTATGCTCTCAAGGAAACCAAAAATTCTCTGCTAGGAGAATTTCTTGGCAGCTAGGGTTTTGTATTCTCTGTGCAGAAGAGAAAACGAGAGAAAGAGAAGAAGCTATGTGTGTTCTGAAAATCCTGTGAGAACAACTCTCTCTATCATATTTAAGTGATCAAATCACCATGACGTAATCTCCGGAAATTACCCAAAGAAAACTGTGTTTCTATGAATTCTAATCAAATTAAAATTCACAATTTGCAATTGGAAACCATAAGTTTTAGCAATCATAATTTGGCCCATAATTTAAAACTAATTATAATTCGACCACAATAACTTCTATTTCTCAACATTAACCCCATAATATTATCAAATAACATCTTGAGTACTTAATCTTCTATTGTGTGTGACCTATTAGGTTTCCTGGTCCATTGGTAGCAAATATGAATTAATCCAAACGTATTTGAGATTAATAATCCTTAACAACTTAGAATTAACATATTAATTCTAAATAGGATTGGTTTATTAATTCATCAATTAATAAATCCATATTTAGCAGATCATGAGCGGTATCCAATAACACATCATGACCACCCAAGAGTCCAGGAAGTTAAGTGGCTTGATATGAACCCTTTAATAGCAAACTATAGTGTAATAAATTCCTTTCACCATACAATATCTTATTCGGTTTGGAGTATGGAATTAGTGCCAACTTCATCCAAAATAAATATTAATTTTGACCCGAATATATTAGTACTTGTACTAAGAATCTACTACTTTATATGCGTATTAATTGGAACTATTTCGAATACACAATCACCGTGACCAAGGATTTCACGAGTAGTAATTTCAACAAGCGGCCGTGAGATATTCACCCATACTATTAGGAGTGGTGAATCTTTTATTGACCCTCTCAACTACTTTCATTTACCTCATATTGTACCCAATATTCATCTCATAGGCGAGCCTCGATCTGGCTCCAGAGATTTGGAATCAAAGTACAATGTTTAGCAAACAAAGTACCTTAGAAATTTCAAGTCTAAGGATACTTACACATTTGCTAATGAGATTCTATCACTGGCACTACATAGTTATCCATGTGATTATCTCATAGTCAGGTCATCCAATGTACTAGTTTTATTAACAATTATCCACATATTAACTTTGAGTATTTCAATACTCATAATTGTGAGAACTGCCTCCTGATCAAATCAAGAAGTCTAACACGTGCTAGTTTTAATACATTAATGATGTCCTATCTTATTAATACTATGACTAGGGAATATTTAAGTACTAACACAATACAGTGTAATAGGAATCTCACATCATGATTTCTATCATGATTTCCTTAACACAGTGTTGTACTAGAGATTTTATCTAACAATTATTTTATATGAAAGTAAAGAAGACAAACTGAAAGATAAATAATGCCTTGTATTATAAAACAAATGTGTCATATACAAAGTACAAGTGATTGCCTCTAGGGCACAATCAATACTAACAAACCTCAAGTTAAACAAATTTAGAAAATCATGAATCAAGAAGTTATCAACAACTCTTCCCATATTTCATCACATCATCCATATCCAAACAAGAAAAGTAGAATAAAATTCAAATACTAAAATATAACCGAGAATAACTTAAATTGGTAAGACTTAACATATTCAACTTAATACACAATTTTACTCAATAAAATCCAACCAATTTGAATGACAAAATCATATCCAAAGTGAAAAAGAAAATCATAACCTTATCATAGGCAAAACAATTTCATACCAATTTTCAAAAATTTCTAAAAAAAAGTGTACTCGAGAAAATATTAAATCTCTCCCTCACACTTAAATTAGACATTGTCCTCATTGGCCTAAAATATCACAATAAAGCATAGCCAAATGACCAAAAATGTAATGAGAGAAAAGAAAATAATACTCTTCAAGGCAAATTAGTTCCAAGTAAAGTACCCATCAATCTTCAAAAAGTTGAAAGAATTATTGCCAAAAGAGAATGGTGAATAAACATACAAAAAGAAAGAAAAAAAAACACATAAGTAAAAGTATAAAAAGAAATTTTTTAAAAAAATGGTCCTACAAAAAATTAAAACACACCTACAATTTTTTTTTAAATGAAATATAAAAAATTCCAAAAATGGAAACAAGCTTGGAAAACTTAAAAAAAAAAAACAACTGGTGAAGAGGAATAAAGAAGAAGAAATGGGAAAGGAAAAGAAAAAGGAAATTGGAACAACAAAGAAAGAAAAAGTAAAAGGAAAGAGAAAAAAAAGTGAAGAAAATGAAATAAACAAAAGAAAAGGAAAGGAAATAGTGAAGAAAATGAAATAAACAAAAGAAAAGGAAAGGAAACATCGTGGGGAGGATGTAACCAAAAAAACAAAAACAAAACAAGTTGCGGCTCACAAAAGACAATTTTTTTTTTTTTTTAACCACAAAGTAACATTACAATGCAAAAGCCTAGGGAGGCTTTCATCAAGCCTTCCCAGGCTATGATACCAAAAATAATATGAACATTTTTTCGTTTCCCAAGCTTCCCTAGTTTTTTTTTTTATATATATATATAAAGCAATATGAACATGCTTTGAAAAATAAAAAATAAAAAAATAAAATTACACAATAACGTACAAGAAAATAATAACCTAAATACAACAATCTATTTTACAATTAACTATGATTTCACTTATTATAGTTATTGATTAATACTAACACAACAATAGTAACAAAAAAATTAGAAACAATAATTAAAATGATAATACAACATTTTTTCCAGTGTTTTTTTTTTTAAATAGTATACTAAATTTTTTTTCAGCAATAAAAACAACAAAACAGTTACAAGCAAACAAAAGAATGATTGTACACTGATATAACACAAAAATTTATACTAATCAATATTATTATTATTATTATTATTATTATTATTATTATTATTATTATTATTATTATTATATGGAATAATTAAACTATTACAATAATACTAAGAAAATAAATACAACAATATATTCTAATTACAGAGTACAAGTACAAATACTATTAGTGATAGTATAACTAATATGAAATATTTAACAACTAATAAGAAAAACAACAACAACAGAAGAAGAAAAAAAATGAAAAAAATGAAAAAAGAAATGGCTTCCTGACGTGAACAAAAGAAAAACAATCAAAAGGGAAAAGGACAAGGTGAACACCCTTGGGAGGATGTTGAACATCCTTGGGAGGATGCAAGAAAAGGAAGATGGCTTTATGGGTTCAGTCAGCCCTTTTTTTCGATTAAAAACTTTTTTTTTCTTCTTTTCGTTTTCTTCTTCTTTTTTTTAGAAAAAATAAATAAAAGCTATCCTAAATGAATGCATGAACACAGTACAAAACAAAATCAAAATAAAAAAATTTATTTTTTTTCTTTTAATATAAAAATAAAACAAATACATAAATAAAAATTAATCCTAAGTTGCACAATACATGTAAAAAAAAGAATGTAAAAATGAAACATTAAACTAAAATTATAAAATAAAATAAATTCGGTTCGTCTAAAATATCGTGTTAGCAAAAGTCCAAACCTAAAAATAAAAAGAATTAGTATTGACTCAAAATTATAGATGTAAAAACTATCAAATTAAAAATACAATTAGTACACATATTTCACATTAACATTAAGTTACTAAAATTAAATAACTATATATACAATATATACAAACATAAAAAACAAGTTAGTAATTATTAACATATATCTACCTATTTGCATATTTACAACATATAGTGAAATTAAAGTACAATTATACAAACAACAAAATATGGCACAAATTCATGCAAGGAACATATATACATATTCACATATTTACGTATAGACATATAAATATATAAATATGATTAAATCAATAAAATTCAAGCTTTCATGATATTGTTCCCCGACAGCAGCGCCAATAACTTGATGCGTAAATTTTGGGTGTATAAAAATCAATAAATTTAAATTCGTCCCTTAGTCAAGTTTTAATTAAAACATTAATCCCAAAATACACATATGAGTAAGTATACTCATCGCAAGCATAATATAGGGAATTAACGAGTATCGATCCTCAAATAAACAAATACACACTAGTCACTTTTTATTCATTGTTTAACCTATAAACTAGATTGATAGAGAAATCAAAATCAAAACTATACACACACACACACAACTCATGGAGATAAAAATATGTAATTAAATAGTTATTCTCAACAACATGACATAATCATTTAACACTTACCACAACCAATTATTTTCTTAGTATTATAAAGGAATATAAAGTAAAATTCAATCATTTCTCAAGTCATGAATCCACTTATATAAACTCCACTTCTTTCCCAATCCATGAAATTAATATCTTTTGATTAAATTAGCAGATTTTCCAATCTTACTTAAACAACAAAAAGATGCATTAAACTCAATTCCTCATAAATTATCCATATACTCTAGGTGATAATAAACATGAAATTAGCCAATAACCATAAGCTCTAGGCAAAATTAATTAATCATTGATTACTTAGGTTCTTTAATCTTAACTTCATTTTCCAAGTCCATTATGGTTTAACAAATATGAAATCAATGCAATGAACTTCTAACATCGCTTCCCAAGTCAATTAGAAGAAAATGCATCAATAACCAATGATAACAAATAATCAAATACTAAGAAAAATAATTCATTAATCAAAGATTAAATAAATTCAAAATCATAAATCCAAGAATAATATCTAAATACAATTAAAGAATTAAACTCGTCATTATTCAAGAAAAAGAAAATAAAGGAAAGAAATAAATACTTAATGTCAAGCTTTTCAATTTCCAATGCAAAGTCCTCCCAAACTCAATGCTCCTTGAGTAATTTCTCTAGAGAAAATGTTAATAGTGCACTCTAAAAATATTTTTGAGTCTCCACATTGAGCACACACTTTTTTCTACGTAAATAGCCTTTTTTTTTTATAGGCTTACAAGTTTGCTAAAAATCTAAAACAAAGAAGAAGTAATTTCCTATTAGAAATTTGGAATTAATTGCCAAATCCACTGCCTTAGTTTTACTAAAGTCGTATCCTTTTCTTCCTCATGTTGGAGCCGAATTCTATTTCTTGTGCTAGAGCTATGAGAACAGAGCCATGAAGCCACCAAAATTTCTCTTCTTCTTGAAAACGGCTCACCCGAGCTAATTTCTCCTTTCTATCGAGTCGTGCCTTTAGCCGAGCCATGGCTTGCCTTATTTTGGTTGCATCCTCCCCATGATGCTCTACATCCTCCACATGATGTATTCTTTTGTCTTTTTCTTTTTTAGCTTTGTTTATTTCTTTTGTTCAATGTCCCACCATGCTTTTTCTTTTTGCTTTCATCTTTTGGTTGAGCCAAGAGCCATGGCTTCCTTTCTTGAAGCCTCCCACTGATATGCTCTTACTCTTTCCTTTTGTTTTCCAATTTTGGTTGTTTCCTCCAGTGACCCACCGAGTTTCCTCTTTTTTTTCTTTTGTTTTAAGTCGCGAGCTGTGGCTTCACTTATTTTCTTTCCTTATTTCAATTTCCAACTTCATGGTTTCCAATTTCGCATTTCTTCTGCTTCGCTCTGTTTTGTGTCCAAACTTGGCCCGGCCCCAGGTCCATCTTCTTGGCCTGGTGCCAAGTCTGCACTAGAAAATTATTCATTTTTCTTCCAAATTTACCTATTTTTGCATAAAATCACAGAAAAATATTTTTATAAGTGAAATATCAGAAATATCAAATAGGAAGGAATATGACTAGTTATTGTATAAAAAGTATCTCAAATTAGCCTCAAATAATTAAAAAAATAGTGATGATTTTAGCCCATATCACCTAAGCATTATAAACTCAAATAACACTCCATTCTTTTTTTCCAATAACTTAGGGGATTGATAGTCTCAAGTGAATAGATTTCTCTTCTCGCACTGTATTGGCCCTCTTATAGTCATTATTGTTTTTCTTTTTCATCATTTTCTTTCTTTGCTCTTTCTTGCCTTTTTGACTTCGGGACAGCCTCAAAAGAGTGCACTAAACAATACTTGTTACTTCTCTCTATATTAACCCCCATTTCAGCAAAAGGTCTTTTTTTTTTTTTTTCAAAGATAAAATAATTTTTTCCAACTCGATTTTTTTTCATCTCACATAAGAATGATTTTTTTTTCACTCATTATTTTTCTATCTTTCGTACATTCCCTATTCACAACTCAAAATCAAGCAAATTTTAAACCCATAATGCAGAAATTAGTCAACAAGTCTTCCTATATTCATCACATCATCCATACTTAAACTTAAAGAATAAAATAAAACTCAAATAACAAATATAACCAAGGTTAACTTAAATTCTCAAGACTTAGCAAAATCCAACTTAATACACAAGTTTATTTTTTAATATAAATCCAATCATAATGAATGACAAATATATATCCAAGGCTAAAAAGAAAATCATAACTTCATTATAGACAAATAAGCTCAATTTAGCTCCAAAATTTCTAAACTTTTAGATTTTCAAGGAAATTGCAACAAAATTGTTTTTTCAAATTTCAAAATTTTTCCAAAGTAGCTCATTAACAAGAAAACACCAAGATGATTGATAAAAAAATTAGACAAAGAATATCACCAAACCACTCCTCTACACTTAAACTAGACAATACCCTTATTGGCAAAAAATAAACACCAAAAATAAACACCAAAAAACATCTCCAAATGGACCAAAAATGATAAAGAAGGTAGAAAGTTAAGTAATACTCCCCAAATTCAATAATGCTCCAATAAATATTAAAACTTGGAGAAGAATAGAAGAGCTTGTTCAAGAATTCTTTATTCAAACCTATAAAATTAAACACTCATAAAAAAATAAAATAATAACAAAAATAAAACACACAAAAGATAATAAAACTCCTATGAATAAACACAATGACTCACTCTCCTGCACTTAAACTAGGACATAGTCTCCTTGTTACAAGGAGAAAAAGTAACAAAACCAAGCATAAAACAAAGATACAAACTTTTTCCACTCATCATGCTTCCTCTTCGAACCTTTGTAAAAGAAATTAAAGCTCAAAGTAGAAGATAGGCATGATGAATATAGAAAGAATTGAGGTTTTTGAAAAAAGTAATGTTAATGAAAACAATTTTTCTCAGCAAAGAAAAACACATACACCTCATTCTCTAACATTCCTTCAGACACACAAATATTATTTTCAACATATGAGTGCACATGGTATCTAAAGAATGCATCAATCTTGCCATTGCTAATTAACCCTTTAAAATAATTTTCACAATTAAAATTTCCCTTTAAACTTAGGATTTGAGTTCTCAAAGATGGAATCAAGAAATCCTTACTTTTCAATGCATGGTCTACAAAAACTAAATTACCTTCCTTTGGATGCGGTGACGAGTAGAATTTGTCAACATCCTCCAAGGATTTCGCATGCTATAGCATTGAAAGATCTAACTTCTTAAGGTATGGTAAACTCAACACATTATCAATGGCATCAGTAGACTCCATGAATTGAGAGGTATCCTGTTTTTCTACAATTTTCAATTCCCTATGGCAGATCTCATCAACCAACTTTACTAGTTGTGTTCTTTTAGAGCTCATTCATGGCGATGATTCTTGGTGCCCCTTAATCGAAGCATTGACTTTGTTAACAAAGGAATTTATTGATGCTGCAAATGATGTCTCACGCAAAACATCAACGTGAGCTTGTAATTGTGCCAATCTATCATCATTGTAGCTCTTGTGATCTTGGGCCCAATGCCATGTATGTCTCCAAGATTGATTGTCCATGATGATGTCAATCTCACACTCAAAGAAAAAGAAAAATCAAATCGAAAAGAAAAGAAAATTAAAGAATAGCAAAAATTTAAACAAATAAAAAAAAATTGTATACTAATAAAAAGACTTAAATATTCACAAAGTATCTAAAAAAAGTTAGTTATATTTTTCAAATAAAATAAAGGCTAAATCAACAAGACTCAAGTGTTTTCGATAGGATGGTGCCAAAAACTTAATGCGTGTTTTTTAATGTAGAAAATATTACCAAAAAAATCAACAATCAATCAAGTTTTAATAAAATTCTAACTACTAAAACTACACATATGGGCAAGTATACCCACCATATAGTATAAGGAATAGCAAGTATCGAATCTACGAGAACTTAGGCTTCCACCTTACTTTATCTAAATCTTTATTGTTTAGCCAATAAAATAAGAGATAATAAATAACCAACTAACCTAATATACTAGATAATAAATCAAATTTACACAAGAAAAGTCACAATGATAATCAAAGAGTGAGAATAAGGAAAAAAGACATATAATGAAAAAATATCTCAATTCTATGACACGTGAAGAAAATATCTTTCAACCAATTGATTCCCAATTCCAAAATACCAATATGAGTTTCAAAAGCAAATTCTAATCGTTTTCCAAATCATGAAATTTCTATTCTTAATCTTATTAAAGGGTATATTGTACCTCACTAATTAAAACTAAGAAGCATTAAGAACAACTCAATTAAACAATTAATATCCCTAGACTCTTGGCAATAATGTCTTTTAGAAGAAATAATACCCCTATACCCTAGGCAACATCAATCTCTCTTTGATTGCCAAGTATTTCCCTTAACTTCATTTCTCAAATCCTTTAAGGGATCACAAAATAGTGAATTAACTAGTCCAGAAATTAATTCAACTCATAAAATCAAGTAATCCTACTCAGAATTGGATTTAACAAGTCTAGAACTAATTCAACACAAAATCAAAAAGTAAAAATATCCTCAACTACAATTAAAACATATAAATCCAACTTTAAAAAAATAAAATTACAAAGAAAGAAAGAAGAAAAACTAATAGACAAGTGTAATCCACTTCTCTTTTACAATCTTCTTGATAAAGCACTTCTTCTTTCTCCAAGAATCTCCTTGATCCTCCTAAATCTCGGTGCTTCTCTAGGAGTTTCCTATGGGTTGGCAAGTCCCAAAGGTGAAAACTAATTTAATGAGAATTAATCTCTTGTATTTATAGAATTTTAGATGGTCAAAAAGTGCCTACAAGAGTTCTTTTCTGTGGTTGAAAGAGTTCCCAAAGAAATCCAACTAAGATTACCAAATTCTGCTTGAAAAGGAAAATCCGCTGCCTTATAAACAGTAACAACCGAAGTCGGTTTAGGCAGAATTGCTAGCGCCAGTCCTCCCTAAAATGCTTCCGAAATTCCTCTATTCTACTTATTCTTCCAAAAGTGACTCCCGACCAACTCAGCTATGTGGGCTGGAGCCAGTTCAACACTGTTTCGCCCGATTTTAGGCATTTTTCACCATCTTTTTAATATTTCTCCCATTTAATGACTTCAAAACAAAAGATAGCAATTTAGGGGGAATCTATAGTTATTTGAACCTAAAATCTATAGTTATTTGAACCTAAAAGCAACACAAATAACTCTCAAAATATAGGTACATGTAGCCCCTATCACTTAATTGTTATTTGGTACCATTATAGGAAATTTTATCATTTGCGACAGCCAAAAATCATCGCAAAATCAATTTGTGACGGTTTTCATCCGTAGCTAAAAAAGGCATCACAAACTAGAGTTTTTGTGATGGCCAATCAAAATCGTCACTTTTTGCAACGATTTTACAAGGGCAAATGAACAACCAATTTTTTGTCAAAGAACGACGAAATGGGAATCTTGCGATGAAAATGTAAAGAGCCATCGCAAAATCGTTGCAATCTATGAGGAATTTACGAGGGTTATTATAATTAATTTTATATTCAGTAGTATTAACCTCGCAAAACCCTCACAGTTTGCAAGTGTTTTACAACGAATTTCTTACTTTAAATTTTTATTCAAAATTTACAACCCTTGCTATTTCATTACAAATTGCAAGGGTTTTGCTATAGACTTATTTTCTCGAATTTGATTGCCCTTGCTATTTCATCGCAAATTGCAAGGGTTTTGCTATGGATTTTTTCTCTCTAATTTGATTGCTCTTGCTATTTTTGTCTCAAACTTTAGAGGATTTTGCTACAGATTTTTGTCTATAATTTCACTATCCTCGCTGTTACATTGTAAATTGTGAAGGTTTTGTTACAGACATTTTATCTGTAATTTGATTGCCTTCACTATTTTCATCACAAATTGTGAGGGTTTTGCTATGGATGTTTTTGTGTCTAAATTGTTGGCCCTCGCACTTTCGTCACAAATTGCGAGGGTTTTGCAATGATTTTTTAATTTTTTTCCAATTTTTAAATTTATTTTAAAATTATCAACTCCCTTTGAATCAATTTTAATACACATAAGCCAATTCCAAAACAATATTATACACCCAAATATAATTAAAAAACCGATACTAAGCACACCCAAATATAATTTAAAAATAGAAACTAACTATAATATAAATGTATAGTAAGTATCTAAAAAGGTAATACAGTTTACAGAAATAAGTATAAGAATATCATACGCAAACAAATATCAATGCATAAGTATCATAGAAATAAATATAACAAAATCATGTAGCTAATGAAGGAGCAACTGTAGAAGAGGGCAAATAAGGAGGATCAGAACCCCTACGTGGGACCGGGTGCTCCTTAGTTGGACCAAATCCACCGTCGACAACGGGATCATCATCAGTAGCATCCACATTAGCTACAAGACTATCCATGTAACACCCCACATTTTTACTTTTAATTAGCTACTATTTGTAATAGGATGAGAATTTGTATCATGCAATGAGATGAATATTTTAGTATAATAATATTTTGTCGAGACCTGGATTTAATTATTGGGTTTGTTCTACTAGTACTCTAAATCTTCAGAAGTCTATTATTGTTAACAAAATAAGAATTTGAGTGTACGCTGAAAAGATAAATTGATCAGTGTGATAAAACGCGTGTTTTGGTGTGAATTATGCTACCCGGGGTATCGGGGGCATTTTCGTCATTTTAACTGCTCCCGCGACTTTTACAAAAAATTTGACCAAGTAGAAAATGAATTAAAGAATTTAAGTATTACCAATGGATTCAGTAGAATTTTTGGAGTTGGATGGTGAAATAAAATATTATTCTGTTACGGACCTGATTTTAGTCATTCTGAAAAAAAATAGGAAATTGCGATTAAAACGGTGCGTGTGGCATTCTATGAATGGTAGCCCATGGCCATGTGTCAATTTAAGAGAGGTTGCATGAAGGATTCATGCAAGATGCTTGGAATTAAAGGGTTATAAAATAAATAAAGAATTATGTGTAATTTTGTAATTGGAACACATTACTTGTGGGCCCGTTTGATTAAGTTCTTGAGCAATATAATTGGCTAATGTTTGGACCAAGAGAAGATGAATGAATGGCTAAAAATTGGCCAAGAATTTCGGCAACCATGCAAGGAGAAATAAAGGGAATTTTTGTGGAGGAAAAAAATGGTTGGTGTGTAAAAATCTTATTGGAACACACCTAAGTATATCCACCATTCAATTAAACCAAAACAAGAAATGAAGGGCCAAGATTGAAGAGTGAATGGAGGTTGGGAAGGAGATGTTAAATAGCCAGAAATTCGGCAGCCATGAAGGAGAAAAACCAAGAGAAAAAGAAATCAAACAAGAGAGAGAGAAAAAAAAAGGCTAGTGTGTGTTCTTGATGTTCTAGGTGAAGTTTTAAGCGTTCTTGGAGCAAAATCATCTCAAAGAGCCTCAAATACAAGGTAAAACCCTACCTTGCATGAATTAAAATTGTTGTTGGGTGAATGATGATAATGTTGATGTGAATTTTAACATGAAAACGTGACTTTCATGTCTTGATTTCGAATCAAAGCTAAGGTTTGTGAACTTTTGTGTATGAACCTTGTATATGCTTGCATATGTGCTGGCTGCCTAAGGGTCTTTGAATGATGTTTTGTGAAAGGAAAAACTGAAAAATGATGGTGGTTTGAAGGGTAGTTTTCGGTGGAGGAAGAGTGACAAAGTACGGTAAAAATGAAATTTACTTGGTTGGAAAAATAGATTATATTAGCTTTGATTAGAAAAAGATGAATTTGTGTTGAATAAGTGTACCTCTTATGAGCTATCTGAACATGGAAACTATAGAATTAAAAATGATTTGAAGAAAGATTGAATAGATTAATGGTTCCAATGTGTTAAAGACTAAAGGAGAACAAAGGAAAGTATGAATAGTGAAATTGAGGTAAAACTACTGGAGCTGTGTTTGCCCTGAAGTATGTTATAGAAACCAAAAACATAAAAAGGGCTAGTACAAAATTAAATTTAAGAGTCTTATGGTCATTTTGTAATATCATAGAGCTAAATCGGAGTTGTGGGTTGAAAGTTATGTACAAAACAAAATCATGTGTCAAAGCAATAAAATTTCAGAATTTTGCTTAGAAAGTGGATGAACTTAAGGATGATTAATTGTGTGATTTTAGATGAAATAATTGGGAAATATGAAGTGAATCCCTTGTATATAAGGGGAGAAAAATGTGGAAAAATGAAAATGAAAGAATCGAACAAACGACGGAAAAACAACGTAAACAAAAGTCGAACGTTTTCTTTAACCGTCGGCCCTGACGGCTAACCATCAGCTAAATGGTTAGACGTTGGCTACCCATCGGTCAAGTCAGCTAGACATTGGCTAACCATCAACTATTTTTTGTCCGAACACGAATTGACCCGAAAATGATGTTTGGTGTAGGTTTATCGATAAACGGCCAACAGAACGTTGGAAACGGTAGAAACGATGATTAACCGGCTGCGAACGGAAAGAGTTAATTAGGAAACAAGGTGAGTCCCTTAGACTTCTAAAACCTTTTGAAAGCTAGTGTGCTTTGTTTTTTCATGAAATTCCATGTTTTATAACATTTTGGAAATCCCTGAATATGTTTAAGGTTTATCTGATCAAGATTTATTTTATGCTATTTTGGGCTTGAATGAACATCATAATTGGCTTGGAAACCTTACCGAACGATTAAAGCATAAATTTGTGAATTTAGTCTTTTTTGGATTAAATGTTTGAAATTTTTGAAAAATGGTTTTTTTTGGAATCGAATATTCATAAATTGACTAGAATGCCCTTACTGAAAAATTTTATGAAAATGTGTATTGGAAACTCTAAATTTAATCCTCTTTTCGAATTAAAATTCTGGATTACTTGAAATGAGTTTCTTTTGGAATTGAGTGTTTGAAAAATGATCCAAATGTCCTTATTGGAATGTTTTATCGAAACCTTTAGAATCGGGTATTCGGTAAATGACTGAAATATCCTTATTAGAACTCTTGTTAACATTTTGCAAATTGAGTATGGATAAAATGACCCGAATACCCTTGGAAATGACTTTTGTAATCGAGTACAGGTAAAATGACCCGAATACTCCTGAAAACTTATTTTAATGTATGAAAAGAACTCTTTAACCTGTTTTGGCACGGTTTTGGAAAATGATCTCTCTTAACAAGATGACTTTCAAAAAATGACTTTTAATCCCTAAAACTGTTTCATTGGCCTAATGCGCCTATAGAATGAATTTATTGGCCCTGCGGAGCCTATGTGAATGATGATCTGACTTGTGAGTCTGTGAGATCAAATTCTGGAAAGTGTTATTTGCCCTAAAAATGTTTTGATTAAAAATCCTATGGGATTAGATAACCCTCTAGCCTGATCAGTCAAAAGAGATTGGTATTGGTGACGTTGATTACTCAGTAAAGACTTTGATCTTTGTACTAGGGATTGTCTTAATAACATGGCCTAGTTCTAGGGATTGTCTTACTTCGAAAGGGGTGACAGGACATTGAGATGAGTCTTCCTGACTAGTCCTCTAGAGCCTAGCAATTGTCATGCCTTGTGTGCACTTTATGATTTGGGTTATTCACGGGCTGGGCTAGACACCTGGTATTGTTTAAACCCCTTGTTGCCTTGATATTGATTGACGTCAGGATTAGGACCCCTGGCTTACAATAGCAAGTAAAAGATTATGTGTTGCGTGCACTTGTTGATTATAGTATGTTATGGTGTACTTATTTTTCGATGACGCATGAATTGAGTACTGGAGGTAGTGGTCTCAGTACAATGATACGTGGCAACGAAGGCGAGGCCTGTGAGACTTGCATATAGGCCGACCTTCTGTTGGAGAAATTCTTGAGATTTGAAAACTGGGGCAACGATTTAAAATCTGATATACTGTTTTCTAAAAATGATTGAGTTCTGAATAAACTTTTCTCCTTAGAGTGTTTTGAAAATTGTTTCCAGTAGGAAAAGAATGATATGCTATTTCACAAAACTTTTATGTTCTCTGTTCTTTCATAAAGTACTAGCACACACGGGACTCACTGGGTGGTTTTTGTCACTCACACGTGCTTTTTATCTTACCTTTGTGTAGGATCTAGAGCTAAATAGATCTATGGATAGAAGGATGATACCACAGAGTCAGCAGTATAGGTTTGGATGGCTTTCCTTTTGATCATATACTTTGTTCTGTTATATATAGAGATGGCACGTATGAGATTCTCTAATATATGTATATATGTGACCATCAGTATGGGATATTGTTGAGTCTAGACCTTATATATATATATATATATACTCTGTTATTTTCATTATAAGGAACCTTTGTCCGGGAAACTAGACGGGGTGACACCCGGTGTTAATATACTTCCGCTGTTGTCTTCGGTAGGGATGTTACAATTGGTATCAGAGCTTAGTTTTATAGAACTGTGGTATCATCATAGGAATTTATAGAACTCTTTTATTGTGTAGGTATGGTGGATAGGAGTGATAAAGGCAAACGCCTAATAGACAAGCGTAGTGATAAAAGGAAGAAAGACTAGTGAGAGCTCGGGTGTAAAGAAATCTGGATAGATTAGGAAGATTTATCAAGCGGGAGTGTTGGGATATTTTCTTGTGACATGACCTGGTCCTGACCGTCGCCATGCACCCCGTTTTGCCAGGCGTTTGTTTGACCCAGCAGTACCCGTCGTTACTCCGTTTGCCTGAGACCTTAGTATGGAGGGAACATTATCACCACATGAGGAGAAGGGTGGAGATTCTGATGAGATTGATGGTGGTATTGATATATGCCATTAGGATGATGATGAGGAGGAGGCTAGTATCCCCGATGGTGTAGTACTGTTTGAGGATGATAAGGAAGTATTCAGTGGGGACGTGCTAGGAGTACTTGAAGAGGAGCTGCCAAGCTTGGAGATTGTTGATGTAGGAGAGGATTAGGGGGTGCCTGTGGTTGAGGAGCCTAAGGAGGATTTAGAGATAGACTCAGAGTTATTGGCTTGGTTGCACCCAGATGCTAATGGAGATGAGGAGGTTGATGCAAATAAGTCTTGTACAATTTCTCCTAATTCAGGACATCCCGTATCAGACAGCGATAATGATGAGTAGATATATATATATAGTATGATTTGTACAGTTCGACTGGTGTATATGACGGTGTGCTCGACATAAAAATTTTGTACTGACTTTGTGATAAATGAGAATGAATATATGTTATGTTTTTACTATATGAATGTGCCCATTTTTATGATTGCTTTAAGCTATGTTATATTGTTATATTGGTAAAATCCTATGACTTGTATAGATGCCTCCTCAATGGACCTCTGGATAATCATCGCGGGTTACTCGAAATAACCTTGAGCTGATGGTGGAAGAACCGCAGGCGGAAGGTCCCCACCTTACAACCTTGGACCAATCCATGTTTCAGACCTTTCAAAAGATGGTTGATACTATCCAACAGTTGACTGAGAATGCCACTATAGTAAATGAGAATACTAGGGTAAATAAGGCTATGAGTAAGGAAAGTCAGCAAAGTGAAGTTGAATCGGATCGAGCCATTGAGCGCTTTTTGAAATTTCACCCTCTGCAATTTCAAGGGTGACCTGATTTAGAACAGGAGGTAGAAAGTTAGATTGAACAGATGGAAAAGATTTTTGCAGCCCTGAATTATTCGGAGCAAAGGAATGTACAGCTTGCTACATTCCAATTGAAAGAACCTGCCCAAGATTGGTGGGCAAGGGAAATGAATCAACGAGAGTGGGAATGGACGGATTTCAAGGCCAGTTTTAAGAAGGAGTTTATTCTTATTTGGGTGATAGAAAGGAAGGATGATGAATTTCAAGCCTTTTGGCAAAGAGGTCGTACAGTGGGGCAATATGCTGCTGAATTCATTAGAGGATCAAAATATTGCCCACTTTTGATCCATTCGAAAGTAAATAGGATTAGACGTTTTGTGAAGGGTTTACGGCCAAAGATGAAAAGAGCATTTGCAAGTATGGCTCCTACCAATTACAACGCTGCAGTAGAAATGGCCTCTAGGATAGAAATGGCTGATATTGAACAAGCAAGCTAGAGGAACCGAGATGGATTTTGGGGCATGAATTAGAAGAGACTTGGAGGGTCCCGATAGCAAAATAAATGGAAGATGCAAATGAGGGGAGGCCCGACTAGCCCAGTTGGAAGACCACCATCTTTTAAATGCTTCAATTGTAGGGAGATGGGGCATAAGGTTTTAAATTGTCCTCACCCAAGAAGGATTGGAGGATGGAGTCGACCATGAGGTAATAGCCAAGAACAGAGGTCAGGATTTGGAAAGGGAAACCCAGGGCAAGCTTCTATCTCTAGAACTAGACCCCCTAATCCACAAGTAAATGCTCAGATGGTGGCATTAGAGAAAACAGACAACCATGCTGCAGTAGTGGAAAGTACACTCCTTATTTTTTATTATAATTCTAAAGTATTAGTAGATCCCGGTTCCACGCATTCTTTCATTGCTAATTCATTTCTTGATTCTATGGGAATAAAGGGGGAAGAAATTTCATATGAAATGATTATTAGTACTCCATTGGGAAAGCAAATGAATAGTGAGAAAATATATAGGATTGTAAGATCTTGGTAGGAGATGAAGTACTGGGAGGAAATTTGATATGTTTGCCCATAGAGGATTATGATGCTATATTAAGCATGGATTGGCTATCCCAGCATCATGCTCAAGTTGATTGTAGACATAAGGTAATACATTTCCATCGGACTGGGAAACCTATATTGGAATTTGTAGGTGAGGCTAGAAGGAAAAGTAATGCTTTTATATCGAGACTCAAGGCTCGGAAGATGATTAAAAAAAGGTGCACAGGATACTTAGCTTATGTAATTAATAAGCCAGGAGAGGTTAAGAAGCTCGAAGATGTTCCTGTTGTGAATAAGTTTTTAGATGTGTTTCTAGCGGAATTAAATGAGTTATCACTGGAAAGAGAAGTAGAGTTTTCCATTGATCTAGTGCCATCGGCAGAACCAATTTCAAGGACCTCTTATAGAATGGCACCCACGGAATTACAGGAGCTCAAGAAACGACTACAGGAATTAATAGAACAAGGGTTTATTCGGCCAAGTACTTCACCATGGGGAGCACCTGTATTGTTTGTTAAGAAGAAAGATGGGTCATTGCGGATATGTATAGATTATCGAGGGTTGAATACAGTGACGGTAAAGAATAAATATCCGTTGCCCATGATTGATGAACTATTTGACCAATTGCAAGGAGCCGGATGTTTTTCGAAATTCACTACCGAAAAAAAAAAAAAAAGGCTTTTGGCAACACTTTTATTTGCAACATAGAAAAATCTGTTTTGAAAACTTGTTTTTTGCTACAGTTTTGAATTCCGTGGCATATAAATCTTTTTCGTAACATTTTATTTTGCCACGACTATATTTCTGTAGGTAAAAGTTCTTTTTTACCACAGATTTAAAAATCATGTGGGTAAAAATAACTTTTTGCCACAAATATTTGAAATTGTTGGTAAAGAATTTTTATTACCCACAGTTTCATTAAACTGTGGAAAAGCATATTTTTTCTTATTTTATTAAATATTAAAGAATATCAACATTAAATGGAAGCTTTTCTTAGATATCATAGTTGAGGTAATTGTTTATATTCAAATTTGTGTGTTCAAATCTTTATATTACTATTTTATTAATTTATATATACATTTGGGGACCAACTACTTATGTACACTCTTTGCCTAATTCTTTATTTAGCTAGAACAAAATCGACTTTCTGCAATCAAATAAAGAGAAATAAAAATAGAAAGTGGAAGTACATAAATTTTAGTACACTCCAATTTGTGATTATATGAGGACAAATACTCCATTTTCTACAATTTTAACTAATCTAAGGATTGGATCGTTAATTTGATGTACTTATGTTTATAAAATGCATTAGGTTATTGACTTTTATATAGGGATTACACTATATATAATGTGACAAAATATATCTAATTACCTTCAAATTTGATCATAACATATTTTTTTTGTGATTTTAACAAATTTTACGGTTAGATCGTTAATTTGATATGGTTATATATAAAAATGTGTTAAGTTTTTGGCTTTTATATAGAGATTATTCTAGATTATGTACAAAATATATCCGATTAATTTCGAATTTGGTCATAATACATTTTTTTTCAATTTTAACTAATCTAACGGTTGGATTATTATTTTGATATGCTGAAATTTATAAATGCGTTAGGTTATGGGCTTTTATGTAGAGATTATATGGCAAAATATATCGATTATCTTCAAATTATGTCATAACACAATTTTTTAACAACTTTAACAAATCTAATGGTTGGATCGTTAATATGATATGCTTATGTTTATAAATATGTTAGGTTATGGACTTTTATGTAGAGATTATGATAGATTATATAGAAAAATATATCTGATTACCTTCAAATTTGGTCATAACACCTTTTTTTATGATTTTAACAAATCTAACAATTAGATTATTAATTTGATATGGTTAAATTTAAAAATGTATTAGGTTTTTTGCTTTTAGATAGAGATTATTCAAGATTATGTGGAAAAATACATCCGATTACCTTAAAATTTGGTCATAATACTTTTTATAGTAATTTTAACTAATCTAACAGTTGGATCGTTAATTTGATGCCTTTATGTTTGTAATGCGTTAGGTTATTAGCTTTTATATAGAGATTATACTATATTATGTGGCAAAATATATATAATTACCTTCAAATTAGGTCATAAAATATTTTTTAGTAATTTTAACAAATCTAACAGTTGGATCGTTAATATTATATACTTATTATATTTATAAATGTGTTAGGTTATAGACTTTTATATAGAGATTTGCTAGATTATCTGGAAAAACTATATTTGATTATCTTCAAATTGGGTCATAACAATTTTTTTTATATATAATTTTAAAAAATCTAATGGTTGGATCATTAATTTGATATGGTTATATTAAAAAATGTATTAGGTTTTTGGCTTTTATATAGAAATTATTCGAGATTATGTGGCAAAATATATCCGATTATCTTTAAATTTGGTCATAATATTTTTTATAGTAATTTTAACTAATCTAATGGTTGGATCATTAATTTGATATCCTTATCTTTGTAAGTGCGTTAGCTTATAGGCTTTTATATAGAGATTATACTATAGTATGTGGAAAAATATATCTAATTACCTTCAAATTAGGTCATAAAACATTTTTTAGTAATTTTAAAAAATCTAACGGTTGGATCGTTAATATGATATACTTATATTTATAAATGTGTTAGGTTATGGACTTTTATATAGAGATTTGCTAGATTATCAAGAAAAATATATCCGATTGCCTTCAAATTTAGTCATAATACTTTTTTTTTATTATTTGAACAAATTAATGGCTGGATCATTAATTTGATATGGTTATATTTAAAAGTGTATTAGGTTTTTTACTTTTATATAGAGATTATTCGTGATTATGTGGTAAAATATATCCAATTATCTTTAAATTTGGTCATAATATTTTTTATAGTAATTTTAACTAATCCAACGGTTGGATTGTTAATTTGATGTCCTTATCTTTGTATATGCGTTAGCTTATGGGTTTTTATATAGAGATTATACTATGTTATGTGGTAAAGTATATCTGATTATCTTTAAATTAGGTCATAAAATATTTTTTAGTAATTTTAACAAATCTAATAGTAATCATTAATATGATATACTTATATTTATAAATGTGTTAGGTTGTGAACTTTTAGATAGAGATTTGCTAGATTATCTAGAAAAATATATCTGATTACCTTCAAATTTGGTCATAACACTTTTTTTTTTTTTATGATTTTAACAAATCTAATAGCTAGATCGTTAATTTGATATAGTTATATTTAAAAATGCATTAGGCTTTTTTGCTTTTATATAGAGATTATTCGTGATTATGTGGCAAAATATATCGATTATCTTTAAAATTGGTCATAATATTTTTTATAATAATTTTAACAAATCTAACGGTTGGATTGTTTATTTGATGTCATTATCTTTGTAAATGTGTTAGCTTTTGGGCTTTTATATAGAGATTATACTATATTATATGGCAAAATGAATATGATTACCTTCAAATTAGGTCATAAAATTTATTTAGTAATTTTAACAAATCTAACGGTTGGATTGTTATTTTTGATATGGTTATCTTTATAAATGTGTTAGGTTATAGACTTAAAGATTATGCTAGATTATGTAGAAAAATATATCTAATTACCTTAAGGAATCTGTAATAAAATAATATATGTGTACCATTAGCACCATTAATGGACAAAATAATAAAATTTTCATCAAAAAAACTTTTTGAGGCAAAATTTAATCAAATTAAGGAATCTGCAAATATAGATATCAATACACATGTACCATTAACGCCATTAAAAAAAAGTACTATAATTTTTTTACATGATACATGATAATTTTAAATTTAATATAATAAAAATATTATATATTTTTTTTCTCTCATTTCTACAATAAAGATTATTTATTTATTTTTTCTCATTTCAGTTAAATAAGAAGGAAGTAGAAGGAAAAATGTTTCTCTCTTTCTCTCTTTCTCCACTAAGCATTCGAGTTAAAAGTATAATAAAATTTAGATGTTAAAGGTATTTTACTTATTTAAGTTATTTATTTTTTAAATTTCTCATTTGTTAAAAAAATAAAATGGTATGGGTACCACATTTTACAAACATTTTTGTTTTCAAATTTTCCCTTCCTTTTCCCTTTCTTTTTTCTCCTGTGCCATAGCCAAAAATCGTTGGCCTCTGTCTTCTCTCTTTCGTGGTTTGACTCCCACTGTAACTAAAAGCTTTTGCTCTTTCTCTTCTTTCTCAACCCTCTTTCCTCCCCACCGATTACCACCACCACTCAACCACACCACAATCACTGGCGGAATCACGTTGGGCAACTCTGCCCATAAAACCCTAGCATCACCACTCATTCTTTTCTTCATACTCCTCAATATGCTTTCCTTCTCCCATTCTCTAACCACACGCATCGCCCACCTCTGGGCTTCGCATGGTGACATTGACAATGCAGCTTGGTCGGAAGCCATAGCTTAAAAGCTCGAGGCTTTTTGGGTTTCTAGAAGCTCGCTTGGATAATGGGTTGGAATGGGTCTTGAATTTGAGGTTATTTTTTAGGTTTCTGACTACATAGAATTTTCTATTTTGTTTTACTATTTTGAATTGTCAATATCAGTGCTTTCTTTAAGTTTTAATTGTATTCTGGAGATTTACAATTTTTGGGATATGATGAATATTAGTCTCGATTGCAATGGTGTCTTCTTCTTTGTTCTGTGTTAAGCTCCCTTCAACCCACTTCATTACTGATTCTTTGTTGTGGTAATTAGGATAGCAACTGAGGACCCAATAGTATAGAATGAAAGAGGCTTCATTTGTTGATTGGATGCCATAATTCAAGAATTACATGTCTCTTTAGTGCCTTGTACTACTGTTCAGTTCCTATCAACCTTTACACTATATTTATTGGAGCATTATCTGGAAGATACCTGCATTCATCCTAGACTTTATTGATATTCCCTAAATAATTAGGCTTTTATCTTTGCTGTCACTTGTATTTCCCAGTGTTGGTACCCATTTTCGATGTTCTAGCATAATTTTTATGATCTTAACTCCTGGTAATACAGACATATCCTTTTGATATGCTGGTCATTTTCCTGTTAAGGACTATCATATTATTTCTCTTATTTTTTTTCTCCCTAGTAAAGTTATGTAGGTAACAACAATTCTCTACTTTCCGGACTAATATGTTGAAGCACTATTGTTCTCTTTGGATTGTCAAATGAAGTTACCATGAAGTGTAGTTGAAGGCCAATAGTTTATTTGTTGTTGTTCCTTATCTTATGCCACTTATAGTTTACAAGATTATTTGTGCATTTTTTTTTTTAATGGCTGAATCAATCCCTAAATTATACTAGTATGTAGTGCGCAGAATGTTTACTTCTTCAGTGAGTGGCTCCGATCAATTTGAAGGTAAAGGTTCATAGATGCATTAGTGGTGGTTAAAAATGAAGAGGAATATTTGTTCTTTGCCCTTGATCTTTTAGGGAAGCAAAAATTGTGCACTGGGGTCCTGCTCACTTTAGCATACGCTTGATGTGTGGTGGATTTTTTGAAGGATAATTGAATGCTATCTTGTCTATCTTTTCTGTTACCTCACAATTGCTTGCATTGGTTATTTATTTTTCAATAAACAAGCTTGGCACTATGAAGTGATTTCTTACTTTAAACAGATGCAGCTGACTTGCGTTTACTTATGTGGTGGTTTTTTTTTTTCACAATTTGTTTTGACAAATGCCCATGTTCTCTTTTTTCACATACTATATGGTTTTGTAGAGGTAGCTTAGTTTAAACAGATGATTACTCTTTAAAGAGTGGATAGAACATAGGATGCTGCATGTCTTTTATGCAGGAAAAAAAAGAAAAGTTGGCTAGAAGTGAAACAACTGCTATCTGGTTATCAAATATAGCAAACATGGTTCTTTTTGCTGCTAAGTTTATGCATCCATTAGGAGTGGCTCACTGGCTATCATCGCTTCCACATTAGATTCACTTCTTGATCTTCTCTCAGGATTTATCCTTTGGTTCACAACATTCTCCATGTAGACTCCAAACCTATATTAATTTGGTACAATTGTTATGCATTGATTCTTCTTCTCTATGTGATTAACATGAACCTAACAAATCTTTATTAATTTGATCAATTTCCATTTTATGTTGCAGTTATTGATTTTCTAAGGATGATTATACTACATCCTGTAGGAGCAAGTATACTTTCTAAACATATCAGCACTGGAAATGGTAAAATAGCTAGTTATTTTACTTTCTGCTTGTGATAGCAATTGTTAAGATATTGAATCCATTTTGCATATGACTTGTTTTCTATCTTGATGTAATTTTAGTTATAAAAGTGAACCCATTAATAAGGTCAAAATACAACAACTTTCTTGAATATATCTGATGCAATGGTACTTAAGCTTACAATGACCTGATTGAATTGTGTAGCTAGGATTAACAAGTATTTTTGGAAGCAATGAATGAAAGAGTTTGGTCGGGTTTTTATCTTTCCATTGGATTGTTTATAATAGTTTGGTAGATTAGTAGATTATAGAAGGGAAGAGAAGTAGAAAATGGGATATGAAAACTTGATACTTTTCAGTAGAATTGGATTGAAGGAAAAGCTTTGGAAGGTGAGACTTAAGCATCATTATTCACCTCTCTTTCATGCTTTTATATGCTGATATATTGCACATTCTACATGTGTTTTCCTCTAGAGCTTGACTGGCTTTGCCTAGGAAGAATGCCGCTCTGAGAGAGAGAGAGAGAGAGAGAGGTAGTGGCTAGACTTTAGAAGAATATGAGCATATAACTTTTCTTTTCTTGTTCAGTTGGGACTCCCAACTATTCCTTTCTTATAAGTAATCTTGCAAGATGTAGCTCCTCCATACTTTACTGTAACTCTTCTTTATTTACTCTCTATTAATTAATTGCATGCAGCAATATAATTACACCATTTGATGAGCACTAGTTAATGGAAGGGACCCAGTGAAAAACAATCTTTCATATAATACATACACATTGGATGTATGTAGAGATTAGCATTACATCTATAAACTCCTACAGATTATGAACTTAAAAGCTACATCTACAGGTGCATTATTATTAGACAATTCTTTACTATTTTAGAATGTCAAATAGTCTTCAGGAGTTATTCTATTTGAATAATGACAGATCGGCTTTGCTTGAGCCTTCCAAATACCCAGTTGTGATAGATACACATCCAAGTAAAAGGAAGGATTGGAGTTGGAATGATGGAAAGGCAGGGGGGGGGGGGACTAACTAACAAATGCTTCTCCTCTACCTTTGCTGAGTAGTGATGCTGAAAATGCTAAATAGTTTCCAGTAGAAAATGTTGAAAATGCTTATGTATACTGTTTGAAAATGTTGTGTAAATACTGAGTAGTAATGAGTAGTGATATACTAAAAATGTTGAGTAGTTTTCAGATGAAAAATGCATAATATTGCTGAGTAGTAATGCTAAAAATACTGTGTAAAAGCTAAAAGACTTGTAAAGGAATAGTCTCTGAAATGCTGAGTAGTGATGCTGAAAATGCTGAATAGTTTCCAGCTAAAAATGATATGTATGCTGTCTGGAAATGCTGTGTAAATGCTCAGTAGTAATTGAGTAGTTTCCAGCTGAAAATGCTGAGTAGTTTCTAGCTAAAAATATTGAAAATGTTGAGTAGTGATGCTAAAAATGCTTAGTATACTTTTGAGCATACTTCTGAGTGCTTAGTATACTTTTGAACATAATATAGCCTTGAACATAATGTGGTTGTTCCACCATAGTTCAATCTTCCCTTTCTATATTTTTCTGGGTTTTGAAATTGCCCTTCAATGACTTTGTCCATTGTTTTAATCGAGATGTAATGTGCAATATTTGCCTGTTCATCATTCTTTTATTGGAATTTGAAATTTCAAAAGGCCAAGATTTGAAAAAGCAAGCAACTGATGTTGAAGAACTGTTGTAGTATTAACTATACTGTTCTTTTGGTTCTTTTCTATTTCTAAAATCACCAAGGAGTTAAAATAGAGACATATATGTCGTAGATTCGGGTGTTCTTTTCTGTTTTAGACAGTAGCAATCTCTGGGATAATCTCAGTCAGAAAATGCTGAAAATGCCATGTATGCTCTCTGAAAATACTTTTAATATTTGGTGCAGAACTTTGTTAGTTAACATAGACTAGCTTTGAATAATTAGTGTTCTACTGAGGTCCTGGGAATTGCTCTTTCAATAACATAAGCAATGACATTACCTTTGTTTGGCTAAATTTTATTTGGATGTACTTTGTTGTACTTGGTTGACATAAGAGTACCATTTTATCAAGAAATCACAGATTAATTCTACTCTTTTTCTTTTGTCTAATTAGTCTTTTAGTTTCAAATAATGATGATGTGTGGATCACTTATTATAGCTTATGTATGGTGTTGTTATGGTGATGAGGAAATTGGGGTTTCATTTATTGGATGTTTATCTTTTGAAAAATTACCACATGAATGATATAGTAATGCATCTTCATTTTCTCGAATATTATGATCCTCCTGTGTTTATTATGTGTTGGCAATTGCACTTGAGATTTCCTGTTAGGACTAGAATTGTTGAGAATTTTCTATGATTCACTTTTAAATGATCTTTGTCTAGTGCATGCAAATGCTTCAAAGTTGCAAATGCTTCAAATGCATGCAAATATGGTGACACATAGCATTTTAAGTTTCACTTTATGTCAATGCACATTAGATTTCTTCAAAGCTACTTATGTGCTTTATGATTCCAAATTTTATGTTAAAGTGGATGATTATATATATCTAAGATAAGTTTTGTAGTGACTTTAAAAGTTTAGATTATAGCTTTATTAAGAAGTAATCTTGTCCTTTTTTTTCTCTTAATAACAGGATGAATGAAGATCAAGGTGGTTGAAGGTTCATTTAACTATGGCATTATTTTTTGTCCTCAATGAATTTTTATGACTTCTGATGGATGTCATGGTTAGAATTGTGATTTTGTTTTAGACTATTTTGAACTAATATCAAGGATTAGATTCATGCACATATCATACTCCATTTAGTTTTTTTGGTATATATTAAGTTATTATTAATGGAAGATAGCATTTTGAATGTTTATTCAATGGATGATAGTTGATTGTTAATATTAGATGTTTTCATAATTCTATATGTATAGTCCATGATCTTGTTAAAGTACAAGGAAAAACAATTTGTCAATATCATCATATTGAATTCAATGTTCATTCACTACGGATGTAAAAAATATGGAAAGTTGTTCAAAAATTGCGTACCAGTTTTTTTTTTTGGAAGCTTTATAGCGTGGCAAAAAGTATTAATTACTTACAATGAAATCATAGCAAATGGGCATTACCCATGGTTATGTCAATTTAGAAAAGAATCGTGGCAAAAACTATTAATTACAACAGCAACGAAATGTAGTAAATGGGCATTACCCACGGTTATGTCAATTTAGAAAAGAACTGTGGCAAAAAGTATTAATTACAATAAAAAGCAAATCGTTGCAAATGGGCATTACCCACGGTTATGTCAATTTAGAAAAGAATCGTGACAAAAAAGATTATTTTCAACAGAAATTTAATTGTAACAAATAATATTCCCCATGGTTGTAAAATGTTGGAAAATTCATGACAAAAAATTAAAATCTTTGCCCACAATTAATAACCGTTGGAAAAAACTATGGTAAAAGTCCATAAACAAATACCACACTTTATTTACAACGACTCCAAAACTGTGGTAAAGTCGTGGCAAAAGGTATTTCCCACGGCCACACAACTGTGACAAACTTTTTGCAACGACTGCAACGCCTACCCCTCGAAAATCGTGGCATTTCCGTGGCAAAAACATATTTGCCACGGTTTTGGCCACTTTCACCACACTTTCTTTGGCATTGCCAAAAGTCACTTTTTTGTAGTGATTAGACTTGAGGCAATGATATTACCAAGTCCAGATTCGGGAAGAAGATATATCGAAAATTGCATTTAACACTCGATATGGACATTTTGAGTTTGTGGTGATGCCCTTTGGTGTTACTAATGCCTTTGTTGTTTTTATGGACTTGATGTACCAAACATTCCGGTCGTACTTAGATAATTTTGTGGTTATATTCATAGATGACATTTCGGTGTACTCTAAAGATCCCCAAGAACATGAACAACACATTCAGGAAGTATTGGGAAAGTTAAGAAAAGCCAAATTATATGCAAAGTTCATTAAATATGAGTTTTGACTACAAGAAATAGCATTCTTGGGGTATATGATATCTAAGGACGGGATTACCGTAAATCCTGCAAAAGTTGAGGCGGTGACAAATTGGAAACGTCCTGAGACTCTGACTAAAGTTTCCTAGGATTGGCAGGGTATTATCAGAGATTCATTGAGGGATTCTCTAAGATAGCTTCATTTGACTTGGCTCACCCAAAAGAAAGTTCCCTATATGTAGACTGAGAAGTGTGAGAAAAAATTTTTGAAACTAAAAAAGAAGTTAAGCTCTGCTCCTGTTTTGGCATTGCCAAAAATGGACAAACCTTATGAGGTGTACACAGATGTGTCAAAGGAAGGATTGGAAGGAGTATTAATGCAGGAAAGAAAGGTGATAGCCTATATCTCTAGGAAATTGAAATCCCATTAGGAGAATTATCCTACGCATGACCTAGAGTTGACGACTATTGTATTTGCTCTTAAGAAGTAGAGGTATTATCTGTATGGAGTTGAGTTTGAAGTTTTCACCGATCACAAAAGTTTGAAGTATGTTTTTACTCAGAAAGATTTGAATATGAGACAACGTCAGTGGATGGAATTTCTGGAAGAATTTTGGTGTCCAATTAAGTATCATTTTGGGAAAGTAAACACCGTAGCAGATGCCCTTAGTAGGAAGGTGAATTTATCAACTCTTCGGATGTTACAAATCCCAGAATCGGAAACATTTGTAGTAAATGGAGAAATAAAGCTGAGTAATATTTCCATTCAACCTACTTTTCTGTAGTGATTGAAGGAAGAGTAAGATAAAGATGAAGAGTTGCAAATATTAGTGCAGAATGAGGTAGATAAAGGAGGAGATGAGTTTCGAAAGGACAATAAGGGAATTATCTGTTACCAAGACCGGTGTTGTATCTAGAAACAGTCTGCGATGAGATAAGATATTTTGACTTAGGCACATCGGAGTAAGTATACCATCCATCCGGGGGCCGTGAAGATGTATCAGGACTTAAAATGGCATTATTAGTGGATTGGTATGAAAAATGATATCTTAGATTTAATACCTCGATGCTTGATTTGTCAGTAAGTGAAAGCTAATCAGCAACAGCTTGGAGGGTTATTGTAGCCGTTACCAATTCCGTCATGGAAATGGGATGAAATTATTATAGATTTCATTACAGGATTACCCATGGCAGTAGAGCTGCAAGATACTGTATGGGTAACAGTAGATCGACTGACTAAGTCCGCTTATTTCATCCCTATCAATCAACGGGATTCTCTGGAGAAGTTAAGTAAAATCTACATGGAGGAAGTAATCAGGCTTCAAGGAGTACTCTCTAGTATTATATCGGATTGAGACCCCAGATTTACTTCGAAGTTTTGGACTAAGTTGCAGTAGAGATACGGGACAACATTAAAATTCAGTACAACAGTGCACCTACAAACGGATGGATAAACTAAATGAGTGAATAGGGTTTTGGAAGATATGTTGTGGGCTTGCGCTTTAGATTTTGGAACCAAGTGGATTGATAATTTAGCATAAGCAGAATTTGTCTGCAACAACAGTTATCAATCAACCATCGGAATGGCCCCGTTTGAAGCTTTATATGGAAGAAAATTTCAGTCTCTATTGTATTGAAAAATTTTAGGATGGAGAGCCGGTAAACAGGATGCTTTTGATCTCAAAACGGTTTGACAGGCCATAGAGATGATCAAAACCAAGTTGGAGGCAGCACAGAGTAGACAAAAAAGTTATGCAGATCGACGTAGGAGAGATTTGGAATTTGCTGAAGGGGGTCGTATATTCTGAAAGTTGACTCCAGAATGATAATTGGGAACCAAAGGATAAGGGAAGAAATTAGCACCTAGGTACGTAGGACCATTCCTTAATGTCGAGAAAATTGGAAAAGTAGCTTACCGATTGCAATTACCCATAGAGTTTCAAGGAATTCACGATGTACTTCATGTATCCCAACTTCGGAAGTATGTGGTTGACCCTGCCCCCATTTTGAATGAAGAACCCATTGAGATGACTCCAAACTTGAAGTACGAAGAAAAGCCTATTAGGATTTTGGAGTATGCTGAAAAGGAATTGCAGAATAAAAAGATTCCACTTGTAAAAATGTTGTGGAATCATCACCCAGTGCAAGATGCAACTTGGGAAACAGAGGTAAAGATGTTGAAAAGGTACCCAAAACTATTCCAAGTGTAAGCCAATTTCAAGGACGAAATTTTTGTAAGAATGAGAGAATGTAACACCCTACCTTTTTAGTTTTGATTAGCTACTATTTGTAATAGGATGAGAATTTGTATCGATGTCCAGAACAAAAGTTGATCGATGTAATAAGACGAAGATTTTGGTATAATAATATTTTGTTAGGACTTGGATGTAATTACTGGGTTTATTCTACCCGTACCATAAATCTTCGAAAGGCTATTATTGTTTTAAAAAAAAATAAGATTATGAGGGTATGCTAAAAAGAGAAATTGATTAGTGCAATGAAACGCACGTTTTGGCATGAATATAATAGCCCGTGACTTTGACAACAAATTTGACCAAATAGAGAAGGAATTGAAGAATTTAAGTATTACTAATGGATTCATTAGAATTTTTAGAGTTGGATGGTGAAATAAAATATTTTTCCGTTACGGACCTAATTTTAGTCATTCAGAAGAAAATAGGAAATCGCAGTTAAAACGGTGCGTGTGGCATTCTATGAATGGTAGCCCATGGACAAGTGTCAATTTAAGAAAGGTTGCATGAAGGATTCATGCAAGATACATGGAATTAAAGGGTTACAAAATAAATAAAGAATGATGTCCAATTTTGTAATTAGAACACATCACTTGTGGGTCCGTTTGATTAAGTTCTTGAGCAATGTAATTGGCTAATATTTGGACCAAGAGAAGATGAATGAATGGCTGAACATTGGCCAAGAATTTCAACAACCATGCAAGGAGAAATAAAGGGAATTTTTGTGGAGGAAAAAAATTGTTGGTGTGTAAAAATCTTATTAGAACACTGAAGGCTTGAAAAGGGAAAACACAGAGCACGCAACAGAAGCAAAAGCTGAAAAACTGGAAAAACTGAAGAACAAGGAACTCTCAAACAGAGCCGACGCCAACTCTGGTAGCCCTAGCCGACACCGGTTAGGCTCTGTCCAGATTCTAAAGGGAAAAATTTCTAATCTTTTCTCCTTGTTTTCAAAGTTGGTTGGACCACAATGTGTGCAATCGGGGTAGACACGCTAGTAGAAACCTCTTGTGCGATTCCTGCAAACCTCCTACTCCATATTTTCATGTAGATGAACACCAAACTCTCGATCTTCCAGTATATGGCCTGCCTAATTCCGTTTAGTGAACAACTCACAGACTAAGGAACTTTTCTTGGAAAGAGAGAGAGAGAGAGAGAAAGAGGAGGCGTCTCTTTTTTTCACAGAGAAGAAGCCGTCAAAAAACAACGTTGTTGTCTATTCTCCTGTTTAACATAAATAAAACTCTAGGTTAAACTAGACGGGCTCATTGGACTCGTAGTTTAGCCTTTTGGACTAAATTAATTATTCTAATTAGAACCAAGTAAATGGCCCAATTAATAATTAATTTCCCAACCCAAATAAACTAGTCTAATTAATAAGCCTATATTAGTTTAGTCCCGGTTAATCTTTAATTATTCAAACTGGGCCAAAACCCTGAATAATTAATTAGCCCACCAAACTAATTTAATTAATTCTCTCTCTCCATGGACCTTTATTTTATTCTTGCCCAATAATTAAATCAGGCTACTTAAATAAAATAAATTTCATTTAATTTAAGATCAATTCCATAGCCTGTATTTAATTAGGACTCACGGTCTATACTTAGGACCAAAAGACACACCGCCTTGGCTATTAAAATGACCAAAATACCCTTGCCATATAAATAGTTGTATTTTGCATTTTAAATATTTCCTAATATCACCATAAGAAAATATTGATCCCAAGGACAATGCTGCGTGAGCAAAGTCTCCGACCTACAAGTGTAATAACTAAAATACCCCTCTATACATCATCGTACATTTAGAGAAAAAGAAGTGTACTAACACCTCTCTAAATGACATTTACCATCCTTAGGCTTCTAGTCCAATGATCCACGACTTCTTGGATTGCTTCCGCTTTCCAAGGGAGCTACTCTAAAGCAAATATCCAAGTCATGTTTTCCAGGGCCCTGGATACTTAGATCATTCAGACAACTACAAGGGGCGATATAGTATAGAAACTATCTTGTACATGTCTGTCTTAACTAACTAGTCACGCATACCCAACATGCAAGTATATTAGTCCTACGATAGAACCTCAACTATAGCCTATCAAAGTACATGCTTCCAACTTCATTAGACCACCAACTCATACTCAAGTCGTAGAGTATTAGTCCACGATATAACAGTAGTAGTCTAAGTTTTTGCCATATAGTACTTTTAGAAACCACTACTATACGTCATGTTCTACGTATTCGAAATACGCTTATGTCATGAAGTGAGTGGACTACTCACTAGCTAAAGGTAAGCTATTCTCCATTTAAAATTTACAACATAATAACCTAAACATGATAAAATTCCCATTCTCATCAATTGATTAAGAACGAGCATTTATGTGTTAAGTAACCCGTGATCCATACCTTACTGTGAAAGACCTCCATTCACATGGATCACTTACTTAAACACAATGGGTCTTTTCCAAATGTAATTGTGCACAAATAAAAATCTAAATTCACAAATAATTTATGAAAAATAAATTCTTTTATTAAAACATTCGATATTTACATCAGAAACCTAGTCAAAGAGGGCATATTCCCAACAAACACACCTAAGTATATCCACCATTCAATTAAACTAAAACAAAAAATGAAGGGCCAAGATTGAAAAGTGAATGGTGGTTAGAAGGAGCTATTAAACAGCCAAAAATTCAATAGCCATGAAGGAGAAAACCCAAGAGAAAAAGAAATCACACAAGAAGAGAAAAAAAAAAAAAAAGGCTAGTGTGTGTTCTTAGTGTTCTAGGTGAAGTTTTGAGAGTTCTTAGAGCAAAATCACCTCAAATAGCCTCAAATACAAGGTAAAACCCTTCCTTACTTGAATTAAATTGTTGTTGGATGAATAATGATTATGTTGATTTGAATTTTAACATGAAAACATGACTTTCATGTCTTGATTTCAGATCAAAGCTAGGGTTTGTGAACTTTTGTGTATGAACCTTGTATATACTTGTATATGTACCGGCTGCCTAAGGGTCTTTGAATGATATTTTGTGAGAGGAAGAACTGAATAATTATGGTGGTTTGAAGGGTAGTTTTTGGTGGAGAAAGAGATGATCAAAATAGGGTACAAAAGGAATTTATTTGGTTGGGAAAATGGATTATATTAGCATTGATTAGAAAAAGATGAATTTGTATTGAATAAGTGTGCCTCTTGTGAGCTATTCGAATCTAAAAATTGCAGAATTAAAGATGATTTGAAGGAAGATTGAATGGATTAATGGTTCCAAGGTGTTAAAGACTAAAGAAGGACAAAAGAAAGCATGAATAGTGGAATTGAGGTAAAAATACTGGGGCTATTTTTGCCCTATAGTATGTCATGGGAATAAGAACCTTAAAAAGGGCTAATTTAGAATTAAATTTAAGAGTCTTATGGTCATTTTGGTATATTATAGAGCTAAATTGAAGTTGTGGGTTGAAAGTTATGTCACCAAAAAAAAAAAAAATCATATGTCAAAGCAATAAAATTTTAAAATTTTGCTTAGAAAATGGATGAACTTAAGGATGATTAATTATGTAATTTTGGATGAAATAATTGGGAAATATGAAGTAAATCCCTTGTATATAAGGGGAGAAAATATGTGGAAAAATAAAAACAAAAGAATTAAACAAATGATGGAAAAATGACGTGAACGAAAGTTGAACGTTTTCCTTAACTGACGGCTAAACGTCGGTTAGACGTCGGCTACCCGTCGGTCATGTCGGCTGGATATCGGCTAACCATCGACTATTTTTCAACCAAACACGAATTAACCCAAAAAAGATTTTTGGTGTAGGTTTATTACTAAATGGCCAACGGAACGTTGGAAACGGTAGAGACGGTGATTAAATGGCCGTGAACGGAAAGAGTTAATTAGGACACGAGGTGAGTCCCTTGGACTTCTAAAACCTTTTGAAAGCTAGTGTGCTTTGTTTTTCCATGAAATTCCATGATTTATACCATTTTGGAAATCCCTAAATATATTTAAGGTTCATCTGAGCAAAATTTGTTTTATGCCATTTTGGGCTTGAATGAACTTCATAATTAGCTTAGAAACCTTACCGGACAATTAAAGTGTGAATTTATGAATTTAGTCCTTTTTGGATTAAATGTTTAGGATTTTCAAAAAATGGCAATTTTTGAAATCGGCTATTCATAAATTAACTAGAATTCCCTTACTGGAACATTTTATGGAAATGTGTATTGGAAATTCTAAATTTAATCCTCTTTTCAGATTAGAATTCTAGATTGCTTGAAATGAGTTCCTTTTGGAGTCAGGTATTTGAAAAATGATTCAAATGTTCTTATTGGAATGTTTTATGGAAACCTTTGGAATTGAGTATTTGGCAAATGACCAAAATATCCTTATTGGAACTCTTATGAATATTTTACAAATCGGATATGGGTAAAATGACCCAAATGCCCTGGAAATGACTTTTGTGATCGAATATGGGCAAAATGGCCTAAATACTCCTGAAAACTTGTTTTGATGTATGAAAAGAACTCTTTAACTTGTTTTGACACGATTTTGGAAAATGATCTCTCCTGATGAGATTGACTTTTGGAAAATGACTTTTGATCCCTGAAATTATTTTATTGTCCTGATACGCCTATAGAATGAATTGATTGGCCCTACGGAGCCTATGTGAATGATGATCTGACTTGTGAGTCAGTGGGATCAAATTCTGAAAAGTGTTTTTTGCCCTAAAAATGTTTTGATTGAAAATTCTATAGGATCAGATAACTCTCTGGCCTGATCAGTCAGAAGGGATTGGTAGTGGTGATGTTGAGTACTCAGCAAGGACTTTGATCTTTGTACTAGCCTAGGGTAGAGTAAGATGACCCTAGTAACCTGGCCTAGTTCTAGGGATTGTCTTATTGAACGGGGTGACAAGACATTGAGATGAGTCATCCTTGCTAGCCGTCTAGAGCTTGGCAATTGTTGTGCCTTGTATGCACTTTGTGATTTAGGTTTGATAGTGGCTAAATTAGTCATATTTTTCCTAGTTATTTGAGACTCTTTTGTGATACGTTTTGTTTAATAACTAGTCATATTCCTTCATATTTGAGATTTTACCCTTGGAAAGGTAGTTTGTTCATTATTACAGATTTTTGGGGTAAAACGAAGCAAAAACGTAGCAAAACAAAGGAGACGCGGCGTCGAGCAGGGCATTGGAACCAGCGCAGGCCATGCACTGTTGACACGAACTTTGAGGTGACAAAAAATTGTCAAAACAGAGTGGAACCGGCACCGACTCTAGTAGCCAAGGTGGTGCTGGCTACATTCTGGAATACATTGTGTGAAATTCAAAAAAAAATCGGCGAACGAGTGAAGAACCAGAATATAACCGGCGCCGGCTGTGCTCTGAGGAAAAGGCGGGATTTTGATTTTTCTACACTGTTTTTGGTAACCTATAGAGTTTTAATATCTTCTAACTTCTACTCAGCCAAGAACATTACACCAACGAGTTTAGGCACTTCCTAAGCCTATAAATAGATGAAAAACACAAAGGAAAAGGGAAGAATTCATTGATCATCATAGAAAATCACTCAATCAAAGGAGGAATTCTTCAATTCAATGAGGGTTGTGGAAGAAGGTTTTCAAATGAAGAAGAAGGGGGCTTGTCTATGAGTACTTTCTTTTACTTTGTTTTCTTTTTCTTGAACAATGATATGTTAATTGTTTTATTGTAATTCAACGTTATTTCAGATATTCATGATTTTAGAGTTGTTTGATCTTTTGATTAATTGGTTATTATTCTTGGTATTCAATTATTTATGCACATTACGAGATTAGTTGGTTGGTTCTCTCCATTAACTTACTAGACCAAGGGGGTTGATGGTAGCTTCAATTTATTAATTTCATATTCTGTTGGCTATTGACTTACTGGACCAAGGGGGCTGATTACTTAGAACTGGCAATTGAAGGTTAATTGATGTCTTCCGAGACCAATGGTTCATTGATTAATTTCATGTTTTAAATTTGCCGAGACCTAGGGAATTTAATTAAGCATTGTGTTTAATGCATCATTTGGGTAAATTGGTTGAGATAGACCAAGTGATGCTAATTTATCTAAAGGATAGTGATTTCATGGATTGACCATCGAAGTGAATCTATTTTAATCATTCATGATGCCAAGAGAATAATTAGTTATGATAATTGTAATACCCCACCCAAAACCACCTTTGACAATGGGTAAAAA